>CM077208.1:29774683-32174683 GCA_039654625.1 Rhinogobio ventralis
ACTATGGTGGCTGGTGTCTCTATTTTCACATTCCGTGTAATAGAATCGCCAATGACTAGGGCACTTTCAAGAGGATTCTCAATGGGTGCGTCACTAAGTGGGGAGAACCTGTTTGATGTTCTAGTCGGAACGGAAGAGTGGTTTTTTGATCCTCGACTATGCCATCTCACAGTCACCCAGTTGCCCTGCTGCACGGGCTCTATAGCCGAAACCGATCAATGTACAGAGTTCACTAAGCTAGCTAGTAATGTTAAACATGTAACAGGCAGTGCAACTGACAATAACAGTTGACTAATCCAACTCACCACAGTTGTTTGATGGACTCGAAAAAGGCACGCAAGAGAGAAAACAGGAGACCCGATTGGCAGGCTAACAGGCTAGCGAAATGCTAACGCATTGTGATAGTGATTTCGATTAAAAGCTAGCAATGTCAAATTTAACGTGATAGGCAATATTAAACAATATATGGTGATGAGTAAGTTATATGATATCAAATAGAGATTCAAAAGCAAAGCTGTACAGAGCCACAGACACAAAACACTCAGCAGCAAGGCAAACAGGAGGCAGACTGAGTAATCGATCAGCCACGAATAGTTTTGATGTAAAGTTTTGATGTGAAGAAATCTCTCAGGATAAACGTCTTATTACAAAGCGATCTCGCATTAACCAGTGCCATTTTGATTAATATAGAGACACCTTCCAACTGTGATACTATCCCTTTAATGTAATCTCATCCTGTCTGCAAATCCAGTCTCTTGTTTACAAACGAATCCGTGGTGAAATGAATGAACAAACATGCAATGTCTTCCCCACGTGAGCTGGATCTTCATTAAAAATAAAGTTCATCCATGCATTCATAATATTGGAATCCGAATGAAGCTTATGCGGTATGTTTATTGCTTAGAAGTTTGATCCGGTTTAGCTCTATGTAGGCCTATATCATCTTAGGCACAAGTCAGTGGGCGGGGCTACAAAATCAGGCGTTGTTCTTTTTCTGTTGAGGCAGTGTTTCACCACACGATGACGTCAAGATGTGGCATATTCTGAGATCGATCGTTTGCTGGGCCTGGTGTCAGTAAAAGCTTTTCTTTGACTTCTTTGGCTAACAAGGAAGTTTTCAGCTCTGAAACTTACAGGATATTCTTATATTACCATGAAAAGCTCAAGGGAAAGTTGATTTCTCAATTCATGACCCCTTTAAGGATTTATGAATATAAAATTTCCCCAAAATGAAAATATTGTTCAGTTTTAAATTTTCTTCCATTATTTATTATACCAAAAGTTATGACTTTTTTAGAAAATGAAGGAATCAAATTAATTGTAATTTTAAGCCAGCCCAAAAGGCTCAGATTAGAGTTTTTAATTAAAGGCTGCACCACAGCGTGTTTAAAAATGGCTGGCACAGACCCTGATACAAACCAATAATTTATTATATATTCAAGACACTAGGCCCGACTGTAGCAAAAGCCTGTTTGATTAACTTTGATGAAACAGTATTAAGTGGGGAGTCTGATGGCCTCAACTGGTCTACAATTTTTGCCAAACTAGAAAGATGAAGAATCTCAAAGTGTTCAAACACCACAGGACAACATGCTGGGACTGGTATATCACAAACAGCAGGAGAAATTTGAGACCTAATTTTTTCAATCTTTGACACAAAAAATACTTCAAAAGTCAAGTCAAGTCAAGTCAACTTTATTTATATAGCGCTTTTTACAATGCAGATTGTTTCAAAGCAGCTTCACAGTGTTAAACAGGAAAATAATTAACAGAATTTGATTTGGCTGTACAGCCGCTCTGGAGAAAACGGTGATGTCATCAGCTCATTTCAATTATCATATATATTCAAGTAATGTAGTTGATATAATTTAGTTTGGTAATTAAATTTATTTGGATATTTATTTGAAAATATAGTGTCCCCAACTGAACAAGCCAGAGGCGACAGTGGCAAGGAACCAAAACTCCATCAGGTGTCCTAATGGAGAAAAATAAACCTTGGGAGAAACCAGGCTCAGTCAGGGTGCCAGTTCTCCTCTGGCCAATTAACAAACAGTGTATGTTTATTATTTTGGCAGCCTTATAGGTCAGAAGTAATATTAGATCGGATTATTCGAAAGATCGGAGGCATCACGCCGGGTTTATTGAGGATGGCGTGTCGATTAAACAATTATTAAATAGGAATATTCGAAATATCGGACTCATCACGCCGGAGATGGATCCATTGAGGATGCCATGTCGATTAGCAATTTCAGAGGGTAGACTAATTGACACAGTCTCTGCAGACACTTCAGGGATGCGTTGGTAATGTCTGGGCGCTGGTCCACCATCTGATCTGGATACGGCCCGGATCCGGCTGACTGCAGTAAACCTCGGGATAAACAGGGAGACTAACATTAGCGTAGATGCCATTCTTCTTATGATGTAACGAGTACATCAGGTGTTATGGGAAGTGTTCCCGGTTCCGGCTGACCTAGTTAATGCAGCCTAACAATTTGAATAAAATATAAATAAAAAATGTTTGATGTGTATGCCTGTTACAATCCACGCCTGTCCTGGACTCCATTTCCCATGATCCTCCCTGTCTCACACCTGAAATCACTCACTCCTCATCTCTCCCACTCTCCCTGGATTCCCTGCACCTGGTCATCGTCATTAGCACTCCCTTTATATTGATCTCACTTCCCTGCACTCCTTGTCCGTTCTTATGTGTTATGCCTATGTGTGTCGTGTTCTGTTTCCCTTTGTAAATAAAAACCTATCTTTGTGGAAGCCCTGGATCTTCTCTTCCCTGCTGCACTACACACCGTAACAATGCCATAGTAAAGAGATACGTTTTTAGTCTAGATTTAAACTGATAGAGTGTGTCTGCTTCCCGAACAATGCTAGAAAGGCTGTTCCAGAGTTTGGGTGCTAAATAGGAAAAGGATCGACCGCCTGCAGTTGATTTTGATATTCTAGGTATTATCAACTAGCCAGAGTTTTGAGACCGCAATAGACGTGATGGAGTATAATGCGTTAAGAGCTCGCTCAAGTACTGGGGAGCTAAACCATTTAGTGATTTGTAAGTAATTAGCAAGATTTTAAAATGTATGCGATGTTTAATAGGGAGCCAGTGCAGTGTTGACAGAACCGGGCTAATATGGTCATACTTCCTGGTTCTAGAACTCGAGCTGCTGCGTTTTGGACCAGCTGCAGTTTATTTATTAAGCGAGCGGGGCAACCACCCAGTAGAGCATTACAATAATCTAGCCTTGAGGTCATGAACGCACTAACTAACTGTTCAGCATTTTGCATTGAAAGCATATGCCGTAATTTAGATATATTTTTAAAATGGTAGAATGCAGTTTTACAGATGCTAGAAACGTGGCTTTCAAATAAGAGATTGGTATCAAAGAGCACACCCAGGTTCCTAACTGACGACGAGGACTTGACAGAGCAGCCATCAAGTGTTAGACAGTATTCTAGGTTACTACATGTGGAGATTTTTTGTCCAATAATTAAAAATTCAGTTTTTTCTGAATTAAGTTGCAGGAAATTACTAGTCATCCAATTTTTTTTATATCAGCTATGCATTCCGTTAATCTTGTGAATTGGTAAGTTTCGTCAGGGCGTGAAGAAATATAGAGCTGAGTATCGTCAGCATAACAATGAAAACTAACGCCATGCTTCCTAATGATATCTCCCAGTGGTAGCATGTACAGGGTGAAAAGCAACGGTCCTAGCACTGAGCCCTGCGGTACTCCATATTGAACTTGTGATCGGTGTAACATCTCTTCATTTACTGCTACAAACTGAAAACGGTCAGATAAGTATGATTTAAACCATGCCAATGCAATTCCACTAATGCCAACATAATTTTCGAGTCTATTCAAAAGAATGTTGTGGTCGATGATATCGAATGCAGCGCTAAGATCGAGTAACACTAACAGAGAAATACAACCACAATCGGATGATAAGAATAAATCATTTGTAACTTTAATGAGAGCAGTCTCAGTACTATGATGTGGTCTAAATCCTGACTGGAAAACCTCACAGATACCATTTTTTTCTAAAAAGGAGCATAATTGTGAGGACACTGCCTTTTCTAGTATTTTTGACAGAAAGGGTAGATTTGAGATTGGCCTGTAATTGACTAATTCTGTAGGGTCAAGTTGCGTTTTTTTAATAAGTGGTTTAATAATAGCCAACTTAAAAGTTTTCGGTACATATCCTAAAGTCAAGGATGAATTAATGATATTAAGAAGAGGATCTATGACCTCTGGAAGCATCTCTTTTAGTAGTTTAGTCGGTATAGGGTCGAGCATACATGTTGTTGATTTAGATGATTTAACGAGTTTAGCCAATTCTTCTTCTCCTATAGCAGTGAATGAATGTAATTTTTCCTCAGTGACACTACAATGCTCTGTCTGATGTGATACAGTAGTAGACGGCTGCATGGTTATAATTTTTTTCCTAATATTATCAATCTTACAAGTAAAGAAGTTCATAAAGTCATTACTGCTGTGCTGTTGGCAGACATCAGAAGTTGAAGCTTTATTTTTGGTTAATTTAGCCACTGTATCGAATAAATACCTAGGGTTGTGTTTGTTTTCTTCGAAGAGAGTCGAGAAATAAGCAGATCTAGCAGTTTTTACGGACTTTCTGTATGAAATCATGCTCTCTTTCCACGAAATGCGAAAAACTTCCAGGTTTGTTTTCTTCCAGCTGCGCTCCATTTTTCTGGTTGCTGTTTTAAGGGCCCGGGTGTGCTCGTTGTACCACGGCGTTGGACTATTCTCTTTAATCTTCTTTAAGCGCAGAGGAGCAACTGTGTCTAAAGTGCTAGAAAAGAGAGAGTCAATAGCTTCTGTTGCAACATCAAGTTCCTCTGGGCTATCTGGGATGCTGAGGAGATGAAACTGATGAGGAAGTTTATTTATAAAGAAATCTTTAGTCTCAGCAGTGATAGTCCTGCCATATTTGAAGCGAGGGCACGGCTTTGCAGCCTTTGCTAAATTAAGTATACATGATACTAGGTAATGATCTGAGATGTCATCGCTCTGCTGCAGAATTTCAACGGTATCAACATTTATTCCATGTGACAATATTAGGTCTAGAGTATGATTACGGCGATGAGTGGGTCCTGATACGTGTTGCCTAACTCCAATAGAGTTTAGAATGTCTCTAAATGCCAATCCCAATGCGTCTTTTTCATTGTCTACATGGATATTAAAATCACCAACAATTAGGACTTTATCTGTAGCCAGTACTAACTCTGATAAAAAATCAGCAAATTCTCTGATAAAGTGTGTATTGTGCCCTGGTGGCCTATATACAGTAGCCAACACAAATGTTAAACAGGATTTATCAATTTCACTACATAACGTTACGTAAAGCACCAAAACTTCAAAATAGTTATATTTGAAACTAGACTTCTGAGTAATACTGAAGATATTATTATAAATTACAGCAACACCTCCCCTTTACCTTTCAGACGCGGCTCGTGTTTATAACAATAATCTTGTGGGGTGGACTCATCTAAAGTAATGTAGTCGTCAGGTTTTAGCCAGGTTTCTGTCAAACACAGCACATCTAGATTATTATCTGTAATCATATCATTAACAATAAGCGTTTTAGAGGAAAGGGATCGAATATTCAGCAGCCCGAGCTTTATCATTTGTTCATCTGTATTATATCTGTTGTTTATTTGTTGGACATCAATAAAATTTTTACCGTTGAATAGTTTTGGTGGTTTTTTGTATTTACTAATTCGTGGAACAGACACAGTCTCTATGTGATAATAGCTAGGTGAAAGAGTCTCTATGTGCTGGGATTTATCTGACTTCTGTGACGTGAGACAGCTAGCAGACGGTCGAGTAAGCCAGTCCGTCTGCTTCCTGACCTGGGCCCTAGTTAGTCAAGGTTTAGCTTCAAGACTATGTGCCAAATTACTAGAGAGAAGAGCGGCACCACCCCAGGAGGGATGGATACCATCTCTTTTCAACAGGTCAGGTCTGCCCCAAAAGCTTTTCCAATTGTCTATGAACCCTATGTTATTTTGCGGACACCACTTAGACAACCAGCCATTGAGTGATGATAGTCTGCTAAGTATCTCATCACTCCTTTTAATGGGGAGGGGACCAGAGCAAAAAATCCGATTTGCCATTGTACTTGCGAGTTCACACACCTCTTTAATGTTAATTTTGGTGATCTCCAACTGGCGAAGTCAAACATCATTTGTGCCGACATGAATAATAATCTTAGAGTATTTACGATTAGCATTAGCCAGCACTTTTAAATTTGCTTTGATGTCAGCCGCTCTGGCTCCCGGTAAACATGTGACTATGGTGGCTGGTGTCTCTATTTTCACGTTCCGTGTAATAGAATCGCCAATAACTAGGGCACTTTCAACAGGATTCTCAGTGGGTGCATCACTGAGTGGGGAGAACCTGTTTGATGTTCTAATCGGAAGAGTGTTTTTTTGATCCGCGACTATGCCGTCTCACCGTCACCTAGTTGCCCTGCTGCACGGGCTCTACAGCCGGAACCAAACAATGTACAGATTTCACTAAGCTAGTTGCATCCAAAGCAGTGTCTAAAGCTGTTTTGTTCTCACTACTCTCAAATAAAGTCTGGATGCGTGTCTCTAATTCTGAAATCTTCTCCGTCAGTCTGACTATCTCCTTACATTTATCACATGTGAAGCCCTGTTCACCAACGGAGACAGATATACTAAACATGAAACATGTAGTGCAGGTGACAATAAAAGGAGAAGACATGGCTTACCGTATTTGTTGATTAATCCAACTTACCACAGTTGTTTGATGGACTAGTAAAGGCACGAGAGACAAAAACAGGAAACCCGGATGCACAAATGGCCAGTTCTCCTCTGGCCAACGAACATTCAACGTTGTATGATTATGATTCAGGCAAACATTACAAGTCAGAAGTCATATTAGATCGGAATGGTTTGCTTAGGCCTCAAGCACGCACAAGAGGCCTTGGAGAATCCGGAGAACTACCTGGTGCTGCCTAAGAAACTCATGCGACGGCGCCTTAAAGTTTCTGCTACCCAGTGCGCCAAGCGCGACTGCTACCCAGTGCGACACAGTGACGACAGCGCACGGTCTGGGACCTCCCGGGTCTGGAGGTTAAGGATATGGTGGGTCTCGCCATAGGCGAACCACCTGCTATTGAGCCCTCAATCGCCAGGCACCTCAACCCAGTCCAGGGAGGGCTGCTCGCCCCCCCTAAGCTGGTTCTTCCTAACAAGATGGACTGTTTTTTTGCCTCTGTGCACCAGGCCGCTTATAAATCCTCGGCCTTGGCTGTTAGGGCACTTAACGTCTCCTCCCTCCTCTCTGCTTACCAGGCGGAAATTCTGGATGACCTGGGCCAACAGCTGGACAAGGGATCTCCCTCTCCTGCATTATGGAAGGAGATCATCACGGTTAACGACCTCGTTCTCCGTAACGCTCGTCAGGCCGTCCAAACCTGCGGGCGCTCCATGGCGCTTTCCGTGGTAGATGAGCGCACGTTCTGGCTCAATCTGTCGGGCCTCCCGGATAGCAAGAAAAGACGCATCGCAGGCGCCCCCCAGTAGAGCCCGGCCGGGATCTCTTTGGCCATGGCATAGCAATGATGCAACAATGATGCAACGTCAAGAAGGAGGACGAGGTCTTCAAGTTGTGTCTTCCTAGGAAGGCGGCCCCACGCCAGGCGCCCCCTGTGCGTTTGCCTAACCCCCCGGCCCCGGGACGTAACTTTCATCAAAGCAAGGAAAGGCCCTGCAACAAGCCCCTGCCACGGCAGAGCAACCCACCCTCTGATAAGGAAACCCCCGAACTCTACCCCCACTGACTCTAAACGCAAGCGGCCTGCCTGATGTTTGGCCGATGGGGGCTTCGGGTCCACGTTCTCGAGCGACAGGCTCTTTGGACTCTCTTCCTGCCCCAGAGCCCCTGTCCAAAAGTCGGAGGGTCTCTTCTGGAGGGTGCCCCCCTCCCGTGGCTGCCCAGCCCATGTGTTTAGTGGACAATGTGTGTTTCCCCCCGTTCAGAGGGACTGTTGTGAGGAAAAGTTCAAAAGCAGTGTCACCACACCACACATACTGTGTTCCCCTCACTCAGCTAATAAAGGCCTCGGTCCCAGTGTTTTCCAAAAATCAAAACAAACAAAAAAACACATTAAATCAAACGAATCAAATGAATTCGTTACAGAGAGATATCCTCTCTCTGCAGGGAAAGCTCTTTTCTCTGCAAAGAGTGGACACCTCTCTGAACCCACGCATGCCGTCCCTAGTTTCCCCACTAGAGGGCGTCATTGCGTCACAAATAAGCCAGCTGGGCGAGTTAGCCTACAGGGAGGAGGTATTACATGAAAGGATATTGCATGGTGCACTGATAACAACTTGCTGCTCAACACTAAGAAAACCAAAGAACTCATAGTGGACTTTAGAAAGGTGGAGCATACACACCCATACACATTAACGGAGAGGTGGTGGACTGTGTTACCAGTTTTAAATTCCTAGGGATTCACATCTCCAACAACCTTACATGGACAATCAACAGCTCCACACTGGTCAAGAAGGCTCACCAGCGTCTGTTTTTCCTGCGGATTCTGAAAAGGAAACATCTCTTCTCAGAAATCCTGATGAACTTCTACCGATGTGCCGTTGAGAGTATCCTGACCAGCTGTATTACAGTCAGACCGGAAAGCACTGCAAAGGGTGGTGAAAAGGCATTGTACGAACTGCACTCCCAAATTTTGAAGATATTTACAGGAAACGTTGTCACAGGAAAGCACACAACATCATAAAATACTTTTCTCACCCTGCTCATGGACTGTTTGACCTCCTACCCTCTGGGAGGTGCTCCGGACCAGGACTAGCAGGTTTAGGAACAGCTTTTTTTCCCACAGCTGTTTCCATGCTGAACTCTACCCCCTAGTAACTCCATCTGCTTACATATGACCGCTTGTTTTATTGCGTCTCATTCCCTGTGTTTTGACCAGGAGATTCTGTACTCATTCAGAAGATGCGTAATAGCGCCCCCTAGTGTATAACAGTGAAAACACTGAAACCCGGAAAATTCTGTGTTTGGCAGGGAAGCGTTTTCTCACAAATAACGGAAAATTATGTGTTTGGCGGGGAAAGAGTTAAATATAATTCTGTCAAACTGATAAGGTTTTAGGTGCTTAAATAATATAAAATACATGCAGTTGTTAACCAACTTTGCATGTGGATGATAGCACAAAAGATTTTGCAAAAATAAACCCTAGTCGGTTCACACTGCACCCCCGATGCAGTCAAAAACTCTCCACAACCAGCTCCTACTACTGCAGACAGGAGAACTCATGTGCCCATCAAGGTGAGACAGATGTGAACAGGCATGTAAAAAGTAAAGGGCATCAGGCCAAAGAACAGGCACTTCAGTCAACAAGCAGCATAACTTCTATTTGTGCTGGTCAATTATGAACAATAGGTAAAATTTAAGCAAAAACTTGAGAATTGGGTGGGGCAGAGGGGCCGCTGCTGCAAATATTTAAGTGGCTCCTCCCCTAACAATAGGTAAAATTTAAGCAAAAACTTGAGAATTGGGTGGGGCAGAGGGGCCGCTGCTGCAAATATTTAAGTGGCTCCTCCCCTCACTCCAAACTTTTGATAAAAATTGAATTGAGAAAAAATCTCCCCCCCGCAATCACTCACCGTTATACATTTGTTTAATATGTGCGCTGGTCGGCTAAGTTGGTAATCATTGTTTCTTATTTGGGTTAGCCTTTCTTGTAGTGGACAGCACATTCCAGGGCCTAGTTTATGTCCGGTCCCCTCTCTGCCCATAACAGAAGACAAAGGTTTGCTACATTTTGATTGGATCTTGGTGGACTAACACAAACAAACTGTCCAACATCTCTTACACAGTAAATTTTGCAGTGTTAAATTAACTCTATAAGAGTTCAATATAACACTGTGTCCGAGTGTATTTGGTCCCACTCAGAATTGGTGATAAATTGACTCTTGTGATAGTGTTAAGTGTAAAATTTTCATTGCTCAACACTGCATAGTGTTACCACAGTTTAACACTAAGGGGAAATTAACTCTTATTAGTGTTAATATTTCACTAGTGTAGAGTAAATTTACATCTTTTATTAGTGTTAATATTTCACTAGTGTAGAGTTTATTAAAAAATTTTTTAGTGTTAATATTTCACAAATGTAGTATTTATTTACATCTTTAATAGTGAAAATCTCACTCAAAAACACATTTGGTGTTGCAACAGCTTAATAAGTGTCAGTATTTGTCTTTGTGGTTGAAGTACAGTAAAACAATTAGCCTACTCATCTACAATGTCAAATTAACTCTTAAAACAAGTTTTTAAAACAAAGAAAACAATTTCAACAATGGCATGTTTAAAACATTAATTAAAACACGAGTCAGTCTCAAGAAAACAATCATGAACAAAAATAAATCACATCTGCATTAAATGGCAATATGGCACTATATGCAGTGCAGCATCTGTTGTACCATATTTCATCTAAAGATCAAATGGTTTGAAATAACACAGCTCATTACCATTCACTACCTTAAAACCTCTGTCTGGATGCAGTCTGACTGTAAATGCATAGTAATGGTCATCAAAACATACAGTTTCCATCAGTGTTCCACACAACAGCACATTTTCATCTTTCACAGCAATAGTCTTGATCTTACAAAATATTGGCATCTCACATGCTATGTCTGTACAGATAAAAAAGGCAGGGCGATACTCATGGTGCTTGATCCACTTTACAGAATAGACAACTTCTGATATTACCACTCCTAGTTTGGAAGCAATCGAGTCCTACCATCTTTCCTGGGCCAAGAGACAATCTGTACTGGCTAAAAGACTCCCAATGCATTGCAGTACAAAATTGGTGCTTTTTGGCTAGAGTTTTGGTGATTTTTTTAAAGCTTTTTAATTGTGTTTTTAAAAAAAATTGTGTTTAGCTTCATAACGCATACACCACATGTGTAGAATTGGTCCAATTTTTCTTATACACTGTGGGTAATGTATCATGATGTGATGCTTCAGCAAAAGATTTATTTCGGGAAATAATTTTTTGAATAGCTGGTGATGTTCAATTATTAAATGTTTAAGATAAATGGTCATGCCTTCTGTTACGAATGGTGAAAATACAATGTTAACAATGTGCAAAAGTGAAATCAAAAGATGCCAGTGTTTATCATCTCTTTGCACTAAATCACCAAATAATAAGGGCATGTTGCGCAACAAGCACCAAGATTGGATGGCATTTAAACCAAAATCATTGCTCCCATCAAACAATTTGACCATTGGAGGACGATTTCTCTGCTGATTGTAACCATAGTCAAAAGCATGCACTCTACCAGCAAGATCATCAGCGCACAGAAAATTATGTTGAATGTACTGCAGAATAAGTTTTACCTCTAGCTGAGCAACTCCTTCTAGAATGTTGTGCATTATATCCACAGCAAAATTGTTGGCTGTGTTGAAATATTTCAGTGAATTTAACAAACATGTCCGTTTGACACCATAAACGTGTAGAATCAGTTTGTAAAGTTTCACAGTGCAGAGCATGCATCTCAGCTGTTCTTAGTACAACCTCAGGGTCATCTTCACAGAACACAGACTGAAAGAGATGTTTCTCAAGAAGACAAAAACAAGCTGTGCAAGCCAAGATTATCCCCAGTGACTTCCAGATACTGGATTCGTAACCCCCACAATCTCGAGTACTTTCAAATCATTAACTAGAGGCTCAAGTATAGAATTAAAACCATAGCGCTTAATATCTGGTGCATGAAGGAGGGCACAGAAATGAATATTTACTAATGAGGAGTTAAAAACTGGGGGGAAATTCCTTAATGTAATATAGATTGCACCCAATTTGTGTATACCTTTTTTAGATCCCAAAGGATTAGCGGTCTCAAAATCATCATAAAATAGCTGAATTTGTAAGGCATCCTTTTCTGTATTAAATAAGGGATTACTTTTAAAATATGCTGCATCACTTAAGTCAACATAAATTCCTTCCTTTGGAACATGCTTGGGTTTAAACAAATCAGTAAGTAGTGGATTTTGTAAAATTGCCTTTAGTGTTTCTAAAATGGGAATATAAGCAAATTTATCAGTTACAACAACTTGATCGAACATCCCTGTGGTTTTATTTCTCCTGCTGTCAAATCTTGTGCCAAGCACTATTTCTCTTGGTTCAACTATTCCCCATTTTTCTGTAAAGAGTCTCTTTCATTTGGTTTCAGAATTTAACATAGTAAATGGATTTTCCAAATTTTGAAACAATTTTTTTTTCTTTCTTTTAGTAGCAGTGTCCTGTGAAGACAGACAGAGCAAAGCTGCATCCTGGGACTGGCTATGAATCTCAGAAACCATTTTCATCCATAGATGAAACAAAACCATTTATAGCAGATTGACTTAATCCAGCAACATTTAGTTGTGCAATAGCAGATGCACACATATCGAAAGTGCTCTTATTTGACTTTAACAATGTAGATGTTGTGGCCACCTCTCTGCCACTGCCAATCTGATCAAGTATTTCAGCTCTACTTTGTCCATCTGCCTTGGCAGTCTCACGGCTGTCAATGGTGTCAAAATTCTGCGTACTGTCACTTTGCTCAACATGTTTAACGTGCAGATGTTTCCTAAAACCTGAAAAAGTACCGAACACAGAACCACAACCTGCTTCTATGCATTTACGGCAAATAATCTTTCCAGGAACAAAACCATGAACTAATCTGAAGTGCCTAGGAAGCATTTTTGAACCATTTAACTCAACCTGACAAACAAAACACTTCATGAGGGCAGAAAAACTTGAGACCTAGCTAAGCAGCCTTGCTCTGACCTCAGCTACACGAGGACTCTCTTTCACTTTGCCAACATCTATGTTGTACACAGTGGTCTGAATGAAAGTGTAAATGTTGTGTAAATGTTGTGTAGCATAGTGTTGTAGGAGGTGGCGAAAACAAAGTGTGCCTTAAACAGTTTGTCAAAAGCACCAAGAGAAGAGGTTGACTTGCATGAAATGGCATGCTGATCGAGAATGATGAAAAAATGTTGAACGGAATTCTTCTGAGGTCCCACAGCCAGGAGATAGGGCTAAGCACTAGTGATGTCTCGAAGATGCTCCTCAATGTTTGTTCCACTCTGAGAAAACCAAGCATATTGTAGAGAACCATCACAGAGATGTTAAATAATAGAAGACCTTTCCTGGTCTTTTCCGGCCTTGGGCAGAAGGTGGGATCAGATGCAGCAGTAGTAGTATAGGCGAGAGGTCAGTGTCCCAAACTGTTTAGACCGTAAAAGATATGGTAGCAAAACTTAAATGATGAAAACAGAAACTGAATAATAAATAATTTCTTTTTTTAAATGCATGGGGACTAAATATTTCGCGTTTATGTTCCATACAATATTAGACAAATATTACTAAAATTATCTAAGTATTAAATTAATTTTAAACATCTTACCAAAATCAACGCTCTCTTCTGAGTCATCAGGGGATTCAGCTGCTAGCAGGAGTTCTTCTATATCATGAGTGGTTGGAAGTTTTTTGCACTGCTGAATCACTTTTTTCTTGAATGCAGTCATCCACTTCCCCCAGAAACTTGCCTGACACTCCTTCTCCACTGAACAAACTTATTTTTAGACCACAGCAATGCATTTTTCAAAAAAATCCTTAAGAATATGATTATAAACACTTTACCAAGACTTTAATGTCTTTGAAACGTGGAAAGACGGTCAATATATCACTTGACTGCATAGGGTCAAGAACCATGTTGCGGCGATAGTCAAATGTCAATTTCATCTTCTTCTTGACTGCATCCTCATCAGCAGAATGGTTCATGAATGCAAATGGTTCATGAATGCAATTGCTTCCTTGCATTCATCCTCACTCAAGACAGACTCCGGAGTAAACTCTGACTTCCATCTTACAGCTGGTCCACCAGACATCCCCTCAGCAAACATTCCTGGTCCTGATTAAAAAAGCATTTTACGAGCTTCAACACTGCTATATGCAGTTAATACTTATAAAAAATGGTAAAAGATGTCTCATCTTTGTACAAATAAAAATGTCACAGTTAAAGGATTAGTTCACTTCAAAATTAAAATGTACTCACCCACATCTCATCCAAGGTTCATGTCTTTCTTTCTTAAGTGGAAAAGAAATTAAGTTTGAGGAAAACATTCCATAATTTTTCTCCCCATCATAGACTTCCATGGCAACCAAAATGCTGAAGGTCCAAATCAATGCAGTTTCAAAGGGCTTCAGAGGCTCACGGGGGCGGTACTTCTGCGTATGTCTAGCGTGACCTTTCCGACGTGATTGCGCAATCCTTGGCACGTCGCAAAGCAGCGCAAGATGAGCAATTTAAGTCAAAAAGTATATTAATTAAAAAAATTTTAAATGGCCGATGGTTTTGCTAGATAAGACCCTATTCCTCGTCTGGGATCGCGCAGAGCCTCTGAAGCCCTTCGAAGTGCTTTGAAACTGCATTGATTTTAACCTTCAACATTTTGTTTGCCATGGAAGTCTATGATGGGGAGAAAAATCCGGAAAATGTTCATTTTGAAGTGAACTAATCATTTAAGACAACCCAGTAGCAACAAAACTGCTGTGAAAGATGGCATAATAAGCTATGGGTAAATAAAATGAAAAAAAAGGCAGGCGATTTCTAAATTTCATTCTGTACCTTCAAATGATGCTCGTCGTTCTTTAGCCAAGCCTCTCTGTATAGTTTTGATTCTCCATGCCAAGTACCCAGTGCCACTCTGACCATCATAGTAATGCTCCTTAGAAAGGCAAAAATACAGAAAGAGAAATCAAGCCAGGTCTTAAAACTCAAGAGCAAAATACACCACCTGTATTATAGGTGTGCGATCATCAGCATTTAACACATCAACACAGAATATAAATTCAAAAACAGTGTGATACTTACGTAGCCATTTTTGGAGAAGGGGTCACTGAGGTAAGGGAACAAAGATACAATTCCTCTGGCATATTTTTCTTTAACCTGCCTTGGTGGTGATTTACTGTAGAATTAAAAAAAAAAAACCTCTCTTTAGCCCAGGTTAAAAAAACAAAACAAGAAATTATAGAACTCATATATACACCGTTTAATGATATGCAGATTACCCGTTCTTTTCTGTCATGTCAGCTGTCAGGATGTTGACCATTTTTCTCCTCATTTCATCCCCCAAACTCTTAGTTCGGTTGTATTCATTTATTATACTCTCTCCACCTGGTTTCTGGACAAGAATGGATTCCACCAACTTAATAAAAAAAACAAAGCATAAACATGGCATGTCAAGTAGAAAACATGACCTCAAACAAGATGTGCAATAAAAAAAAAAAAAAAAAAAAATATATATATATATATATATATATATATATACTGTATATATATATAAAGGTAATCCTGTGTAAATTGCAGCGTAAATAGGTTGGGAAATCAACTGATGTTTTAAATTAAACTATCTCCTCAATGTCAATGTTTTAAAATAAAATAAAATAAAACCTGTATCTATAGTTTGCCTTTTTGACAAGTACTTTTGTCAGATGAATACCTCAACCAAGTTTCTTCCCTCATATTTAAAATATTAAAAAAATACACTACCAGTCAAAAGTTTCGAAACTTTACTATTTTGATTGTTTTCTTCTGTTCACCAAGGCTGCACTTATGTTATTAAAAAAACAAAAAAGCTGTAATATTGTGAAATATTATTAAAATGTAAAATAACTGTTTTCTATTTGAATATATTTTCAAATGTAATGTATTCCTGTGATCAAAGTGGAATTTTCAACATCATTACTCCAGTCTTCAGTGTCACATGATCATTCAGAAATCATTCTAATATACTGATTTGCTGCTCAAGAAACAATTATTATTATCAATGTGGAAAGCAATTGTGCAAAAAAAAAATTTTTGGATTATTTGATGAATAGAACTTGAATCTGGACTTCTTGTTTATCTTCCTTTTGTGAGACTTGAGTGTGAATAAACACAACTAACTCGCTTTTGGATCCTGTGTATCTTTTCCTTATCGATCAGGCTGACCGAACAATCTGAACCAACGATGGATCCACTGAGTGTTAATGAGTTACAGGATTACCTAACTACCAGTAACCTGCGCATGGAACGACAGGAGGAACAGGCGGTGAATACTGCAAGGGCAGTGCAGGCGTTAGTGACGCAGGTGTCCGAGCTCACCACCCAGATTCAACAACTTACACCGCCCACTGCGCCAATCCCGCCATCCGTTCCCCCCACTCCAACTGCTATCACCAGCAGTCACGAACCACAGATCCCTACACCAGAGAGGTACTCGGGTGAACCCGACCTGTGCAGATCGTTTTTGACTCGATGCTCCGTGTTCTTCTCATTACAGCCGATTACATTTACTACTGAGGCATCGAAGGTTGCACTGGTGTTGACCTTGCTGTCGGGGCGTGCTGCTCGCTGGGGAATGGCGGTGTGGTCTAATAACCATCATTGTTGTTCCTCGTTCCAGGCACTCTCCAAAGAAATGAGGCGGGTCTTCGACCACGCGGTGGCAGGTCGCGAGGCGGCACGAAAGCTCGCTAGTCTGCGTCAGGACAATCGACCCATCTCAGATTACATGATTGAATTTCGGACTTTGGCTGCGGAGTGCCAATGGAACAAGGAGGCGCAGTGGGACATGTTGCTGCATGGGCTGGCTGACCGTGTTCACAAAGAGATCTATGATCTTAATGGACTGATGGATTTGGCTCTGTGGGTGGACGCCAGATTACAGCTACATGATCAATGCTCACGTACAAGGCGAGTTCCTGAATTTCACAAGTTCGCCGGAGAGAACACGGTCAGTCCACCGGTCGATCACGAGCCCATGCAGGTAGGACGAGCTTGGCTTTCCCGGGAGGAGAGGGAGCGTCAGGGCGATCGAGGGGATTCTGTCTCTACTGTGGTGCGGTGGGGCATTTCATCAACAATTGCTCCATAAAAGATCAAGCCCGACAGTAGATAGGAGGTTACTGTCGGGTAGGTCCACGTTGGGGAAATCCTCGTCCACCACCTTCCTCTCGGGAAGACTGCAATGGGCAAACAAGACTCACAACTGTCAGGCTCTTGTGGACTCTGGGGCAGAAGGTAACTTTTTTTTTTCCTCTTCTCTCCAGGAACATGTTCAGCACGTCAGAAGAGTGCTCCAGAGGTTGCTAGTGAATGGGCTTTTTGTCAAGGCGGAGAAATGCGCATTTCACGCACAGCCTGTTCCTTTTCTAAGGTATATCATCTCATCCGAGGGAATGCGCATGGATCCCAACAAGGTTAAGGCTGTGGTAAATTGGCCAAGTCCAGATTCCCGTAAGGCCCTACAGAGGTTTCTGGGATTCGCCAATTTTTACCGACGTTTTATTCGTAATTTCAGCCAACTAGCTGCGCCTCTGATGACATTGACCTCTTCCCGAACTGCGTTCAGGTGGTCTGGTGCAGCCGAAGCTGCATTTACCAAAATCAATCGCGATCAAACCGATCGCCACTGGTCTAAGCCTTCCGTCTATGTCGTTGATCAAAAGGTGTGGCTTTCATCCAAGAATATTCCTCTCCGCTCCTTGTGTAACAAGCTTGCTCCCAAATTTATTGGCCCATTCCCTGTTACCAAGATCATTAGTCCGGTGACAGTCAAAAAAAAAGCTTTAAACTACCTCCAGCGTACGGGAGGATTCATCCCGCATTCCATGTATCCAAATTAAAGCCCGTATTTCATTCCCATATTAATCCGCCTGCCCCAGTTCCCCCCCCCCTTTTCCTTATCGATCAGGCTGACACTTCTAGCTTCATGTTACGATTTTGAATGAGGGAAGTTCTCCAGGACCTATTTCATTTGCTGAAAATGAGTACAAATGCCTGTTTTGTGAAAAGACTGGAGAGTATCCTGCTATGGTGGCACATGTACAGACTCATGAAAAGTCTGTTGTCAAGCATGAAGGTATGTTTTGTAAAATGTTATCAAAACACGCACACAAACTCATGTTGTCTCTCTGTAGGCATGTGACTGTATCAAATTTTCATGTTGCGATATTGCTGAAGCTTTTATCACGGTATACGGTATTATCACGATATTGAAATAAGTTGCAAAAAAAGTATTGTCATACTATAACAGGTTTAATAACATTTTCTTATGACAAAAATAACTGAACATTTAAATACAATAAAGCAATACACAAATGTATAAAGTAAACAAATGTTTCAAACAGATTAAAGTGCAAAAGAATTATGAAGAACAATAGGTAGGCTATCACTTCACAATAAGGTCTCACTAGTAGTTAATGTTAGTTAATGCATTAACTAACATTAACAAAGAGCACATAGCTACATTTGTTACAAAGTTATTATTCTTTGATAACGTCAGTTAAAAATGCAACTGTTAATGTTAGCTCAGGTCCATTAAATAATACAGTAATATAACTATTGATTTTAATAATGTGTTATTAAATGTTGAAATTTAAATAAGATTAATAAATGCTTTAGAAGTATTTTTCATTGTCAGTTTGTTAACTAATGAATTAACTAATGTTAAATAATGTAGCCTTATTGTAAAGTGTGTGACTGACCAATAAAGGATCAGAACATATTCAAATAATATCTAGGGCATGTAGTCCAGATTAAAATATAAAATGTTTAAATTTGAAAATAAATAGTCTTTAAGTGTTGATGTGATGAGCAAGGTAGCGAATACAGAAAACTGAATGGCTGTTTGAATAATTTAAAGGAACACGCCGACTTTTTGGGACTTTAGCTTATTCACCGTATCCCCCAGAGTTAGATAAGTTTATACATACCTTTTTTATCTCTGTGCGTGCCATAACTCTGTCTGATGCACCCACTGCTAGCCTAGCTTAGCACAAAGACTGGAGGTAAACGGCTCCAGCTAGCCAACTGCTCAATAAGTGACAAAATAACGTTAACATTTTCCTATTTACATGTTGTGATGTGTATAGTTACATCGTGTACTAAGACCGACGAAAAATTAAAAGTTGCAATTTTCTAGACCGATATGGCTAGGGACTAAACTCTCATTCCTGCGTAATAATCTAGGAACTTTTCTGCTGTACGTGGCTAATTTATTTTATGCTATTTATTATTCTATAATGAGAATACAGAAAATACTCCGCTGTGACAATATATTCAATCTGAAACAATTATCAAATTGACACTAATCATCCTAGCTACATATTTTTAATTTTCGTGATTAGTTTGAGGCATAATTATTTTTTGATATCTGGCTTATTGGTGAATAAGCTAAAGTCCCAAAAAGTCTGCGTGTTCCTTTAAATTCTTTTTAGTAGCGCGAGTCTGCTGTTCCATGAGCGCCATCTGTTGTCAGAGAGTGAATGTGAGTCTCCTTCACTCGTTCATGCGCATTGGGTTTGTTTACATCAGTGCATGTTCCCCTTTGAGGCAGCATACAGCGGTGTTGTTCATAGATGGGTAAAGTATTCTTAAAATGCATTCTAAAAATCGAAATAATTCGTAATAAATAATTATTCACTGTATTTTGAAGTGACCACAATAACAATATTGTGCATGTTCATTATCGTGATATATCATATTACTGTATACCGGCACATGTCTATCTCTCTGTAATTTTTTCTTTCTTTCCACAGGGTAACCATGGAATTAACCATGTGCAGAAGTGTGCATCAGCCACAGTCCACATTCCATCTACAGAACCTGCCAAAGCATGTTTAGAAACCTGTGCTTTAAAACCAACTAACTTTCAATCGTCCCACAACATCTTAACAGTATCTGCCAAGTGTGATCCTATCCCTAAACCTTTGACCAAACCAGGTCTTCCTCCAGCTTTGACTTTGCCACCAATCCCCAGAACCTCTGGATCTTCCATTATATCTGCAACATGCATCAGAATGTTCGACCACAATGCCTCAGAAACAGAAAATTTTTCCAGCACTCCACCATCACCAAGTTCCTTCACATGCCTGAAGACTGCTGTTTTACATCCTACAGTTGTGATACCCTCAGACATTCAAAATATTGTGTCTGATATCCCAGCTGAATGCATCTCCACCAGAAACAAAAAAAATACTTCAGTGTAGGCCAAAGCGAACAACCTGCTGCTTTTGCAACAAGATTTTAAACAAGAAAAACATAAAAATTCACATTCAAAGGCATCATTCTTCGTCTACTCCGGATATCAATATAAATCACCATCTTCCGTCAATGTGCTTTGACCGTAAAAATTGAATTTTCGCTGTTGGAGGAACATTCACTGGACCACTAAGACCTGTGCATGTTCAGAAATGTACATGGGGAAATCTCCATAAAGAGGCCTGTAAATTAGAAAAATGCAGACGTGCATCAGAGTTTGCCCAGAGGAGTGGATTAATGGGCTTCCAGTGCATCCATCTTCGGTCTTTAGTTCACTGTCCTTGTTCTACTGAAGACGAGACACCTCTCAAGAAGTTCTTTCAGAAATGGTCAGAAATAAGTGGATCTCTGAAAATACAAAGAAAATCTGTCTAGAAAGAAAAAAGACAGCTGAGGTAGAGGGAACACAAGTCTTATTTGGTGCTGAAAAGTCACAGATATTTATATGTTTTTGAGCCACACACTTCATATTACTCTCATTTGGGGAGAATAATGGTCAGTTGCGACAAAAATCAAACATGTTCAAATCATTGTCATCCATGTCCACACAAGCCCATTGCAAAATGGCACTTGAACTAAACAAAACCTGAGCTTTTCAAAAAAGTGAGAAGTTTAGACAATGATGTGTTCGGCTCGATCTAGTAAATAATGGTAGTAATGACAAAATATGTCTGTATCCACCCAAAAGAAAAGCACTGAGTGCAATGGTCCATTACTTATTTAATGAAAAGAAGATTCCAGCTATTCTACCAAACAGCGTTTCTTCATTGCAGCACACAGATAACTTCCCCAGGCATCTACTACCATGGGAGATTTTTTCTGATGCAGGTCATTTTTAAATGTATATATTTTTTAATGATATCATGTAACTTTCATTCTTTCATATTATAAAATCAACTTCATGCAATCTTTTGACTAGATTTGACTTTTCTACTGGAACCATTTATATTTATTTCATTTTAATTACTTGTATTGTTTTTCTATTATTGTAGTACCATTTCACTGAATCTTTCTAGTCACTCTTTGCACATACAGTGAATCAAGCTAATCAGTGAAATTTTAAAATGTGAATATTATAAATGTTTACCTAGAATCACACTGCAGTCGGCAGAGCCTTGGATATCTTGGAGCAAACGCATCAGAGGAAATATCCAAACCATGACACTGTTCTTCATGACTACCTTCACTTCGAGACATTGTCGTCACATGATTATAATTTTTCATTTGTAAACTGTGGTGATCATCCGCCTGTTGTCATTATGGATCTACACAAAAAGGGTGTTTTTAGTATGGCAGGTGAGTAGGGATCATCTTTTACAATGTCCAACACAGATAAATGAGGTAAATGTCTTTCAGTGAGTGAGGTTAAGGATCCTCCTTCAGACTTTGATGGTCAAGTAGACATCGAAGAATTCTGGCAATCTGTTGGTCATGAAATTGTGTGCAGAGGCTTTGTGAAAAGTGAGTACAAAGGTTTTCTCCATGTTTATACTGTGCAATATTATGTATTTATAAACACAAATTCATCTATTTTGTCTGTTTTGAAGAAATTTAACTACTAATATTATAAGCACAAAATCACTTTCAATTGTAAGAACTCTCAGTGACTATTTCCTTTTCTTGTTTGTTTTTGTACTGTTTGTCAACTCTCCAGGCAATACTGAGAATCCATTTGTTGTGTAACCTGCTTATGATAAATGGGCACCGTGGATTGGTCCCCAAACCAGAGCCAGCAAACTAGTGTTCACCACTGAGTACTCTAAGCTCAGTCCAAAAAAGCCTTTGGAAGAACGGCTTTCAAATTAATTAATGAACCTCAAGGTGAGTTGTAAGACGTTCGAACTTTGCTGTTATTTTAACAATTTCACTGTCACAAAGCAAATTGACGACAAACAAAAAAATGAGTGCTTTGGGATCACGCAATGAGCTAGACTTTTAAAATATGTTATGTAAGGGATAATCCACGTCTAGCTGTGGAGGCAAAGAAACACTGAGTGTATAACAGAGTCTGGTAATGTCAGGATCAAATAAATTGAGTCTAAGTAAGGCTGCAAAAAAAGATGTCTGCCAATTGTAGCATGTTTGTTGCTTAGTATGTGGCATATTTATTTTCACAGGTCAGCCTTTGAGAAAATTGTTAAAGCAATGTGGCATAGACTCTAAAGGTTCTAAAATGGATCTTCTCCTCCGTTTGAGGGCAGAGATGAGAACAAGGAGCACTTATGACAAAGTGTTTGAGAACATTTGGGGAGCGTCTGGTTAGTATTTGATTCTTGATGTGAAGAAAATGTACAGTACTGTATATCAAAGTCACCATGCTTCTGAATTTCTTTACAAACTGCCTCTCCTGTTTTTCTTCTTCTTCTTTTTTTTTTACTGTACGGGTCCTTGAATAGAGCCCTTCTTCCATTCACACTAATTGTATGTTCTTTTCTTATTTCCAGGTGGCTGGGCCATGATTATGTGTCCTTGTGGGATTGTGAATTCTGTAAAATTCAACATTAGAGCTAAAAGCCCACGAGATTACACAGACATGTTACTGTCATTTAAACATTTCCCAAATGTTGTGGTCTATGACTTTGCCCGGGGATTAGTTACACATACCAACTTATGAGATCCTGAAAGACTACCCTTCAGTCCAAATGAAGGAAGATTAGCTGATGCTACCCTGGAGAATATCATAGCAAGCAGAGAAAAGAAACTCAAAGTCAATTTACCGTGGTTAAAGTTGAAAAAAGACCCACATGATATCAATGGTCATCCATCAACAGGTTCTGCTGAGCATTATGCGTTGTATGATACTTTTCATCAGCACAACACAAAAGATGAAAAGGACGCTCTCCGACAAATTGGACTTGTTCCAGAACTATGTGGATGGCTTAACTCACAGATTGCAGAGCAGTTGTTTTCTGGGATGCGAAAAAATAACTTTATGAATTCACTCTCCCCTGCAAGCCACATTTTCCTGATGCGTTGCACTTTACACCACCACAATGAACAAATCAATCAGAAGGCTCTGGAGGACTTCAAACAAGTTTGCCATGAAGACCTGACCTATGACTCATCTGGGAAGGCAATTTTTGGTGTTTATTTCATGTTTGTTTTGATATTCTATCCCACTTTTGTTAAATGTGACAACACAGAACACTTATTTTCATTTTTTTGCAGTGCCAGAAATATCCAAAAATGTGTGTGAGGATTCACAGCCACTGTTCCACAAAACGCCCCAGAATGGTACGTATTTAAAAAGGTTGACTAGGGCCCAGTGGTTTCCAATCCTGGTCCTGGGGACCCACCACTCTGCACATTTTGTGTTTCTCTTATCTGACACACTTAGTTCAGTTGATGAAGCTCTTTCCTAATGAGCTGATGATCTGAATAAGGTGTGTTAAATAAGGGAGACATACAAAATTTGCAGAGCGGTGGGTCCCCAGGACCAGGATTAAAAACCACTAGGCTATCCACACTGCTAAGAGTTTTAAAAGTAATATTTGATATACCTTTCGCATTGTAATAGGCTCAAGAGTGTTTCATTTTTGATTTCAGTGACTCTGGGCCTCTGTGGATGCAGTGTCAGTGATGGATGCAGCGTCGGTGGCCTCTGTGGATGCAGTGTCGGTGCTGGATGCAGTGTCAGTGATGGATGCAGTGTCAGTGATGGATGCAGTGTCAGTGATGGATGCAGTGTCAGTGATGGATGCAGTGTCGGTGGCCTCTGTGGATGCAGTGTCAGTGATGGATGCAGTGTCGGTGGCCTCTGTGGATGCAGTGTCGGTGATGGATGCAGTGTCGGTGGCCTCTGTGGATGCAGTGTTGGTGCTGGATGCAGTGTCGGTGCTGGATGCAGTGTCAGTGATGGTTGCAGTGTCAGTGATGGATGCAGTGTCAGTGATGGATGCAGTGTCGGTGGCCTCTGTGGATGCAGTGTCGGTGGCCTCTGTGGATGCAGTGTCGGTGGCCTCTGTGGATGCAGTGTCGGTGCTGGATGCAGTGTCGGTGGCCTCTATGGACTCAACATACCAGTGTGGTGAACATTTTGAAGCTCTAACCACGATATTGAACCTCAGATCCTGTCAAACCTCATGGAAACTGAAACATGATCATCCACTTCAAGAACAGTTTGTATGTATTTGTGTAACTTGTTTTTCACAGGGTGGCCTTTTAGCCATCATGTTGTGTAACTTATTCATTTTTTATTTAAATGTTTGGTTGTGTTTGGCTTCATATGTTTAAAACAAATTTGATGTGTAGGTAAATTATGTTCTGGATGATCATAGACCAATGAATGAAATCATAGTGAAAGATGGTCAGACATGCTTGACAAGAGAGAATCTCATTACCTTGGGTAAAAGAAAGGAAATGGATTCTATGGTGAGTATTAAGTACATTATTTGAGTTGTGTATAGTAATTAGTAGAAAATGTTTTAAGAAATTTTGGGGGACAAATCTATCTGCACATAACATTTATAGGTGGGAAACGCTTGCTTGAGACTTGTGAAGGCAATGATACAGAAGCAGGTACGTATGTTTGACGTTTTTTCCCCCCAAGAAAATTGAGAATTTTTAGTTTTGATGTCTTTCTACAGCGAAAAGATGTTTTCATAGTATATCTCCATATCCCTCTAATGTGGCTCCATCCTTTATGCTGTGACCCTTTGAGTAGTCTTCCAGTAAGTGTTTTAATTCTGTAAGATAAATAATTCTTATACAAAAATATTTAAAATTTAAATTTTCACCTTTCACTCTTTTACATAAGGTAGACTCACAGAAGAAAGATGTCCTGATTTTCCCACTCTGGACCCCAGGACATTTTCTTCTGTGTGTAAGTGATGGATATGAACATTTGCAAACATTTATTGTTGGTGTCAAACTAGTTTGCAAGCTGATAAAAATCAGATCCTTGTTGTTTTTGTCTGTATTACTTTTGAATGTTGATGTAATATAATTATGCTGATAAAGAATTTTAAACTCATTGCTTGGGCTGCACTCTCTGTAGGTTATGAGAGTACAAAAGAAAGAAATTGTCTTTCTAGACTCCCAATATTCGTTGCAGGCACAAGGCTTTGAGTAACCTTAGGATGTTTCGATAAGGCTCATGTCCAAAGAAGATATCTCTTGGCAGCCATGTTCCCCTGGCTTGTCAACACTTTTAAAATTCTTATTAAGTGGTCATGTTTCCCTGACTTGCACTGTTCTTTAGAAATGCAGTGTTGTTTGGCAGTCATTTTCTCTGACTTTCCAATATAAATAATCACTATTTTGTTAATCTCTTGCTGTAAGCAAGGTGTCCATATATCTGTTATATATATTTTCAATTCTAGAACAGTTCTAAAATGTGTTCAGAATGACTCGGTTGCATGCAATATTTCACATTTTTGTAAATTATTGACACTATTGATTTGCAACTTTATCAGGGCTGTGGCACGACACCTGGTTCCTGGACCATGGACCGAGTATTCTGGTCTGGATCTAAAGGTATGCAACAGTCATTTGCAGAAAATGTTTAAGCAATTATAACCATTTTCACTAAACATGTAATTTCACAATACAAAACAGGGGCTTCCTAAACAAGAATATGGCATTGACTGTGGAATTTTTATGATCATGGTGAGAGACGAGTTTTAGTAAAATTGCCAGATTAAATATCTGTTTAACTGGGAGGAATGATTATTTTACTGTATTTGCAGTATTCCTGGTATATTGCAATGGAGGCACAGTTTGATTTCACAATTGTAAGTGCAACTTAACAAATACACACCTACAATAGTATATCTGTACAGATGTTTATTAAGCAACATAACATTTATGTATGCTAATATTGCATGTTAATATCTGATTCTTAAGTGTGGGACTTTTAAGTGTGGGACTCTTTTTCAGGATGACATGCCTTATTTGAGGCGGTGGTGGTGTAAGCTTCTAATTGAGAACCTTCAGATTGAAGGGTATGGATTTGTTGGGGGAAAATAATCAATTACAGTATTCTGGCAAAGCACGTCACAACTACTTATATTTGTTTGTTTGTTTTTTTAGGCATGGCCAAAGGTTTGCACATTTCACACAGGAAGGTTTACTGATGAGCAGTGGATATCTTGCCCCAATCTTACGTATCCCACGGAAGAGAAAGCATGTGGAGGTTACTAAGGTATGAATAATTTCATTTGAGTGATATGCCGTGCAGTTTGATGCACTACACAGAGGTCTTCAACTCTGCTCCTGGAGACCAACTGTCCTGCACAGTAACCAACCTAGGGCTGCACGATATTGGAAAAATATTGCGTTATTATTATTATTATATTAAGAACATTGCATTATTTTGTTTGTCTGCGATTTATATATTGCGATATGAAAACTATTTCACCAGATGAATAGCTCTATTCGAAAAGAATTAAAGGATTAGTTCACATCAAAACGTTGAAAAGAAATTAAGTTTTTTGAGGAAAACATTCCAGGATTTTTCCTCACATAATAATCTTCAATTGCAACCACTGGGTTGAAGGTCCAAATCAATGCAGTTTCAAAGGGCATCATCACATAGGAAAGGTCACAGCGTATAGTGACATAGGTGGAAGTACCGACCCAGTGCCAAAAAACTCTATCTCATGTTCTCCTCCAACTTTAAAATTATCCGACAAGTTCAAAAGAAGAAAAGCGAAAAGATAGGTGTTCACGTGCTGTCTGCTCTGTGTGCACACAGAAAACATTTCTGAAGATCCAGTTTCATGGCCACACCCATCCACAGAATTCAACCTAAAGTTATTATACTTTATCGAAAGATTATATATTAAGCTACTTTGGTAACGCTTTAGATTACACTCCATAAAGTACTGTGGAAGTAAAATTAATTTACGGTGTAAAGTGCACTGATTAAGTTCGGGCTTCCGTGTTTAGAGGCAAGTAAAACTATAGCAACTTTTTTTTTTAAATATGGCAAAATATACTCTTGTTCCGTGTAGTTACAGGGTAAGTGGTGCTCGTTATTCCATGTAGTTACAGGGTAAGTGTGAATCTACAGGGTAAAAGTGGTGTTTGTTGCAGATTTCACACTTACTGTATAAATCCACTGATATGTACACCATAATTAAAAAAAAGCCTTTACACTATTATTACATAAAGGTTTGTTCTTGTTAAATTGCTCCCAAACGTAAGATTGTTGCCTATTATAATAGAATAATTACCCCTTGATTAAAAAATACTTACAGTCTAAGTAATTTGTTAATTTTCCTGGTAGCTCCCCATTTATTCCCCAAACATCACATATTGTTCCCTTATACCTACACGTATATACTTTATAGTTACACTATAATTACCAAAAGTTACGCTGTAAATTTGTTTTTTCCAGGCTGTAATCTATAGAATTACAGCTACTTTTATACATTGTACTCTTAATTGTTAGGGCTACTGTTTTAGTTTTTTGTAACACTTTAGAACAGGGTTGGGCAACTCTGTTCACTGTTGTGTTTGATTAGAGTTGGAACTAAAATCTGCTAGACATCAGCCCTCCAGGAAAAGAGTTGCCCATCCCTGACCTAGAATAAGGATACATTTATGAACATTAGTTGATTCATTAGTTAAAATGAAATGTTGATTGTACAGCATATATTGTTTAATGTTTGTTTATATACATACTAATATATTTTTTTACATGTATATGTTAACATCAGTTAATGCATTTAACTAACACGAACCTTAACAATAAGTCAAGTCAACTTTATTTATATAGCGCTTTTTACAATGCAGATTGTTTCAAAGCAGCTTCACAGTTAAACAGGAAAATAATGCAACCGAATTTGATTCGGCTGTACAGCCGCTCTGGAGAAAATGGTGATGTCATCTAGCTCATTTCAATTATCATATATATTCAAGTAATGTAGTTGATATAGTTAATTTAGTTTAGTAATAAAATTTATTTGGATATTTATTTGAAAATTTAGTGTCCCCAACTGAGCAAGCCAAAGGCGACAGTGGCAAGGAACCAAAACTCCATCAGGTGGCATAATGGAGAAAAATAAACCTTGGGAGAAACCAGGCTCAGTCGGGGTGCCAGTTCTCCTCTGGCCAATTAACAAACAGTGTATGATTATTATTTTGGCAGCCTTATAGGTCAGAAGTAATATTAGATCGGAATATTCTAAAGATCGGAGGCATCACGCCGGAGACGGGTTTATTGAGGATGGCGTGTCGATTAAACAATTATTAAATAGGAATATTCGAAATATCGGAGTCATCACGCCGGAGATGGATCCATTGAGGATGCCATGTCGATGAGCAATTTCAGAGGGTAGACTAATTGACACGCAGACACTTCAGGGATGCGTTGGTAATGTCTGGGCGCAGGTCCACCATCTGATCTGGATACGGCCCGGATCCGGCTGACTGCGGTAAACCTCGGGATAAACAGAGAGACTAACATTAGAGTAGATGCCATTCTTCTTATGATGTAACGAGTACATCAGGTGTTATGGAAAAGTGTTCCCGGTTCCGGCTGACCTAGTTAATGCAGCGTAACAATTTGAATAAAAAATAAATTAAAAATGTTTTATGTGTATGCCATAGTAAAGAGATGTGTTTTTAGTCTAGATTTAAACTGACAGAGTGTGTCTGCTTCCCAAACAATGCTAGGAAGGCTGTTCCAGAGTTTAGGTGCTAAATAGGAAAAGGATCGACCGCCTGCAGTTGATTTTGATATTCTAGGTATTATCAACTGGCCAGAGTTTTGAGATCGCAATAGACGTGATGGAGTATAATGCGTTAAGAGCTCGCTCAAGTACAAGTACAATAACCAAGATTAATACATTCTGAAAAACGTCATTGTTAATTTTTGACACCTAATGTAGTAACTATTGTTAACAATTGTAACCTTATTGTAAAGTGTTTTTTTTTTTAAGGTTGAGGTGTGAAAACAAGAAGTCAAAGACCTCATTGTACCTGCTCTGACCCCCATCATTGCTTAGTGACTACTGTGTCTTATTTGTTTCTTCTGTTTTTTTTGTGTTTTTTTTTAGGTAGAATATGATTGTTCATAGTTAATTTATGACACCTAGAGCTGTAACTTTTGTTAACAAATATTGAATACTTGAAATTAAATAAAAATGAAATGGACTACCTTTTACTTGTACTGTTACTACTTTTATATACTTACCTTTTGCTTTTATATGTTTGTACATTTTAAACTTTTGGGCTAACTGTTGATATGTTTAATGTTTTTAAAAAAGAGACATGTTGTATGAGTGTGTGCATCTGCATGTTGACAAATAAATTCATAAATACTTGCTCAAAAGTAGCTTAATGTCATGTAATATAAGCTTAGTTTAAGAAATAAGTTATTGCTTCAGACGTTCTTTTAGAAGGAAGGAAAGTTTTCTTAATCGATTTTCTTAATCGATTGTTGCATATGGCAGGTTAAATACAAACTTTTGTTGGATTTTATAGTCAAGTCACCTTATTAAATTATTAAAGAATGTAAACAGAATTCAATTCTGCTGTAAAATGCTTTTAAAAAGACAATAATATCATTATTCAGCTTAAGCCAGTTAAGTGTTTTTACCCAGTTCAGTTCAATAGCTGTAAAGTTAATAAATTATGGAGAAAACCGTGTCAGTGATGTCATCATCTCCTGCTTGAAAATTGAAATGCATCACGCCGACATATGGTGGTACCGACTACGGTAAGACAGTAGTAATAATGTGATAATAATTAATAATAATTAATATTAATTGAATAATGATTCAAGTGTTGCCTTATCGCTAGGTGGTGAAAGTGAGAAGAAAAAAGTGACGACATAGCTGTTCCCTAATTGGCTGTTTTCGTTGTAGGGGCGTTACTTGAAGTGGGGACGTAACTGGAAGGGGCGTGGCTTGTAGTACTGCGGGACGCAATCGGATACACTTGGATCAACAAGCAACGACCCATCGCTTCTCTATCGTCATCGTGTTAAACCCGCCAATAGCGCGCCAGGTGGATAAGCCAGTCTGTGATTGGTTCCCGCAAAAGTGTAACAGAAGCAGTAGAAATGAATGTATAGGTTTCCAGACTGAGTTGCAGGGCGAAATCAAATAGCCGACAGATCAGGCTGGATTTACCCAGTCTAGGATCTTTGAGCATCGTTCAGCAAATTTAACTTTAAGTCATTTAGTTCATTTAAAAAGTTCGATTAAAATATTGTATTTTCAGCAGCCAAATTCCTCGAACACACCCACACACGCGATCACATTCCGATATTAGAAATTATTATAGTGCAATCATAGATACATTATAGGAAACATGATTAATTCACCTCCCCAGTCCATATAGTCCATATTGCGTCTATACTATCGGTGATTAAACTAAATACACTCTTAATCGCATTAAGAACTGCCATGTTACGGTGAAAATTTAAATCATATGTCATATATAAAGCATATATCAAGATATACTTACTCGACTCATTATTTGCAGCACATAATGTCTCATCTGTAATCATCCAATGATCCAAACGTGGCACTCCATTGTTCTCTTCTTGTTCGATCAGCTTCAGTTTCCTCATGCATTGCGATTACAGAAACATGGCGGACAGCGCATTTTTCAAAATAATGACGTAGTATTTTTGCCGCATGCGCATTCAAAAAATAAATAAATACAAATTAAATAAAAAAAAAAGATATTTCGTGCATGGTTAAATGTTGATTATAAATGTTCTAACTCACTGTGTAGTTGGACTGTAAGTTCAGAGAACTTGACTCTGTAAACATGATTGACTTTTAGTTAGGTGAAAGTGTAGTGTAGTCTGATCAAAATTAAATGTATTTTAACTGAATCTGAATGCAAATGAATTTTGTTTAGATTTGTTAAACTTTTGCTTGCAATTAATGCAATTAAATGTGTGTTTAATCGGCGTAGAACAACATAATGACATTGAAAGTATTCTGTACACAGATGTAAAGTACATTACTATTACATTAAGCACAAATAGCTACAGTAGGCTACTCCTCTCATAAATTACACGTCAAATATTATGTAGAAAACTGACACTTGTAGTTGAGGTCAAAAATTTCAACAATAAGTTATACTGGAGTATACTGTATAAGCAAGTGTATTGAAGTTTAGAAGAAAAATAGATGAATGCACACAGTATACATTATAGACTAAACACATTTAAAATACATTAACAAATGTAATTTTGGACTTTTTTATTCAAATCAATTATTTTCCATGTGCTTTAGTATATGTCAATATAAAAATAACTGTACTTATATAAAACATAAAATCATAATTATTTAAAATATGTTTAAGTAAAAATTAATTAGACATTATTACAAAGTGCATTTTAAAAAAGTGCACTAAAGTGTGTTTATAAATATTGTCATTAAAGTGTATTCTCTTTAAGTACACTTAAGTGGCCTTTAATTTTAATTACACTCACCTAAAGGATTATTAGGAACACCATACTAATACTGTGTTTGACCCCCTTTCGCCTTCAGAACTGCCTTAATTCTACGTGGCATTGATTCAACAAGGTGCTGAAAGCATTCTTAAGAAATGTTGGCCCATATTGATAGGATAGCATCTTGCAGTTGATGGAGATTTGTGGGATGCACATCCAGGGCACGAAGCTCCCGTTCCACCACATCCCAAAGATGCTCTATTGGGTTGAAATCTGGTGTGTTACGGTGTGTAGTGCAGCAGGGAAGAGAAGATCCAGGGCTTCCACAAAGATGGGTTTTTATTTACAATGGGATACAGAACACGACACACATAGGCATAACACATAAGAACGGACAAGGAGTGCAGGGAAGTGAGACCAATATAAAGGGAGTGCTAATGACGATGACCAGGTGCAGGGAATCCAGGGAGAGTGGGAGAGATGAGGAGTGAGTGATTTCAGGTGTGAGACAGGGAGGATCATGGGAAATGGAGTCCAGGATAGGCGTGGATTGTAACATTACTTCCCCCTCCCGGTAGGCGCGTCCTCGCGCCTTAGATGAAACACCGGGGAGGGGGGGTGGGCGCCCTGGAGACCTACACGCAGGTGCGGGGGAGGTGCAGACAGGTACAGAGGTCACCAGGGCGGGACTAGGACATCGGGCGGCCATGGCAGGTCAGAAGTCTCGGGCGGCCATGGCGGGTCAGGAGCCTCGGGCGGCCATGGCGGGTCAGGAGCCTCGGGCGGCCATGGCGGGTCAGGAGCCGTGGGATGCCACGGCGGGTCAGGAGCCGTGGGATGCCATGGCGGATCAGGAGCCTCGGGAGTCCACGGCGGATCAGGAGCTTTGGGAGTCCACGGCGGATCAGGAGCCTCGGGAGTCCACGGCGGATCAGGAGCCTCGGGAGTCCACGGCGGATCAGGAGCCGTGGGATGCCATGGTGGATCAGGAGCCTTGGGAGTCCATGGCGGATCAGGAGCCCCACCCACATGTGCTCCACCCACATGTTCCCCACCCCCGGGTATATAGCCCCCCCCCAAAACTTTCTTGGGGGAATTCAGGGGTAGTATGGAGGGCACGCGGAATGGGATGAGCTCCTGGGCTGGAGCGGGCTCGAGGAGGGCTGGAGCGGGCTCGAGGAGAGATGGAGCGGGCTCGAGGAGAGCTGGAGCGGGCTCGAGGAGAGCTGGAGCGGAATCCAGGAGACTCGGAGCGGAATCCAGGAGACTCGGAGCGGGAACAGGGAAGCCTGGAGCGGAATCCAGGAGACTTGGAACGGGAACAGGGAAACCTGGAGCGGAATCCAGGAGACTCGGAGCGGGAACAGGGAAGCCTGGAGCGGGAACTTGGAAGCCTGGAGCGGAATCCAGGAGACTCGGAGCGGGAACTGGGAGGCCTGGAGCGGAATCCAGGAGACTTGGAACGGGAACAGGGAAACCTGGAGCGGAATCCAGGAGACTCGGAGCGGGAACAGGGAAGCCTGGAGCGGGAACTTGGAAGCCTGGAGCGGAATCCAGGAGACTCGGAGCGGGAACTTGGAAGCCTGGAGCGGAATCCAGGAGAATCGGAGCGGGAACTGGGAAGCCTGGAGCGGAATCCAGGAGACTCGGAACGGGAACTTGGAAGCCTGGAGCGGAATCCAGGAGACTCGGAGCGGGAACAGGGAAGCCTGGAGCGGAATCCAGGAGACTCGGAGCGGGAACTTGGAAGCCTGGAGCGGAATCCAGGAGACTCGGAGCGGGAACATGGAAGCCTGGAGCGGAATCCAGGAGAATCGGAGCGGGATCCAGGAGACTCGGAGCGGGAACTGGGAAGCCTGGAGCGGAATCCAGGAGACTCGGAGTGGGAACTGAGGCGGCAGGATCGCTCCAAAAGTCCATCAACCAGAGGTCCTGTGGCTCTGGCGCGGCTGCGGCCATCTTGGCCGGAGACGAGGGCTCGGCGTTGGCCCTCCTTCTCTGCCATTTGGTTTTGTGGACAGGCAGGACAACACGGGAAGGCCCACTGGAGGGATATGTGGAGGGAACTGGCTGTGGGTGAACTGACCAGGCCGCGTGCTTCTCTGAGGGGACCGGACGAGGAAGACACTTATTCTCTTGAACCTCCTCAATTTCGAAATCCGAACAATTTAAAAAGAGAATCAGATTCATTGACTCGACTAGGGAAAAGGAACAGGCAGGTTCAATATATCGAATAGTGTCCTCGTCCAGGCCCATCAGAAAGCACGCGTTAAGTGGTGCATCTGGCCAGTTCACCAAAGAAGACAGCTCAGCGAATTCCTCCACGTACCTCTCCAGCGGGCGACCGCCCTGCCTGAGACCCCACAGGCGATCCACCGCTGACGTGTCTTTAAGGGGGGACACGGGAGAGATCGGGGTCAGGAAGATTCCCATCTTCACAGCAGTCCTGGCAGTTTTAGGTCCGTTCTTCTGTTACGGTGTGTAGTGCAGCAGGGAAGAGAAGATCCAGGGCTTCCACAAAGATGGGTTTTTATTTACAATGGGATACAGAACACGACACACATAGGCATAACACATAAGAACGGACAAGGAGTGCAGGGAAGTGAGACCAATATAAAGGGAGTGCTAATGACGATGACCAGGTGCAGGGAATCCAGGGAGAGTGGGAGAGATGAGGAGTGAGTGATTTCAGGTGTGAGACAGGGAGGATCATGGGAAATGGAGTCCAGGATAGGCGTGGATTGTAACATGGTGACTGTGGGGGCCATTTTAGTACAGTGAACTCATTGTCATGTTCAAGAAACCAATTTGAAATGATTCGAGCTTTGTGACATGGTGCATTATCCTGCTGGAAGTAGCCATCAGAGGATGGGTACATGGTGGTCATAAAGGGATGGACATGGTCAGAAACAATGCTCAGGTAGGCCGTGGCATTTAAACGATGCCCAATTGGCACTAAGGGGCCTAAAGTGTGCCAAGAAAACATCCCCCACACCATTACACCACCACCACCAGCCTGCACAGTGGTAACAAGGCATGATGGATCCATGTATACTGTATATATATATAGTGCATTATATTCCAGAACATATTTAACTTTATTAATTATATAAATAATTTTAGATACTTTACCTTGTATGTATCTGATGTGTGGTTTCCAGCTTAATTTACTTTCAATAGTAAGTCCTAAGAATTTTCTGACATTTCTGACACTTTTTCTATATTTATTAAAGGAACACGGCAACTTTTTGGAATTCACCGTATCCCCCAGAGTTAGTCAAGTCAAGTCAACTTTATTTATATAGCGCTTTTTACCATGCAGATTGTTTCAAAGCAGCTTCACAGTGTTAAACAGGAAAATAATGCAACCGAATTAGATTCGGCTGTAAAGCCGCTCTGGAGAAAACGGTGATGTCATCCAGCTCATTTCAATTATCATATATATTCAAGTAATGTAGTTGACATAGTTAATTTAGTTTAGTAATTACATTTATTTGGAAATTTATTTTAAAATGTATTGTCCCCAACTGAGCAAGCCAAGCCAAAGGCGACAGTGGCAAGGAACCAAAACTCCATCAGGTGGCATAATGGAGAAAAATAAACCTTGGGAGAAACCAGGCTCAGTCGGGGTGCCAGTTCTCCTCTGGCCAATTAACAAACAGTGTATGATTATTATTTTGGCAGCTTTACAGGTCAGAAGTAATATTAGATCGGAATATTCTAAAGATCGGAGGCATCACGCCGGAGACGGGTTTATTGAGGATGGCGTGTCGATTAAACAATTATTAAATAGGAATATTCGAAATATCGAAGTCATCACGCTGGAGATGGATCCATTGAGGATGCCATGTCGATGAGCAATTTCAGAGGGTAGACTAATTGACACGGTCTCTGCAGACACTTCAGGGATGAGTTGGTCATGTCCAGGTGCAGGTCCACCATCTGATCTGGATACGGCCCGGATCCGGCTGACTGCAGTAAACCTCGGGATAAACAGAGAGACTAACATTAGCGTAGATGCCATTCTTCTTATGATGTAACGAGTACATCAGGTGTTATGGGAAGTGTTCCCGGTTCCGGCTGACCTAGTTAATGCAGCCTAACAATCATTTAATTGATTTGAATAAAATATAAATTAAAAATGTTTTATGTGTATGCCATAGTAAAGAGATGTGTTTTTAGTCTAGATTTAAACTGACAGAGTGTGTCTTCTTCCCGAACAATGCTAGGAAGGCTGTTCCGGAGTTTAGGTGCTAAATAGGAAAAGGATCGACCACCTACAGTTGATTTTGATATTCTAGGTATTATCAACTGGCCAGAGTTTTGAGACCGCAATAGACGTGATGGAGTATAATGCGTTAAGAGCTCGCTCAAGTACTAGGGAGCTAAACCATTTAGTGCTTTGTAAGTAATTAGCAAGATTTTAAAATGTATGCAATGTTTAATAGGGAGCCAGTGCAGTGTTGACAGAACCAGGCTAATATGGTCATACTTCCTGGTTCTAGTAAGAACTCGAGCTGCTGTGTTTTGGACCAGCTGCAGTTTATTTATTAAGCGAGCAGTGCAATCACCGAGTAGAGCATTACAATAATCTAGCCTTGAGGTCATGAAAGCATGAACTAACTGTTCAGCATTTTGCATTGAAAGCATATGCCGTAATTTAGATATATTTTTAAGATGGTAGAATGCAGTTTTACAGATGCTAGAAACGTGGCTTTCAAATGAGAGATTGGTATCAAAGAGCACACCCAGGTTTCTAACTGACGACAAGGACTTGACAGAGCAGCCATCAAGTGTTAGACAGTATTCTAGGTTACTACATGTGGAGTTTTTTTTGTCCAATAATTAAAAATTAATTTTACTGGTCATCCAATTTTTTATATCAGCTGTGCATTCCGTTAATCTTGTGAATTGGTAAGTTTCGTCAGGGCATGAAGAAATATAGAGCTGAGTATCATCAGCATAACAATGAAAACTAACACCATGCTTCCTAATGATGTCTCCCAGTGGTAGCATGTACAGGGTGAAGAGCAATGGTCCTAGCACTGAGCCCTGCGGTACTCCATACTGAACTTGTGATCGGTGTGACATCTCTTCATTTACTGCTACAAACTGATAACGGTCAGATAATTATGATTTAAACCATGCCAATGCAATTCCACTAATGCCAACATAATTTTCGAGTCTATTCAAAAGAATGTTGTGGTTGATAGTATCGAATGCAGCGCGAAGATCGAGTAACACTAACAGAGATAACTGACAACCACGATCGGATGATAAGAGTAAATCATTTGTAACTCTAATGAGAGCAGTCTCAGTACTATGATACAGTCTAAATCCTGACTGGAAATCCTCACAGATACCATTTCTTTCTAAAAAGGAGCATAATTGTGAGGACACTGCCTTTTCTAGTATTTTTGACAGAAAGGGTAGATTTGAGATTGGCCTGTAATTGACTAATTCTGTAGGATCAAGTTGCGTTTTTTTAATAAGTGGTTTAATAATAGCCAACTTAAAAGTTTTCGGTACATATCCTAAAGTCAAGGATGAATTAATAATATTAAGAAGAGGATCTATGACCTCATCTCTTTTAGTAGTTTAGTCGGTATAGGGTCGATGTTGTTGATGTTGATGATTTAACGAGTTTAGCCAATTCTTCTTCTCCTATAGCAGTAAATGAATGTAATTTTTCCTCAGTGACACTACAATGCACTGTCTGATGTGATACAGTAGTAGACAGCTGCATAGTTATAATTTTTTTCCTAATATTATCAATCTTAGTTCATAAGTTCATAAAGTCATTACTGCTGTGCTGTTGGCAGACATCAGAAGTTGAAGCTTTATTTTTGGTTAATTTAGCCACTGTATCGAATAAATACCTAGGGTTGTGTTTGTTTTCTTCTAAGAGAGTCGAGAAATAAGCAGATCTAGCAGTTTTTACGGCCTTTCTGTATGAAATCATGCTCTCTTTCCACAAAATGCGAAAAACTTCCAGTTTTGTTTTCTTCCAGCTGCGCTCCATTTTTCTGGCTGCTGTTTTAAGGGCCCGGGTGTGCTCGTTGTACCATGGCGTTGGACTATTTTCTTTAATCTTCTTTAAGCGCAGAGGAGCAACTGTGTCTAACGTGCTGGAAAAGAGAGAGTCAATAGTTTCTGTTGCAACATCGAGTTCCTCTAGGCTATCTGGGATGCTGATGAGATGAAACTGATGAGGAAGATTATTTATAAAGAAATCTTTAGTCGCAGCAGTGATAGTCCTGCCATATTTGAAGCGAGGGGACGGCTTTGCAGCCTTTGCTAAATTGAGTATACATGATACCAGGTAATGATCTGAGATGTCATCGCTCTGCTGCAGAATTTCAACGGTATCAACATTTATTCCATGTGACAATATTAGGTCTAAAGTATCCTGATATGTGTTGCCTTACTCCAATAGAGTTTAGAATGTCTCTAAATGCCAATTCCAATGCGTCTTTTTCATTGTCTACATGGATATTAAAATCACCAACAATTAGGACTTTATCTGTAGCCAGTACTAACCCTGATAGAAAATGTAGTCGTCAGGTTTTAGCCAGGTTTCTGTCAAATACAGCACATCTAGATTATTATCTGTAATCATATCATTAACAATAAGCGTTTTTGAGGAAAGGGATAGAATATTCAGCAGCCCGTAGCTTTATCATTTGAACATCTGTATTATATCTGTTGTTTATTTGTTGTTTATTTGTTTACTTGTCAAGCCGCAACTTTTCTGTTATCCTGGCTTTCTTAATTCTACCTTTGTGCAATAGCCCTCTGGGGAATTTTGAGGCCAAGTCAACACCTCAAACTCGTTGTTGTGCTCCTCAAACCATTCCTTAAAATGTTTTGCTTTGTGGTGTAACCCCTCCTGTTCGAACCTCCCGCTCTAAGCGGGACTCGAACCCCGGTCCACTGGCATGAGAATCAGAGGCTCTAACAAGGAGGCTAAAGGTTGCAACCCCCAGCGTCAGTCGCTAGCGCGTCTCTTGAGATCAAAGGAGTGAGGTTTTACTAGCACAGCTGCTATGCAGCCCCATACTGGTGTATTCTGACACCTTTCTATCAGAACCAGCATTAACTTCTTGATCAATTTGAGCTACAGTAGCTTGTCTGTTTGATCGGACCATACGGGCCAGCCTTCGTTCCCCCATTGCATCAATGAGCCTTGGCCACCCATGACCCTGTTGCTGGTTCACCACTGTTCCTTCCTTGGACCACTTTTGATAGATACTGACCACTGCAGACTGGGAACACCCCACAAGAGCTGCAGTTTTGGAAGTGCTCTGACCCAGTTGTCTAGCCATCACATTTTGGCCCTGAGCACCAGATGTTTTTCTATGTAACCTATATTGTAGTATAAACTAAGCTTTAAGATAATTTACTTTATTATACCTAATATTTAGACAAACAGTTTGGTAAAAATTAAATCGTCATGTTTTAAGCAGGTGTAGTCTTGATTCTTGCATGTGTTTCTATATAAAGTTATGACAATAGAGGGTCTGCATGTGACGTCACCGTCAGCCGGAGCTGCTGTGGTTTATTTAAAAAGTAAAAGTTTATTTATATAGCACCTTTCACAGACATGGAGGGGTCACAAAGTGCTTCACAATAAAAATAAAATAAAATAAAATAATGTAACAGTGTTTGTTGATATGTGAAGAAGGATGCGCGACCAAGCGAACATTTAAAAAACTTTAATCTTAAAATAAACAAAATGAAAGTAAAAACGACAGCCGCACACTAGAGCTGTAATCGGGCCTTAAAAGTTAGGCCCGACAAGGCCTGAGCCCGACATAATTCGGCCCGAGCCCAACAAGTACATTTTGATTGACAGCTTTTTAAGGCCTAAACCCATTTACAGCCCGACATTATTCAAATGTGCGCACGCACACAGCTCTTTTGCCTTTAGTCAGGAATGAGTCATTTATACATTTTTTAACATCATTTATTCATAACTAACGTAAACTATAGGCAACTTGGAAGTTGGAACAAAGAAATAAAATAAGTCCTCTGTAATATCGTAACATCTCAGCACTCTAAATAGACCTAGGCATACAGGCCTATAAAAAAAGTCTTTCTTAACAAATTAAATCAAGATAAATCCTAAACTAAGATAGGTATTTGGCAATAACTAAATAAAACGAAAAGTTACATAAAATTGAGATTAGGTCTAAGACAAACGAAAACGGGATGCTTGCGGCTGCCTCTCTCCACAATCACCAATACAAATAAATAGGCAAATGCCAATAAAAAGGAGTCTTTATTAACAAATTAAATTAAGATAAATTCTTAGATGGGTATTTAGCAATAATGAAATGAAGATAAAGGCTCCGCGGGATTTGCTTTGCCACTTCTCTCCACAATCCGGCCTCAACGCAACGGTGAACAGCAGCTGAAATTTAAGCATTATGCATTTAAGACTCAAATAACATTTAGTTATGAAAAACCTTTACTCAACAAGATTAGGCTACATGTTTTTGTGGAGGCAAATTATTGAATCCACTGTAGATGGCTTCAGCGCGGTCCTGTGCTCACTGATGGTGCGTCCAGCAGCACTGAACACCCTTTCAGTAGCTGCTGCTACTGGCCGGGATGCATAGTACTGATCTGGCTAATTTTGCAAGTTTTGGGTAGGATGGTTTGTTGGTCTTCCACCAGCCAAGAACATCCATTTCATTTTCCATCACAGCCATTTCAATGTAGCGAGTGATCTCGTCACCTTCCCAGTCAGCTTGCCTTACATTTTCCCACTCCGCAAAATTCGCCCTTTTTGCCGGAAGAGTGTGTTCATCTCTGGAGAGCTCTGGGTCTCGAATCTCCACATCTGGTGCACATGCAGCCATGGCTTGCAGAAGAGTACGGACATGAGCATGCACTGCATTTCTGTCTGAGTGTGCTATTTTTTCAATGCGCGTGCTCTCCCATTGTGCCTCAAGCTTTTCATGGAGCTCATGATAAATGGCCTATATAGAAGTCAGTGTGAGGTACACCATACTGAACCGAGTGTCTCCCATTTGCAGCAATGTTGTTGACAGTTGCGCAGCCAACCCCGACTGTTTAATGTACCTCACTAATGATTTAGCAGCAGAAATGGTATCTCCTATGTCCGGAGCACTGTTGGCTTTGGATAACTCTGCAATGTTGAGTCCATGGCGCAGTACCGTATTAATGACATGGTCAATGCAGTCCAATCTCTGGTATGGCCGCAGAGCTAATTTAACGTTTGCCCCCTCATCTGTCACCCATACAATTTTGCTGAGAGAGGAAGCGTCAAGGCCAAACTTTGTCACCTGTAGTTTCAGTATCTCCCGTCTGATATTTTCTCCCGCTTTTGCCTCTTCCAAAGGGAACATTGTAGTTGTCAGGGTTTTATTCACCAGTTCCATATCCTCACTTATGAAATGGCATGTGATTGTCAAATAACTAATTTTCCGATAATCTTCTGTCCACATGACTGTGGTCATTGCGACTGTGCCATCCTTCAACAAAATCTTAAGTTTCTGTACTAAAGCTTCCCTCTTTTCTTCTGCAATGTCAGTACACCTCTTCGCCATTGTCACATGGCGGGGAATAACAGAGTTTATGGGAACCCTCCCATACGCAGCTCCGACATTAATTAGTTATTGTGCCAGCTCTTCAAACCCCTCGCCATTTACAATATTAAAAGGCCTAATGTCTTTACAGCAAAAGCTGACGCACTTCTCCGTCACCGTTTGTTTCACCTTTGCAGGGATGGGTTTTGATGCTGTAACAAACAATGTGATTGTAGTTTGATCCTGGGCACTGGCAGGTATTGAACAGCTTTGATTAGCATGCCTTATCAGCGACGAATTCCCTGTCGTTTTACTGTCGTACTTTAACAGAATGTCGCATCTTTTGCATTTCACATAACCCACTGGCTCATTATTCTCATTATGCACATGGTCAAAAGTAAGTAAAAGTAAGCCAGAGCCCGGCCCGAGCTTGTGTAAAATTATAGAATTTATGAACTAACTAATTTATGGGTTCGGGCAAAGATCTTCAGCCCTACTGCACACACATAATAAAACGTAAACAAAACAACATAAAGTCCAGACCTGGTCCTCTCTAGTCCTTCACTGTCGTCGCTTCTCCTTTTATGCTTCCATCGCTCCTCCGTGAGAGATCTGAGTCTGGTGCCACTCTCTCACGGCTCTCACCTGCCCCTCACCCGCCCTGCTTGTCACAAACAACTATACAAATAACATCAGATACCATAGAAACTTAACAGAAGCCAAACCATATTGTTAATTTAAGCCTCTCGTCTTAAGACTCGACCTGGGAATAGTTAAGTTAAGATCTTGTCCTGAAGACCTCAGAGACCAACAAGGCGTGTGTGCATGTAACAGATTCTGGATGTAAGAGGGTGCCTGACCATTCAAGGCTCTGTAAGTAACGACTAAGATTTTAAAAAGCACTCAAAATCAATAGGAAGCCAGTGAAGGGCCTTAAGCACAGGAGTAATGTGCAACCCTCTGCTGGTCTTAGTAAAAAGACTGGCAGCTGCATTCTGTACAACTTGCAGTCGATCCATAGAAGATTTGGTCAAACACGTGTATAGAACTTTGCAATAATCTTAGCAATGTTCCTGAAATGGAAAAAACAGGAACAAACCACAGATTTTACATGACTGTTAAAACACATAGATCTGTCAAAAATTACACCCAGATTTCTTATGTCACCACAATCAGAGGATGATAGGCCCCCAATGGCCTGCCTAATCTGTGGGGTAATGTTGTCTGGGGCAATAATCATTACCGTTTTCTCTGTATTAAGTTGCAGAAAGTTGTCAGCCATCCATTTGTTAATGGAGACTAAACAATTCTAGAGAAGGGCCAGTTTGTCTAGTCTATCAGGGCTAAAAGATATATATGTCTGCATATGTCAGCATAACATTGATAAGATATTATTTAAAAACTACTAATAATCTTGCCAAGAGGAAGCATGTACAGACTGAACAGCAGAGGGCCGAGCACAGAACCTTGTGGCACACCACAGGACAAAGGAACAGAGTATGACATATAAGATCCTATAGACACAGAAAAACTCCTGTTGGAGAGATAGGAGGAAAACCAATTCAGAGTTGATCCAGAAATGCCGACTAAAGAGACCGACAGTCAACAGTGATCAACAGTATCAAACTGAACAACAGCATGTTTAAAACATCTAGGGACCTGGCCCAGCCTAAGAGACACCAAACACGAGCCAATAGATGTAATGGATTTTATAAACAGAAACGTAAGCAAAATATCTACAGGGCTTTGGGAAGGCTTCATCGTACCCACTAACTTAATAATGTCATCCAGGGAAATGGGACAAAAGGAGTACAGTATTGGAAGTCTTTGTTGGGTAACTATAAGGGGGTTTGCTGATGGTGCAGTGCCTGCCCTGACAGCCATAACATTGTTCACAAAATGAGACAAAAACTGGTTAGAGTCATCATTAGGAAAGACAGGGACAAGAGATGTAGCAGGAGAAACAATGTTGCTAATAGTCTCAAACAGAGTTTTAGGATTGCTTTTGCAGGTGTAACCCCTCCTGTCCCCTCCAGCTCTACTAGCTGGCCTCCATTACACAGGCAGATATCAGTTTTGTAAAATAAGACTGCATAAATAGATTTGACAAGAAATCTGAGGTATATTTTTACAGGAGGTCTACTGTTGCTGTAGTTGTTGTAGTGACGAACAATTAGTTGTTTGTGTTGTGGATCTTTTTTTTTTTTAAAGTTTGCTTCGCTTCATATATTCAGTTTAACAGCAGTGTAACTGAACTGCACACATATTGACGCTTAAATAATGTTCTAAAGTATGAACTGCTGGTCAAACGCATTTGCAAAACGTTCTGAATCAACTCATTTGGACTGCTCTCTCTCTCTCACACTGAATCATCTGAAGCGATTTCTCAGTCTGTAAAACAAACAGACATTATCGTGAGAACAACCAGCACTGTTTTTCAGTTGTTTTCCTCTGAACATGCACTAAATGGATGTCTGACAATTTTGTTGCTTTTTGGAGTTTTCAGATTTAAAACCGTTTTAAAACTAGGCTTTACTCGTTCTGTTGCTCTCACTGATGGTCCGAAAGGTGTGTAATAGTTAGTCTATATGCTTATTCAACTTTTTAGTGTTAAATAAAAAACCTTTTGTGCGTACCGTCAGATGAAATCCAGGTGTCCAATCTTTCTCTGTCCATGCAATAAATGCACATCCTTGAATAAGCGTGGATTTCTAGCGTATTTATTGAACTTCTCAGGTAATATATGGTTTGATCTATTCAGAGGCGGCCAAAACCAGAATTTAAAATGGACTGAATAAAACTCTCTCTACGAACTTGACGTGCGATGTCACGCTAACTGACATGTATGCGCATGAATCACTGTCACACATACACGCTCAGATCAATATTGTAAGTTACTGCATAATAGGCTACATTTTTAACAAGCAGAACAATACAGCATTACGATACACATAGTCTCAGCTGTCTTTTAACTAGTATTTCGAAGGATAAAACATAAACTTTAACTATTGACTTTACATCATCAAGTTAACTGTCACTTTACTTTTATGCGAGGCACAGCCCTTGTGTCGCTTCTGATCGTTTGTTTTACTCGTGTTTTCACAGTTTCCCCTATTAACTCCAGTGATGCAGCGGGCTGTTTTGTCTCAGTCCCGGCTGAGGGGGTGTGTTCCGGCAGGAAAGTAACGTCAATGCATACCCTCTACAGTTCGGCAGTTCCTCAGATGTTCCTCTAGATGTCACTATTTGTGTTAATTTCAACCACATGACGAGCTGGTTGAATCTAGTATAAACTGATTCAATGTGCCTTGTATATCAGATTGTGAGGACATTCATTTTATTTTTATTGGGAGAAATCTAAAATCTTACACATGCATTAATCTAGCTCGGACAGAACTGGAATGTTAAATCTTCATATCTCTGGCGAATTATTCCTTTGTCTTTACTTTGACTGTTTGAAACAATATCTTGGAAACCAAGAAAGCTTTCTCCATTTGTCTAGGAACTATTTAATCAATAATATGCTACTTGTACCATCTAACTTTGTTAATGTCGATATTTATATTCAAATCATCAATATCAGCAACATGCAACAATTAAATGAGTCCAGAACAAGACTCTTTTGTCAGACGCAGAAGTAAAGTAAGAGTGCCTGAGAAAAACATGTTGTCCTGATTCAGTATCTGTATAACTGTTGTTTCCGTAACCCCAAAATGCCACTTTATTTTCACCTTGTGTTATTTGTATATTTTAAATGACTGTGGTGGCTCACACCAACTTAATAACTTTATAGTTATAAAATTATAAAATAGTTTTGGGAACTTGTTTAATAGCCTTACCTTATAGGCCTACTGTTCATCAGCATTAGTCATATTCTTACAATATATGTGTATGTCAACAACTTTGGTGAAATAAATGTGCTTGTTTTTTTTTAAACAAATGAATTTCTTTGGTCTTACATGGACCTGTTGTTATAAAACTGCTTTGTCTTTTTTTTTTTTTTTTTTTTTTTTTTTTTGGAGCCAAATCTCAAAATTGTCCTATGGTGTGACTGTCTCAAGCATGGTTCAATGAATTACAACTTTTATAAATTAAAAAGAAAAAAATATAACTTGTTAATAAATACCTCAGCCATAAATTTAAAAAAGTATCTATTTTAGTAAATGACAATAATTGTTTTCATCCATATATTTCTTAAAGCATAGGAACTTGATTTTGTCACTGAAAACCATGTCCTCTGGTGTGACACCATATCCTGATTTTAAATCAGGCAGTTCCACTGAAGGACCCTATTCAAGGTCATGTTACTGTGAAGCCCATGACATGTGTACATAGTAAGATTTTGTCTCAGGATTGTTAAAATATTTAACTTTTTTGGAACCACTATAAAAGTGTTAATTTCTGTGGTCCTTTTGGTGCGACACCCTATATTCTTAATTATTTCTATGTCTCACACCATGGGACACATTTCAGTAAACATTTTTTCAAAAAACAGTGAAAGAATTTGCAACGTTGGTGACCCCTTATATTTTCTCAAACATCAGACTTCACACTACATAACAATATGCATTTTTCTTCAAAAGTGGTATTTTTCCAACAAAAAAAGCATTTATTTACTGCTTATTTTTCAACTACCCATATACAAAGAGGGATCATGGGGAAATGTGGGTACCAACCATGGGCAACCAGTTGAGAACCTGTGCACTACGGTATGCGCGTTGAATTTTTTTGCAGTAATTAGTTTGTCCACAAGGTGGCAACACTGTCCCGAGCCAGGAGACAGGAGGACAAAAACGTTCACGAGTGCATGTGAGGGGATTAAAAGCCGTTCATGCTGCTATAAATCTGTTGCGTTTCTCACTGTAAGTACATCCATTGTATTATTTATCAGATAAAATATAAATCCAAATGTTTGGTATATCAAAACGTGAATGTTTACTGAATTAATCCGATTCAGAGTTTGAAAAAAGAATGATTACTTTCATGTCCGTTTTTAAATGAACCGTTGTAGATTACGCGTGTGAAAATGGTACTGACTGGTTGTTCACATTATAGTTGGTGAAGGTTATGTATGGTGTTGATCGATATTTTATGTGATGAATGAATGAAACCTGGTAAGTTAGACAAGGTGTAACACAATATGAGCAACTGAGATATATGATTTCAGACATGCCATATAACAAAGACATTGGAGTTCAAGAGTGTTTGTTTGTTCTAGCATAAAACTAAAGCCAGTCTATGATAAATATATAATTCAAACGCGTCACAAAAAGCAGTTAGATGAATTTAAAACGGAAATAACTGAACTGTTTCTAAACAATTATTTGAGCCAAACACTCACACCTGTATAATTGAAAGCGATTGTAAGTGTGATGATGAGTATCTGCTAAATGAGCAACAGCAACCACAATTCACGCCTTCAGTCAGTAAAGACACGCCCACAGCCGTCCATGAGAGTTTAAATGCTGGGTAATATTCCCTTCTTCCCACAGGAGAAGCAGCAAGCAGGAGGAATTACTACAGGAGAAACTATTGACAAGATGGAGTTTGAGGAAGAACCCTACAGAATAAAAGATGAAGATACAGAGGAACAAATAGGTTGGTGTTTTCCTTCATTCTCTTTAATGTCTGATGAGGAACATTAAGATTAAAACTGACATAACAATACATAGCATCTACACTTTATGTTTCTAATTTTTTCTTCTTTATTAAAATTATGGGAATTTAATTTGTTGATTTTAGACCCGATGGAAGTGAATGAAGACAAACAGCATGATTTCACAAATGAAGATGGAAACAGAATTTCACAGACTGAAAAGTTTTTGACACAGAAATGTGCTCGAAAAACTGGTGAAAAAGATTATTTCATCTGCACCAAGTGTGGAAAGAGTTTCACACATAAATCAAACCTAAAGAGACACATGAGATTTCACACTGGAGAGAGACCTTATACATGCACTCAGTGTGGAAAGAGTTTTGTTCTGAAAGGACACTTGAATAGGCACCTACAAGTTCACACTGGAGAAAGACCGTTTACATGCACTGAGTGTGGAAAGAGTTTCACATCCAAAATCACTCTCAAAGATCATCTGCGCTGTCACTCTGGAGTGAGATCATTCAGCTGTGATCAGTGTGATAAAACATTTGTTTTTGACCAAAACTTAAGAGAACACCTTAAAGTTCATGCTGGTGTAAAGCCTCATGTTTGCTCTTTTTGTGGAAAGTGTTTTTCACTACTGAAAAGTTTACAAGTTCACCAGACGATTCATACTGGTGTGAGACCACATGTGTGCTTTGACTGCGGGAAGAGCTTTAGTACATTGAGCAACATAAAAAGACACCAGAGAATTCATACTGGAGAGAAACCGTACAAGTGCTCACACTGTGGAAAGAGTTTCTCTCACTCAACAACCTTGAAAGCTCATGAGAGAGTTCATACTGGCGAGAAGCCGCACCAGTGCTCTTCATGTGGGAAGAGTTTCACCTGCTCCTCTAATCTACTGACTCATAAGAAAAAGCATTGTTGTCTAAGTGAGCGAAAGCACTTGTGAAACAATGGCGGGTTCAGTCCATTTAAATGTTCATGAGCTGTTCAATGATGTTAGAAACTCAAGTGTAGATGGAAATCTATTGAAGCCATTCAAGTTTGGTCATGGGGTAGTTTATGTAGTTTAGTTTGAATGGAGTTTATATATACATATACCCAATAATGTTGTATGTAATGTACTGATTTCTATACGAAATAAAAAGGAACAAAACATAAGTGACTTACTAATACATTTACTTGTGTAATCAAATGGTTTTGACATTGTATACAACACAGTTATATAACTCTATAGTAGACTTTTGGTCGATGATTTGGTAGAAAATAAATTCTTGCTGTACTTTTTTTACTGAACAATTATTTAATTGCTTTGATTTCTCTCTCTTTTTTTTAAAAGCAGATTCTGTCTCGTCTTCAGAATAATTATTTGTTTTTCTGTGTGAACCTATAAAAATTTGCAGTACCACAAATCTGCTGTATTACATTTGTTTGAGGAAATTGAAGGAGGCGCAAATTAAGTACCTAAAATCTGTTTAATTTCCTTCTATTAAATGACATGTTGATATTTTCTGATTGTCTTGTTAGATACAGTAGTAGCTGAATGTCCTAGATTAGAATCAGTTACACATTCACTTAAATGTGTGAAATTTATAGTTGTTTTTTTTTATTAGTGAAAGTTTGTTTCTATTTATGTGGTTTCATCTGACAAGCTTCAAATTATTCATTTGTCTTGATCCACTGGCTTGTGACCCTCTTTATTTGCTCTTGTTTTAAGCAATGAAAGTAAATGTAATGTTGAATTCAAAAACCAAGTCAAAACAAAACAATTCTGTGAATTTTAACTGAATAGTAAAGAATCATTAATAAAACTAGATGGTGATGAATGTGTGAATCTGTTCTATAAAAATCTAACACTGCCAACAGTAATACATTATATTTTCCTTCCAAATATTGTATCAAAAGGAAGTTGCTACACTGAAAAAAAAAACAATAAGTAGAATTGACTCAATTTTTATTTTGCAAGTTTTTGCCCAATTTTTTTTAAAGTAAATTTCACACCTAAGTAAATTTAGTCAAATCAACTTTATTTATACAGCGCTTTTTACAATGCAGATTGTTTCAAAGCAGCTTCACAGTGTTAAACAGGAAAATTTGATTCGGCTGTACAGCCGCTCTGGAGAAAACGGTGATGTCATCTAGTTCATTTCAATTATCATATATATTCAAATAATGTAGTTGACATAGTTAATTTAGTTTAGTAATTAAATTTATTTGGACATTTATTTGAAAATTTAGTGTCCCCAACTGAGCAAGCCAAAGACAACAGTGGCAAGGAACCAAAACTCCATCAGGTGGCATAATGGAGAAAAATAAACCTTGGGAGAAACCAGGCTCAGTTGGGGTGCCAGTTCTCCTCTGGCCAATTAACAAACTGTCTCTGTAGACACTTCAGGGATGCGTTGGTAATGTCTGGGCGGAGGTCCACCATCTGATCTGGATATGGCCCATATCCGGCTGACTGCAGTAAACCTTGGGATAAGCAGAGAGACTAACATTAGTGTAGATGCCATTCTGATGTAACGAGTACATCAGGTGTTATGGGAAGTGTTCCCGGTTCCGGCTGACCTAGTTAATGCAGCCTAACAATCATTTAATTGATTTGAATAAAATATAAATTAAAAATGTTTTATGTGTATGCCATAGTAAAGAGATGTGTTTTTAGTCTAGATTTAAACTGATAGAGTGTGTCTGCTTCCCGAACAATGCTAGAAAGACTGTTCAGAGTTTAGGTGCTAAATAGGAAAAGGATCGACCACCTACAGTTGATTTTGATATTTTAGGTATTATCAACTGGCCAGAATTTTGAGACCGCAATAGACGTAATGGAGTATAATGCGTTATTAGCTCGCTCAAGTACTGGGGAGCTAAACCATCCCCAGTCCGCAGTTTAGCTTTCCTGTAGCTCAAACAATAGAGCGTGGCGCTAGCAACGCCAAGGTCATGGGTTTGATTCCCAGGGAAAGCAAGAACTGACAAAATGTAAAATGAGTACCTTGAATGCAATGTAAGTCGCTTTGGATAAAAGCGTCTGCCAAATGCATAAATGTAAAATGTAAATTTTGTGCTTTGTAAGTAATAAGCAAGATTTTAAAATTTATGCGATATTTAATAGGGAGCCAGTGCAGTGTTGACAGAACCGGGCTAATATGGTCATACTTCCTGGTTCTAGTAAGAACTCAAGCTGCTGCATTTTGGACCAGCTGCAGTTTATTTTTTTAAGCGAGCAGGGCAACCACCCAGTAGAGCATTACAGTAATATAACCTTGAGGTCATGAACTAACTGTTCAGTATTTTGCATTGAAAGCATATGCCGTAATTTAGATATATTTTTAATATGGTAGAATGCAGTTTTACAGATGCTAGAAATGTGGCTTTCAAATGAGCACACCCAGGTTCCTAACTGACGACGAGGACTTGACAGAGCAGCCATCAAGTGTTAGACAGTATTCTAGGTTACTACATGTGGAGTTTTTTTGTCGAATAATTAAAAATTCAGTTTTTTCTGAATTAAGTTGCAGGAAATTACTAGTCATCCAATTTTTTATATCAGCTATGCATTCTGTTAATCTTGTGAATTGGTAAGTTTCTTCAGGGCGTGAAGAAATATAGAGCTGAGTATCGTCAGCATAACAATGAAAACTAACGCCATGCTTCCTAATGATATCTCCCAGTGGTAGCATGTACAGGGTGAAAAGCAACGGTCCTAGCACTGAGTCTTGCGGTACTCCATACTGAACTTGTGATCGGTGTGACACCTCTTCATTTACTGCTACAAACTGATAACGGTCAGATAATTATGATTTAAACCATGCCAAAGCAATTCCACTAATGCCAACATAATTTTCGAGTCTATTCAAAAGAATGATGTGGTCGATAGTATTGAATGCAGCGCTAAGATCGAGTAACACTAATAGAGAGATACAACCACGATCAGATGATAAGAGTAAATCATTTGTAACTCTGATGAGAGCAGTCTCAGTACTACGATACGGTCTAAATCCTGACTGGAAATCCTCACAGATACCATTTCTTGAGATTAATAAGTAATAACTCGTTTACAAATGTATTCTAAATCATTAATAGGAAGTTATAACTGCATGAATAAAAAGGGTGACTCTAATGAAATACCTGCCAAATAGTGAGCCATTTTTAACTCACATGTTATAAATGCTTAATAAATGTATTTATTAATGCTTATTTGTGCCAAAACCAGATTTATGATTATCATGTTATTTTCAAAATAGACAGTGAGACTGAAGGGTGTTGTATTAGTTTTTATTATTATTATTATTATTATTATTATTATTATTATCAGAACTGGTGTATTATTATTATTATTATTATTATCATCATCATCATCATCATCATATCTCATTACTCATGTCACTTTTCCAAACATGTTGCTTACCAAGTGCTACTCTGAATGTTTTTGTAATTAAAAAGGCATCATGTGCTTATTCACAGCAATTCATACAATGACTGATTACTCCAGTTTATCAAGATGATATCCTCTAAAATATCCTCCATCTCGTTTATTGTTATCTTATTAATGAATTAATTACTTCCAGTTGTAGTTATGCTGATGAACCTTAATTGACAACTGAATCATTCATGAGTTATAAACATTGGTAACCTGTGAAAGTGCACCTTAATATAAAGTAAACACATGTGAACCATTTATTAATGAGTTATAAACATTAATAACCTGTGAAAGTGCACCTTAATGTAAAGGGAACACATGTGAGCCATTTATTCATGAGTTATAAACATTAATAACCTGTGAAAGTGCACCTTAATGTAAAGTGAACACATGTGAACATTTATTAATGAGTTATAAACATTAATAACCTGTGAAAGTACACCTGAATGTAAAGTGAACATGTGAACCATTTATTAATGAGTTATAAACATTAATAACCTGTGAAAGTGCACCTTAATGTAAAGTGAACACATGTGAACCATTTATTAATGAGTTATAAACCTTAATAACTTGTGAAAGTGCAACTTAGTGTAAAGTGAACACATGTGAACCATTTATTAATGAGTTATAAACATTAATAACCTGTGAAAGTGCACGTTAATGTAAAGGGAACACATGTGAGCCATTTATTCATGAGTTATAAATATTAATAACCTGTGAAAGTGCACCTTAATATAAAGTGAACACATGTGAACCATTTATTCATGAGTTATAAACATAAATAACTTGTGAAAGTGCACCTTAATGTAAAGTAAACACGTGAACCATTTATTCATGAGTTATAAACATTAATAACCTGTGAAAGTGCACCTTAATGTAAAGTGAACATGTGAACATTTATTAATGAGTTATAAACATTAATAACCTGTGAAAGTGCACCTTCATGTAAAGTGAACACATCTGAACCATTTATTAATGAGTTATACACATTAATAACTTGTGAAAGTGCACCTTAATGTAAAGTGAACACATGTGAACCATTTATTAATGAGTTATAAACATTAATAACCTTTGAAAGTGCACCTTAATGTAAAGGGAACACATGTGAGCCATTTATTCATGAGTTATAAACATTAATAACCTGTGAAAGTGCACCTTAATGTAAAGTGAACACATGTGAACATTTATTAATGAGTTATAAACATTAATAACCTGTGAAAGTACACCTTAATGTAAAGTGAACATGTGAACCATTTATTAATGAGTTATAAACATTAATAACCTGTGAAAGTGCACCTTAATGTAAAGTGAACACATATGAACCATTTATTAATGAGTTATAAACCTTAATAACCTGTGAAAGTGCATCTTAATGTAAAGTGAACACATCTGAACCATTTATTAATGAGTTATATACATTAATAACTTGTGAAAGTGCACCTTAATGTAAAGTGAACACATGTGAACCATTTATTAATGAGTTATAAACATTAATAACCTGTGAAAGTGCACGTTAATGTAAAGGGAACACATGTGAGCCATTTATTCATGAGTTATAAATATTAATAACCTGTGAAAGTGCACCTTAATATAAAGTGAACACATGTGAACCATTTATTCATGAGTTATAAACATTAATAACCTGTGAAAGTGCACCTTAATGTAAATTAAACACATGTGAACCATTTATTCATGAGTTATAAACATTAATAACCTGTGAAAGTGCACCTTAATGTAAAGTGAACACGTGAACATTTATTAATGAGTTATAAACATTAATAACCTGTGAAAGTGCACCTTAATGTAAAGTGAACACATCTGAATCATTTATTAATGAGTTATACACATTAATAACTTGTGAAAGTGCACCTTAATGTAAAGTGAACACATGTGAACCATTTATTAATGAGTTATAAACATTAATAACCTTTGAAAGTGCACCTTAATGTAAAGGGAACACATGTGAGCCATTTATTAATGAGTTATAAACATTAATAACCTGTGAAAGTGCACCTTAATATAAAGTGAACACATGTGAACTATTTATTCATGAGTTATAAACATTAATAACCTGTGAAAGTGCACTTTAATGTAAAGTGATCACCTGTAAACCATTTATTCATGATTTATAAACATTAATAACCTGTGAAAGTGCAACTTAATGTAAAGTGAACACATGTGAACCATTTATTAAGGAGCTATAAACATTAATAACCTGTGAAAGTGCACCTTAATATAAATGAACACCAGTGAACCATTTATTCATGAGTTATAAACATTAATAACCTGTTAAAGTGCCCAAGTGCACCCAAGTGCAGCTTTATTTACAAGGTGAACAGACACCAGACACACGATGACTTGAGCAGACAACAGACTTGGCTTGACAACAGACTTAAGAACTCACCATCAGCGGGTTACATAGAACAAACAAACAATACTCGACAAGGACCATGGCAAACATGAGGGTTTAAATACACATTGACTAAGGACAAGACGAGGGACACCTGTGAGCAATGATGAGACAATGAACCAATGAGAACATGACAACAGAACACAAGACAAAGGAGCACATGGCAGGATCACATGAGGGCAAGGGAATCACATGACAATCACATGACAAGACCAGGAAGCAAGACAGTGAACAAAGCAAACTAAGAAACATGATAGTGAACATGATAAACTAAGAACATGAAACATGAACAAAACCCCAAACACACTGTGACATATACACACATATACACACAATAAGAAATAATCCACGGCTAGCTGTGCATTACACAATTTTAATGCACAACATGGAGGCAAAGTACCGCCCAGTGCAAATAATTTAATGCACACCTAGCCATGGATTGTCCCGGTTATACCATGGTCATTTGCCAACACTGTCAAATTAAAGCTGTTATTAACTGTTGGGCCAGTGCAAGCCAGGGCTTTCAATGGGCCGAGCAGGGCTAATAGCCTCAGACCTGTAGCACTGAGCCAAAAATCACTTTGTGTTTCCACCGTCAGGCCTGAATCTCCGCCTTGCTTCACTAAAACTTAACAAGCCTCTCTGGAACAACGTCACACAACCCAGGGAAAGGGAAGTTTTATCAGAAGACAAAACTAATCAGAAATGACTGGAAACTAGCGAGATAGCAAAACAAACATGATAAAAGCGGCTATTTGTTGTTGTTGTATTTTTAGTTTTTACCTAGCATCAATGTTTTACTACAGTTTTACAATAAGTGATACATGATAAATAATTTATAAATTAGTGTCAGGACTGCACATTAATCACACAGAAATAATGTTTATTTACTGTTATTTCACAAAAGAAAGAGGACACACATGCTTATTCAGTCACACCTGAACATGAACTATCAATGAACAATACATTTATTACTGTATTAATCTTTGTTAATGTTAGTTAATAAAAATACAGTTCATTGTTTGTTCATAGTGCATTAACTAATGTTAACAAATGCAACTTTTGATTTTAATAATGTATTAGTATATAACTAATACAATGATTATTTACAATGACAAACACAATGAAAGATTAATAAATGCTAGATGTATTGTTCATTCTTAATTCATAACTAAAGAAGTTATGTTAACTAAAGAAACCGTATTGTAAAGTGTTACCAAAATTGTATTATAACACAATTATGAATTTATCAAAAACACATTACAAAGTAATAAAATAGTTGAGTAAAACAGTATTTAACCAATAATAATAATAGCTTTGTAATTATTAATATTATCAACTGTAAATAAAAAAAAAACTAAAAAAAAAACTGTATAGAGTAAACAACTTTTTAAACTTTTCAAATGCTACTTCATGTTTGTGTTTTGTGAAATGAATCTTTACTATCCATAATTAGACTTATTATTTTGATGTACTTTCACCCCCTGGGTATAGTTAAACTTTGTGTGATGTTCAAACTTTCGGGAACGTTTAAAATTGTGTGGAAAACAATCCCGTGGACAGGCTCTTTTGTGCTGAGGGTCTAAACAAATTTTTGATCATTAACATAATGCCATATGTTGTTTTGTTACATAGTTTTAAATGTATGTAAATCTACCATTTTTGTGTTTTCCCCCCATCCATCTAATTAGTCACTTTTGTAGGCCTACTGTAACATTAGTCCACTGGAGGCAAGTTGAAGTGAACCCATGTGCAGCTTTATTTAAACTTAAATCTTCACAACGTAAAACAAAGACGTATCAAAACAAACTTGGCTTGACAAGGCAAAACAAACTTGGCTAGGCTAAACTTGACACAAAACACATTCGACTATAACCAACACTCACCAACAGAGGGTTACATAGAACAATACTCGACCAAGACACACGGCAAACATGAGGGTTTAAATACACAATGACTAAAGACTAGACAAGACACACCTGTGAACACTGATTACCCAATGAACCAATGACATGAGGGCATGGGAATCACATGACAAAAACCAGGACGTGCATGGCAAACTAGAAACATAGACAGTGAACATGGCAAGCTTAGAAACATAGACAGTGAACATGGCAAGCTTAGAAACATAGACAGTGAACATGGCAAACTCAAAACATGAACCAAAACACCCTGTGACAGTTCTCCCCCTCTATGGGCGACCCCAGACAGCCAACCAAAACCACAACACCCACAAAAGTCTAGGGGGGTGGTCATGGGGGAGGGACGGCGGGCCAGGCCTGTGCAGAGGCACCGGACACGGACCCTGGCATGGCTTGGACGGGCCTGGGAGCGTGGGCGGACCTGGACCATGAGGCGTGGGCGTGAGCGGACCTGGACCATGAGGCGTGGGCGGACCTGGACCGTGAGGCGTGGACGGACCTGGATCGTGAGGAGTGGGCGGACCTGAACCGTGAAGCGTGGGCAGACCTGGACCTGGTGGAGCCACCTCAGGACGCTGGTCGGGGGCTGGAGCCACCTCAGGACGCTGGTCGGGGGCTGGAGCCACCTCAGGACGCTGGTCGGGGGCTAGGGCCACCTCAGGACGCTGGTCTGGGGCTGGAGCCCCCGCATGACGCTGGTCTGGGGCTGGAGCCACCTCAGGACGCTGGTCTGGGGCTGAAGCCACCTCAGGACGCTGGTCTGGGGCATGACCCTGGGCGTGGACAGGAGACATGGCCTGGCTCTGGACGCTTACAGAAAACATGGCTTGGCTCTGGACAGAAAACATGGCTGGGTTATGGATGTGGACAGGGACAGGAGACGTGGCTTGGCTCTGAACAGGGACATGAGACGTGGCTTGGCTCTGGAAGTGAACATGAGACATGGCTTGGCTCTGGACGTGGACAGAAAACATGGCTGGGCTATGGATGTGGACAGGGACAGGAGACGTGGCTTGGCTCTGAACAGGGACATGAGACGTGGCTTGGCTCTGGACAGGGACATGAGACGTGGCTTGGCTCTGGACGTAGAAGTGGACAGGTGATGTGGGACTGCGGGGTTCCTCCTCCGCCAATCCCACAGTAAAAGATGAGCCACTCATAAGAAGGGCATGGTCGATGTACCTGACTCTTTCCCCAGGCAGCCCTAAGCGAATGGGCTCATTCAGTCCAAACTTAAAAATGTCCTTAAGAGCCACATCATTAAAATCTACCTTGCTGGAAAGTTCACAAAAGTCCTGGACGTAGTCCTCTATGGGCCGCTGACCTTGACGAAGGCGAAGGATGGCAACTGCTGGGTTCATTGTTGCGGTCGAGTGTTCTGTAACATTAGTACACTGGAGGCAAGTTGAAGTGAACCCATGTGCAGCTTTATTTAAACTTAAATCTTCACAACATAAAACAAAGACGTATCAAAACAAACTTGGCTTGACTTGGCAAAACATAAACTTGGCAAAACAAACTTGGCTTGGCTTGGCTTGGCTTGACTTGACTTGACTTGACTTGACTTGACTTGACACAAAACACATTCGACTATAACCAACACTCACCAACAGAGGATTACATAGAACAATACTCGATCAAGACACATGGCAAACATGAGGGTTTAAATACATAATGACTAAAGACTAGACAAGACACACCTGTGAACACTGATTACCCAATGAACCAATGACATGACAACAGACATGAGGGCATGGGAATCACATGACAAAAACCAGGAAGTGCATGGCAAACTAGAAGTCAAGTCAAGTCAAGTCAACTTTATTTATATAGCGCTTTTTACAATGCAGATTGTTTCAAAGCAGCTTCACAGTGTTAAACAGGAAAATAATGCAACCGAATTTGATTCGGCTGTACAGCCGCTCTAAAGAAAACAGTGATGTCATCTAGCTCATTTCAATTATCATATATATTTAAGTAATGTAGTTGATATTTATTTGAAAATTTAGTGTCCCCACTAGAAACATAGACAGTGAACATGGCAAACTTAGAAACATAGACAGTGAACATGGCAAACTCAAAACATGAACATGAAACATAACCAAAACACCCTGTGACACCTACCTTCTGTCTTGGCCTTTTTTTGGTTTGGTCATCAAATGATCTGGAATTTCCTTTTTTTTATTGTTCTTTTTGGTCGTTCTTTTTCGCGAGGGGCAGAACTGCTGGCTGCACTTGCCTCATCCATTGTCGTTATCCTGGCTCTTTGAGAAAAATATAAATATTATATTAAATTAACGAGGACTAAAATTGTGAGCTGAATTCTACAATAACATGCTTAATACATCTTATGCACCTTACAGTAGTGCATAAGACAGACCTTACATGCCAACTTACCTGATAACTTGCAATCAAGATAAAATGTAAGTTAACATACAGCAAGGACGACTTTCAGTCGAAATTCAGTTGAAAATGTAAAATATGTGATGTATTCCGAAGAGTCTCGCCTCAGTTAGGTTGTAGTCAGGTATGGTGGTTTCAGCATAATTAATATCGATGAGGTAGCATCATTCTTCGTTGATAGATGAATATTGTTGTTGGTATACACTTGATATTTTAGGAAGCATGGCGTTAGTTTTCATTGTTATGCTGACGATACTCAGCTCTATATTTCTTCACGCCCTGACGAAACTTACCAATTCACAAGATTAACGGAATGCATAGCTGATATAAAAAATTGGATGACTAGTAATTTCCTCCAACTTAATTCAGAAAAAACTGAATTTTTAATTATTGGACAAAAAAACTCCACATGTAGAAACCTAGAATACTGTCTAACACTTGATGGCTGCTCTGTCAAGTCCTCGTCGTCAGTTAGGAACCTGGGTGTGCTCTTTGATACCAATCTCTCATTTGAAAGCTACGTTTCTAGCATCTGTAAAACTGCATTCTACCATCTTAAAAATATATCTAAATTATGGCATATGCTTTCAATGCAAAATGCTGAACAGTCAGTTCATGCGTTCATGACCTCAAGGCTAGATTATTGTAATGCTCTACTGGGTGGTTGCCCTGCTCACTTAATAAATAAACTGCAGCTGGTCCAAAATGCAGCAGCTCGAGTTGTTACTAGAACCAGGAAGTATGACCATATTAGTCCGGTTCTGTCAACACTGCACTGGCTCCCTATTAAACATCGCATACATTTTAAAATCTTGCTAATTACTTACAAATCACTAAATGGTTTAGCTCCTCAGTACCCGAGCTCTTAACGCATTATACTCCATCACGTCTATTGTGGTCTCAAAACTCTGGCCAGTTGATAATACCTAGAATATTAAAATCAACTGCAGGCGGTCGATCCTTTTCCTATTTAGCACCTAAACTCTGGAACAGCCTTCCTAGCATTGTTCGGGAAGCAGACACACTCTGTCAGTTTAAATCTAGACTAAAAACACATCTCTTTACTATGGCATACACATAAAACATTTTTAATTTATATTTTATTCAAATTGTTAGGCTGCATTAACTAGGTCAGCCGGAACCGGGAACACTTCCCATAACACCTGATGTACTCGTTACATCATAAGAAGAATGGCATCTACGCTAATGTTAGTCTCTCTGTTTATCCCGAGGTTTACTGCAGTCAGCCGGATCCGGGCCATATCCAGATCAGATGGTGGACCAGCGCCCAGACATTACCAACTCTTCCCTGAAGTGTCTGCAGAGACCGTGTCAATTAGTCTACCCTCTGAAATTGCTCATCGACATGGCATCCTCAATGGATCTATCTCCGGCGTGATGACTCCGATATTTCGAATATTCCTATTTAATAATTGTTTAATCGACACGCCATCCTCAATTAACCCGTCTCCGGCGTGATGCCTCCGATCTTTCGAATATTCCGATCTAATATGACTTCTGACCTGTAAAGCTGCCAAAATAATAATCATACACTGTTTGTTAATTGGCCAGAGGAGAACTGGCACCCCGACTGAGCCTGGTTTCTCCCAAGGTTTATTTTTCTCCATTATGCCACCTGATGGAGTTTTGGTTCCTTGCCACTGTCGCCTTTGGCTTGCTCAGTTGGGGACACTAAATTTTCAAATAAATATCCAAATAAATTTAATTACTAAACTAAATTAACTATATCAACTACATTACTTGAATATATATGATAATTGAAATGAGCTAGATGACATCACCAGTTTTCTCCAGAGCGGCTATACAGCCGAATCAAATTCGGTTGCATTATTTTCCTGTTTAACAATGTGAAGCTGCTTTGAAACAATCTGCATTGTAAAAAGCGCTATATAAATAAAGTTGACTTGACTTGATATTTTATGTTTTTGTTTTAAAAGCCTTTTGCACCTCTTTTAAAATTGAACATGTTTAAATTCACATTTAATATATGCTAATTTATCCGAAAATGTCCAACCAATATTGTTTTCATTTTGGATGACTGATTGCATGTAATGGGCCAATCAAACGTTTTGCTTTTTTCTTTAAACCTTTAGGGGGAAGGGTAGAATAACACTAGTATTTTAGATAAGTTTGGTGTTTAGTCCAGCTTTGCATAGTTAGAAGTTTGACACAATGAAGAGTCATTTTAATCCTTTACAGAACACTTTCAACACTCACCAATAGAGACAGACTCACTGCTGGATCGTAAGTTGCTATTATATGAACTATTGCGCAAAAGAGTAAATAAGTGCTTGCTTTCAATTAAAATTTCATTACAATTTATCTTTTGAACCATTGAATCATAGAAACACTTTTTCATTTGTTTGTCGAAAACATTTTATTTAGTGACACAGTCATTTCATTAATTGATCTCTCTCTCTCTCTCTCTCTCTCTCTCTATATGTCACAGATCCGCCAGGCTCCCACGTCACTCAATCACAGCGCACGCCTTCCCCTGAGTATTGATCACGCGCACATGCACCTCATCAACACACCAATCACCACCAGTACTTAAGGCACACACACACTCACAGTCACTGTCCGGTCTCCGGTTGGTACATACCTCTATGCTAAACTTCAAGGACTTGCTTTATGCTACTTACCTTCTCCCGTTATTCCTTAAAGCCTCCAGCGTTCCAGCCTTGTGTGTGTGCGTGTCTCCATCTTCACTTCAGCTCCAACTCTCTCTCCAGCGATCTCCTCTCCAAACCTTCCCAACGATCACCTCGAGATATCATCATCCACCACTCACGATCACCTCGAGATATCATCATCCACCACTCACGATCATCTACACTCTCCACCTGCACATCCGTCAGCCGCTGCTCTGCTCAATAAACACTACTTCCCCTTATCCTTTGTCTCTGTCCCTTCTGTACCGTAACACTATATATATATATATATAATTATTAATTCAGCTTGAAATACACAATGTTATTTGAGTGAAAGGAACATTTAACCTTTACCCTATTTGGTAAGACTTTCATTAAGGTTTTATTTGTAATTGTTTTATAAATGTGTTCATTAAAAAGTAATAAAATATTTGCAAAATCTCAATCATCAATGGAATTGTTACAGTACAGAAGGGACGGAGACAAGAAGTACGGGTTAGTGAAGTTTATTGAACAATCCAGTAGTGAACACGGAAGTGCAGGTGAGTGGTGCAGAAGTTCTTGGGAGTTCGGTGATGAGATCCTGAATGATGCAGTCTGTATACTTGCAGGTGGTGACCAGGAGTCCTGGTGGCCGTGACAGAAGGTACATAGGAAGCGACCGATCTCCTGAATCTTCCTCTCCGTCTGCCCATTGGTCTGTGGATGGTACCCAGAGGAGAGGCTGGCGGTCACACCTAGAAACTAGCGAGAAGAAAGCTTTCCATACCCGGGATTCCTCTGGGATTCCGTAGTATCTGAAAATCATATTAAACATGAGTTTGGCAGTTTCCATGGTAGTGGGCAGTCCTTTCAACGGAATCAAACGACATGACTTGGAAAATCTATCAATGACCACTAAAATACAGGTACAGCCCCTTGACATGGGTAGATCTGTGATAAAATCTACTCCTAGGTGTGACCATGGACGGTTGGGAATGGGCAGAGGATGGAGTTTGCCGGAGGGAAGATGTCTAGGGCTCTTGGAGATGGCGCATTCCTTACATCCCCTCACGTACCTTCTGACGTCAGATGCCATGTTGGGCCACCAGAAGCGCTCCTTCAGCAGCGAGAGTGTTTCATTGACCCCCGGGTGGCCAGTGCCCAAAGACGTGTGGTACGTGTGGATGAGGGGAGTGCGCCGTGTCCGTGAGATGTATTGCAACCCTGGTGGGCAACCCGGCGGAGTGTTGGTTGAGACATTGGAGGAAACAAGGGATGAAGGTAAGTATCATATGGGAAGTCCTTGAAGTAAGCATAAAGGTAAGTACCTAATACGAACGAGACCAGACAGTGACTGAGAGTGTGTGAGTGTCTTTTGTACTGTGGGTGATTGCTGTGATGATGAACTGCAGGTGCGATTAGTACTCAGGGGAAGGCGTGCGTTGTGATTGTGTGACGTGGGAGCCTGGCGTGTCTGTGACAGGAATGTTTTCCAATGGAAAAGGAAAGTTAGCAGAAAATACTTTAAAGATTTCAATTATTATAGGTTTTATTTTATTTTGTTTTTACTTTTCAAGATACCATGTCTTTATCAAGAAAGTTACTTCACCATGTTGAAGGAACACACTCAAAAAGGAAAACATTAAAGTTGATTAAGTGGCTTCAGAAGAAAAAACTTATGAGGAAGAGGTTGAAGTGCCTTCTCTGCAAGAGAAACATTAAGTTAAAATCTACCAGTGAAAGTGACTACTATTCATGGTATGTATGAATACATTTCATCATATATTAAGCTGTTGGGGTGAGCGATATAAGCTAAAAAATAGCACCACTGTTTTCTTGAATTGTTGGTCAATAACAATCTTTACCACAATATAAACCAAAAATGCTGCTAGCAACAGTAAATAAGGAATGTGGGGCTTATCATAAGAGATGTATGTTATTTTAACAGAAAACATTAAATGGAACTAGCACATCAGTTTTAATATTTACAATTCCCTTTCAGTCGGTCACGTTCGACGTACGTCGGAACTGACCGACGAATTGGGATCTATTTTCAGAGACCAATCTACTTCGAGTGTTTAAAAACGAGCCAATGAGAATTGGCATGCGGTAGACGCGTCCCACGCTCCGCCCCGCAGCGCGGGTATAAATACGGAAGTGGAAGTACCGCATATCGCTTTCAACTTCGGAGCCGAACATTCATGTGTTTGTTCCTACGAAGAGTGTTTCCTGCGAACAGAGAGAGTTGGAGTTCTGCCAGTGTCGGTGTGACGGTGCCTGCAGCGGTGGTCGCGAAAAAAACAAACAGCTGTTTTTACAGCTTTGGGTTGAGTGCTCTCAGCGGGCTTGCACCTTTGAACCGCTGCGAGCCGCGGCCATTTCCCCTGCGTGCCTCGGCACTGATCAGAGCATTTCCTCTAAAAGAGCAACACGGTTTGACCCTGCGTCTTTTTCAAGATGTCATTCAAACCGTGTGTTTCTGGATGCCGTCGTTACCTGTCCCCAGCTGACGGACACGATCGCTGTCTCACGTGTTTGGGCGTTCAGCACGCTGAGGCGGCTTTCGTGGATGACTCATGTTCCCATTGCGGGAATATGACCATCGCAGTACTACGGTCCAGGCTCGACTACCTTGAAAGAGGTGGAGTCCCATTGCGCATCCCCCGATCTAGTGGCCCTCCTGCTCCGAAGCAGAGGGCTGCTACTTTGGCTGATGCCTTTGGTGGGGACCTGAGGGTTACTGTGAGGGCACTCCCGCCGGGCCAACAGGCTCCTCGGGCCCCTCCCCCCTCCACTGCGCCGGTTGAGCTTCCGGAAGAGCATGCTGGTCCTTCCCGCGGGGGGCCAGCTGTTACTTTTGGGGCTCCGGTTGAGGATATGGTTTCGATCGCCGCATCGGGGGACGAGCTAATGGACTCTGGAGATGAAGATTCGGCCGCGCTGCCCCCTTCGGGTGTGGTAGCGTTGCCCGAGTCTGATCCAGAGCTCACGGCTATGCTTTCCCGGGCCGCCGCGAGTGTCGGGCTCGAGTGGAACCCTCCACCGCGTCCCGAACCCTCGCGGCTGGACGATTGGTATCTCGGGACGGCCCGTGCTGGTTCTCAGCGCCCCGCCCCAGTGCCTTTCTTCCCGGAAGTGCATCAGGAGCTCACGAAGTCGTGGACAGCGCCCTATAGCGCTAGAAACCGATCGACTGACTCCTCCGTCCTCACTACCCTCGACGGTGGCGCGGCGAAGGGTTACGTGGAGATCCCCCCAGTGGAGCGGTCGGTTGCGATGCAACTGTGTCCTAAGACCGCTACCGACTGGCGGGGAAATCCGCGTCTCCCCTCCCGGGCATGTAAGTTCTCGTCCGGGCTAACCGGCAAGGCTTACACGGCCTGTGGAGAAGCCGCGTCATCTCTGCATGCCATGGCGCTCCTGCAGGTCTACCAGGCCAAAGCGCTCATGGAATTGCACGAGGGTAGTTCCGACCCAGGGGTTATGCAGGAACTGCGTACCGCGACGGACCTCGCCCTCAGGGCGACGAAAGTCACCGCACGCTCCCTGGGTCGGGCGATGTCCACACTTGTGGTCCAGGAACGCCACCTGTGGCTGAACCTGGCAGATATGCGTGAGACCGACAAAGTGCGGTTCCTCAACGCCCCTGTCTGTCAGGCCGGCCTCTTCGGCGACGCGATCGAGAACTTCGCCCAACAGTTCTCGGTTGCCCAGAAGCAGACGGAGGCGATTAAAAATATCCTGCCCCGGCGACCTGCTGCTGCTTCCACCCAGTCGCCGGCTGCAGCGCCCCCGCCTGCTCGTCGCCGAGGGCGTCCCCCGGCGTCTGCCTCCGCCCCTGCCAAGCCAAAGCAGCAGCCTCCACCGGCAAAGCAGGGCGCCAGGCGCAAGGGGGCCGCCCAACCCGTCCAGGGCCCCGCTGTCTCTGCAGGCAAGCGCAAGGGTAAGCGGCCCTGAGACGGGCAGCCCAGGGAGGAGAGGAGCTGTTCTCGGGGAGGTGGTGTCCGCACCCCTCCTCCCCCCGGAGGAGGACCGGGGGGAGAATGTCCACACTGGTATCAACATCCTGCCGCTGGCTCTCCGGAGTCCAGCGGTACCCACATTCTCAATAAAAGAGCAGTTTCCTCCCTCCCTGGGCCCCAAGAGGGTCAGGTTGGCAGTGTGCGACGCCCCCGGGCCTTGCCACTCCTTTCCTCCCCTCTCCCCCTCGCCAGGGGGCAGCAGTGTGGGCACCGAGAACGCCCCCGGGCCTTCTCACCCACACTCTGCCCCACCCTGGAGTACTCAAGCAACACTCCGGGCCGCCTCCGGGCCTCCCGAGTCGGGCCTGGGTACTCCATCTCGCTGCCTCACCCCGGGCACGTCTGTGGTGCCGTTGGTCCCGCTTGTTCGGTCTCTGGGGGCCTGGTTAGGTCTTCCCAGGCCGTCTCGCTGGCTCATCCGTACCATCAGACTCGGCTATGCGATTCAATTCGCCCGCCGGCCTCCCAAGTTCACGGGCATCCTCTTCACCTCAGTGCGGAGTTGCGATGCCCATGTCTTGCGGTCCGAGATCGATGTCCTGCTGGCGAAGGATGCGGTCGAGCCGGTTCCTCCGGCCGATATGAGGGCGGGGTTTTACAGCCCCTACTTCATTGTGCCCAAGAAAGGGGGTGGGTTAAGACCAATCCTGGACCTGCGTGTCCTGAATCGGGCCCTGCACAAGCTCCCGTTCAGAATGCTAACGCAGAAACGCATTTTCGAATGCATCCGTCCCCGGGATTGGTTCGCAGCGATCGACCTGAAGGACGCGTACTTTCATGTCTCCATTCTCCCTCGACACAGACCGTTCCTTCGCTTTGCGTTCGAGGGGAGGGCATTTCAGTACAAAGTCCTGCCCTTCGGGCTGTCCCTGTCGCCTCGCGTCTTCACGAAAGTCGCAGAGGCAGCCATTGTTCCGCTCAGAGAACGCGGCGTTCGTATTCTCAACTATCTCGACGACTGGCTCATACTGGCCCAGTCCCGGGAGCAGTTGTGCGAACACAGGGACCCGGTGCTACGTCACCTCAGCCTGTTGGGCCTTCGGGTCAACCGAGAGAAGAGCAAACTCTGTCCCACGCAGAGGATCTCTTATCTCGGTATGGAGCTGGACTCGGTCAACCGGACTGCGCGCCTCACAGAGGAGCGAGTCCGGTCAGTGTTGAACTGCTTGAATACGTTCAAAGGCAGGACAGCGGTCCCACTGAAATTCTTTCAGAGGCTCCTGGGGCATATGGCATCTGCAGCCGCGGTAACGCCGCTCGGATTGCTTCATATGAGACCGCTTCAATGCTGGCTTCACGACCGAGTCCCGAGATGGGCGTGGCAGCGCGGCCAGTACCGGGTCTCAGTTACTCCTTACTGTCGCCAAACCTTCAATCCGTGGGCGGACCCTGCCTTTCTACGGGCCGGAGTGTCCCTAGAACAGGTGTCCAGGCATGCTGTGGTCTTCACGGATGCCTCTTCCACGGGTTGGGGGGCCACGTACAACGGGCACTCAGTTGCGGGTCTGTGGACGGGGCCCCAACTGCGTTGGCATATCAATTGCCTAGAGCTTCTGGCAGTACGTCTCGCCCTGGGCCGCTTCAAAAAGCCGCTACAGGGAAAACACGTTCTGGTCCGTACGGACAGCACTGCGGCCGTTGCGTACATCAACCGTCAGGGTGGTCTACGCTCCCGTTGCATGCTCCGGCTCGCCCGCCATCTCCTCCTGTGGAGTCAGAAGCGTCTGAGGTCGCTTCGGGCCATTCACATCCCAGGTGCGCTGAACCAGACAGCCGACGAGCTCTCTCGTCAGCCGACACCTCCGGGAGAGTGGCGACTCCACCCCCGGAGCGTCCAGCTGATATGGGACCTCTTCGGAGCCGCGCAGGTAGACCTGTTCGCCTCTCCGGACTCGACCCATTGCCAGTTGTATTACTCCCTGTCCGGGGGCACCCTCGGTACAGATGCACTGGCGCACAGCTGGCCCCGGGACCTACGCAAGTATGCGTTTCCCCCAGTGAGCCTTCTCGCACAGACACTGTGCAAGGTCAGGGAGGACGAGGAGCAGGTCTTGTTAGTTGCGCCTTACTGGCCCAACCGGACCTGGTTCTCCGAACTCTCACTCCTCATGACAGCCCCTCCCTGGCCGATCCCCCTGAGGAAGGACCTGCTTTCTCAGGGGCGGGGCACTCTATGGCACCCGCGTCCAGACCTCTGGAGACTCCATGTCTGGTCCCTGGACGGGACGCGGAGGTTCTAGGTGGTCTGCCACAGGCAGTGGCAGACACCATCGCTTCAGCTAGAGCCCCCTCTACAAGGCACCTCTATGCTCTGAAGTGGAACCTGTTCGTTGAATGGTGTTCTTCCCGCCGGGAAGACCCCCGAAGGTGTTCGGTTAATGTCGTGCTTTCTTTCCTACAAGATGGGTTGGAGAGAAGGCTGTCTCCCTCCACCCTCAAAGTGTACGTCGCCGCAATAGCGGCGTATCACGATGTAGTTGAAGGTAAGTCCTTAGGTAAGCACGACTTAATCGTCAGGTTCCTCAGAGGTGCGAGGAGACTAAATCCTCCTCGGCCAACCTCGGTACCCTCTTGGGACCTAGCCCTGGTGCTCAGAGCGCTCCAGGGCCCTCCCTTCGAGCCTTTACAGTCAGTCGAGCTAAACATCCTGTCCATGAAGACAGTGCTCCTGATTGCATTGGCCTCAATCAAGAGGGTAGGGGACCTGCATGCACTTTCGGTCAACGAATCGTGCCTAGAATTCGGGCCGGCCAACTCTCACGTTGTCCTGAGACCCCGGCCTGGATATGTGCCCAAGGTTCCCACCACTCCCTTCCGGGACCAGGTGGTGAACCTGCAAGCGCTGCCTTCGGAGGAGGCAGACCCAGCCCTAGCTTTGCTCTGTCCCGTCCGCGCTCTTCGCGCCTACGTGGACCGAACTCAAAGCTTTAGAACCTCAGAACAGCTCTTCGTCTGTTACGGAGGCCAGCAGAAGGGAAAGGCTGTCTCCAAGCAGAGGTTAGCCCACTGGATAGTGGATGCTATCGTCTTGGCTTACCAGTCCCAAGACGTGCCTTGCCCGCTCGGGGTGCGAGCTCACTCCACTAGGAGTGTAGCTTCCTCCTGGGCGCTGGCTCAAGGCGCCTCGCTGACAGACATATGTAGAGCTGCGGGCTGGGCGACACCTAACACGTTCGCTAGATTTTATAGCCTCCGTGTAGAGCCGGTATCTTCCCGCGTCCTCGCCCCCAGTGGCCAGTAGCGCTAAGTACCCGTTCTAGTGTCGGCTTGCATACGCCACTCCCGCCTCCGGGCCGGATACGTGCGTCTATTGTCTCCAGTTGTGTTCCCCGGAAACGGCTAACCCTGTCGAGCTCCTCCGTCACCCCTTCGGTGTCAGACGTTGCGGCCGTCTGACATCAGGCCTACACCCGTATGCTTGTGGAACGTGTGTGTTAGGCTGGGTTCCATATGTAGCGGTTCCCTAACGGCAACCCCATATGTGTATTCTCCACGGTACCAGCTACCCTACTCGGCTAGCCCCGTGTCTTTCCCTTGACAGAGCCCGCTCTGTCGTCTCTGGTGGTGTTCTTTCCCCCCTGGGACCAGGTTGGATCCACCCCAGAGACTGCCATAGGTAGCACTACCCTGCTAGGTTAGTCCTTATGAGTAATTCCACCTCTCCTTCCACTGAAGGACGTGGCTCCGCAGCGTACCATCTCCTGAGATGGGCACGCTTTCCCAGCGTTATCCAATAGTCACGCTGAGTGGGTCTTGCAGGAACAGCAGTGACTGGCCTCCCTGACTGGAGCCCTGACTTCCGCACCAACCTAGGTGTGGTCCAGCGAGCTCGGTCAGGGCGCTGGAAGGGCCAGCATCTCTGGCGTGTTAGTAGGGATCCCAATTCGTCGGTCAGTTCCGACGTACGTCGAACGTGACCGACTGAAAGGGAACGTCTCGGTTACGTATGTAACCCTCGTTCCCTGAAGGAGGGAACGGAGACGTACGTCCCGTCGCCAGGTGCTGTGCTTCAGCTGTAGGCCGAGCCACTTAGCCGGCTCCTCAGTTGTAAAGCGATATGCGGTACTTCCACTTCCGTATTTATACCCGCGCTGCGGGGCGGAGCGTGGGACGCGTCTACCGCATGCCAATTCTCATTGGCTCGTTTTTAAACACTCGAAGTAGATTGGTCTCTGAAAATAGATCCCAATTCGTCGGTCAGTTCCGACGTACGTCTCCGTTCCCTCCTTCAGGGAACGAGGGTTACATACGTAACCGAGACGTTTTATGTAGCTTCACTCTCTTTCCTTCTCACATTGTATGTGTTTGTGTGTGTGTCAAGTTACATCAAGATAGGCTTGTTTACATGCAAATACAACTAAAGATAACTGAATTTTTTTTAGTTTTTTGTAGTGCAACTTGAACTGTAACACGTTACGCATAACCAAAATGAAATTTTAATTTTAATTTTACCACTTCTGCTTATATGTAGATTTAAATGCTATATATCCCACCCTAATGAGTTTTACTACTAAAAAACTATTTGTTTCATTTATTTATTTGCTTATTTATTTATTTTTTTCCATGGAAAATGTTTGGTACCTAGTATGCACGTGGACGTTTCGGGAGAACCTGGCAAAGAAAGAAGTGGGTCTTTGGAATGTTGGGAGTTAAAAAGGATAGAAGAAGACCGGTGCTAAAACTTGTGGAAAGAAGGTCAAGACACCACCTATTGCCCCTGATTAGACAGCATGTGAAGCAAGGCAGTATCATCATAAGTGACCAATGGAGGACATACAGGAATGCCTTAGGAAATATGGGATATGGGATAGTATTTTGTTGATCCTCAATCTGGTAGTCATACACAACAGTTAGAAAGAGCTTGGTCAACTTTTAAGGAACATATCTGGAGGCAAAGGGGAAACAGAACTGAGGCTTTGTTAACAGAGCATCTTGCTGTTATTGAGTGGTCATACTCGGTAGGAAAAAAAACATCCTGATGGACTACTTGGGCAGTTGTTTAATAAAATTGTCATTTTCAACAATTTTATATAGCTACTTTAATACTGGATCTACATTGCCTATCAAACAACATAAAAAGCAAATAGTATTCCTTACTATAAAAATCCTAGTAAGTTTACTTGTTTTTAACCAAAATGTTGAGTTTACAAATTTTTTTATATTGTTGCTGAAATATTAGAACATATAGCTCCCATAACTAACGCAATTTAAGTAAAATTATTCAAAATGTCCACGACGTGCTGTTACGCATGCGTACTGGTCCACATTTCCCCTCCCCCACACAGCACAGAAGCACATGGATAAGGATTCAACGTCTTTGCAGAGTGGAACTACTTCGATAAATTCAAGGTAAACTTTTAATTTAAACTTCATTTTTTGTTTGCTAGTGTTAATAATGCTGATATTTTCTGCACTTTGTTAGTTGTATTCTGTTTTGTGGAGCATTAGCCCATGTTAAGAATTTACACAAACACGTTTTGACCACTGTGCATAATCTGAAGCAATTTCTGCTCAAACTAGATATTTGGCACCTTATATCTGTAAAACCAGCTGCCTGGTTGCCTAATAATTACTATTAATTAATCAATTTGTAGTAGTAATGGGCAGGGTTAGAGAGTAATTTGAACTGATGATTGGTCATGATTATGCAGATGCGAATGTTTACAGAATATGAAATTCAATGACAACTCTCCAAAATGTGTCAAATGGGTAACCTAGTTTTATATGTTGTGTTTGTTATGGAATGATTTTCGTTGGCGCTCAGCATATAATGTAGGATAGCGGGACGTGCCAATTTCGAACAAGGCAGCTCGAAGACACGGCTGTATTCACTCTAGAGAGCACGCAATAGGGCCAAAGTACAAATTGATGAAAAAGACCGCTACATCGTCAGACCAGTTATTTTAAAATAACTATTTTAACCTGACCTTTAATGGCGGTTAGAGACGCTAGTCACGCCGGTTGCTCAGAAAACGGAATGCGTGCTTATTATGATAATTACGGTAATATGCAGGCAGCGCAAAAAAGAAGGGCATTGTGAGGTGTTTTTTAATCGAGTTTGTTAGAGAGTATTTAGTAGACCCCTTAACCGACCTCCTCACATTACAAAACATTACAACTTATTTAAATATAACTTGGCTCGTAAACTTTAACAGTCTTAGTTTTAAAATAATACCTAATGCATGTGATGTGTCTCACAATTTGAAAAAAAAAGGGAAAAAAAGGGAGAGAGACATTGGTCTATGCATCTGATTATGTTGTTTGTTCATTGACTTTTGATTGATAGAATAACTTTCTTTTCTTTTTTTTTTTTAGAATACCAGTTGATGGGCTGCTATGCAGTGGAAATGTAAGTTATGCACTTACACATCAGAAAAGAGGGCACAACTTCTTAAACACTACCGCATAAGCCATGGAACATATTCACAGATTGTTCCAGTACCATGTCTCCATTCTGAGTGTCCATGTACTTTTAAGCATTTATCAAAAATCCATTCCCAGCATAGAATTGGAGAATCAAGTAGTTCTGGTCATGCTTTAGTTTGTTACAAGAGCCATGTTTGTGACTTTACTGGGCCATGTAGCGAGTATTTTGCCCATTTGCGTACATATTTGAGGAATAACGAGAAAGTTCAGTGTCCTTTCAAAGACTGTTCATTTGAGACTAATGTGTACTCCATGTTTAATGCACATAAAAGTAAGGCACACCACCACCATTGCTATAAAGATTTTAAACTGGGGGCCGTGTTGAGCACTCAACGTAGTCACACAGAAGAAGACGCAGCTTATCCACTTATTGACAGCTCAGGCAGTGAAGATGAATGTAATGTGGCAGAGGAACAAGGCAATTTGGATGACACAAAACGTTAGTTGGAGCACAATTTGGCATCACTTTTTCTGAAAATGCAAACAATCTTGCATATTTCTGATAGTGCGACACAAGAAATTATCCAACAGTTGAATCAAATTCATTTATTGTCTGGGCCACTGTTATATAGCACAATACAGCAGACTATGGTTAAGCACTACGGTGAGGTAGACAGCACAGTTGTGAAAGAGCTTGTCAGGGCAGTTACTGACAGCAGTGTGCTGTTACACTGTACAAATGGAGGAGGTCCTCTTTCCACAACTAATAGGAGAGCATCATACTTCATTAGAGAATTTCCAGTTGTAATTCCTGTTGAGTACAAAATAGATGGAGAGGATCAATATTATGTGTATGTCCCAATTATTCAAATGTTGCAGAAATTGCTAAATAAAAAGGAAGTTCTTGATGAGGTGCTGGCTGCAGGTGAGACCTCAAGGGGATACAGCAGTTACAAGGATGGTACCCATTATAGGGATAATTCATTTTTGGCAGAAGGTGATTGTAGAATATCCCTTAATCTCTACATAGATGATTTTGAAGTGGCAAATCCACTTGGAACATCAAGAAAAAAGCACAAATTGTGTGCCATCTACTGGGTTCTTGCGAACTTGCCAGCAAAACACATATCATCTTTGCACACCATTCAGCTAGCTCTTCTGTGTAAAACAAATGTAGTTAAGCAACATGGCTACTCACAAGTACTCCACCCACTAATTGAAGCCCTGAAATGTCTTGAAGAGCAGGGAGTATAATAATCTGGGTACCCATTCGTTGGCAGGCTTTCAGGAGAGCTTTAGAGTGAATTTCCCTTGTAGATTTTGCATGGCAACAAGGGATGACATTCAAGTCAAAGAAGTTAGGTCCGTCTCTTATGAAATGAGGACAAAAGAAAAACACCAACTTCAAGAAGTTCTACAGGATAGTACTGTGATGGCACAGTATGGCGTGAAGAGTAGCTGTCCATTGAGTGACAATTTGAAACACTTTAATGCAATTGGTGGTTTCCCCCCAGATCTGTTGCATGATCTCTTGGAGGGCGTTGTTCCTGTAGAGATGGCGGTGTGTTTGCAGGATTTAATTGACAAACATTACTTTTCCCTGGATTCCTTAAATGGTGCCATCAAACAATTCCCATACAAATTTTCAGACAGGACTGACCAGCCACAGCCAATTCCAAAATTGGGGAAAGCGAACAATAGGGGGAAACGGCCATGAGAATTGGGCCCTCTTGAGGCTCCTCCCACTCTTGATTGGCCATAAAATGGGAGAGAATGACCCTACCTGGGAAATTCTAATGTTGTTGAAAGATATTGTTGAATTGGCTTTGTCTGCCCACTTTTCTGATGACACTGTGGATTTCTTGAATTGCAAGATCTCAGAACACAGAGCTTTGCTTCAAGAAGTGTTTCCAAACTTTGTGTTGCAAAATTTCAAAAATGTCCCCCTAATGCTGGCCAAGAAGCATCAAATGGCAATTGCCTATCACATGGATGGCAGTTCTTTTTTCAAGCCAAGAGTGCAAATGGACAGGGTCTGTAGTTCACTCATCACAGCCTTTCCTGAAAATGTTCAGGAATATCTAGAGCTGCGTAATCCTAATTGTAGTACTGTGCTAGTTTCATCCAGTGTTTACATTGATGGAATCAAGTACTGCCCAGACATGGTGGTTTCGGTTGGATCTTGTTCAGGTTTGCCAGAATTTATGCAGATTGAGAAAATCTTGACGATCAACACTGACATAATGTTCCTCTGCAGACCTCAGACAGCATTTGCGCTCTTATGAATTGTGCAGCTTACATTCACTGAAAGTTGTTCTGCCTTCTGAACTAAATGACCCCTTCCCTTTGGCAGTTTATAATGTCCGAGGCCAGTTCTATGTCACATTGAAGTATTACATCTGCTGCTAAATGACATTCTTTTGTATTATTGCTTGTGTTTTTGACTTCTGCTTTTTTTTTTTTTTTCAATTTAGAATTTCACTTAGCCGTGTCATGATACTCCGTGTTATTGTGCACGACAGTGACTTTAATCATGCATTCTGTAATGTCAGTGACATTAATGATTTGCCAGAGAGGGCAACACTGAAACTAATTCCTCTACACACTTCTCCCTCCTCAAGTCAAGCCAGCAGTGTTCTTCTCTCAGGTTCTGATACATGTCGCGGCAAAAAATTAACTCTCAGTTGCATCACTGAATAAGAGACAAACCTTAGCCAATTGTCTTTATAAAGATTTATTTTCTTGCAAGAAAAGAGTCACAGTCATATAGCCATCCTGAATGTCTGTAGAGTGTTAACTGAAGACATAACAGAAGCCACAATCTCTTTAACCCCCCAATGTGTAAACAATCCTTCTCAGTAGTAAAAGTAAGAAACACAGCACACAGAATTAGAATTAGTTCTGCCTGACACCTTTGGTACTGGAGAGCCCTCAAATAAGGTGTCCCGCATGGCAGAAAAACGTTAGCTCCTGTATGATCTCAAACATATGTCTTAATTAATCTTCCTCTATGATTACATTTTTCCACCACAATTCCCCCTTTTATCATTCATTTGATAATCTTACAAGAAAATGTTTTAAAATGTGTATACATAAATAATAGTAATAATAATAATAGTAAAAGTAATAATGAGTAATTAAAAGAATACAAGTAATACAAATAATAAATGGTAAAAAATAGAAGTAATAATAATAAAATAAGCAAATTTAAGTCACTCATCACACCTATACCCTTCATCCCTGATTTTCGTATAAATGATCACTCTCTTAAATTTGTGAAAGAATAAAGAAAACGCTTAGGCTGTTTTTGTGGGTAAAGTCCCTTAAACTTAGCAAGCAAAAACAGTTTTTCAATCTCTTGGGGACATTTTAACCATCTGGTGTGACATGCTGGATTTCACCAGTCTCTGTACTGAGCTTGAAATACACTGGAAAATACACTGCAGACACATCAATATCAGTACTACTATTTCAAGGATTGGCAACACGGTGAAACATAACCAATATCCTCATCCTTTCGGATTTGTTAACCACCCAAACCATTATTCTTCAGCTTTCTCAGGTTCTCTTACGGCCATTCTCATAAAGTTGTCGTTGTCATCCCGCTGATTGTCACTGTACAGTTCTCTGTGGTTTCATTCTCGTCTTTTCACAGTGACTGCTGCCTGATGATCTCACCACTCTGAAGGGTTGGTGACCTTGTGTGAACTGATAACTGCATCTGTTGTTTAAACAGGATTTCGGCATACGCTGACATGTGCCTCTGGCTGCTTTCCTCTCTGTTCCTCCTCCTCCTCGATCGCTGGTGAGACTCTTCTGTCGTGGCTCGCGTGAACCTCTCAGCTACCTTCAGGGCCATATGAGTCGCCTGCAACAGAAAAAATTCTAGCCATCTTTCCGCCTTCTAGCTCTTCCTTCTGTAGTCCCATATCACCACGAAATCGCTTGGCCTGATGTCGTATAAAGGAGTCTTAGCTGGTTTCCCCTGCCTTTACCTACACGTTTTTCAGCAAATGCTGTAAACGAATCTTTCCTTTACCACTCCCCCTTTGGCTGCATGATCGCCCATACAGCCATTTAGCATAATTAACGGAAAAAAATTCGGGGTAACCAAGGCTTGCCATCACCACTTGTCCACACGCCATTTTGAACAGTGCATGCCACACTGTTCCCATCGTTGTTTCTCTGGCCCTGTGCCGAAAGACCGCATAGTCTGTAAAGAAGACAAAGCATTCTTGTTTATTTCAGATACTAAAAGACATTCTGGTTCTTTTGTCTCCTGCGCTGCCGCGGCCTTCGCAGCAGCGTCTGCTCTCATGTTTCCTGTTGAAATAAAATCTTTGTTGTTAGTATACGCATTTACAGATAGCAACCTGGCCAGGCAAGAGAATTGCATCTAGCAGATCAGACACAAGAGAAGCATTCAAAATTGGACGTCCATCAGATTTAAAAAATGTTCTGTGTTTCCACAGCGCCCCAAAATCATGCGCAACCCCAAACGCATACTGAAAATATCCTATAAAATGAAATACAAATCCATATTTCATATCTGGAAGCCGGGTTAAGTGAGCAAGCACTGTCACTGCACTCCTGTCATATTAGGGGTGTGTGATAGCTCCAAAATCCAAAACACCCGACAACTTGTCGCTATCAAGTGTTTAGCGACACATCACACATCCCTAGGCCAGACCCTCAGTCACTCCTCAGAGACCAAATACACATGTACCTTTCTTCTTCAAAAGTCGAAAATAAAAGAAAACATTCATATCATTATTTCGACCAAAACATAGACTTACTCAAGAACCCTTTTGTTAAACTTACTATTTCCAACGACCCATTTTCAATCATCATAGCCCACATCATATTTAACTTCAATCAGCTCGTTCACTGATCTTTATCTCATGACATTATGCTTAATCATACCCAATTCTTTATCAAATGGTTAGTCTGCAGATGCACTATATAATCATTATTGTTTCAGTCTTATCTTTACTGCTCTGCAGACACCAAAATATTATTTCTCAATCCCAGTCACACAGAAAGCCTTATAGCCACTTGCTTCTTCAACATTAATTTTAGTTCTCTAAATAAATCAAATGTCATGCCTCCATTTAATGGAGGAAACATAAAATAAAATAAAACTTTTATTTTTTAGAAGTTATCCCTTTGTTCACCCTCTGGCCTTTCATAAATATTAGGGAGTCTCTAGATATTTTGGGTAGTGACATTAGTTAATTTGTCACTTTGTCTCTGCTGTCCAGTCTATAAAATTTACCTCAGACTCTCTGTTGAATTTAGACAAGGGTGTAAACCCCATGATGGACGGCAGTCTTATCTCTACTGCTCCAGAAAGAAATTCAAATCATATCATAAATGACAAAAGTAGTCATAATTACCAGTGACAGACAGAGCTGGATACCCAATCCACTTAAAGCTTGTCCCATGTTCTGGATCATCTTTTCACCAGATTCCTTCAGAAGTATAAGCTTCTTTAAAGTTTGTCGTTTCACTTAACCCATCTGTAAAAATTTATGTAAACTCTAAAAATTATTAACCCTAGCTTTTACATGGTCTCTTAACCAATTTAAAATCATGTCTGTTCATTATTAATTTGTCTTCACACAAGTCATCTGGTTTGTTTTGGTTCTTTGTTTTTTTTCAGCTTTAACAGGGCGATAGCAGAAACAGTACAATCCCTGCTTCCACTCATGCAGTCTCTCCCCCTCTCTCCAAACCAAATCATCTTTTCACAGCCTCCTAAGACTTTACTCAGACAAACTGTAATAGTAAATTCCTTGACAACGTTTAGAAAATTAAAATGTTTAACTTTTCAAATTAGAGCTTTAGTTTAAATACCTTTTGTTATCCAGACCTTCTCTTAAAACTTCAAAAGCTGTCCTCATCTTTAGGCGCCACCATGTCTCATGTCATATCTAATGACCTGCAGGAGTAAAAAACTCACAATAACATTAGTTCCTGATCACACAGTTTTACTGATACCAATTAATACATTTTGTTCTGGTCTCCACAAAATTTAATGACAATCACCACATGGTCTCAGCCGGCTCTTGAAAGCCCTTTCCCACTCTTTTCCTCAGGGTGTTCCCTGACAAGCTATTCACTAAATACGGTGCCTGGGTGAGTGGTATGGAGGAACATTTCTGGGGCAGACTGCTGTATCTGTCACAGCTCCCCCCTTATGATGCTGCTGGCCTCACAGACATCTGCTTCACACACATACACACCACACATAAAAACACCCCCCTTTTGGAGGTGCCCAGTAGCGGCGATGACCCTCTGTCTTAGGTTGTCCTCTATCTGGCCAAAAAGGATCTTACCCGTCTTTGAGAAATCACCTCATGCCCACTGGTGACCGCTCGAGATCTTTGACCATTTCCTTTAACAGGATCAGATGTTTTCTGGAGCTTTGGGGAAAGTGCATTCAAGAGTCACCAGAGCCATTTGGTCTGCTTACTATTGGTAGAACATGGAGACAGGTTCATTACAACATAACTTAATCACTAAAATCCAGCATACCTCTTCAAGGCCGCAACCAGTGCGTAGATTATACTCAGTGAATTTAACCATAACAGCTGTCAATTCAATTTAATGTTTGGCTATCTCTATAACCCAAGCCATCGGTTCTATACATGGTGGAGGCTAAGATCAGACAAAGATGTTACTGGTCATAAAATAAATTAGTCAAAAATTTCAGTTCATTTAAAGTCTGTATTTAAAGACATCACATTTCGTTTTACCTGAAATATTTATCATTGCCCTCTTAATGGCAATTCTTTCTTTTAACAAATCACTGTCTATTATTTTCACTGATGCCCTGTGCTTTACAATAAATATCTTATCACCTATGACACAGGCTCAGATAACAGCTTTAAGCTGACTTTACATGAGAGAGAGACTCTGAGGCATTCAGGACCTGTACTGCATTTTCATAAACATTCGTTTTCAAATAAACATCATTTTAAATTTGTCTTTTGCCCATACAATGAATTTAGAAACTATAAATTTCCACTCAGATTGAGTCTCTGTTACACAGCAAGTTAGACAACTGCACCAGAAATGACATGGTGGGGCCGGATTCAGATAATGAATTGTTTTATTTTAGCTAAGCCCGAGCTTATCTTTTGAAACTAAAACATCATCTTCTAGGGTTTTCAACATATTAACACCAATTATTTTCAGAGTTGGAGGAATTTTCTCATCAATTTGTCATTTAAAGCCCTCTACGTAACTATTTGTATATATTTACCACTCAGATTTTTATCACCATTGTCTTTCATTTTAACCTCATAATTTATATTAACATTATCATAGATCTTTCCTTCAAAAAGAATTAAAGACTCCAGTTTATTGACCTTATTATTATCTCATTAGTTTCTTAGACAGAGTGTAAGTCTCTTCTTTGTAGCCAGTAAAATTGTTGTTCAACTTTCCAATCAAAATTAAAATATTGCTACCCATTTCCTTAATAAGTCCTACAAATTTCTTTGAAGTGAGGGCTTCAGAGCAGAGCTGCTTACAGTGTTTGCTCTTGTTCGTCTCAAAATCTTTAACCCGACTGATCAAGTTACTGACCATGTCACTCAAATTGTTAGCAATAATTTAGTCAAAGTTCATACTCACCTAAAATTATACCAGCAGAGATGGAAGCGGCGATCTTTAAACACAGCTGTTGCTTCTGCGTGTTAATACATTTTCCTTTCCCTGTTATCTGACTCTCACCCAACATTTCAATGTTTGTTCGCATTTCTCACACACGTTTCCCACAACAGCCCTTCTAAAATTATTCCCCTCTTCAACTGACTCTTTCACCACTTTCAGTCTGGTGACACTCAGCATTCCCTCTTTTGGGAACCCATCATATTTAATTAACTATACCTTGCATGCATTTTTGGCCATATATTTTTTTCATTTGACAAAATACCGGTGTATCATATTCAGCTAGCTTGCTTTGAGATTTCCCCATGTTGGCAGTCTGTCTCTGTGGCTGTGGCTGTGGCTGTCACGCGCACTATAATCTGTCGGACGTCTCCGTTCAGATCTGATTTCTTCACCCAAGACCAGAAGGTTGGACACTCGCAATAGCGTCACAATTTTTGATGGCCCGTGTGACTACTTTTTCTACACAGTAAGCACTTCACGCTGCCCAGCCCACGTGATTGCAGTTTCTTTTTCTACACAGTAAAAAACCAACCCCGCTGCTTTTAAAATGGCCCACGTGACTACTTTTTCTACCCAGTAAGCACTTCATGTTGCCCAGCCCACGTGATTGCAGCCTCTTTTTTATTATTATTATTTTTTTAAATATTTTTTTTAAAGGCCAACCACGCTGCTTTGCCACAGAGTCAGACCCCCCCACCCCATGGTTTATTCCCTTAACTTAATTCAACCAAAATTCTTCCCCGAATTTTTAAGTTTGTCTCTTACCAGAAGCGTCCCGTTGCCACCTCGGGTTCGTTTTCTCTAATTCCAGTGGTTGGATTCCAGGACCCCCTGAGCGGTCGGCCCCTCTCCCTCAATCTGTCGGGGTAGGGCTGTGACTCTAACGTCCAGGATGATCAGTCACCGTCTGCTCTCGGGGTCCAGAAGGCACATCCAAGGAATCCCACTTTCCTGACACCAAAATTGTCATGGCAAAAATTAACTCTCAGTTGCATCACTGAATAAGAGACAAACCTTAGCCAATTGTCTTTATAAAGATTTATTTTCTTGCAAGAAAAGACTCACAGTCATACAGCCATCCTGAATGTCTGTAGAGTGCTAACTGAAGACATAACAGAAGCCACAATCTCTTATACCCCCCAATGTGTAAACAATCCTTCTCAGTAGTTTTCCACACATGGTAAAAGTAAGAAACACAGCACACAGAATTAGAATCAGTTCTGCCTGACACCTTTGGTACTGGAGAGCCCTCAAATAAGGTGTCCCGCATGGCAGAAACACGTTAGCTCCTGTATGATCTCAAACATATGTCTTAATTAATCTTCCTCTATGATTACATTTTTCCACCACATACATCAGAGCAGTTGGCTGCTGAACGACAGCTTGAATGGCCTGAGGATTTTGAAATACCCAAATTATCTGTTAATGTTGAGTACCGTCTCTGTCAGGGAAACCTTGCTTTTATGAAGGATGGTACAACTCTTAATGTTGGAAGAGACATAAAACATGACGTACTGGAAGCACTTGCTGGGGCCATGTACACCTTCAAGGCATATCCAAGAGGTGAAGATTTTGCCCAAGTTGCTGTAGCTCTAATCAAAGCACATCCCTGTTTGACTGAACAGGGCTCCTCAACAGGGTGTGCTGGCTGGAAAAACAGCCTGAAATCCAAAATGGCCAACTACAAAACGAAACTCCGTAAATGTGGTTGTAGTGATGTTGCAGTCGGGGGAAAGAGAGATGCACTCATGGCAACAAAGTCAGGCATTAAAAAACCCAGGCGGTTTGAATTAATTTTTTTGCCAAACTTCCCTAATGGGGAGGATGAAGAAACTCAAGAATGCACAAGAATCGAACTAGTTGAAGAAATAAAAAAGAAGCCCCCAAATATAAGCCTGATTGGCAAGAAGATAGATAGTACATTTGCTTTGAGACGGAGAGAAATCGTCCACTCAGAACCTCCTGTCGGTGAGATTTTGAAAAAGTGGCCAGCACTTTTCACAGAAAGCCAGGTTTGTTTCCTTTTCAAAACCCTGTGTTTTTTTATTAATTGTGTTTTTGAATGTTAATAACCACTCTATGTTTGTGCTTAGATTTTTGCAGAATTCAATCGCATATCTGGGAAAGATTTGAGTTCTACGCAGCATTGGACACACACTCTGCACGCTTCTTTGAAATTTTCCAGAAAAAAGGAGGAAACCAGGAAAGAATACTTGATGAAATTTTGCAACAAGTTAATTCAAAGGTATTCTTTTATGATGCTATCTTTGAATGATGATTTGCATATAATGTTGGTGTTTCTTAAATGGCCATTTTGTTTTAGTTCCATGAGAGTACAGCTCATGTAGGGGTGGGCAATCTGACAATTTTATATCGTGATCGATCTTGAAGACGTCCACAATCTACTTTTAAAGCGAATAATTGAGATTGCAATTTTTTATGCCCTCGTAATAGCGGGACTTTTATTTTGACAGCGTGCCAGACTTGTATTGTGATGGCACTAAGAAAGCCTGATGAGAACAGCAGCGCCTCAGCACATAGTGCACATATTCTCCGGCCGTTTCTCAGTATCTGTACTTATGTTCTCGTAAACTTGTGAAACGTCATCAGTCACTGCCCAAGTACTGTTCCAATTCAAAGTTCATATCTAACCAAGTACAGGTAAAATCCCCGGATGTGTCCTTGATCCGCCCCTTTTATCGAGGATGCATCGAGAGGTGACTTGTGCGGACTCGAGACAGACAGGTATCCCAGAATGCATCTTGCACCCACCCAGCAAGCGCCAATAGCGGATGAGAAACCCGCGTAATTTAAAAATACTTACAATTTGGCGTGTTCCTTTAAGTTATGAAACTTCACTTTGCCCTCAGCCAAAACAATTTGTCAGAGAACAAATAAACCACAGATTTGAGCTTTAAACAACTACATTCTCGCCTGAAAAAGTCTTAAAACTAAATTTCGTCACACAATAGCAGTACTATTATTAAATTACGTGGGTTTTCTCATCCACTTCTGACGCTTGTTGGTTGGTGCGAGATGCATTCTGGGATACCGGTCTGTCTGAAGTCCACACAAGTCTCCTCTCGATTTTTCCTCGATAAAAGGGGTGGATCATGGACACATCCGGGCATTTGAACTATACTTGGCTAGATGTGAACTTTGAATTGGAACAGTACTTTGGCAGTGACTGATGACAATTCACAAGTCCATGAGAACACAAGTACAGACAAGAACGCATATTGAGAAACGACCAAGGTATGCGTTGCCTGAACCACATTTGTTTGGCTATAATGAGTTTAATTTTTTAAAAATGAAATCTAAAAGAGACAGAGTGGTGTTTTATGACATATATATTTCGTTTTATTGTAGCCTCAAATATACATACAAGAGTGAGAGCGAGCTGAGTGACGCTAGTTTGCTTTATTTACTTTTAGCTGATCATTAACTTAACTTCAGTTTTCCCTTTAAGTTTGCTTTGCAAAAATAAGGCAATCGGTTTCCAAACTTTTTTTTTAAGTAAACTGAACTTGTTAGAATTTAGTGTACATACATCCATCCATGAGACTTTTTCAGAAAAGACAAGCCACAATTATTCAGTTGTTTAAAATAGTGAATGATCGACAGAGGAGAGTTGAAGTATCAGCCACCATTTTATATAAGAGATAAAGGTTTTTAACGTAGCACTTGTAAGAGGGGGAGGAAAAACAAAACAAAAAGGGCTTTACAATGGATATGCACGTGAAATATCTTTAAATGGAAATGAATTATATTAGCATTCTTGTAATAATTGCACAGAATACATCTTCATTAGCCCATTAAGGCATCTTCGCAGGAGAACGTTTAATAAATATTACATAATGCCCTCTATATATAAGGGTTGCCTTTGAGACATCATATATAATAAATACTTTATAGGGGAATTACTTGTTTATGTTTATAACTCATGAATAAATGGTTCACATGTGTTCACTTTACATTAAGGTGCACTTTCACAGGTTATTAATGCTTATAACTCATGAATAAATGGTTCATATGTGTTCACTTTACAGGTGCACTTTCACAGGTTATTAATGTTTATAACTCATGAATAAATGGTTTCCATGTGTTAAGTTTACATTTAGGCACACTTTTGCAGGTTATTAATGCTTATAACTCATGAATAAATGGTTCACATGTGTTCACTTTACATTAAGGTGCACTTTCACAGGTTATTAATGTTCATAACTCATGAATAAATGGTTCACTGGTGTTCACTTTACATTAAGGCGCACTTTCACAGGTTATTAATGTTTATAACTCATGAATAAATGGTTCACATGTGTTCACTTTACATTAAGTTGCACTTTCACAGGTTATTAATGTTTGTAACTCATTAATAAATGGTTCACATGTGTTCACTTTATATTAAGGTGCACTTTCACAGGTTATTAATGTTCATAACTCATGAATAAATGGTTCACATGTGTTCACTTTACATTAAGGTGCACTTTCACAGGTTATTAATGTTTATAACTCATGAATAAATGGTTCACATCTGTTCACTTTACAGGTGCACTTTCACAGGTTATTAATGTTTATAACTCATGAATAAATGGTTCACATGTGTTCACTTTACATTAAGTTGCACTTTCACAGGTTATTAATGTTTGTAACTCACTAATAAATGGTTCACATGTGTTCACTTTATATTAAGGTGCACTTTCACAGGTTATTAATGTTTATAACTCATTAATAAATGGTTCACTGGTGTTCACTTTACATTAAGGTGCACTTTCACAGGTTATTAATGTTCATAACTCATGAATAAATGGTTCACTGGTGTTCACTTTACATTAAGGTGCACTTTCACAGGTTATTAATGTTTATAACTCATGAATAAATGGTTCACATATGTTCACTTTACAGGTGCACTTTCACAGGTTATTAATGTTTATAACTCATTAATAAATGGTTCACATGTGTTCACTTTACATTAAGTTGCACTTTCACAGGTTATTAATGATTGTAACTCATTAATAAATGGTTCACATGTGTTCACTTTATATTAAGGTGCACTTTCACAGGTTATTAATGTTTATAACTCATTAATAAATGGTTCACATGTGTTCACTTTATATTAAGGTGCACTTTCACAGGTTATCAATGTTTATAACTCATAAATGGTTCAGTTGTCAATTAAGGTTCATCAGCATAATGACAACTGGAAGTAATTAATTCATTAATAAGATATCAATAAACAAGTTGAAGGATATTTTGGAGGATATCATCTTGATAAACTGGAGTAATCAGTCATTATATGAATTGCTGTGAATAAGCATCATGACGTGATGCCTTTTTAATTACAGAAACGTTCAGAGTAGCACCTGGTAAGCAACATGTTTGAAAAAGTGACATGAGTAATGAGATATGATGATGATGATAATAATAATCATAATAATAATAATACACCAGTTCTGATAATGATAATAATAATAATAATAATAATAATAATAATAATAATATTAATAAAACTAATACAACACCCTTCAGTCTCGCTGTCTATTTTTAAAATAACATGATAATCATAAATCTGGTTTTTGGCTCAAATAAGCATTAATAAATACATTTATTAAGCATTTATAACATGTGAGTTAAAATGGCTCACTATTTGGCAGGTATTTCCTTAGACTCACCCTTTTTATTCATGCAGTTATAACTGCCTATTAATGATTTATAATGCATTTGTAAATGAGTTATTACTCATTAATGAACACCTTTATAAATGCTTTACAAAGGGAACCTTAATATAAAGTGTTACTGTTGAAGCTTTATTTCTTGTTAATTTAGCCACTGTATCAAATAAATACCTAGGGTTGTGTTTGTTTTCTTCTAAGAGAGTCGAGAAATAAGCAGATCTAGCAGTTTTTACGGCCTTTCTGTAAATGTAATCGTCAGGTTTTAGCCAGGTTTCTGTCAAACACAGCACATCTAGATTATGATCTGTAATCATATCATTAACAATAAGCACTTTTGGGGGAAGGGATTGAATATTCAGCAGCCCTACCCAATAAACGCTTTTATTATTATTAAACATTTCGTTAGGCACTTTATTTCTACTTTTAGAACATTTTCTTAATTTTTACTGAAAGTAAATGCCTTTCCGATGTGATATGAGATGGGAAAAGGGAGAAGAGCGAGTTCGGCAAAAGGCGGATTCGAACCCGGGTCGATCGCGTCAAAACCTAAATTCTTAAGCCTTACACTTTACTGACTATGCCACTAAGATATGAGATATGCATGTCTGTTTTTTAATCTTGTTTGGCCCAACCAGGCATTGTTAGGCGGAGTTAGTGTAAATAGCACTTGCCAACATAGACACATAGGCATCAACAAAATACGTATTTAACTTGGACAATGGTCCAACTGTAAAGTATAGTTTGTATTTTAAGAGGTACTTGATAATGTTTTGATCTGAAATTTGTTTTGGGAAAAATCCGTAGAACCACTGACAATTGAAATCTTGAAGCAAACTTTAATAAACTGACAGATATCCTCTCTAGGTTGCTGTAAAGGTTTTCCAAAGTCTTTTGAAGCAAATCCTTCAGAAATGTCAAGCCTATTTGGAGTTATTACTGATTACTGAACTTATGCTAAGTTGAATGTTAACATAATTTAAATAGCCAAACAACAATATAGGAAATATCTATAATATATGAAACAAATAAAATAAATTCACCATAAATCATCTTATTATTGAAATGCAAATAAACATCCTGTTGAATGTCATGCTTTCTGAATAGTTGTAGTCAGTAGTATGAGGAATTCAGCACCACGGACAATGACTGTTCCACAAGACTGTAGACATCAATCAATGCACAGAGATTATGATATTCTGAGAGTTTAATCTTCTAAATGAAGATTTCACACAACAGGAAAACAGGGATAGTATATACAGTCAGATAAGATTTCCCAACTTGTTTTGGAGCAGTGGCTCTCTGCACCACTTTTGAGAGGAATGACTAAAATATCATAAAAAATAACAGTACTGCAGTAGGCTAACAGTCTGCTTTTTCGTTTGTTTTTAATTTGCCATTCTTTAATTGAATTATGGTAATGGTTTCAGACCCAATGGAAGTGCTTGAAGACGAGCAGGATCCGTTTTAAAGACCTCATCATTTCTCAAATGAAGATGGAATGTCACAGACTAAAAAGAATTTCATGCAAAAAATGGGTAAAGTTTTTCATAAAGCAAACATTAATGTGCAAGTGAGAAATCACACAGATAAAGATCTATTCTGTTTTATTTAGGAGTTTGAATAATATTACTTCCTCCTAACTTTTCAAGATCCAGAATATCTTGGCATGAGCAACTTTCACCTTACCGTGACGCATTGCCTATCATCTAAATTTAAATAACTCCCATCACTAGAGTTCCGCCAGTAGAGGGCACTCGTGCACTGAAGCAATGACACACATCTGAGTCTAGGAGAAGAAGAGAAGTGATCAAGGGAAGGGAACATAAACATGTGAAGTGGAGCACAGCCCTTCATTCTGCTTTAAATCTGCTGTGTTTTCCAGACTGTGAGTATTTATTTTATTATTTATTAAAAATAAATAAATAATCTAAATTCAAGCGAGTCACTCAGAAATTAGATTAAAAGTTAACTGGTGCCAGACGGGCCGGTCTGAGTATTTCACAATCTGCTCAGTTACTGGGATTTTCACGCACAACCATTTCTAGAGTTTACAAAGAATGGTGTGAAAAAGGAAAAACATCCAGTATGCGGCAGTCCTGTGGGCAAAAATGCCTTGTTGATGCTAGAGGTCAGAGGAGAATGGGCCGACTGATTCAAGCTGATAGAAGAGCAACTTTGACTGAAATAACCACTCGTTACAACCGAGGTATGCAGCAAAGCATTTGTGAAGCCACAACACGCACAACCTTGAGGCGGATGGGCTACAACAGCAAAAGACCCCACCGGGTACCACTCATCTCCACTACAAATAGGAAAAAGAGGCTACAATTTGCACGAGCTCACCAAAATTGGACAGTTGAAGACTGGAAAAATGTTGCCTTGTCTGATGAGTCTCGATTTCTGTTGAGACATTCAGATGGTAGAGTCAGAATTTGGCATAAACAGAATGAGAACATGGATCCATCATGCCTTGTTACCACTGTGCAGGCTGGTGGTGGTGGTGTAATGGTGTGGGGGATGTTTTCTTGGCACACTTTAGGCCCCTTAGTGCCAATTGGGCATCGTTTAAATGCCACGGCCTACCTGAGCATTGTTTCTGACCATGTTGTAGCGTCTGGAGTCTCTCTGGACAGGATCAAAGATGAGTCGATTCCACTATAAACGTCAGAAAGCCTTTTAGCCGTACATAAATTAGGTTCCGGTACCGAGGAGTCTGAGGAAGATGGCATCATGGACAGTTTTGTGGCTTGGCTGAGGTAGAACAGACAGCACCGTTAGAATCCTGTGAGAACTTCAATCAGGACGCAATCTCTCCTCCTACCCCCCCCCCCCCCCCCTCACTCAAAAGATAAGGGGGGGGCCTAGACACACAGGCTCCTTCCAATACACAGACACAAACATTTTCTTTATGTAACTTTAATTAAACTATCCCAGAATGTATATGATGATTCCTGTGTGTACGCATGCTCCCTATGTCATTGCCAACATAGTCATGATGTACGAACAATGTAAAGTCATGTAAGATGCTTGTATTCATGTGTAAGAATGTATCTCTGCTCTAATATCTCCCAGTCATACTGTGTTTGATATCTAAATATTCCTCTCTCTTTCTCTTAACCAACGGTGCACAGTAGATGATTATGAAATGCATCACATTATGTTACCCCCCCTTTTGAGTAGAAATGTACCAAGTATGACACCATCATAAATTAGGCAAATGAGGTCATAAACGGAGACAGAGAAAGTGTTCTCCCGCCTAAAACTCCCATATCTGATTGGTCATTTCAGAAAAGATGGGCGGATGTTAATGTTTCTTTAAAGGACAGTAACACCAACATATCTTGGCTCAGTCGGTGCAGTCGATAAACAACCCTCTTATCATCTCGGCTCGTCCCCTGGCCAGGCGGCTTCGGCCCTGGCTTGGCGGCTCAGTCACGTGGGTTGGTTCCTTTGAAGTCGGCGCGCTCCGCAGCCAGGCGGACAGGCAACGCGCGCCATCCCAGCGCGCTCCATCTCAGCGCTCAGTCGTCTTCTAAAACTCCGACGAGACAATCTTCTTTTCCTCCCCTTTTCGGCATTCGCTTCAACCACCTTCAAACTTCCCGCGGATCGAGAACGCTCCGGAAGGACCAAAAGAGAACACACTCCAGCTCAAAGAACGCTCTGAGAAGACTCACGCGCATTCTTTATACTCAGCACAAAACAACCCATGCAAGTATAAATTCCATCGAAATTTAGATGCGTTTTAAGATGTGTACCCCTGTTTAAGGTGATATTATTCGTTGCTGGCTCTCGGTGGTTATGTTTGTGAAATTGCCATTCCTGAACCTTTCCTTCCTCTCTTTCATTCTCTTCTTTTCATTCTCTTTCGTTACTATTCGTTGTTCTGTATATACATGTATTCTTTGTTTTAGTCGTATGTGTTCGTAGTATCAATTATTAAAACCATTGTATCCACGTTCGATTGTCATTGTTGCCGCTCACAAGGCATGGTCACTTTAATGTTCCGATCTAGCTACGAGCTCTCAAGTATCTTTGAATACTTTAATTAATATCATAATAGTTCGGAAAGTTTATTCTTCGTGACCAGAAGGATAATCTTCCCGAAGATTTGATAAGAAAGAATAAAACTTTGTGAGAATTGAATAAAGATTGTAGTACTGTTCGTTCGTTAAATGAACGGATCAGATGAATTTTGAATTAATTCTAATTCAAAGGTTATTCTGTAATGATTTAATATATATTCGTAGTTAATTGCAACCCATTGTCGTTAACTATATATATATATATTGCATAAATACCTAGGTTAGGTATTTCCCTTTTTGGGTGATTTGGAGATTTATAATTTAATCATAACCCGTTGCGATTAGTTATAAATAATGAAACATTAATAATCATAATTCCCTATTGAGCTAATTTAATTTATTATTATTATATGCAGCCGAGTCGCTACATTTTATGGTGGAGAATGCGGGCACATTTTAAACTTTGTTTTGTGAGCAACAGTGTCAGTTTTATGTGTATATTACTGGTATTAATTTTTGTTTGTGTATGCGCGCTTCAGAAAGTGAGAGAAGTCGCAACGCGACGCAAACTCACATATCTGATAACTGGCCCAAAGTGGCCCAAAGCTGATTTCAGTCCAGTTAACAGCTGCTATGTGTCAAACATTCGAGTCACTGTTAATTGCTTAAAATAAACTGCAGTTCATAATATTAAAACTGTTTCTGTGAAAGAGAAGGAAACCTCTTTACAGCACAGTTTAATATTTTCAAAACCTGTAAGAACGAAGAAATCTTCTTTCAGTGTGATAAATGTTGATTTGAGCGATGTTCCTCATTTCATCTTAGTGAAGGCCTCACTAATGTATCGTAGTTGATTTAATTGCGTCGGTGTATTATTCAACTAAGCGATCTCACTCCTTTAGGTTAAACTTTGGCGTAGCTAACCAAATGCTTATACCTTATACAAATCAATCGGAAAAACTGCTGGCCAGTGTCCGATTGATGGGTAAATGGGAGTTTTTATTTTTAAACCTTGATCCAGTTTAAAATTTGTAACAGAAAAAAATATTCTGTTCCATACATTTGTGTGTGCATGCGGAAAAAGAATTCCGGCCACATATTCTTTGTGTACAAATTGGCACAAAAAGGAGATTTGAAAATAAATTCTCTTCTCACTCGTGATTGTAAATCGCCGCGTTTAGGAAGAAAAAAAAAACTTCCTCTCTTCGGACGCTTAAATCACTTTTTATTTTTTATTTTTTTTATTTTTTTTATTTATTTAAAGTGTCGTAATACCTCTGACTAACACAAGAGGGCAGCCTGTCAGGTGTTCAGCACCTCTCAAATTACGCACACCCCCACCCACTCCTTGGTGTGGACTCAACTACGCCATCTTGTGGGCATCTGCGGATGTTTCTTTCCTTCCCTCTATCTCGTTTGTCAAAGTGAACTATCTTTTCCGCTATTTTATTTGTTTACTATTATAATCATTTCAATTTCTTTCCTGTTATTACTGTTATTTTAAATTGTTCAATCCTCTTGTTTTGCTGACTTCTCACACTTATTTAAATCCGGTTTAAACTAAGTTTAAACATGAATTTAAATTAAGTTCTCGGTTCAGCCATTAATGTTACTTGGTGGGAGCACGCCCCTATGTGACATTCTCGGCTAAGTCAGTTTTCCTCCTTTTCTCCTGTTGTTTTAATTTGAATTATTTTGATTCTATTTTCCCTTTTAGTTATTTGATTTCACTCATCAATTTATCATTACCTTATTTCCAATTGGTACCATTCTAGTACTCCGCACTTATTTAGATTTTAGTTTAGACAAGTTTGAACTTAAATTTAAATTAAGCCTTCTCTTTTCAGCCTGTGATAGCCACTTATCAGTAGCACGCCCCCTACTGGGTGTCCTCATGTGGGTGGGCATTCCTCTCTCTTCCCCTTTGGCTCCGTTTTCTGAATGGATTTATTTTGATGTCTCCCTTTTTCAAGGTTATTCAGATAATTACCATTATTTTCATCATTCTTTTGTGTTTTAGCACCATTTGGTAAATAATCCTTTACCTATCTTACCATACCTAACTATTTAAATTTGGTGTAAACAAGTACTAAGCTTAAGTTGACATCAGCAATTTGGGCACTCCAGGGAGAAGTCAACGAGTCCAGCTGACCACCAGGGCAATTTTGGTTAATTACTCTGATCCTCCCATTTGGACTCCAAAGGGGCCTCAGAGGAAACCCAATTTTGACCCTGCAGACTGGCCGTTGACCCACCTTACCTGAGTGCCACCCAGTTGTGCTAAGAGTCACAAGCTGTTTGAGTGGGCGCACCGTGGTAGAAAGGGGACGAGGATCCGGGGACACCGCAGTCGAGTGTCCAGGGACCGCCGGTGAGATTGACTTCACCGCCGATTCCCCCCTGAGTGACCCCAATTCACCCCAGGCATAGTAAATCAGGTAAAGCCCATTCACTTATTGCAAGCCATAGAATATACATACTCCCTGGTCATTTAAGTGTTTGGCCCAACCTTCCTGTCTTAAGCCATACCATCCCCCTAGGTTTTATAGCTCAACAGCGCCTCCCACTCGCTTGGCCCTGTCATAAACCCTAGCATTGGTATTAAGCTGAGACCTTTTCCCTCTCTATCTCTTCTTATGTTCTCATTTTTGTTTCATTTTTATTTCATGCCTTTTCTTTTAGTTATTTTCGGTTATTTTGTTTTGTTCTATTTGCTTTCCTTTAATTTTGTTTTCTTCCAGTTCACCTAAAGACAGAACCTGTAAGAGCCATCAAGGAAAGCTGAATAATAGATTGACGACCCAGCAGCCAGTGTCAGTAAATGACCCAGTAGGCTACCGCACTGTCAAAATTGTTATTTAGATCCGACACTTACCCACACAAATCGGCCCCACCTGGCCGCTCACGGCCAAGACAATAGGTGCCCGGCCTAGATTTCACTAACTGTCTGAACCAGTTAGTCAAAATTACACACACAAATTAAATAGTCACACATTGCTATAGCTCGCTAAAACCCTATACGGACTTGCATTGGCCTCTTTTGTGCTGTCTTTCTCTTGCCTACAGCCCAGTATGTCCCGTTCATCCAGCCCCACTGACCACTGGGATCACGTCGAGACCTGGTTGACCGCCATGACGACTGCGTTCCTGCCTAAAGCCGCCGGTGACCTGCAGCACCTGAGCCAAGAACAGCTGGACGACGACTTGAACCGGCTGATGGCCCACGATCCAACCCAGAGCCACAGCCACAAGGAATGGGCCAAGATCGTCGGGGGCCTCGTTCACAACCTCATCGTCCAGGCACGACTCAGCGAAAAGAGCAACATCCACCTGGAGCAAGAAGCAGCAGCACTGAAGCTCCAGGCTGAGGAGGCCCGGAGGAACCAGGCCCACGCACAGAGTCGTCTAGATCAACTACTCCTCGAGGCCCAGGACCGGCACGAGACAGAGGATGAAACGGACCCACAGCTTCAGGAGGAAGTGGAGAGACTTCAAAATGCCCTAGCAGACCTTCGTGTAGATACAGAGCACAGAGAGCAGTTGGAGAGAGAATCCCAAAAGGAACTAAGGGAAAAACTCCAACAAGGTGAAGCTCTCCTAGCAAGAGCAGAAATTGAACTGAAAGAAAGGGACGGCAAGGCCATAGCCTGTGAAAACCACTTGCAAGCGGCCCGTGCCCAGATCCACGATTTGGTTAAACAAAAAGACTATTTAAAAGAAGAACTTGCAGCTGTTCACAGAGAACTTAAGTACGCTTACAGACTGCAGAGTGACCAGAAAGGGGAAACACACACCACAGAGTTTCCCCTGACAAGTGGGCCTATGCCTCCCCGTCAAGAGTTCCGAGCTCAAAAGGGGGATGAAAGCCCACTGCTCAAGATGTCACCAGCCAGTTTCCAAGAGCCCCCATCAGCAGCAAAGGGTTGGGAGCCTGCCCAGAAAATCTGTGCCCCCAGTCACGCCATGGCTCCCCAAGAACTCTACAAGCTGGCCAGAAACATCCCAACTTTCACCCCAAACCCTGCAGGAGGCCACGACGTGCACGCCTACCTGCAGGTCATAGACTTTCACCTGCAAACTATGGCTAACGTGACCACATGGGACAGACTTTATCCCCTTCGAGGTACGTCCAGCCGTGAGGTGCGGAGTTTCCTCGATCGGCAACCCGAGACTGTCAAATCAGACTACCAGCAGCTGCATCAGGCCCTGATTAGAGAGTTTTCGGACCCTGACTCAGACCAAGGGATCATCAGCGCCATGGACTTGAGACAGGGCCGACTGGAAACCCCGCAGGCCTACTACAACAGACTCCGACAGGCCTACTTTGGAGCACAAAACGAGCCAGGTATGGAGGAAGACTTCAACTTCAGAACTCTATTCCTTCGAAATCTGCATCCAACAGTAAGCCATCACTTGGGAGTCCTGGCCTGCCCACGTAGCATGTCCACCCGACAGCTACGGGACTTAGCCCATAAAGCTTATGCCAAGCAATAGACTGCTTCTGAAAAGACTGTGAGAAATCCAACAATTTGCCCCGTCTCTGACCACCGTTCAGAGCTGGCTCTAGAGGGCGCCCAGCAACACCACAGTGATAGACTTTTTAACAGAGAGTCAAGACCGTTCCAAGCCAGCAGAGAGCAGCACAACCGGCATGGTGCCCATCCTAAGCACCAGACCGGGCGCTCTGAAAGATTCTGGGACAAGCCACGTCAGTCTAACCACCCAAAGGGTGGAGCCACGTGAGATGCCAGCCGACGGCCCAGAAATGGACGACCTTCATCAGCCAGAGCATCCAGCCCAGATGGCCAGCAGCGGAACGGCTCGCGACACGCCCCGAGCAAACTCAAGTCTGAGCACCCACCAGAGCAAAACAGTGCAGCTTCGTCTGAGTCAGCAGAGATCCTGAGGATTCTGAAAGAACTCATTCAGAAGAAACCTCGCGAGGGAGACAAGAAGGACATGCCAGACTCCTTATGACTAAGTGTAAGGCCTGCACCCAACATCCTTCCTGACTGCCCTCCGACTAAACCAAGCACCCAAAGCACTGCGCACCAGTCACAGTCCACAGAACCAGACAACTCATTACCAAGTGACAGCGTCGCCCAATCACCTCAGATGACAGCTGCACTTCCTGATCAACACAACGCAAGTCATCACGCCAACAACCAAAATCCCAAGGTACCAGAGAGTGCTGTTTTGGTTGTCTGCCTCCCTAACGAGCCACATGATACCATCCCTAACTGCTTACCGATCACCACACAAACCCCAGAACCAAAACTCCTGGGAAACCTGATTGAAAAGGGAGTGGCCAGAAAACTATATCTAGCCATCACATTGGAGAATGAGGTGAGACTTGAAGCCCTGGTCGACACAGGAGCTGATCTCACTTTAAGGTCATCTCAACTCCGAATTGAAGCTAAGAGACAAAATCGAACTTTGAAATCCCCAAAATGTGAGCTAAATGTGCAGTCATACAGCCAAAATGAGATCCAACTTGAACTGATCGCTCCCATCCATCTAACGATTGGTCCAATGAGTCTGGTACACCCTGTGTACATCTCACCAATGGACACATACCCCCTTCTCGTCGGCAAAGATCTGCTAGACCGCTTCGAGCCCCTATTGGACTTCAGACAGCTGAAAATTTGGGCTCAAGTGCGAGAACCTCTGCCTCTCCAGCCGCCCAGATCACCTGAGCCAGACTGTCAGGCCACAGAGGTCACGAGAAACCTTGCAGCCAGCCACGAGAACACTGTCTCAGCACCAGAGCAAAGTTCAAGTTCGCTACTCTGCACTTTTCAACTCACCATAGACTCTGACTGTCACTTCCCCAAGGTCATGACTGACCTCCAGCTGAATGATGTAACAACTACAGACATCATGCTCGCACTATGGGCAGACAACTCAGCCATCAGCCTAGCACTGTTCAAAGCCCTCATGGAAGACACACCAGACCTTCCGTCTGCCAGCAAGCACACCCGCTTCCCCTTGGACTCCTGCCTATCAACCATGGTAACTACCAAGGGCATCTGTGCTTTGAACTTGAAATGGAATGACCGGTGCCTCACTCACTACTTCCTGGTCCTTCCAGACCTGCCGCATAATGTCTACATAGGAGCAGACATCTTGATTCGCCTCAAGGCTCATGTGGATTTTATCAATGAGGTGGTGTGGGCCCCACCGACATCACAGCCACCTGTGGTTCCTGTCAACCCTGAAAACCTCCTGTCAGGCCAGACCATTCCAGAAGTCTGCACCTTAATCAATGAACAGGAAACCACAGTACCAGCTTACACCAAAGGGGTCGCTGTTCGGCTCAACATACGATGTGGCCAAACACTAAACCACATGCTGGGCTTCTTCCAACCTTCACCCGAATGTGTGGGATTGGACTCAGTCTGGAAGCCACACCACTCACTGAACTGTCATCCCGTGTAGTCTACATCCTGTTCAACAACTGCACAGCAATGGACATCAGGATTCCCAAGGCCTACCGCCTGGGATGGCTAGTGAGTCACGACTTCCATGACTTTGAACTCACCTTACCAGTCATTGGTCCAATCCCATCTTCGATGACCCCAGAAGGGAGCACAGACAACACAGTGTTCACAGCACCCTTCAAAATCATCTCCATCGCTTCTGTCATGCCGATGGCCAAAGATCAAGTGTGCAGAACAGAGCTGACAGAGGACCAACGTCTTGCAGTCTACACAGTCACTAGCCAGCCTGCCTCCGAGACTGATGACAGTGCCGCACCTCTGACTGCCAACACGACAGGCGACACAACAACAGAGGAGCCGTATCCAGGATTTGAGACACAAGTCCAGCAAATCCTGAAAGAAGCAGATGCCATAAAGGACGATGCAGAACGCGAAGAACTCAGACAAGTCTGAGCCCACCCACCCACCCTTAATGTTGCAGCGATAACCCGCAGCAAACGACCTATTCCTGTGATGGTTCCAACATCACAGCCGCTTGCGCCGGCTCCACAAATTTCCAACAACGACATAGCTGACATGCAAGCCTCTGATTCTGCCATATAAACTATGCTAAACCACCTCTCAGACCCCTCCAACCACCCTATTACTACGTCTGAATTCACTGCTGCCTCAGGCCTCAGACGACTGCATGACGTCAAACACATGATGCGTGGGAAAGACAACATTCTGTGGTACGCCCCTGATGACCTCACAGCGCAAAGGCTTGTGGTGCCACATTGCCAAAGGGGGGTCATGCTAATGTATGCCCACGACGCACCATGTGCCGGACATCACGGTACCAGAGCCACTTACGAGACACTGAAACAAGTGGCATACTGGCCGGGCATGCAGCAAGACGTGGCAGAATATGTCAGTGAGTGCCTGGTTTGCTGCCAATTCCAACCAGCAAACCCAAACCATAGAGCCCCACTGCAACGCAGAGGAGTCACATTCCCATGGTCAGACCTCCAAATAGACTGGGTAGGACCCCTGCCCAGATCGACGAGGGGCAACGAATACTTCCTCACGGTTGTGTGCCAGTTCACCAAGTGGGTAGAGTGTCTTCCAGCACCAAACGACACTGCCCAGACCACGGCATACCTCCTGATGAACCACATCTTCTCCAGGTTCGGACTGTTACTTAAAGTGAACTCGGACAGAGGCACTCACTTTACAGCTGAGATCATGCAGCAGAGTTGTAAACTCCTGGGAGTACAAGCTCAACTGCCCATCAGCCACCATTCCATCTCGTCCAGCCAAGTGGAACTAACAAGTCGAACTGTAGTCAGCATGCTGAGAAAGTATGTGTCTGCCAACCAGCAAGACTGGGATGGGAAACTTCCTTTTGTGCTCATGGCCATCAGAGCCACCCCGCATGAATCAACTCGTATGCCTCCCTTTGAACTAATGGCTGGGCGGCAAATGACACTGCCGCTGCACCTGCTGTATCAAACGGGAGACTCCAGCCTTGTCACAGCCTACACCACTCACCAGTATCTTGATGAACTACACCGGCACCTGAGAGCAACCTTTGCTTTCGCCCAGCATTGACTTCAAAAGAGTGCTGAAGGCCAGAAAAGCATATTATGACCAGAAAGCGTCACACCAGGAACTGGACATAGGCGATAGGGTCTGGCATTATAGCTTTGTCCAGCCGCCCCGGACAGCCTCCCATCGGCTGTCAAAGAAATTCCTGCCTCACTGGACAGGCCCTTATGAGATTGTGGACAAACTCTCTCCGGTCGCATATCGAATCAAACTGAGCCAGGGACAGAAAGAGCCAATTTTCAAATGGGTCCACCGCAATCAAGTCAAAAGACATGTGGCTACTGGCAGAAAAAAAACTGGGAGGGGCCAATGCAAACTAAACTCAGTTGCAGACCCCACAGCAAAAAGACTGTCCTGACCAACCAAGGACACTCCTCGCTGATCAACCACTTCTCTCCCCATCTCTCTTTTTCTCTCTCTCTCTTTCCTATACCAGGATGCTGCTGTGGCTCACTGTCCTGTGCCTCCAGCTCACTGTCCTTGGCCTCCAGCTCACGCTGCCGTCGGAACCCTGTTCAACATTGGCATGTCTAGCGTCAACGCAATGAGCCAGACTGAAATCCCACATCTGAGAGAACAGCTCGCAACACAGAGTGCAACCCTGCAGACCATCGGCAAATCATTGAAAGACACTGTGGTGGTTCTCAATACTCACAGTGTCCTGCTGAACCAAACTGAACTCAGTGAGACAACTGTTTTCCGTTTTCCAAAATGATTTTGCCCAAACTCAGCTAGTCACAGCCCTGATGACAGACATGCTGCGGGAAGTGAGCTCCTCAATTGACAGCTTAGCCATGGGCAGGATTCCTCCGTATCTGGTACCCCTGAGCCTTGTGCAAACAGTGCTGGCCTCTGCCACTACCAGCCCAGCAGATCCTCTTCAAGCACACCTTGCCTACTCTTTGGGTAGTGCCATCCCCTTGCAAGTCGACCCTGAGCAAAGGGAGGTGGCCTTTCTCCTGAATCTACCCATCATCGAACCAAACAACATCTACAGACTCAAGGACCTGGTCAATGTCGGGTTTTGGCAAGGCAACACTCATATCAAGATACACACCCCCGATGTGGTGGCCTACCACGACAGCAACACACAGCTGTACCTGGCCCCCAACCTGCGTATGTGTACTTTGACAAAGGACATTCACTACCTCTGCCCTAGCAAGCCATTCCTCAGAGACAACACTGAAGGAATCTGCGGGTTGCAGCCCATGAGAAGTGACACCCGTTGCCCTGCCGAGGCCACGTCTCGCACCCAAGTCACTGAAACTCGAGCTGAGATTGTGGGTGATCGGTGGCTCGTCAACACTCCCACTCGTACGGCCACCCTGACTTACGATCAGCATGACACGGCCACCCGCATCAGCCTGCCCAACCAGAGTATGTGGATTCAAGTACCAAAGGGTGCCATCCTCCACCTCGATGATCTGCCGTTGTACCATCTCCCAAATGAAGAGTACTGGTCAGAGCTGGAAATCGCATCCTTCTTCAAGAATCACAACTCTAGATCCGGAACTGGAACTGAGGATTGAGGAAAGGGGGTCCCAGCTAATTGACATTACTCCCATCGACACGGCCCTCCAAACACTGTCCCGGCTGCCCATCCTGACCAACTCCCGCCGACACAGCTCTTTGCCTCTCTACGGTATTAGGCTACACCCTGACACTGGGCCTGGCCTTCATCCTGTTCAAGAAGGTCCACGAGATGCGAGAGTCCATGACCAAGAACACGGTCGCTCTCCCCCTAGGGTATAAACGAAACCCACGGAAAAGAGGTACCAAAACAGATACCATGCCAAACCTCATCGAGATGGACTCTCAGCCTGAGGAACCAAAGGTTGAGAACAATTAGAAACCACCTGCCATCCGACCATCATGATCCACCTGCCATCCGACCATCATGATCCACCTGCCATCCGACCATCATGACTGTCGTCCGACGATGTCACACGGACTTCGTCAGACGAAAAGGGGGACTGTAGCGTCTGGAGTCTCTCTGGACAGGATCAAAGATGAGTCGATTCCACTATAAACGTCAGAAAGCCTTTTAGCCGTACATAAATTAGGTTCCGGTACCAAGGAGTCTGAGGAAGATGGCATCATGGACAGTTTTGTGGCTTGGCTGAGGTAGAACAGACAGCACCGTTAGAATCCTGTGAGAACTTCAATCAGGACGCAATCTCTCCTCCTACCCCCCCCCCCCCCCCCCCCTCACTCAAAAGATAAGGGGGGGGCCTAGACACACAGGCTCCTTCCAATACACAGACACAAACATTTTCTTTATGTAACTTTAATTAAACTATCCCAGAATGTATATGATGATTCCTGTGTGTACGCATGCTCCCTATGTCATTGCCAACATAGTCATGATGTACGAACAATGTAAAGTCATGTAAGATGCTTGTATTCATGTGTAAGAATGTATCTCTGCTCTAATATCTCCCAGTCATACTGTGTTTGATATCTAAATATTCCTCTCTCTTTCTCTTAACCAACGGTGCACAGTAGATGATTATGAAATGCATCACATTATGTTACCCCCCCTTTTGAGTAGAAATGTACCAAGTATGACACCATCATAAATTAGGCAAATGAGGTCATAAACGGAGACAGAGAAAGTGTTCTCCCGCCTAAAACTCCCATATCTGATTGGTCATTTCAGAAAAGATGGGCGGATGTTAATGTTTCTTTAAAGGACAGTAACACCAACATATCTTGGCTCAGTCGGTGCAGTCGATAAACAACCCTCTTATCATCTCGGCTCGTCCCCTGGCCAGGCGGCTTCGGCCCTGGCTTGGCGGCTCAGTCACGTGGGTTGGTTCCTTTGAAGTCGGCGCGCTCCGCAGCCAGGCGGACAGGCAACGCGCGCCATCCCAGCGCGCTCCATCTCAGCGCTCAGTCGTCTTCTAAAACTCCGACGAGACAATCTTCTTTTCCTCCCCTTTTTGGCATTCGCTTCAACCACCTTCAAACTTCCCGCGGATCGAGAACGCTCCGGAAGGACCAAAAGAGAACACACTCCAGCTCAAAGAACGCTCTGAGAAGACTCACGCGCATTCTTTATACTCAGCACAAAACAACCCATGCAAGTATAAATTCCATCGAAATTTAGATGCGTTTTAAGATGTGTACCCCTGTTTAAGGTGATATTATTCGTTGCTGGCTCTCGGTGGTTATGTTTGTGAAATTGCCATTCCTGAACCTTTCCTTCCTCTCTTTCATTCTCTTCTTTTCATTCTCTTTCGTTACTATTCGTTGTTCTGTATATACATGTATTCTTTGTTTTAGTCGTATGTGTTCGTAGTATCAATTATTAAAACCATTGTATCCACGTTCGATTGTCATTGTTGCCGCTCACAAGGCATGGTCACTTTAATGTTCCGATCTAGCTACGAGCTCTCAAGTATCTTTGAATACTTTAATTAATATCATAATAGTTCGGAAAGTTTATTCTTCGTGACCAGAAGGATAATCTTCCCGAAGATTTGATAAGAAAGAATAAAACTTTGTGAGAATTGAATAAAGATTGTAGTACTGTTCGTTCGTTAAATGAACGGATCAGATGAATTTTGAATTAATTCTAATTCAAAGGTTATTCTGTAATGATTTAATATATATTCGTAGTTAATTGCAACCCATTGTCGTTAACTATATATATATATATTGCATAAATACCTAGGTTAGGTATTTCCCTTTTTGGGTGATTTGGAGATTTATAATTTAATCATAACCCGTTGCGATTAGTTATAAATAATGAAACATTAATAATCATAATTCCCTATTGAGCTAATTTAATTTATTATTATTATATGCAGCCGAGTCGCTACAATGTCCATCCCTTTATGACCACCATGTACCCATCCTCTGATGGCTACTTCCAGCAAGATAATGCACCATGTCACAAAGCTCGAATCATTTCAAATTGGTTTCTTCAACATGACAATGAGTTCACTGTACTAAAATGGCCCCCACAGTCACCAGATCTCAACCCAATAGAGCATCTTTGGGATGTGGTGGAACGGGAGCTTCATGCCCTGGATGTGCATCCCACAAATCTCCATCAACTGCAAGATGCTATCCTATCAATATGGGCCAACATTTCTAAAGAATGCTTTCAGCACCTTGTTGAATCAATGCCACGTAGAATTAAGGCAGTTCTGAAGGCGAAAGGGGGTCAAACACAGTATTAGTATGGTGTTCCTAATAATTCTTCAGGTGAGTGTAGTCTTAGAGCAGTGGTCGCCAACCCGTCAATCGCGGTCAACTGGTAGATCTTTCTCACTGTCCCGGTAGCTCCCGATAAATAACCAAAAAATAAGTAACCACATTATCAAGGCTCGAAATTGCTCCATATGCTCCCAAAATGTATTCTCTGCACCGCACAAATCGACCGGCCATAAATCGGAAACAGACGGTTTTGTGCTCCAAACACACAATTAGCAACCGGACGGTTTTTAATTTTGGCTGATCTCTATTTATTGATCTCAATCATTTCCCGAATGTCATTTGTGTGAAAATATTACTTAGTCTGTTAACAGACGTTAACACAGGCCAGAGATGGGACACGCTGAAGACGGACGCAAAGAGGAGAGTGCAGACGCGCGGCAGAGAAAATACCAGACACAGTGTCTGGGATGCATTCCAGACGAAACTGGACAAATATAAATGAATCTGGTTGTTGAAACCACATATGTAAATTTTACTCCTCCCAACAATGCTAATAAATACATGTGTGAGAGCGTGTTATAGGCTATATGTCATGTTATAGCCAGATATGACAGCGCTACTGCTGCACACACTGCCGCAGACGAGCAGCTGAATATCTCTTCAGCCAACTGCCGCAAATGAAAGTGAAAGTTGCAGACGCTCAATACACAATCATCATCATTAAAAGTAAAGAAACTAAATGATCTTACCAGTGCTTATGCCACTCTCTCTCCTATTGCTGTCTTTTTTTTAAAATTAGTTGTTGATCAATAAAATGCAGTTCATATTGATTTCGGTGACGTGAACTTCATTAAAAATCATATAGCACGGGAATTGAAGATCGGATTTATATCCGTTTTGCGGAGACACATTTATGTGACCAAGTGTAAATGGAATCGTTCTGATGAATCAGATAGATATCTGATCTCTAAAAACGCATGAAGTAGACCAGGTATATAAATAGGTCCAGCAAGATCACTGATGCTCGATGCTTGAAATAGGCTATAGGAAGAAAAATATAAATATTGAATTGAGAATGAAATTATGCAATTTAATTTAAATTTAAATTAAAAAACAACTGCTCATGCTACATGTGTGTATCTTTGTTTGGATCGTGATTAAAATGCAGTGGTTGCCTCTCATTTCAAATGGCAAATTTTTAAGGCCATGCAGTTTGGCCTGTTATATAGCAAATAAACAACATAAATTTGCTTAAAGAAAATAGGTAGATCTTGCCCTTCATCAAGGCCGAGGTCAGAGATCTTTGGCTTGAAAAAGTTGGTGACCACTGTCTTAGAGCTAAACCTTGACTAACTGGGGCCCAGGTCAGGAAGCAGACAGACTGGCTTAACTGACTGCCTGCTAGCTGTCTCATGTCACAGAAGTCAGATAAATCCCAGCACATAGAGACTCTTTCACCTAGATATTATCACATAGAGACTGTGTCTGTTCCCCGATTTAGTAAATACAAAAAAACATCAAAACCATTCAACGGTAAACATTTAATCGATGTCCTAAACATAAATAACAGATATAATACAGATGAACAAACAATAAAGCTCGGGCTGCTGAATATTCGATCCCTTTCCCCAAAAGCGCTTATTGTTAATGATATGATTACAGATAATAATCTAGATGTGCTGTGCTTGACAGAAACCTGACTAAAACCTGACGACTACATTAATTTAGTCCACCCCCCAAGATTATTGTTATACACACGAGCCGCGTCTGAAAGGTAAAGAGGGAGGTGTTGCTGTAATTTATAATAATATCTTCAGTATTACTCAGAAGTCTAGTCTCAAATATAATTCCTTTGAAGTTTTGGTGCTTTATGTAACGTTATGTAGTGTAATTGATAAATCCCGTTTGACATTTGTGCTGGCTACTGTATACAGTTATTACTGGCTGCAAATAAAATACTAATTGTTGTTGATTTTAATATCCATGTAGACAATGAAAAAGACACATTGGGATTGGCATTTAGAGACATTCTAAACTTTATTGGAGTTAGGCAACACGTGTCAGGACCCACTCATCGCCGTAATCATACTTTAGACCTAATATTGTCACATGGATTAAATGTTGATACCGTTGAAATTCTGCAGCAGAGCGATGACATCTCAGATCATTATCTAGTATCATGTATACTTAATTTAGCTAAGGCTGCAAAGCCGTCCCCTTGTTTCAAATATTGAAGGACTATCACTGCTGCCACTAAAGATTGCTTTGTAAATAATCTTCCTCATCAGTTTCATCTCCTCAGCATCCCAGATAGCCTAGAGGAACTCAATGTTGCGACAGAAACTATTGACTCTCATAAAACAGCAGCCAGAAAAATGGAGCGCAGCTGGAAGAAAACAGCTGTGTTTTCTCTCAGTTAAAATCCTTGAAAGATCATGAGAGAGTTCATACTGGAGAGAAGCCACACCAGTGCTCTTCATGTGGGAAGAGTTTCATCCAAATATCTCATCTACAGTTACATAAGAAAAAGCATTGCCCAAAGTTGCCTCAATGAGCAAATGTTAATGTTCAGATCCATAACTCTGAATTAAATAATTTGACATTCAGATTAAGCAATAACTGGATTTTGTTTCCATAGTGTGATTTAGTCTACAAGGGTAATTTGATCAAATTAGTTGTGAAATTTGATAATTTGACAAAGGATATTTTGGCAGGGTCATAGTAACTGAAGGGGGTGGATTTAAAATCCTTCTTGTATAATATAATGAATTGGAAATGTGTCCTCTGTGGATGTTCTATTCCAAGGAAGTCCTGGCCTGTTTACACCTGGTTATTTCATGCGTTTTTACAGATCAGATAGCTATCTGATTTATCAAAACAATTTAATTTACACTTGGTCACATAAATGTGTCTCCGCAAAACAGATATAAATCCAATCTTCAATTCCCGCGCTATATGCAGATTTAATGGAGTTCACGTCACTGAAAACAGCAAATATGAGCTGCATTTTATTTATCATCAGCTCATTTCAAAATCAAAGTCTGCGATAGGAGAGATTGCAGCAACAGCACTGGTAAGATCATTTAGTTTCTTTACTTTTAATGAAGATGATTGTGTGTTGAGCATCTGCAACTTACTTTCGGTTTTATTTGCGGTAGTTTGTGCATTGGCTTGATGAAGACATACTCGGCTGCACATTTGCGGCAGTGTGTGCAGCAGTAGCGCCATCATATCTGGCTATTACATGTCATACAGCCTATAACACGCTCTCACACATTTATTTTTAGCATTGTTGGGAAGAGTAAAATTTACATATGTGGTTTCAACAACCATTTAGACTTGTTCCGTTTCATCTGGAATGTGGCCCAAACCACCTCCTGAAGTGGTTTGAGTGATCGGATTTAAATCCATCTAGAAATCGTTTCGGAGGGCATTTACACCTTGTCTTTTCACGATCGGATAGCTATCCGATCAGAGAAAATGCATAAGTGACCAAGTGTAAACAGGCCCTATAAGTACTAGTGTTTCTGTATCCTAAGTTAGTTCGAGGCTGGATCCTCATGTAGTGATTGAACTTTCGTCCATCCAAGGATGCTAAGTACGGTAGTGATTGGTACTCGCGTCACCGCTGACGTTGTGATTTTTGGATCATCCGTCACTTAAAGTGTGGTTATGAGTACATCAGATGCCCACCCTTCCCCTCTCTTAGTTTGGGACACTAGTTGAGGTCTTTTACCTTGGCTGTATGAGAACACTCCAAACAGGAGGCTGTCCAATCATTTTGAATGAATGTAAAGTGGGGAGAGTTGGTCAGCTGATTTATCTGAAAGATTGGTGAGATTGCTAACTTAGAGCGTCTTCCGTACTATCAGCACAAGGAAGACACAATTGTAATAAAATAGATTTGATTAACAAAAGATAAACAAGAATAACTAACACAACTACTAAATTAATACAATGAATGATAAAGGAATAAAATGCATAAGATGCATAAAATACATGTGATTAAGTTGAGTGTGGCTATGGAAGAGTTGCGTTATCTTATGGAAAGATAAACTGTTGTTTCTCTGAAACTAAGGTAAAGAACCTTATTATGCATCAAACAAATAAACAAAAGATTAATTGTAATTAACTAGCATCAGTTATATTACCTCTAATGTAAATTAGAAAACCATACAACAATGCCAAGGTCTCTGGAAAGAGGTTTGGTTAAGTGATATTTACGTTCCACGTGGTTGAGTAAGCAGTCTGATGGCGGTGACTTCCACGGGTTATGCTGGGTGACAATGCAGTGGGGAAAGAGCTGGAATCCGTTTCAACAGCCTTGAACATGAAGATCTGTTGGATGCTGATCTCCTGGAGCACCAAAGGGTCCTAAAATCTGGAATACGCAGATGAGGCTCTGAAGTAGGTGCAGAAGGTCCTTAATCTGAAACACGCAGACAAAGGAACCTTGAAGTGAAGGTTTGCTCTCCTGAGCTTAACCTTGTTGCAAATGTCTCTGTGTGTCTTCTGCCTCTCTGGGCCAGACACTCAGGACTTGGTCAATCCACTTTTGTCTATCTGGCATGGAGACTCGGGACGTGCTGTAGTCGTCTCGCTGGACTAAAACTCTGAACGTAGTGTTTGTTAATGTCTCTTTCTTCACAGGCTGGAGGCTCAGAAAGTGGTCCTATCTGTTGCTGCCTCACAAGTTGTAGGCTCAGATCCTCAGATCTTTTGTTGTCACCCTGGATTAACCAGAGGCTCAGAATGTTACGGTGTATCTGTTATGTCTCATCCTTGGTGGACAGACTCAGAACTTGGTGAACTGTTTGTCTCTCGAACTGTTTGGGTTCCTACTTTCCAAACCACCACCAAAATACCCATGGCAATATTCTAAACAAATAGACACCAAAACATGATTGACAAATTTTAACTGTCATGCGTTCATTCATTTGTTCATTAACTACTGAATCTGTAAGATGTTGCATTACAAATAGCTGTCACTGAGAATCTTAAGTCTTAAGGTTTCCAAACATAGTTATGAATGGATCATTGTGGTCTTTCTTTGTTTCACCCACTACTGCTGAGGTCCTGAAGATTTTTTATGGCAGTCACAGACCAGGACATTAGAGATTAGTCTCTAGATGGGTGAAGGGCAGAAACTGCATGTGGACCAATAAGAAGTCCTGGAATGTGCTGTCCACTACACTCATACTGAAGTCAGAGAATAATCAGTCAAAACATTATACTATAATTTTTTCCCTACTTGATTGACTCTATTATTTATTCTACTTTATCCTGTGTGAATAATTGATTAGAGACTATTACTAGATTATACTATTATACTTATTACTTACCTTGGGTCCAGTGAGACGATCCTCATCTTCTGATTCTGGTCATGACCTCTTAAATGTGAGAACATTACATTGTAAGAACCTCTTAAAACCTTTATTACCCTTTGGTTTACTTCTGTGGGGATGAGACCTTTGAACCAATCACACTGAGACATTTTAAATGATACTAAACATGTATAATACTGTATGATATGAGGTGGTCAATAGAGAAAGATGTCGATTAGGATGTTACTGAGGTGAGACTTGCGTCTCGAATGGTGATGCTAATTTCATAAGAGACAGTTCAGATGTCAATTTCCAGAAAGTGTCATTTGTCTTCTCGGGGAGTAATCATTCCTCAGTCAGACAGCCTGGCATTTGCTAGTTTTTTCCAGCCTTACTACATGTATTAATTATATTGTTGTTATATTTTTTCAGACTCCTACAATAGAGGCAGTGTGGAGAGAGGTGGTAATGGGATTTCAAAACAAGTGGCAATTTCCTAATTGCTTAGGTGCCATAGATGGAAAGCACAAATACATCCAGCCACCTGTCAAGTCAAGTCACTTTTATTTATATAGCGCTTTTTACAATGCCTATTGTTTCAAAGCACCTGCAGACTCTGGAAGTACTTGCCACAACTACAAGTCATAATTTTCTGTTGTACTCATGGCAGTAATTGATGCTAATTACAAATGTATTAATGCCAATGTTGGCGTACAAGGAAGAGTGTCAGATGGAGGAACATTTGGCCAGTCAGACCTCCGAGTTGCCATGGACAGAGGTCTACTGAATGCCCCCCCTCCAGAGCCACTACCAGGGAGTAACATAACTTTGCTTTTTGCATTTGTTGGTGATAAAACATTCCCTCTCCAAATCGACCTGAAGAAGCCATACCCCGTTCTGTGGCAGCAAGCAATGATTTTTGGCGGCGGTTGTGGCATTCCATGCACTAAGACATATTGTTTGAAGACATATTTTCTTTCACCTGCTGGTTCTGTATTTAAAAAAATACACAAGATACATTTTCTTTAGTAAAAACTTTTATTGAAATTAAATGACACTCTTTTCTTGACTCTTTGCGAAAATCTTACATTTTGAACAACGGGGAATATGACTCACAAATACAACTGTCCCTTTTAAAATGTGTAAATATTGCAGAAAAGCCTCAACGTTAACAGCTTGTAAAATGGCAACAACAAATAGCCTTCAAGACACAATGTGACTGCAGTCTAGCACCATCAAAAGAAAAAAAACCGATCAAGCCTTGAACTGCCCTGAGGTAGGGTACATGGGGTACATGAATGGATGTATTTTGGTAGGGTTGATTAAAATTTGTGTGTCCCTTCCAAGGTGTTTGGGACATAAAGCTTGCTGGGGGTCTGGATGTAATGCTAATCTGGCCTCATTTTCATGTGCATCATATGTTGCGACATCTGGCCAGTGGGTCTTTGATTAGCTTCATCTCAGTTACTACCTTTTTGCCAAATGTTCGATCAACATCCTTACTGGCATTTCCCAGTGTTTCAGAACCATTTTTTAAATGGTTACTTTCTCCATTTCAAGTTCATCTGATGATTTTGCTTGGGCTTGTAATGTGCTCTTTCAGGACTGATTGTGACCTGACGATGCTGGTTGGATGATGAGGCTTCAAGTGAGGTTTGTGGAGTTGATGGATGTGTGATGGAAGGTGGACTCAGACACTACCTTCTTTGTCTCCTGGTCATCTCCACCCTCATCTGTAATGCTGTGTTCCAAGTCATTCAACTACGATAAAACAAATTGTATGAAATATTAGGCATAATAGGTAATGGCACAATACATGTTTGAAAGCAGACACTATGGAAAGCTCACATTTATTTCAAAGTTGGAAAGAACTGTAGCAACCAACTTACATTCAGTGTAGACTGAGACACCTGATGGATAACAAAAGGTTGTAGAAACTGCAGGTTATTTAAAATCCACTTCTGCCTGGAAGTTAATTCTTTGTCGCTGCTGCCACTCGATTTTGAACGGAGTACCTTTCCATATTGTGTTCGGAGGGAAGCAGCTTTTGTTTGGACCTCACTGACTGTAGGTAAAAAATTGGATTACAAATCTAGCACATCCAATTGTTATGTCTCTGTAATTGTTTACCCCAATTTTCTCTATAGCGAAGGAGAATTTAATGAATTATTTGCTAGCTTAATGCTAATTCCAGTACTTACCGGGTTACTGAAGCACCTCCGCTATCGTTTACAAGCATTTATCTTTTTTTTATCCTGTCAATGAAACATCATACAGGCATGAGTACTGTTGCCACAGCTCCACTGTAAGTACATTGTATTATTTATCAGATAAAATATAAATCCAAATGTTTGGTATATCAAAACGTGAATGTTTACTGAATTCATCCGATTCAGAGTTGCCTTCATGATATCAAGATATTTGGTCACAAGACATGCGAGAACCAATGACTGTTATTACCATTTTAAATTTAGGCAGTTAACAATGGTTTCATTTGACAATATGATGTTACAAAATACATATTGTAAATGAGGTAAAACACTTACTTTCAGAGTTTTCCCTGTTAAAAGCCACCTTGTCTGCTCTGCGAGTCAAAGAAAATGTCTCTGAGAAAAAGACTGCCACGTTCACACAGCAGCAGAATATGATTGTCAGGTCTGTATTTGAGTCCTTAATACAGTTACGTTCACACACAGTACAGTGAGTGACAACCGCATTCTATACCCAAACTCACACCCGTAAATTTTCAGGACTCACAACCGCATTCTCAAAAACCCTGAACGGAACTACACTGGACAACTAGTTGTCTGTCACATCATACAGTGCGAGAGAGTCACTAAGGGGTTTTGTGTGTGGTTTCGGTAACTTATAGCGATGGAGATATGAGCTGTGTGTCATCTGAAGTTTCTAGATCCAGGAACTCTAGCTCCACTGGAGCGGCTCCCGTCATTTTTGTGTTCTATGCGCGACTCAAATGCTGTGTCACTCAACGCGAGTGCAACGGCTAGCATGTTTACATTGAAGCTTCTGTCGAGTAATTAAGCTTTGACGGATAAACTCACGGCTCAATTGGACTCTTGTCGTGTCAAAAGATTTTTCAGTTTTATGGACGTTGCCATCTTTCATATTACTTTGGTCACTGTCGCTATGGATACTGGTAACAGAATACAGACATGTTCATACAGACAGTATTCGAGGCGCTACTGTAAGTTGCTGTGTGAACGGGACATTTCGTGACTCACAACTGTAAGTAAATGCGGTTGTCAATCCAAAAAATTGACAGTGTGAACATAGCCAAAGTTTCGGCTCGTTTAGGCTGCACAGCATATAAATATCGGTGTAAATCAATATGATGTTATAAAATACATATTGTAAATGAGATTAAATACTTAAGTTAAAATACTTCCCTGTTAAAAAGCAACCACCTTGTCTGCTCTGGCCGTACTGCGAGTCAAAGAAAATGTCTCTGAATAAAGTTTAGGCATGCACACACAGCACATAAATATCGTTATACAATATGATGTTATTAAATAAATATTGTAAATCTGATAAAACACTTAATTTCTGTGTTTTCCGTCCTCCTATGCTATGCATCACGAATAAAAAAAAGCGAAGTGTCAGCTCGTTTAGGCGCGCACAACACGTAAATGTCCCGGATGTAACTACACTCACAGTGTTAATGAGGTTTAACTCTTCAACCAGAGTGCTGTTTACACTAGCCGTGTTAATCCATTGAAATTCAACACCAGAACTTTAGTTCATTACTCTAAGAGTCCTTAACACCAGGATTTTAACTCTGGTGATGCTGGCAAACACAATGTCTGATGCACAAACAACTGAATTGTTTATTTCAGACATACCATACAACAGTTTTTTTTTTATTTTACATTATTTTCTAATTGTGCTGCTGTAAATTATGCTCCAGTTTTAAGTGACACATTTAACTGGAGTCTAAGGGTGTACTCACACTAGGCACTCTGAACCATGCCCGAGCACGTTTGACTCCCAAAGCCCGGCTCGTTTGACAAGTGTGAGCGCTCCGTTCCGTGCCCTGGCGCGGTTTGCTTGGAAAAGGTGGGCCAGAGCGCGGTTCGGTTGGGCTCGGGCACGTGTGGTGTGAGCGTTAACCTCGCCGGAGCACAGAACAGCTATGCGCTACTGTCATCATTACGACAGCAAACAAGGGCGCTCGGGCACGGTACAAGGCAATCGTGCCTAGTGTGAGTACACCCTAAGTTAAATCTCTAATTTGCTATTCATTTGTCCCTACACATTAATCAGTGTCTGATTACAGCAATCAACCTTCATCAATATACTTTCAGCTTCTCTGCTGAAGAGGTTGTTGGTTGTTTTTATTAATTTACTGCTGAGGAACATTAAATTGAAAACTGACATATAACAATACATCTAAAACAAGACACTAGTTAGATATTTGTTAAATTAAGGTTCACTTACATTCCTTTTTGTTCACTTTGTCCTTCTTTAAATGAATAATGAGAATTTAATGTGTTGATTTTAGACCTGATGGACAAAAGGCATCTTCTTCAAAAACCTCATCATTTCACAGATAAAGATGGAAACACAGTTATTTCACAGACTGTAAATAATTTCACACAAAAACGAGCTACAAAAACTAAACTCAAAGGTTCTTTCACCTGGAAAAATGAAAAGTGAATTAATGTGTCTGTGGCAATTCAGCAATGATGTTGTTTTACAGCTGCTATCTAGTAGTTAAGAAATAAGGTTTTAGATTAAGTTCTTACATTGTATTGTAATACCTAATATTTTGACAAACAATTTGTTCATAAAAAAAGAGTAATAAAATGGAACTAGTCATGTTTTAAGCCGATTTTGTGTCGCCCCGATCCTCTAAATATAACTTCTCTAGTTAGTTTGGCAGCGTCACAGATGTTCATCTAGATGGCGCCATTTGCTTTAATTTCAACCATGTGACCTTGTTGAATCATGTAAATGTAAATGACCTATGTACATTTTTTTGTTCAAAATGTACAAATATTTATATATATATTCACAATGTTAAACAGGAAAATAATGCAACAGAATTTGATTCGGCTGTACAGCCGTTCTTGAGAAAACGGTGATGTCATCCAGCTCATTTCAATGATCATATAATGTCAATGCGGGCAGATCAGTAATATAGTTGAAAATTTAGTGTCCCCAACTGAGCAAGCCAAAAGCCAAAGTCGACAGTGGCAAGGAACCAAAACTCCTTCATGGGCCACGATACATTATGAGTGTTTATATTCGGACTATTTTAGACAGAGCGGGGCGCCAACTGCCGTGGAGTAACCGAGACTTGTCATAGACATAAACAGAATGGCTTTTCACACTGTGCTTAACCCCGGGTTATCGTCGTTCTAAACAGCGCTTTTAAAGTCCCACTGAAGTGCCTTGTAATGTGTAGCATTATTCAATGCGTTTCCACTGAAACAGGAAGACAGGGCGGGACATGTCAAACAGAATCTGTCATTTTATTTTATTTGGGAGAAATTTAAATCAGACAACTTGCATTGAGCTGCTTGGACAGAACTGGAGTTCTGGAGTTTTTCAGGTATCTCTTTATATCTCTTAATAACTCTCACTTTTTTTTTTTATTAATAATACTTGTACCATTTAACTTCAAAATAAGGCCAAGATTTATATTAAAATCAACAAGACCAGTAACATGCAACATTTTGAAGGAGTCCAGAAGGTAAATACATTTGAATACTCCTTAGCAGATATTTGAAGTTTGAATCTTTATCCCAAATCAAACATATTTAATTATATTAGATATTAACATATTAGATAAATAGTGTTTGTATAATCTCAAACAAGATAACAGATCTTATTTTGGTTGTCTTGTATGAAATTTAGATTTGCTTAGTTTGCTTTTGGATTGGTTTCCACCAGTAGAGGGCACTCGTGCAACCGAAGCAATGACACACATCCGAGTCTAGGAGAAGAAGAGAAGGGATCGAGGGAAGGGAACATAAACAAATATGTGAAGTGGAACACGACCGTTCATTATGCTCTAAATCTGCTGTTTTTCAGACTGTGAGTAATTTCATTTTATCATTTATTAGGAGAAATATAAATCCAAGTGACTAAACGGTTCAGTTCATTTAATGAATCACTCAGAAATGAATCGAAATGAACTGACTTATGTTGTACAGTACACTCGTGAAACGTAAGCTCGTTACTGTTTTTTCACGTTACAGTTTGTGAAGATTATGAGTTGTGTTTTCATTTTATGTAATGAAACCTAAACAGTTTTAATGCATGTAAATCATGTCTAATGTAAGAGCAACATAAACATCAGCTAGAGCAGTTGAATGGTTTGAGCAAACACTTACACCTGTATAATTGAGAGTGATTATGTGATAAGCATCTGCTAAATGAGCAACAGTGACCACAGTTCACACCTTCAGTCAGTGAAGCCGCTCCCACAGCCGTTAATTGAGAGTTTAAATGCTGGGGAATATTCCCATCTCCCCACAGGAGAAGCAGCAGCAAGCAGGAGGAATTACTCCAGGAGGAACTACTGACACTATTGTAAAGATGGAGTTTGAGGAAGAACCCTGCAGAATAAAAGATGAAGATACAGAGGAACAAATAGGTTGGTGTTTTACTTCATTCTTTTTAATGACTGGTGAGGAATATTAAGATGAAAATTGACACATCCTCCTGAGACCCAGGTATAGACTTTTTTTCCTCCGTATGGCTGTCACGATAACCAGGGTGAATTCAGGGTGATTGGGACACTTTTTCCGAGTCATCTCAATGGCAAAAAGTGTCCCAATCACCCTGAATTCACCCTACTTTTTGTTGTGCGATATATTGTCCCAAAATTACTTGCGATAAATTTTATTATTGTAATTTTAAGACCATTTTATGCCCCTGATTATATAATGACAATATAATAGTGTAACTCTTACAAAAAACGTTTAATACTTAAGAATATGTAGACCTTGGAAGCAGAATGTAAAAAATATATGCTAAATAAAATAAATAAATAATAAATAAACCTTTGTTAACAAAAAGTGCAAAGTAACTAGAACAAAACAATGTAACATGTTAAACAAAGCTAGTTGAGACTTTTAAAGTGTCATATCTGCTGCCAGATAAATTTTTAAATGTTAGGCAGATTCCGAGAAAGGAACACCAACATGTTTACCTTGTGGGACTTGAGGCAGGATCTTTCTGCGGTAACAATGTTACCAGCTGTGCTAAACATTCTTTCTGAGGTAGTGCTTGTTGCACAAATGCACATGTATTTTTGCGCAAGCTTGGCTATTAGAGGAAATCTTGGTTATCACACCACCACATCAAGGGATCAGATGATGCATCAAGTGCTTCTTCCTGGAGGAACTTGGTCAGCTCTGCATCAGCCTGCACTCTTTTTGTTACCAATGCCAGTTGGGTTCTTCTCTGGAGAAGGTCACACAGCCTCTTCTTCTTGGTTGCTGGAGGTTCAGATTCAGATCCTTCATATCCCCCTGCAGCTTTAACACAGCTCTCACCACTAGCACTTTCTCCTTTTCCTTGCTCCTTGTTCATGTCTAGTAGTTCTTGCAAGAGCTTTTCTTTGACATCATCCAAGACCTCCGCATCCTCCATGGTACCACGATACCTTGGATCCAAGATGGTGGTTTTCGATTTCAGATGGGCTGTATTTTTTCTGTCAATAACCTGCATGTTTGCCTTTGTTTGCTGTCAGTGCAGTGTCAGTGTGGTCTGGTTATAAGAGTTCCAACATAGGATTTACTGAGGACACAGCAACCCCTAAAAGGAGATCTGTGAAATCAGCCGCTGGCTTCATTGCTGCATTAATGAATTCCAACACAGAAACATTCTGCCAGGTTGAGGTGGCCATGTTTTTGATCTTCAACCAGGACACATCTTATGGCTGGGATTTGCTCCAGCACCCTCTCTATTATTTTTGCTTGGTGCCCCATTGTGTGGCGACATCCTGTGAAAAAAATAACATTGTTTTTATATTCATTAGTTTATCTATATTAACATTATTCATCAAATGCTACTTTTTAAATGCATTTTATTTAATCACAAATAATTGTACATGGTTATATTATAATGTAACCAATTATTTAATACATGCATATAAACCGGGCTCAAAGTCATAAATAAAAAAAAAAAAAACAACCCTATAAATTAAGTTTATATGAAATATTTTGTTAACAATAATATAATAAGTTATCATCAATCACCCGTACTAGATTGTTTTGGGGGACATTGGTTTCAGTCTGTGCCTTCCTCAGGTCTCTCTTCTTTATCCAGACTGAAGGGCTTCAGCAAGTACATCCGCAGTGTGTTTCTGGTGTATGTATCTGTTCTCTAAACACTTACTGTAGACCGCAGAATCCATTCAGCAGTTATGTAGTGTATGGTCAAGCTCATGTATGGGGTCATATTTGAGCTTGACCACAAATCTTTAGTGGCAGAGTAAAAGTAGATCTTTTATCTCCTTCAGAATGTCGTCTTTTACTTTGTTGTACAAGGATGGATTGGAAGTTTGGGAGATGTATGTTTTCTTTGGCAATTCGTACTGTTTGTCAAAAGTCTGTCATTTAAAAAAAAAATAATTTAATGCTGGTTTTTCGACCGTGCTTAATGGCTGCATCTCTTTGGCTATATAGCGAGTTACGCTATCTCTGAGTGTGTACAGTATTTTATCTAACCGTCTTACTGGTGTGTCTGCGTTTATTTTGTATTAAACCACATAGCTTGTCGTTTATTAGTTAAGATATGCTGTGATTTGATATTTGAACATGGATTTTTACTCTTATTTTACATGTATACACAGACGTTTCATGGAAGGTTAGGTCATAAATATTTGCCTAAAAGTCATGAAAAAAATCATGGAAAAGTCATGAAAATGATATAACGAATACAACGTTTGTAGTACATTATAACATTTCGCTTTATTTACCGGTATTATTTCTGAATGCAATCAAATGCGACTTATACGTGACTTACCTTTTTTCTCTCCCAAAAGCATAACAAAAAATATATATTTGTAGTGTATTGTGAAGCATGCAGCAAACGATTAATTGGTTAAAATTATTGTTGGTTAGCGGTTAACCAGTTAAATAGCGTCCCATATGCCTAGCTGTCAAATTAGTGCAGAATCAACTTTGCGTTGCGAACGCGTCAAGGATCATAAACGGTTGTGTGGAAAAGTGCTAAATAAGGAGCATGTCTACAGAACAGGATATGCTAGGTAAACCTTGACTAACTAGGGCCCAGGTCAGGAAGCAGACGGACTGGCTTATCCGACCGTCTGCTAGCTGTCTCGCGTCACAGAAGTCAGATAAATCCCAGCACATAGAGACTCTTTCACCTAGATATTATCACATAGAGACTGTGTCTGTTCCACGAATTAGTAAATACAAAAAACCACCAAAACTATTCAACGGTAAAAAATTTAATTGATGTCCAACAAATAAACACCAGATATAATACAGATGAAAAAATGATAAAGCTCGGGCTGCTGAATATTCGATCCCTTTCCTCAAAAACGCTTATTGTTAATATGATTACAGATAATAATCTAGATGTGCTGTGTTTGACAGAAACCTGGCTAAAACCTGACGACTACATTTACTTTAAATGAGTCCACCCCACAAGATTATTGTTATAAACAACGAGCCGCGTCTGAAAGGTAAAGGGGGAGGTGTTGCTGTAATTTATAATAATATCTTCAGTATTACTCAGAAGTCTAGTTTCAAATATAATTCTTTTGAAGTTTTGGTGCTTTACGTAACGTTATGTAGTGAAATTGATAAATCCTGTTTAACATTTGTGTTGGCTACTGTATATAGGCCACCAGGGCACAATACACACTTTATCAGAGAATTTGCTGATTTTTTTTTTTTATCAGAGTTAGTACTGGCTACAGATAAAGTCCTAATTTTTGGTGATTTTAATATCCATGTAGACAATGAAAAAGACTCATTGGGATTGGCATTTAGAGACATTCTAAACTCTATTGGAGTTAGGCAACACGTATCAGGACCCACTCATCGCCATAATCATACTCTAGACCTAATATTGTCACATGGAATAAATGTTGATACCGTTGAAATTCTGCAGCAGAGCGATGACATCTCAGATCATTACCTAGTATCATGTATACTTAATTTAGCAAAGGCTGCAAAGCCGTGCCCTCGCTTCAAATATGGCAGGACTATCACTGCTGAGACTAAAGATTTCTTTATAAATAAACTTCCTCATCAGTTTCATCTCCTCAGCATCCCAGATAGCCCAGAGGAACTTGATGTTGCAACAGAAACTATTGACTCTCTTTTTTCCAGCACTTTAGACACAGTTGCTCCTCTGCGCTTAAAGAAGATTAAAGAAAATAGTCCAACGCCGTGGTACAACGAGCACACCCGGGCCCTTAAAATCAGTTTCGGATCAAAAAACCACTCTTCCGTTCCGATTAGAACATCAAACAGGTTCTCCCCACTCAGTGATGCACCCACTGAGAATCCTGTTGAAAGTGCCCTAGTTATTGGCGATTCTATTACACGGAACGTGAAAATAGAGACACCAGCCACCATAGTCACATGTTTACCGGGAGCCAGAGCGCCTGACATCAAAGCAAATTTAAAAGTGCTGGCTAATGCTAATCGTAAATTCTCTAAGATTATTATTCATGTCGGCACAAATGATGTTCGACTTCGCCAGTCGGAGATCACCAAAATTAACATTAAAGAGGTGTGTGAACTCGCAAGTACGATGGCAAACCGGGTTTTTTGCTCTGGTCCCCTCCCCATTAAAAGGAGTGATGAGATACTTAGCAGACTATCATCACTCAATGGCTGGTTGTCTAAGTGGTGTCCGCAAAATAACATAGGGTTCATAGACAATTGGAAAAGCTTTTGGGGCAGACCTGACCTGTTGAAAAGAGATGGTATCCATCCCTCCTGGGGTGGTGCCGCTCTTCTCTCTAGTAATTTGGCACATAGTCTTAAAGCTAAACCTTGACTAACTAGGGCCCAGGTCAGGAAGCAGACGGACTGGCTTACCCGACCGTCTGCTAGCTGTCTCGCGTCACAGAAGTCAGATAAATCCCAGCACATAGAGACTCTTTCACCTAGCTATTTTCACATAGAGACTGTGTCTGTTCCACGAATTAGTAAATACAAAAAACCACCAAAACTATTCAACGGTAAAAATTTAATTGATGTCCAACAAATAAACAACAGATATAATACAGATGATCAAATGATAAAGCTCGGGCTGCTGAATATTCGATCCCTTTCCTCTAAAACGCTTATTGTTAATGATATGATTACAGATAATAATCTAGATGTGCTGTGTTTGACAGAAACCTGGCTAAAACCTGACGACTACATTACTTGAAATGAGTCCACCCCACAAGATTATTGTTATAAACACGAGCCGCGTCTGAAAGGTAAAGGGGGAGGTGTTGCTGTAATTTATAATAATATCTTCAGTATTACTCAGAAGTCTAGTTTCAAATATAATTATTTTGAAGTTTTGGTGCTTTACGTAACGTTATGTAGTGAAATTGATAAATCCTGTTTAACATTTGTGTTGGCTACTGTATATAGGCCACCAGGGCACAACACACACTTTATCAGAGAATTTGCTGATTTTTTTATCAGAGTTAGTACTGGCTACAGATAAAGTCCTAATTGTTGGTGATTTTAATATCCATGTAGACAATGAAAAAGACGCATTGGGATTGGCATTTAGAGACATTCTAAACTCTATTGGAGTTAGGCAACACGTATCAGGACCCACTCATCTCCATAATCATACTCTAGACCTAATATTGTCACATGGAATAAATGTTGATACCGTTGAAATTCTGCAGCAGAGCGATGACATCTCAGATCATTACCTAGTATCATGTATACTTAATTTAGCAAAGGCTGCAAAGCCGTCCCCTCGCTTCAAATATGGCAGGACTATCACTGCTGCGACTAAAGATTTCTTTGTAAATAATCTTCCTCATCAGTTTCATCTCCTCAGCATCCCAGATAGCCCAGAGGAACTTGATGTTGCAACAGAAACTATTGACTCTCTCTTTTCCAGCACTTTAGACACAGTTGCTCCTCTGCGCTTAAAGAAGATTAAAGAGAATAGTCCAACGCCGTGGTACAACGAGCACACCCGGGCCCTTAAAACAGCAGCCAGAAAAATGGAGCGCAGCTGGAAGAAAACAAAACTGGAAGTTTTTCGCATTTCGTGGAAAGAGAGCATGATTTCATACAGAAAGGCCGTAAAAACTGCTAGATCTGCTTATTTCTCGACTCTCTTAGAAGAAAACAAACACAACCCTAGGTATTTATTCGATACAGTGGCTAAATTAACCAAAAATAAAGCTTCAACTTCTGATGTCTGCCAACAGCACAGCAGTAATGACTTTATGAACTTCTTTACTTGTAAGATTGATAATATTAGGAAAAAAATTATAACCATGCAGCCGTCTACTACTGTATCACATCAGACAGAGCATTGTAGTGTCACTGAGGAAAAATTACACTCATTCACTGCTATAGGAGAAGAAGAATTGGCTAAACTCGTTAAATCATCTAAATCAACAACATGTATGCTCGACCCTATACCGACTAAACTACTAAAAGAGATGCTTCCAGAGGTCATAGATCCTCTTCTTAATATCATTAATTCATCCTTGACTTTAGGATATGTACCGAAAACTTTTAAGTTGGCTATTATTAAACCACTTATTAAAAAAACGCAACTTGACCCTACAGAATTAGTCAATTACAGGCCAATCTCAAATCTACCCTTTCTGTCAAAAATACTAGAAAAGGCAGTGTCCTCACAATTATGCTCCTTTTTAGAAAAAAATGGTATCTGTGAGGTTTTCCAGTCAGGATTTAGACCACATCATAGTACTGAGACTGCTCTCATTAGAGTTACAAATGATTTACTCTTATCATCCGATCGTGGTTGTATCTCTCTGTTAGTGTTACTCGATCTTAGCGCTGCATTCGATACCATCGACCACAACATTCTTTTGAATAGACTCGAAAATTATGTTGGCATTAGTGGAATTGCATTGGCATGGTTTAAATCATACTTATCTGACCGTTTTCAGTTTGTAGCAGTAAATGAAGAGATCTCACACCGATCACAAGTTCAGTATGGAGTACCGCAGGGCTCAGTGCTAGGACCGTTGCTTTTCACCCTGTACATGCTACCACTGGGAGATATCATTAGGAAGCATGGCGTTAGTTTTCATTGTTATGCTGACGATACTCAGCTCTATATTTCTTCACGCCCTGACGAAACTTACCAATTCACAAGATTAACGGAATGCATAGCTGATATAAAAAATTGGATGACTAGTAATTTCCTGCAACTTAATTCAGAAAAAACTGAATTTTTAATTATTGGACAAAAAAACTCCACATGTAGTAACCTAGAATACTGTCTAACACTTGATGGCTGCTCTGTCAAGTCCTCGTCGTCAGTTAGGAACCTGGGTGTGCTCTTTGATACCAATCTCTCATTTGAAAGCCACGTTTCTAGCATCTGTAAAACTGCATTCTACCATCTTAAAAATATATCTAAATTACGGCATATGCTTTCAATGCAAAATGCTGAACAGTTAGTTCATGCATTCATGACCTCAAGGCTAGATTATTGTAATGCTCTACTGGGTGGTTGCCCTGCTCGCTTAATAAATAAACTGCAGCTGGTCCAAAACGCAGCAGCTCGAGTTCTTACTAGAACCAGGAAGTATGACCATATTAGCCCGGTTCTGTCAACACTGCACTGGCTCCCTATTAAACATCGCATACATTTTAAAATCTTGCTAATTACTTACAAATCACTAAATGGTTTAGCTCCCCAGTACTTGAGCGAGCTCTTAACGCATTATACTCCATCACGTCTATTGCGGTCTCAAAACTCTGGCCAGTTGATAATACCTAGAATATCAAAATCAACTGCAGGCGGTCGATCCTTTTCCTATTTAGCACCCAAACTCTGGAACAGCCTTCCTAGCATTGTTCGGGAAGCAGACACACTCTGTCAGTTTAAATCTAGACTAAAAACGCATCTCTTTACTATGGCATACACATAAAACATTTTAATTTATATTTTATTCAAATTGTTAGGCTGCATTAACTAGGTCAGCCGGAACCGAGAACACTTCCCATAACACCTGATGTACTCGTTACATCATAAGAGGAATGGCATCTACGCTAATGTTAGTCTCTCTGTTTATCCCGAGGTTTACTGCAGTCAGCCGGATCCGGGCCGTATCCAGATCAGATGGTGGACCAGCGCCCAGACATTACCAACGTATCCCTGAAGTGTCTGCAGAGACCGTGTCAATTAGTCTACCCTCTGAAATTGCTCATCGACATGGCATCCTCAATGGATCCATCTCCGGCGTGATGACTCCGATATTTCGAATATTCCTATTTAATAATTGTTTAATTGACACGCCATCCTCAATAAACCCGGTGTGATGCCTCCGATCTTTCGAATAATCCGATCTAATATTACTTCTGACCTATAAGGCTGCCAAAATAATAAACATACACTGTTTGTTAATTGGCCAGAGGAGAACTGGCACCCCGACTGAGCCTGGTTTCTCCCAAGGTTTATTTTTCTCCATTAGGACACCTGATGGAGTTTTGGTTCCTTGCCACTGTCGCCTCTGGCTTGCTCAGTTGGGGACACAAAATTTTCAAATAAATATCCAAATAAATGTAATTACTAAACTAAATTATATCAACTACATTACTTGAATATATATGATAATTGAAATGAGCTGATGACATCACCGTTTTCTCCAGAGCGGCTGTACAGCCGAATCAAATTCTGTTCATTATTTTCCTGTTTAACACTGTGAAGCTGCTTTGAAACAATCTGCATTGTAAAAAGCGCTATATAAATAAAGTTGACTTGACTTGACTTGACTTAAAACAGCAGCCAGAAAAATGGAGCGCAGCTGGAAGAAAACAAAACTGGAAGTTTTTCGCATTTTGTGGAAAGAGAGCATGATTTCATACAGAAAGGCCGTAAAAACTGCTAGATCTGCTTATTTCTCGACTCTCTTAGAAGAAAACAAACACAGCCCTAGGTATTTATTCGATACAGTGGCTAAATTAACCAAAAATAAAGCTTAAACTTCTGATGTCTGCCAACAGCACAGCAGTAATGACTTTATGAACTTCTTTACTTGTAAGATTGATAATATTAGGAAAAAAATTATAACCATGCAGCCGTCTACTACTGTATCACATCAGACAGAGCATTGTAGTGTTACTGAGGACAAATTACATTCATTCACTGCTATAGGAGAAGAAGAATTGGCTAAACTCGTTAAATCATCTAAATCAACAACATGTATGCTCGACCCTATACCGACTAAACTACTAAAAGAGATGCTTCCAGAGGTCATAGATCCTCTTCTTAATATCATTAATTCATCCTTGACATTAGGATATGTACCGAAAACTTTTAAGGTGGCTATTATTAAACCACTTATTAAAAAAACGCAACTTGACCCTACAGAATTAGTCAATTACAGGCCAATCTCAAATCTACCCTTTTTGTCAAAAATACTAGAAAAGGCAGTGTCCTCACAATTGTGCTCCTTTTTAGAAAGAAATGGTATCTGTGAGGTTTTCCAGTCAGGATTTAGACCTCATCATAGTACTGAGACTAGTCTCATTAGAGTTACAAATGATTTACTCTTATCATCCGATCGTGGTTGTATCTCTCTGTTAGTGTTACTCGATCTTAGCGCTGCATTCGATACTATCGACCACAACATTTTTTGGAATAGACTCAGAAATTATGTTGGCATTAGTGGCATTGCATTGGCATGGTTTAAATCATACTTATCTGACCGTTATCAGTTTGTAGCAGTAAATGAAGAGATGTCACACCGATCACAAGTTCAATATGGAGTACCGCAGGGCTCAGTGCTAGGACCGTTGCTTTTCACCCTGTACATGCTACCACTGGGAGATATCATTAGGAAGCATGGCGTTAGTTTTCATTGTTATGCTGACGATACTCAGCTCTATATTTCTTCACGCCCTGAAGAAACTTACCAATTCACAAGATTAACAGAATGCATAGCTGATATAAAAAATTGGATGACTAGTAATTTCCTGCAACTTAATTGAGAAAAAAATGAATTTTTAATTATTGGACAAAAAAACTCCACATATAGTAACCTAGAATACTGTCTAACACTTGATGGCTGCTCTGTCAAATCCTCGTCGTCAGTTAGGAACCTGGGTGTGCTCTTTGATACCAATCTCTCATTTGAAAGCCATGTTTCTAGCATCTGTAAAACTGCATTCTACCATCTTAAAAATATATCTAAATTACGGCATATGCTTTCAATGCAAAATGCTGAACAGTTAGTTCATGCATTCATGACCTCAAGGCTAGATTATTGTAATGCTCTACTGGGTAGTTGCCCTGCTCGCTTAATAAATAAACTGCAGCTGGTCCAAAACGCAGCAGCTCGAGTTCTTACTAGAACCAGGAAGTATGACCATATTAGCCTGGTTCTGTCAACACTGCACTGGCTCCCTATTAAACATCGCATACATTTTAAAATCTTGCTAATTACTTACAAATCACTAAATGGTTTAGCTCCCCAGTACTTAAGCGAGCTCTTAACGCATTCTACTCCATCACGTCACATCACTGCAGTCAGCCGGATCCGGGCCGTATCCAGATCAGATGGTGGACCAGCGCCCAGACATTACCAACGCATCCCTGAAGTGTCTGCAGAGACAGTGTCAATTAGTCTACCCTCTGAAATTGCTCATCGACATGGCATCCTCAATGGATCCATCTCCGACGTGATGCCTCCGATCTTTAGAATAATCCGATCTAATATTACTTCTGACCTATAAGGCTGCCAAAATAATAAACATACACCGTTTGTTAATCGGCTAGAGGAGAACTGGCACCCCGACTGAGCCTGGTTTTTCCCAAGGTTTATTTTTCTCCATTAGGCCACCTGATGGAGTTTTGGTTCCTTGCCACTGTCGCCTCTGGCTTGCTCAGTTGGGGACACTAAATTTTCAAATAAATATCCAAATAAATTTAATTACTAAACTAAATTAACTATATCAACTACATTTACTTAAATATATATGATAATTGAAATGAGCTAGATGACATCACCGCTTTCTCCAGAGCGGCTGTACAGCAGAATCAAATTCGGTTGCATTATTTTCCTGTTTAACACTGTGAAGCTGCTTTGAAACAATCTGCATTGTAAAAAGCGCTATATAAATAAAGTTGACTTGACTTGACTTGTTAGAAACAATAAAAATAAATTAAATAAAAAAAGTAAAAAGAAATGTCATGAGAAACAGGGCCCATCAACAACCGTGTAACCTTTAGAAGGCAATTTGCACTTTCCCGGCAACTCGCAGGTAGAAACTACAGATTGCAAGTCAAAAAGACGAGCATGTCAACCATAGCTGGTTTAAGCTGTGAACGATGAGCCGTCACAATGTTTCCCCCTGAACTAAATATTCTCTCTGATGGTGAACTAGTGGCAGGGATACACAGATACTTTCTTGCCAGCTTGCTCAAAGTGGGGTAGCTCACTTTGTGACACTTCCACCAAGCTAAGGGATCATCTTCGCTGTCAATGGAGGGGGTGACGCAGTAGCTGTTGAGCTCAGCTGTGTCGGCATCTACCAGAACCTGTACAGCTGGTGTGGTGGGGCTGCTCTACAGCAGACTCCCCAACGACCTCTTGGCCTTTTTTTGATGGAGGTGAGTGTGGTGCTGGGACTGTCTGATCCTGGGGCTCAGTGGCGCTGTTCTGAAAGACCACAGAATAAAAACAAATAGTACATTTGGCCCAGTAAGTTTGAAATTATATGGAATATAATTTTTGTATCCACACTGCTCATAATTTACTTTCAACATTTTTTTTTCAAAAACATTTACCTTTTCTTTTCTTGTTATTTCTTTAATCTCTGATTGTACCCTGGTCATGAGAATTGGGATGCGCTCCTCACTAACATATTTGGTTTTAAATCTTGGATCCACAAAGGATGCCATGTCCAGCAGATCTTCTGTGGCCTGATCCCACTTGGCATTCAGGTACTGGAGGACCTTTGATTTGATGGACTGGGTAAGCTCAGTGTCCTCTTCATCTTGAATCAGAGCTTGAGTGTTCAGAAGGAGGACTGGCTTTACAGAAGATACACTGACATAGCTCTCCTCTGACAGTGCATCTGGGAAGTCCTGCAGGGGAGAAAGGGCCTTGTTGATGGCTTCAAGAACGTCAATGTCCTGCCATGTCGGTACCAAGTGCCTGTGGTTCTTGCCGGTCAAGAGAACCAGAGCCACCGCCTTCTGCTGCTCCAGCACCCTTTCAATCATGTGCTGCTTGGATCCCCATCTGGTTTGGCATTCTGTAACCAGTGCGTGCTCTGGAAGGTTGAGCTCCTTCTGTGCCTCTGTCAAAGCTCTCCTCCTCCTTTCAGCTGTGAGAAAAGTGGCCCACTATCTTTTTGCACAACTTTGTAGCCTTGTCAATGCGAGCATCATCTTTAATTACGTTTTCTAAAGATAAAATGAGTAAAGACAAAATCAAAAAGTTAATATATTACTTTTTCCTAAATAAACACTAAGTCAATCCTATCCCTTATACATTTAATGAAAGTTAAATAATAAAATAATTACCAACCACATTGTGCAACAGGTGCCCAAAGCCTTGTAGCCTCTGCCATTTGTTGAGTTCCGCAGCCGCCTTTATATTGCTCCCGTTGTCAGTCGTTATAGCCACCTGATGCTCTGGATGCAACCCCCATGAATCCAGGGCATCCCTTAGGCCAAGGGAGATGTTTTGTCCCGTGTGGTCCTCAGGGAAGTAGGAAGTCTGAAGGCGTTTGCTGACGAGTTTGCTGAGTTTGCTGACTTCGTACTCTAGTGCACAGTGAGACTTCTGTGCGGTTCCGTAGTGTGGCTAGACCACAGGTCGGTCGTGGATGAACTCTAAACTCTCCGACTCTAAACTCTGCCTGCACCACCTTTCTGCACTGTTCATAAAGTTGTGGAAAAGCTACCTGTGAGAAATAGTTGCGGGATGGGATTTGGTACCGTTTGTCTAGTACATTCAGAAGCTTGGATGGGCATCATATCTTTGGCCAAACAGTACGTCATAGCACTGGTGATTTCGGTATGTCTCTGAGTTCTTGTCGTACTTTGTGCTACTAGCAAAAGCACTCACTAGCGAGGCTTGTTTGGATAAAGAATGTGTATATACAGTGAAACGCGTCTCATTTTGTCATAAACAAATATCGCAATAACGATATTGAGTCTATATCATGCACCCCTACCATGAAGCTCTCTACGCACTGTTCTTGAGCTAATCTGAAGGCCACAGAAAGTTTGGAGGTCTCTAGCTATCGGCTCTGCACACTGTGCACCTCAGCATTCACTGTCCCCGCTCTGTGAATTTTTATTTATTTATTTTTTACGTGGCCTACCACTTTGTGGCTGAGTTGCTGTTGTTCCCAATTGCTTCCAATTGTTATACCACTAAACCGTTGACAGTGGAATATTTAGTAGTGAGGAAATTTCACTAATTAACTTATTGCACAGGTGGCAACCTATCACTGAACCATGCTTGAATTCACTGAGCTCCTGAGAGCGACCCATTCTTTCACAAATGTTTGTAGAAGACATTGCCTAGATGATTGATTTTATACACCTGTCGCCATGAAAGTGATTGGAACACCTGAATTCAATAATTTGGAGGGGTGTCCCAATACCTTTGGCAATATGTCCTTTGTAGAAGACACCAGGGCTGAATCTGAAATTGCCCCCTATACCCTCAAATAGTGCATTATTTGAGGGAACAGCCATTTGTAGTGGTGTCTGAAACCATAGTGGACGTTATCGAGTGCACTAATTCTATCCCAAAATGCACCGCAATAACGAGTATACAGCCGACGTACACACAACGGCTGTTCGAATTCATTCACTTGTTTTCATTCACTCCTTCAAGTGAACTGTATTAGTGGACTAACTTAGGGAATAGTGAATGAGGGTTTAGGGGGCGATTTTTGGATTCAGCCCAGGACTTGTTTATCAGGCATTTTGTGAGACACAACAAGTGATAGGGAAATAAATTGTATATCAATATTCCTATAAAATATGAGATATTCTTATGAAAATGTGGCTAAGTTATTATTGTGGTTATTACTGCAGCGCGGGGGGAAGATCAGCCATTTTCAGTTCTTCAACAGGTCTTCTGTGCTTTCTGCAAATGATACAACTCCAAATGTAAGATGTTACAACACTATTGATTCCTGGGATCCAAAAGCCATTAGATCTTATCTCATTTATAGTGAATCCTTTTTACAATCATTTTTGTGATCTGATGATTCTTTGGATTTTTTTTTTTTGACAATTAAAATTTTTTTTAATTTTATCTCGCGCACTCATTAGCCACGTTTCCACTGTCGGGCCAAAAGTGGGCATGCTAGTGCGTGCCAGAGCCAGTCGCTTTTACACGGTCACTTCCGGGGCTTGATTGGGCCTCGTCGAAGCTTCATCAGGGCCAGCGGCCAGGGTTTTCTGTCCCGCCGAATACCTTGGTCCAAAGCGGGCCAGCTCAGGCTTGAGGAGTGGTTCCGATCAAAGGTGGAATTTATCCTGGAGACTGCAGCAGAATTGATGATTTCATATACCAGCTAACATCAGCATTAAAGACTTTTAAGATCATTTAGCTCAACTCAATTTCAGACAGCAGCGAGTGTTTGAAAGGACTTCTGTTTGTGATCTGATGTGGATTCTATTAGCCCAGCCCAATGAAAGCCCTGGCTCGCACTGGCCCGACAGTGGAAATGCGGCTATTGTATTTGTATTTTTACAATGGGGTAATTTTGTTGCTCAAGAGTTTACACAACACGAGAAAGCTTGATTACAATCTTTATTAAATTGAAAAAAGTAGCACAAATAAATACAATACAATAAAGATACAAATGAAATAGAGCTACAAAGAGAAGTTTTTTTGGGTAAGTCTAACACTAGTATTCAGGTACAGAAATACTACAGAAACAGAATAAAGTAATCAAATTTAAAATAACACTGGATAGGGCTGGGCAATATAGCCAAAAAAATCTTTTTCCACTTGGAAGTTTTTCTACTTGGATAAAAAAGAAATTACACATCTTGCCCAATGTTGTCGTACAAACAATGTTCATATTGAAGACCATTAAAACAAATATAGTAAATGTAACCATGTAGGCTCTGGTATGTGTTATGTGCAAAAAAAATTAACAATAAAATCACATTACATTTCAGGCCTCGAATTCAGCACTGGATATTGGAAATATTGCACTTAATTTTAATAATTCCCGCAGGTCCCGCTCTTTAATGTGAAATTAAAATATTAAAATGTGAAATATTCGCTTTAACATGTAGGTTGTATTAGTAAATTAATCCACACAGATTATAAAATCAAATCAATAATTTTAAAACTTTCTGCAGGACCTAATTTCACAAACCGCATGAGTGATTCAGCGGTACTGCGTCATCGCTCTCGCTCTCAAAATGCGCTAAACATCACACAAGGTGCATCTGCACAAGGCAAGCGTCAAGCGTGCTACAGGCAGCTATACCAGACTCTCGCGCTTTGGGACAGTTGATGCTTGTCACCACTTGCACAATCGGGTGCAAACCAGTGTTGCACATTTTATTTGATTACCACCGTTTTTGATAATATATTTGTATTGAATCATAGAAAAAGTATTCCATAGGACTATTGTTCTTAAACATTTTAATAAATTAATGATAAAAATAAGTTGTTAATCTAATTCATAATCATTTATTGAATTTAGTTGACATGTTTTACTTAAATTTTAATGTCGCGATTTTGATATTGTACAGCTCTACTTTCGATTTATTAAAATGAGACCCTTTTCACAGACTGTGACGCGTTTTAACGGTCATCAATATTGTAAATCCTGCAACGTTTTTGTATTTTCATTTTTTAAAAAATTGTATGTACATTTATAACACTAATACTTTGTATTATATTACTTTTGCATCAAATTACAAAAAACAAGTTACCGCTGCTGTGAGGGTGTTTCTAATACAGCGTCTATGGGAGTGATTAACATTTAAAATTAACATCTTTCTCTCTTTTCACTGCCGTTATCAATCTCACTCTATTTTTTCTATCTTTTTGAAAGTTGTGAAATCACTATTTTGGAGTTTTTCTTTTGCTATTTGAGCAAATGGGGACACAAAAAATATATTTAATGTATCCTCTCATTCACCACTATAAAAGTTAACCCAACTATGACGACTTCCACTCTGAGAAACCCGGAAATGTGAAAAGGGTCTATTGGTTATCCTCCAGAACAACCACATGTAAATATTTTTTTTTTCTCTATATCCAAAGTATTTCTATACTAGTAGCCAGGGGTTCGCAACAGCGTTTCGCTTTCAGATGGGTCTGCATCTTTTTTCTATTATTATTATTTTTATTATTATTATTTTTATTATTATTATAATTATAATAATAATAATAATAATAAATAAAAATATGATTATAAATTAATGATAATAATTGAAAAATTTTACTCCGTAACGGATATGTTTTAAAATGTAGCAAAGTACAATACTTAAGACAAAACATACATGCAACATAAACAAACCTGAGGGTTTTTTTGTGGATTATAGTGCTTTAACGGTCAAAATCACACAAAATGATGTGTCAGAAGATTTGACTCAGTCCTGCAGTGTGACTTCTCCTACGACGACTGTTAAATTGTTTTTGTTTTTCAAGACAAACCATGACCAAAATGAGCACTAGAGATTTCTTTGTAGCCACCATTACAATCCTGCGTGTAATGCAGCTCTCTGTCACCGAACGCGTCATTGATTGATTATATAAAACTCTGGACAAGTTTTCTTGCATGCGTCCGTTTTTAACTCACCTTGACTATCGTACAGTCTGACATTTATGACAACTTGGATCTTACAGTGTGACATGGCTTACAGCAGGGATCATGTTTGTACTGTCTGACAAGGAACAATTGTAAAGGACTATTATAAACCGCACAGTGTGCACCCGGCACATGTATATTTAAGAATTATTGCGCTCCTATTCTATTGCGCTCTGCTGTTTGGCGCGCATGCTCATGGAAGTGTTCATTTCACGGAAGTCTGAAGTTTATCACTACACTACATCTCAAACACATTAAACGGTGCAAGTAGCTTATCTATCTGTCAGTCAGCACATGTTTCTGTCAGAGCGTCTGACGTGACAAGCTGCTTTAAACTATACGTGTAATATCTTATCAGTTAGTGGATGATGCACTTTCCCCGCAGCAGTTCTCTCTGCGTCGTAAGTTATCTGTGTTGTAAGATCACTGTTTTTCACTGCTCTTACAATGATTCTCACAGCATTTGACAAAGACAAAACACAATAAACCTTGAAACAAACATGCATCAAATACTGATTAAAAAGATACATCAACAATTTAATACATCTAACGTCATACAAAATAGCAACAAATAACCATAACTTATCACATGAAGAAACAAATCCAAACAGTACAGATAACGGACGATCACGTGACCCACCGGTAGAAATGGCGGTGTAGTTCGATTGCTCCCTGACTTGTTATCCTTAATCTACATGTTCTCTCAGTAAAACCGTTAACACTTGGTTCGTTTTGGTTGATCTACTAATGGTGCAACGAATGAATATGTCAAAACGTCAATTAACGCTGGCTTCCCTGGAGAAAAAGTGAGTCAAAGACCCGAATTGTGTTCCTGAGGGAGAACTTTGCACCATTGTCGCTGACGAGCTAAAGATGCACCTTCAGGGAACTGTTTAAGGACAAATTCGCCCCGATTGCGGATAGACTTGGAGTCCTGGAAGAGGACGTTCGGCTGATAAGAAATAACTTTGACCACATGCAGGCAGCTTTTCGTAACGCAAAAAAAGACACTGTGGAGGTTAAGCTAGCAGTGGACTCCCTTCAGGAAAAGTTGGCGAGAATCGAAGACAAAAGCCGCCAGTCCAATATCCATTTAGTGAGGCTTAAAGAGGGTGTAGAATTTTATACAGAATCATCTTCCCAAATGGATTCCCTCTCTTGCCGGCAAGGTAATGGAGATTGAAAAAGCTCACTGTATATACAGCAGTGAGCGCTCCAAATCTACCCCTCGTACATTCATCTTTAAGATGCTGCGGTATCAAGATCAGAATGCGATCCTGAATGGAGCCCGAACTGCTGGACAAATTCTTCATAATGGATCTCCGCTGCTTTTCTTCCCAGACTACAGCACTCACACTGTGTCTAAGAGGAGAGCGATGGCATTGGCGAGGAAGAAGCTAACTCAGTTGGGAATATTGTCTTTCTTGATTTATCCTGCGGTAGTGAAGGTTACCCACCAAGGGAAGATTTCACTTTTTGAGACGCCAGCCGAGGTTGAAAAGTTCGTTCTCAATCTGGATCCCGTCGCAAAATCTTCCCCGAAGGGAGCTGTAGCGGTTGTGTCACTAGAATCCGAGGTGAATGAGCACGAATCTGCAGTTCCCATGGAGGACCTTACTGAGAAGTTCTGATCGACATTTTTCATCCGGAAAATGACCGGGTCAGGTGTTGACGCACGAGCCGGACTGCTAGGTTGGCCGCGTAGCCAAAGACGGTTACTTTAAGGGAAGATGGAAGAGTGCGTTCTAACTCTTTGCTCACTGCCATTTTGTTACTGTTCTTGTTTTTCTGTTCCATGCCCAAGTCCGCCCACATAACCTGTTTAACCTGTTTTATGCATACATTTATGTGTGTAGCACGTAACACGTTTCGATTTCCACTATCTTTCTTAGGGATTACTTTATGGTCCTCCTGCATATTGTTAGTTCTGGTTGGTCTGGATATCGCTGTTACTCAATAACAATAAATATGGCTATAAACATATTGTCATGGAACATAAATGGGTTGAATACCCCTGTTAAGCGAACCAAATGCTTAGATTACCTAAGATGTAAAAAGGTCTCTATCGCCCTTATACAAGAGTCTCATTTGAAATCAGCTGATGTACAGGTGCTGGTCATATAATTAGAATATCATCGAAAAGTTGATTTATTTAACTAATTCCATTCAAAAAGTGAAACTTGTATGTTATATTCATTCATTTCACACAGACTGATATATTTCAAATGTTTATTTCTTTTAATTTTGATGATTATAACTGACAACTAAGGAAAATCCCAAATTCAGTATCTCAGAAAATTAGAATATTGTGAAAAGGTTCAATATTGAAGACACCTGGTGCCACACTCTAATCAGCTAATTAACTCAAAACACCTGCAAAGGCCTTTTAAATGGTCTCTCAGTCTAGTTCTATAGGCTACACAATCATGGGGAAGACTGCTGACTTGACAGTTGTCCAAAAGACGACCATTGACACCTTGCACAAGGAGGGCAAGACACAAAAGGTCATTGCAAAAAAGGCTGGCTGTTCACAGAGCTCTGTGTCCAAGCACATTAATAGAGCGGCGAAGGGAAGGAAAAGATCAGTGATGGTTTGGGGTGCCATGTCATCTGCTGGTGTTGGTCCACTGTGTTTTCTGAGGTCCAAGGTCAAAGCAGCCGTATACCAGGAAGTTTTAGAGCACTTCATGCTTCCTGCTGCTGACCAACTTTATGGAGATGCAGATTTTATTTTCCAACAGGACTTGGCACCTGCACACAGTGCCAAAGCAACCAGTACCTGGTTTAAGGACCATGGTATCCCTGTTCTTAATTGGCCAGCAAACTCACCTGACCTTAACCCCATATAAAATCTATAGGGTATTGTGAAGAGCTGAAGGCCACTATCAGAGCAACCTGGGCTCTCATAACACCTGAGCATTGGCACAGACTGATCGACTCCATGCCACACCACATTGCTGCAGTAATTCAGGCAAAAGGAGCCCCAACTAAGTATTGAGTGCTGTACATGCTCATACTTTTCATGTTCATACTTTTCAGTTGGCCAAGATTTCTAAAAATCCTTTCTTTGTATTGGTCTTAAGTAATATTCTAATTTTCTGAGATACTGAATTTGGGATTTTCCTTAGTTGTCAGTTATAATCATCAAAATTAAAAGAAATAAACATTTGAAATATATCAGTCTGTGTGTAATGAATGAATATAATATACAAGTTTCACTTTTTGAATGGAATTAGTGAAATCAACTTTTTGATGATATTCTAATTATATGACCAGCACCTGTACATCGCTTTCAAAATAGATACTTTAAAGTGATTTCCTCCTCTTCGGCCGCCAATAAAACTAAAGGGGTGCTGATGGTGTCTAAGCGTCATACTGATTTTTCAATTGTACGTTCTGGTGGAGATACAGAAGGCTGAATCACTTATGCTGTTGGTTCCCTAAATAGTACTAAATACACTTTTGTGTCTGTATATGCACCTAACAAGGGTGATCCTTTATTTTTTTCAAGAATTAAATTTAGTTGTGAATTTTGAGGACTGTGTCGTGGTGGTAGGGGGCGATTTTAATGCTGTGTTAGATCCTCAGCTAGATAGATCTCATGCCTCTAAGGCTGATACAATAATTTATGGTTGTTTCAATTCCTTTTTGCGACACTCTAATATATGTGATGTCTGGCATTTGCAAAATGACGGTGCTAGGGTTTATACATTATTTTCAGCTCGTCATAAGAGCTATTCAAGGATTGATAATCTACTTATGTCCCCTTCTCTTATTCCCTATATTAGTAAAGTGGATATTCTGCCACTTCTTTTGATCATTCCCCAATAATTACTAATTTGACCCCTGTATCGTTAGGCTCCAGATGCAATCGCTAGAGATTTAATACTTCCTTGTTACAGGACTGTACATTTGTGTCTGAATTACGCAGCTCTTTAAAGGAGTTTTTGGAGATTAACAGGGATTCAGCCTCTAACCCTCAAGTATTGTGGGAAATTAGGGGTAAGTTTTTCATCCTTTAGTAAAAAGCGCAGAGAGAGCCATAAAATTGAATTAGAAAAACAAATCAATCTACTAGAGAAGGAGCTAAAAGGTAAATTTTGTGGAATGTTCTTAAATCAGAATTAAAATCTATATATTTTCATAGAGCTGAATTCATCATACATCGTACTAGACAATCGTATTATTTTTATGGCGAACGCCCCTCTAAACTGTTGGCTTTGAGGCTGAAGGATGGTGAATCTAAGGCCAGCATATCTGCTATTAGCCTATTATCGACGTTTGTATACTTCAGAATCCAGCACCGACCCAACAAATTTTAATTTATTCCTTAAGCATTTAAATCTTCCCAAATTAAATTATTCTCAGCGCGATACTTTGGACAGCCCTTTGACAATTGAGGAAATAAAATCTGCCCTGGATTCCATGAGTAGTAATAAAGCCCCTGGGTTAGATGGGATCCCCCCCAGAGTTATTGAAGACATTATGGGACATAGTGGCTCCCTTGATGCTTAATTCTTTTAACTTTGCTTTAGAAAAAGGTGCTCTGCACAGGGACCAAAACACAGCTTAAATAACTTTGCTGCTGAAAAAAGGGATGGAATCCCTTGAATATTCTAGCTACAGGCCAATTAGCCTTCTGTCCACAGATTCAAAGCTGATGGCAAAAGTCTTGGCCTTAAGATTGGATCAGTGTGTAGGAGACTTGATCAATTATGATCAGTCAGGTTTTCTAAGGGGGAGATTTGCTGCTGACAATATACATAGGCTTCTTCATATTGTTCAACAAGCAGACTCCTATACAGCTTCCTCTGCAGTCCTTTCTCTGGATTAGAATTTTTTTTCTTCATTATCTCACATTTCTTCATGGTAGGATGGCCACTATTAAGATGAATATACTTCAGAGGCTAAGCTTTTTATTTTCAGTGTTACCTCTGGCACCACCTATAGGTTACTTTAAAGGGCTTAATACAGCAGTAACAAAATTCTTATGGAATAATAAACAGCCTAGGATTCGTCTCAAATCTATGCAACGGTTGAAACCTCATGGTGGTTTATCGCTACCAGATTTTTGGTCCTATTATTTAGCGTACCAAATAAGACCGCTTAGGTTGGGACCACTTGGATTGATGTTGACTCTCCTGTGCCATGGTGGGCCTTAGAAAATAATATTATTTACCTATTGCGTCTACAGGATTTACCTTTTACTGGTATATCTAAGAAAGTTCTGGAAAACTTAGGTCCATATGCCATTCTCTTAACCTGGAAAGCGTCAGAAAAGATCATGGGAGCTTCAGATTCCTACAATGATTCTACCCCCATTTGGCATAATCGTAATCTCTGCACGGGTAACCAACTGTTTGTTTCCAATTGCTGGGTTGAGTGTGGTATGTATACCCTAAAAGATCTGTACAATGATAATGGTTTTAAGTCCTTTCAGATTCTAAAAGATGAATTTTCTCTCCTGGGATTTTCCCTTTTTCTGTATTTAAGATTGAGATCTTCGTTGAAAGCTTATGGTGTACCCTGGTCGACTAAAATATCTCCTCATCCTATGATAATCTGGATAGATTCCAGTATGGCTGCTAGAGGTATTGAGTATAATTTACAAATCACTTTTGGTACGACAGTACTCAAACATTCCAACTGAGGACTTCTGGGAGAGAGATCTTAATACTGTGCTTGATTGGGACACTGTCTGGGGTAATTGTTTTGCTACCTCAAAAAATCCGGCTCACCAAATGATTCACTATAAGTTAATTTACAAGGCATATGCCACTCCTTGTTTTACTATATAAAATGAAAAGAAAGTCTGATCCTTTTTGTCATCTGTGTAGCAGCGCAAGTCCTGGTACATATGTGCATATGTTCTGGGACTGTCCTCGAATTGAGCAGTTCTGGTCTTTGGTCCAGGACTTATTGACAGATCTTCTGAGGACCCAGATCCAAAAGGACCCACTGGTTTTTCTCTTGCTGGATGATTCTTTGATTATAACTGTCTGTCAATCAAAAGGGGACTTACTGCTGCTAAAAAGGTTATCCTGAAACTGTGGTTGGAACCATCTACCCCAGCTATGTCTACTTGGATGTCCTATTTGCTGGACATTGCCCTTTTGGAGTGTACCTCAGCTAAAGTACACCGTGACACCAGAAGGACAATACAATTTTGGTTGGACCTTTATTAAGATTTTATCAAAAATGTTAAAATCTTGAGATGTACTTGGTATCCTTTATATGTATTGTTTTGGTCGTTTTTTTTTTTTTTTGTTTGGTTTTTTTTTGTCTTTATTTATTTACTACTTTTTCTAAATGTATTTATCTATTTTAACTTTTAAGTCTTATCTCTATATCTTATGATTGTGGGCGGATATTGGGCTTTGTAGTAAATAGTTAAAATTTAAAATGTCTAATAAATAAATAATAAAAAAAAAGAAAAGAAACCAATACAGATAACAAAGTCAATATTTGACCTTGTTCTCTTGTTCGTTTAAACCAGGAGCTAAATCCTTGAGGTTCTATTTAACCGCAACCTTGAATGAACTGACCATGGCGGCTTTGCTCTGTACTAGAATGCTTTGAGCACTCTCGCAATATATCCATTTAAGCGGATGAATGTCAAAATAAAAGACTTCCACTACCACAAGACGTATAAACATATTTTTTTTTTTTCTCAAAATTCTACAAACAATACATGTAAAAAATCACATGTACATAAGTATTCACAGCCTTTGCTCAATACTTTGTTGAAGCACCTACTACAAGCTTGGCACACCTATTTTTTGGCAGTTTCTCCCATTCTTCTTTGCAGAACCTCTCAAGCTCCATCAGGTTGGATGGGGAGCGTCAGTGCACAGCCATTTTCAGATCTCACGTCTGGGCTCTGGCTGGGCCCCTCAAGGACATTGACAGAGTTGTCCCGTAGCCACTCCTTTGTTATATTGGCTGTGTGCTTAGGGTCGTTGTCCTGCTGGAAGATGAACCATCGCCCCAGTCTGAGGTCCAGAGCGCTCTGGAGCAGGTTTTCATCAAGGATGTCACTGTACATTTGCTGCATTCATCTTTCCCTCGATCCTGACTAGTCTCCCAGTTCATGCTGCTGAAAAACATCCCCACAGCATGATGCTGCCACCACCATGCTTCACTGTAGGGATGGTATTGGCCAGGTAATGAGCGGTGCCTGGTTTCCTCCAGACATAACGCTTGCCATTCAGGCCAAAGAGTTCAATCTTTGTTTCATCAGACCAGAGAATTTTGTTTCTCATGGTCTGAGAGTCCTTCAAGTGCCTTTTGGCAAACTCCATGCAGGCGGTCATGTGCCTTTTACTAAGGAGTGGCCTCCGTCTGGCCACTCTACCATACAGGCCTGATTGGTGGAGTGCTGTAGAGATGGTTGTTCTTCTGGAAGGTTCTCCTCTCTCCACAGAGTAACTGAGTCCTGGTGTCCTCTGCAGAGGACATGGCATAAAATATGAATAAAATATTCTAGAATAAAAAATTCTCCATTGGTTTCTTATGCTCCAAACAATGTAATAAACTAAATTTATTAAAAAAATCTTATATTTCTGGTTCTCTGGAGGATATAAAAGTACATCTAAAACTAGATAGTAGACTCCATAGTAAACTAGATCTGTGCTGAAGTAAGAATTAATTTTATTTATTTTTCTTATTTTCCTTCTTTAATTGAATTTTGAGAATTTAATATGTTGATTTTTAGACACGATGGAAGTGAATGAAGACAAACAACATCTGTTTCAAAAACCTGATCATTTGAAAAATGAAGATGGAAATGCAGTCCTTTCAAAGACTGAAGAGAATTTCACACAAAAACAGGCTGGAAAATCTGGAGTCAAAAAATGTTTCACCTGCACTGAGTGTGGAAAGAGTTACAGAAATAAATCAATCCTTAACAGACACATGAGATCTCACACTGAAGAGAGGCCATATACATGCACTCAGTGTGGAAAGAGTTTCAGACATAAAGTACACCTAACTCAGCACATGAGAATTCACACTGGAGAAAAACCGTTTACCTGCTCTGAGTGTGGAAAGAGTTTCAGTCGCAAAGAGGACGTAAATGTGCACATGAGAATTCACACTGGAGAAAATATGTTCACATGCATTCAGTGTGGAAAGAGTTTCATTCATAAAGGACACCTAAATGTGCACATGAGAATTCACACTGGTGAGAAGCCTTATACATGCACTCAGTGTGGAAAGAGTTTCACATCAAAAAGCATTCTCACCGCTCATCTGCGTCGTCACACTGGAGTGAAGTCTTTCAGCTGTGATCAGTGTGATAAAACATTTGTTTTGGCATCAAGCTTAAAAACACACCTTAAAATTCATTCTGGTTTGAAGCCTCACTTTTGTTCTTTTTGTGGAAAGTGTTTTACACGACTGCAAAATTTAAAAGAACATGAGCGTGTACATACTGGTGTAAGACCTCATATGTGCTCTGACTGTGTGAAGACCTTTACTACATCCAGCAACTTAAAATCACACCAGAGAATTCATACTGGAGAAAAATCGTACAAGTGCTCGCACTGTGAAAAGAGTTTTGCTCGGTCAGATTCCTTGAAAGCTCATGAGAGAGTTCATACTGGAGAGAAACTGCAACAGTGCTCTTCATAAGAAAAAGCGTTGCCCGAAGTTGTCTAATGAGCAAATGTTCAAGTTCAGATCCATTACTTACAAATAATACACTTTGCTAAAATTGTATTTTTATTTTTTTTTGGACAAGGGGAACCTTTTGGGTTTAGAATATATAAGGCATTTGTGTAAAAGTAGCAACACTAGTCTATTAAATCATAATTTATATTTTAAATAACTTGTTTTAGATGTTTAGACGTGATGCATTAAGATATTAAAGACTTTTGCATTGAAAAAGAAAGATTCTAAAATTGCAACAGCAACAACAAACAGCGAATGCTTAACCGTGTTAATAGTCATTTTGTTGCATCTGGGTTTACATTCCAAATAATTAATTATACTAATTTAAATTGGAATTTCTGGGTGCAGAACACCATCTATGGATCGGAGAGTTCGCTTTTGAACAAATGGTCTCTTCTGATGTCTGCTCTGCACTTTAAGTGTCACAGCTGTCAGCCGGAGTGCCGATTTCCACCAGAGGGCACTCTTCCTGTCTCCTTGATTCTATCATGAACTGCATTTCCCATAACACATTGCCTGGACTCATTATGCTTGATTTACTTCCAGCTATTTATCATTATCCTGTTAACCTCTGCCTATAGAGGGTATGCATGTCACTGTCGGCCGGAGTGACTGGTTACGCCTACTGAGTGGCAAAAAGACTGAGTGGCATCATTGGTTTTCAGCATGAATGCTGCGAAAAACACAAAACGCATCTAAAACGGGAAAGAGCTGTGTGATCGACTGTACAAATGGATTCAGCAAGAAATCGGAGATATATTTTTACAGACTGACAAAAGCTACAGAAAAGAGAAGCAAATGGATCACTGCAATTCACAGAAACAACTGTATCTCTATATATTGTATTATATCTTTTGACAACTCGAATATAAGCTGGTATATATTTAATTATGTTTTTAAATAAACAGCCAATAATGTTAAAACATTATTTTTTTTTATTTTATTGAATTATATGATTATAACGTTGTAATTTATTTTGCTCCCTCTGCTGAAAGCAGAACTGAACATTTTAATTGTTTTAGTTATGATTACATTATTAATCAGTATCACTGGTAAAATGTTTCAAAGCATCAATGGTCACCTGTTTCAAAAGATCTGTACACAAATCATTTTAAATCAGTTAAAAAGGCATTTAGTGATGTGAAAACCAATATAAATGCTTAATAAAAATATAATCACAAGCAGTTTATTCAATAACGGTTTATGAGAAGAGCTCTTTCAATGGGACAGTTAATAGCAACTTGATAATGAAAGTTCAAAACTGAATTGCTGTTTTTAACGACTTTCATGCTTATTTGGGAAGTCAATATTGTATGTCAAAATCCAGCTGTCAGTCACTGATTCCAAAAAGTGCACATAGTAAAAGGTATGTCAGTGCAGTCAGAAGCATTAAATGTTGTTGCAAATAGTGATAACATGCACTTTTGAACAATTGCTGAAAGAGAATTATTTATAAAAATTAATTAGTCAATGGCTAAGTGCCCAATTAAAGGGAACACTAATCAAACAGACTTCAACAACTTATGTACCATGTACCATATTAAAGAAATAAAGCCAAACTGTTTTGTAATAACGTGAATATGGTAATGGTGTTTTTGGAATTGTTTAATCATCCTCTGAGATATTGATTTTATTTGCAGTTGATTTTTCAAGGCTATGTGGCTGTAAGTCAGTTGTATTTCTGCTCATCTCTTCTTTCTGTTCTTAGTGATTCTGATTGCTAACTGCTGGTGTCTAATGCTCAATCATCACTTGTATTGTGGATCTACTTTATTTCACTAACTGCAACATTGCTTCAGTGTTATTTTTATTCTCTATAGGACCATATGAAAACTGAGCAGTGTTTGTTTAACACTGGGGATTTAACTGTGTAAACATGTAACCAGCAACAACAGTTTTTCTTTATTAAATAATTTATTAAAATTTATTTGGATAATTGTCTTGGTCGTTACCTACGAGCACACCTAAGAAACGTAATATACACAAGTTTTGTTGGGGTCTTTCTGGGATCATACCAGCACCAAAAAGACAACATATGCTGGTCCACCAGTTCACCAGAATCCCATGCTGGTCCCAGCGTGCAAAACATACCTTATGTTGTTGATCAGCAATGCTGGATTTTTCAGTAGAGTTAGGCCGCTTACCTTACAAACATTGTCAGTTTATTGCTCTGACCACATTTGCATGTCCTCATGCATCCCTGCTGAAGGATTATGGCATGTTCATGCCTGTGGTCAGGGATCCTGGGCGTCTTTCCTCCGGTGTTTTTCAGAGTCAGTAGAAAGGTCTCTTTACTGTCATAAGTTGTAACTGTGACCTTAATTGCCTGCTGCCTGTAAACTATTAAGTTCTTACTGACTTTTCCACAGGTGCATGTGCAATAATTTATTAAATAATTTCATAGGACAGGCTGGAGTACTGAAGAAGGCCTGGCCATCCACTGCAGTTCCTGGACCTAAAATTAATTTGCAGAGAGGGTGGTTACTCCAGTGCAACAGTTTCTCCACCAAAATGTCTTGTGCAAATCTCCCTTACATTCCTGCTTCTTCATCTCTCTTTCCTCAGCTCTGCGGTTGTGGGAGATGAGCGAAGCAACAGGTGGAGGTTACCACTCGCAATTGTAGCTTTGAACCTACACACAGGTGGCCTGTGGACCAGTGGGCACTCTTTGTATTTAGGGTAGCAGGGACGTTCGGCAACATCCCAGGCAACTAAGCAACCCTTCTTAGGGACAGCACTCCTCACTCAAATCGGGAGGGGACTAGAAATTGAAACTTGTTCTGTGGAGGAAGGATCCTTCTGCGAACCAGAGGGAGGTTACAAAGGGGAAGTCTGAGAACAAGGAATGAATCTGCAGGGTTAATTTTGCCATGCGGACTAATCTTCTAACAGACATCAACAAGTTGCTAATGAAGCTTTGCGTTCCACTGAACAGCATTAGGTATATCACAATTATCAGCGCACAGTTCAAGCATGTGAAGATCATATGTGAGTCAGCAAAAGATACCTTTGGCCTTAAGGAGCGAGTCCACTAAGACCGGTTTGATGAGAATGACGAAAAGATTAGCAGACTGTTGGAGGAAAAACGCAAGGCATCAACTCCGCAACGAAGAAAAACAGCTTAAAAAAACATACAGTGAAAGACCTAAAGAGAGCTGTGCGCAATGCAGGACACAGCCAACCCCCACCCACACATTTCACTATTTTTTTCCTTTTCTCCCCTTACGAAGAACAAGGTTTCCAAAGTTCTTTGTGCCAGCTGTACTACAGCCTGTCCCATCACATATTTCAAGAAGCAGCTTAAGACACACCACTTCCGCAAGCACTTAACCACCCACACCTTTAAACCAATACACACACAATACCTTAAACCAATACACGTTGGTCCTGCGCCCAGACAGGACCAACACATCCCTGAAGTGTCTGCAGAGACCGTGCCAATTAGTCTCCCCTCTGAAATTGCCTCATCGACACTGCATCCTCAATAAATCCGTCTCCGGCGTGATGCCTCCGATCTTTCGAATATTCAGATCTAATATGACTTGTCATCTAATATGTCTTCTGACCTGTAAGGCTGCCAGAATAATAATCATACACTGTTTGTTAATTGGCCAAAGGAGAACTGTCTCCCCGACTGAGCCTGGTTTCTCCCAAGGTTTATTTTTCTCCATTATGCCACCTGATGGAGTTTTGGTTCCTTGCCACTGTCGCCTTTGGTCGGTTTGGACACTAAATTTTCAACTAAATATCCAAATAAATTCAATTACTAAACTAAACTAACTATATCAACTTAATTACTGATCTGCCCACATTGACACTATATGATAATTGAAATGAGCTAGATGACATTACCATTTTCTCCAGAGCGGCTGTACAGCTGATTCATAATCTATTGCATTATTTTCCTGTTTAACACTGTGAAGCTGCTTTGAAACAATCAGCATTGTAAAAAGCGCTATATAAATAAAGTAACCTGCGGTACCCCATTCTGAATTTGTGAACTAATGCCAACATAATTTTCGAGTCTATTCAAAAGAATGTTGTGGTCGATAGTATCGAATGCAGCGCTAAGATCGAGTAACACTAATAGAGATATACAACCACGATCAGATGATAAGAGTAAATCATTTGTAACTTTAATGAGAGGTACTTCCTTAGTCATTACAAGTCATTTGGAGTATGTCTTCAGCATACTATAGTAATATATACTATAGTGCAGCTCTATCCCACTCAAAGAGTTATTTCAATATATTTTTATTACACCTAAAATGTGTTTTAATGTCACTATTAGTAAAAGAACAGCAGGGGAGAGCGGGGCACAACCTAACGCGGGGCTAGTTGTAACACATGGTTTAAAACTTTCCACACATGCAAGGATGATGAGGAAGTAAAAGTGTGTGTATTTAGGTACTAGTTGCCATATCAACATTATTTAGAGAAAAAATTGTGCCAAAATTAAAAAATATTTGGAAGATATCACTGAACATTTATTTAACCATAGCAAAAGTAAATTTCTTAAGTTTATTTTTCATCTCTGTTTTTGGGGTTTATTTAAAACAAGACAATCCGATATTATTTTAATTCTATATCTGTTATTTAACAGTTGAGAGAGTTCTTTAATGCTGATCTAACCAGCAGAAGACACTAGCCAGGTTTAAACCGCAGTTGCGCTGGTGGGGCATGTTGTAACTGCGTTACAATGTGCCCCTATTAGACTAGTCTAGCTCTTCTATACTATGAATGACTGAGTCAATGTTCAGAAGTTGTTATTATTATTATTATGTTTTTAACTATGCTGTATAGCTGTGTTTTGCGGTGTGTTTGTTGTTAAACTCAATTTTTTTTATATTTTTAATTATTAAAAAATACCATTATTTTATTTAAAAAAAAAAAATATATATATATATATATATATATATATATATATATATATATATATATATATATTTAAAAAACTATTTTGTAAATTTAATTTAGTTTTACCATGATTAAATCAGCTTTGCAACTTTGCATTTGCACTTGTGACAGGCGATTAACTAAATTACGTCACTCGTAAGCTTGTATGTAATTGGTTAATTATGACTGTACGTCATGACATTAAGTATTTTTTTCAGGCAACTTCTACTCTTTATTTCATAATCTGTGATGTCGACACGCCAGTGACAGAGCCCCAGCCCAGCGACGGCAGATGAGCTACTGCTTCCAGTCATGATGATGACACTTGCCCAGATGATTTGGGAAAGGATGGGCCTTTGCAAGTCAGGTTAAGTTCGTATCCCACATGCTTATTTGGCACCAGAAAGAGATCATTTTTACACGTGTGGTTTCAGAAAAGAGATATATTCGGTTAAAGCAGATGCAGCCTTCTGCTACACTGCAGAAAATTTAGTGCTAGATGTGCTACGCAGATCTCGATCGGGCAGCCGCAGAGCGGGACTAGACTTGACCCATTTACAACCAAAGGCTTCCATGACTGGAAACACACCGTGGAAACAAATAAAGGATTCAACAAACATGAAATGTCCAAAGAACATTTGACTTGTTATAGTATGTGAAAAGAAAAAGTAAGCCGACTTGATAAAGGTAAAGAAATCTTGACGCTACTGCATGCAGAACAAATACAGAGAAATCAATACTATATGTCTTCTCGATACTCAATCGATACTCCATGTTGTGGAGTTTCTGGTGTCCAATCAGTTACCCCTGAGGGTACAAGATCGAGTAACACTAATAGAGAGATCAGATCGGATGATAAGAGTAAATCATTTGTAACTCTAATGAGAGCAGTCTCAGTACTATGATACGATCTAAATCCTCACTGGAAATCCTCACAGATACCATTTCTTTCTAGAAAGGAGCATAATTGTGAGGATACTGCCTTTTCTAGTATTTTTGACAGAAAGGGTAGATTTGAGATTGGCCTGTAATTGATTAATTCTGTAGGATCAAGTTGTGTTTTTTTAACAAGTGGTTTAATAATAGCCAACTTAAAAGTTTTTGGCACATATCCTAATGACAACGATGAATTAATGATATTAAGAAGAGGATCTATGACCTCTGGAATCATCTCTTTTAATAGCGTAGTCGGTATAGGGTCGAGCATACATGTTGTTGATTTTGATGATTTAACGAGTTTAGCCAATTCTTCTTCTTCTATAGCAGTGAATGAGTGTAATTTTTCCTCAGTGACACTACAGTGCTCTGTCTGATTTGATACAGTAGTAGACGGCTGCACAGTTTTTTTCCTAATATTATCAATATTACACGTAAAGAAGTCGTTACTGCTGTGCTGTTTATTAGAAGTTGAAGCTTTATTTTTGGTTAATTTGGCCACTGTATCGAATAAATACCTAGGGTTGTGTTTGTTTTCTTCTAAGAGAGTCGAGAAATAAGCAGATCTAGCAGTTTTTACGGCCTTTCTGTATGCAATCATGTTCTCTTTCCACAAAATGCGAAAAACCTCCAGTTTTGTTTTCTTCCAGCTGCGCTCCATTTTTCTGACTGCTGTTTTAAGGGCCCGGGTGTGCTCGTTGTACTACGGCGTTGGACTATTTTCTTTAATCTTCTTTAAGCGCAGGGGAGCAACTTTGTCTAAAGTGCTGGAAAAGAGAGAGTCAATAGTTTCTGTTGCAAGATCGAGTTCCTCTAGGCTATCTGGGATGCTGAGGAGATGAAACTGATGAGGAAGATTATTTACAAAGCAATCTTTAGTGGCAGCAGTGATAGTCCTGCCATATTTGAAGCGAGGGGACGGCTTTGCAGCCTTAGCTAAATTAAGTATATGAACAGAGTAAACAAAGCAAACAAAGCAGGTGGGGGAGTTGCTATATATGTCCATAAAATGTTTAAGTTTAAACTAATTGACAAGATGACATTAACAATAAATGATATACTAAAATGTATATCGATTGAAATTCACAATGAAAAGAAAAAAAATATTATTATAAGTTGTATATATAGGTCACCGGGTTCAAGTATGGAGTCATTTATTGACTGGATGGAAAAAATGTTTTCTATAACAAATAACAAAATACTATTCATCTGCGGAGATTATAATATAGATTTCATCAATCCAAATAAACATAAAATAACAGATGAATTTATTAACAGGATGTACAGTATGAGCTTATACCCAACCATCACTAGACCCAGTATAATTACTTCACATAGTGCCACACTCATTGATAATATTTTCACAAATAACATTGAATACACTACAGTCAGTGGCCTAATGATATGTGACATAACAGACCATTTGCCAGTCTTTACATTGTATGATGACAATTATAAAAATAATAAAACTGCCCAGAAATCTATCTATAAATAGATAAGGACAGAAGAAGCAATTAATTCACTCAATTATGACTTAATGGAACAAGATTGGAACACTGTATACAGAGAGAAAGATGTGGATAGAGCATATAATAGTTTTTTTAGAAATATTTAGCACATTATACAACAAAAACTGTCCTATTCGTCAATACAACTACTGTTACGTACGGGTAGAAAAGGAATGAAGATTCAATTGCAGAGGAACAAAAGGCTGATTAAATGAACAGAACTACAAAATCAATATCCTCGAGGGGAAAAATTAATCCAATAATAAGATAACAAGAGGGGTGGGGTCAAAACTGAGGACATGAACGCACATGGCATTGAAATAAATCAAAACACCCCATGTGCTAGACAAGAGAGGACAGACATGTGACAACTACAAGAATACATTTATAAAATGTCCCTGGTTAACTAAGGGTTTACAAAATGCTTGTAAAAAGAAAAATACTCTATAGAGACAATTTATTAAACTACAGACAAAAGAATGTGAAAATAGATATAAATCATGTAAAAATAAATTGACCAATATAATAAGAACTAGTAAGAAATTATACTATAAAAATGTATTAAATGAAAACAAAAATAATATTAAAGGGGTATGGGGTATACTAAATAGTTGAATTAAGGATAAAACAAATGAGAATTCATATCCAGATTATTGTATTAATAAGAATGGTGAAAACTTTAATATGCATAACATAGTAAATAGTTTTGATCAGTTTTTTGTAAATGTTGGATCAGATTTAACAGCAATAATTCCTGAGTGTGGAAGCAATACACTGAATGAGTCATTTATAGAAAGTAATGCAAAGACCATCTTTTTCTCTGATGTGAGTGAGGCAGAGATTAAATCTATTGTTAATAAATGCAAAAATAAAACATTTACTGATTGTTATGACATAGATATGACATTAATTAAAAAAGTAATAAATAATATTTCAAAATTGCAAAAGTAATACCACTGTATAAAAATGGAAACAAGCACATCTTCACAAACTTTAGACCTGTCTCTCTGCTACATCAATTTTCAAAAAAATTAGAGGAACTATTTAATGATAGATTAGAAAAATGTATAGACAAATATGATATAATAAATGAAAGTCAGTATGGTTTTAGAGCTAAAAGGTCGACATCAATGGCCATAATTGAAGCTGTGGAAGAAATCACAAACACCCTAGACAGAAAAAAATATGCAGTTGGAATATTTATTGATTTAAAGAAAGCCTTTGATACACTTTATCCTTCAATTTTACTCAATAAGCTGGAATGATATGGCATTAGGGGAGTGGCTTTGATATGGATCAAAAATTATTTACTTGAGAGACAACAGTTTGTGAAATTGGGCGAGTTTACGTCACAGTGTCTGGGCATTGGGGACACTAAATTTTCAACTAAATATCCAAATAAATTTAATTAATAAACTAAATTAAATTACTGATCTGCCCATATTGTCGCTATATGACAATTGAAATGAGCTGGATGACATCACTGTTTTCTCCAGAGCGGCTGTATAGCCTGTGGGATTACAAATTTAAGAACATTGTATTTAACATTTTGAGATAAAGATTGATGATATTCTATGAAGATCAAGTTAATCAGCCCAGGTGTTTGAGACATAAGTCTTTTGTCTTTATGCACTTCCTGACGATTTGGTATGATAAGATCAGAACACAGTTGTGCTTTTGTCTCTATGATAATGTGAATACTGTCAGAGTGATTGGATTAGCATCTATGTATTTGAATGACACTGTTCTATTGATTGGACACTCTAATGTTTGGGGCGGGTCCCTTTATCGGGTACCTTTACCTATACAACATTTGCATTAATGTCTCCTCCTCTACTGTGTGAATCCCTCCCCCTGAAATGTGGATAAATTACAGTGTTTATACTGTTTGAGTTAGACTTGTTGGATGACTACAGCGACCAAACAGCGCGTGTCTCAATAAAGAGTAACGTCTGCTTGAAAGATATCCCAACGTCTCCTGGTCTCTGCTTCGACGAGGAAAAAAGTTTCCTACAGTTTTGGTGCCGTGAGCCGGATGGAGATCCTCACCTGAATCCAGACTGAATTCATACTGAATCCAGCTCAACAAAGACCTGACTACGTTCTGTACAATCAAGGGTTGGTGAGTGTCACTCTATCCAAAAGAACCTTAAAGACCAGTACCAATTTGTTTTTCCTCTGCGCCGCCAGAGAAGAGTTATCAGACAGCTGTAGGGTTTGGTTAACTAAGTTATCCTCTAAAAAATTATCTTTTAGAGATGAAAGTTATCCTCTGCTCAGGCAGGGAAGAATTGTTTAGCCACTGTTTCAGGCAGGGAAGATTAGCATTTCGTGCTAATATTTGTATCGTCTGTTTTCAGGCAGGGAAGAATTGTTTAGCCTCTGTTTCAGGCAGGGAAGATTAGCATTTCATGCTAATATTTGTATCGTCTGTTTTCAGGCAGGGAAGAATTGTTTAGCCTCTGTTTCAGACAGGGAAGATTAGCATTACGGGCTAATGTTTGTAAGCCTCTGTTTTCAGGCAGGGAAGATTAGCATTACGGGCTAATATTTGTGTTGTCCTCTGTTTTGCCAAGGAAGGTTAACAATAGTTGATCTGGGTTAACAAGTATACCCTCTATTGATCAGAGAAGTTTTAATGTTTTGATTGTGTGGTAACAAAGAAACTCACAAAAATGTTTAGAAAGAATGCTAGACTGATCCCCACAACTGAAAAAGGTGGTCTTGCAACTACTTTGTGGTCAGATAGTGAATTCAAATCATTGTTAAGAGAGCACATGGACTCCAATAGTGACTGAGTCAGTCAGATTGAATTTGACAAAGAAATTTGGTATTGATCCAGATAAAGTATGGTTTCATTACTTGTTGCCACAGAGAATTTGGTTTAGCACTAGCTAGACAACAGTCTCAGCGTATCTCAGAGCTATAGAAACAGAACAAAGAACTCTGTGCTAGAATATCATCTTTGACTAAGAAATTGAACCGCAACAAAGCTGCAGAGAAAACTGATGTAAATGAAGTTAGTCAGCCTGATAACGCCTATCTTGACTTACAAGCTTTCTTTGAAACAGATGTAGCCATCCAATCAGTAACTGATGTGCCTGTAGATTCAGTGAAGGTATGTGGTGCTAGGAGAAGATCTCAGGGAATTGAGGGAATTGAAAGTGTTCCTCTTAACTCTACTGTTCAAATACAATCTGTTGCCAAAGCGCTAGGACCTAAAGATATAGAAAGATTATCCCAGAGCTTACCCTCAGCACGCAAAAAAAATTCTGAATTTAGAAGGGCATTTATAAGCAAAATGCGTCTCTACGACATGTCGTTAACAGAAGTCACACAGCTGATGTCACAAATTCTAACTGAATCTGAATTCAACAGTTTTGAGTCTGCTGTTACTTCTGAACTACAACATGTCAGTAAAGGCGATATGAGAGAAGGTGTTTTGAAAATTCTAAAGAATATCATGGGACCCAAAATAGACTGGTCCAGAATCACTAACTGTGTGCAAAGGAAAGAAGAAACTGTTAGTGAATACACTGAAAGATTTTGTCAGTCAGCTGTATAGTTGATGATTCTGAATGTGTGTTAGATGACAAGGGACCCTTAGTCCGCATCTGGTCAGATGGCCTTTTAGCCGAGTACAGAAAAGCATTGCCATTCTTAGATCTAACTTGGTCTAACAAAACCCTCAGAAGTAACCTAGAAAGGTTAGCAGCTACGTTTAGCACAAGGAATCGAGACAACAGATGGCCTAAGAGAGAAGGCAAATGCAACTACTGTGAAAAATCAGGTCACTGGGAGAAAGTGTGTAGGAAGAAGTTGCGAGATAGTAAAAGAAATACTATGCATAACTCTGTTCCTTCTCAGCCCGCATACAATCCTGAAGTAGTTCCGCCAGGGTACACTGAAACTTTAGGACAGCTCGCTCAGGCTCTTCTAAAAGCACAAAAAGAACAGGAAAAAAACAAATTGTTGGGGCTGTGAGTAGCTACCTTTCCCCTGTAATCCATCACAACGACAAGAGAATTTTTGTGAAAGGTAGCATACAGGTTTAAACATTCCGTACAAGAAAACTAAACTTTGTTTAATTGGTGTAATAGGTGAAGATTCTGTTTTGTATGAAATGTCGTCCATAGAGGTACAGTTAGGCCCGAAGACTCTGACTACAAAATTGCTATGTGCTCCATCAAATACAGGTGCAATTCTAGGCATGGATCTACTCAGACAAGTACATCTAACTTTAGACATGTCCTCAGAATCTGCTAGCATAAACATTTCCTCAGCACAAGTTTCTACCAGTGGTGCAACCACTCCTGAGTATGCTTTCTTACAGAATCATCCAATTTGGGCTAAAGACAAGGATGATTGTGGGTTTTTGACAGGCGTAGAACCAGTCAAATTGACAGGAACTCCACCTCCTGTAACCAAACAATATCCGATCAATAAAGAAGCTATACAGGGAATCAAGCCTATTGTAGAAAAATTGCTGAGGCAAGGAGTGCTAGTTAAAACTAACAGTCCCTGTAACTCACCCATATGGCCCATCAAGAAATCCAATGGGTCATGGAGACTCACCATAGACTACAGGATAGCCAATAAACATATTGATAAAATCACCCCCCTAGTAGCAGATCCATCTACAATTTGTAATGGCTTACCATTAAATTGTAAGGTTTTTTCAGTAATCGATATGTCTAATGGATTCTTTTCTGGACCCTTGCACCCTGACAGCCAGGCATGGTTAGCTTTCACAGTTGACTTTGAGCAATTCAAATGGACACGGTTGCCACAGGGATTTCAGAATTTCCCAACCATATACCATCAGGCTGTCAGACGTGATTTGTTTGACCCAGAATGTCCAGTCAAACAGTCCACTATGATTCAATATGTTGATGATATTTTGATCACCTCTACAGATCACAAGGTACATCAAACTAAATTGGAAGCATTGTTGGACTATTTGCAGAAAAGAGGACACATGCAGATTTCACAAACTCAAATTGCTAAAAACCAAGTCACATTTCTGGGTCAAACTATTGGTGCAGGAAATAGATCTATTACACAGGATCGAGCCGCTTCTGTCAAAGCTATACCTCCGCCTAATACAATTAAAACACTCATCATTTTTAAGAACAGCAGGTTACTGTAGACCTTGGATTTAAGAATATGCCTCAATTGCTCAGCCTCTCTATGACTTGTTGAAAGGCCAAGTTAAAGATTCTGATACTGTTTGTATGGAAGAATTTCAGCTCAAAGCTTTCAATGATTTGAAGAGAGCACTATTTCAAGCACCAGCATTAGGAATTGCACAGTCTGATAGACCCTTTGTGCTTTATGTCCATGAACACTTAGGCTTCATGACTGCATGTCTAATGCAAGATCATGGGGGCAGTTTACGCCCAATTCATTACTATTCTGGTAAACTTGACATAGTCGCTCAAGGGATGGGCCTTTGTCTTAGAGCAGTGCAGGCAGTTCATCTAGCACTTCAGGCTTCATCAGGAATGGTGTTAGGACAGACTGTAAACGTAAGATGCCCTCATGCAGTGTCCGCACTAATGAATCAAGCAAAAGTCACTTCTGTCACCTCTCCTCGTTGAGGAAATTGGTTAACAACCCTCACAGCCCCGAACATTGTTTTACAGCGTGCGCCAGTCACGAACCCATCCTCATGTATGATGTCTGCAATGACTGAAGTTGTGTTAGAGGATGAAGGAGAAATGACTCACGATTGTGTTACGCTTACATACGCAGCTACGAGTAAAATAGCAGAAACTCCCATTGATAATGCAGACTTGGGAGTTGTTTGTTGATGGTTAAGCTCAAGTAATTGAAGGTAACAGACGATCAGGTTATGCAGTCACTTCCACCACTGAAGTGGTAGCTTCAGGTCGTCTTCCAGATAATTTTTCAAGCTGCAGAACTAGTAGCCTTAACTAGAGCATGCATGCTAGCTTCAGGATCGGTTGCAAATATCTACACTGATTCCAGGTATGCTTTTGGGGTAATTCATGATTTTGGTGTCATTTGGCAAAGTAGACAGTTTCTAACTTTTGCTGGATCCCCCATTAAGCATGCTGGATTAGTAAAAGATCTAATGTTTGCCATGAAACTTCCAAAGAAATTAGCGGTGATCAAAATGAAAGCACATCTCACAACTAATACTACGGAAGCTAAAGGTAATGTTCTTGCTGATGTAGCTGCTAAACAAGCTTGTTCCTATGCAACTGTACAAGTGTGTTCAGGTAGTACAGCACAGAAGACAATTCTGCCTCCTGAATCAATCATTGATCTGTACAAAGACGTTCCTCTATATGAAGCATGGACATGGTTAGACAAAGGAGCCACAGTGGATTCATCTGGCTGCTGGACCAAAGGGGGAAAGTATGTCGCCCCAGAATCACTGCTGCCATATTTGGCTCAACAAATACACAATTTGGGTCACAGTGGTCCAGCAACAATGAATCACAGGTTCGAAACAGTCAAAAGATGCGTTACATGTCAGAAAAATAATGATGTGCCAACAGCAACTACAGCAGCAACACATACCCCAGCTCCACCAGGACCATTTCGTCACCTGCAAGTTGATCACATATTGTTGCCTCCTTGTAAGGGAAAAACTGATGTTTTGGTAGTAATAGGCAAGTTTTCAAGATGGATAGAAGCTTATCCAACAGGGCGTGCTACAGCTGCACATACTGCTAAATGTCTTGTCACTGATTTCATTCCCAGATAGGGATTACCAGATTCCATTGACTCAGATCAGGGTACACACTTCACAGGACAGGTAGTCAAGGAAGTGTCTAAAAATTTTGAAAATTAAGTGGAATCTTCACTGCCCCTACAGGCCTCAGCATCAGGACAGGTTGAACGAGCGGACAGAACAATCAAAACTAGGCTAAACAAAATGCATCAGGAAGGAGTATCATGGGTTGAGGCACTGCCAGCGGTACTGTGTAGTATGAGAGCGTCACCTAACAGATCCGTAGGACTGAGCCCTCATGAGATTATTACAGGACGCCCAATGCAGATGCCAGGTGTGATTGATCTTAGAAATGCTGATGTACACATTGCCTCAGATGCCCTGATCACTTACTGTGAAAACCTCACAAAGGCAGTACAGAGTGCCAGAGAGAGAGTTGAGTCGTGTTGGCAGACTCCACACGATCATCCCAGGTCAGTGGGTGATGATAAAATCATTCAGAAACAAGCCGTTAGAGCCTAAGTGGCACGGACCACATCAAGTGATGTTGGTTACAGCAGCTGCAGTGTTGTGTCAGGGAAGGAAAACCTGGACTCATGTGTCACACTGTAAAGTTGTTCCCCCACCTACAGGGATAGGATAGGACACACGGACCAGTGAGGAGCCCAGGAAAGAACCGAATGCAACAGGCATCGGGGGCCAATCCTGCGGTGAAGATTCCCTCATAGGCCTTCCCCTACCCACTAGTCCATCCTTACCTCACTGTTCCTTAGGTGTCGCAGGAATTAAGAAATAGGGAAAGAAGGAACAACAATAGCAGACTCAGATTGAACAGAGGATACAACCCTAATGTTTGCAGTCTTTTAGAACAAATACTGCTCTGTTGTCTTTTGTTTTCTTTCTTACTCTGTGAAGATACCACTTGATGGCTGTCCCCAGACCCATACGCACTGACCCCCTCACCTGCGTATAAAGCCACAACCTGTAACAACTAGACCCACTACCGAGCTAACTGTCAAGAAAAAAAAAAAAAATACACAACGCAGACAATCACATACGGGAACTTCAGTCATTCATCAACATGATCAAGATTGCCGTACTAGTAATCATCTTGGACATTCCACAAAGTGTAGACTCCAGAAACAACATATTTTTAGAGCTGATGAATATGTCAAGAAACGCCTTGTTTTCTGGAAAGAACGTTTGCATGCCACACCTGCCTTCAGTAGGAGCAGGAATCCCATGGGTGGCACACCCCATCTTCAAATGTGACACATGTACCTTATTCGTAGTTCATACGAGTGGAATTTACAACAAAAGTACGTCACAACATCACAACTCCTCCAGCTTCTCCGTGTTGCATTCCTGGATTAGCAGCCTGCAACTTAACTTTAGCTACTCCCATCATGACAGATCTACTCTAGCCAATTCCTTTTCCTTAGTGCGTGGAAAATTATGCTCCCGCCTCGACTCCATTGGGGGAAATTCCTCGTGAACGTTGTAACCTTGTGGCAGAAATGAGAACAGAACCCCATGTGGACATTACTCCATCAGCAGGGAGAGAGAAAAATGACTTAAAAGGGTGTCTCCATAAGACACCATCTCTCCAGAAACTCTTCGCAATAAATCAGTGGTGTATGCTTTCTCCACCGACTGCCACCTTTTGGTTATGTGGAACTTCTGTCTACAACATCCTACCTAGCCAATTCAATGGCAGGTGCACCCTGGTTTATGTTTCTACCGGCTATCAGAGAAAATACACACTCCACCCCAAGCTCTCCACAGTTACATAATTCAGCTCCTACCAGAAACAAAGAAGATGGCTGCATTCCAGGACTCACTTGTGCACAAACATGTTGGATTTTGTTCAAGAGTTCTTGACCACCAAGACATTCTTGATCTGTCAGCAAAATTACATCAGATGACTGAAGATAATTCTTCATGGTTTGGAAACCTGTTAGATCAACAAATGACCCATGAGGAAAGGACTGTTCCAACCAGACTATTACCCGTAAGAACTACACGGACCCTAGTGGCATGTTTGTTTCTGTGTCAGCATGCTATTCGTCACTACAGACAATCAACACAGAGCAAGTGATACGTGCCTGTAACTTTTTCAAGTTACATGAATATAAGATGGGGCTTATGTTAACAAACATAAGCTACAGAATGGACTTATGAAGGTTTTAAATTTGTATTATGTGAGAGTTATTAGAACTCTCAAAGGGGGGACTGTGGGATTACAAATTTAAGAACATTGTATTTAACATTTTGAGATAAAGATTGACGACATTCTATGAAGATCAAGTTAATCAGCCCAGGTGTTTGAGACATAAGTCTTTTGTCTTTATGCACTTCCTGACCATTTGGTATGACAAGATCAGAGCACAGTTGTGCTTTTGTCTCTATGATAATGTGAATACTGTCAGAGTGATTGGATTAGCATCTATGTATTTGAATGACACTGTTCTATTGATTGGACACTTTAATGTTTGGGGCGGGTCCCTTTATCGGGTACCTTTACCTATACAACATTTGCATTCATGTCTCCTCCTCTACTGTGTGAATCCCTCCCCCTGAAATGTGGATAAATTACAGTGTTTATACTGTTTGAGTTAGACTTGTTGGATGACTACAGCGACCAAACAGCACGTGTCTCAATAAAGAGTAACATCTGCTTGAAAGATATCCCAATGTCTCCTGGTCTCTGCTTTGACGAGGAAAAAAGTTTCCTTCAAGCCGAATCAAATTCTGTTGCATTATTTTCCTGTTTAACACTGTGAAGCTGCTTTGAAACAATCGGCATTGTAAAAAGCACTATATAAACAAAGTTGACTTGACTTGACTTGACATTGCTTGTGGTCCCTCAAGGATCAGTATTGGGTCCTAAGTTATTTAATTTATATATAAATGACATATTTCATGTATCTAAATTTTTGAAACTGATAGTATTTGCTGATACAATAATACACTTATATAAAAAAAAAATACACTTATAAATATAGTAAACAAAGAATTAGTAAAACTAAAAATGTGGATGGATAGTAATAAATTATCTCTGAATCTACATAAAACAAAAGTAATGATGTTTGGTAATTATAAAAAAAACTCAGATGTATTAAAGAAACACGCAGAGTTTTTGGGACTTCAGCTTTAACTCTGGGGGATACGGTGAATAAGTCCATACATACCATTTTTATCTCTGTGCGTGACATAACTCTGTCTGACGCACCCACCGCTAGCCTAGCTTAGCACAAAGACCGGAGGTAAACGGCTCCATCTAGCCTACTGCTCAATAAGTGACAAAATAACGCCAACATTTTCCTATTTACATTTTGTGATGGGTATAGTTACATCTTGTACTAAGACCGACGGAAAATTAAAAGTTGCAATTTTCTAGACCAATATGGCTAGGGACTATACTCTTATTCCTGCGTAATAATCCAGGAACTTTGCTGCCGTACCATGGGTGCAGCAGGTGCAATGATATTACGCAGCGCCTGAAAATAGTCCCCAGCAAGCTCTCTGTGCAAGCAGGTTGTCACGTTGGTTATGTTGACGGAAGTTAGCCTGTTTTCAGGTTTCCAGTCTTTGTGCTAAGCTAGGCTAGAGGTGGGTGCGTCAGACAGACTTATGGCACCATGGAGATAAAAATGGTATGTATAAACTTATCTAACTGATCGATTGCTGCTGATCGATTGCTCCTGTCTGCTTCGTTGCTGTGCTCGTGTGTGCTCTGTTCACTTTTGAATCTTTATTTGATATCATTCCCTGTTGTTTAAACTGCTAAATATAACTTACCCATCAACATATATTGTCTAATATTGCCTACCATATTAAATCTGACATCGCTAGCTTTTTAATCTAAATCACTATCACACGTTAGCATTTCGCTAGCCTGTTAGCTTGCCATCTCTGCACTCGGGTCTCTTGTTCCATAGTTCATTAAACAACTGTGATGAGTTGGATTAGTAAATAGACTCCATCAAACAACTGGTAAATTGGATTAATCAACAAATACGGTAAGCCATGTCTTCTCCTTTTATTGTCATCCTGCACTACATGTTTCATGTTTAGTATATCTGTCTCCGTTGGTGAACAGGGCTTCACATGTGATAAATGTAAGGAGATAGTCAGGCTGACTGAGAAGATTTCAGAATTAGAGACACGCATCCAGACTTTATTTGAGAGTAGTGAGAATTTAACAGCTTTAGACACTGCTTTGGATGCGACTAGCTTAGTGAACTCTGTACATTGTTCAGTTCCGGCTGTAGAGCCCGTGCAGCAGGGCAACTGGGTGACGGTGAGACGGCATAGTCGCGGATCAAACATAACACTCTTCCGTTCCGATTAGAACATCAAACAGGTTCTCCCCACTCAGTGATGCACCCACTGAGAATCCTGTTGAAAGTGCCCTAGTTATTGACGATTCTATTACACGGAACGTGAAAATAGAGACACCAGCCACCATAGTCACATGTTTACCGGGAGCCAGAGCGCCTGACATCAAAGCAAATTTAAAAGTGCTGGCTAATGCTAATCGTAAATTCTGTAAGATTATTACTCACGTCGGCACTAATGATGTTCGACTTCGCCAGTCGGAGATCTCCAAAATTAACATTAAAGAGGTGTGTGAACTCGCAAGTATGATGGCAGATAGCATTTATTGCTCTGGTCCCCTCCGCGTTAAAAAGAGTGATGAGATACTTAGCAGACTATCATCACTCAATGGCTGGTTGTCTAAGTGGTAGGGTTCAAACATAGGGTTCAAAGACAATTGGAAAAGCTTTTGGGGCAGACCTGACCTGTTGAAAAGAGATGGTATCCATCCCTCCTGGGGTGGTGCTGCTCTTCTTTCTAGTAATTTGGCACATAGTCTTAAAGCTAAACCTTGACTAACTAGGGCCCAGGTCAGGAAGCAGGCGGACTGGCTTACCCGACCGTCTGCTAGCTGTCTCACGTCACAGAAGTCAGATAAATCCCAGCACATAGAGACTCTTTCACCTAGATATTATCACATAGAGACTATGTCTGTTCCACGAATTAGTAAATACAAAAAACACCAAAACTATTCAACGGTAAAAATTTTATTGATGTCCAACAAATAAACAACAGATATAATACAGATGAACAAATGATAAAGCTCGGGCTGCTGAATATTCGATCCCTTTCCTCAAAAACGCTTTTTGTTATTGATATGATTACAGATAATAATCTAGATGTGCTGTGTTTGACAGAAACCTGGCTAAAACCTGATGACTACATTACTTTAAATGAGACCACCCCACAAGATTATTGTTATGAACACGAGCCGCGTCTGAAAGGTAAAGGGGGAGGTGTTGCTGTAATTTATAATAATAAATATAGAAGTCTAGTTTCAAATATAATTCCTTTGAAGTTTTGGTGCTTTACATAACGTTATGTAGTGAAATTGATAAATCCCGTTTAACATTTGTGTTGGCTAATGTATACAGGCCACCAGGGCACCATACAGACTTTACCAGAGAATTTGCTGATTTTCTATCAGAGTTAGTACTGGCTACAGATAAAGTCCGTACAGATAAATTGTTGGTGATTTTAATATCCATGTAGACAATGAAAAAGACGCATTGGAATTGGCATTTAGAGACATTCTAAACTCTATTGGAGTCAGGCAACACGTATCAGGATACTTTAGACCTAATATTGTCACATGGAATAAATGTTGATACCGTTGAAATTCTGCAGCAGAGCGATGACATCTCAGATCATTACCTAGTGCCATGTATACTTAATTTAGCAAAGGCTGCAAAGCCGTCCCCTCGCTTCAAATATGGCAGGATTATCACTGCTGTGACTAAAGATTGCTTTGTAAATAAACTTCCTCATCAGTTTCATCTCCTCAGCATCCCAGATAGCCTAGAAGAACTCGATGTTGCAACAGAAACTATTGACTCTCTCTTTTCCAGCACTTTAGACACAGTTGCTCCCTGGTGCTTATAGAAGATTAAAGAAAATATTCCAATGCTGTGGTACAACGAGCACACTCGGGCCCTTAAAACAGCAGCCAGAAAAATGGAGCGCAGCTGGAAGAAAAAAAAACTGGAAGTTTTTCGCATTTCGTGGAAAGAGAGCATGATTGCATATAGAAAGACCATAAAAACTGCTAGATCTGCTTATTTCTCAACTCTCTTAGAAGAAAACAAACACAACCCTAGGTATTTATTCGATACAGTGGCTAAAGTAACCAAAGATAAAGCTTCAACTTCTGTTGTTTGTAAACAGCACAGCAGTTATGACTTTATGAACTTCTTTACTTGTAATATTGATAATATTAGGAAAAAAATTATAACCTTGCAGCCGTCTACTACTGTATCACATCAGACAGAGCATTGTAGTGTCACTGAGGAAAAATTACATTCATTCACTGCTAAAGGAGAAGAAGAATTGGCTAAACTTGTTAAATCATCAAAATCAACAACATGTATGCTCGACCCTATACCGACTAAATTACTAAAAGAGATGCTTCCAGAGGTCATAGATCCTCTTCTTAATATCATTAATTCATCCTTGACATTAGGATATGTACCGAAAACTTTTAAGTTGGCTATTATTAAACCACTTATTAAAAAACCACAACTTTTTTCCTACAGAATTAGTCAATTACAGGCCAATCTCAAATCTACCCTTTCTGTCAAAAATACTAGAAAAGGCAGTGTCCTCACAATTATGCTCCTTTTTAGAAAGAAATGGTATCTGTGAGGATTTCCAGTCAGGATTTAGACCGTATCATAGTACTGAGACTGCTCTCATTAGAGTTACAAATGATTTACTCTTATCATCCGATCATGGTTGTATCTCTCAGTTAGTGTTACTCGATCTTAGCGCTGCATTTGATAATATCGACCACAACATTCTTTTGAATAGACTCGAAAATTATGTTGGCATTAGTGGAATTGCATTGGCATGGTTTAAATCATACTTATCTGACCGTTATCAGTTTGTAGCAGTAAATGAAGAGATGTCACACCGATCACAAGTTCAGTATGGAGTATCGCAAGGCTCACTGCTAGGACCGTTGCTTTTCACCCTGTACATGCTACCACTGGGAGATAATATTAGGAAGCATGGAGTTAGTTTTCATTATTATGCTGATGATACTCAGCTCTATATTTCTTCACGCCCTGACGAAACTTACCAATTCACAGGATTAACGGAATGCATAGCTGATATTAAAAATTGGATGACTAGTAATTTCCTGCAACTTAATTAAAAAACTGAATTTTTAATTATTGGACAAAAAAACTCCACATGTAGTAACCTAGAATACTGTCTAACACTTGATGGCTGCTCTGTCAAGTCCTCGTCGTCAGTTAGGAACCTGGGTGTGCTCTTTGATACCAATCTCGCATTTGAAAGCCACATTTCTAGCATCTGTAAAACTGCATTCTACCATCTTAAAAATATATCTAAATTACGGCATATGCTTTCAATGCAAAATGCTGAAAGGTTAGTTCATGCATTCATGACCTCAAGGCAAGATTATTGTAATGCTCTATTGGGTGGTTGCCCTGCTCGCTTAATAAATAAACTGCAGCTGGTCCAAAAGCAGCAGCCCGAGTTCTTACTAGAACCAGGAAGTATGAACCTATTAGCCCGATTCTGTCAACACTGCACTGGCTCCCTATTAAATATTGCATACATTTTAAAATCTTGCTTATTGCTTACAAAGCACTAAATGGTTTAGCTCCCCAGTACTTGAGCGAGCTCTTAACGCATTATACTCCATCACGTCTATTGTAGTCTCAAAATTCTGGCCAGTTGATAATACCTAGAATATCAAAATCAACTGCAGGTGGTCGATCCTTTTCCTATTTAGCACCTAAACTCCGTCTTCCTAGCATTGTTCGGAAAGCAGACACACTCTGTCAGTTTAAATCTAGACTAAAAACACATCTCTTTACTATGGCATACACAAAACATTTTTAATTTATATTTTATTCAAATCAATTAAAAGATTATTAGGCTGCATTAACTAGGTCAGCCGGAACCGGGAACACTTCCCATAACACCTGATGTACTCATTACATTATAAGAAGAATGGCATCTACGCTAATGTTAGTCTCTCTACTTATCCCGAGGTTTACTGCAGTCAGCCGGGTCCGGGCCATATCCAGATCAGATGGTGGACCTGTGCCCAGACATTACCAACGCATCCCTGAAGTGTCTGCAGAGACCGTGTCAATTAGACTTCCCCCTGAAATTGCCTCACCGACACGGCGTCCTCATAAACTCGTTCCTGGCATGATGACTCCGATATTTCAAATATTCCTATTTAATAATTGTTTAATGGACACGTCATCCTCAATAAACCTGTCTCCGGCGTGATGCCTCCGACCTTTCGAATATTCCGATCTAATATGACTTCTGACCTGTAAGGTTGCCAAAATAATAATCATACACTGTTTGATAACTGGCCAGAGGAGAACTGGCACCCCGACTGAGCCTGGTTTCTCCCAAGGTTTATTTTTCTCCATTATGCCACCTGATGGAGTTTTGGTTCCTTGCCACTGTTGCCTTTGGCTTGCTCAGTTGGGGACACTAAATTTTCAAATAAATATCCAAATAAATGTAATTACTAAACTAAATTAACTATGTCAACTACATTACTTGAATATATATGATAATTGAAATGAGCTAGATGACATCACCGTTTTCTCCAGAGCGGCTGTACAGCCGAATCAAATTCGGTTGCATTATTTTCCTGTTTAACACTGTGAATCTGCTTTGAAACAATCTACATTGTAAAAAGCGCTATATAAATAAAGTTGACTTGACTTGACTTGAACTGTCAGACATCTCTATACAATGCATCTTAAGAGACAGATAGAGCTGGCAGAAGTGTAAGGCCCGCCCAATCGTCCCAATGAAGGATTACGATTGGTGGGTGAAGGTTTCGTGCACGTTCGATCTTTTCAGCGGGGCAAAGGGATTTAATTCCAATTTATCTTTATCTGACTCCATTTTATCATGACCTCGAATTTAGGTTAGAATGCCGATTGGTTATTAGGTCATTTGTATAACAATTTAACTACACATTTGATTAATCTGTTTAACTCTTTACTCTTATTGAAATTATTCATTCAGATCTCAAAGTCGCACAGGGTCCTCACACCGGCCGTTATGCGGGCCCACGATCACAAATTGTCAGTCTTGGTCATGTAGACAGAGGTATTTGACTATATTATTTAGAGGGTTGCTCCCATGCTCACTCACTCTAAAAGTATTTTATTTAGTCCCCATAGATCTGTGTACACTTAAATAAATCAACGTTATCTCTAGTCAGAGGTCATGACCACTACTTCAGATATAAGCCAACCAATACTTTCTTTAATTGTAGCTTTGGTTTGGTCATGCCATGGTTTCCCATGTACACTTAGCTAGAGTAACTTTACATTAAACAGAGGTAAGACTCACCCTATTTAGGTTGGCCGATCAACATTGTTGTCCTAAACAGAAATTCCCTTTTTAGCCTTCACAGTCTAAGTACACTTGAACTAATACCAAGCGTTAGGCGGAGCTCTAAAATTCTCAGTTGGCGTGCCCCAATGCCCCACTCAAAACTGGACTTTAGTCCGGTACTAACCTGACACAGATTAGCGGTAACAATGGATACAACATAATCTACTAAAGTCAGTAATTCTAGAGTAAATCAGAATGAAATCAAAATGTAACAATTTATTATTAGTCAGGTAAATGTATCATGCCAATTACATAATCAATTAAAAAATAATCAATACATAACATTAAATGCTCTGAAGTAACGAGTAAAAGATGCATACCTGACATCTGAAAAATACATAATCCTGAGCACCTGGAACACGCTCAGCATTACGGGCTTGATCTGGTTACAGAATCGCGCCCTGAGCCCCATGCAACATCTCCTTAAATATACAGACCAAGAAAGAAACCTCTTTCAAATGTAAACATGAGTTCACAATGGGAATTAGCATTAATCAAGTCCTATAGATCTGTATTGACGACAGGAGGTAAAGACCAATTGGCCGAAGACACACCCATCACACATTAAGCAAAATATCTCTAAACTTTTAAAACCTGTATTATCTTTTGCTTTACTTCTGTGAGAATGAGACCTTTGTACCAGTCGCACTGAGACATTTCAAATGATATAATACTGTATGATACTTGTTCACATAAAACCATATAGATTTTGGGTGAATTTTAGGTGATCTCAGCATGAGAGAGAGTAGGAGTGGGGGGCAAAAGAGAAAGATGTTGATTAGGATGATACTGAGGTGAGACTTGTGTCTTGAATGGTGATGCTAATTTCGTAAGAGACAGTTCAGATGTTAATTTCCAGAAAGTGTCCTTAGTCTTCTAGGGGAGTGATCGTTCCTCAACCAGACAGTCCGGCATGTGCTAGTTTTTTTCAGGCTTACAGAAGTCAAGATCGAAAGTGAACAAGAGAAAGCTGCAAAACATTGACCTTGAGATGGAAATGAAACGCAAGACATTGAGGAAACTGGACTTGGAAGTCCAAAAGCTAGAAGTTACTTCAGTTCACACTCTAACCATGACTGTAACACAATGTATTCATCATTACATTGTTTCCCCTCCAAAGCTCCAAGCTGACAAGTGATGACAGCAAAATAAAAAATTAAATAAAAAATCCAAAAACATTGTGGTCTCCTACCTTTTTCATGAATCGCCAGTACACTACATAGTTATTAATCCAGTGAAGTGGAACTAATATTTGGGAAGATAACCACACAGTGTGTGCTACCAATGCCAAATAAAATGCATGTACACATGAAAGAGTGACATACGTTATCCTTTATTAAAGGATAGACTAAATCAAAACAAAATTAACTGAAATAATGTGCTATGTATTGTTCTCTGACACTCTTCATAATAACACTAAAATAACAGTAGGCATACTTGGATGAATGACAGTATATCTAGTATTTTAATGCAGGATCATTAAAATTATGCAACAAATTTAAACGCATTAATTTCTAGTAGGATTGACAGTGGAAGTAACAGATATATCACTAGGAATAATCTTAGCCTGGTTGTTAGCCTGCTCTGGAGCAGGCTAGCTGCAAAGAATACATCTCCATAGTAACTTAATTTAGCTTGCTTTCATGCAACTGAGTCAGGGCTAAATTCAGCCAGGATAAGTGGAAAATCCCAGGTTAATCCCTTATCTTGCTTTTGTGCAATACCCCTCTGATCTCAATCCAATCGAGCATCCGTGGGATGTGCTGAACAAACAAGTCCAATCCATGGAGGCCCCACCTCGCAACTTACAGGACTTAAAGGAACTGCTGCTAACATCTTGGTGCCAGATACCACAGCACACTTTCAGGGATCTAGTGGAGTCCATGCCTCGACGGGTCAGAGCTGTTTTGGCAGCAAAAGGGGGACCAACACAATATTAGGACATAATATATGCTAGATCTGTGTATATATTTATTACAGTCACACAACTTTCGGTACTTATAGTGTCATTATAAAGTATGTATGTGTAGATATAAGGGAACAATATGTAAATGTTTGGGGAATAAAGGGGTAACTACCAGGAAAATGAACAAATTATTTATACTGTAAGTATTTTTTAATTAAGGTAATTATTTGTGTAGTTACAGGGTAAGTGGTGCTTGTTATTCCATGTAGTTAGTATGGTAAGTATGAATATGGGCTGTAAACTAAAGTGGTGCTTGTTCCCCTCTTGTTTCATGTAGTTACAGAATAAGCATGAATCTGCGGGCTGTAAATTAAAGTGGTGTTTGTTACCCTCTTCTTTCATGTAGTTACAGGGTAAATACAATAAAAACACATACACAATCTGATATCACTCTGAAACATTTATTTGAAAAACAACTTTTAAAAACAGATTTACGACAATTTACGGCTTCATCCTCCTCTTCTTTTTCTTTCTTTCCACAGATGAATCTTAAGCAGGAATCCCATGTCTCTAGCACCACTGTAACAACACGGATAATTACCCCTTAATTAAAAAATACTGACAGTATAAATAATTGCATATTGTAAGTAATAAATAATATTACATATTGTTCCCTTATACCTACACATATGTACTTTATAGTTACACTATAATTACCGAAAGTTGCGCTGTAAGTTCGTTTTACTTACGCAGTACTTTCCAGGCTGTAATCTAAAGCGTTACCCCTTTATTTAACCGAGGAATGCTTGCTGCGATTAAAAATCTAAAATGACTTAAGCCTGGGGCACATTGCACGATTTTCAGCTGTCCTAGACGAAAGATTGCCATTGTGAAACAATCGTGGCGATTTCTCCGATCGTGGCTCCTAATCGGTGGTCTTATGTCGTACAGTGAGAGAGATTCAAAGACGGCTGTTGTCACAGTCTTGCGACCAAAGACAGCCTATGATAATTTTCTGTGTCAAAAAATCCAGCATAATCACCACACAGTGTGTTTGCTGCTACGACCTACGTCTACTGACCAGCCAATAAAGGCTGTGAATAAATATTGCAAAATATTATTACAATTTAAAAATATATATTATTTTAATGTAGGCTATTTCAGCTGTAATTTTAGCTGAATTTTCAATATCATTACTCCAGTCTTCATTGTCACATGATCCTTCAGAAATCATTCTAATATGCTGATTTGCTGCTCAAGGGACATTTATGATTATTATCAATGCTGAAAATGCTTTTTGTTTAAACCGTCATACGTTATTTTTATGGTTAACTTAACAACTGTCACTTATGATCAATGTAATGTATCAAATTTATTTTAATGTGTATATATAACAAACATTTCACAAGAAATAGTACTATTTATTACGGAAGAGGATTAGGGCCAAGCAATAATAATAATAAAATAAAACCATCTCAAGATTAAAGTCATTACAATGTGAGATTAAACTTGTTAAATTTCGAGAATTTTTTTTGAAATAAAACGTTGAAAATAAACACATTACATTTTGAGAATAAAGTCGTTGTGTTTTAAAAAAAGACTTGTCGAGAATAAACACACGTTCGATCAGTGTCATGTTCATGGCATACTGATGACATGACAGAGTTTATCATTTAGTCAAGCTATACGTTAGGCTTTCTTTCAATTACAAACAAATACTAGTGATTATGCTTATCTGCACATAGTATGGTTTATATAAGGTGTGTCAAGTCAAGTCACCTTTATTTATATAGCGCTTTTTACAATGCATATTGTTTCAAAGCAGCTTCACAGTGTTAACAGGAAAATACTGCAACAGAATTTGATTCGGCTGTACAGTCGCTCTTAATAAAACAGCAATGTCATTGTCCAGTTCAGTTCAGTTCTCATATAGTGTCAGTGCGGGTCGGATCAGTAATATAGTTGAATATTTAGTGTCCCCACTAAATGTAAGTGTGTACAGAATTTTATCTTTTAATTTCACTGTCTTAGTAGCCTACACTAAGACAACTTTTTCTTTATAATGCGTGTTATGGAGAATAACGTGTAAACGTGTTGCGTTTATATGCTCTCATCTGCATATCTGCACATAGTATGGTTAATAAAGTGTGCACAGAACTTGATCTTTTAATATCTTATTGTCATATCTGTTTCTGTGTCTGGCGCTCAGTGGGACTTTTATGTTGTAGTTGTCTGTGCCTTGTTTCTGTGTTCTTTTCTGTGTCCTGTTTCCTGTGGAGTTTTTGTAGTTCTTTGTAGTTTTTCATGTTGATTAGTCTCAGGTGTTTCCCATTTACCACACCCTTTGTTATCTCGTTAAGCTAGTCTTCCCTGTGTATTTACTGTATTCCCTGTGTTGGACGTTTTTTAATGTTTGTTGTCATGCAGGTGTTCCCTGTTCCCTGTTCCCGTTGTTTATTTTCATTAAATTTCCCTGCATTTGTATCCTCATCTCTGCCTGCCGTCTTAGTTTTTCCCTTGTGTTCCGTGACAGAACGACTGACCCATTATGGATCCAGCGGGGAAATTAACACGTTTCCACCAAGGAGAGCTCAGCACAGAGGACTATGTGCTCAAATTCATCAGGTTGGCTCGCCTGACAAGAATCAGCGAGACTTGCCTTATGATCCTTTTTCAGAGGGGATTGGCAGATCCACTCGGTTCGTGCATGCCACTATGAGGCCCTGGCAGGACGTTAGAGTGCTACGCGGCCCTTGCACTACAACTGAGCGGCTCAGTATTGGTGGGGGGGGGGGTCGATTTGGCAGCCACCACGCCAGAGTTCTCAGTTGTCAGAGGTCCTGGTAACCATGATCTTTGCAGATGAATACTTTAGGGCAGCCCATAGTTATGGGAGACTGGCATCAAGGCTGGAGGACATGGCACTTTGCTCGGTACGAGCCGCTGGCGTCCTTGCGGTGGGGTCAGGCCGGAGGATTTCAGCCAGGATGGCCACCACATCAAAAAAAAAAGTTGTCAAAAGACAACTTAAGGTATCTTAGTCAAGTTTTAGTCAACCAAAAGTCACGTCATTTTAGTCTAGTTTTAGTCAAAAGAAAACTCAATATATCTTAGTCAAGTTTTAGTTAAAACATTTTAGTCTTTTTTTAAATAACAAATTATTTCTGATAACCATTTCAGTCAAATGGTGTTTCACATATTGGTTAAATGTCATAATTACCAGACAAAATACACTTGTTGAATGATTTTTGTTGAATGCAACTTTGTTAAATTTATCGATTTCGATCAGTATCAATTCATATGTATATAGCCTACTGTACATATAAGGAAAAATAAGTTTGCCTTTTTAAGCACTATTTTAAACTTTTCTTGGGTTAAATTATATTTGCTCGCATTCATTAATATTCACTTATGTGTACTTATATAAGTATCATTAAAAACTAGACTAGATACTTGTATATTTATTTATTTATTAAAGAGCCATACAGGCACCTAGTGGGTAAACCATGGTAGTACAAATGAAAATTATTATTTTTCCAGCCACAAAATATTTTAAATGCTCATTAATGGACCATAATTGTTGCACAAATAGTTTTTACTACCAAAAGATCTCCTCAAAATATTCAATAAATATTATTGAACTAAAATATAGAACATTTAATTGAAAAATAGTTAAGGTGTATGGTCACATTTGACCACCAATGAGTATGAGTGTGACCAATTACATTAGTAAGGAATACCTGAGGGCTAAATACAAGAAAAACATTAACATTAATGTTAACAATGTTGCATCTCCATCGCTCTCCATAATAAAACTATACTGTAAATGTGGTTGACGTAATAATCAGTGCACACTACGCTGTACTGTTTACCTGTATAGTGAAGCTGTTGTCTATTCAAATACATTGACAGGGCTGGCTTGTGTGGAACTATTGGGAGCTCCGTGAACCATGTGACCGTGTGCACCGCCAGGAGATGAACGCATGTCGCAACTCTGTTATTCAACGGCTCTGGCTTTAACTGTTATGCCACATTAAGTGCGCCAAAACGCTATTTATTGTTTGAATTTCATATTAAACCTTTACAAATTTGGCGTGAGATTTACTTGGGTAAAGTGAGAGTGTGAGACAGAGCCTGAAAGCGTGTGTCTCACGCCAAATGCGTGACAGTTGGCAACCCTGCTATGGGTGTTGTGTTCTTGCTTCATGTAGTTTCGTGTTGCAGCCACAGGCCTCTCCTCGTCTTCCCCCATCCTCTGGTTTCCACACCACAGTGTCTGCTCCTCCGATCCCCAGCTTTGCCATCCACTATCTCCTCGCCCTGCTTCTCCACATCAGTATCTTTTCCATTCATTCCAGTTTGACAATAAACCTAATTTTATATTCATCCCTGGTTCTGTGTCTCTGTGCCATAACATTAATAGCCACATACATTTGTCTAAGGCAACGCTTAGCTTGATTATCTTCACTGCAGATATATTTATAACAAAATGAAATATAAAACACAACCCTGCCTCTTTTCGTTTACATTTAAAAAAAATAAATAAACATTAATATGTGGTTCAGGCAAAAAGTGTGCATATATATGATTATCTTCACTGTAATAAAATTAAATATGATATAAAACACAGCCCTGTCTCTTTTTGTTAAATTTCTCCCATTGTTCTTTGCAGGACCTCTCAAGCTCTATCAGGTTGGATGGGGAATGTCGGTGCACAGCCATTTTCAGATCTCTCCAAAAATGTTCAATCGGGTTCAAGTCTGGGCTCTGGCTGGGCCAATCAAGGACAATCACAGAGTTGTCCCATAGCCACACCTTTGTTATTTTGGCTGTGTGATTAGGGTTCTTGTCGTGTTGGAAGATGAACCTTTGCCCCAGTCTGAGGTCCAGAGTGCTCTGGAGCAGGTTTTCATTAAGGATGTCTATGTACATTGCTGCATTCATCTTTCCTTCGATCCTGACTAGTCTCCCAGTTCCTGCCACTGAAATCCCCACAGCATTATGCTGCCACCACCATGCTTCACTGTAGGGATGGTATTGGCCAGGTGATGAGCAGTGCCTGGTTTCTGACACTTGCCATTCAGGCCAAAAAGTTAAATCTTTGTTTCATCAGACCAGAGAATTTTGTTTCTCATTGTCTGAGAGTCCTTCAGGTGCCATTTGGCAAACGTCAGGCAGGAGGTCATGTGCCTTTTACTGAGGAGTGGCTTCCGTCTGGCCACTAGACCATACAGGCCTGATTGGTGGAGTGCTGCAGAGATGGTTGTTCTTATAGAATTTTCTCCTCTCTCCACAGAGAAACGCTGGAACTCTGTTAGAGTGACCATCGGGTTATTGGTCACCTCCCTGACTGAGTCTCTTCTCCCCTGATCGCTCAGTTTGGTCGGGCGGCCAGCTCTAGGAAGAGTCCTAGTGGTTCCAAACTTCTTCCATTTATGGATGATGGAGGCCACTGTGCTCATTGGGACCTTCAATGCTGCAAACATTTTTCTGTACCCTTCCCCAGATCTGTGCCTCGATACAATCCTGTCTCTGAGGTCTACAGAAAATTCATTGGACTTCATGGCTTGGTTTGTGCTCTGACATGGACTGTTAACTTTGGGACCTTATATAGACAGGTGTGTGCCTTTCCAAATCATGTCCAATCAACTGAATTTACCACAGGTGGACTCCAATCAAGTTGTAGAATCATCTCAAGGATGATCAGTGAAAATAGGATGCACTTGAGCTCAATTTTCATGGCAAATGCTGTGAATACTTACACCGTAATGAATTGTTAATGGATCATCAATCATAGCTAATATGGTGAACTACACATGGATGCTCTGATAGGACACTTCAGAAAACACAGACTTCATATCTCCACTAAAAACACCTTAGCCGCTTTTCCACCGCCGGGCCGAACGGTTCTCATTGCATAACTGTTCTATTCTGTGCCGATCCAGGCCAGCTGGTACGGTTCTGGTTTCATTTTCCACTGTGGGGATGATAACGGCCGCTCTTTGGAATGTCATACAAAAGCGTCAGTCGTTGCCTTGGTAACACAACGGTTTACTGATAAAATTAGATGTAAATAACGACTGCATTGTGGAGGATGATTAGATATTTCTTTTAATTTTATTTATTCTATTTGTGTTTACGTCATTCAAATGGAGTGCTTAGCCAGCTACAGAGAGACTGGTAGCCAGGCAACAGACAAGTGACAAATCCTGAGTGGCGACGTCACTTCACAGATTCTACCAGCACGGTTCAGCACGGTCAGAAAACCGTGCAGAGAATTCCGGGCCGAGAACGGTTTGTAATCATGCCGTGCCATACCAGGCTCAAGTGGAAACACAACTGGAACCGTTCGGCCCGATGGTGGAAAAGCGGCTCTTGATACCAGTTTGTTAAAACTGGCTCAGAAAAGTAAAGTTAGTTCTGAGAAAAACTTTCCAAAATTTGCTTTTGCTAATACTTGATATGATATTGTGTTATGTAATAAATTATATTCATAGATTTGTGGCTTAAGCATCCAAATACTTTTTAGGGCCACTATACACCAATCAGGCATAACATTATGACCCTAATGACCTAAAATTGTGTTGGTCCCCCTTTTGCTGCCAAAACAGCCCTGACTCGTCGAGGCATGGACTCCACTAGACCCCTGAAGGTGAGCTGTTGTATCTGGCATTAAGATGTTTGCAGCAGATCCTTTAAGTCCTGTAACTTGTGAGATCCCCATGGATCCATGGATTGGACTTGTTTGTTCAGCAGATCCCACTGATGCTCGACTGGATTAAGATCTGGGGAATTTGGAGGCCAAGTCAACACCTCAAACCTGTTGTTGTGCTCCTCAAACCATTCCTGATCCATTTTTGCTTTGTGGCAGGGTGCATTATCCTGCTGTAAGAGGCCACAGCCACCAGGGAATACCGTTTCCATTAAAGGGTGTACATGGTCTGCATTCTGCAACAATGCACAGGTAGGTGGTACATGTCAAAGTAACATCCACATGGATGGCAGGACCCAAGGTTTTCCCAAGTAAGCGACACACACGCACCCAGCCATCCATGTGACGTTAAAGAAAACGAGATTCATCAGACCAACTTCTTCCATTGCTCCGTGATCCAGTTCTGATGCTCACGTGCCCACTGTTGGAGCTTTCGGCGGTGGACAGGGGTCAGCATGGGCACCCTGACTGGTTTGCGGCTATGCAGATGCACAAACTGCGATGCACTGAGTATTCTGACACCTTTCTATCAGAACCAGCATTAACTTCTTGAGCAATTTAAGCTACAGTAGCTCGTCAGTTTGATCAGACCACACAGGCCAGCCTTCGCTCCCCACGTACATCAATGAGCCTTGGCCACCCATAACCTGTTCACCCCTATTTCTTCCTTGGACCACTTTTGATAGATACTGATGTAGCGACTCGGCTGCATATAATAATAATAAATTAAATTAGCTCAATAGGGAATTATGATTAATATTTAATTATTTATAACTAATCGCAACGAGTTATGATTAAATTATAAATCTCCAAATCACCCAAAAAGGGAAATACCTAACCTAGGTATTTATGCAATATATATATATATACACTCACCTAAAGGATTATTAGGAACACCTGTTCAATTTCTCATTAATGCAATTATCTAATCAACCAATCACATGGCAGTTGCTTCAATGCATTTAGGGGTGTGGTCCTGGTCAAGACAATCTCCTGAACTCCAAACTGAATGTCAGAATGGGAAAGAAAGGTGATTTAAGCAATTTTGAGCGTGGCATGGTTGTTGGTGCCAGACGGGCCGGTCTGAGTATTTCACAATCTGCTCAGTTACTGGGATTTTCACGCACAACCATTTCTAGAGTTTACAAAGAATGGTGTGAAAAGGGAAAAACATCCAGTATGCGGCAGTCCTGTGGGCGAAAATGCCTTGTTGATGCTAGAGGTCAGAGGAGAATGGGCCGACTGATTCAAGCTGATAGAAGAGCAACTTTGACTGAAATAACCACTCGTTACAACCGAGGTATGCAGCAAAGCATTTGTGAAGCCACAACACGCACAACCTTGAGGCGGATGGGCTACAACAACAGAAGACCCACCGGGTACCCCTCATCTCCACTACAAATAGGAAAAAGAGGCTACAATTTGCACGAGCTCACCAAAATTGGACAGCTGAAGACTGGAAAAATGTTGCCTGGTCTGATGAGTCTCGATTTCTGTTGAAACATTCAGATGGTAGAGTCAGAATTTGGCGTAAACAGAATGAGAACATGGATCCATCATGCCTTGTTACCACTGTGCAGGCTGGTGGTGGTGGTGTAATGGTGTGGGGGATGTTTTCTTGGCACACTTTAGGTCCCTTAGTGCCAATTGGGCATCGTTTAAATGCCACGGCCTACCTGAGCATTGTTTCTGACCATGTCCATCCCTTTATGACCACCATGTACCCATCCTCTGATGGCTACTTCCAGCAGGATAATGCACCATGTCACAAAGCTCGAATCATTTCAAATTGGTTTCTTGAACATGACAATGTTCACTGTACTAAAATGGCCCCCACAGTCACCAGATCTCAACCCAATAGAGCATCTTTGGGATGTGGTGGAACGGGAGCTTCGTGCCCTGGATGTGCATCCCACAAATCTCCATCAACTGCAAGATGCTATCCTATCAATATGGGCCAACATTTCTAAATAATGCTTTCAGCACCTTGTTGAATCAATGCCACGTAGAATTAAGGCAGTTCTGAAGGCGAAAGGGGGTCAAACACAGTATTAGTATGGTGTTCCTAATAATCCTTTAGGTGAGTGTATGGTTAACAACAATGGGTTGCAATTAACTCCGAATATATATTAAATCATTACAGAATAACCTTTGAATTAGAATTAATTCAAAATTCATCTGATCCGTTCATTTAACGAACGAACAGTACAATCTTTTATCAACTCTCACAAAGTTTTATTCTTTCTTATCAAATCTTCGGGAAGATTATCCTCCTGGTCACGAAGAATAAACTTTCCGAACTATTAGGATATTAATTAAAGCTCGTAGCTAGATCTGAACATTAAAGTGACCATGCTTTGTGAGTGGCAACAATGACAATCGAACGTGGATACAATGGTTTTAATAACTGATACTACAAATACATACGACTAAACAAAGAATACATGTATATACAGAACAACGAATAGTAACGAAAGAGAATGAGAAGAAGAGAACGAAAGAGAGGAAGGAAAGGTTCAGGAATGGCAATTTCACAAACATAACCACCGAGAGCCAGCAACGAATAATATCACCTTGAACAGGGGTACACATCTTAAAATGCATCTAAATTTTGATGGAATTTATACTTGCATGGGTTGTTTTGTGCTGAGTATAAAGAATGCGCGTGAGTCTTCTCAGGGCGTTCTTGAGCTGGAGTGTGTTCTCTTTTGGTCCTTCCGGAGCGTTCTCGATCCACGGGAAGTTTGAAGGTGGTTGGAGCGAATGCCGAAAAGGGGAGGAAAAGAAGATTGTCTCGTCTGAGTTTTTAGAAGACGACTGAGCGCTGAGATGGAGCGCGCTGAGATGGAGCACGCTGAGATGGCGTGCGTTGCCTGTCCGCCTGGCTGCGGAGCGCGCCGACTTCAAAGGAACCAACCCACGTGACTGAGCCGCCAAGCCAGGGCCGAAGCCGCCTGGCCAGGGGACGAGCCGAGATGACAAGAGGGTTGTGTATCGACTGCACCGACTGAGCAAAGATATGCTGGTGTTACTGTCCTTTAAAGAAACATTAATATCCGCCCATCTTTTCGGAAATGACCAATCAGATGTGGGAGTTTTAGGCGGGAGAACACTTTCTTTGTCTCCGTTTATGACCTCATTTGCCTAATTTATGATGGTGTCATACTTGGTACATTTCTACTCCAAAGGGGGTTAACATAATGTGATGCATTTCATAATCATCTACTGTGCACCGTTGGTTAAGAGAAAGAGAGAGGAATATTTAGATATCAAACACAGTATGGCTGGGAGATATTAGAGCAGAGATACATTCTTACACATGAATACAAGCATTTTAAATGACTTTACATTGTTCGTACATCATGACTATGTTGGCAATGACATAGGGAGCATGCGTACACACAGGAATCATCATATACCTTCTGGGATAGTTTAATTAAAGTTACATAAAGAAAATGTCTGTGTCTGTGTATTGGAAGGAGCCTGTGTGTCTAGGCCCCCCTATCTTTTTGAGTGAGGGGGGGGGGGTGATGGGGGGAGAGATTGCGTCCTGATTGAAGTTCTCACAGGATTCTAACGGTGCTGTCTGTTCTACCTCAGCCAAGCCACAAAACTGTCCACGATGCCATCTTCCTCAGACTCCTCGGAACCAGAACCTAATTTATATACGGCTAAAGGTTTTCTGACGTTTATAGTGGAATCGACTCATCTTTGATCCTGTCCAGAGAGACTCCAGACGCTATAGTCCCCCTTTTCATCTGACGAAGTCCATGTGACATCGTCGGACGACAGTCATGAGGGTCGGATGGCAGGTGGATCATGATGGTCGGATGGCAGGTGGTTTCTAATTTGTCTCAACCTTTGGTTCCTCAGGCGAGAGAGTCCATCTCGATGAGGTTTGGCATGGTATCTGTTTTGGTACCTCTTTTCCGTGGGTTTCGTTGAAACCTAGGGGGAGAGCAACCGTGTTCTTGGTCATGGACTCTCGCATCTCGTGGACCTTCTTGAACAGGATGAAGGCCAGGCCCAGTGTCAGGGTGTAGCCTAATGCCGTAGAGAGGCAAAGAGCTGTGTCGGCGGCGGTCCAAGCTTGGACCACTGGGGAGTTGGTCAGGATGGGCAGCCGGGACAGTGTTTGGAGGGCCGTGTCGATGGGAGTAATGTCAATTAGCTGGGACCCCCTTTCCTCAATCTTCAGTTCCAGTTCCGGATCTAGAGTGAAGTTGTGATTCTTGAAGAAGGATGGGATTTCCAGCTCTGACCAGTACTCTTCATTTGGGAGATGGTACAACGCCAGATCATCGAGGTGGAGGATGGCACCCTTTGGTACTTGAATCCACATACTCTGGTTGGGCAGGCTGATGCGTGTGGCCGTGTCATGCTGATCGTAAGTCAGGGTGGCCGTACGAGTGGGAGTGTTGACGAGCCACTGGTCACCCACGATCTCAGCTCGAGTTTCAGTGACTTGGGTGCGAGACGTGGCCTCGGCAGGGCAACGGTTGTCACTTCTCATGGGCTGCAACCCGCAGATTCCTTCAGTGTTGTCTCTAAAGAATGGCTTGCTAGGGCAGAGGTAGTGAATGTCCTTTGTCAAAGTACACATACGCAGGTTGGGGGCCAGGTACAGCTGTGTGTTACTGTCGTGGTAGGCCACCACATCAGGGGTGTGTATCTTGATATGAGTGTTGCCTTGTCAAAACCCGACATTGACCATGTCCTTGAGTCTGTAGATGTTGTTTGATTCGATGATGGGTAGAATCAGGAGAAAGGCCACCTCCCTTTGCTCAGGGTTGACGTGCAAGGGGATGGCACTACCCAAAGAAAAGGCAAGGTGTGCTTGAAGAGGATCTGCTGAGCTGGTAGTGGCGGAGGCCAGCACTGTTTGCACAAGGCTCAGGGGTACCAGATACGGAGGAATCCTGCCCATGGCTAAGCTGTCAATTGAGGAGCTCACTTCCCGCAGCATGTCTGTCATCAGGGCTGTGACCAGCTGAGTTTTGGCAAAATAATTTTTGGAAAACTGAAAACAGTTGTCTCACTGAGTTCAGTTTGGTTCAGCAGGACACTGAGTATTGAGAAACACCACAGTGCCTTTCAATGATTTGCCGATGGTCTGCAGGGTTGCACTCTGTGTTGCGAGCTGTTCTCTCAGCTGTGGGATTTCAGTCTGGCTCACTGCGTTGACGCTAGACATGCCAATGTTGAACAGGGTTCCGACGGCAGCGTGAACTGGAGGCACAGGACAGTGAGCTGGAGGCACAGGACAGTGAGCCACAGCAGCATCCTGGTATAGGAAAGAGAGAGAGAGAAAAAGAGAAATGGGGAGAGAAGTGGTTGATCAGCAAGGAGTGTCCTTGGTTGGTCAGGACAGTCTTTTTGCTGTGAGGTCTGCAACTGAGTTTAGCTTGCATTGGCCCCTCCCTGTCTTTCTCTGCCAGTAGCCACATGTCTTTTGGCTTGATTGCGGTGGACCCATTTGAAAATTGGCTCTTTCTGTCCTCGGCTCAGTTTGATTTGTTATGCGACCGGGGAGAGTTTGTCCACCATCTCATAAGGGCCTGTCCAGTGAGGAAGGAATTTCTTTGACAGCCGATGCTATAATACCAGACCCTGTCGCCTATGTTCAGTTCCTGGTGTGACACTTTTCAGTCATAATATGCTTTCTGGCCTTCAGCACTCTTTTGAAGTCATTGCTGGGCGAAAGCAAAGGTTGCTCTCAGGTGCCGGTGTAGTTCATCAAGATACTGGTGAGTGGTGTAGGCTGTGACAAGGCTGGAGTCTCCCGTTTGATACAGCAGGTGCAGCGGCAGGTATGCCGTGGTCTGGGCAGTGTTGTTTGGTGCTGGAAGACACTTTACCCACTTGGTGAACTGGCACACAACCGTGAGGAAGTATTCGTTGCCCCTCGTCGATCTGGGCAGGGATCCTACCCAGTCTATTTGGAGGTCTGACCATGGGAATGTGACTCCTCTGCGTTGCAGTGGGGCTCTATGGTTTGGGTTTGCTGGTTGGAATTGGCAGCAAACCAGGCACTCTCTGACATATTCTGCCACGTCTTGCTGCATGCCCAGCCAGTATGCCACTTGTTTCAGTGTCTCGTAAGTGGCTCTGGTACTGTGATGTCTGGCACATGGTGCGTCGTGGGCACACATTAGCATGACCCCCCTTTGGCAATGTGGCACCACAAGCCTTTGCACTGTGAGGTCATCAGGGGCATGCCACAGAATGTTGTCTTTCACACGCAGCATGTGTTTGACGTCATGCAGTCGTCTGAGGCCTGAGGCAGCAGTGAATTTAGACGTAGTAATAGGGTGGTTGGAGGGGTCTGAGAGGTGGCTTAGCATAGTTTGTATGGCAGAATCAGAGGCTTGCATGTCAGCTATGTCGTTGTTGGAAATTTGTGGAGCCAGCGCAAGCGGCTGTGATGTTGGACCCATCGCAGGAGTAGGTCATTTGCTGCGGGTTATCGCTGCAACATTAAGGGTGGGTGGGTGGGTTGGAGGTGACCATGAATTGCCATGAAGTGCGCCAGTTTTGGCCAGGGCATCAGTTTGGTCATTCAAGTCTTTGTCAAGGCCTGGTTGTTTTGAGTGACCTTTCACCTTTTTCCAATAGACGATCATGTCGTGTAAGCTTGTGATGTCGTCGCATGCTTGAAACAGGTGCTGGTGTTTGACTGCCATTTTGAACCCATTTTGTTTAAAACCTGGAAGATGGCATGTGAAGCTGAGTCTGGCATAGTTGGAGTCTGTGCAAATAAGGAGTTCTCTGATGTTATGGGTCGATGCAGTTTGGAGGGTTATTAGGATGGCTGCTACCTCAGCATATTGCGATGACTGAGGCCCCAACTTGAAGTGCTGTGGAGGGCAAGGCTGGTCATTTAGCCATAGTACGCCCGCACCTGCTTTTAGGATATTCTCTTGGTTGTAAGAGCATCCATCAACGTAGGCGGTGGGCATTCCCTGACACGTCTTCTCTTCAAAGTACCTGTGACAGGTCTGTTGTTGTTGTTGGGGTTCGTCTGTGTCCAGCATTGGTGTGTCATCAGAACTGTTTTGGCAGGCAGCTTTTTCACAGTCAGAAGTGTCTTGTTGGCATATGTCTTGCTGGCATATGCGACCACTCTTTTGTCTTGGTCATGCCTTTGGTATAGACCAGCACTAAGGCAGTGTTTGGAGAATCCAGCTTCCAAGTGGAACTCCTTTTGTGGGTCAGGGTAAGCAAGACATGGAGCTATGCACAGATGTTGTTTCTGTTCATTCATGGCATTTGCTTGAGCTTCTGTCCATACGAATGGGCAATCCTTCTTCAGAAGAGCAGTTAGTGGTCGTGCAATGTCTGCGTAGTTCTTAATAAACTGCCGTAAGTAGTTGCACACCCCAAGAAAGCTTCGCAACTCTGAGACATTAGTGGGTGGCTTGATGTTCTGAATGGCTTGGAAACAGCTGGATTGCGGTTCGATGCCCCGTGATCCAATGAGTAGGCCCACGTAATTGACCTTGGTTCGACACCACTGTCCTTTGTGGAGGGCGATTTTGGCGCCGGCAGTGGTTAGTTGGTTCAGAACATGGTCTATTTCTTTCAGGTGATCAGCCACTGTTGTGCTCTTCATGAGAACATCATCTACGTAGATGAGGTTGCCTCTCATTCTTGCGTCTGGGCATGCTTTGTTCAGAAAGATGTTGAACTCGGCTGGTGAGTTGGCATAGCCGAACAGGCACCTTGTGAAGGTATACTTTCGGTTGCCGAAGGTGAACGCAAGCTTGGGTTGATCTTCTGGATGTACTGGAATAGTCCAGAATCCTGAGGCCACATCGAGTGTAGAGAAGATTGTGGCTCCTTTGATTCTGGGTATTTCCTGCTCCAGCTGGGTCATGGGCCATCGTGATAGTGGCACCTGTTCAGTTTCCTGTAGTCAATGGTGGGTCGCCACTTGCCGTTTGGTTTGAGGACGGGCCAGATAGGAGCAGAGTAGGTGCTGTTGCATGGACGGATGACACCTTTCTCAAGCATAGAGTCAACGATCTCCTGCACCGGTTCGTGTGAGGCGATGGGAATCTTGTACTGGTTGACGAAAGTGGGAGGAGCATTAGGGTGCGTTGGGATGCGCACTGTGTGGAGGTTAGTGAGACCACAGTCTAAAGAGTCTTTGGCAAATGACGCTTTGTATTTGTAAAGGACTTGTCTGAGTTCTTTGCGTTCTGCATCGTCCTTTATGGCATCTGCTTCTTTCAGGATTTGCTGGACTTGTGTCTCAAATCCTGGATACGGCTCCTCTGTTGTTGTGTCGCCTGTTGTGTTGGCAGTCAGAAGTGCAGCACTGTCATTAGTCTCGCAGGCAGGCTGGCTAGTGACTGTGTATACTGCAAGATGTTGGTCCTCTGTCAGCTCTGTTCTGCACACTTGATCTTTGGCCATCGGCATGACAGAAGCAATGGAGATGATTTTGAAGGGTGTTGTGAACACTGTGTTGTATGTGCTCCCTTCTGGGATCATCGAAGATGGGATTGGACCAATGACTGGTAAGGTGAGTTCAAAGTCATGGAAGTCGTGACTCACTAGCCATCCCAGGCGGTAGGCCTTGGGAATCCTGATGTCCATTGCCATGCAGTTGTTGAACAGGATGTAGACTACACGGGATGACGGTTCAGTGAGTGGTGTGGCTTCCAGACTGAGTCCAAGTCCCACACATTCAGGTGAAGGTTGGAAGAAGCCCAGCGTGTGGTTTAGTGTTTGGCCACATCGCATGTTGAGCCGAACAGCGACCCCTTTGGTGTAAGCTGGTACTGTGGTTTCCTGTTCATTGATTAAGGTGCAGACTTCTGGAATGGTCTGGCCTGACAGGAGGTTTTCAGGGTTGACAGGAACCACAGGGGGCTGTGATGTCGGTGGGGCCCACACCACCTCATTGATAAAATCCACATAAGCCTTGAGGCGAATCAAGATGTCTGCTCCTATGTATACATTATGCGGCGGGTCTGGAAGGACCAGGAAGTACTGAGTGAGGCACCGGTCATTTCATTTCAAGTTTAAAGCACAGATGCCCTTGGCAGTTACCATGGTTGATAGACAGGAGTCCAAAGGGAAGCGGGTGCGCTTGCTGGCAGACGGAAGGTCTGGTGTGTCTTCCATGAGGGCTTTGAACAGTGCTAGGCTGATGGCTGAGTTGTCTGCCCATAGTGCGAGCATGATGTCTGTAGTTGTTACATCATTCAGCTGGAGGTCAGTCATGACCTTGGGGCAGTGACAGTCAGAGTCTATGGTGAGTTGAAAAGTGCAGAGTAGCGAACTTGAACTTTGCTCTGGTGCTGAGACAATGTTCTTGTGGCTGGCTGCAAGGTTTCTCGTGACCTCTGAAGGCCTGACAGTCTGGCTCAGGTGATCTGGGCGGCTGGAGAGGCAGAGGTTCTCGCACTTGAGCTCGAATTTTCAGCTGTCTGAAGTCCAATAGGGGCTCGAAGCGGTCTAGCAGATCTTTGCCGACGAGAAGGGGGTATGTGTCCATTGGTGAGATGTACACAGGGTGTACCAGACTCATTGGACCAATCGTTAGATGGATGGGAGCGATCCGTTCAAGTTGGATCTCATTTTGGCTGTAGGACTGCACATTTAGCTCACATTTTTGAGATTTCAAAGTTCGATTTTGTCTCTTAGCTTCAATTTGGAGTCTGTCAAAGAGTTGAGATGACATTAAAGTGAGATCAGCTCCTGTGTCGACCAGGGCTTCAAGTCTCACCTCATTCTCCAATGTGATGGCTAGATATAGTTTTCTGGCCACTCCCTTTTCGATCAGGTTTCCCAGGAGTCTTGGTTCTGGGGTTTGTGTGGTGATCGGTAAGCAGTTAGAGAGGGTATCATGTGGCTCGTTAGTGAGGCAGACAACCAAAACAGCACTCTCTGGTACCTTGGGATTTTGGTTGTTGGCGTGATGACTTGTGTTGTGTTGATCAGGAAGCGCAGCTGTCAGCTGAGGTGATTGGGCGACGCTGTCACTTGGTGATGAGGTGTCTGGTTCTGTGGACTGTGACTGGTGCGCAGTGCTTTGGGTGCTTGGTTTAGTCGGAGGGCAGTCAGGAAGGATGTTGGGTGCAGGCCTTACACTTAGTCATAAGGAGTCTGGCCTGTCCTTCTTGTCTCCCTTGCGAGGTTTCTTCTGAATGAGTTCTTTCAGAATCCTCAGGATCTCTGCTGACTCAGACGAAGCTGCACTGTTTTGCTCTGGTGGGTGCTCAGACTTTAGTTTGCTCGGGGCGTGTCGCGAGCCATTCCGCTGCTGGCCATCTGGGCTGGATGCTCTGGTTGATGAAGGTCGTCCATTTCTGGGCCGTCGGTTGGCATCCCACGTGGCTCCACCCTTTGGGTGGTTAGATGGACGTGGCTTGTCCCAGAATGTTTCAGCGCGCCCGGTCTGGTGCTTAGGACGGGCACCATCCCGGTTGTGCTGCTCTCTGCTGACTTGGAACGGTCTTGACTCTCTGTTAAAAAGTCTGTCACTGTGGTGTTGCTGGGCGCCCTCTAGAGCCAGCTCTGAACGGTGGTCAGAGACAGGGCAAATTGTTGGATTTCTCACAGTCTTTTCAGAAGCAGTCTTTTGCTTGGCATAAGCTTTATGGGCTAAGTTCCGTAGCTGTCGGGTGGACATGCTACGTGGGCAGGCCAGGACTCCTAAGTGATGGCTTACTGTTGGATGCAGATTTCGAAGGAATAGAGTTCTGAAGTTTAAGTCTTCCTCCCTACCTGGCTCGTTTTGTGCTCCAAAGTAGGCCTGTCGGAGTCTGTTGTAGTAGGCCTGTGGGGTTTCCAGTCGGCCCTGTCTCAAGTCCATGGCGCTGATGATCCCTTGGTCTGAATCAGGGTCCGAAAACTCTCTAATCAGGGCCTGACGCAGCTGCTGGTAGTCTGGTTTGACAGTCTCGGGTTGCCGATCGAGGAAACTCCGCACCTCACGGCTGGACATACCTCGGAGGAGATAAAGTCTGTTCCATGTGGTCACATTAGCCATAGTTTGCAGGTGAAAGTCTATGTCCTGCAGGTAGGCGTGCACGTTGTGGCCTCCTGCAGGGTTTGGGGTGAAAGTTGGGATGTTTCTGGCCAGCTTGTAGAGTTCTTGGGGAGCCATGGCGTGACTGGGGGCACAGATTTTCTGGACGGGCTCCCACCCCTTTGCTGCTGATGGGGGCTCTTGGAAACTGGCTGGTGACATCTTGAGCAGTGGGCTTTCACCCCCCCTTTTGAGCTCGGAACTCTTGACGGGGAGGCATAGGCCCACTGGTTAGGGGTTCTGTGGTGTGTGTTTCCCCTTGCTGGTCACTCTGCAGTCTGTAAGCATACTTAAGTTCTCTGTGAACAGCTTCAAGTTCTTCTTTTAAATAGTCTTTTTGTTGAACCAAATCATGGATCTGGGCACGGGCCGCTTGCAAGTGGTTTTCACAGGCTTTGGCCTTGCCATCCCTTTCTTTCAGTTCAATTTCTGCTCTTGCTAGGAGAGCTTCACCTTGTAGGATTTTTTCCCTTAGTTCCTCTTTGGATTCTCTCTCCAACTGCTCTCTGTGCTCTGTCTCTACACGAAGGTCTGCCAGGGCATTTTGAAGTCTCTCCACTTCCTCCTGAAGCTGTGGGTCCGTTTCATCCTCTCTCTCGCGCCGGTCCTGGGCCTCGAGGAGTAGTTGATCTAGACGACTCTGCGCGTAGGCCTGGTTCTTCCGGGCCTCCTCAGCCTGGAGCTTCAACGCTGCTGCTTCTTGCTCGAGAAGTCATCCCAGTGGTCAGTGGGGCTGGATGAACGGGACATACTGGGCTGTAGGCAAGAGAAAGACAACACAAAGAGGCCAATGCAAGTCCGTATAGGGTTTTAGCGAGCTATAGCAATATGTGACTATTCAATTTGTGTGCATAATTTTGACTAACTGGTGCAGACAGTTAGTAAAATCTAGGCCGGGCACCTATTGTCTTGGCCGTGAGTGGCCAGGTGGGGCCGATTTGTGTGGGTAAGTATCGGATCTAAATAACAATTTTGACAGTGCGGTAGCCTACTGGGTCATTTACTGACACTGGCTGCTGGGTCGTCAATCTATTATTCAGCTTTCCTTGATGGCTCTCACAGGTTCTGTCTTTAGGTGAACTGGAAGAAAACAAAATTAAAGGAAAGCAAATAGAACAAGACAAAATAACCGAAAATAACTAAAAGAAAAGGCATGAAATAAAAAATTTAAAAAAAATGAGAACATAAGAAGAGATAGAGAGGGAAAAGGTCTCAGCTTAATACCAATGCTAGGGTTTATGACAGGGCCAAGTGAGTGGGAGGCGCTGTTGAGCTATAAAACAGGAAGGTTGGGCCAAACACTTAAATGACCAGGGAATATGTATATTCTATGGCTTGCAATAAGTGAATGGGCTTTACCTGATTTACTATGCCTGGGGTGAATTGGGGTCACTCAGGGGAGAATCGGTGGTGAAGTCAATCTCACCGGCGTTCCCTGGACACCGGATCCTCGTCCCCTTGCTACCACGGTGCGCCCGCTCAAACAGCTTGTGACTCTTAGCACAACTGGGCAGCACTCAGGTAAGGCGGGTCAACGGCCAGTCTGCAGGGTCAAAAATTGGGTTTCCTCTGAGACCCCTTTGGAGTCCAAATGGGTGGATCAGAGTAATTAACCAAAATTGCCCTGGTGGTCAGCTGGACTCGTTGACTTCTCCCTGGAGTGCCCGAATTGCTGATGTCGGCTGCGTGCCGCCACCAATGGTACGAGGACAGAGGTGCCCGAGATTCACACACGGCCACTGTCAGTTACGCCGGCCAGGTGACTCCACCCCTCGAAACCCAACCAGAAGGTAACCGTCACTTCACCACCAAGTACTAGGGGAAGTACTACCTGTAAGTACACAACTGGCTGAACAAGTGAGACGTAACGTCAACTTAAGCTTAGTACTTGTTTACACCAAATTTAAATAGTTAGGTACGGTAAGATAGGTAAAGGATTATTTACCAAATGGTGCTAAAACACAAAAGAATGATGATAATAATGGTAATTATCAGAATAACCTTGAAAAAGGGAGACATCGAAATAAATCCATTCAGAAAAATGGAGCCAAAGGAGAAGAGAGAGAGGAATGCCCACCTATGAGGACACCCAGTAGGGGGCGTGCTACTGATAAGTGGCTATCACAGGCTGAAAAGAGAAGGCTTAATTTAAATTTACGTTCAAACTTGTCTAAACTAAAATCTAAATAAGTGCGGAGTACTAGAATGGTACCAATTGGAAATAAGGTAATGATAAATTGATGAGGGAAATCAAATAACTAAAAGGGAAAATAGAATCAAAATAATTCAAATTAAAACAACAGGAGAAAACGAGGAAAACTGACTTAGCCGAGAATGTCACATAGGGGCGTGCTCTCACCAAGTAACATTAATGGCTGAACCGAGAACTTAATTTAAATTCATGTTTAAACTTAGTTTAAACCGGATTTAAATAAGTGTGAAAAGTCAGCAAAACAGGAGGATTGAACAATTTAAAATAATAGTAATAACAGGAAAGAAATGAAAATGATTATAATAGTAAACAAATAAAATAGCGGAAAAGATAGTTCACTTTGACAAACGAGATAGAGGGAAGGAAAGAAACATCCGCAGATGCCCACAAGATGGCGTAGTTGAGTCCACACCAAGGAGTGAATGGGGGTGTGCGTAATTTGAGAGGTGCTGAACACCTGACAGGCTGCCCTCTTGTGTTAGTCAGAGGTATTACGACACTTTAAATAAATAAATAAATAAATAAATAAAAAGTGATTTAAGGGTCCGAAAAGAGGAAGTTTTTTTTCTTCCTAAACGTGGCGATTTACAATCACGAGTGAGAAGAGAATTTGTTTTCAAATCTCCTTTTTGTGCCAATTTGTAAGCACAAAGAATATGTGGCCGGAATTCTTTTCCGCACGCACGCGCAAATGTATGGAACAGAATATTTTTTTCTGTTAAACATTTTTAAACTTGATCAAGGTTTAAAAATAAATACTCCCATTTACACATCAATCGGACACTGGCCAGCAGTTTTCTGATTGATTTGTATAAGGTATAAGCATTTGGTTAGCTACGCCAAAGTTTAACCTAAAGGAGTGAGATCGCTTAGTTGAATAATACACAGACGCAATTAAATCAACTACGATACATTAGTGAGGCCTTCACTAAGATGAAATAAGGAACATCGCTCAAATCAATATTTTATCACACTGAAAGAAGATTTCTTCGTTCTTACAGGTTTTGATAATATTAAATTGTGCTGTAAAGAGGTTTCCTTCTCTTTCACAGAAACAGTTTTAATATTATGAACTGCAGTTTATTTTTAGCAATTAACAGTGACTCAAATGTTTGACACATAGCAGCTGTTAACTGAACTGAAATCAGCTTTGGGCCATTTTGGGCCAGTTATCAGATATGTGAGTTTGCGTCGCGTTGCGACTTCTCTCACTTTCTGAAGCGCGCATACAAAAACAAAAATTAATACCAGTAATATACACATAAAACTGACACTGTTGCTCACAAAACAAAGTTTAAAATGTGCCCGAATTTTTCTCCACCATAAAATGTAGTGACTCGGCTGCATATAATAATAATAAATTAAATTAGCTCAATAAGGAATTATGATTATTAATATTTAATTATTTATAACTAATCGCAACGGGTTATGATTAAATTATAAATCTCCAAATCACCCAAAAAGGGAAATACCTAACCTAGGTATTTATGCAATATATATATATGGTTAACAACAATGGGTTGCAATTAACTCCGAGTATATATTAAATCATTACAGAATAACCTTTGAATTAGAATTCATTCAAAATTCATCTGATCCGTTCATTTAACGAACGAACAGTACAATCTTTTATCAACTCTCACAAAGTTTTATTCTTTCTTATCAAATCTTCGGGAAGATTATCCTCCTGGTCACGAAGAATAAACTTTCCGAACTATTAGGATATTAATTAAAGTATTCAAAGATACTTGAGAGCTCGTAGCTAGATCTGAACATTAAAGTGACCATGCTTTGTGAGTGGCAACAATGACAATCGAACGTGGATACAATGGTTTTAATAACTGATACTACGAATACATACGACTAAACAAAGAATACATGTATATACAGAACAACGAATATTAATGAAAGAGAATGAGAAGAAGAGAACGAAAGAGAGGAAGGAAAGGTTCAGGAATGGCAATTTCACAAACATAACCACCGAGAGCCAGCAACGAATAATATCACCTTAAACAGGGGTACACATCTTAAAACGCATCTAAATTTCGATGGAATTTATACTTGCATGGGTTGTTTTGTGCTGAGTATAAAGAATGCGCGTGAGTCTTCTCAGGGCGTTCTTGAGCTGGAGTGTGTTCTCTTTTGGTCCTTCCGGAGCGTTCTCGATCCGCGGGAAATTTGAAGGTGGTTGGAGCGAATGCCGAAAAGGGGAGGAAAAGAAGATTGTCTCGTCTGAGTTTTTAGAAGACGACTGAGCGCTGAGATGGAGCGCGCTGAGATGAAGCGCGCTGAGATGGCGCGCGTTGCCTGTCCGCCTGGCTGCGGAGCGTGCCGACTTCAAAGGAACCAACCCACGTGACTGAGCCGCCAAGCCAGGGCCGAAGCCGCCTGGCCAGGGGACGAGCCGAGATGACAAGAGGGTTGTGTATCGACTGCACCGACTGAGCAAAGATATGCTGGTGTTACTGTCCTTTAAAGAAACATTAACATCCGCCCATCTTTTCTGAAATGACCAATCAGATGTGGGAGTTTTAGGCGGGAGAACACTTTCTTTGTCTCCGTTTATGACCTCATTTGCCTAATTTATCATGGTGTCATACTTGGTACATTTCTACTCCAAAGGGGGGGTAACATAATGTGATGCATTTCATAATCATCTACTGTGCACCGTTGGTTAAGAGAAAGAGAGAGGAATATTTAGATATCAAACACAGTATGACTGGGAGATATTAGAGCAGAGATACATTCTTACACATGAATACAAGCATTTTAAATGACTTTACATTGTTCGTACATCATGACTATGTTGGCAATGACATAGGGAGCATGCGTACACACAGGGATCATCATATACCTTCTGGGATAGTTTAATTAAAGTTACATAAAGAAAATGTTTGTGTCTGTGTATTGGAAGGAGCCTGTGTGTCTAGGCCCCCCTATCTTTTTGAGTGAGGGGGGGGGGGGGGGGTGATAGGGGGAGAGATTGTGTCCTGATTGAAGTTCTCACAGGATTCTAACGGTGCTGTCTGTTCTACCTCGGCCAAGCCACAAAACTGTCCACGATGCCATCTTCCTCAGACTCCTCGGTACCAGAACCTAATTTATATACGGCTAAAAGCTTTCTGACGTTTATAGTGGAATCGACTCATCTTTGATCCTGTCCAGAGAGACTCCAGACGCTACACTGACCACTGCAGACCGGGAACACACCACAAGAGCTGCAGTTTTGGAGATGCTCTGACCCAGTCGTCTAGCCATTACAATTTGGCCCTTGTCAAACTCGCTCAAATCCTTACGCTTGCCCATTTTTCCTGCTTCTAACACATCAACTTTGAGGACAAAATGTTCACTTGCTGCCTAATATATCCCACCCACTAACAGGTGCCGTGATGAAGAGATAATCAGTGTTATTCACTTCACCTGTCATAATGTGGTCATAATATCATGCCTGATCTGTGTATATAGCCATGTTCTTATAACGGCTTCTCTGGACTTCTTCTCTGGACTTGTGACGGAAGGAGACAGAGTCCTCTCTGGAACCTGGTCACGGGCTGGAGCCCTCTCTGGACTCTGGTCAAGGGCTGGAACCCTCTCTCGACTCTGATCACAGGCTGGAGCCCTCTCTCGACTCCGGTCACAGGCTGGAGCCCTCTCTGGATTCTGGTCAGGGGTTGGAGCCACTTCTGGACGCTGGTCAGGGGCTGGAGCCATCACTGGACTCTGGTCATGGGCTGGACTCTGGACATGGACAGGAGACATCACGGGACCCTCGACGGGGACTGGAGACGTCACGGGACACTGGACGGGGACTGGAGCTGGTTCTGTCCAGAAGTCAATGAGCCAGTCATCAAGCGCTGGCTTTGGCGTTGCTGGAGTCGCAGTGGGGCTGGTGAGCTTGTCCTCGGCAAGGCTGATGGTGTAAGGGGAATTACAGATCACCAGCACCCACTCGTCAAACTCCTTGAAGTCCCCTTGACGTCCCACACCGGGCAGGCGTGCCTTGTGCACCTTCTAAGCAGAAGGTGCACAGCGAATGGTCTAGGAAGTTGGTGAGGCATGCCAGGTCGATGAACACACGGGTGTGAGCCTCGAGGGATAGAGTCTCTTGCTCTAAACAGAGCATCTGCACTGCTGCAGCGATGTTTTGAGGTCTAGTCATCTGTAACGTTTAGAAGTACCAGGAACAGGATGAAGACTCAGGAGATAATAAGCAAACATAAACTTTAATCCAAACTTCACAAAGAACTGTAGACAGGCAACGGAAACCCAACTTAACATAACAGTGACTAGACAAAGACTGAAGGTGAGGGTGTAACTTGAAGGGGGGGTATCACACACAGTTTCTGTCAATCTCATGTCAATCTTGAGTACCAATAGAGTAGTATTGCATCCTTCATATCTCCAAAAAGTCTTTAGTTTTATCATATTTATAAAAGACAGATATGCTGTACCAAGTCTTTCCGAATAAAACCGAGCGGCTGGAGGCATATCGTGTGGGCAGAGCTAAAGAGCCACGAGCGCGCACAGCTATTGCGTTGAGAGCGTCTGAAAGCTGTGACATTATCTGTTAACTCGGGCGCAGAAATGAAAACGCGTTGCTAAAGCCTCGCGGTCAGCCCGCTCACGGAGCATCGCTGAATGGAGAATGGTGCTGTTCCAAGCGGTTGACCAGTGAGGTGTGGATTTGTGGGCTTTTGTTAACTTCAGGTAATGTGAACACTTTACATCTGTTTGATATAAAGTCTGCCTTGTGTTGCACACTTGAAATACGAGACCGTAGACAAGCATGATGGAATAAAGATCAAGTTCGTATTTATTAAATAACACAAAACTAAACAGAGAATAAAACATGGCGCATCTCTCTCCCTTGCTCACTCGTGATCTCTCAGGACTTTCTCCAGCTGGCCAATCTGCGCCTGATCATACTATAGATTTGTTCACTTGAATGCCCTTCAGAGTCAGATAAAGATACATTGAAATTAAATCACTTTGCCCCGCTGAAAAGACCGAACGCAAGAAAACTTCACCCACCAATCGTAATCCGTCACTGGGACGATTGGGCGGGCCTTACATACTTTAGTGTGATTTTGTTTTTTTTGTTTTTTTGTGTCAGTTGGAATTAATACCTGGTATAGTGACATTTAACATGTAAAATGTATTTTGGTGTCTTATTTATACATAATAAGCAAGGATGTATGTTATATAGAGCATTTAACTGTTTAAAATACATTTAAAGTCCCACATACTTTTTTACATGCGCTTTATTTTTGGGCGCTTACACGCATTTTTTTTGCACCTTGTTCCTTCTATCCATTGTATTTTAATGTCGGACTCCAGATAGCATTGTTTTCTGAGTCTGGGAATTAAGGATAGTTAGCATCCAAAATAATAAGGTTCAAGATTATCTGTCACTGAATTAGTTCCTGAGACAAACATAGAAAGAGTGGAAGATGAGATCAAAGTGGATGATCTTCTCCACACTTGCAACACTCAGATATTGAAAACGGATCAGAGGAGGAAAATCGGTCAACCACTGACCATATGCAACTTGTTCTACTTTGCAGAGAGCAAGATTTCAAGTTCTTCGGACATGACATGGTGATGGGGCAGTTGATAAAGGATCTCAAAGACCTTGAGGTGAGTGGCATCCAAATGTCCAGTGGTGAGATTAGGAAAGCAATTGTGTGTGCCAATGCCGGGACAATCTTGGCTCATATGCTATTGGGGGTTTTGTTGAAAATTTCAGCACCACTTCCTTTTTCAGATTCTGTGCAATTGATCGACCAACATTTGTGGCAGACCCACTGGCCAAGGGTCCAAGCAGGACTGTGCAGTCATATATAGGTAATGTCCAAGCAGATGATTTGCACCTGAAAAACAGGGTCAAATTTGACTTGCTTTTCAATGATTTATCACATTACCATGTCTGCCAGCCTGGCTTGCCTCCATGCATTGGACATGATCTGTTTGAAGGTGTTGTGTCCTATAATTTGGCTCTATACATTAAACATCTGGCTAGAGTTGGGAAACAGTTTACATATGTGGAACTGAATAGAAGGGTAAATCAATTCAGATACCTAGGTAATGATGCACATGATAAGCCATGTGAGATAAATCCTGGGAGTGATAAACTTGGAGGGCATGCTGTTCAGAACTGGTGTTTCCTGAGATTGCTACCAGTGTTAATAGGAGATAAAATAAGAGACCCAGCTGATAATGATGTGTGGCAACTTGTTTTGCAACTCTGACAGATGGTAGAGTTCATTTGTGCACCTGCCATTTCTTCAGGACAGATTGCCTACTTAAAGGTAATGATTGAGGACTACATGTATTTTCAAAAGAAACTATTTCCTGACCATCCTCTGAGGCCAAAACACCATTATGTTACTCATTATCCAGAACTAACTTATTCGTCTCTGGGCCCTCAGATTTGAAAGCAAACACACATATTTCAAGCAGTGTTCAAGAAAGTTGCACAATTTCAAGAACATTTGCTCTACTCTCGCTGAAAGGCATCAGCTTTTTCAAGCTTACTTAAGTGCTGGTAGTCTGTTTCCACCCCATGTTGTTGTTGAAAAAGGAACAGTTTTGTGATTACAATCTGATTACAATGATGATATTATAGAAGCTGTTTCACACCTTAACTGTCAGTCAATATCACATAAGGCAAAAGTGAAAGGGACTGAATACAAACAAAATATGTTTCTTGTGCTTGATCAAATTGATGATGGAATTGGCTTTTATTTTGCAAAATACATTCTCATTCAAGGAGATTACGTCAACTTCATCACAGAAAGATATAACTCTTCAACTCTCATTGATCAGGGCCTTCATTGCATTTCTGAGAAACCTGCAAAAAGGCTGTTTTGTGTCAGCCAGGAAAATATATTATTCTTATTCAAGAATAAATAAAATCTCTGGAATGTATGAACAAATTCCAGTTAATGACACTTTCATATATAACCCTTTTCTGAAGACTCTTGAGTTAATTTTTTGGAATGATGAAGTGTGTAATCTCATTCAAGAGAAACGGCAAAGTGACATGTATCAAGATTTTTGTGATGGACAGTATTACAAAAACCATCCTTTGTACTCCATCCATAGCAATGCACTTCAGATCCAAATTTACTATGATGATTTCGATGAACCCATTAGGATCTAAACAAGGGATTCATAAACTTGGCTGTTTATATTTTGTAAACTTGCCACCACACATAAATTCTTCCTTAACCCTCTGGACCCTAAGGGTATTTTGTGGCCCTGAAGAAGTTTGACATGCTCTGACATTTGTGTTTTTTTTCAGTTGCTTTAAAGCATATTAATGGCTAAAGTCTGATTACACTGTATTCAGCACAAACAGGGCTACAGTAATATGTGAGCAACATGTACATAAAAGTTTGTAGTTTTGAGAAAATAATGTTTATGCATAGTTTTTGCATTAAAAAAAAATTGAATTTAAAAAACTAAAATGTTAAATCACTGAAATAAGGCCATATAACACACTTTAAACATTTGTTCACAAGGCTTTTCAGAACTGGATGTTGTTGCCTAGAGTTTTTTCTTCAAAACAATGTGAAAACCATTTTGATCACTTATTCATACAAAACAATATAGTCATTTAACTTTTGTAAGACACTTATTGTCAGAATGGCTGTATGCGGGGAGGGTGTGGACCATCATGAATAATGCTGTGATTCACACCTGAGGCGTCAACGACTCCTCTCCTAAATATCAATGAGGAATGTGACAGAGGGAACTATAGAGAATGCATGTGAGGAGACTTAATGATTGAATGTATTGTTTGTAGCTTATTCACAAAATCACGTTTAATTTAAAGGAAGTAATCTGACTATACATTTTTTTATTACATAAAGACTTTACACCTACAGTACCGTTCAAAAGTTTTAGATCTGTATGTTTTTTTTTTTTAAATACGTCTTTTCTGCTCACCAAGGCTGGATTTATTTGATACAAAATAGTAAAAACAGTAATATTGTGAAATATTTTTACAATTTAAAATAAATGTTTTCTATGTGAATACATGGTAAAATGTAATTTATTCCTGTGATGTCAAAGCTTACTCCAGTCTTCAGTGTCACATGATCCTTCAGAAATCATTCTAATATGATGATTTGATATATATGCTCAACAAACATTTCTTATTATTATGAATGTTGAAAACAGTTGTGTAATTTTTTTCAGGAATCTTTGACCAGAATAAATTGCATTTTAAAAATATATCCAAATAGAAAACAATTATTTTAAATTATAAAAATACTTAGCAATATTACTGTTTTTGCTGTATTTTGGATCAAATAAATGCAGCCTTGTTAAGCAGAAGAATTTTTTTTGAAAACATTAGAAAATCTAAAACTTTTGAACGGTAGTGTATACTTGGATTTACACATGAAAACAACACATAGGCTTAAGCAGTGGTAAAAAAAATACAGTGCAAAAGAGACATTCAGGGCAAAAGTGCAAACAGGGACAGTGCAAGATGAACGAAAACTAATTAATCTCTAAATTTGAGTGCGCTTGTCGCAAATCTACATTTAAAATAACGAACTTGAGCGTGCAAAAGACGCAACATGTGAACACTTAGTCAGTGGTTACATCAGCGTACCAGTCAATAAACGGGACAGTCATGTACGGGACATTTAGGCCCAATAAACGGGACGTCCCGGCTAATACGGGATAATTGGCAACCCTACTTTTATATCATGCTGTGTTTAATATTATAGAGCATAACAATATCCCCATGTCGTACGTGTATCTTTATTTAGCATTGAAAGTTTGCCTACCTATTTCATATTTCAACATGTTTCCATTGATTTCACACATTTTAGTCTGGCAATAGTTCAACTAGTAGCCTACAATGTGAAGTTTATGCATCAATAACGCTAATATAAGTGAGAAGAAATGTTTTACCTTAAAAATTCTCATGTTAAAATCACTTTCTGTTTCTTCTGAGGTAAATCCAAGGTAAACTCACAGCGTGTCTTCCAAACTCAATGAAAATCAGAAGAATGAAGAAGCTGATTCTTTGTTTTGAGGTGATGGGGGCGTTTACAGGTTTGCGTTCCTTCACGTGGACAATTAGCATGCGTGGGTGTGGTCACATTAAAGATAATGAGGCTCCGCTGGAGGAACTGTACCTCTTGCTGTTTTCATGTGGATTACATAAACAGAGAATATTTATTTCATTTAAAAGTAGACATTCCAAGCTTTATAAAGCGATATCTGTTGTGTCTGTGTGGCAAATATTCTCTAAGTTCTGAGTCATTTTCAGACGCATTTCAGAGTGGACATCACAGGGAGACAGACGGGAGAACGCGCATCCTGTTTGTTTTCTTTATTTAGCGAAAAGCACAACATTTAGTTTTTATTTTGAGTGTACATAAATAAAAGTAGACACTTTAAGCTTTGTAAAGACATATCGTTCATGCCTGTGAGGCCAAAAATGACGGAGTATTTTAAGTTGTTTTATGAGGAAAAATCCAGCAAAACGCGCGTGTGCATTCTTCGGGTTCAGAGGGTTAATGAACATACATCTAATTTCTTTGTTTTATTCTGAAGATGGAAAAAAGTATGGCATGGACAAAATACTTGGCCCATTGGTTGATGATGTGAAAGCAGGAGGGAATGAAGGTGTCATTTTCTGAGGAGCCCATCTATAGCCCAACTATAACGATAACCTAGGTCTAACCTCGGGGCTCCAGAGGACGATGCTGCCGCCCTCGGGTGTGCCAGCATTGTCCGAGTCAGACCCGGAGCTGACAGCCATGCTGTCTCGGGCAGCCGCGAGCCTCGGGCTGGAGTGGAAGACTCGCTGGGAGCAAACTCTCCCCAGTGCAGAGGATCTCTTTTCTCGGTATGGAGATTGACTCGGTCGCCATGTTCGCGTAGCTATCGAGCGAGCTAGCTCAGTCACTGCTGACTTGCCTGCGTCAAATCGAGAGTGAGAGATTGGTATCAAAGAGCACACCCAGGTTCCTAACTGACGACGAGGACTTGACAGAGCAGCCATTAAGTGTTAGACAGTATTCTAGGTTACTACATGTGGAGTTTTTTTGTCCAATAATTAAAAATTCAGTTTTTTCTGAATTAAGTTGCAGGAAATTACTAGTCATCTAATTTCAGCTATGCATTCCGTTGTGAATTGGCAAGTTTCGTCAGGGCGTGAAGAAATATAGAGCTGAGTATCGTAAGCATAACAATGAAAACGAACGCCATGCTTCCTAATGATATCTCCCAAGGGTAGCATGTACAGGGTGAAGAGCAACGGTCCTAGCACTGAGCCCTGCGGTACTCCATATTGAACTTGTGATCGGTGTGAGATCTCTTCATTTACTGCTACAAACTGATAACATTCAGATAAGTATGATTTAAACCATGCCAATGCAATTCCACTAATGCCAACATAATTTTCGAGTCTATTCAAAAGAATGTTGTGGTCGATGGTATCGAATGCAGCGCTAAGATTGAGTAACACTAACAGAGAGATACAACCACGATCGGATGATAACTCTAATGAGAGCAGTCTCAGTACTATGATACGGTCTAAATCCTGACTGGAAATCCTCACAGATACCATTACTTTCTAAAAAGGAGCATAATTGTGAGGACACTGCCTTTTCTAGTATTTTTGACAGAAAGGGTAGATTTGAGATTGGCCTGTAATTGACTAATTCTGTAGGATCAAGTTGCGTTTTTTTAATAAGTGGTTTAATAATAGCCAGCTTAAAAGTTTTCGGTACATATCCTAATGTCAAGGATGAATTAATGATATTAAGAAGAGGATCTATGACCTCTGGAAGCATCTCTTTTAGTAGTTTAGTCGGTATAGGGTCGAGCATACATGTTGCTGATTTTGATGATTTAACAAGTTTAGCCAATTCTTCTTCTCCTATAGCAGTGAATGAATGTAATTTTTCCTCAGTGACACTACAATGCACTGTCTGATGTGATACAGTAGTAGATGGCTGCATGGTTATAATTTTTTTCCTAATATTATCAATCTTACAAGTAAAGAAGTTCATAAAGTCATTACTGCTGTGCAGTTGGCAGACATCAGAAGTTGAAGCTTTATTTTTGGTTAATTTAGCCACTGTATCGAATAAATACTTAGGGTTGTGTTTGTTTTCTTCTAAGAGAGTCGAGAAATAAGCAGATCTAGCAGTTTTTACGGCCTTTCTGTATGAAACCATGCTCTCTTTCCACGAAATGCGAAAAACTTCCAGTTTTGTTTTCTTCCAGCTGCGCTCCATTTTTCTGGCTGCTGTTTTAAGGGCCCGGGTGTGCTCGTTGTACCACGGCGTTGGACTATTTTCTTTAATCTTCTTTAAGCGCAGAGGAGCAACTGTGTCTAAAGTGCTGGAAAAGAGAGAGTCAATAGTTTTTGTTGCAACATCGAGTTCCTCTAGGCTATCTGGGATGCTGAGGAGATAAAACTGATGAGGAAGTTTATTTACAAAGAAATCTTTAGTCGCAGCAGTGATAGTCCTGCCATATTTGAAGTGAGGCAACGGCTTTGCAGCCTTTGCTAAATTAAGAATACATGATACTAGGTAATGATCTGAGACGTCATCGCTCTGCTGCAGAATTTTTAATGGTATCAACATTTATATATGTGACAATATTAGGTCTAAAGTATGATTACGGCAATGAGTGGGTCCTGATACGTGTTGCCTAACTCCAATAGAGTTTAGAATGTCTCTAAATGCCAATCCCAATGCGTCTTTTTCATTGTTTACATGGATATTAAAATCACCAACAATTAGGACTTTATCTGTAGCCAGTACTAACTCTGATAGAAAATCAGCAAATTCTCTGGTAAAGTGTGTATTGTGCCCTGGTGGCCTGTATACAGTAGCCAACACAAATGTTAAACGGGATTTATCAATTTCACTGCATAACGTTACGTAAAGCATAAAAACTTCAAAAGAATTATATTTGAAACTAGACTTCTGAGTAATACTGAAGATATTATTATAAATTACAGCAACACCTCCCCCTTTACCTTTCAGACGCGGCTCATGTTTACCACCTCCGAGTGGAGCCTGTGTCCTCTCATGTACTTGCCTCAAGCAGTGGCCGGTAGTTGGACAGGCTCAGGTGTCTTCGCTTGCTCGCCATTCCACTCCTCGGACTGGATACGTGCGATTTCTCCTCAGGTGTGCTTCCCTGAAGCCCTGAGTTCCTCCAGCACTGTTGATGCCGACACCAGTGCGTCTGCCCACTCGCTCAGGCCCTCGTGTCAGGCTAGGTGCCACCATGTGCATGGTTCCCCCCTGGGCGACCCCCACATGTGTATTTCCACTGTAAGTCTCCTCGAGCATGTGTCTTCCCTTGGCAAGCTTGCCTCCCTGGGGGTAAAAGTTTCCACCTTCGGCTGGTTTCCCCAGAGTTCTTCCGTATGCAGCCCCTCGCAGGTCATACGTGTGTCTCTAAGTCCTCCCTACGGGCAGGCACTTGGTGCATCTTTCCACGTGGAATATGCTTCCCAGTGTACCTTGGTATTCCTGTGTTAAGTGGGAGTCCTTCGTCCGTACTAGCTTTACGACAGGGAGCTCACACTTACACAGGGCACTGGATGACAGCCGAGTGGCGTGATTAAATTGGGACCCCCATTCGTCAGTCACTGACATTACTCGGAGTGACTGAACGAAAGGGAACGTCTCGGTTACATATGTAACCCTCGTTCCCTGAGGAGGGAACGGAGACGTAACGTCCCTCTGCCACTTCCGCTGTACCGCTGGAACAGCCGGGAGTTCAGTCTCGGCTCCTCAGCAGGTAACATAATGCGATGTTGCCAGCGTACTTCCTTATATACCCACGAGGTGGGGCGGAGTTACGCTATGCAAATTCCGCATGCCCATGGCATTGCATCGCCATTGGGCGCTTTGTTACATCTCGAAGATGATAGGCTTCTAAGCGAAACCCCCATTCGTCAGTCACTGACGTTACGTCTCCGTTCCCTCCTCAGGGAACGAGGGTTACATACATAACCAAGACGTTACGTTGAATCTTTTTCTACAAAACAAAATTTTTGCCATTGAAATGACTGGGGAAAAAAGTGTCCTAAACAACCTGAATTGACCCTATACTTTATGAAATCATAATTGCATTGTTTTAAATCCCAAATATTTTACTTATAACATTCATCATTACCAATTATTCAGATATTTGTATTTACTAATACTGAATTGTGTTCAATGTCACAATATTACTGTTTTAGCATGAGACTTCTTTCAAAAACATTAAAAATAGTAATGTCAAATCTTTTGATAATTTAAAATATAATAGGCCTTTGTAATGTGCCTTTGGCTCGCATTTTATTTTGTTAACTATATTCTAAATAAACTACAACAAAATATATTTCTTTTGTCCTGTTGCTTAGCTCCCTCTCACATACCTGACTCAAAGGCTCAATCTTTATGCAGCTTATTATGCGGCTGATTATGTGGTTATTTGTCGTCTCAGGTGTAAATCACATCATTATTCATGATCGTTCACATCCCTTCGCATACAGGCTTTGTAAAGAAAAAGTGTCTTACAAAATTTAAATCAATATATATTGTTTTATGTGAATGAGCAGGCACAATGATTCTCACATCAGTTTGAAGCAAAAACTCTAGGCAACAACACCCATTGGTCAAAAGTCTTGTGGACACATAAATACTGTGCATTTTGTGGGCTTAATTATGTGACTTACTTTTTTTTTTTTCAAAAACCATGCATAAACGTTATTCTCTCAAAAATATAAGCATGTACATTGTGGTGAGATCTGGTATTTATCTCAGGTCCTGAATAGCCCTTAGAATACAATAATAATAATTGTAACTAAGCAGCCTTGTGCTGTCAGGTCAGAATTAGGTCTAAACCTCCACTAGCTTGTTTAATTTATTAGATTAGATTAGATTAGATTAGATTCAACTTTATTGTCATTACACAAGTACAGGTACGAGGCAACGAAATGCAGTTTGGGTCTAACCAGAAGTGCAATAGCAGCAAGTGCAGGACATGAATATGTACTGAATAAATATAAAGATGGCTATTACTATAAATAGAATTTACAGATAGATATGTACAGAATATAATATACAGATGGATGTTGCTATAAACAGTTTGCAGATAGATATATACTGAACAGAATTTACAGATAGATATGTACTGAATATATATATACAGATGGCTATTATTGTAAACAGAATTTACAGATAGATAGATATATACTGAATGTAATATACGGATGGATATTACTATAAACAGAATTTACAGGGTAGATATGTACTGAATATATATACAGATGGATATTACTATAAACAGAATTTACAGGGTAGATATGTACTGAATATATATACAGATGGCTATTACTATAAGCAGAATTTACAGATAGATGTATATAATGATATGTTAGCTAAGATGGGCAGTATAGCAATGAACGATATAGTGCAAATGAGCATATTCTAGTTAGGTAGTAGTGCAAGATGCATATATGAACAGGTGTTACTGTAGTAACAGTCGATAGTGCAAATGAGCATATTCCAGTTAGGTAAGTAGTGCAAGATGCATATATGTACAGGGGTTACTGTAATAAACAGTCGATAGTGCAAATGAGCATCCAGTAGTGCAAATAACAAGTGAAGGCAGATGTGAGGGGGAGAGGAGGGTTATCAGTATATAGGGGGAGTGGGATCAACGAGGGTTAGAGTTCAATATGGAGACAGTTCTGGGAAAAAAACTGTTCTTAAGTCTGCTGGTCCTGGTCCGGAGGCACCTGAAACGCCTACCAGAGGGCAGGAGAGAAAACAGTTTGTGGGCTGGGTGAGAGGAGTCCTTAAGGATGCTGCGAGCTCGATGCAGACAGCGTTTCCTCTGGATGTGGTCGATGGCAGGTAGTGGAGTCCCTGTGATGCGCTGGGCGGTTTTCACCACCCGCTGTAGTGCCTTGCGCTCTGCAGCAGAGCAGCTCCCATACCATACTGTAACACAGTTGGTCAGGATGCTTTCTATTGCGCAGCGATAGAAGTTCACCAGTATAGCCGAGGATAGCTGATTCTTCCTCAGTGTCCTCAGGAAGAAAAGACGCTGGTGAGCCTTCTTGACCAGGCTGGAGGTGTTGGTTGTCCAGGACATGTCCGCCGAGATGTGGATCCCCAGGAACTTGAAACTGGAGACACGCTCAACAGCCGTTCCATTGATGTGGATGGTGTCGTGTGTGCCTCTTGCCTCTTTCCTGAAGTCCACGATGAGTTCTTTTGTTTTGGTGGTGTTGAGGAGCAGATTATTTTCAGTGCACCATGTGGCCAGGTGCTGGATCTCCTCCCTATAGGCGGTCTCATCGTTGTTGCTGATGAGTCCAATCACCGTAGTGTCGTCCGCAAACTTGATGATGGAATTAGATCCATACACAGGCTTGCAATCGGAGGTGAAGAGGGAGTAGAGAAATGGGCTTAGCACACAGCCCTGTGGTACGCCAGTATTGAGTGTGGTGGAGGTGGAGTAGGTGGAGCCTGATCGAACATTCTGGGGTCTGTTGGTCAGGAAGTCCAATATCCAGTTGCACATTGAGGTGTTGATGCCCAGGTCTCCAAGTTTGGCTATTAACTTGGTTGGGATGACAGTGTTGAATGCTGAGCTGAAGTCAACAAACAGCATACGTGCATACGTGTTCTTATTGTCCAGATGTGTAAGCACAGAGTGCAGTGCCAAGGAGACTGCATCCTCTGTGCTCCTATTGCTACGGTAGGCAAACTGGTGTGAGTCCAATGTGGATGGTAGAGAGTCTTTTAGATGTGCCAAGACCAACCGCAGTAATATACCATACCAGTAATCTAGGTGTATGACCCTTTACCCTTTAATGAACAATACAAAATCAATAATCAGTCAATAACCATTCAACCATTCAAACATTGCAGTCCTGTATGAGGGGACGAATACACAGGCTAATTACCTTGTATGCAGTTCAAGAGCAATAGATGAAAAAAATAACTTGTTCTCTTCTGAGCAATTCAAGTTACAATAATACAGCAAAGTAATTCATACAAATACTCGTAGAGAGCTTAGAGAGCTTGCACCCAGCAATCAAATCAAAAGATGCACACCAAGAATGAAAAGACACAGGTTTTTATACAGAATCTACTGCATTGATTTCTATGCAGTTCTCTAGGGTTTTTTCCAGAGGAACTAAAACTGATGACTGGTCATGACCTGGCTTGTGGTACTTCTTCTTTCGGCCTTGTGGCACTTCTGCTTTCTTCAGTCCTTGCCATATTTCGACATTCTTTCTTCCCTTGCGTCTTCTTTTCTTAGGGTCTTGCCTCATGTGTGTGAGTGTGTATGTATCTGGGAGTGTGTTTGTAAGTTCACAAAATTTTTTAATATCTATATTATAATCCTTCCTTACAACATACATGTTGCTCACATATTATGGTTGCCCAGTTTGTGTTGAATACAGTGTAATGACACTTTGCCATTAATATGTTTATAATGGCAACTGAAAAAAGCACAAATGTCAGAGCATGTCAAAACTTCGAAAGGGCCCCAAAACTGTGCAGACTTCTAGGGGTTAAGTTACGATGCTTTTGGGAAACAGACCGTAATATTCAGATCACTCGTACGATGGTTTTACGAACTTCTTAGGCTTACGATGCTTTTGGGAAACGTAGCCCTGGATGGGCTGTCACAATTGAGACCCTGGTAAGGCCTCGGCCAGTGGGACATTATCTGGGATGAGTGCATATTTTCACTGTCCACTGCATTTGTCTACCAACAGGTTTGCAGGGTTGACTCAGTCGATGGCTGCCATGTCGCTAAGATGTTTTCTGAAAGAGGGAAGAATAAAATAAATAACTCACATCCTAAACTCTGCATGACAGCGGACCTCCGGGACCGACGTTGCCTATCCCTGAACAGGGTTGAAAACTTCTAAAAAATTTCACCTTGGTCCATTTATGTACATAATAAAGAGAATTATATTATATATATACACTCACCTAAAGGATTATTAGGAACACCTGTTCAATTTCTCATTAATGCAATTATCTAATCAACCAATCACATGGCAGTTGCTTCAATGCATTTAGGGGTGTGGTCCTGGTCAAGACAATCTCCTGAACTCCAAACTGAATGTCAGAATGGGAAAGAAAGGTGATTTAAGCAATTTTGAGCGTGGCATGGTTGTTGGTGCCAGACGGGCCGGTCTGAGTATTTCACAATCTGCTCAGTTACTGGGATTTTCACGCACAACCATTTCTAGAGTTTACAAAGAATGGTGTGAAAAGGGAAAAACATCCAGTATGCGGCAGTCCTGTGGGCGAAAATGCCTTGTTGATGCTAGAGGTCAGAGGAGAATGGGCCAACTGATTCAAGCTGATAGAAGAGCAACTTTGACTGAAATAACCACTCGTTACAACCGAGGTATGCAGCAAAGCATTTGTGAAGCCACAACACGCACAACCTTGAGGCGGATGGGCTACAACAGCAGAAGACCTAAAGAAGATTTCTTCGTTCTTACAGGTTTTGGTAATATTAAAATGTGCTGTAAAGAGGTTTCCTTCTCTTTCACAGAAACAGTTTTAATATTATGAACTGCAGTTTATTTTTAGCAATTAACAGTGACTCAAATGTTTGACACATAGCAGCTGTTAACTGAACTGAAATCAGCTTTGGGCCAGCACTCATCTCCACTACAAATAGGAAAAAGAGGCTATAATTTGCACGAGCTCACCAAAATTAGACAGTTGAAGACTGGAAAAATGTTGCCTGGTCTGATGAGTCTCGATTTCTGTTGAGACATTCAGATGGTAGAGTCAGAATTTGGCATAAACAGAATGAGAACATGGATCCATCATACCTTGTTACCACTGTGCAGGCTGGTGGTGGTGGTGTAATGGTGTGGGGGATGTTTTCTTGGCACACTTTAGGCCCCTTAGTGCCAATTGGGCATCGTTTAAATGCCACGGCCTACCTGAGCATTGTTTCTGACCATGTCCATCCCTTTATGACCACCATGTACCCATCCTCTCATGGCTACTTCCAGCAGGATAATGCACCATGTCACAAAGCTCGAATCATTTCAAATTGGTTTCTTGAACATGACAATGAGTTCACTGTACTAAAATGGCCCCCACAGTCACCAGATCTCAACCCAATAGAGCATCTTTGGGATGTGGTGGAACGGGAGCTTCGTGCCCTGGATGTGCATCCCACAAATCTCCATCAACTGCAAGATGCTATCCTATCAATATGGGCCAACATTTCTAAAGAATGCTTTCAGCACCTTGTTGAATCAATGCCATGTAGAATTAAGGCAGTTCTGAAGGTGAAAGGGGGTCAAACACAGTATTAGTATGGTGTTCCTAATAATCCTTTAGGTGAGTGTATATTGAACTATGAATGCTTTTCAAAATACAGATTGGGTTAAAACAGCTTCAAAGAAACTGATGATGCCTCATAGTACAGATTTAAAGAGATTATGAAAATTTGTAAGATCTTGGTAATATTATAACAATTTCGGTGTAAGTGGCAAAGTAAGGCTAGTGAGGATTTGATGATAAGTATCACTGCCAAATGTGATTTTGATAAAAAATTGGGTATGATTAAGCATAATGTCACGAGATAAAGATAAGTGAACGAGCTGATTAAAGTTAAATATGATGTGGGCTATGAGGATTGTTTTAGTGGAAATAATGATTGAGATGGATGATATGGATGTTTTCTTTTTTATTTTCGATTTTTTGAAGAAGAAAGGTACATGCTATATGTATGTAGACTGTAAAACTGAAGGATGTTTTATGTAAAGACTTAAAGTGCTTAGATGGATTAATTATCTATCTTACTGTAGCGTCTGGAGTCTCTCTGGACGGGATCAAAGATGAGTCGATTCCACTATAACCGTCAGAAAACCTTTAGCCGTATATAAATTAGGTTCTGGTACCGAGGAGTCTGAGGAAGATGGCATCGTGGACAGTTTTGTGGCTTGGCTGAGGTAGAACAGACAGCACCGTTAGAATCCTGTGAGAACTTCCAATACACAGACACAAACATTTTCTTTATGTAACTTTAATTAAACTATCCCAGAATGTATATGATGATCCCTGTGTGTACGCATGCTCCCTATGTCATTGCCAATATAGTCATAATGTGCGAACAATGTAAAGTCATTTAAGATGCTTGTATTCATGTGTAAGAATGTATCTCTGCTCTAATATCTCCATACTGTGTTTGATATCTAAATATTCCTCTCTCTTTCTCTTAACCAACGGTGCACAGTAGATGATTATGAAATGCATCACATTATGTTACCCCCCCTTTTGAGTAGAAATGTACCAAGTATGACACCATCATAAATTAGGCAAATGAGGTCATAAACGGGGACAAAGAAAGTGTTCTCCCGCCTAAAACTCCCACATCTGATTGGTCATTTCAGAAAAGATGGGCGGATGTTAATGTTTCTTTAAAGGACAGTAACACCAGCATATCTTTGCTCAGTCGGTGCAGTCGATACACAACCCTCTTGTCATCTCGGCTCGTCCCCTGGCCAGGCGGCTTCGGCCCTGGCTTGGCGGCTCAGTCACGTGGGTTGGTTCCTTTGAAGTCGGCGCGCTCTGCAGCCAGGCGGACAGGCAACGTTGCTGGCTCTCGGTGGTTATGTTTGTGAAATTGCCATTCCTGAACCTTCCCTTCCTCTCTTTCATTCTCTTCTTTTCATTCTCTTTCGTTACTATTCGTTGTTCTGTATATACATGTATTCTTTGTTTAGTCATATGTATTCGTAGTATCAATTATTAAAACCATTGTATCCACGTTCGATTGTCATTGTTGCCGCTCACAAGACATGGTCACTTTAATGTTCAGATCTCGCTACAAGCTCTCATAAGTATCTTTGAATACTTTAATTAATATCCTAATAATTCGGAAAGTGTATTCTTCGTGACCAGAAGGATAACCTTCCCAAAGAATTGATAAGAAAACTTTGTGAGAATTGATAAAAGATTGTAGTACTGTTCGTTCGTTAAATGAACGGATCAGATGAATTTTGAATTAATTCTGTAATGATTTAATATATATTCGTAGTTAATTGCAACCCACTGTCGTTAACTATATATATATTGCATAAATACCTAGGTTAGGTATTTCCCTTTTTGGGTGATTTGGAGATTTATAATTTAATCATAACCCTTTGCGATTTGTTATAAATAATTAAACATTAATAATCATAATTCCCTATTGAGCTAATTTAATTTATTATTATTATATGCAGCCGAGTCGCTACATTTTATGGTGGAGAAAAATTCGAGCACATTTTAAACTTTGTTTTGTGAGCAACGGTGTCAGTTTTATGTGTATATTACTGGTATTAATTTTTGTATTTGTATGCGCGCTTCAGAAAGTGAGAGAAGTCGCAACGCGACGCGAACTCACTAATCTGATAACTGGCCCAAAATGGCCCAAAGCTGATTTCAGTTCAGTTAACAGCTGCTATGTGTCAAACATTTGAGTCACTGTTAATTGCTAAAAATAAACTGCAGTTCATAATATTAAAACTGTTTCTGTGAAAGAGAAGGAAACCTCTTTACAGCACATTTTAATATTACCAAAACCTGTAAGAACGAAGAAATCTTCTTTCAGTGTGATAAAATATTGATTTGAGCGATGTTCCTCATTTCATCTTAGTGAAGACCTCACTAATGTATCGTAGTTGTTTTAATTGCGTCGGTGTATTATTCAACTAAGCGATCTCACTCCTTTAGGTTAAACTTTGGCGTAGCTAACCAAATGCTTATACCTTATACAAATCAATCAGAAAAACTGCTGGCCAGTGTCCGATTGATGTGTAAATGGGAGTATTTGTTTTTAAACCTTGATCAAGTTTAAAATTTGTAACAGAAAAAAATATTCTGTTCCATACATTTGCGTGTGCATGCGGAAAAAGAATTCCGGCCACATATTCTTTGTGCTTACAAATTGGCACAAAAAGGAGATTTGAAAATAAATTCTCTTAAATCCTCTTTTCGGACGCTTAAATCACCTTTTTTTAATATATTTTTTTTATTTAAAGTGTCGTAATACCTCTGACTAACACAAGAGGGCAGCCTTTCAGGTGTTCAGCACCTCTCAAATTATGCACACCCCCACCCACTCCTTGGTGTGGACTCAACTACGCCATCTTGTGGGCATCTGTGAATGTTTCTTTCCTTCCCTCTATCTCGTTTGTCAAAGTGAACTATCTTTTCCGCTATTTTATTTGTTTACTATTATAATCATTTTCATTTCTTTCCTGTTATTACTATTATTTTAAATTGTTCAATCCTCCTGTTTTTCTGACTTCTTAAACTAAGTTTAAACATGAATTTAAATTAAGTTCTCGGTTCAGCCATTAATGTTACTTGGTGGGAGCACGCCCCTATGTGACATTCTCGGCTAAGTCAGTTTTCCTCCTTTTCTCCTGTCGTTTTAATTTGAATTATTTTGATTCTATTTTCCCTTTTAGTTATTTGATTTCCCTCATCAATTTATCATTACCTCATTTCCAATTGGTACCATTCTAGTACTCCGCACCTATTTGGATTTTAGTTTAGACAAGTTTGAACTTAAATCTAAATTAAGCCTTCTCTTTTCAGCCTGTGATAGCCACTTATCAGTAGCACGCCCCCTACTGGGTGTCCTCATATAGGTGGGCATTCCCCTCTCTTCTCCTTTGACTCCATTTTTTTTTCTGAATGGATTTATTTCGATGTCTCCCTTTTTCAAGGTTATTCTGATAATTACCATTATTATCATCATTCTTTTGTGTTTTAGCACATTTGGTAAATAATCCTTTACCTATCTTACCGTACCTAACTATTTAAATTTGGTGTAAACAAGTACTAAGCTTAAGTTGACATTAAGTCTCACTTGTTCAGCCAGTTGTGTACTTACAGGTAGTACTTCCCCTAGTGCTTGGTGGTGAAGTGACGGTTACCTTCTGGTTGGGTTTCGAGGGGTGGAGTCACCTGGCCGCCGTAACTGACACTGGCCGTGTGTGAATCTCGGGCACCTCTGTCCTCGTACCATTACTCTGATCCACCCATTTGGACTCCAAAGGGGTCTCAGAGGAAACCCAATTTTTGACCCTGCAGACTGGCCGTTGACCCGCCTGACCTGAGTGCTGCCCAGTTGTGCTAAGAGTCACAAGCTGTTTGAGTGGGCGCACCGTGGTAGCAAGGGGACGAGGATCCGGGGACACCGCAGTCGAGTGTCCAGGGACCGCCGGTGAGATTGACTTCACCACCGATTCTCCCCTGAGTGACCCCAATTCACCCCAGGCATAGTAAATCAGGTAAAGCCCATTCACTTATTGCAAGCCATAGAATATACATATTCCCTGGTCATTTAAGTGTTTGGCCCAACCTTCCTGTCTTAAGCCATACCATACCCCTAGGTTTTATAGCTCAACAGCACCTCCCACTCGCTTGGCCCTGTCATAAACCCTAGCATTGGTATTAAGCTGAGACCTTTTCCCTCTCTATCTCTTCTTATGTTCTCGTTTTTGTTTCATTTTTATTTCATGCCTTTTCTTTTAGTTATTTTCAGTTATTTTGTTTTGTTCTATTTGCTTTCCTTTAATTTTGTTTTCTTCCAGTTCACCTAAAGACAGAACCTGTGAGAGCCATCAAGGAAAGCTGAATAATAGATTGACGACCCAGCAGCCAGTGTCAGTAAATTACCCAGTAGGCTACCGCACTGTCAAAATTGTTATTTAGATCCGACACTTACCCACATAAATTGGCCCCACCTGGCCACTCACGGCCAAGACAATAGGTGCCCGGCCTAGATTTCACTAACTTTCTGAACCAGTTAGCCAAAATTACACACACAAATTAAATAGTCACATATTGCTATAGCTCGCTAAAACCCTATACGGACTTGCATTGGCCTCTTTGTGTTGTCTTTCTCTTGCCTACAGCCCAGTATGTCCCGTTCATCCAGCCCCACTGACCACTGGGATCACGTTGAGACCTGGTTGACCGCCATGACGACTGCAGTCCTGCCTAAAGCCGCCGGTGACCTGCAGCACCTGAGCCAAGAGCAGCTGGACGACGACTTGAACCGGCTGATGGCCCACGATCCAACCCAGAGCCACAGCCACAAGGAATGGGCCAAGATCGTCGGGGGCCTCGCTCACAACCTCATCGTCCAGGCACGACTCAGCGAAAAGAGCAACATCCACCTGGAGCAAGAAGCAGCAGCACTGAAGCTGCACCAGGCCCACGCGCAGAGTCGTCTAGATCAACTACTCCTCAAGGCCCAGGACCGGCGCGAGACAGAGGATGAAACGGACCCACAGCTTCAGGAGGAAGTGGAGAGACTTCAAAATGCCCTGGCAGACCTTCGTGTAGATACAGAGCACAGAGAGCAGTTGTAGAGAGAATCCCAAGAGGAACTAAGGGAAAAACTCCAACAAGGTGAAGCTCTCCTAGCAAGAGCAGAAATTGAACTGAAAGAAAGGGACGGCAAGGCCAAAGCCTGTGAAGACCACTTGCAAGCGGCCCGTGCCCAGATCCATGATTTGCTTCAACAAAAAGACTATTTAAAAGAAGAACTTGAAGCTGTTCACAGAGAACTTAAGTACGCTTACAGACTGCAGAGTGACCAGCAAGGGGAAACACACACCACAGAGTTTCCCCTGGCAAGTGGGCCTATGCCTCCCCGTCAAGAGTTCCGAGCTCAAAAGGGGGGTGAAAGCCCACTGCTCAAGATGTCACCAGCCAGTTTCCAAGAGCCCCCATCAACAGCAAAGGGGTGGGAGCCCGCCCGGAAAATCTGTGCCCCCAGTCACGCCATGGCTCCCCAAGAACTCTACAAGCTGGCCAGAAACATCCCAACTTTCACCCCAAACCCTGCAGGAGGCCACGACATGCACGCCTACCTGCAGGACATAGACTTTCACCTGCAAACTATGGCTAATGTGATCACATGGTACAGACTTTATCTCCTTCGAGGTACGTCCAGCCGTGAGGTGCGGAGTTTCCTCGATCGGCAACCCGAGACTGTCAAATCAGACTACCAGCAGCTGCGTCAGGCCCTGATTAGAGAGTTTTCGGACCCTGACTCAGACCAAGGGATCATCAGCGCCATGGACTTGAGACAGGGCCGACTGGAAACCCCACAGGCCTACTACAACAGACTCCGACAGGCCTACTTTGGAGCACAAAACGAGCCAGGTATGGAGGAAGACTTCAACTTCAGAACTCTATTCCTTCGAAATCTGCATCCAACAGTAAGCCATCACTTGGGAGTCCTGGCCTGCCCACGTAGCATGTCCACCCGACAGCTACGGGACTTAGCCCATAAAGCTAATGCCAAGCAAAAGACTGCTTCTGAAAAGACTGAGAAATCCAACAATTTGCCCCGTCTCTGACCACCGTTCAGAGCTGGCTTTAGAGGGCGCCCAGCAACACCACAGTGACAGACCTTTTAACAGAGAGTCAAGACCGTTCCAAGCCAGCAGAGAGCAGCACAACCGGGATGGTGCCCGTCCTAAGCACCAGACCGGGCGCTCTGAAAGATTCTGGGACAAGCCACGTCAGTCTAACCACCCAAAGGGTGGAGCCACGTGGGATGCCAGCCGACGGCCCAGAAATGGACGACCTTCATCAACCAGAGCATCCAGCCCAGATGGCCAGCAGCGGAACGGCTCGCGACACGCCCCGAGCAAACTCAAGTCTGAGCACCCACCAGAGCAAAACAGTGCAGCTTCGTCTGAGTCAGCAGAGATCCTGAGGATTCTGAAAGAACTCATTCAGAAGAAACCTCGCGAGGGAGACAAGAAGGACATGCCAGACTCCTTATGACTAAGTGTAAGGCCTGCACCCAACATCCTTCCTGACTGCCCGACTAAACCAAGCACCCAAAGCACTGCGCACCAGTCACAGTCCACAGAACCAGACACCTCATCACCAAGTGACAGCGTCGCCCAATCACCTCAGCTGACAGCTGCACTTCCTGATCAACACAACACAAGTCATCATGCCAACAACCAAAATCCCAAGGTACCAGAGAGTGCTGTTTTGGTTGTCTGCCTCCCTATTGAGCCACATGATACCATCCCTAACTGCTTACCGATCACCACACAAACCCCAGAACCAAGACTCCTGGGAAACCTGATCGAAAAGGGAGTGGCCAGAAAACTATATCTAGCCATCACATTGGAGAATGAGGTGAGACTTGAAGCCCTGGTCGACACAGGAGCTGATCTCACTTTAATGTCATCTCCAACTCTTTGACAGACTCCAAATTGAAGCTAAGAGACAAAATCGAACTTTGAAATCCCAAAAATGTGAGCTAAATGTGCAGTCATACAGCCAAAATGAGATCGAAATTGAACGGATCGCTCCCATCCATCTAACGATTGGTCCAATGAGTCTGGTACACCCTGTGTACATCTCACCAATGGACACATACCCCCTTCTCGTCTGCAAAGATCTGCTAGACCGCTTCGAGCCCCTATTGGACTTCAGACAGCTGAAAATTTGGGCTCAAGTGCGAGAACCTCTGCCTCTCCTGCCGCCCAGATCACCTGAGCCAGACTGTCAGGCCACAGAGGTCACGAGAAACCTTGCAGCCAGCCACGAGAACACTGCCTCAGCACCAGAGCAATGTTCAAGTTCGCTACTCTGCACTTTTCAACTCACCATAGACTCTGACTGTCACTGCCCCAAGGTCATGACTGACCTCCAGCTGAATGATGTAACAACTACAGACATCATGCTCGCACTATGGGCAGACAACTCAGCCATCAGCCTAGCACTGTTCAAAGCCCTCATGGAAGACACACAAGACCTTCTGTCCGCCAGCAAGCGCACCCGCTTCCCTTTGGACTCCTGCCTATCAACCATGGTAACTGCCAAGGGCATCTGTGCTTTGAACTTGAAATGGAATGACCGGTGCCTCACTCACTACTTCCTGGTCCTTCCAGACCCGTCGCATAATGTCTACATAGGAGCAGACATCTTGATTCGCCTCAAGGCTTATGTGGATTTTATCAATGAGGTGGTGTGGGCCCCACCGACATCACAGCCCCCTGTGGTTCCTGTCAACCCTGAAACCCTCCTGTCAGGCCTGACCATTCCAGAAGTCTGCACTTTAATCAACGAACAGGAAACCGCAGTACCAGCTTACACCAAAGGGGTCGCTGTTCGGCTCAACATGCGATGTGGCCAAACACTAAACCACACGCTGGGCTTCTTCCAACCTTCACCTGAATGTGTGGGACTTGGACTCAGTCTGGAAGCCACACCACTCACTGAACCATCATCCCGTGTAGTCTACATCCTGTTCAACAACTGCACGGCAATGGACATCAGGATTCCCAAGGCCTACCGCCTGGGATGGCTAGTGAGTCACGACTTCCATGACTTTGAACTCACCATACCAGTCATTGGTCCAATCCCATCTTCGATGATCCCAGAAGGGAGCACATACAACACAGTGTTCACAGCACCCTTCAAAATCATCTTCATTGCTTCTGTCATGCCGATGGCCAAAGATCAAGTGTGCAGAACAGAGCTGACAGAGGACCAACATCTTGCAGTATACACAGTCACTAGCCGGCCTGCCTGCGAGACTAATGACAATGCTGCACCTCTGACTGCCAACACGACAGGCGACACAACAACAGAGGAGCCGTATCCAGGATTTGAGACACAAGTCCAGCAAATCCTGAAAGAAGCAGATGGCAAAAAGGACGATGCAGAACGCGAAGAACAAGTCCTTTACAAATACAAAGCGTCATTTGCCAAAGACTCTTTAGACTGTGGTCTCACTAACCTCCACACAGTGCGCATCCCAACGCACCCTAATGCTCCTCCCACTTTCGTCAAGCAGTACAAGATTCCCATCGCCTCACACGAACCGGTGCAGGAGATCGTTGACCCTATGCTTGAGAAAGGTGTCATCCGTCCATGCAACAGCACCTACTCTGCTCCCATCTAGCCCGTCCTCAAACCAAACGGCAAGTGGCGACCCACCATTGACTACAGGAAACTGAACCAACAGGTGCCACTATCATGATGGCCCATGACCCAGCTGGAGCAGGAAATACCTAGAATCAAAGGAGCCACAATCTTCTCTACACTCGATGTGGCCTCAGGATTCTGGACCATTCCAGTGCATCCAGAAGATCAACACACGCTTGCGTTCACCTTCGGCAACCGACAGTATACCTTCACAAGGTGCCCGTTCGGCTATGCCAACTCACCAGCCGAGTTCAACATCTTCCTGAACAAAGAGTTGCGAAGCTTTCTTGGGGTGTGCAACTACTCACGGCAGTTTATTGAGAACTATGCGGACATCGCACGACCACTAACTGCTCTTCTGAAGAAGGATTGCCCATTCGTCTGGACAGAAGCTCAAGCAAATGCCATGAATGAACTGAAACAACATCTGTGCATAGCTCCATGTCTTGCTTACCCTGACCCACAAAAGGAGTTCCACTTGGAAGCTGGATTCTCCAAACACTGCCTTAGTGCTGGTCTATACCAAAGGCATGACCAAGACAAAAGAGTGGTCGCATATGCCAGCGAGACACTTCTTCCACCAGAGAGCAAATATTCTGACTGTAAAAAGGCTCTACTCTGCACTGTATGGGCCATCCAGCGATTTTCCAACTACATCGGAGCACAGAAGGTTATTATAGAGACATGCCACCAGCCTGTAATGTTCCCTAACAGCCAACGCATCCGAGATGACGTTGTCACCAACTCACGCATTGCCACATGGTTGATGGCCCTCCAGGGGCGCAACGTTGAGGCACGATATGCTCAGAATCACAAGTCTGCGCTTGGCAATGGCTTGGCTGCCTGCAAAAACTGTTCTGATGACACACCAGCGGCGATGCTGGACACAGAAGAACCCCAACAACAACAACAGACCTGTCACAGGAACTTTGAAGAGAATACGTGTCAGGGAATGCCCACCGCCTACATTGATGGATGCACTTACAACCAAGAGGGCATCCTAAAAGCAGGTGCGGGCATACTATGGCTGAATGACCAGCCTTGCCCTCCACAGCACTTCAAGTTGGGGCCTCAGTCATCGCAATATGCTGAGGTAGCAGCCATCCTAATAACCCTCCAAACTGCATCGACCCATAACATCAGAGAACTCCTTATTTGCACAGACTCCAACTATGCCAGACTCAGTTTCACATGCCAAACAAAAATGGGTTCAAAACGGCAAACAACAAGTCAGTCAAACACCAACACCTGTTCCAAGCATGCGACGACATCAACATGATCGTCTACTGGAAAAAGGTGAAAGGTCACTCAAAACAACCAGGCCTTGACAAAGACTTGAATGACCAAACTGATGCCCTGGCCAAAACTGGCGCACTTCACGGCAATCCATGGTCACCTCCAACCCACCCACCCTTAATGTTGCAGCGATAACCCGCAGCAAACGACCTATTCCTGCGATGGTTCACAGCCGCTTGCGCTGGCTTCACAAATTTCCAACAACGACATAGCTGACATGCAAGCCTCTGATTCTGCCATACAAACTATGCTAAACCACCTCTCAGACCCTTCCAACCACCCTATTACTACGTCTGAATTCACTGCTGCCTCAGGCCTCAGACGACTGCATGACGTCAAACACATGCTGCGTGTGAAAGACAACATTCTGTGGTATGCCCCTGATGACCTCACAGCGCAAAGGCTTGTGGTGCCACATTGCCAAAGGGGGGTCATGCTAATGTATGCCCACGACGCACCATGTGCCGGACATCACGGTACCAGAGCCACTTACAAGACACGGAAACAAGTGGCATACTGGCTGGGCATGCAGCAAGACGTGGCAGAATATGTCAGAGAGTACCTGGTTTGCTGATCCATAGAACCATAGAGCCCCACTGCAACGCAGAGGAGTCACATTCCCATGGTCAGACCCCCAAATAGACTGGGTAGGACCCCTGCCCAGATCGACGAGGGGCAACGAATACTTCCTCACGGTTGTGTGCCAGTTCACCAAGTGGGTAAAGTGTCTTCCAGCACCAAACGACACTGCCCAGACCACGGCATACCTCCTGATCACATCTTCTCCAGGTTCAGACTGCCACTTAAAGTGAACTCGGACAGAGGCACTCACTTTACAGCTGAGATCATGCAGCAGAGTTCTCCTCTGGAAACTCCTGGGAGTACAAGCTCAACTGCCCATCAGCCACCATTCCATCTCGTCCAGCCAAGTGGAACAAACAAGTCGAACTGTAGTCAGCGTGCTGAGAAAGTATGTGTCTGCCAACCAGCAAGACTAGGATGGGAAACTTCCTTTTGTGCTCATGGCCATCAGAGCCACCCCGCATGAATCAACTCGTATGTCTCCCTTTGAACTAATGGCTGGGCGGCAAATGACACTGCCGCTGCACCTGCTGTATCAAACAGGAGACTCCAGCCTTGTCACAGCCTACACCACTCACCAGTATCTTAATGAAGTACACCGGCACCTGAGAGCAACCTTTGCTTTCGCCCAGCATTGACTTCAAAAGAGTGCTGAAGGCCAGAAAAGCATATTATGACCGGAAAGCGTCACACCAGGAACTGGACATAGGCGACAGGGTCTGGTATTATAGCTTTGTCCAGCCGCCCCGGACAGCCTCCCATCGGCTGTCAAAGAAATTCCTGCCTCACTGGACAGGCCCTTATGAGATTGTGGACAAACTCTCCCCGGTCGCATATCGAATCAAACTGAGCCGGGGGGCAGAAAGAGCCAATTTTCAAATGGGTCCACCGCAATCAAGTCAAAAGACATGTGGCTACTGGCAGAGAAAGACTGGGAGGGGCCAATGCAAACTAAACTCAGTTGCAGACCCCACAGCAAAAAGACTGTCCTGACCAACCAAGGACACTCCTCGCTGATCAACCACTTCTCTCCCCATCTCTCTTTTTTTCTCTCTCTCTCTTTCCTATACCAGGATGCTGCTGTGGCTCACTGTCCTGTGCCTCCAGCTCACTGTCCTGTCTCTCCCCCTATCACCCCGGACACCCCCCCCCCCCCCTCACTCAAAAAGATAGGGGGGCCTAGACACACAGGCTCCTTCCAATACACAGACACAAACCTTTCTTTATGTAACTTTAATTAAACTATCCCAGAATGTATATGATGATCCCTGTGTGTACGCATGCTCCCTATGTCATTGCCAACATAGTCATGATGTACAAACAATGTAAAGTCATTTAAGATACTTGTATTCATGTGTAAGAATGTATCTCTGCTCTAATATCTCCCAGCCATACTGTGTTTGATATCTAAATATTCCTCTCTCTTTCTCTTAACCAACGGTGCACAGTAGATGATTATGAAATGCATCACATTATGTTACCCCCCCTTTTGAGTAGAAATGTACCAAGTATGACACCATCATAAATTAGGCAAATGAGGTCATAAACGGAGACAAAGAAAGTGTTCTCCCGCCTAAAACTCCCACATCTGATTGGTCATTTCAGAAAAGATGGGCGGATGTTAATGTTTCTTTAAAGGACAGTAACACCAGCATATCTTTGCTCAGTCGGTGCAGTCGATACACAACCCTCTTGTCATCTCGGCTCGTCCCCTGGCCAGGCGGCTTCGGCCCTGGCTTGGCAGCTCAGTCACGTGGGTTGGTTCCTTTGAAGTCGGCGCGCTCTGCAGCCAGGCGGACAGGCAACGTGCGCCATCTCAGCGTGCTCCATCTCAGCGCTCAGTCATCTTCAAAAAACTCAGACGAGACAATCTTCTTTTCCTCCCCTTTTCGGCATTCGCTTCAACCACCTTCAAACTTCCCGCGGATCGAGAACGCTCCGGAAGGACCAAAAGAGAACACACTCCAGCTCAAAGAACTCTCTGAGAAGACTCACGCGCATTCTTTATACTCAGCACAAAGCAACCCATGCAAGTATAAATTCCATCGAAATTTAGATGCGTTTTAAGATGTGTACCCCTGTTTAAGGTGATATTATTCGTTGCTGGCTCTCGGTGGTTATGTTTGTGAAATTGCCATTCCTGAACCTTTCCTTCCTCTCTTTCATTCTCTTCTTTTCATTCTCTTTCGTTACTATTTGTTGTTCTGTATATACATGTATTCTTTGTTTAGTCATATGTATTCGTAGTATCAATTATTAAAACCATTGTATCCACGTTCGATTGTCATTGTTGCCGCTCACAAGACATGGTCACTTTAATGTTCAGATCTAGCTACGATTACTTTAATTAATATCCTAATAATTCGGAAAGTTTATTCTTCGTGACCAGAAGGATAACCTTCCCGAAGATTTGATAAGAAAGAATAAAACTTTGTGAGAATTGATAAAAGATTGTAGTACTGTTCGTTCGTTAAATGAACGGGTCAGATGAATTTTGAATTAATTCTAATTCAAAGGTTATTCTGTAATTGTTACAATCCACGCCTGTCCTGGACTCCATTTCCCATGATCCTCCCTGTCTCACACCTGAAATCACTCACTCCTCATCTCTCCCACTCTCCCTGGATTCCCTGCACCTGGTCATCATCATCAGCACTCCCTTTAGATTGATATCACTTTCCTGCACTCCTTGTCCGTTCTTATGTGTTATGCCTATGTGTGTCGTGTTCTGTTTCCCTTTGTAAATAAAAACCCGTCTTTGTGGAAGCCCTGGATCTTCTCTTCCCTGCTGCACTACACACCGTAACAGAAGAACGGACCAAAAACTGCCAGGACTGCCCTGAAGATGGGAATCTTCCTGACCCCGATCGCTCCCGTGTCCCCCCTTAAAGACACGACAGCGGTGGATCGCCTGTGGGGTCTCAGGCAGGGCTGTCGCCCGCTGGAGAGGTACGTGGAGGAATTCGCTGAGCTGTCTTCTTTGGTGAACTGGCCAGATGCACCACTTAACGCGTGTTTTCTGATGGGCCTGGACGAGGACACTATTCGATATATTGAACCTGCCTGTTCCTTTTCCCTAGTCGAGTCGATGAATCTGATTCTCTGTTTAAATTGTTCCAATTTCGAAATTGAAGAGGTTCAAGAGAATGAGTGTCTTCCTCGTCCGGTCCCCTCAGAGAAGCACGCGGCCTGGTCAGTTCACCCACAGCCAGTTCCCTCCACATATCCCTCCAGTGGGCCTTCCTGTGTTGTCCTGCCTGTCCACAAACCCAAACGGCAGAGAAGGAGGGCCAATGCCAAGCCCTCGTCTCCGGCCAAGATGGCCGCAGCCACGCCAGAGCCCTCGTCTCCGGCTAAGATGGCCGCCGCCACGCCAGAGCCACAGGACCTCTGGTTTATAGACTTTTGGAGCGATCCTGCCGCCTCAGTTCCCACTCCGAGTCTCCTGGATTCCACTCCAGGCTTCCCAGTTCCCGCTCCGAGTCTCCTGGATTCCACTCCAGGCCTCCCTGTTCCCGCTCCGAGTCGCCTGGATTCCGCTCCAGGCTTCCCTGTTCCCGCTCCGAGTCTCCTGGATTCCGCTCCAGGCTTCCAAGTTCCCGCTCCGAGTCTCCTGGATTCCGCTCCAGGCTTCCCAGTTCCCGCTCCGAGTCTCCTGGATTCCGCTCCAGGCTTCCCTGTTCCCGCTCCGAGTCTCCTGGATTCCGCTCTAGGATTCCAAGTTCCCGCTCCGAGTCTCCTGGATTCCGCTCCAGGCTTTCCCGTTCTCGCTCCGAGTCTCCTGGATTCCGCTCCAGGATTCCAAGTTCCCGCTCCGAGTCTCCTGGATTCCGCTCCAGGCTTTCCCGTTCTCGCTCCGAGTCTCCTGGATTCCGCTCCAGGCTTCCAAGTTCCCGCTCCGAGTCTCCTGGATTCCGCTCCAGGCTTCCCAGTTCCCGCTCCGAGTCTCCTGGATTCCGCTCCAGGCTTCCAAGTTCCCGCTCCGAGTCTCCTGGATTCCGCTCCAGGCTTCCCTGTTCCCGCTCCGAGTCTCCTGGATTCCGCACCAGCTCTCCTCGAGCCCGCTCCAGCCCTCCTCGAGCCCGCTCCAGCCCTCCTCGAGCCCGCTCCAGCCCTCCTCGAGCCCGCTCCAGCCCAGGAGCTCATCCCATTCCGCGTGCCCTCCATACTACCCCTGAATTCCCCCAAGAAAGTTTTGGGGGGGGGCTATATACCCGGGGGTGGGGAACATGTGGGTGGAGCACATGTGGGTGGGGCTCCTGATCCGCCGTGGACTCCCGAGGCTCCTGATCCGCCGTGGACTCCCGAGGCTCCTGATCCGCCGTGGACTCCCGAGGCTCCTGATCCGCCGTGGACTCCCGAGGCTCCTGATCCGCCGTGGACTCCCGAGGCTCCTGATCCGCCGTGGACTCCCGAGGCTCCTGATCCGCCGTGGCCGCCCGAGGCTCCTGACCCGCCGTGGCCGCCCGAGACTCCTGACCCGCCGTGGCCGCCCGAGACTCCTGACCCGCCGTGGCCGCCCGAGACTCCTGACCCGCCGTGGCCGCCCAATGTCCTAGTCCCGCCCTGGAGACCTCTGTACCTGTGTGTAGGTCTCCAGGGCGAAGTAATGTTACAATCCACGCCTGTCCTGGACTCCATTTCCCATGATCCTCCCTGTCTCACACCTGAAATCACTCACTCCTCATCTCTCCCACTCTCCCTGGATTCCCTGCACCTGGTCATCATCATCAGCACTCCCTTTATATTGATATCACTTTCCTGCACTCCTTGTCCGTTCTTATGTGTTATGCCTATGTGTGTCGTGTTCTGTTTCCCTTTGTAAATAAAAACCCGTCTTTGTGGAAGCCCTGGATCTTCTCTTCCCTGCTGCACTACACACCGTAACAGTAATGATTTAATATATATTCGTAGTTAATTGCAACCCATTGTCGTTAACTATATATATATTGCATAAATACCTAGGTTAGGTATTTCCCTTTTTGGGTGATTTGGAGATTTATAATTTAATCATAACCCGTTGCGATTAGTTATTATAAATAATTAAACATTAATAATCATAATTCCCTATTGAGCTAATTTAATTTATTATTATTATATGCAGCCGAGTCGCTACATTACTTATTTTTGCTGTTTCTTCATGTATGTTTTCTAAAGTGTGTATTTGGTCTCTGAGGAGTGACTGAGGGTCTGGCCTAGGGATGTGTGATGTGTCGCTAAACACTTGATAGCGACAAGTTGTCGGGTGTTTTGGATTTTGGAGGTATCACACACCCCTAATATGACAGGAGTGCAGTCTCAGTGCTTGCTCACTTAGCCCGGCTTCCAGATATGAAATATAGATTTATCTTTCATTTTATAGGATATTTTCAGTTTTGGGAAATTTTCTGGTTAGGACTGGTGCTCGTAGCCCTGACAGAAGCATTCAAGCTGATGGAGGGTAAAAGTGTTACAATCTACACAGATTGCGTTATGCGTTTGGAGTTGCGCATGATTTTGGGGCGTTGTGGACACAGACATTTTTTTTTTTTTTTAATCTGATGAGCGCCCAATTCTGAATGCTTCTCTTGTGTCTAATCTGCTAGACGCAATTCTCTTGCCTGGTCAGGTTGCTATCTGTAAATGCGCAGCGCATACTAACAACAAAGATTTTATTTCAACAAGAAATGTGAGAGCAGACGCTGCTGCGAAGGCCGTGGCAGTGCAGCAGACAAAAGAACCAGAATGTCTTTTAGTATCTGAAATAAACACAAATGCTTTGTCTTCTTTACAGAGTATGCAGTCTTTCCTCAAAGGGCCAGAGAAACAGCAATGGGAACAGTGTGGCATGCACTGTTCAAAAGGGCGTGTGGACAAGTGGTGATGACAAGCCTTGGTTCCCCCGACAATTTTTTCGTTAATTATGCTAAATGGCTGCATGGGCGATCATGCAGCCAAAGGGGGAATGGTAAATTAAAGATTTGTTTACAGCTTTCGCAGAAAATGTTCGCACCTTGATGCGTATTACTGTACATGAGAACGAGAAAAGGCCTAGAGCAAATCTGAGCCCATTTGAGATTGTTTTTTGGAAGAACACCATTCATGGGAATGGAAGGGGGTGACCAACAGCTTCCGTCCACAGAGATATGCGAACACGATATGTTGAATTACTGCAAAGAAATGTCTTCTCTGTTATCTAAGGTCTGTGTGTAGGTAAAGGCAGGGGAAACCAGCTGAGATTCCTTTATACGACAGCAAGCCAAGCGATTTCGTGGTGATACAGGACTACAGAGGGAAGAGCTGGAAGGCGGAAAGGTGGCTAGGATTTTTTCTGTTGCAGGCGACTCATATGGCCGTGAAGGTAGCTGAGAGGGCGACGTGGGTTTACGCGAGCCACGACAGGAGAGTCTCACCAGCGATCGAGGAGGAGGAGGAACAGAGAGGAAAGCAGCCAGAGGCACATGTCAGTGTATGCCGAAATCCTGTTTAAACAACAGGTGCAGTTATCAGTTCACAAAACGTCACCAACCCTTCAGAGTGGTGAGATCACAGGCAGCAGTCACTGTGAAAAGACGAGAATAAAACCGAAGAGAACTGTACAGTGACAATCAGCGGGATGACAACAAACTTTATGAGAATGGCCATAAGAGAACCTGAGAAAGCTGACGAATAATGGTTTGGGTGGTTAACAAATCCGAAAGGATGGGGATATTGGTTATGTTTCACTGTGTTGCCAATCCTTGAAATAGTAGTACTAATATTGATGTGTCTGCAATGTATTTTCCAGTGTATTTCCAGCTCAGTCTATTTACAATGATGGTGATGAATCTCCAGATGCATTTGATGATGATACAACCAGCGGTTATAGTGAAATGCATTAAGACTTTCCTACTTTTAAATTTGGGAATGAGAAGCCTTTAGAAAGGTCCCAAGAGATTGAAAAACTGTTTAAGGGCTAAGTTTAAGGGACTTTACCCACAAAAACAGCCTAAGCGTTTTCTTTCTTCTTTCACAAATAGTAATAAAAAAGTGATAATTAATATGAAAATGCTTTTATTACTATTATCTATATATTTTAATTTTTTGATTTTGTGATTTATCAATGAGTGATAAAAAGGGGAAAATTGTGGTGGAAAAAATGTAATCATAGAAGAAAATTAATTCTAATCATTATGCATGTGTTTTCTGTTTGCTATGCCTGACTGTTAAAATCAACAGAGGGAGGCACAGTGACCAGCTTTTTAGGACTTTAGAGGTCACTGTCCACCTAAATGTGGGTTTCATGACCCCAGAGGTCAGGGTACATCTAATTTTGAGGGTCCAAGCATCAGGATGAAAGACATATGGGGTTATTTGAGTATGTGTGGAAAATTACAGGAGGAGTGCAGAGATGTTGACCTTGGAAAGGGTTTAAAAGGGAACTCAATTGTTTAGTCTGCAGTTATCACTCTGCAGACATTCAGGATGGCAGTATGACTGTGACTCTTTTCTTGCAAGAAAATAAATCTTTATAAAGACAATTGGCTAAGGTTTGTCTCTTATTCAGTGATGCAACTGAGAGTTAATTTTTGCCGCGACAAAAATCAAATCTTAAAGATGATGAATGACTATCTAGAGATTCCGGGTAGACTACCGGTCACCCACTCAGGTCCTGAGGATTATTCTATTATTATTATGCCTCATGTAGCAATCTATGAAGTCTTTCAAGTATCCAGGCTGTTTGATAACTCTTCCTCTGGATGTAACAACATTGTTAGGTTGTTCTGGAACTTCTTGCTTTTTGTTTTGATCTTGATTACTTGGATGTTGTGTCTGTTCTTTATCCACATATCTCTTTTCTTCAAACTCACATTGGTTTGAAGACAGGTTGAAGAAGCAAAGATGCTTTCTGTTTCTTCTCAAGTCTCCATTCTCTGTGCGGACTATGTAAGATATCGGTGTTATGTGTTTACTAACAACCATAGCATTCTTGTTCCATCCTTTCTCATTGTCCGTTTTGACTGTAACGGGATCTCCAGGTTTGAGTTCCAGCAACGGTCGACAACCATGACGTCTGTCATAATATAGCTTGTAATTAGATTTCGCCATATTGTCTGTTACTCTCACCTTTGAGAAATCAGGCCACTCTGGCATCAGTTTTTTCTCCAGGACAGGTACAGGTGTTCTCAACTGCCGACCAAGCATCAACTGCACAGCGCTGTATCATGGGGCTTGGATGGGTGTAACTCTGTAAGCTAGAAGAGCTAGAAAAGGATCTTCCTGCCAGAGAATGTGCTTTGCGGTTCTCACTGCTCTTTCAGCCTCACCATTTGACTGTGGAAAATATGGGCTCGTAGTAATGTGGTAAAACCCATAAACTTTTGCGAAATCTTGAAACTGTTGACTAACAAATTGTGGACCATTGTCAGTAACAAGGGTAGCAGGACAACCCCATCTGGCAAACATGTTGCTCAATCTCAATGCCACCGTCTTTCCTGTCATATTTGGAAGATGGGCAATGTCGATGAATCTAGAAAAATAGTCAACCACTACAAGGTAATTGTTCTTATTGACATCACAAATGTCAGCTGCAATTCTCGACCACAGTGCGTCTGGTAGTGGGGTAGTTATTAAGGGCTCTCGATGTTGTGTTGGTTTGTTTGACAGAAAACGCAGTTCTCCGTGACTACTTGGATCTCTTTACTAATTCCAGGCCACCAAACACTTTGTTTCACACGCTCTCTACACTTAACAATCCCCATGTCATGTAGTTTCTTTTTGATCTCAGCTCTCATGAGACTTGGAATAACAATCCTGTCACTGTAGATTAGAAGATCATCACACACTGATAACACATCTTTCACAGCATAATAAGGCTTAATGTGCTCCGGCACTTGTGACAGATATCTTGGCCATCCTTGTCTGACATAGTTCACCATCATCTACAACTCAGGGTCAGTCTTTGTAGCTTCAATGTCCTCATTAATCCGTGAGCATGTCATCAGCCAGGCAGCTCTCGTGCACTTCTCCAGCGCCGTTATATGTCATCTGCAAGCTCTACTGAATCCAGTTGCGGTAGTGAAGATGGATGTCTTGAAAGGGTATCAGCCACAATCAGTGATTTTCCTGGCACAACTCAGCTTTAGCATTGAACCTCATCAGCCGAATCAAAAGTCGCTGACATCTCAGAGAAACCATGTAAATTTCCTTGCTATTGATGAGCGGAATCAACGGCTTATGATCTGTGTGAATAAGAAAACTGTCCAGTCCATACAAGTATTTGGAAAATCTTTCACACGCCCACACCACACCAAGGCATTCCTTTTCAATCTGTGCATATTTTGTTTCGGTGTTGGTCAAAGTATGCAAACAGTAAGCTACAGGCTTCCAATTTCCATCATGCTGCTGGAAAATAACTCCTCCAAGCCCATAACTGCTGGCATCTGCACTTACTACAGTAGGCTTGTTCACATTGAAGAAAGAAAGAATTGGTGCTTCGGTCACAAGCTGTTTGACTTTTGTGAGTGCTTGCTCTTGTGCATGACTCCAAGTCCATACTGCATCAGCTTTTAGGAGATCATTAAGAGGACGGGTAGTTTCAGCTAATTCCCAAGATCCTCTTCACTTCTGTCACATTTTGTGGAGGATTAATGTTTATTATGGCCTCAACCTTCTTCTCATCTGGTCTGACTCCACCAGCATCAATGATATGACCCAGAAACTGTATTTGTGTTTGTCTCAACAGGCATTTATCATCATTGAGTTTCAATCCTGCATCGGAAAGTGTGCTCAAAACTCTCCTTACATGACAATCATGAACCTCTGGCATCTCCCCATAGACGATTATGTTGTCCATGTACGCTGCTGTACCTTCATGGTCTCTTAAGAAGATATTCATTTCTCTTTGGAATATCTCTGGTGCACTGGAAATTCCAAAAGGAAGTCTATGGAAGAAATACCTCCCAAACGGTGTTATGAATGTTGTGAGTTTAGCACTCTCACTCTCCAGTGGAATTTACCAAAATCCACTTGCTGCATCCAGTAGCAAAAACATTGTTGCACCTGACAGCTGAGGAAGTATATCGTCAAGGGTTGGTAGAATGTGTCGCTCACGTTCAACCGCTTGATTTAGACGATTTAGGCCTACACAAATTCTCACCTGACCATTCTTCCTGGGTACAGGCGCCATAGGCGCACACCATTCAGTCGGCTCTGTAATTTCTTCAATCACGCCACACTTTATCTTTCTGTTTAATTCAGCTTTCACCTTAGGAAGAAAGGGAATCGACACTCTCCTGGCTGTTGAGAGTGTCAGGAGCTAGCAGACCAGCCAGCAGCCATATCACCCTGTAGCCTAAGACTGGTTTCCCACTGAAGCTAAGCAGGGCTGAGCCTGGTCAGTACCTGGATGGGAGACCTCCTGGGAAAACTAGGTTGCTGCTGGTAGAGGTGTTAGTGAGGCCAGCAGGGGGTGCTCACCCTGTGGTCTGTGTGGGTCCTAACACCCCAGTATAGTGATGGGGACACTATACTGTAACAAGCACAGTCCTTCGGATGAGACGTTAAACCGAGGTCCTGACTCTCTGTGGTCATTAAAAAAATCCCAGGATGTCCTTCGATAAAGAGTAGGGGTGTAACCCCGGCATCGTGGCCAAATCTGCCCATTGGCCCCTGTCCATCATGGCCTCCTAATCATCCCCATATATATATATATATACGATTGGCTTCATCACTCGGTCTCCTCTCCACCAATCAGCTGGTGTGTGGTGGGCGTTCTGGCGCAATATGGCTGCCATCGCATCATCCAGGTGGATGCTGCACATTGGTGGTGGTTGAGGAGATTCCCCCCTTCCATGTAAAGCGCTTTGAGTGCCTAGAAAAGCGCTATATAAATGTAACAAATTATTATTATTATTATTATTGTTGTGATGGCATATGGGACTGCATTTGCTTTCAGCTTGAATTTTCACAGGACTAGTTTTCAAAAGTCTAACCGACTCGCTGGGTGAGCTTACATTCTCAATCCGCTGAACTAACCCGAGAGCAGCAGAAACCCCTCAACACAGCAAGTTGTTAACAGACTGACCTTCTATGACGAATACAGTAAAGCAGTACTTGTTTCCCTTATGATGTGTACTTGTCTCAAATCTTCCTGTGCTTCTCAATTTCCCACCTGGACAATCTAGTGCAGCATTTACAAACATTAAATCAGGCTTTGTGTTGAGAGCTTCATAAGTTTGTTCTGATATGACACTAATGTCTGCTCCAGTGTCTATCTTAAACTCCACATCCGTATCTTGAATCCTTAAAGTTACAGACCACGAGTCAACGAATCGTCATGCTCTTCTTGCATTACATTCTCATCACTAACATGTAGAGTGCGACACACTATAGCGTAATGGCCTCTTTTACCACACTTTCGACACTCTGCTCTTCTCGCTGGGCAGTTAACACTCTTTGGATGTTGTTTGCCACATAGCATACATTTAACTTCTCCAAAACAATGTTGTAGCTATTTTCATCGCCATCCTCTGCATACACAAATGTGCTGACAATGTGCTCTGCCTCCTTCCCGAGGGAATACAGAAGGGTACACACACGTGGCTATACGGAATCTGTGGAAACGCTGCTTCCATTCAGGCCAGAGCTCGGGATGACTGAAGTAAAACATTTCGGGCGGAGAAAACTTTGCCATGTCGTCACGTTCACTTCTGACACCATGTAATGTTAGGATGTCATGTGCATAGAGAAAACTATACACGCGTTGCTCAGTTTCCGTTCTTTATTTAACAACTGCGTAACATGAAGTTGCCTGTGTTCTTACAGTGCTGTCTGGTGAACGTCTTGCGAACATCCCTATTTCGTCCCTCACCTGCCATTTCCATAACAACACTTGCAAAATCCAGTCGCCCATGCATTGCCTTTTATCATCAGACCTGACACCTTGTAACTCAGACAAACAAAACATTTTACTAAAATAAACCCATATTGGATTTGAAAGGGGATTTGTTTATTCCTTAAAATCCCTTAAATTAACTGTGGAAAGTTTATGCAAAAAACATGTTTTTTGTTTTGTAGATTGACATTTTAGTGCAAATATACTAGGCCTATAGTAAAAATATGATTTGAATGAAATAGGCCTAAGTTAATGTTACAAATAACTTTCCTGTTACTTAGTAACTTATCAGTATCACTAATTAAAATGTCATCAAATCACGAGTTTGTTTTCAGCAGTTATAATTTAAACATCAAAAAATTATACCCTTCAATAATATAATTGAACATAGGCTACAATTTATTATGTATTCCACATGCATGAAGAAAATAAGGTTGAATCTCAGGAGCTCTAAAAGGGACTTCAACTGATGACTTCAACTGATGAATGCAGCCAATGAAAACATGAAGAATGAAAAAGCACACTGCTGGAAAGAAAGTGGAAATATCAGGTAAGAAAAATAACATTTTCCTACCCATTTACCTGTCAAACTGTTGGTCAGGTGAAGGCGACTGTTTTTATTCAAGAAAAGTTATTTTAGGAAAACTGTTATTTTAATCACTGCACTTAAGATTTATAGCACATGCAGCTGAAAAAAAAACAAAAAACAAAAACAAGTGAAATATAGTCACACTGGGGCTGAATCCGAAATCGCTCCCTATAGACTTGGTCAGTGTCGTGTCATAGTTGGGGGTGTGGCATGGGGGAAAACAGTCCATTTCCCCCACAATGGTAATGCATGGCGTTAACCCAGTATAGCCTGTGTAGAATCACTTCTGCCGCTCGACAGAGCAAGATATATAGAAAAACTTAGCCGTATTGGGTCAGATTGTCCGTACAGTATCTGTGACTGATAAACGACCCAACGGAATCAATGGCCAGAGGTGTCATTTTCTTGTCAAAATACATGCTGCTGCTTCCCCGACCCCCAAATAGGTATGACATGCCAACTTCATAAATCACCCAGTCTTTCGATGAAGACGTTAATTCAGTGTTCCTGAATTTAATGGATTAAAAGTATGTATTACATACATTTAACATTTTTAAATTATCATAAAACGTATCTTGTGCTATGAAATTGATATTTTTCTGAATATGCCATGTGTAATGCAAAGGGCGTTTGTTTATGTATAAGTATGTTTGGGCTAGAATAGAAACATGGCATGTCAAAGGTTAATTTACCACAGTGCCACGTTTAACAAACATTTGTCAAAAGCCTAACATCCAGTTATATGATGAGCTGTTTTGCATCAATGACACAGGTTTAGATATTTAAGACTTTTTCAATGACACAGGTTTAGACACACGCAGAAAGAGCACATCACCTTTAACATTGTTCAATTCAAATAAATGAACTTTCCATACAATTCCTACGTGTCTGTTTTCTTTGGTTTGCTGAAATGTAAAATAAAATGCTGTTAAAGTTAAAGTCCCCTAAACGTCCCAAATGGCCGCTGGACGTCCTGTGAACGTCCGGAGGACGTTAGCAGAGGCCATTTAGGGGACCATCTGGGGACCTTCGCAGATATTTAAAGTTTGAATCTTTATCCCAAATCAAACATATTTAGGGATAGAAATAGTGTTTTTTATAAGCTCAACTAAGATAACAGATCTTATCTTGGTTGTCTTGTATTTAATGATCAATGAAGGTTAGATAGTTTAATAGGGATTGGTTTCCGCCAGTAGAGGGCGCTCGTGCAACCGAAGCAATGACACATCCGAGTCTAGGAGAAGAAGAGAAGGGATCGAGGAGGGAAGGGAATATAAACATGTGAAGTGGAACACAGCCGTTCATTCTGCTCTAAATCTGCTGTTTCAGGCTGTGAGTACATTTATTTTTATTTAATAGGAGCAATTTAAATCCAAACGAGTCGATTCATTTAGTGAATCACTCAAAAATTAATCGAAATGAACCGACTGATGTTGTACAGTACACTCGTGAACGTAAACTCGTTACTGTTTTTTCACAATACAATTTGTGAAGATTGTGAGTTGTGTTTTCATTTTATGTGATGAAACCGGGTAAACCGTTTTTAATACATGTAAATCATATCTAAAGTAAGAGCAACATAAAAATCTGCTAGAGGAGTTGAATTGTTTCTAAACATTTGTGCAAAACACTTAAAGCTGAATAATTGTATCATCTGATGAGCAACAGCGACCACAATTCACACCTTAAGTCAGTGAAGCCGTTCTTGAGAGTTTAAATGCTGGGGAATATTTCCGTCTTCCCACAGGAGAAGCAGCAAGGAGGAGGAATTACTCCAGAAGAAACTACTGACATACTATTGTAAAGATGGAGTTTGAGGAAGAACCCGGCAGAGTAAAAGATGAAGATACAGAGGAACAAACAGGTTGGTTATTTCCTTCATTCTCTTAAAGACTGATGAGGAACATTAAGTGAAAACTGAAATATAACAATACATCTAAAACTAGATACTAATAGACTCCATAAATGAGCTGTTTATGGTGTTAGAAACTCAATCTATGAACAACTCTTACAGTCTGGATGAACATTTCAAAATCAGTAAGTTTGTTCATAGCATAACTTATGATTGAATGGGGGTTATTAATGAATTTATTCATATCTTAAATGTTGTGTGCAATGCACTAATTGCAAACTATGAGAAATAAAAAGGAATAAAATGGATTATATGACTCATCAATTAAAAGTACTTTAGTTTGCATTAAAAAAATAAGGGGTTTAACATTGTATTCAACATTGCTAATCTACTGTATAGTAAGAGTCATTATTTAAAAAAATGAAAATACTATGGCTGCACCTAACAATTATTTTGATAATCAATTAGTCAGCCGATTTTTTTTTTTTTTCCCCTTTTTTTTTATTAATCGGATAAAAATATTTATTTTATTTTATTGTCAAAACACACTATTCCACATCCTGCCCAATGCTATCCTTCAAACAAATGTGTCAGCTTAGTGCTATGAAAACATACATAGTGAATATATCTACCATTACATAAATTAACCATGGTTTTACAATGAACAAAACAAACAAACAATAATAATAATAAATAATAATAATAGGGTTATTGTAGTTATTCAGTGGTAACCACAAATTAGCCATGGTTTTGCTTCAAATCCATAGTTTAACTATATGGTATTTGTGTTGTTATACAAATGGTAATCAATATGCCAAAAAAACATGGTTAATTTTTGTAAGGGGGCAATTCCATGCAAAGGTCATCCTTACCATGAAAAAATAAAGTTTTTACCAAATGAACAAAACCCTTTTTAAGTTGTCCATTTAGGTCTGTAATATACTGCATTAATGTGCTGTAACAGAAATGTTAAGAAAATTGCCTTATCCACCACATATGAGGTGAGGAACAATGCTGAAATAAAAAATTTAACCAACCATATTTTATGCTTTCAAAAGACCCCCCTTTTTAAACTTTATTTAAACAGTAAGCATTTTGCAGAAAGATGGAGGCATGCCTGAGAAATGTTGTCATAACAGCACTTCCTGTTGAATTTATAAGGGCTATAATTTATATAAGTTTATATAATATAACAATTATAAATACAAATAACTTGAAACTTTACAAAGCTAAATTATGTCTATGCTTATTAGGATCGACAATTCATCTTACTACTTTGCTCTGAACAACCATAATAATGCGTTACAGACGTGACCGTTATGGACGCTTCATATTAAATCATATGCATAAGACTATTGCTGTGATCTGTTTCAGGCAAACCGTAGGCTATATATGTGCATATCCAATAATCGCAATAATCTTTGTGCTTTGTTAGTTTTAATACGAAAAAAGGTCTCAACTTTCAAGTTCAGTCGATTTTATAACAAAATTCAAACAATAGGCTAGATGTCGCGCTCTTTAACCCTCTGGGGTTCTTCATTTGGGACCGGACCCCTGAAATCAAATTAATTTTTTTACCCCAGTAAAATCAATGTAATATATTTTTGTTCAATAATATTTTTTCTTTTGTATTTTGAGAGAATTTTATGTTAATTAATATTTATGCAATAATTATGATCAGTTTTTCCCATTGAAAATAATAAAACATTTTAAAATGTATATAATTTTCATATTTTTTTTTTATTAATGCTGTATTTCAGGTTAAAATAGAGACTAGGCCTTTAAAATCCAATATTTGAAGTCAGATTGGTGCCATCTGGTGGGAGCAGTGAGCATGAATATCATGCAATACCATAGTTAACCACTAGATTGATGTACAGCTCTCTATAGAAAGCTTGTGAATTCCCTAGTTGTTTTTGCACATATTTTCTTTTTTTTCAGGTTGTGGATTTGAATATATATTGAGAGTTTCCCAAAGACTACTTTTGTCAAGTTTTTTTGTTTGTATGTTTGGTTTAAATGGTAATTTGAAGTGCCAGTTTTACTTTATAAATAGTCAAACCTGAACATTGCGTTAGAAAGAAAACAAATGGAAAGCATTTTGTTACCCATTGTTTTAATTCTAATTTAATAAAAATGCAATTCAGTCATAATATTTTTTAATAAACCTTTTATAATAAACGTTTTCATTAAATCATTTTCAATGAGCAGTAACTCCTTTTTTAAAAGGCAACAGCAATTATGAACAAAACTAAAATAACAGCAAAAGTATAATAATTATAAAGCTGTAAATGGAAAATAGAGAAACAAAACAATAAAATAAGTGTTTTAAATATTATCCTAACTATATTTACATATGTGCATAATTTTTACATACAAACTATAATATGAGGTTTTTTTTGCACGTCACAGATCACATCTGAGTGTCTCTTGCAAATTGGATGATTGCACTTTGTGCAAATGATGCTTGTTTTTACATCCCTTGGCAAGCACCTTTGAAAAAGTGTGTGTGTGTGAGTGTTCAAGAGAGAGACACAGTGTGTGACTTTTGCATTTTGGATATGTTATAATGTTAATTTTATTTCACATATTCTCAATTTTCTCTGTTACAGTCTCACCAGTCTCATATTTCTCTATGTGTGTTTGTTTGTTTGTTTGTTTGTGTGTGTGTGTGTGTGTCTTTTGCAATCTTGATGGCTTACAGTCTCATGCTTTCATTGCTGTGTTTTTTTTTCTTACATTGTGGATGAATAATTTACTTTATTTCACACATTTCATAAAATTTGCTTTTGTGACGTGTTCATATGTGTGTATAAGTGTGTGTGTGAGTGTGTTTGTCTGTTTTGCACTCTTGATGTTTTAGAGATTCACCCCTTCACTGTTGTGTGCTTTTTTTTTTTTTAGTCATCGTGGCTGATTTGTAGATTGTACACGCACAAAAAATCTCTGTATTTTCGTAATTTTGCCAATTTCCCATTCATTTCCTATGGTGGTCACTTTTGACCGCGAAGACCCTGAGTGTGAAAAAATTTTTTACGACCACTTAGCCTTTTCAAATCCTGCCCCCAATTTTTTTTGTGTTCCTATACCAAGTACAATAAAAGTCACCAAGTTTCATACCATTCCGATGAAGCTACGATTTTTAAAAAAAATGTATGTAAAACTTTTCGGTCAAAAATGGAAGACCGAAGAACCCCAGAGGGTTAATAAAACGTGACTGTAGCGCCTCAGTGTAAGCGGCTAATCAAGCGGATCACGCGCACATGACCCAATCTTCCCTTCTTTTCCAGTTACAGAAAGAAATATGAATGTCAGAAGGTAGGCTATATGATACAGTACAACTTACTAAAGAGCATTGTGTCTCATAGGACACTCGGGACATCGCGTTTTTCCCTCTTGGTTAAAACATGAACATTCATCATAATCCCGCGATCAAGCTGACAAAATAATAATAATGATATTGCAATCATTTTGAAATGTTTTAAAATAAAATGTGATAATTTTGACTCACGACTGTGCTCTGAACTGCATAAACTGGCCAAAACCGTGCGATCATTTAGACTCAAAAACTGACATGACACACCTGTGGACAATAGTGTCAATCAGTTCACCTGACTCCTATATGATTAACATTATTTGTTAATGAATTTTAGCAAGCAGTTATGTTAGAAGGAAAATCATGGTCTCTAAATTGAGTCTTGAACAACGCACGCGCTTGTCAACATGAGAAATAGGCCTAATCCATAACCATTTGAAATACAGCGATTTAGTATAATAAAGTTGATTTATTGTGCAGTCTTACCATACTGGTGTCACAGATGTCAATATTTGGTGTAGCCCTAAAAACTACACCAGGGACCATGAAGCCGGTTTAGCTGGCTAGCCAGATATGTTTAAGCTTAGTTTGTGCCAATCCTGGGTTTTAGGTACCATTAAAGTGGTTTGGCTTTTAGCAGTGTTCATCTCCATAGTAACTTAGGCTCCACAGCTCCAGGGCAGGTTACGTTCTGGATAAGAGATCTCAAACTAAAATTGGACGAATCAGCTGTGAGTAAAGTGACACACCTCTGATGCATTAAAGTCACTCCCCCTTTTTCTACTCTAAATTAAATGTCACTACATAGAAAATGGTTTTTAAAGACTAAAGCGTCTGGCTTTTAACAATGCTTATTTATAATAATAATAATTTTGAATGATTTAGATATCATTTATGTAATTATTATACCCTTAATCAATTACACATGTATAATTTTAGTTAATCAATCATTAATAGGCACTTTGTTAAAATTAATATAAATAGCCTATATAAAGGTTATACAAATAAGCTTTAAAATCAATAAATAAAACTATAAAATTAAAAAATTTAAAAAAAAAAAAAGCTTGAGCTTAAATAATCAATTCTTTCTATATATCAACTAAACTAACTTCATAACTTTTACTTGCATTGACGTATACGATTTTTCTTTAAGTTGTCCTCTTTCATAGACGGCTCTTTTCTTCTTGCTGTGTAAATTTCTTTAAATTCTTAATATTTTTCAATCATGTAATATTCTGCAGAAGAGAGAAATGAATCTTGCTGCTTCTCTCACGAGAAGTAAATCTCAGTTTTACTGATCCACAGCATGTGATTGGCTGTTCACTACTGATGTCACAGGCTCACAGCTAAACCCCTAAACTTAGGATCAAAGCCTGAGTTGACAGAGAAAGCTGATCAGCATCATGGGACCAACAAAGCCTGAATAGATTGGTTTGGTTTTGTCAACTCGAAACTAATCCTGTAACCCCGAGTTTGTTAAACTACCATTATGGTACAGGCCCCAGATGTTTGTTTCTTTTTGTATTTGAACAATATAAAAGAAAACAAAAAGTAGTTGTCAAGTCAACTTTATTTATAAAGCGCTTTTTTTCAAAGCAGCTTCACAGTGTTAAACAGGAAAAAAAATACAACCGAATTTGATGTCATCTAGCTCATTTCAATTATCATATATATTCAAGTAATGTAGTTGACACAGTTAATTTAGTTTAGTAATTAAATTTATTTGGATATTTATTTGAAAATGTAGTGTCCCCAACTGAGCAAGCCAAAGGCGACAGTGGCAAGGAGCCAAAACTCCATCAGGTGGCATAATGGAGAAAAATAAACCTTGGGAGAAACCAGGCTCAGTCGGCCAGTTCTCCTCTGGCCAATTAACAAACAGTGTATGATTATTATTTTGGCAACCTTACAAGTCAGAAGTCATATTAGATCGGAATATTCAAAAGATCGGAGGCATCACGCCGGAGACGGGGTTATTGAGGATGGCGTGTCGATTAAACAATTTTCTAACACTAAATTTTCAAATAAATATCCAAATAAATGTAATTACTAAACTAAATTAACTATGTCAACTACATTACTTGAATATATATGATAATTGAAATGAGCTAGATGACATCACCGTTTTCTCCAGAGCGGCTGTACAGCCAAATCAAATTCTGTTGCATTATTTTCCTGTTTAACACTGTGAAGCTGCTTTGAAACAATCTGCATTGTAAAAAGCGCTATATAAATAAAGTTGACTTGACTTGACTAAACAATTATTAAATATAATTATCGAAAGATCGGAGTCATCACGCCAGGAACGGGTTTATGAGGATGGCGTGTTGGTGAGGCAATTTCAGGGGGGAGTCTAATTGACACGGTCTCTGCAGACACTTCAGGGATGTGTTGGTCATGTCTGGGCGCAGGTCCACCATCTGATCTGGATACGGCCCGGATCCGTCCGACTGCAGTAAACCTCGGGATAAACAGAGAGACTAACATTAGCGTAGATGCCATTCTTCTTATGATGTAACCAGTACATCAGGTGTTATGTGAAGTGTTCCCGGTTCCAGCAGACCTAGTTAATGCAGCCTAACAATCATTTAATTGATTTGAATAAAATATAAATTAAAAATGTTTTATGTGTATGCCATAGTAAAGAGATGTGTTTTTAGTCTAGATTTAAACTGACAGAGTTTGTCTGCTTCCCGAACAATGCTAGGAAGGCTGTTCCAGAGTTTAGGTGCTAAATAGGAAAAGGATCGACTGCCTGCAGTTGATTTTGATATTCTAGGTATTATCAACTGGCCAGAGTTTTGAGACCGCAATGGACGTGATGGAGTATATTGCGTTAAGAGGTCGCTCAGGTACTGGGGAGCTAAACCATTTAGTGCTCTGTAAGTAATTAGCAAGATTTTAAAATTTATACGATGTTTAATAGGGAGCCAGTGCAGTGTTGACAGAACCGGGCTAATATGGTCATACTTCCTGGTTCTAGTAAGAACTCGAGCTGCTGCGTTTTGGACCAGCTGCAGTTTATTTATTAAGCAAGCAGGGCAACCACCCAGTAGAGCATTACAATAATCTAGCCTTGAGATCATGAACGCATGAACTAACTGTTCAGCATTTTGCATTGAAAGCATATGCCGTAATTTAGATATATTTTTAAGATGGTAGAATGCAGTTTTACAGATGCTAGAAACGTGGCTTTCAAATGAGAGATTTGTATCAAAGAGCACACCCAGGTTCCTAACTGACGACAAGGACTTGACAGAGCAGCCATCAAGTGTTAGACAGTATTCTAGGTTACTACATGTGGAGTTTTTTTGTCCCAATAATTTAAGTTATTTGAATGAATTAAGTTGCAGGAAATTACTAGTCATTAAATTTTTTATATCAGCTATGCATTCCGTTAATCTTGTGAATTGGTAAGTTTCGTCAGGCGTGAAGAAATATAGAGCTGGCATAACAATGAAAACTAACGCCATGCTTCCTAATGATATCTCCCAGTGGTAGCATGTACAGGGTGAAAACCAACGGTCCTAGCACTGAGCCCTGGGGTACTCCATACTGAACTTGTGATCGGTGTGACATCTCTTCATTTACTGCTACAAACTGATAACGGTCAGATAAGTATGATTTAAACCATGCCAATGCAATTCCACTAATGCCAACATAATTTTTGAGTCTATTCAAAAGAATGTTGTGGTCGATAGTATCGAATGCAGCGCTAAGATCGAGTAACACTAACAGAGAGATACAACCACGATCGGATGATAAGAGTAAATCATTTGTAACTCTGATGGGAGCAGTCTCAGTACTATGATACAGTCTAAATCCTGACTGGAAATCCTCACCGATATAATTTCTTTCTAAAAAGGAGCATAATTTTGAGGACATTGCCTTTTCTAGTATTATTGACAGAAAGGGTAGATTTGAGATTGGCCTGTAATTGACTAATTCTGTAGGATCAAGTTGCGTTTTTTTAATAAGTGGTTTAATAATAGCCAACTTAAAAGTTTTCGGTACATATCCTAATGACAAAGATGAATTCATGATATTAAGAAGAGGATCTATGACCTCTGGAAGCATCTCTTTAGTAGTTTAGTCGGTATAGGGTCGAGCATACATGTTGTTGATTCTGATGATTTAACGAGTTTAGCCAATTCTTCTCCTATAGCAGTGAATGAGTGTAATTTTTCCTCAGTGACACTACAATGCACTGTCTGATGTGATACAGTAGTAGACTGCTGCATGGTTATAATTTTTTTCCTAATGTTATAAATCTTCTAAGTAAAGAAGTTCATAAAGTCATTACTGCTGTGCTGTTTACAAACATCAGAAGTTGAAGCTTTATTTTTGGTTAATTTAGCCACTGTATCGAATAAATACCTAGGGTTGTGTTTGTTTTCTTCTAAGAGAGTCGAGAAATAAGCAGATCTAGCAGTTTTTATGGCCTTTTTGTATGCAATCATGCTCTCTTCCCACGAAATGCGAAAAATGTCCAGTTTTGTTTTCTTCCAGCTGCGTTTCCACCTTCCTGGCTGCTGTTTTAAGGGCCCGAGTGTGCTCGTTGTACCACGGCGTTGGACTATTTTCTTTAATCTTCTTCAAGCGCCGGGGAGCAACTGTGTCTAAAGTGCTGGAAAAGAGAGAGTCAATAGTTTCTGTTGCAACATCGAGTTCCTCTAAGCTATCTGGGATGCTGAGGAGATGAAACTGTTGAGGAAGTTTATTTACAAAGCAATCTTTAGTCGCAGCAGTGATAGTCCTGCCATGTTTGAAGCGAAAGGACGGCTTTGCAGCCTTTGCTAAATGAAGTATACATGATACTAGGTAATGATCTGAGATGTCATCGCTCTGCTGCAGAATTTCAACGGTATCACTAGGCCTGTCACGATAACTACTTTTTGTTGGGCGATATATTGCCCCAGAAATAATTGCGATATGCAATATTATTGTCATTTTAAGACCATTATATACCACTGAATATATAATCATAATACAACAGCACAATAATAATGCAAGTAGGCCTGCATATTTTCAAATGACAATGATTTAGCAGTCAGATATGGCCTGTTGAGGTATCTGTTTTTCTAGAGGCATGTTTGAAAAACTTCCTTTAACTTGAGTGTCCTGTTCAATGGAAAAACGGTGCAGTGGAATGCAAAAACACGTTCTCTATGAAAACGACTAGACCCTCGCGACTGCCACGTCCTGTGAGAAACTAGCTGTAAGGCCGTGTTCACACTTGACGTCTTTTTTGAAGCTGCCAGCATCTGTTTTACATTATAATCCTATGGAGTAAACTGTGTTTTCAAAAAAGTTTTTTAAACGGCAACGACAAGTGTGCATATATGATTATCATTGTAATAAAATTAAATGACATAAAACACAACCCAGTCTATTTTTGTTAAATGTAAGTTTATGTATGATCAATAATAGCCATTATAAAAGTAAAAGGTATAAGAAGCTATACAAGAAATAAAGCAAACAATTCAGTCAAACATACAAAGTCAGCACTAGTAGGCTACAATGGTAACGTTAAATAGCCTAAAAATATAAAGTTATGAAACTTCACTTTGCCCTCAGCCAAAATGATTTGCCAGGGAACAAATTATAGATACATAAGACCAAAGATCGCCCGTTAGATATACACAAGATGAATCGTATCACATGTTTAACCACTACAGAGACATCAGAGCCAGCGGTAAACGTCAGAAGGACTAGCCGAGGAAAGGCTGCTCTCGGCGGGTTTAACGAGCGCTGAGCGCCAGGTGGTCGACTGGATCTCACAACTCCGAAAACGCCATATAAAATATTCAAATAAGCGCTCTCTTTATAAATAATCCACTCATTTGAGCTTTAAACAAGTACATTCTCGCCTGAAAAAGTCTTAAAACTACATTTCGTCACACATTAACAGTAGTATTTTTAAATTACGCTGGGTTTCTCATCCGCTATTGACGTTGCAGCTGTTGTTATAGCAACAAAAGGCGCCCTCGGCTGCTATTTTGAACCAAACGCTGCCAGCTTTTTTTTTTTTTTTACTAAAAGAGAGCTTGCCAACTTTTTCTTGTCAAAAAAGACGTCAAGTGTGAGAGGAATGGAAAGGAAGGGGAAAGAAGGAAAAGAAAAAAAAAAACTCTAAGCAACAATGGGTACAACGGGTACGCCGGGCGGCGGTTTGGTGAGTGGGGGCCCCTGGCGAAGACTGCGTGCTGTTCTGCCCCTGGGGATGTGCGCGGTTAGACATACAATAATTAAAATTGTAAATTACTGAATACCCTTTAAAATAACATTTAACTACTCCCTAAAGACATATTCTAATTACAAGATTTTTCTTTTCACTACCTTTTTGTTTTTTTTTTGTTGTTTTTTTTGTTCTGTTATATTTTGTTTCTTTTTCATCTCCCATTATATAGCTGTTTATCTATAGTGTTTTGTTATTATTTCTCAATGTATGTATTGTATTTCATGAATAAAAAAAACCCCCAAAAAAACAATAAGCACTTTTGAGGAAAGGGATTGAATATTCAGCAGCCCGAGCTTTATCATTTGATCATCTGTATTATATCTGTTGTTTATTTGTTGGACATCAATAACATTTTTACCGTTGAATAGTTTTGGTGTTTTTTTTGTATTTACTAATTCGTGGAACAGACACAGTCTCTATGTGATAATATCTAGGTGAAAGAGTCTCTATGTGCTGGGATTTATCTGACTTCTGTGACTTCTGTTCAGGAAGGATGGATGTCATCTTTTTCCAACAGGTCAGGTCTGCCCCAAAAGCTTTTCCAATTGTCTATGAACCCTATGTTATTTTGCGGACACCACTTAGACAACCAGCCATTGAGTGATGATAGTCAGCTAAGTATCTCATCACTCCTTTTAACGGGGAGGGGACCAGAACAAAGAAATTAACGTGACATCCTACTTGCGAGTTCACACACCTCTTTAATGTTAATTTTGGTGATCTCCGACTGGCGAAGTCGAACATCATTTAGTGCTGACGTGAGTAATAATCTTAGAGAATTTACGATTAGCATTAGCCAGCACTTTTAAATTTGCTTTGATGTCAGGCGCTCTGGCTCCCGGTAAACATGTGACTGGTGGCTGGTGTCTCTACTTTCACGTTCCGTATAATAAAATTTGCCAATGACTAGGGCACTTTTAACAGGATTCTCAGTGGGTGCATCACTGAGTGGGGAGAACCTGTTTGATGTTCTAATCGGAACGGAAGAGTGTTTTTTTGATCCGCGACTATGCCGTCTCAACGTCACCCAGTTGCCCTGCTGCACGGGCTCTACAGCCGGAACCGAACAATGTACAGAGTTCACTAAGCTTGTCGCATCCAAAGCAGTGTCTAAAGCTGTTTCATTCTCACTACTCTCAGATCAAGTCTGGATGCGTGTCTCTAATTCTGAAATCTTCTCTGTCAGCCTGACTATCTCCTTACATTTATCACATGTGAAGCCCTGTTCACCAACGGAGACCGATCTACTAAACATGAAACATGTAGTGCAAGTGACAATAAAAGGAGAAGACATGGCTTACCGTATTTGTTGATTAATCCAACTTACCACAGTTGTTTAATGAACTCAGAAAACAAGAGACCTGAGTGCAGAGATGGCAAGCTAACAGGCTAGCGAAATGCTAACGTGTGATAGTGATTTAGATTAAAAGCTAGGGTTGTCAGATTTAATGTGGTAGGCAATATTAGACAATATATGTTGATGGGTAAGTTATATTTAGCAGTTTAAACAACAGGGAATGATATCAAATAAAGATTCAAAAGTGAACAGAGCGCACGCGAGCACAGCAACAAGACAACAGGAGGCAGACAGGAGCCTTTGTGATACCATAATCAAATGTATGTGGTCTTGAGTTTGATTTGAACTGTTTAAGGTCTTTTAAGATTTTATCTTGCATGTTATACCTTTGACAAACTTTTTGGTAGAATAAAAATGAACACACATTTTAAGCAGATTGTATAGCGCAATTCCTGAATGAGTTATTCTTAAGAGTCAGTTCATTTTACTGAATCAAAACACTTGTAAACCAGCCAGAGCAGTTACAGAATCCGTTCAACTCAGATATTGAATCCTCATGTGTGACTTGAAATGAACAAATGTTGTACATTTGGTTCATTTTAGTGAATCAAAAACAATCAGTTATTGAAATAATCCCACTTTGATATTGAATCCTAATCTATCGCTTTGCTAAATTTACAGTATATTGATTGATTGTTTGCGTACACAACCACTTGTAAAAATGGAGTTGTGTTGAGCGATATAATGAATAAATTAATTGCTTTAAAAGTGCTGGAAACATAAAGGTCATTTCTGATAACACCACTTTTAAAGTTATAGTTTAAACAACATAAAGAAGCAACCGTTACAGTTGGATAAAGCATTAATTTGATGTTTGCCACTATTTAGATCCTAAATGATGTTCTGTTGCAAGAAAGTGTTTGCACTAACATCCTGGAGGGCCATCCTGAAGAGTTTAGCACCATCTTGTCCCAAATGTCTAGTAATCCTGATGACCTTGATTAACTGGTTCAGGTGGGTTTAATGTTTAATTCCCAAAACCTTCACAAGCCTTAGTTGATTGTAGAGAACATGGCCATCTATGGATTTTAAGATCAGCTTAGCTCACAATGGTTTTTAATCAATCTATGACAAACCATAACTCATGATAGAGCAAGTTTAAGTTAACTTAAATCATGAATAGGTTTGAATCCTTTCACGCATAGTCACTATAATGGATAGCTATTCAAAAAGCATTTTCTTGCATATGTATGGGTTTTGATGGCATAGTTTCACATCAACTTCTACAGTGGACCCTGAAATTCTCAAGTGAAACAGTTGTAAATGTGAGGTTTTACATGCAAATCTTTAGTCATCCACTAGAGGGGGCAATTGGACTATTCTCCCAGCTAATCGTTGGCTATGGTTACATCAGGTTTGACGCAACTGGATTTGAGCAAAAACAACTAAAAACAAAATGGACGGGTAGCTTGTAAAAATCAAGCATACCAGAGATGATGAAAACTAAGGTTAAACTGAATGAAAAACAAGCTCAGGTGTCACTCTAAGGCTGTGTATCCACCAGCGTTTTTTTTCATGTGGCTGGCGTATTTTTCCACTTGTTTTCAATGGGAGTGCCGCGTTTTTAAAACGCCACAAACATAACGTGGCACTGAGCGTCTATTTCATGCTGAGCGCTCAGCGTTTTTTACCGGTTGCTGAGAGTTGAAGAATGTTCAACATTGGGTAAAACGCAGCTCTCATCACTGTCACTTTTTACCCAGCTGTCCAATCACAGTGGTGGAGGGACGGGACAAATACAACACTGACCAACCGCCACATTCTGCTTGTACAACTTCAACAGATGACAACAAGCATAATAATGGAACAAAATTATTTAAAACAAGAGCCAGAGCAAATACTTTACATTGTATCGACATTTTTATATAGAAACAATACAGAAGCAAACTATCTGTGAAATGAGATACTAGTAACACTTCCATATCATAGCAAGCAATGTGTCTCTGAAATAAAAACTCTGCTCTGCCAAAACACTCACAAGCATCCAGAGCAAGGCCTTTTCAGCTGGTTAAAAACGCTTTGGTTTTATGTTTCGGTTTTTAACTAATACCCTGTCTACACCAGATGTAAGCGGTGCGATGCAACACAAAATCCCAGACAGTAAACTGATGCCTCGTTCTATTGCTGACATACTCCAAAGAGCCTGCATTACTTTTGACACAAAGAACAAATTGATCTGCAATGGTCACTGTGTAGTGCATCCTCAAGCTGTTGCGGCAAGGCCGGCGTGTCCGGTGTAGAAATGGGTTTTGCACATGATATGCGACATATTAAATAATATAGCAATGACGTTTGAACGCATCAAGTAATATATCCATTAGGGGTGTCGAAATAATCGTTTCTACGATGCATTGCAGATGTGGACGATTCGGTATCGGTTCAGTAATAGACCATTACCCATTATAATGTACTGACGCTTTTCTGCTGTCATTTGTCGCGTAGGTGCTTTGTTGCAGTAGCATACAATGGCAAAGGGAGGCGGACGTGAGTGCGGATATAAATCCGATCTCCAATTCCCACGCTATATGCAGATTTAATGGAGTTCATGTCACCGAAAACAACAGATATGAGCTGCATTTTATTAATCATCAGAAAATTTCAAGATCAAAGACCGCAATAGGAGAGAGTGTGGCAACAACACTGTGGTAAGATCATTCAGTTTCTTTACTTTTAATAAAGATGATTATGTGTTGAGCATCTGTGGCTTGCTTTCGGTTTTATTTGCGGTAGTTTGTGCGTTGGCTTGATGAAGAGATACTCAGCTGCTTGTCTGCGGCGATGCGTGCTGCAGTAGCACCGTCATATCTGACTATAACATGTCATAGCCCATAACACGCTCTCACACGTTTATTTTTTAGCATTGTTGGGAGGAGTAAAATTTACATATGTGGTTTCAACAGCCAGATGCATTTAGACTTGTTCAGTTTCATCTGGAATATGGCCCAGACCACCTCCTGAAGTGGCTTTTAGTATTTACTTTTGTGTGTTTGTTCTAAATGCTCCTGTTGTCTTGAGATACATTCAAGAAGCGTGTTTTCTTTGAGCAGGTAAAATTAAAGGTTCAGTTCATATATCTGAATTGTATACATGTGAAGTAAAATTGAAAATTGAGGATGCAGTGCATCGTCAATGCATTGTCAATGCATTGTGATGCATCGTGATATCGAATTGAACTGAATTGATGACATGATAATCGTAATCGAACCGAACCGTGAGACCAGTGTAGGTTCACACCCTTAATATCCATCCATTCCTTCTATCCTAGGAGAGTCTTGCAGAAATTTTTTTTTTACAGCATCAAGCAATATCTAATGAGTCATATCACAGTTAAGTTTTCTAAGTTTTGATTTTAGATTGGGAGGAAATTCTGATTAATCATGCATCACTAGCTATATTTAAGCTACAATTCATACTATTACTGTGACTGTTGTTTTTGAAAATACTTCTTCTGCAGTAACTTTTTTGACTGTAAATAAATAAATGTATTTGTTATTAGAATGTAATTTGTATGAACATCAAAAAAGTAATGTGATTACATAATGCATGCTACAGTACTTGTAATGCATTACTCGTAACATCAAAAAAGTAATCTGATTACATAATGCATGTTACCTGTAATGTGTTACTTTAATCCTTACATCAAAAAGTAATCTGATTAAACTGTTACTTGTAATGTGTTACCCCCAACACTGCTCATTTCAGATGAGATGAGAAAACACCTGATCGCTAGGTTTTCTCAGAGGAGAGCTATGGTAGAAATGTGTCCATCTTGAACATAATCAGAATGATCAGCTAATAAGGGTAAATCGACTTACTCCTGTAGACTGGAGGGAGCATGAGCGTTTTCTAAATAATCCGAGTTGTTTCCACAGTTGTACCTTGACCGGTTGTAGAGATCTTTGATGGAATCACGTCCTCAAGTTCTGTTATCAAAGACTCGCAAAGTTCAACTTGTATGAAGTTTAATTGCATATGCGATGTTTTGTTAATATTTTTTGTATATATTTTATAGTTTTCACATGATTTTATATCATTTTATTCATTGGTTTGTTAAATACACACACTATTGCTATGTTATTACTGTATTATGTTTGATACAGAATCTCTTCAGTTAAAACCATAAACACATACTGTCCACTCAAGTGGACATCTGAAAATCTCTTTAAAAAATGTGTAAAACTATTTGTTTTCATGCCCTAAGAGCAATAAAAACAGGGGAAAAAATCCTGACTGAGGTTGTCATAATTCATGCATAAAAGGGTTAAATTACTATTTGTAGTGTTGTAGGCAAGACCATCTAATCCGAGTCGAGACCAAGACCTATGTGTGTTGAGACCAAGATCCACATTACCGCCTGAGAAATGACTTATTTTTAATTAATTAATATAATTAGAATAAGACACTATATATAGAGCTGTTATACCAATCAAATGAAATCATTAACAGCAAAATTCATCTTTGCACCGGTGGTGGTACAGAAGAGGCATCTGAATTGGTAAATTACAAATGCATAAATAATGTTGAGAATAATGTTTTAAAAATGTTTTATTGAATGTTTGTATAAAAGCAAAATCATGTTTGCTGTCATGCTCAAATTTGTGAAAACAGCTCTCTTGAGATATTTCTTAATTATATCACGTTATAAATAAAAATCTAGATCTCATACAAATACTTTTTTGCAACAACATCTTGAATTTTGTGAGCATTTGTATTAATTTTGGTGACATTTTTGACACAGTCCCTCATTTCTAAACTGGCACAATAAATAAATCAAAGTAGATACACTCACCTAAAGGATTATTAGGAACACCATACTAATACTGTGTTTGACCCCCTTTCGCCTTCAGAACTGCCTTAATTCTACGTGGCATTGATTCAACAAGGTGCTGAAAACATTCTTTAGAAATGTTGGCCCATATTGATAGGATAGCATCTTGCAGTTGATGGAGATTTGTGGGATGCACATCCAGGGCACGAAGCTCCCGTTCCGCCACATCCCAAAGATGCTCTATTGGGTTGAGATCTGGTGACTGTGGGGGCCATTTTAGTACAGTGAACTCATTGTCATGTTCAAGAAACCAATTTGAAATGATTCGAGCTTTGTGACATGGTGCATTATCCTGCTGGAAGTAGCCATCAGAGGATGGGTACATGGTGGTCATAAAGGGATGGACATGGTCAGAAACAATGCTCAGGTAGGCCGTGGCATTTAAACGATTCCCAATTGGCACTAAGGGGCCTAAAGTGTGCCAAGAAAACATCCCCCACACCATTACACCACCACCACCAGCCTGCACAGTGGTAACAAGGCATGATGGATCCATGTTCTCATTCTGTTTACGCCAAATTCTGACTCTACCATCTGAATGTCTCAACAGAAATCGAGACTTCAACAACCTTCAACTGTCCAATTTTGGTGAGCTCGTGCAAATTGTAGCCTCTTTTTCCTATTTGTAGTGGAGATGAGTGGTACCCGGTGGGGTCTTCTGCTGTTGTAGCCCATGCGCCTCTAGGTTGTGCGTGTTGTGGCTTCACGAATGCTTTGCTGCATACCTCGGTTGTAACGAGTGGTTATTTCAGTCGAAGTTGCTCTTCTATCAGTTGAATCAGTCGGCCCATTCTCCTCTGACCTCTAGCATCAACAAGGCATTTTCGCCCACAGGACTGCTGCATACTGGATGTTTTTCCCTTTTCACACCATTCTTTGTAAACTCTAGAAATGGTTGTGCGTGAAAATCCCAGTAACTGAGCAGATTGTGAAATACTCAGACCGGCCCATCTGGCACCAACAACCATGCCACGCTCAAAATTGCTTAAATCACCTTTCTTTCCCATTCTGACATTCAGTTTGGAGTTCAGGAGATTGTCTTGACCAGGACCACACCCCTAAATGCATTGAAGCAACTGCCATGTGATTGGTTGATTAGATAATTGCATTAATGAGAAATTGAACAGGTGTTCCTAATAATCCTTTAGGTGAGTGTAAGTTATTGATTGGATCTGAAGCAGTAAGTTTTACATCCAATCACATTAATTATGTTAATTAATAAACCAGCAATTTAGTAATATCCCAGCAGTTGTGGTCTTGACCGGTCTTGAAACAAAATCCTGAGTCCTCTAAGTCTGAGACCGATGGTCTTAAGACTGGTCTTGAGTACTACAACACTAACTATTTGAGCAAACATTTGCACCTGGATAACTAAGAGTGATTGTAAGTGTGATGAATGAGCAACAGGGACCACAATTCACACCTTCAGTCAGTGAAGCGACTCCCACAGTCATTCATGAGATTTTAAATGCTAAGGAATATTCCCATCTTCCCACAGGAGAAGCAGCAGCAAGCCTGAATTACTCCAGGAGAAACTACTGACACGATGGAGTTTGAGGAAGAACCCTGCAGAATAAAAGATGAAGATTCAGAGGAACAAATAGGTTGGTGTTTTCCTTCATTTTCTTTAATGACTGATGATGAACATTATGATGAAATCTGACATATAACAATACATCTAAAACTAGATGCTAGTAGACTCAGTAGTAAACTGTATTTTGCTAATTTGGGGCTTCCTGATTTTGTTTTTAATTTGTCCATCTTCAATTAAATCATGGGAATTTAATGTTGATTTTAGATCCGATGGAAGTTACTGAAGACAAACGTCATTTGACAAATGAAGATGGGAACATCATTTCACAGACTGATAAGAATTTCACACAGAAACCATCTGGAAAAGCTGGAGTCAAAGGGCCTTTCACTTGCTCTGAGTGTGGAAAGAGTTTCACACATAAATCAGACCTTAAAAGACACATGAGAATTCACACTGGAGAAAGACCGTTCACATGCTCTCAGTGTGGAAAGAGTTTTATACGTAAAGGACACCTTAATCAGCACATGATAATTCACACTGGAGAAAAACCGTTCACATGCACTCAGTGTGTAAAGAGTTTTAAGCACAAAACCGCTCTCAACAATCATCTGCGCTCTCACTCTGGAGTGAGATCATTTTGCTGTGATCAGTGTGATAAAACATTTGTTGTGGCATCATACTTGAGACAACACCTTAAAGTTCATGCTGCTGTAAAGCCTCACTTTTGTTCTTTCTGTGGGAAGAGTTTTTCACTACTGCAAAATTTAAAAGAGCATGAGAGTATTCATACTGGTGTGAGACCTCATGTTTGCTCTCACTGTGTGAAGACCTTCACTACATCGAGCGACTTAAAAAAACACCAGAGAATTCATACTGGAGAGAAACCATACAAGTGCTCTCACTGTGGAAAAAGTTTTGCTCTGTCAGGAAACCTGAAAATACATGAGAGAGTTCATACTGGAGAGAAACCTTATGAGTGCTCACACTGTGGAAAGAGTTTCGCTTATTTATCATCCTGGGCAGATCATGAGAGAATTCATACTGGAGAGAAACCTTACAAGTGTTCACACTGTGGAAAAAGTTTTACCCAACTATCTACTCTACAGACTCATAAGAAAAAGCATTGACTGAAGGTGACATGTTGAGCAAATGTTGTGCATGAGCACATTGCCCTGATTCCCAATTTCTTTTGAAGCAGAATAAATCTGTATGTTTCTATGTGAAGTGAACATTTACAATTCCACAGATTTGACTGTAGATGGTGGCATTTGTTGTCATTCTCAGTCTTTTTAAGGTTTTGTGGATGAAGAATTAGCTCTAAATCTAGGGTTGCCAACTTCTGGAAAGGAAAATAAGGGACAATAATGGTTCTTTATAGTAAAATAAGGGACACTCAAAATAGTTGTACTGTACCACAGTGTACACTCACCTAAAGGATTATTAGGAACACCATACTAATACTGTGTTTGACCCCCTTTCACCTTCAGAACTGCCTTAATTCTACGTGGCATTGATTCAACAAGGTGCTGAAAGCATTCTTTAGAAATGTTGGCCCATATTGATAGGATAGCATCTTGCAGTTGATGGAGATTTGTGGGATGCACATCCAGGGCACGAAGCTCCCGTTCCACCACATCCCAAAGATGCTCTATTGGGTTGAGATCTGGTGACTGTGGGGGCCATTTTAGTACAGTGAACTCATTGGCATGTTCAAGAAACCAATTTGAAATGATTCGAGCTTTGTGACATGGTGCATTATCCTGCTGGAAGTAGCCATCAGAGGATGGGTACATGGTGGTCATAAAGGGATGGACATGGTCAGAAACAATGCTCAGGTAGGCCGTGGCATTTAAACGATGCCCAATTGGCACTAAGGGGCCTAAAGTGTGCCAAGAAAACATCCCCCACACATTACACCACCACCACCAGCCTGCACAGTGGTAACAAGGCATGATGGATCCATGTTCTCATTCTGTTTACGCGAAATTCTGACTCTACCATCTGAATGTCTCAACAGAAATCGAGACTCATCAGACCAGGCAACATTTTTCCAGTCTTCAACTGTCCAATTTTGGTGAGCTTGTGCAAATTGTAGCCTCTTTTTCCTATTTGTAGTGGAGATGAGTGGTACCCGGTGGGGTCTTCTGCTGTTGTAGCCCATCCGCCTCAAGGTTGTGCGTGTTGTGGCTTCACAAATGCTTTGCTGCATACCTCGGTTGTAACGAGTGGTTATTTCAGTCAAAGTTGCTCTTCTATCAGCTTGAATCAGTCGGCCCATTCTCCTCTGACCTCTAGCATCAACAAGGCATTTTCGCCCACAGGACTGCCGCATACTGGATGTTTTTCCCTTTTCACACCATTCAACTCTAGAAATGGTTGTGCGTGAAAATCCCAGTAACTGAGCAGATTGTGAAATACTCAGACCGGCCCGCCTGGCACCAACACCATGCCATGCTCAAAATGGCTTAAATCACCTTTCTTTCCCATTCTGACATTCAGTTTGGAGTTCAGGAGATTGTCTTGACCAGGACCACACCCCTAAATGCATTGAAGCAACTGCCATGTGATTGGTTGATTAGATAATTGCATTAATGAGAAATTGAACAGGTGTTCCTAATAATCCTTTAGGTGAGTGTATGTCATTTCAGTATCTGCAGTCAAGTATGTGTATAAAAGTTCCTCAGACATAAACACATTTGGGTCATTCTGTGTCAAAACCAACCACATTTCAGAAATTTTATTTACTATATTTACAGAGTAATTCAATATTTTGTAGAGGGGACATAATGACAATTTTCACCTGAGATTTTGTTAGATTACAGGGGGGTAAAATGACTTATGAACAGCATCGTTATTTTATTTTTACACAGAGATTGGTTGGTATATTAGTTAAGTTGATTTTAGCCATGTTTGCTGCATTATATGCCAACGGTGACAGTTCAAAAATGGAAAAAAGCACTTGTTTTTTGCCCAAAGTTTGCATGCCTGTGACTTGTATTAAAGATATCATAAAGGGTTAGTTCACCCAAATATTACAATTCTGACAATAATTACTCATGTCGTCCCAAACCCGTAGAACCTTTGTTCATCTTCGGAACACAAATTAAGATATTTGATGAAATCCAAGAGTTTTCTGACCCCGCATAGACAGCAACACAACAACCACTTTCAAGGCCCAGACAGGTAGTAAAGGGATCGTTAACAGTCCATGTGACTACAGTGGTTCAACCTTAATGTTATGAAGCGACGAATATACTTTTCGCAAAAGAAAACAAACAAAAATAATGACTTTATTCAACAGTTTCAATGGTCGCACATTTTCTGAAGAACAAATAATGTTGAAACTAGAAATGTATCTTGTTTTTTTTTCTATCAACATAATTGAACAAGTTTGTGTGCCTGTAACTCTAAAATTATTGAAAATATATTTTAAATAAAAATAATATTAAATTCATTATTTTGTAATCTTCATTTTAAAGGCCCTATATAGTTCAATCCCGCAGATATAATGTGGCTCCATGATCACATTGTTGATTTTTACCCATTTTCTATATATAGCTACACCAAAGGATATTAAATATCATCAACCTCTATTCAAAACGATAAACTTAAAAGGTTTTTTTTTTTGTCAGAAAGATGCATAGATGGCATAAAATTTGAAAGCATAATAACTTAAGTCTTTGAAATTTCAGCCAATAAAGCATTTTTTAAAGTCGTCACCTTTATTTATATAGCGCTTTTTACAATGCAGATTGTTAAAAAGCAGCTTGACAGTGGTAACAGGAAAATAATGCAACAGAATTTGATTCGGCTGTACAGCCGCTCTGGAGAAAACAGTGATGTCATCCAGCTCAGTTTAATTATCGTATAGTGTCAATGCGGGCAGATCAGTAATATAGTTAAATATTTAGTGTCCCCAACTAAGCACGCCAAAGGCAAAAGAGGCGACGGTGGCAAGGAACCAAAACTCCATCAGGTGACAGAATGGAGAAATAAACCTTGGGAGAAACCAGGCTCAGAAGGGGTGGCGGTTCTCTTCTGGCCAACGAACAAACAGTGTATGAATATGATTCAGGCAAACATTACAAGTCAGAAGTCAGATTGGATCGGAACATTCAGAATATTTGTCCAGTTACATCTGGTTGAAGATCGGAGTCATCATGCCGGAGACTGGTTTGTTGAGGGTCAGTGCCACTGGATGTTGTGCCAATGAGGCTGTCACAGGGGACAGTCTAATTGACACAATCTCTGCAGACACTTCAGGGATGCGTTGGTCGTGTCTAGGCGCAGGTCCACCATCTGATCTGGATACGGCCCGTATCCGGCTTACTACGGTAAACCTCGGGATGAACAGAGAGACTAATATTAGCGTAGATGCCATTCTTATGATGTAACGAGTACATCAGGTGTTATGGGAAGTGTTCCTGGTTCCGGCTGACCTAATTAATGCAGCCTAAAACAATCATTTAACTGATTTGAATAATAGAAATTGATAATGTTCTATGTGTATGCCATAGTAAAGAGATGTGTTTTTAGTCTAGATTTAAACTGACAGAGTGTGTCTGCTTCCCGAACAACGCTAGGAAGTCTGTTCCAGAGTTTAGGTGCTAAATAGGAAAAGGATCTACCACCTACAGTTGATTTTAATATTCTAGGTATTATCAACTGGCCAGAATTTTGAGACCGCAATAGAAGCGATGGAGTATAATGCGTTAAGAGCTCGCTCAAGTACTGGGGAGCTAAACCATTTAGTGCTTTGTAAGTAATAAGCAAGATTTAAAAATGTATACAATGTTTATAGGGAGCCAATGCAGTGCTGACAGAACCGGGCTAATATGGTCATACTTCCTGGTTCTAGTAAGAACTCTAACTACTGCGTTTTGGACCAGCTGGAGTTTGTTTATTAAGCGTGCACCCAGTAGAGCATTACAATAATCTATCCTTGAGGTCATGAACGCATGATTAAAAAATGGCACTTAACATTTTGAACTAAATGTTGTTGCAACCATGCATGAATAAATGAAAATGCATATTTTTCAATTAAAGAGAACTTGGAAGATTAGTATAGGCTGTTTTTGGTGCTTGAGTCTTTATTGGTTATTTTGTGTTTTAATAATGAAGTTCAAGAATCCACTGTTATAAAAATTCCTGTAAAATAACAGTAAAGAGCTGGCAGCAGGGACGCCAGCAGTATACCGTTATTTTTACGGTATTCATACGTAAAATGACTTTACGGTAGTAGTCTGTAAACCAGAAAAACGGTATGTTTCTGTATTTCTATAATTTACAGTAAAGAGCTGGCAGCAAAGGCACCAGCAATATACCGTATTTTTTAGGGGTGGGAATTTCTAGGCACCTCACGATTCGATTCGATTACGATTCAGAGGGCTGCAATGATAAAACGATTATCGATGCATCTTTTTTTTCTATACAGATTTTCTTTTTTCTCCCTTGGTACTTTTTAAGCAAAGTATTTGTAATGACCCATAATGAATTTACTTCCAGTATCTTTTATTAATAACACAAATGGAAGTGATTTTACAAGTCAACAGGAAGGTTGCATTTGCCAGAATATGTCCCAACATTGCAAAGAACCAACAGGAAAAGTGCCTGTAGCAACATACTTGTAGTAAATTAATACAGACTTCAGCATATTCTTAATCACTAACATAAAGTAATAACCAACACCCTCCTGTTATGTTCAATGGGCAATATAATCCTTCAGAAAATAAAATAAACATTTTGCTGTACCAAAATCACAGCTTTTATACAAAAATATAGAATTCTGTACCAGCAGCTCTCATACAAAAGTAATGCTTGTGGACTTCAGCATATTCTGAAAAACTAGTAATATACAGCTGCTCTTATACACAAATAAATAATAGAGTCTAAGACTTTTGACTTCAAACTAAATCCAGAGCACAGACACATTTTTTTTCTGTATACCACAATCAAAAAAAGCTTTTATGAAATAAACATCTGAACACTAAATTAACATCTGCAGAGAATACGGACGCAAATCCTTGACCATTACATTTGCGATAGTTTGTGGTCCTCTGGTTGGCAGCAACTACCGGTACAACCGAGCGTTGGAAACATAATATGGTTTCTCATGTTTGTCTTGTTTCGAAAATATTTTAGTTTAGTTTGACAAAACTTGCATATAGTGTGGCTCTTGTCCAGGTCATTTTCCCCTTCAACTTCATAGAAGCCAAAGTGCTTCCATACACTTGCTTTTAATGCAAAGGGTGCCGGTCGGATTTTTCGCACAGCCATCATGCGTCTCTGTTATGTGCACGCCACAGACGGTCTGGGTGCTGGACTTCCCGCACTTCAGAGTTGCGCCTTTTGCGTTTCGTCAACATTACTTCATCAACATTTTAAAAATAAATTTTTTTGACATTTGTGAATCGATTCAGAATTGTCCACGTCCGCATCACGATGCATCTAAGAATCGAATTTTCCCCCCACCCCTAGTAATTTTACGGTATCCATACTGTAAAATGACTTTACAGTAGTAGTCTGTAAACCAGAAATACAGTATATTTCTGTAGTCACACTGTTAAATGATTTCACAGTCTAATACAGTAAAAAAATAACGATGTAATAATGATGTAACAACCTAAACAATATTATTGTAATTTCCAAATAATCACAGAAATATGCTGCATTTTTTTTTGTAAAATGTAACAGTTTCCTAAAATATCAATCAATATTGATTGCAATGAACTTCATTATTCAATTGTCTATAGGCTATAGACAATTGCTTAAGCTATGCATTATTGTGAATATTATGCAAAATAAGCAATAAAAACTTAAATCAAATACAATTTATTTCAAAGAGCAATCTCAACATCAAAATGGAAAAAAAGAAAATAAACCTCTTAAAGGTTTTTCCTCTTTAAATAGTCCTGTGAGTTAGATTAAAATTTCCTCAAAAGTCCATTTAAAAGATGTACATATGTAATCTGCAATGTATTCTCTGCTGTCTGTAAAATAAACTTTCATAATAACATTTTGAACATATGCAGAATTGGCAACATTTAGAAAACAAACTTGAGAACATTTTGAAAATGTGCATTAAGGCCATTTTGGAACTAATAAATATGTTTAAGCCCATTCTCAGCAGCGCCCCTGTAGGCTGGACCAGGAACTGTAAGGGTTACCAAAATGTACTAAATTATCTTCATTATTTCACTGTAAAGCTAAAGCAGACAATTACTATATAAATTAACAAAATATTAAAATGTTTTTATTAAACATAAGCTCAGTATGTAAGCTACCAGAAATTGTTTATTATACATCATTCCACATCCAGATAATATTTGACCAATTTAGCAGCAAATACATGTGCATCCAACCTAAATGCGTCATACCAAAACGAAACTACATTTTATGTTTTAAATCAAGCAGAAATTGCTCTTTAAGGTAACAGTTGCAGGTCACCACTTTGTACGGCGAACACTAATTTTGTTAAATTGACTTTAGTCCCCTGTTGGATGGTAAAACACGATGCCTGTATGGTTGCGTTGCCATTTCTTGCCATCAAAAACACACTGTAAAGATTTTGTCAGATCTAAATTTTATGGTGACTTGCATGAAAATGTTCATCTGTCTCAATTAAATTATGTGAACCGAATGTCTTTTAACATTGACACTTTAGTTGTTGAACCAACTGACGATTTTCAATGGAACAATCAACACACAACTGAGTTTTGACCTCCAAAATCTTATTACAGTGTAAATTTTATGGCAAAAATTTATGTTTTATGTTTTAAATCAAGCAGAAATTGAACTCTTTAAGGTAAAAAAATTAAAACTCTTTAAGGTTACAATTGCAGGTCACCACTTTATACAGTGGACACTGATTTCCTTAAATTGACTTTAGTCCCCTGTTGGATGGTAAAACACACCGCCTGTTTGTTTGCTTCACAATTTCTTGCCATCACAAACACACTGTACAGATTTTGGAGGTCAGATCTCAATTTTATGGTGACTTGCATGAAAATGTTTATCCGTCTCTATTAAATTATCATAGTTGGTTGTTGAACCAACTGAAGGTTTTCAACTCAACAATCAACACACAACCTCCAAAATCATCATACAGTGTATTTTTATGGCAGGTATTGGTGTTTATTGTTATTGTGAACATTGTGGTCACATTCAGAGATAGTCAGAATGCTAAATATCGTTAAGTGTAAAGGCAAGCAAACAGGCGTCACACTGTACTATCTAACAGGGGACCAGTGTCCTTTTGGGTAGTGAATTCACTACAACATGCACACGCTGCCACAGCTTAAATTTAGCATGAACACTTTAACTTGTGTGGAAATGGGCATGGAATAGTGAATAAAAAATGGTAACCTAAAAATGGTAAAAGTAAGTTTGTTCAATTAAAAAAAAAATATTAACATCACTGAAGCAACCTAAATACATCAATTTAAACAAACAGTTTGATGGGTTGAATCAAGCAGAAATTGCTCTTTAAGGTAACAATTGCAGGACACACTTTATACAGTGAATGGTGATTTCCTTAAATTGACTTTAGTCCCCTGTTGGATGGTAAAACACGACGCCTGTTTGGTTGCTTCACAATTTCTTGGGTTGAATCAAGCAGAAATCACTCTTTAAGGTAACAGTTGCAGGTCACCACTTGCAGAACCAACCGAAGATTTTCAATGGAACAATCAACACAAAACTAAGTTTTAATTCCCAAAATCTTATTACAGTGTATATTTTATGGCAAGAACTGGCATTATGTTTTAAATCAAGCAGAAATTGCTCTTTAAGGTAACAATTGCAGGTCACCACTTTATGCAGTGAATAGTGATTTCCTTAAATTGACTTTAGTACTCTGCTGGATGGTAAAACACATCGCCTGTTTGGTTGTTTCACAATTTCTTGCCATCACAAACACGCTGTAGAGATTTTGGAGGTCAGATCTCAATTTTATGGTGACTTGCATGAAAATGTTCATCGTCTCAATTAAATTATGTGAACTGAATGTCTTTTAACATTGACACTTTAGTTGTTTAACCAACTGAAGATTTTCAATGCAACAATCAACACAACTGAGTTTTGACCTCCAAAATCATTATACAGTGTATTTTCATAAAATTGTTTGTATTTAATTTTTTTTGTAAAATTTCTTTACAAAACAAGTTTGACACTCTCTACTGCTTATAATTCACTGTTGTTTATGTTACATGGTCCATGTTTACATTTACAGTGCACGTTTACACACCTCTGAAACTTTTCTTAGTCATAAAAAAAAAAGCATTTTAAGAGGGGTTTTAAATTTCTGTTATTCATTTTTGTGTTGTGTTAAGTTTTGAACTTAAGTTGAACAGTTTTAAAAAGAAAGTGTAAACGTGCAAATTAGCCTTTATAGTTCATAAAGTTTTGCTGCCGTTTGTATCTAATTGAGAAAAGAATGAATGTAACTTGAAAGATGTCATCATTGAACACATTTTGTGCCAAAGCAATGATAAATGATCCACAGTTTAGCCACATAGACTGATGTTGTATCACTGAGTGAAGAGTTAAACCCTGTAATATCACTATTAGTAAGGGATCACTGTATAATATCAGTCTTTAAATGCAAGATATTTAAAGTGAACCTAAAGTATACTTGCAATAGTTTGATATTAGCACAATCAAATATACTTAATGGATGTTTCTCAAAAGCGTTCTTAAATGATCTTGCGTCCTTATGTTCCTGCTCTACGTCATCATCAACTGTCAAAGTTCAATTCCAATACTCAAGAACACATGTACAGAGGATGCACGAAAGTACCCGGATGTTATAAGATATATAAGTTATAAAAGCATATGAAAACAATGTCTACAATAATATGAAAGAAATGTTTTAATAGGTTGTGACATTTGTTTTATGGTTATTTTGTATTTATTGTGCATTAGCCACTATATAATATGCTGGGATGGTCAGTTGAGCAACAAGATCGCAGCACATCTCAATTTCTGTTCTGTGTTCTCATGTCCTTCCGAGTTCGTTCTTTCAAGATCGCATAGCAACACCGGTCTCCACGAGAACACAAGTCCCTTCTTTGCATTCCCGGAATTGAGAAACAGCCATCATTAAGAAATGTGCATTGTGCAATAAAAAAGTACTCCAAGTTTAATTATAATATTTATACCAGTAAGTCTCAAGCAATAGGTCACTAGGGTTTACAATATTTTATGCTTTAATACTAGCAAGAAAATTGCTCTGCAATTGATCGAGCCCGGTGTAAAGAACTCCATACAGATCTATTGTTTTACAAAAAAAAATCTATTGTTTACAAAAGGAGAAAACGTATGTACTGTAATGAAAACATGGACCATGTAACATAAACTGCAGTTAATTATAAACAGCAGCAGAAAATATACTATAATGCTGCCTGTTGTTAGTGTTTTTTGTTTTATGAGTTAAAAGTGTATTTGTTGGGTGAATCCTCATTGTGTTCTGGAAGAATGAGTTGATTTAAGACATCAATGAAGTGTTTTGGTAGTTTTAGTACATTTTGAATGTGAAATTAACTGCTTTGCCAAGCTAAAAGTTGGTTAGAAGAACTATGTGAAGAGTTTGAAAAAAATCTCCTAAGAATTGAGAAATGTGTCCTAGCTGTAATAGCAGCTATATTCTCAATTTCTCATTAATGCAATTATCTAATCAACCAATCACATGGCAGTTGCTTCAATGCATTTAGGGGTGTGGTCCATTTCTAGAGTTTACAAAGAATGGTGTGAAAAGGGAAAAACATCCAGTATGCGGCAGTCCTGTGGGCGAAAATGCCTTGTTGATGCTAGAGGTCAGAGGAGAATGGACCGACTGATTCAAGCTGATAGAAGAGCAACTTTGACTGAAATAACCACTCGTTACAACCGAGGTATGCAGCAAAGCATTTGTGAAGCCACAACACGCACAACCTAGAGGCGGATGGGCTACAACAGCAGAAAACCCCACCAGGTACCACTCATCTCCACTACAAATAGGAAAAAGAGGCTACAATTTGCACGAGCTCACCAAAATTGGACAGTTGAAGACTGGAAAAATGTTGCCTGGTCTGATGAGTCTCGATTTCTGTTGAGACATTCAGATGGTAGAGTCAGAATTTGGCGTAAACAGAATGAGAACACGGATCCATCATGCCTTGTTACCACTGTGCAGGCTGGTGGTGGTTGTGTAATGGTGTGGGGGATGTTTTCTTGGCACACTTTATGCCCCTTAGTGCCAATTGGGCATCGTTTAAATGCCACAGCCTACCTGAGCATTGTTTCTGACCATGTCCATCCCTTTATGACCACCATGTGCCCATCCTCTGATGGCTACTTCCAGCAGGATAATGCACCATGTCACAAAGCTCGAATCATTTCAAATTGGTTTCTTGAACATGACAATGAGTTCACTGTACTAAAATGGCCCCCACAGTCACCAGATCTCAACCCAATAGAGCATCTTTGGGATGTGGTGGAACGGGAGCTTCGTGCCCTGGATGTGCATCCCACAAATCTCCATCAACTGCAAGATGCTATCCTATCAATATGGGCCAACATTTCTAAAGAATGCTTTCAGCACCTTGTTGAATCAATGCCACGTAGAATTAAGGCAGTTCTGAAGGCGAAAGTGGGTCAAACACAGTATTAGTATGGTGTTCCTAATAATCCTTTAGGTGAGTGTATTACAGTGACATAAGTTGACAGACAATTACAATATATACACATGTACACAAAGATAGTATTGAGTTCAAAGCTGTTAATAAATCTTCGTATTTTATCAGTTCATACACAACCCACACAATGGCAGAGTCTGATTATCAGTGAATTCATGAAAAAAACAGCTCAGTTCAAAGAAAAAAAAAAAAAAGAGAATGTGTAAAAAATGTATAATTTATGGGTGTATGATGGTGTGTGGAGGTGTGTGAGGGGAGCAGCTGCAGCGCCTCCTACCACACCGGCAGGTGCTTGCACTCTTAGTCTTCGATTCAGGGCCTAGTAGCTCGCCATCTATTCAAGAAACCTGGCCTGTATAAACAGGACCAAGCAATAAATAACACTGTTCAAGTTTTACAAGTAAATCACATAATCATACAATATCATAATGCCATCATATTGTCACCATATCATCATATTCCATCATTATCATGTACATCATTAAAATTTATCCTGCATATAGCAATAGAATTTAACAATCAACAAGAGTACTCTAATTAAATAATTTGAAAATACATCAGTATTAAATAGTAAACCATTTCATAATCATTAACCTTCAATATTGCTATAAATGTTACAAATTAGTTCATTGTTCACATAAAATCAATATGATTAAGCCCATAATATATATATATATATATATATATATACAGGGAGTGCAGAATTATTAGGCAAGTTGTATTTTTGAGGATTAATTTTATTATTGAACAACAACCATGTTCTCAATGAACACAAAAAACTCATTAATATCAAAGCTGAATATTTTTGTATCAATATTTTAAGTAGTTTTTAATTTTAGCTATTTTAGGGGGATATTTTGATCTGTTCACCATCAACATTGCGTGCAGCAGCAACCACAGCCTCCCAGACACTGTTCAGAGAGGTGTACTGTTTTCCCTCCTTGTAAATCGCACATTTGATGATGGACCACAGGTTCTCAATGGGGTTCAGATCAGGTGAACAAGGAGGCCATATCATTAGATTTTCTTCTTTTATACCCTTTCTTGCCAGCCACGCTGTGGAGTACTTGTACGCGTGTGATGGAGCATTGTCCTGCATGAAAATCATGTTTTTCTTGAAGGATGCAGACTTCTTCCTGTACCACTGCCTGAAGAAGGTGTCTTCCAGAAACTGGCAGTAGGACTGGGAGTTGAGCTTGACTCCATCCTCAACCCGAAAAGGCCCCACAAGCTCATCTTTGATGATACCAGCCCAAACCAGTACTCCACCTCCACCTTGCTGGCGTCTGAGTCGGACTGGAGCTCTCTGCCCTTTACCAATCCAGCCACGGGCCCATCCATCTGGCCCATCAAGACTCACTCTCATTTCATCAGTCCATAAAACCTTAGAAAAATCAGTCTTGAGATATTTCTTGGCCCAGTCTTGACGTTTCAACTTGTGTGTCTTGTTCAGTGGTGGTCGACTTTCTGCCTTTCTTACCTTGGCCATGTCTCTGAGTATTGCACACCTTGTGCTTTTGGGCACTCCAGTGATGTTGCAGCTCTGAAATATGGCCAAACTGGTGGCAAGTGGCATCTTGGCAGCTGCACGCTTGACTTTTCTCAGTTCACGGGCAGTTATTTTGCGCCTTGGTTTTTCCACACGCTTCTTGCGACCCTGTTGACTATTTTGAATGAAACGCTTGATTGTTCGATGATCACGCTTCAGAAGCTTGGCTATTTTAAGACTGCTGCATCCCTCTGCAATATATCTCACTATTTTTGACTTTTCTGAGCCTGTCAAGTCCTTCTTTTGACCCATTTTGCCAAAGGAAAGGAAGTTGCCTAATAATTATGCACACCTGATATAGGGTGTTGATGTCATTAGATCACACCCCTTCTCATTACAGAGATGCACATCACCTAATATGCTTAATTGGTAGTAGGCTTTCCAGCCTATACAGCTTGGAGTAAGACAACATGCATAACGAGGATGATGTGGTCAAAATACTCATTTGCCTAATAATTCTGCACTCCCTGTATAATCTGAGTCAATACAATAACAAATACACCCAGCGCCAGCACCGGCTAACAGATCCATATGCCACACACAAAACGCTAGTATTGGCCTTTTAGCGCTGTATGATACAAACAATAACACTCACCAGTTCCTGTATCATTAAGTCACTCAACACAGCAGTTTCAACACGAAATGGAGGCATCTAAAAAGGTTGACAGGCATAACAGTTCAAAACCGGCAGTTTAGTGAATCAATAATACATTTACAGGGTCAAACGCCTACCTGCAGCAGCTCAACACATCGACTCCCACACACACACAAACCAACAGCGCGCGGCCATATTAAAGGGAAATGACGCGACATCTGTGTCAGATCTCGCGATAACGCAACCAGTGGGGAGTCGATGAGAAAAAATACCTGGGTTAAATACCTGGGTTACATAGTTCCCTTTCGAGGGAACTCGCACTGCGTCGTAGAACGACACTTTGGGGACGCTCCCTTAGCGCAGCGCGTCTGAAGCATGAATGAAATCTGTCACCGATCCTGATTGGTGCTGCGTCATGACGTAGTATGTGACGGCATACCCGGAAGCTACAAAAGGACGCCGGCACATAGTACAGTCAGCTTTTGCTCTTCAGCGAGGCGCTCTGTGTGTACTGAACATTGTTCGTCCCTCAAAGCCCCGGCTTCCTTTTGGCCTAGCTCTTTCCCCTCGCACCTTTACCAAGTGCATGGATGCAGCACTGGCGCCCATCAGGTGGTGGAGGCCATGTGCGTGAGGTTTGGCCCAGTGGAAGTGGATCTGTTCGCGTCTCGAGAGACGTCCCACTGTCCACTGTGGTTCTCCCTCAGGCATCCAGCCCTGCTGGGGTTGGACGCCATGACTCAGACGTGGCCGAGTCTGCGTCTGTACGCATTTCCCCCGATTGCTCTGCTCCCGGGAGTTCTAAAGCAGGTCCGTCAGGGGGGGCATCAGCCTTCTCCTAGTAGCACCCCGGTGGCCGACCCGAGTATAGTTCTCCGACATCATAGCGCTCCTAGACGGCCTTCCGTGGCAGGTCCCTCTGAGGAGGGATCTGCTATCTCAGGCAGGGGGCACAATTTTTCACCCCCGGCCGGAGTTGTGGAACCTCTGGGTCTAGCCCTTGAGGGGGCCCGGTACCTAGAGGAAGGCTTGTCAGCGGGCGTCGTCGAGACCATACTCAGCTCCAGGGCTCCTTCTACGAGGAAACTGTACAACCTAAAGTGGAATGTTTTTTCCACTTGGTGTAGAGAACGGGAGTTGAACCCAGTTAACTGCCCTGTTGCGGCAGTACTGGAGTTCCTCCAGGACCGTTTCTCCGCCGGTCTAACCCCGTCCACTCTTAAGGTGTATGTGGCTGCCATTGGGGCTTTCCACTCACCAGTAGATGATGGACCCTTGGATAGACATCATCTGGTTGTACGGTTCTTCCGTAGGGCTCGGAGGATGAGGCCTGCGGCTCGTTCCAGAGTCCCAACCTGGGACCTGGCGGTGGTACTTGAGGGGTTGGCTGAGGCCTCCTTTGAGCCACTGGAGTCGGCTGAGGCAAAGAACCTGACCCATAAGGTGGCTCTTCTCCTCCCCTTCTCTGAGGAGAGTGGGGGATCTCCAGGCCTTAGCGGTGTCGCCGACCTGCCTGGAGTTTGCCCCTGGCGGGGTGAAAGCCATCTTATACCCCAGGCCGGGCTATGTGCCCAAGGTGCCATCCAGCGGGTGAGGTCAGTGATTCTTCAGGCATTCCATCCTCCGCCTCACGCGACGGCAGAGGAAGCCAGACTTCACCTCCTCTGCCCAGTGAGGGCATTGAGGATTTATCTGGAGAGGTCTGCGCAGTGGAGAAAGTCAGACCAACTGTTGGTGTGCTTTGGCTCACCCAAGAAAGGGCTGCCTGCTACCAAGCAGACAATCAGTAATTGGATTGTCCAGGCTATAGCCATGGCTTATCGGGTGCGCAATTTGCCTTCACCCATAGCCGTGAGGGCTCATTCCACCAGGAGCATGTCCTCTTCGGTGTCCCTCCTTTCGGAAGCCTCGCTTCAGGAGATATGCGAGGCGGCAGGGTGGGCCACCCCGCAGACCTTTCACGTCCTAAGTGTGCCTGGGAACCCAGCTTCACACTAGGACGGGCGTGATTTCGGTGTGGCATAGTGGGTATTCGTTCCCCAAAGTGTCGTTCTACGACGCAGTGTGAGTTCCCTCGAAAGGGAACGTCTCGGGTTATGACTATAACCCTTGTTCCCTGAGAACCACGTGGGAGCGCCTGCTTCATCGCAAAGCTGTCTGTACTATGTGCCGGCGTCCTTTTGTAACTTCCGGGTATGCTGTCACATACACCCTTTACACACATGACGCAGCACCAATCAGGATCGGTGACAGATTTCATTCATGCTTCAGACGCGCTACACTAAGGGAGCACCCCCAAAGTGTCGTTCTACGATGCAGTGTCTCGTTCCCTTCTCAGGGAACAAGGGTTATAGTCATAACCCGAGACTATTTGTTTTTTGGGGAAAAAAATGCCTGTACCTCCAGTTTTCTGCTATTTTGTTATACTGTTCATCTGTTTCCCCAAGTGAATTAAGGTATGTAATTGTATGATCAACAATGCTGCAGTGCTAGAAAAAAACAAATATGTTACACTAGAAGCCAATATGCCTGACATGTTTATAATATGCATAGTTACTTGGTGAGTAACTTACAAAAAAAATCCAATAATTCCCATCCTCCAAAAAGGGACCAACAACCTCAGTTTTACTTTCAAATATGTTCTTCTTAAAAGGAGAGAAAAATTGAATGTATGTAAAAATAAATTGTATGTAATATCTTTAATTCAGTATGAGCAAATTAACAACTATTGTGTGAGACTAGCAATGAATATTTGTCTATATTAGTTATACCCGTAACACTGGTAAGAACTGGCTTTTCAAGTTTTGTCAGGGTACTTCTTAGCTTCGTAAAATAACTGCTACTTGCCCGGGCATCACCCTCCAGAATGTGACCCAGGGTCTGATTATTAATGGCCAAAACATTTGGCCGCTTCTAAATGAAAATTTTTAAAGGTATTGACAATAATTTTCCAAATAATTATTCAAGTACTACAGATGGTTTAAACAAGTGCAACTTTTGGTGCAACTTCACAAGATCAACAAGGTGCATGGAAAAAAAGCTAAATAATTATTTGAACAGTACCAGCAGAACATGTTTGAACTTTGAAAATGTCTTCACGTATTGTGATATATATTTTCGATATGGCCCACCCCTACCTAGGAGTACTTTCAATACTTTCAACTTTCAAAAAAATTATTATTGGAACAGTACCAGCAACACTGAATGGAGAGACCATTTTCTGACCATTTTGATCTCTTCATTCACAAGTGTTGCTGGTACTGTTCCAATAATTCTTTTTTTGAAAGTTGAAAGTATTGAAAGTACTCCTTAATCTTAACCCCTTTTTGGCAAGTGGGGCATTTTGACATACCCCAAATAAAAGGGCTGCTGCTCGCAAGTCTTTCTAAATATACACATAAGTAACATATATCTAGAAAGCCAACGCTTAAGAGTTTACAATTCAAGACTCAGAATTACTCAGACCATTATTAATATGGAGATATATAGGCTTAAGCATTAAAACAAAAATAAAAAATATTATTATATTATTATATAAAATATATTTTTAAATGTATAAAAATAGTATGTGAATGTAGTATAACAACTTATAACCACAACTAAAGTGAAGCCACAAGTGTGGTCATGCTTCATTTCAAATCTGAGGATGTAATCTCTAAAATTATGCATTTAATGAAGCATATTGTATGGCATGTCATGTGAGTTTTTAGCAAGTTCTAAGATAAGATGCTATCATTGATATTGGCCTGTAAAACACATACTTGCAGTCTACTAAATAGTCTTTCAACTTCTTAATTCATACTCTATTGTTTTCACTCAATGAATATACTGAGAACTCCTTGGCCTGAAATTGGTTCAGTATGTCAAATATGGACTACTGTATGGTTAATGAGACATCAGAAAGAGTCAATTGGTCTGTATAGAAAGTTCAAGATTGAGAACTCCTTGGCCTAAAGTATGTTCAGTATGTCAAATATGGACTACTGTATGGTTGATGAGACAACAGAAAGAGACAATTGGTCTGTATAGAAAGTCAAGATTGATGGCCTGAAATATGTTTAGTATGTCAAATATGGACTACTGTATGATTGATGAGACATCATAAGGAGTCAATTGGTCTGTAAAGAAAATTCAAAATTGAGAAGTCCTTGGCCTGAAATATGTTCAGTATGTCAAATATGGACAACTGTATGGTTGATGAGACATCAGAAAGAGTCAATTGGTCTGTATAGAAAGTCAAGATTGAGAACTCCTTGGCCTGAAATATGTTCAGTATGTCAAATATGGACTGCTTTGTGGTTGATGAGAGTCAATTGGTCTTTATAGAGAGTCAAGATGGAGAACTCCTCGGCTTGAAATATGTGCAGTATTTCAAATATGGACTAATGTATGGTTGATGAGACATAAGAAAGAGTCAATTAGTCTGTATAGAAAGTTCAAGTTTGAGAACTCCTTGGCCTGAAATATGTTCAGTGTATCAAATATGGACTACTGTATGGTTGATGAGACATCAGAAAGAGTCAATTATTCTGTATAGAAAGTTCAAGATTGAGAACTCCTTGGCCTGAAATATGTTCAGTATGTCAAATATGGACTACTGTATGGTTGATGAGACATCAGAAAGAGTCAATTATTCTGTATAGAAAGTTCAAGATTGAGAACTCCTTGGCCTGAAATATGTTCAGTATGACAAATATGGACTACTGTATGGTTGATAAGACATCAGAAAGAGTCAATTGGTCTGTATAGAAAGTCAAGATTCAGAACTCCTTGGCCTGAAATATGTTCAGTATGTCAAATATGGACTACTGTATGGTTGATGAGAGTCAATTGGTCTGTATAGGAGTCAATTGGTCTGTAATAGAAAGTTCAAGATTGAGGACTCCTTGGCCTGAAATATGTTCACTGTCAAATATGGACTACTGTATAGTTGATGAGACATCATAAGGAGTCAATTGGTCTGTAAAGAAAATTCAAAATTGAGAACTCCTTGGCCTGAAATATGTTCAGTATGTCAAATATGGACTACTGTATGGTTGATGAGAGTCAATTGGTCTGTATAGAAAGACAAGATTGAGAACTCCTTGGCCTGAAATATATTCAGTATATCAAATATGGACTACTGTATGGTTGATGAGACATCATAAGGAGTCCATTGGTCTGTAAAGAAAATTCAAAATTGAGAACTCCTTGACCTGAAATATGTTCAGTATGTCAAATATGGACTACTGTATGGTTGATGAGAGTCAATTGGTCTGTATAGGAGTTAATTGGTCTGTATAGAAAGTTCAAGATTGAGAACTCCTTGGCCTAAAATATGTTCAGTATGTCAAATATGGACTACTGTATGGATGATGAGACATCATAAGGAGTCAATTAGTCTGTATAGAAAGTTCAAGATTGAGAAATCCTTGGCCTGAAATATGTTCAGTATGTCAAATATGGACTACTGTATGGTTGATGAGACATCATAGGGAGTCAATTAGTCTGTATAGAAAGTTCAAGATTGAGAACTCTTTGGCTTGAAATATGTGCAGTATGTCAAATATGGACTAATGTATGGTTGATGAGACATAAGAAAGAGTCAATTAGTCTGTATAGAAAGTTCAAGTTTGAGAACTCCTTGGCCTGAAATATGTTCAGTGTATCAAATATGGACTACTGTATGGTTGATGAGACATCATAAGGAGTTAATTGACCTGTATAGAAAGTTCAAGATTGAGAACTCCTTGGCCTGAAATATGTTCAGTATGTCAAATATGGACTACTGTATGGTTGATGAGACATCAGAAAGAGTCAATTATTCTGTATAGAAAGTTCAAGATTGAGAACTCCTTGGCCTAAAATATGTTCAGTATGACAAATATGGACTACTGTATGGTTGATAAGACATCAGAAAGAGTCAATTGGTCTGTATAGAAAGTCAAGATTCAGGACTCCTTGGCCTGAAATATGTTCAGTATGTCAAATATGGACTACTGTATGGTTGATGAGAGTCAATTGGTCTGTATAGGAGTCAATTAGTCTGTATAGAAAGTTCAAGATTGAGGACTCCTTGGCCTGAAATATGTTCACTGTCAAATATGGACTACTGTATGGTTGATGAGACATCATAAGGAGTCAATTAGTCTGTATAGAAAGTTCAAGATTGAGAAATCCTTGCCCTGAAATATGTTCAGTATGTCAAATATGGACTACTGTATGGTTGATGAGACATCATAAGGAGTCAATTAGTCTGTATAGAAAGTTCAAGATTGAGAACTCCTTGGCTTGAAATATGTGCAGTATGTCAAATATGGACTAATGTATGGTTGATGAGACATAAGAAAGAGTCAATTAGTCTGTATAGAAAGTTCAAGTTTGAGAACTCCTTGGCCTGAAATATGTTCAGTGTATCAAATATGGACTACTGTATGGTTGATGAGACATCAGAAAGAGTCAATTATTCTGTATAGAAAGTTCAAGATTGAGAACTCCTTGGCCTAAAATATGTTCAGTATGACAAATATGGACTACTGTATGGTTGATAAGACATCAGAAAGAGTCAATTGGTCTGTATAGAAAGTCAAGATTCAGGACTCCTTGGCCTGAAATATGTTCAGTATGTCAAATATGGACTACTGTATGGTTGATGAGAGTCAATTGGTCTGTATAGGAGTCAATTGGTCTGTATAGAAAGTTCAAGATTGAGGACTCCTTGGCCTGAAATATGTTCACTGTCAAATATGGACTACTGTATGGTTGATGAGACATCATAAGGAGTCAATTGGTCTGTAAAGAAATTCAAAATTGAGAACTCCTTGGCCTGAAATATGTTCAGTATGTCAAATATGGACTACTGTATGGTTGATGAGAGTCAATTGGTCTGTATAGGAGTTAATTGGTCTGTATAGAAAGTTCAAGATTGAGAACTCCTTGGCCTAAAATATGTTCAGTATGTCAAATATGGACTACTGTATGGATGATGAGACATCATAAGGAGTCAATTAGTCTGTATAGAAAGTTCAAGATTGAGAACTCCTTGGCCTAAAATATGTTCAATATGTCAAATATGGACTACTGTATGGATGATGAGACATCATAAGGAGTCAATTAGTCTGTATAAAAAGTTCAAGATTGAGAACTTCTTGGCCTAAAATATGTTCAGTATGTCAAATATGGACTACTGTATGGTTGATGAGACATCATAAGGAGTTAATTGGTCTGTATAGAAAGTTCAAGATTGAGAACTCCTTGGCTTCCAAAATATGTTCAGTATGTAAAAAATGGACTACTATATGGTTGATGAGACATCATAAGGACTTAATTGGTCTGTATAGAAAGTTCAAGATTGACAACTCCTTGGCCTAAAATATGTTCAGTATGTCAAATATGGACTACTGTATGGTTGATGAGACATCATAAGGAGTCAATTGGTCTGTAAAGAAAATTCAAAATTGAGAAGTCCTTGGCCTGAAATATGTTCAGTATGTCAAATATGGACTACTGTATGGTTGATGAGACATCATAAGGAGTCAATTGGTCTGTATAGAAAATGCAAAATTGAGAACTCTTTTGCCTGAAATATGTTCAGTGTATCAAATATGGACTACTGTATGGTTGATGAGACATCATAAGGATTCAATTGGTCTGTAAAGAAAATTCAAGATTGAGAACTCCTTGGCCTGAAATATGTTCAGTATGTCAAATATGGACTACTTTATGGTTGATGAGACATCAGAAAGAGTCTATTGGTGAAATATGTTCAATATGTCAAATATGGACTACTCTATGGTTGATGAGACATCATAAGGAGTCATATATCATATACTACTATATATGGTTGATGAGAGTCAATTGGTCTGTATAGGAGTCAATTGTTCTGTATAGAAAGTCAAGATTGAGAACTCCTTGGCCTGAAATATGTTCAGTATGTCAAATATGGACTACTGTATGGTTGATGATACATCAGAAAGATTCAACTGGTCTGTATAGAATGTCAAGATTGAGAACTCCTTAACCTGAAATATGTTCAGTATGTCAAATTTGGACTACTGTATGGTTGATGAGACATCAGAAAGAGTCAATTGGTCTGTATAGAAAGTTCAAGATTGAGAACTCCTTGACCTGAAATATGTTCAGTATATCAAATATGAACTACTGTATGGCTGATGAGACATCATAAGGAGTCAATTGGTCTGTATAGAAAGTCAAGATTGAGAACTCTTTGGCCTGAAATATGTTCAGTATGTCAAATAAGGACTACTGTATGGTTGATGAGACATCATAATGAGTCAAGTGGTCTGTAAAGAAAATTCTAAATTGAGAACTCCTTAGCCTGAAATATGTTCAGTATGTCAAATATGGACTACTGTATGGTTGATGAGACATCAGAAAGAGTCAATTGGTCTGTAAAGAAAATTCAAAATTTAGACCTCCTTGGCCTGAAATATGTTCAGTATGTCAAATATGGACTACTGTATGGTTGATGAGACATCATAAGGAGTCAATTGGTCTGTAAAGAAAATTCAAAATTGAAAACTCCTTGGCCTTAAATATGTTCAGTATGACAAATATGGACTACTGTATGGTTGATGAGACATCAGAAAGATTCAATTGGTCTGTATAAAAAGTCAAGATTGAGAACTCCTTGGCCTGAAATATGTTCAGTATATCAAATATGAACTACTGTATGGTTGATGAGACATCATAAGGAGTCAATTGGTCTGTAAAGAAAATTCAAAATTGAAAACTCCTTGGCCTGAAATATGTTTAATATGACAAATATGGACTACTGTATGGTTGATGAGACATCAGAAAGATTCAATTGGTCTGTATAGAATGTCAAGATTGAGAACTCCTTGGCCTGAAATATGTTCAGTATGTCAAATATGGACTACTGTATGGTTGATGAGAGTCAGTTGGTCTGTATAGAAAGACAAGATTGAGAACTCCTTGGCCTGAAATATGTTCAGTATATCAAATATGGACTACTGTATGGTTGATGAGAGTCAATTGGTCTGTATAGAAAGACAAGATTGAGAACTCCTTGGCCTGAAATAAGTTCAGTATATCAAATATGGACTACTGTATGGTTGATGAGACATCATAAGGAGTCAATTGGTCTGTAAAGAAAATTCAAAATTGAGAACTCCTTGACCTGAAATATGTTCAGTATGTCAAATATGGACTACTGTATGGTTGATGAGAGTCAATTGGTCTGTATAGGAGTTAATTGGTCTGTATAGAAAGTTCAAGATTGAGAACTCCTTGGCCTAAAATATGTTCAGTATGACAAATATGGACTACTGTATTGTTGATAAGACATCAGAAAGAGTCAATTGGTCTGTATAGAAAGTCAAGATTCAGGACTCCTTGGCCTGAAATATGTTCAGTATGTCAAATATGGACTACTGTATGGTTGATGAGAGTCAATTGGTCTGTATAGGAGTTAATTGGTCTGTATAGAAAGTTCAAGATTGAGAACTCCTTGGCCTAAAATATGTTCAGTATGTCAAATATGGACTACTGTATGGATGATGAGACATCATAAGGAGTCAATTAGTCTGTATAGAAAGTTCAAGATTGAGAACTCCTTGGCCTAAAATATGTTCAATATGTCAAATATGGACTACTGTATGGATGATGAGACATCATAAGGAGTCAATTAGTCTGTATAGAAAGTTCAAGATTGAGAACTCCTTGGCCTAAAATATGTTCAATATGTCAAATATGGACTACTGTATGGATGATGAGACATCATAAGGAGTCAATTAGTCTGTATAAAAAGTTCAAGATTGAGAACTTCTTGGCCTAAAATATGTTCAGTATGTCAAATATGGACTACTGTATGGTTGATGAGACATCATAAGGAGTTAATTGGTCTGTATAGAAAGTTCAAGATTGACAACTCCTTGGCCTAAAATATGTTCAGTATGTCAAATATGGACTACTGTATGGTTGATGAGACATCATAAGGAGTCAATTGGTCTGTAAAGAAAATTCAAAATTGAAAAGTCCTTGGCCTGAAATATGTTCAGTATGTCAAATATGGACTACTATATGGTTGATGAGACATCATAAGGAGTCAATTGGTCTGTATAGAAAATGCTAAATTGAGAACTCTTTTGCCTGAAATATGTTCAGTGTATCAAATATGGACTACTGTATGGTTGATGAGACATCATAAGGATTCAATTGGTCTGTAAAGAAAATTCAAGATTGAGAACTCCTTGGCCTGAAATATGTTCAGTATGTCAAATATGGACTACTTTATGGTTGATGAGACATCAGAAAGAGTCTATTGGTGAAATATGTTCAATATGTCAAATATGGACTACTCTATGGTTGATGAGACATCATAAGGAGTCAATTAGTCTGTATAGAAAGTTCAAGATTGAGAACTCCTTGGCCTGAAATATGTTCAGTATGTCAAATATGGACTACTGTATGGTTGATGAGAGTCAATTGGTCTGTATAGGAGTCAATTGTTCTGTATAGAAAGTCAAGATTGAGAACTCCTTGGCCTGAAATATGTTCAGTATGTCAAATATGGACTACTGTATGGTTGATGAGACATCAGAAAGATTCAACTGGTCTGTATAGAATGTCAAGATTGAGAACTCCTTAACCTGAAATATGTTCAGTATGTCAAATTTGGACTACTGTATGGTTGATGAGACATCAGAAAGAGTCAATTGGTCTGTATAGAAAGTTCAAGATTGAGAACTCCTTGACCTGAAATATGTTCAGTATATCAAATATGAACTACTGTATGGCTGATGAGACATCATAAGGAGTCAATTGGTCTGTATAGAAAGTCAAGATTGAGAACTCTTTGGCCTGAAATATGTTCAGTATGTCAAATATGGACTACTGTATGGATGATGAGATATCATAAGGAGTCAATTAGTCTGTATAGAAAGTTCAAGATTGAGAACTCCTTGGCCTAAAATATGTTCAATATGTCAAATATGGACTACTGTATGGATGATGAGACATCATAAGGAGTCAATTAGTCTGTATAAAAAGTTCAAGATTGAGAACTTCTTGGCCTAAAATATGTTCAGTATGTCAAATATGGACTACTGTATGGTTGATGAGACATCATAAGGAGTTAATTGGTCTGTATAGAAAGTTCAAGATTGAGAACTCCTTGGCTTCCAAAATATGTTCAGTATGTCAAAAATGGACTACTATATGGTTGATGAGACATCATAAGGACTTAATTGGTCTGTATAGAAAGTTCAAGATTGACAACTCCTTGGCCTAAAATATGTTCAGTATGTCAAATATGGACTACTGTATGGTTGATGAGACATCATAAGGAGTCAATTGGTCTGTAAAGAAAATTCAAAATTGAGAAGTCCTTGGCCTGAAATATGTTCAGTATGTCAAATATGGACTACTGTATGGTTGATGAGACATCATAAGGAGTCAATTGGTCTGTATAGAAAATGCAAAATTGAGAACTCTTTTGCCTGAAATATGTTCAGTGTATCAAATATGGACTACTGTATGGTTGATGAGACATCATAAGGATTCAATTGGTCTGTAAAGAAAATTCAAGATTGAGAACTCCTTGGCCTGAAATATGTTCAGTATGTCAAATATGGACTACTTTATGGTTGATGAGACATCAGAAAGAGTCTATTGGTGAAATATGTTCAATATGTCAAATATGGACTACTCTATGGTTGATGAGACATCATAAGGAGTCAATTAGTCTGTATAGAAAGTTCAAGATTGAGAACTCCTTGGCCTGAAATATGTTCAGTATGTCAAATATGGACTACTGTATGGTTGATGAGAGTCAATTGGTCTGTATAGGAGTCAATTGTTCTGTATAGAAAGTCAAGATTGAGAACTCCTTGGCCTGAAATATGTTCAGTATGTCAAATATGGACTACTGTATGGTTGATGAGACATCAGAAAGATTCAACTGGTCTGTATAGAATGTCAAGATTGAGAACTCCTTAACCTGAAATATGTTCAGTATGTCAAATTTGGACTACTGTATGGTTGATGAGACATCAGAAAGAGTCAATTGGTCTGTATAGAAAGTTCAAGATTGAGAACTCCTTGACCTGAAATATGTTCAGTATATCAAATATGAACTACTGTATGGCTGATGAGACATCATAAGGAGTCAATTGGTCTGTATAGAAAGTCAAGATTGAGAACTCTTTGGCCTGAAATATGTTCAGTATGTCAAATAAGGACTACTGTATGGTTGATGAGACATCATAATGAGTCAAGTGGTCTGTAAAGAAAATTCAAAATTGAGAACTCCTTAGCTTGAAATATGTTCAGTATGTCAAATATGGACTACTGTATGGTTGATGAGACATCAGAAAGAGTCAATTGGTCTGTAAAGAAAATTCAAAATTTAGACCTCCTTGGCCTGAAATATGTTCAGTATGTCAAATATGGACTACTGTATGGTTGATGAGACATCATAAGGAGTCAATTGGTCTGTAAAGAAAATTCAAAATTGAAAACTCCTTGGCCTGAAATATGTTTAATATGTCAAATATGGACTACTGTATGGTTGATGAGAGTCAGTTGGTCTGTATAGAAAGACAAGATTGAGAACTCCTTGGCCTGAAATATGTTCAGTATATCAAATATGGACTACTGTATGGTTGATGAGAGTCAATTGGTCTGTATAGAAAGACAAGATTGAGAACTCCTTGGCCTGAAATAAGTTCAGTATATCAAATATGGACTACTGTATGGTTGATGAGACATCATAAGGAGTCAATTGGTCTGTAAAGAAAATTCAAAATTGAGAACTCCTTGACCTGAAATATGTTCAGTATGTCAAATATGGACTACTGTATGGTTGATGAGAGTCAATTGGTCTGTATAGGAGTTAATTGGTCTGTATAGAAAGTTCAAGATTGAGAACTCCTTGGCCTAAAATATGTTCAGTATGACAAATATGGACTACTGTATTGTTGATAAGACATCAGAAAGAGTCAATTGGTCTGTATAGAAAGTCAAGATTCAGGACTCCTTGGCCTGAAATATGTTCAGTATGTCAAATATGGACTACTGTATGGTTGATGAGAGTCAATTGGTCTGTATAGGAGTTAATTGGTCTGTATAGAAAGTTCAAGATTGAGAACTCCTTGGCCTAAAATATGTTCAGTATGTCAAATATGGACTACTGTATGGATGATGAGACATCATAAGGAGTCAATTAGTCTGTATAGAAAGTTCAAGATTGAGAACTCCTTGGCCTAAAATATGTTCAATATGTCAAATATGGACTACTGTATGGATGATGAGACATCATAAGGAGTCAATTAGTCTGTATAAAAAGTTCAAGATTGAGAACTTCTTGGCCTAAAATATGTTCAGTATGTCAAATATGGACTACTGTATGGTTGATGAGACATCATAAGGAGTTAATTGGTCTGTATAGAAAGTTCAAGATTGAGAACTCCTTGGCTTCCAAAATATGTTCAGTATGTCAAAAATGGACTACTATATGGTTGATGAGACATCATAAGGACTTAATTGGTCTGTATAGAAAGTTCAAGATTGACAACTCCTTGGCCTAAAATATGTTCAGTATGTCAAATATGGACTACTGTATGGTTGATGAGACATCATAAGGAGTCAATTGGTCTGTAAAGAAAATTCAAAATTGAAAAGTCCTTGGCCTGAAATATGTTCAGTATGTCAAATATGGACTACTATATGGTTGATGAGACATCATAAGGAGTCAATTGGTCTGTATAGAAAATGCTAAATTGAGAACTCTTTTGCCTGAAATATGTTCAGTGTATCAAATATGGACTACTGTATGGTTGATGAGACATCATAAGGATTCAATTGGTCTGTAAAGAAAATTCAAGATTGAGAACTCCTTGGCCTGAAATATGTTCAGTATGTCAAATATGGACTACTTTATGGTTGATGAGACATCAGAAAGAGTCTATTGGTGAAATATGTTCAATATGTCAAATATGGACTACTCTATGGTTGATGAGACATCATAAGGAGTCAATTAGTCTGTATAGAAAGTTCAAGATTGAGAACTCCTTGGCCTGAAATATGTTCAGTATGTCAAATATGGACTACTGTATGGTTGATGAGAGTCAATTGGTCTGTATAGGAGTCAATTGTTCTGTATAGAAAGTCAAGATTGAGAACTCCTTGGCCTGAAATATGTTCAGTATGTCAAATATGGACTACTGTATGGTTGATGAGACATCAGAAAGATTCAACTGGTCTGTATAGAATGTCAAGATTGAGAACTCCTTAACCTGAAATATGTTCAGTATGTCAAATTTGGACTACTGTATGGTTGATGAGACATCAGAAAGAGTCAATTGGTCTGTATAGAAAGTTCAAGATTGAGAACTCCTTGACCTGAAATATGTTCAGTATATCAAATATGAACTACTGTATGGCTGATGAGACATCATAAGGAGTCAATTGGTCTGTATAGAAAGTCAAGATTGAGAACTCTTTGGCCTGAAATATGTTCAGTATGTCAAATATGGACTACTGTATGGATGATGAGATATCATAAGGAGTCAATTAGTCTGTATAGAAAGTTCAAGATTGAGAACTCCTTGGCCTAAAATATGTTCAATATGTCAAATATGGACTACTGTATGGATGATGAGACATCATAAGGAGTCAATTAGTCTGTATAAAAAGTTCAAGATTGAGAACTTCTTGGCCTAAAATATGTTCAGTATGTCAAATATGGACTACTGTATGGTTGATGAGACATCATAAGGAGTTAATTGGTCTGTATAGAAAGTTCAAGATTGAGAACTCCTTGGCTTCCAAAATATGTTCAGTATGTCAAAAATGGACTACTATATGGTTGATGAGACATCATAAGGACTTAATTGGTCTGTATAGAAAGTTCAAGATTGACAACTCCTTGGCCTAAAATATGTTCAGTATGTCAAATATGGACTACTGTATGGTTGATGAGACATCATAAGGAGTCAATTGGTCTGTAAAGAAAATTCAAAATTGAGAAGTCCTTGGCCTGAAATATGTTCAGTATGTCAAATATGGACTACTGTATGGTTGATGAGACATCATAAGGAGTCAATTGGTCTGTATAGAAAATGCAAAATTGAGAACTCTTTTGCCTGAAATATGTTCAGTGTATCAAATATGGACTACTGTATGGTTGATGAGACATCATAAGGATTCAATTGGTCTGTAAAGAAAATTCAAGATTGAGAACTCCTTGGCCTGAAATATGTTCAGTATGTCAAATATGGACTACTTTATGGTTGATGAGACATCAGAAAGAGTCTATTGGTGAAATATGTTCAATATGTCAAATATGGACTACTCTATGGTTGATGAGACATCATAAGGAGTCAATTAGTCTGTATAGAAAGTTCAAGATTGAGAACTCCTTGGCCTGAAATATGTTCAGTATGTCAAATATGGACTACTGTATGGTTGATGAGAGTCAATTGGTCTGTATAGGAGTCAATTGTTCTGTATAGAAAGTCAAGATTGAGAACTCCTTGGCCTGAAATATGTTCAGTATGTCAAATATGGACTACTGTATGGTTGATGAGACATCAGAAAGATTCAACTGGTCTGTATAGAATGTCAAGATTGAGAACTCCTTAACCTGAAATATGTTCAGTATGTCAAATTTGGACTACTGTATGGTTGATGAGACATCAGAAAGAGTCAATTGGTCTGTATAGAAAGTTCAAGATTGAGAACTCCTTGACCTGAAATATGTTCAGTATATCAAATATGAACTACTGTATGGCTGATGAGACATCATAAGGAGTCAATTGGTCTGTATAGAAAGTCAAGATTGAGAACTCTTTGGCCTGAAATATGTTCAGTATGTCAAATAAGGACTACTGTATGGTTGATGAGACATCATAATGAGTCAAGTGGTCTGTAAAGAAAATTCAAAATTGAGAACTCCTTAGCTTGAAATATGTTCAGTATGTCAAATATGGACTACTGTATGGTTGATGAGACATCAGAAAGAGTCAATTGGTCTGTAAAGAAAATTCAAAATTTAGACCTCCTTGGCCTGAAATATGTTCAGTATGTCAAATATGGACTACTGTATGGTTGATGAGACATCATAAGGAGTCAATTGGTCTGTAAAGAAAATTCAAAATTGAAAACTCCTTGGCCTTAAATATGTTCAGTATGACAAATATGGACTACTGTATGGTTGATGAGACATCAGAAAGATTCAATTGGTCTGTATAAAAAGTCAAGATTGAGAACTCCTTGGCCTGAAATATGTTCAGTATATCAAATATGAACTACTGTATGGTTGATGAGACATCATAAGGAGTCAATTGGTCTGTAAAGAAAATTCAAAATTGAAAACTCCTTGGCCTGAAATATGTTTAATATGACAAATATGGACTACTGTATGGTTGATGAGACATCAGAAAGATTCAATTGGTCTGTATAGAATGTCAAGATTGAGAAGTCCTTGGCCTGAAATATGTTCAGTATGTCAAATATGGACTACTGTATGGTTGATGAGAGTCAGTTGGTCTGTATAGAAAGACAAGATTGAGAACTCCTTGGCCTGAAATATGTTCAGTATATCAAATATGGACTACTGTATGGTTGATGAGACATCATAAGGAGTCAATTGGTCTGTCAAGAAAATTCAAAATTGAGAACTCCTTGACCTGAAATATGTTCAGTATGTCAAATATGGACTACTGTATGGTTGATGAGAGTCAATTGGTCTGTATAGGAGTTAATTGGTCTGTATAGAAAGTTCAAGATTGAGAACTCCTTGGCCTAAAATATGTTCAGTATGACAAATATGGACTACTGTATTGTTGATAAGACATCAGAAAGAGTCAATTGGTCTGTATAGAAAGTCAAGATTCAGGACTCCTTGGCCTGAAATATGTTCAGTATGTCAAATATGGACTACTGTATGGTTGATGAGAGTCAATTGGTCTGTATAGGAGTTAATTGGTCTGTATAGAAAGTTCAAGATTGAGAACTCCTTGGCCTAAAATATGTTCAGTATGTCAAATATGGACTACTGTATGGATGATGAGACATCAGAAAGAGTCAATTGGTCTGTATAGAAAGTTCAAGATTGAGAACTCCTTGGCCTGAAATATGTTCAGTATGTCAAATATGGACTACTTTATGGTTGATGAGACATCAGAAAGAGTCTATTGGTGAAATATGTTCAATATGTCAAATATGGACTACTCTATGGTTGATGAGACATCATAAGGAGTCAATTAGTCTGTATAGAAAGTTCAAGATTGAGAACTCCTTGGCCTGAAATATGTTCAGTATGTCAAATATGGACTACTGTATGGTTGATGAGAGTCAATTGGTCTGTATAGGAGTCAATTGTTCTGTATAGAAAGTCAAGATTGAGAACTCCTTGGCCTGAAATATGTTCAGTATGTCAAATATGGACTACTGTATGGTTGATGAGACATCAGAAAGATTCAACTGGTCTGTATAGAATGTCAAGATTGAGAACTCCTTAACCTGAAATATGTTCAGTATGTCAAATTTGGACTACTGTATGGTTGATGAGACATCAGAAAGAGTCAATTGGTCTGTATAGAAAGTTCAAGATTGAGAACTCCTTGACCTGAAATATGTTCAGTATATCAAATATGAACTACTGTATGGCTGATGAGACATCATAAGGAGTCAATTGGTCTGTATAGAAAGTCAAGATTGAGAACTCTTTGGCCTGAAATATGTTCAGTATGTCAAATATGGACTACTGTATGGATGATGAGATATCATAAGGAGTCAATTAGTCTGTATAGAAAGTTCAAGATTGAGAACTCCTTGGCCTAAAATATGTTCAATATGTCAAATATGGACTACTGTATGGATGATGAGACATCATAAGGAGTCAATTAGTCTGTATAAAAAGTTCAAGATTGAGAACTTCTTGGCCTAAAATATGTTCAGTATGTCAAATATGGACTACTGTATGGTTGATGAGACATCATAAGGAGTTAATTGGTCTGTATAGAAAGTTCAAGATTGAGAACTCCTTGGCTTCCAAAATATGTTCAGTATGTCAAAAATGGACTACTATATGGTTGATGAGACATCATAAGGACTTAATTGGTCTGTATAGAAAGTTCAAGATTGACAACTCCTTGGCCTAAAATATGTTCAGTATGTCAAATATGGACTACTGTATGGTTGATGAGACATCATAAGGAGTCAATTGGTCTGTAAAGAAAATTCAAAATTGAGAAGTCCTTGGCCTGAAATATGTTCAGTATGTCAAATATGGACTACTGTATGGTTGATGAGACATCATAAGGAGTCAATTGGTCTGTATAGAAAATGCAAAATTGAGAACTCTTTTGCCTGAAATATGTTCAGTGTATCAAATATGGACTACTGTATGGTTGATGAGACATCATAAGGATTCAATTGGTCTGTAAAGAAAATTCAAGATTGAGAACTCCTTGGCCTGAAATATGTTCAGTATGTCAAATATGGACTACTTTATGGTTGATGAGACATCAGAAAGAGTCTATTGGTGAAATATGTTCAATATGTCAAATATGGACTACTCTATGGTTGATGAGACATCATAAGGAGTCAATTAGTCTGTATAGAAAGTTCAAGATTGAGAACTCCTTGGCCTGAAATATGTTCAGTATGTCAAATATGGACTACTGTATGGTTGATGAGAGTCAATTGGTCTGTATAGGAGTCAATTGTTCTGTATAGAAAGTCAAGATTGAGAACTCCTTGGCCTGAAATATGTTCAGTATGTCAAATATGGACTACTGTATGGTTGATGAGACATCAGAAAGATTCAACTGGTCTGTATAGAATGTCAAGATTGAGAACTCCTTAACCTGAAATATGTTCAGTATGTCAAATTTGGACTACTGTATGGTTGATGAGACATCAGAAAGAGTCAATTGGTCTGTATAGAAAGTTCAAGATTGAGAACTCCTTGACCTGAAATATGTTCAGTATATCAAATATGAACTACTGTATGGCTGATGAGACATCATAAGGAGTCAATTGGTCTGTATAGAAAGTCAAGATTGAGAACTCTTTGGCCTGAAATATGTTCAGTATGTCAAATAAGGACTACTGTATGGTTGATGAGACATCATAATGAGTCAAGTGGTCTGTAAAGAAAATTCAAAATTGAGAACTCCTTAGCTTGAAATATGTTCAGTATGTCAAATATGGACTACTGTATGGTTGATGAGACATCAGAAAGAGTCAATTGGTCTGTAAAGAAAATTCAAAATTTAGACCTCCTTGGCCTGAAATATGTTCAGTATGTCAAATATGGACTACTGTATGGTTGATGAGACATCATAAGGAGTCAATTGGTCTGTAAAGAAAATTCAAAATTGAAAACTCCTTGGCCTGAAATATGTTTAATATGACAAATATGGACTACTGTATGGTTGATGAGACATCAGAAAGATTCAATTGGTCTGTATAGAATGTCAAGATTGAGAACTCCTTGGCCTGAAATATGTTCAGTATGTCAAATATGGACTACTGTATGGTTGATGAGAGTCAGTTGGTCTGTATAGAAAGACAAGATTGAGAACTCCTTGGCCTGAAATATGTTCAGTATATCAAATATGGACTACTGTATGGTTGATGAGAGTCAATTGGTCTGTATAGAAAGACAAGATTGAGAACTCCTTGGCCTGAAATAAGTTCAGTATATCAAATATGGACTACTGTATGGTTGATGAGACATCATAAGGAGTCAATTGGTCTGTAAAGAAAATTCAAAATTGAGAACTCCTTGACCTGAAATATGTTCAGTATGTCAAATATGGACTACTGTATGGTTGATGAGAGTCAATTGGTCTGTATAGGAGTTAATTGGTCTGTATAGAAAGTTCAAGATTGAGAACTCCTTGGCCTAAAATATGTTCAGTATGACAAATATGGACTACTGTATTGTTGATAAGACATCAGAAAGAGTCAATTGGTCTGTATAGAAAGTCAAGATTCAGGACTCCTTGGCCTGAAATATGTTCAGTATGTCAAATATGGACTACTGTATGGTTGATGAGAGTCAATTGGTCTGTATAGGAGTTAATTGGTCTGTATAGAAAGTTCAAGATTGAGAACTCCTTGGCCTAAAATATGTTCAGTATGTCAAATATGGACTACTGTATGGATGATGAGACATCATAAGGAGTCAATTAGTCTGTATAGAAAGTTCAAGATTGAGAACTCCTTGGCCTAAAATATGTTCAATATGTCAAATATGGACTACTGTATGGATGATGAGACATCATAAGGAGTCAATTAGTCTGTATAAAAAGTTCAAGATTGAGAACTTCTTGGCCTAAAATATGTTCAGTATGTCAAATATGGACTACTGTATGGTTGATGAGACATCATAAGGAGTTAATTGGTCTGTATAGAAAGTTCAAGATTGAGAACTCCTTGGCTTCCAAAATATGTTCAGTATGTCAAAAATGGACTACTATATGGTTGATGAGACATCATAAGGACTTAATTGGTCTGTATAGAAAGTTCAAGATTGACAACTCCTTGGCCTAAAATATGTTCAGTATGTCAAATATGGACTACTGTATGGTTGATGAGACATCATAAGGAGTCAATTGGTCTGTAAAGAAAATTCAAAATTGAAAAGTCCTTGGCCTGAAATATGTTCAGTATGTCAAATATGGACTACTATATGGTTGATGAGACATCATAAGGAGTCAATTGGTCTGTATAGAAAATGCTAAATTGAGAACTCTTTTGCCTGAAATATGTTCAGTGTATCAAATATGGACTACTGTATGGTTGATGAGACATCATAAGGATTCAATTGGTCTGTAAAGAAAATTCAAGATTGAGAACTCCTTGGCCTGAAATATGTTCAGTATGTCAAATATGGACTACTTTATGGTTGATGAGACATCAGAAAGAGTCTATTGGTGAAATATGTTCAATATGTCAAATATGGACTACTCTATGGTTGATGAGACATCATAAGGAGTCAATTAGTCTGTATAGAAAGTTCAAGATTGAGAACTCCTTGGCCTGAAATATGTTCAGTATGTCAAATATGGACTACTGTATGGTTGATGAGAGTCAATTGGTCTGTATAGGAGTCAATTGTTCTGTATAGAAAGTCAAGATTGAGAACTCCTTGGCCTGAAATATGTTCAGTATGTCAAATATGGACTACTGTATGGTTGATGAGACATCAGAAAGATTCAACTGGTCTGTATAGAATGTCAAGATTGAGAACTCCTTAACCTGAAATATGTTCAGTATGTCAAATTTGGACTACTGTATGGTTGATGAGACATCAGAAAGAGTCAATTGGTCTGTATAGAAAGTTCAAGATTGAGAACTCCTTGACCTGAAATATGTTCAGTATATCAAATATGAACTACTGTATGGCTGATGAGACATCATAAGGAGTCAATTGGTCTGTATAGAAAGTCAAGATTGAGAACTCTTTGGCCTGAAATATGTTCAGTATGTCAAATAAGGACTACTGTATGGTTGATGAGACATCATAATGAGTCAAGTGGTCTGTAAAGAAAATTCAAAATTGAGAACTCCTTAGCTTGAAATATGTTCAGTATGTCAAATATGGACTACTGTATGGTTGATGAGACATCAGAAAGAGTCAATTGGTCTGTAAAGAAAATTCAAAATTTAGACCTCCTTGGCCTGAAATATGTTCAGTATGTCAAATATGGACTACTGTATGGTTGATGAGACATCATAAGGAGTCAATTGGTCTGTAAAGAAAATTCAAAATTGAAAACTCCTTGGCCTGAAATATGTTTAATATGACAAATATGGACTACTGTATGGTTGATGAGACATCAGAAAGATTCAATTGGTCTGTATAGAATGTCAAGATTGAGAACTCCTTGGCCTGAAATATGTTCAGTATGTCAAATATGGACTACTGTATGGTTGATGAGAGTCAGTTGGTCTGTATAGAAAGACAAGATTGAGAACTCCTTGGCCTGAAATATGTTCAGTATATCAAATATGGACTACTGTATGGTTGATGAGAGTCAATTGGTCTGTATAGAAAGACAAGATTGAGAACTCCTTGGCCTGAAATAAGTTCAGTATATCAAATATGGACTACTGTATGGTTGATGAGACATCATAAGGAGTCAATTGGTCTGTAAAGAAAATTCAAAATTGAGAACTCCTTGACCTGAAATATGTTCAGTATGTCAAATATGGACTACTGTATGGTTGATGAGAGTCAATTGGTCTGTATAGGAGTTAATTGGTCTGTATAGAAAGTTCAAGATTGAGAACTCCTTGGCCTAAAATATGTTCAGTATGACAAATATGGACTACTGTATTGTTGATAAGACATCAGAAAGAGTCAATTGGTCTGTATAGAAAGTCAAGATTCAGGACTCCTTGGCCTGAAATATGTTCAGTATGTCAAATATGGACTACTGTATGGTTGATGAGAGTCAATTGGTCTGTATAGGAGTTAATTGGTCTGTATAGAAAGTTCAAGATTGAGAACTCCTTGGCCTAAAATATGTTCAGTATGTCAAATATGGACTACTGTATGGATGATGAGACATCATAAGGAGTCAATTAGTCTGTATAGAAAGTTCAAGATTGAGAACTCCTTGGCCTAAAATATGTTCAATATGTCAAATATGGACTACTGTATGGATGATGAGACATCATAAGGAGTCAATTAGTCTGTATAAAAAGTTCAAGATTGAGAACTTCTTGGCCTAAAATATGTTCAGTATGTCAAATATGGACTACTGTATGGTTGATGAGACATCATAAGGAGTTAATTGGTCTGTATAGAAAGTTCAAGATTGAGAACTCCTTGGCTTCCAAAATATGTTCAGTATGTCAAAAATGGACTACTATATGGTTGATGAGACATCATAAGGACTTAATTGGTCTGTATAGAAAGTTCAAGATTGACAACTCCTTGGCCTAAAATATGTTCAGTATGTCAAATATGGACTACTGTATGGTTGATGAGACATCATAAGGAGTCAATTGGTCTGTAAAGAAAATTCAAAATTGAAAAGTCCTTGGCCTGAAATATGTTCAGTATGTCAAATATGGACTACTATATGGTTGATGAGACATCATAAGGAGTCAATTGGTCTGTATAGAAAATGCTAAATTGAGAACTCTTTTGCCTGAAATATGTTCAGTGTATCAAATATGGACTACTGTATGGTTGATGAGACATCATAAGGATTCAATTGGTCTGTAAAGAAAATTCAAGATTGAGAACTCCTTGGCCTGAAATATGTTCAGTATGTCAAATATGGACTACTTTATGGTTGATGAGACATCAGAAAGAGTCTATTGGTGAAATATGTTCAATATGTCAAATATGGACTACTCTATGGTTGATGAGACATCATAAGGAGTCAATTAGTCTGTATAGAAAGTTCAAGATTGAGAACTCCTTGGCCTGAAATATGTTCAGTATGTCAAATATGGACTACTGTATGGTTGATGAGAGTCAATTGGTCTGTATAGGAGTCAATTGTTCTGTATAGAAAGTCAAGATTGAGAACTCCTTGGCCTGAAATATGTTCAGTATGTCAAATATGGACTACTGTATGGTTGATGAGACATCAGAAAGATTCAACTGGTCTGTATAGAATGTCAAGATTGAGAACTCCTTAACCTGAAATATGTTCAGTATGTCAAATTTGGACTACTGTATGGTTGATGAGACATCAGAAAGAGTCAATTGGTCTGTATAGAAAGTTCAAGATTGAGAACTCCTTGACCTGAAATATGTTCAGTATATCAAATATGAACTACTGTATGGCTGATGAGACATCATAAGGAGTCAATTGGTCTGTATAGAAAGTCAAGATTGAGAACTCTTTGGCCTGAAATATGTTCAGTATGTCAAATATGGACTACTGTATGGATGATGAGATATCATAAGGAGTCAATTAGTCTGTATAGAAAGTTCAAGATTGAGAACTCCTTGGCCTAAAATATGTTCAATATGTCAAATATGGACTACTGTATGGATGATGAGACATCATAAGGAGTCAATTAGTCTGTATAAAAAGTTCAAGATTGAGAACTTCTTGGCCTAAAATATGTTCAGTATGTCAAATATGGACTACTGTATGGTTGATGAGACATCATAAGGAGTTAATTGGTCTGTATAGAAAGTTCAAGATTGAGAACTCCTTGGCTTCCAAAATATGTTCAGTATGTCAAAAATGGACTACTATATGGTTGATGAGACATCATAAGGACTTAATTGGTCTGTATAGAAAGTTCAAGATTGACAACTCCTTGGCCTAAAATATGTTCAGTATGTCAAATATGGACTACTGTATGGTTGATGAGACATCATAAGGAGTCAATTGGTCTGTAAAGAAAATTCAAAATTGAGAAGTCCTTGGCCTGAAATATGTTCAGTATGTCAAATATGGACTACTGTATGGTTGATGAGACATCATAAGGAGTCAATTGGTCTGTATAGAAAATGCAAAATTGAGAACTCTTTTGCCTGAAATATGTTCAGTGTATCAAATATGGACTACTGTATGGTTGATGAGACATCATAAGGATTCAATTGGTCTGTAAAGAAAATTCAAGATTGAGAACTCCTTGGCCTGAAATATGTTCAGTATGTCAAATATGGACTACTTTATGGTTGATGAGACATCAGAAAGAGTCTATTGGTGAAATATGTTCAATATGTCAAATATGGACTACTCTATGGTTGATGAGACATCATAAGGAGTCAATTAGTCTGTATAGAAAGTTCAAGATTGAGAACTCCTTGGCCTGAAATATGTTCAGTATGTCAAATATGGACTACTGTATGGTTGATGAGAGTCAATTGGTCTGTATAGGAGTCAATTGTTCTGTATAGAAAGTCAAGATTGAGAACTCCTTGGCCTGAAATATGTTCAGTATGTCAAATATGGACTACTGTATGGTTGATGAGACATCAGAAAGATTCAACTGGTCTGTATAGAATGTCAAGATTGAGAACTCCTTAACCTGAAATATGTTCAGTATGTCAAATTTGGACTACTGTATGGTTGATGAGACATCAGAAAGAGTCAATTGGTCTGTATAGAAAGTTCAAGATTGAGAACTCCTTGACCTGAAATATGTTCAGTATATCAAATATGAACTACTGTATGGCTGATGAGACATCATAAGGAGTCAATTGGTCTGTATAGAAAGTCAAGATTGAGAACTCTTTGGCCTGAAATATGTTCAGTATGTCAAATAAGGACTACTGTATGGTTGATGAGACATCATAATGAGTCAAGTGGTCTGTAAAGAAAATTCAAAATTGAGAACTCCTTAGCTTGAAATATGTTCAGTATGTCAAATATGGACTACTGTATGGTTGATGAGACATCAGAAAGAGTCAATTGGTCTGTAAAGAAAATTCAAAATTTAGACCTCCTTGGCCTGAAATATGTTCAGTATGTCAAATATGGACTACTGTATGGTTGATGAGACATCATAAGGAGTCAATTGGTCTGTAAAGAAAATTCAAAATTGAAAACTCCTTGGCCTTAAATATGTTCAGTATGACAAATATGGACTACTGTATGGTTGATGAGACATCAGAAAGATTCAATTGGTCTGTATAAAAAGTCAAGATTGAGAACTCCTTGGCCTGAAATATGTTCAGTATATCAAATATGAACTACTGTATGGTTGATGAGACATCATAAGGAGTCAATTGGTCTGTAAAGAAAATTCAAAATTGAAAACTCCTTGGCCTGAAATATGTTTAATATGACAAATATGGACTACTGTATGGTTGATGAGACATCAGAAAGATTCAATTGGTCTGTATAGAATGTCAAGATTGAGAAGTCCTTGGCCTGAAATATGTTCAGTATGTCAAATATGGACTACTGTATGGTTGATGAGAGTCAGTTGGTCTGTATAGAAAGACAAGATTGAGAACTCCTTGGCCTGAAATATGTTCAGTATATCAAATATGGACTACTGTATGGTTGATGAGACATCATAAGGAGTCAATTGGTCTGTCAAGAAAATTCAAAATTGAGAACTCCTTGACCTGAAATATGTTCAGTATGTCAAATATGGACTACTGTATGGTTGATGAGAGTCAATTGGTCTGTATAGGAGTTAATTGGTCTGTATAGAAAGTTCAAGATTGAGAACTCCTTGGCCTAAAATATGTTCAGTATGACAAATATGGACTACTGTATTGTTGATAAGACATCAGAAAGAGTCAATTGGTCTGTATAGAAAGTCAAGATTCAGGACTCCTTGGCCTGAAATATGTTCAGTATGTCAAATATGGACTACTGTATGGTTGATGAGAGTCAATTGGTCTGTATAGGAGTTAATTGGTCTGTATAGAAAGTTCAAGATTGAGAACTCCTTGGCCTAAAATATGTTCAGTATGTCAAATATGGACTACTGTATGGATGATGAGACATCAGAAAGAGTCAATTGGTCTGTATAGAAAGTTCAAGATTGAGAACTCCTTGACCTGAAATATGTTCAGTATATCAAATATGAACTACTGTATGGCTGATGAGACATCATAAGGAGTCAATTGGTCTGTATAGAAAGTCAAGATTGAGAACTCTTTGGCCTGAAATATGTTCAGTATGTCAAATAAGGACTACTGTATGGTTGATGAGACATCATAATGAGTCAAGTGGTCTGTAAAGAAAATTCAAAATTGAGAACTCCTTAGCTTGAAATATGTTCAGTATGTCAAATATGGACTACTGTATGGTTGATGAGACATCAGAAAGAGTCAATTGGTCTGTAAAGAAAATTCAAAATTTAGACCTCCTTGGCCTGAAATATGTTCAGTATGTCAAATATGGACTACTGTATGGTTGATGAGACATCATAAGGAGTCAATTGGTCTGTAAAGAAAATTCAAAATTGAAAACTCCTTGGCCTTAAATATGTTCAGTATGACAAATATGGACTACTGTATGGTTGATGAGACATCAGAAAGATTCAATTGGTCTGTATAAAAAGTCAAGATTGAGAACTCCTTGGCCTGAAATATGTTCAGTATATCAAATATGAACTACTGTATGGTTGATGAGACATCATAAGGAGTCAATTGGTCTGTAAAGAAAATTCAAAATTGAAAACTCCTTGGCCTGAAATATGTTTAATATGACAAATATGGACTACTGTATGGTTGATGAGACATCAGAAAGATTCAATTGGTCTGTATAGAATGTCAAGATTGAGAACTCCGTGGCCTGAAATATGTTCAGTATGTCAAATATGGACTACTGTATGGTTGATGAGAGTCAGTTGGTCTGTATAGAAAGACAAGATTGAGAACTCCTTGGCCTGAAATATGTTCAGTATATCAAATATGGACTACTGTATGGTTGATGAGAGTCAATTGGTCTGTATAGAAAGACAAGATTGAGAACTCCTTGGCCTGAAATAAGTTCAGTATATCAAATATGGACTACTGTATGGTTGATGAGACATCATAAGGAGTCAATTGGTCTGTAAAGAAAATTCAAAATTGAGAACTCCTTGACCTGAAATATGTTCAGTATGTCAAATATGGACTACTGTATGGTTGATGAGAGTCAATTGGTCTGTATAGGAGTTAATTGGTCTGTATAGAAAGTTCAAGATTGAGAACTCCTTGGCCTAAAATATGTTCAGTATGACAAATATGGACTACTGTATTGTTGATAAGACATCAGAAAGAGTCAATTGGTCTGTATAGAAAGTCAAGATTCAGGACTCCTTGGCCTGAAATATGTTCAGTATGTCAAATATGGACTACTGTATGGTTGATGAGAGTCAATTGGTCTGTATAGGAGTTAATTGGTCTGTATAGAAAGTTCAAGATTGAGAACTCCTTGGCCTAAAATATGTTCAGTATGTCAAATATGGACTACTGTATGGATGATGAGACATCATAAGGAGTCAATTAGTCTGTATAGAAAGTTCAAGATTGAGAACTCCTTGGCCTAAAATATGTTCAATATGTCAAATATGGACTACTGTATGGATGATGAGACATCATAAGGAGTCAATTAGTCTGTATAAAAAGTTCAAGATTGAGAACTTCTTGGCCTAAAATATGTTCAGTATGTCAAATATGGACTACTGTATGGTTGATGAGACATCATAAGGAGTTAATTGGTCTGTATAGAAAGTTCAAGATTGAGAACTCCTTGGCTTCCAAAATATGTTCAGTATGTCAAAAATGGACTACTATTTGGATGATGAGACATCATAAGGACTTAATTGGTCTGTATAGAAAGTTCAAGATTGACAACTCCTTGGCCTAAAATATGTTCAGTATGTCAAATATGGACTACTGTATGGTTGATGAGACATCATAAGGAGTCAATTGGTCTGTAAAGAAAATTCAAAATTGAGAAGTCCTTGGCCTGAAATATGTTCAGTATGTCAAATATGGACTACTGTATGGTTGATGAGACATCATAAGGAGTCAATTGGTCTGTATAGAAAATGCAAAATTGAGAACTCTTTTGCCTGAAATATGTTCAGTGTATCAAATATGGACTACTGTATGGTTGATGAGACATCATAAGGATTCAATTGGTCTGTAAAGAAAATTCAAGATTGAGAACTCCTTGGCCTGAAATATGTTCAGTATGTCAAATATGGACTACTTTATGGTTGATGAGACATCAGAAAGAGTCTATTGGTGAAATATGTTCAATATGTCAAATATGGACTACTCTATGGTTGATGAGACATCATAAGGAGTCAATTAGTCTGTATAGAAAGTTCAAGATTGAGAACTCCTTGGCCTGAAATATGTTCAGTATGTCAAATATGGACTACTGTATGGTTGATGAGAGTCAATTGGTCTGTATAGGAGTCAATTGTTCTGTATAGAAAGTCAAGATTGAGAACTCCTTGGCCTGAAATATGTTCAGTATGTCAAATATGGACTACTGTATGGTTGATGAGACATCAGAAAGATTCAACTGGTCTGTATAGAATGTCAAGATTGAGAACTCCTTAACCTGAAATATGTTCAGTATGTCAAATTTGGACTACTGTATGGTTGATGAGACATCAGAAAGAGTCAATTGGTCTGTATAGAAAGTTCAAGATTGAGAACTCCTTGACCTGAAATATGTTCAGTATATCAAATATGAACTACTGTATGGCTGATGAGACATCATAAGGAGTCAATTGGTCTGTATAGAAAGTCAAGATTGAGAACTCTTTGGCCTGAAATATGTTCAGTATGTCAAATAAGGACTACTGTATGTTTGATGAGACATCATAATGAGTCAAGTGGTCTGTAAAGAAAATTCAAAATTGAGAACTCCTTAGCCTGAAATATGTTCAGTATGTCAAATATGGACTACTGTATGGTTGATGAGACATCAGAAAGAGTCAATTGGTCTGTAAAGAAAATTCTAAATTTAGACCTCCTTGGCCTGAAATATGTTCAGTATGTCAAATATGGACTACTGTATGGTTGATGAGACATCATAAGGAGTCAATTGGTCTGTAAAGAAAATTCAAAATTGAAAACTCCTTGGCCTTAAATATGTTCAGTATGACAAATATGGACTACTGTATGGTTGATGAGACATCAGAAAGATTCAATTGGTCTGTATAAAAAGTCAAGATTGAGAACTCCTTGGCCTGAAATATGTTCAGTATATCAAATATGAACTACTGTATGGTTGATGAGACATCATAAGGAGTCAATTGGTCTGTAAAGAAAATTCAAAATTGAAAACTCCTTGGCCTGAAATATGTTTAATTTGACAAATATGGACTACTGTATGGTTGATGAGACATCAGAAAGATTCAATTGGTCTGTATAGAATGTCAAGATTGAGAACTCCTTGGCCTGAAATATGTTCAGTATGTCAAATATGGACTACTGTATGGTTGATGAGAGTCAGTTGGTCTGTATAGAAAGACAAGATTGAGAACTCCTTGGCCTGAAATATGTTCAGTATATCAAATATGGACTACTGTATGGTTGATGAGACATCATAAGGAGTCAATTGGTCTGTAAAGAAAATTCAAAATTGAGAACTCCTTGACCTGAAATATGTTCAGTATGTCAAATATGGACTACTGTATGGTTGATGAGAGTCAATTGGTCTGTATAGGAGTTAATTGGTCTGTATAGAAAGTTCAAGATTGAGAACTCCTTGGCCTAAAATATGTTCAGTATGACAAATATGGACTACTGTATTGTTGATAAGACATCATAATGAGTCAAGTGGTCTGTAAAGAAAATTCAAAATTGAGAACTCCTTAGCCTGAAATATGTTCAGTATGTCAAATATGGACTACTGTATGGTTGATGAGACATCAGAAAGAGTCAATTGGTCTGTAAAGAAAATTCAAAATTTAGACCTCCTTGGCCTGAAATATGTTCAGTATGTCAAATATGGACTACTTTATGGTTGATGAGACATCAGAAAGAGTCTATTGGTGAAATATGTTCAATATGTCAAATATGGACTACTCTATGGTTGATGAGACATCATAAGGAGTCAATTAGTCTGTATAGAAAGTTCAAGATTGAGAACTCCTTGGCCTGAAATATGTTCAGTATGTCAAATATGGACTACTGTATGGTTGATGAGAGTCAATTGGTCTGTATAGGAGTCAATTGTTCTGTATAGAAAGTCAAGATTGAGAACTCCTTGGCCTGAAATATGTTCAGTATGTCAAATATGGACTACTGTATGGTTGATGAGACATCAGAAAGATTCAACTGGTCTGTATAGAATGTCAAGATTGAGAACTCCTTAACCTGAAATATGTTCAGTATGTCAAATTTGGACTACTGTATGGTTGATGAGACATCAGAAAGAGTCAATTGGTCTGTATAGAAAGTTCAAGATTGAGAACTCCTTGACCTGAAATATGTTCAGTATATCAAATATGAACTACTGTATGGCTGATGAGACATCATAAGGAGTCAATTGGTCTGTATAGAAAGTCAAGATTGAGAACTCTTTGGCCTGAAATATGTTCAGTATGTCAAATAAGGACTACTGTATGGTTGATGAGACATCATAATGAGTCAAGTGGTCTGTAAAGAAAATTCAAAATTGAGAACTCCTTAGCTTGAAATATGTTCAGTATGTCAAATATGGACTACTGTATGGTTGATGAGACATCAGAAAGAGTCAATTGGTCTGTAAAGAAAATTCAAAATGTAGACCTCCTTGGCCTGAAATATGTTCAGTATGTCAAATATGGACTACTGTATGGTTGATGAGACATCATAAGGAGTCAATTGGTCTGTAAAGAAAATTCAAAATTGAAAACTCCTTGGCCTTAAATATGTTCAGTATGACAAATATGGACTACTGTATGGTTGATGAGACATCAGAAAGATTCAATTGGTCTGTATAAAAAGTCAAGATTGAGAACTCCTTGGCCTGAAATATGTTCAGTATATCAAATATGAACTACTGTATGGTTGATGAGACATCATAAGGAGTCAATTGGTCTGTAAAGAAAATTCAAAATTGAAAACTCCTTGGCCTGAAATATGTTTAATATGACAAATATGGACTTCTGTATGGTTGATGAGACATCAGAAAGATTCAATTGGTCTGTATAGAATGTCAAGATTGAGAACTCCTTGGCCTGAAATATGTTCAGTATGTCAAATATGGACTACTGTATGGTTGATGAGAGTCAGTTGGTCTGTATAGAAAGACAAGATTGAGAACTCCTTGGCCTGAAATATGTTCAGTATATCAAATATGGACTACTGTATGGTTGATGAGACATCATAAGGAGTCAATTGGTCTGTCAAGAAAATTCAAAATTGAGAACTCCTTGACCTGAAATATGTTCAGTATGTCAAATATGGACTACTGTATGGTTGATGAGAGTCAATTGGTCTGTATAGGAGTTAATTGGTCTGTATAGAAAGTTCAAGATTGAGAACTCCTTGGCCTAAAATATGTTCAGTATGACAAATATGGACTACTGTATTGTTGATAAGACATCAGAAAGAGTCAATTGGTCTGTATAGAAAGTCAAGATTCAGGACTCCTTGGCCTGAAATATGTTCAGTATGTCAAATATGGACTACTGTATGGTTGATGAGAGTCAATTGGTCTGTATAGGAGTTAATTGGTCTGTATAGAAAGTTCAAGATTGAGAACTCCTTGGCCTAAAATATGTTCAGTATGTCAAATATGGACTACTGTATGGATGATGAGACATCAGAAAGAGTCAATTGGTCTGTATAGAAAGTTCAAGATTGAGAACTCCTTGACCTGAAATATGTTCAGTATATCAAATATGAACTACTGTATGGCTGATGAGACATCATAAGGAGTCAATTGGTCTGTATAGAAAGTCAAGATTGAGAACTCTTTGGCCTGAAATATGTTCAGTATGTCAAATAAGGACTACTGTATGGTTGATGAGACATCATAATGAGTCAAGTGGTCTGTAAAGAAAATTCAAAATTGAGAACTCCTTAGCTTGAAATATGTTCAGTATGTCAAATATGGACTACTGTATGGTTGATGAGACATCAGAAAGAGTCAATTGGTCTGTAAAGAAAATTCAAAATTTAGACCTCCTTGGCCTGAAATATGTTCAGTATGTCAAATATGGACTACTGTATGGTTGATGAGACATCATAAGGAGTCAATTGGTCTGTAAAGAAAATTCAAAATTGAAAACTCCTTGGCCTTAAATATGTTCAGTATGACAAATATGGACTACTGTATGGTTGATGAGACATCAGAAAGATTCAATTGGTCTGTATAAAAAGTCAAGATTGAGAACTCCTTGGCCTGAAATATGTTCAGTATATCAAATATGGACTACTGTATGGTTGATGAGACATCATAAGGAGTCAATTGGTCTGTAAAGAAAATTCAAAATTGAGAACTCCTTGACCTGAAATATGTTCAGTATGTCAAATATGGACTACTGTATGGTTGATGAGAGTCAATTGGTCTGTATAGGAGTTAATTGGTCTGTATAGAAAGTTCAAGATTGAGAACTCCTTGGCCTAAAATATGTTCAGTATGACAAATATGGACTACTGTATTGTTGATAAGACATCATAATGAGTCAAGTGGTCTGTAAAGAAAATTCAAAATTGAGAACTCCTTAGCCTGAAATATGTTCAGTATGTCAAATATGGACTACTGTATGGTTGATGAGACATCAGAAAGAGTCAATTGGTCTGTAAAGAAAATTCAAAATTTAGACCTCCTTGGCCTGAAATATGTTCAGTATGTCAAATATGGACTACTTTATGGTTGATGAGACATCAGAAAGAGTCTATTGGTGAAATATGTTCAATATGTCAAATATGGACTACTCTATGGTTGATGAGACATCATAAGGAGTCAATTAGTCTGTATAGAAAGTTCAAGATTGAGAACTCCTTGGCCTGAAATATGTTCAGTATGTCAAATATGGACTACTGTATGGTTGATGAGAGTCAATTGGTCTGTATAGGAGTCAATTGTTCTGTATAGAAAGTCAAGATTGAGAACTCCTTGGCCTGAAATATGTTCAGTATGTCAAATATGGACTACTGTATGGTTGATGAGACATCAGAAAGATTCAACTGGTCTGTATAGAATGTCAAGATTGAGAACTCCTTAACCTGAAATATGTTCAGTATGTCAAATTTGGACTACTGTATGGTTGATGAGACATCAGAAAGAGTCAATTGGTCTGTATAGAAAGTTCAAGATTGAGAACTCCTTGACCTGAAATATGTTCAGTATATCAAATATGAACTACTGTATGGCTGATGAGACATCATAAGGAGTCAATTGGTCTGTATAGAAAGTCAAGATTGAGAACTCTTTGGCCTGAAATATGTTCAGTATGTCAAATAAGGACTACTGTATGGTTGATGAGACATCATAATGAGTCAAGTGGTCTGTAAAGAAAATTCAAAATTGAGAACTCCTTAGCTTGAAATATGTTCAGTATGTCAAATATGGACTACTGTATGGTTGATGAGACATCAGAAAGAGTCAATTGGTCTGTAAAGAAAATTCAAAATGTAGACCTCCTTGGCCTGAAATATGTTCAGTATGTCAAATATGGACTACTGTATGGTTGATGAGACATCATAAGGAGTCAATTGGTCTGTAAAGAAAATTCAAAATTGAAAACTCCTTGGCCTTAAATATGTTCAGTATGACAAATATGGACTACTGTATGGTTGATGAGACATCAGAAAGATTCAATTGGTCTGTATAAAAAGTCAAGATTGAGAACTCCTTGGCCTGAAATATGTTCAGTATATCAAATATGAACTACTGTATGGTTGATGAGACATCATAAGGAGTCAATTGGTCTGTAAAGAAAATTCAAAATTGAAAACTCCTTGGCCTGAAATATGTTTAATATGACAAATATGGACTTCTGTATGGTTGATGAGACATCAGAAAGATTCAATTGGTCTGTATAGAATGTCAAGATTGAGAACTCCTTGGCCTGAAATATGTTCAGTATGTCAAATATGGACTACTGTATGGTTGATGAGAGTCAGTTGGTCTGTATAGAAAGACAAGATTGAGAACTCCTTGGCCTGAAATATGTTCAGTATATCAAATATGGACTACTGTATGGTTGATGAGACATCATAAGGAGTCAATTGGTCTGTCAAGAAAATTCAAAATTGAGAACTCCTTGACCTGAAATATGTTCAGTATGTCAAATATGGACTACTGTATGGTTGATGAGAGTCAATTGGTCTGTATAGGAGTTAATTGGTCTGTATAGAAAGTTCAAGATTGAGAACTCCTTGGCCTAAAATATGTTCAGTATGACAAATATGGACTACTGTATTGTTGATAAGACATCAGAAAGAGTCAATTGGTCTGTATAGAAAGTCAAGATTCAGGACTCCTTGGCCTGAAATATGTTCAGTATGTCAAATATGGACTACTGTATGGTTGATGAGAGTCAATTGGTCTGTATAGGAGTTAATTGGTCTGTATAGAAAGTTCAAGATTGAGAACTCCTTGGCCTAAAATATGTTCAGTATGTCAAATATGGACTACTGTATGGATGATGAGACATCAGAAAGAGTCAATTGGTCTGTATAGAAAGTTCAAGATTGAGAACTCCTTGACCTGAAATATGTTCAGTATATCAAATATGAACTACTGTATGGCTGATGAGACATCATAAGGAGTCAATTGGTCTGTATAGAAAGTCAAGATTGAGAACTCTTTGGCCTGAAATATGTTCAGTATGTCAAATAAGGACTACTGTATGGTTGATGAGACATCATAATGAGTCAAGTGGTCTGTAAAGAAAATTCAAAATTGAGAACTCCTTAGCTTGAAATATGTTCAGTATGTCAAATATGGACTACTGTATGGTTGATGAGACATCAGAAAGAGTCAATTGGTCTGTAAAGAAAATTCAAAATTTAGACCTCCTTGGCCTGAAATATGTTCAGTATGTCAAATATGGACTACTGTATGGTTGATGAGACATCATAAGGAGTCAATTGGTCTGTAAAGAAAATTCAAAATTGAAAACTCCTTGGCCTTAAATATGTTCAGTATGACAAATATGGACTACTGTATGGTTGATGAGACATCAGAAAGATTCAATTGGTCTGTATAAAAAGTCAAGATTGAGAACTCCTTGGCCTGAAATATGTTCAGTATATCAAATATGAACTACTGTATGGTTGATGAGACATCATAAGGAGTCAATTGGTCTGTAAAGAAAATTCAAAATTGAAAACTCCTTGGCCTGAAATATGTTTAATATGACAAATATGGACTACTGTATGGTTGATGAGACATCAGAAAGATTCAATTGGTCTGTATAGAATGTCAAGATTGAGAACTCCTTGGCCTGAAATATGTTCAGTATGTCAAATATGGACTACTGTATGGTTGATGAGAGTCAGTTGGTCTGTATAGAAAGACAAGATTGAGAACTCCTTGGCCTGAAATATGTTCAGTATATCAAATATGGACTACTGTATGGTTGATGAGAGTCAATTGGTCTGTATAGAAAGACAAGATTGAGAACTCCTTGGCCTGAAATAAGTTCAGTATATCAAATATGGACTACTGTATGGTTGATGAGACATCATAAGGAGTCAATTGGTCTGTAAAGAAAATTCAAAATTGAGAACTCCTTGACCTGAAATATATTCAGTATGTCAAATATGGACTACTGTATGGTTGATGAGAGTCAATTGGTCTGTATAGGAGTTAATTGGTCTGTATAGAAAGTTCAAGATTGAGAACTCCTTGGCCTAAAATATGTTCAGTATGACAAATATGGACTACTGTATTGTTGATAAGACATCAGAAAGAGTCAATTGGTCTGTATAGAAAGTCAAGATTCAGGACTCCTTGGCCTGAAATATGTTCAGTATGTCAAATATGGACTACTGTATGGTTGATGAGAGTCAATTGGTCTGTATAGGAGTTAATTGGTCTGTATAGAAAGTTCAAGATTGAGAACTCCTTGGCCTAAAATATGTTCAGTATGTCAAATATGGACTACTGTATGGATGATGAGACATCATAAGGAGTCAATTAGTCTGTATAGAAAGTTCAAGATTGAGAACTCCTTGGCCTAAAATATGTTCAATATGTCAAATATGGACTACTGTATGGATGATGAGACATCATAAGGAGTCAATTAGTCTGTATAAAAAGTTCAAGATTGAGAACTTCTTGGCCTAAAATATGTTCAGTATGTCAAATATGGACTACTGTATGGTTGATGAGACATCATAAGGAGTTAATTGGTCTGTATAGAAAGTTCAAGATTGAGAACTCCTTGGCTTCCAAAATATGTTCAGTATGTCAAAAATGGACTACTATATGGTTGATGAGACATCATAAGGACTTAATTGGTCTGTATAGAAAGTTCAAGATTGACAACTCCTTGGCCTAAAATATGTTCAGTATGTCAAATAAGGACTACTGTATGTTTGATGAGACATCATCATGAGTCAAGTGGTCTGTAAAGAAAATTCAAAATTGAGAACTCCTTAGCCTGAAATATGTTCAGTATGTCAAATATGGACTACTGTATGGTTGATGAGATATCAGAAAGAGTCAATTGGTCTGTAAAGAAAATTCTAAATTTAGACCTCCTTGGCCTGAAATATGTTCAGTATGTCAAATATGGACTACTGTATGGTTGATGAGACATCATAAGGAGTCAATTGGTCTGTAAAGAAAATTCAAAATTGAAAACTCCTTGGCCTTAAATATGTTCAGTATGACAAATATGGACTACTGTATGGTTGATGAGACATCAGAAAGATTCAATTGGTCTGTAAAGAAAATTCAAAATTGAGAAGTCCTTGGCCTGAAATATGTTCAGTATGTCAAATATGGACTACTGTATGGTTGATGAGACATCATAAGGAGTCAATTGGTCTGTATAGAAAATGCAAAATTGAGAACTCTTTTGCCTGAAATATGTTCAGTGTATCAAATATGGACTACTGTATGGTTGATGAGACATCATAAGGATTCAATTGGTCTGTAAAGAAAATTCAAGATTGAGAACTCCTTGGCCTGAAATATGTTCAGAATGTCAAATATGGACTACTTTATGGTTGATGAGACATCAGAAAGAGTCTATTGGTGAAATATGTTCAATATGTCAAATATGGACTACTCTATGGTTGATGAGACATCATAAGGAGTCAATTAGTCTGTATAGAAAGTTCAAGATTGAGAACTCCTTGGCCTGAAATATGTTCAGTATGTCAAATATGGACTACTGTATGGTTGATGAGAGTCAATTGGTCTGTATAGGAGTCAATTGTTCTGTATAGAAAGTCAAGATTGAGAACTCCTTGGCCTGAAATATGTTCAGTATGTCAAATATGGACTACTGTATGGTTGATGAGACATCAGAAAGATTCAACTGGTCTGTATAGAATGTCAAGATTGAGAACTCCTTAACCTGAAATATGTTCAGTATGTCAAATTTGGACTACTGTATGGTTGATGAGACATCAGAAAGAGTCAATTGGTCTGTATAGAAAGTTCAAGATTGAGAACTCCTTGACCTGAAATATGTTCAGTATATCAAATATGAACTACTGTATGGCTGATGAGACATCATAAGGAGTCAATTGGTCTGTATAGAAAGTCAAGATTGAGAACTCTTTGGCCTGAAATATGTTCAGTATGTCAAATAAGGACTACTGTATGTTTGATGAGACATCATAATGAGTCAAGTGGTCTGTAAAGAAAATTCAAAATTGAGAACTCCTTAGCCTGAAATATGTTCAGTATGTCAAATATGGACTACTGTATGGTTGATGAGACATCAGAAAGAGTCAATTGGTCTGTAAAGAAAATTCTAAATTTAGACCTCCTTGGCCTGAAATATGTTCAGTATGTCAAATATGGACTACTGTATGGTTGATGAGACATCATAAGGAGTCAATTGGTCTGTAAAGAAAATTCAAAATTGAAAACTCCTTGGCCTTAAATATGTTCAGTATGACAAATATGGACTACTGTATGGTTGATGAGACATCAGAAAGATTCAATTGGTCTGTATAAAAAGTCAAGATTGAGAACTCCTTGGCCTGAAATATGTTCAGTATATCAAATATGAACTACTGTATGGTTGATGAGACATCATAAGGAGTCAATTGGTCTGTAAAGAAAATTCAAAATTGAAAACTCCTTGGCCTGAAATATGTTTAATATGACAAATATGGACTACTGTATGGTTGATGAGACATCAGAAAGATTCAATTGGTCTGTATAGAATGTCAAGATTGAGAACTCCTTGGCCTGAAATATGTTCAGTATGTCAAATATGGACTACTGTATGGTTGATGAGAGTCAGTTGGTCTGTATAGAAAGACAAGATTGAGAACTCCTTGGCCTGAAATATGTTCAGTATATCAAATATGGACTACTGTATGGTTGATGAGACATCATAAGGAGTCAATTGGTCTGTAAAGAAAATTCAAAATTGAGAACTCCTTGACCTGAAATATGTTCAGTATGTCAAATATGGACTACTGTATGGTTGATGAGAGTCAATTGGTCTGTATAGGAGTTAATTGGTCTGTATAGAAAGTTCAAGATTGAGAACTCCTTGGCCTAAAATATGTTCAGTATGACAAATATGGACTACTGTATTGTTGATAAGACATCATAATGAGTCAAGTGGTCTGTAAAGAAAATTCAAAATTGAGAACTCCTTAGCCTGAAATATGTTCAGTATGTCAAATATGGACTACTGTATGGTTGATGAGACATCATAAGGAGTCAATTAGTCTGTATAAAAAGTTCAAGATTGAGAACTTCTTGGCCTAAAATATGTTCAGTATGTCAAATATGGACTACTGTATGGTTGATGAGACATCATAAGGAGTTAATTGGTCTGTATAGAAAGTTCAAGATTGAGAACTCCTTGGCTTCCAAAATATGTTCAGTATGTCAAAAATGGACTACTATATGGTTGATGAGACATCATAAGGACTTAATTGGTCTGTATAGAAAGTTCAAGATTGACAACTCCTTGGCCTAAAATATGTTCAGTATGTCAAATAAGGACTACTGTATGTTTGATGAGACATCATCATGAGTCAAGTGGTCTGTAAAGAAAATTCAAAATTGAGAACTCCTTAGCCTGAAATATGTTCAGTATGTCAAATATGGACTACTGTATGGTTGATGAGATATCAGAAAGAGTCAATTGGTCTGTAAAGAAAATTCTAAATTTAGACCTCCTTGGCCTGAAATATGTTCAGTATGTCAAATATGGACTACTGTATGGTTGATGAGACATCATAAGGAGTCAATTGGTCTGTAAAGAAAATTCAAAATTGAAAACTCCTTGGCCTTAAATATGTTCAGTATGACAAATATGGACTACTGTATGGTTGATGAGACATCAGAAAGATTCAATTGGTCTGTAAAGAAAATTCAAAATTGAGAAGTCCTTGGCCTGAAATATGTTCAGTATGTCAAATATGGACTACTGTATGGTTGATGAGACATCATAAGGAGTCAATTGGTCTGTATAGAAAATGCAAAATTGAGAACTCTTTTGCCTGAAATATGTTCAGTGTATCAAATATGGACTACTGTATGGTTGATGAGACATCATAAGGATTCAATTGGTCTGTAAAGAAAATTCAAGATTGAGAACTCCTTGGCCTGAAATATGTTCAGAATGTCAAATATGGACTACTTTATGGTTGATGAGACATCAGAAAGAGTCTATTGGTGAAATATGTTCAATATGTCAAATATGGACTACTCTATGGTTGATGAGACATCATAAGGAGTCAATTAGTCTGTATAGAAAGTTCAAGATTGAGAACTCCTTGGCCTGAAATATGTTCAGTATGTCAAATATGGACTACTGTATGGTTGATGAGAGTCAATTGGTCTGTATAGGAGTCAATTGTTCTGTATAGAAAGTCAAGATTGAGAACTCCTTGGCCTGAAATATGTTCAGTATGTCAAATATGGACTACTGTATGGTTGATGAGACATCAGAAAGATTCAACTGGTCTGTATAGAATGTCAAGATTGAGAACTCCTTAACCTGAAATATGTTCAGTATGTCAAATTTGGACTACTGTATGGTTGATGAGACATCAGAAAGAGTCAATTGGTCTGTATAGAAAGTTCAAGATTGAGAACTCCTTGACCTGAAATATGTTCAGTATATCAAATATGAACTACTGTATGGCTGATGAGACATCATAAGGAGTCAATTGGTCTGTATAGAAAGTCAAGATTGAGAACTCTTTGGCCTGAAATATGTTCAGTATGTCAAATAAGGACTACTGTATGTTTGATGAGACATCATAATGAGTCAAGTGGTCTGTAAAGAAAATTCAAAATTGAGAACTCCTTAGCCTGAAATATGTTCAGTATGTCAAATATGGACTACTGTATGGTTGATGAGACATCAGAAAGAGTCAATTGGTCTGTAAAGAAAATTCTAAATTTAGACCTCCTTGGCCTGAAATATGTTCAGTATGTCAAATATGGACTACTGTATGGTTGATGAGACATCATAAGGAGTCAATTGGTCTGTAAAGAAAATTCAAAATTGAAAACTCCTTGGCCTTAAATATGTTCAGTATGACAAATATGGACTACTGTATGGTTGATGAGACATCAGAAAGATTCAATTGGTCTGTATAAAAAGTCAAGATTGAGAACTCCTTGGCCTGAAATATGTTCAGTATATCAAATATGAACTACTGTATGGTTGATGAGACATCATAAGGAGTCAATTGGTCTGTAAAGAAAATTCAAAATTGAAAACTCCTTGGCCTGAAATATGTTTAATATGACAAATATGGACTACTGTATGGTTGATGAGACATCAGAAAGATTCAATTGGTCTGTATAGAATGTCAAGATTGAGAACTCCTTGGCCTGAAATATGTTCAGTATGTCAAATATGGACTACTGTATGGTTGATGAGAGTCAGTTGGTCTGTATAGAAAGACAAGATTGAGAACTCCTTGGCCTGAAATATGTTCAGTATATCAAATATGGACTACTGTATGGTTGATGAGACATCATAAGGAGTCAATTGGTCTGTAAAGAAAATTCAAAATTGAGAACTCCTTGACCTGAAATATGTTCAGTATGTCAAATATGGACTACTGTATGGTTGATGAGAGTCAATTGGTCTGTATAGGAGTTAATTGGTCTGTATAGAAAGTTCAAGATTGAGAACTCCTTGGCCTAAAATATGTTCAGTATGACAAATATGGACTACTGTATTGTTGATAAGACATCATAATGAGTCAAGTGGTCTGTAAAGAAAATTCAAAATTGAGAACTCCTTAGCCTGAAATATGTTCAGTATGTCAAATATGGACTACTGTATGGTTGATGAGACATCAGAAAGAGTCAATTGGTCTGTAAAGAAAATTCAAAATTTAGACCTCCTTGGCCTGAAATATGTTCAGTATGTCAAATATGGACTACTTTATGGTTGATGAGACATCAGAAAGAGTCTATTGGTGAAATATGTTCAATATGTCAAATATGGACTACTCTATGGTTGATGAGACATCATAAGGAGTCAATTGGTCTGTAAAGAAAATTCAAAATTGAAAACTCCTTGGCCTGAAATATGTTTAATATGACAAATATGGACTACTGTATGGTTGATGAGACATCAGAAAGATTCAATTGGTCTGTATAGAATGTCAAGATTGAGAACTCCTTGGCCTGAAATATGTTCAGTATGTCAAATATGGACTACTGTATGGTTGATGAGAGTCAGTTGGTCTGTATAGAAAGACAAGATTGAGAACTCCTTGGCCTGAAATATGTTCAGTATATCAAATATGGACTACTGTATGGTTGATGAGACATCATAAGGAGTCAATTGGTCTGTAAAGAAAATTCAAAATTGAGAACTCCTTGACCTGAAATATGTTCAGTATGTCAAATATGGACTACTGTATGGTTGATGAGAGTCAATTGGTCTGTATAGGAGTTAATTGGTCTGTATAGAAAGTTCAAGATTGAGAACTCCTTGGCCTAAAATATGTTCAGTATGACAAATATGGACTACTGTATTGTTGATAAGACATCATAATGAGTCAAGTGGTCTGTAAAGAAAATTCAAAATTGAGAACTCCTTAGCCTGAAATATGTTCAGTATGTCAAATATGGACTACTGTATGGTTGATGAGACATCATAAGGAGTCAATTAGTCTGTATAAAAAGTTCAAGATTGAGAACTTCTTGGCCTAAAATATGTTCAGTATGTCAAATATGGACTACTGTATGGTTGATGAGACATCATAAGGAGTTAATTGGTCTGTATAGAAAGTTCAAGATTGAGAACTCCTTGGCTTCCAAAATATGTTCAGTATGTCAAAAATGGACTACTATATGGTTGATGAGACATCATAAGGACTTAATTGGTCTGTATAGAAAGTTCAAGATTGACAACTCCTTGGCCTAAAATATGTTCAGTATGTCAAATAAGGACTACTGTATGTTTGATGAGACATCATCATGAGTCAAGTGGTCTGTAAAGAAAATTCAAAATTGAGAACTCCTTAGCCTGAAATATGTTCAGTATGTCAAATATGGACTACTGTATGGTTGATGAGATATCAGAAAGAGTCAATTGGTCTGTAAAGAAAATTCTAAATTTAGACCTCCTTGGCCTGAAATATGTTCAGTATGTCAAATATGGACTACTGTATGGTTGATGAGACATCATAAGGAGTCAATTGGTCTGTAAAGAAAATTCAAAATTGAAAACTCCTTGGCCTTAAATATGTTCAGTATGACAAATATGGACTACTGTATGGTTGATGAGACATCAGAAAGATTCAATTGGTCTGTAAAGAAAATTCAAAATTGAGAAGTCCTTGGCCTGAAATATGTTCAGTATGTCAAATATGGACTACTGTATGGTTGATGAGACATCATAAGGAGTCAATTGGTCTGTATAGAAAATGCAAAATTGAGAACTCTTTTGCCTGAAATATGTTCAGTGTATCAAATATGGACTACTGTATGGTTGATGAGACATCATAAGGATTCAATTGGTCTGTAAAGAAAATTCAAGATTGAGAACTCCTTGGCCTGAAATATGTTCAGAATGTCAAATATGGACTACTTTATGGTTGATGAGACATCAGAAAGAGTCTATTGGTGAAATATGTTCAATATGTCAAATATGGACTACTCTATGGTTGATGAGACATCATAAGGAGTCAATTAGTCTGTATAGAAAGTTCAAGATTGAGAACTCCTTGGCCTGAAATATGTTCAGTATGTCAAATATGGACTACTGTATGGTTGATGAGAGTCAATTGGTCTGTATAGGAGTCAATTGTTCTGTATAGAAAGTCAAGATTGAGAACTCCTTGGCCTGAAATATGTTCAGTATGTCAAATATGGACTACTGTATGGTTGATGAGACATCAGAAAGATTCAACTGGTCTGTATAGAATGTCAAGATTGAGAACTCCTTAACCTGAAATATGTTCAGTATGTCAAATTTGGACTACTGTATGGTTGATGAGACATCAGAAAGAGTCAATTGGTCTGTATAGAAAGTTCAAGATTGAGAACTCCTTGACCTGAAATATGTTCAGTATATCAAATATGAACTACTGTATGGCTGATGAGACATCATAAGGAGTCAATTGGTCTGTATAGAAAGTCAAGATTGAGAACTCTTTGGCCTGAAATATGTTCAGTATGTCAAATAAGGACTACTGTATGTTTGATGAGACATCATAATGAGTCAAGTGGTCTGTAAAGAAAATTCAAAATTGAGAACTCCTTAGCCTGAAATATGTTCAGTATGTCAAATATGGACTACTGTATGGTTGATGAGACATCAGAAAGAGTCAATTGGTCTGTAAAGAAAATTCTAAATTTAGACCTCCTTGGCCTGAAATATGTTCAGTATGTCAAATATGGACTACTGTATGGTTGATGAGACATCATAAGGAGTCAATTGGTCTGTAAAGAAAATTCAAAATTGAAAACTCCTTGGCCTTAAATATGTTCAGTATGACAAATATGGACTACTGTATGGTTGATGAGACATCAGAAAGATTCAATTGGTCTGTATAAAAAGTCAAGATTGAGAACTCCTTGGCCTGAAATATGTTCAGTATATCAAATATGAACTACTGTATGGTTGATGAGACATCATAAGGAGTCAATTGGTCTGTAAAGAAAATTCAAAATTGAAAACTCCTTGGCCTGAAATATGTTTAATATGACAAATATGGACTACTGTATGGTTGATGAGACATCAGAAAGATTCAATTGGTCTGTATAGAATGTCAAGATTGAGAACTCCTTGGCCTGAAATATGTTCAGTATGTCAAATATGGACTACTGTATGGTTGATGAGAGTCAGTTGGTCTGTATAGAAAGACAAGATTGAGAACTCCTTGGCCTGAAATATGTTCAGTATATCAAATATGGACTACTGTATGGTTGATGAGACATCATAAGGAGTCAATTGGTCTGTAAAGAAAATTCAAAATTGAGAACTCCTTGACCTGAAATATGTTCAGTATGTCAAATATGGACTACTGTATGGTTGATGAGAGTCAATTGGTCTGTATAGGAGTTAATTGGTCTGTATAGAAAGTTCAAGATTGAGAACTCCTTGGCCTAAAATATGTTCAGTATGACAAATATGGACTACTGTATTGTTGATAAGACATCATAATGAGTCAAGTGGTCTGTAAAGAAAATTCAAAATTGAGAACTCCTTAGCCTGAAATATGTTCAGTATGTCAAATATGGACTACTGTATGGTTGATGAGACATCAGAAAGAGTCAATTGGTCTGTAAAGAAAATTCAAAATTTAGACCTCCTTGGCCTGAAATATGTTCAGTATGTCAAATATGGACTACTTTATGGTTGATGAGACATCAGAAAGAGTCTATTGGTGAAATATGTTCAATATGTCAAATATGGACTACTCTATGGTTGATGAGACATCATAAGGAGTCAATTAGTCTGTATAGAAAGTTAAAGATTGAGAACTCCTTGGCCTGAAATATGTTCAGTATGTCAAATATGGACTACTGTATGGTTGATGAGAGTCAATTGGTCTGTATAGGAGTCAATTGTTCTGTATAGAAAGTCAAGATTGAGAACTCCTTGGCCTGAAATATGTTCAGTATGTCAAATATGGACTACTGTATGGTTGATGAGACATCAGAAAGATTCAACTGGTCTGTATAGAATGTCAAGATTGAGAACTCCTTAACCTGAAATATGTTCAGTATGTCAAATTTGGACTACTGTATGGTTGATGAGACATCAGAAAGAGTCAATTGGTCTGTATAGAAAGTTCAAGATTGAGAACTCCTTGACCTGAAATATGTTCAGTATATCAAATATGAACTACTGTATGGCTGATGAGACATCATAAGGAGTCAATTGGTCTGTATAGAAAGTCAAGATTGAGAACTCTTTGGCCTGAAATATGTTCAGTATGTCAAATAAGGACTACTGTATGGTTGATGAGACATCATAATGAGTCAAGTGGTCTGTAAAGAAAATTCAAAATTGAGAACTCCTTAGCTTGAAATATGTTCAGTATGTCAAATATGGACTACTGTATGGTTGATGAGACATCAGAAAGAGTCAATTGGTCTGTAAAGAAAATTCAAAATTTAGACCTCCTTGGCCTGAAATATGTTCAGTATGTCAAATATGGACTACTGTATGGTTGATGAGACATCATAAGGAGTCAATTGGTCTGTAAAGAAAATTCAAAATTGAAAACTCCTTGGCCTTAAATATGTTCAGTATGACAAATATGGACTACTGTATGGTTGATGAGACATCAGAAAGATTCAATTGGTCTGTATAAAAAGTCAAGATTGAGAACTCCTTGGCCTGAAATATGTTCAGTATATCAAATATGAACTACTGTATGGTTGATGAGACATCATAAGGAGTCAATTGGTCTGTAAAGAAAATTCAAAATTGAAAACTCCTTGGCCTGAAATATGTTTAATATGACAAATATGGACTTCTGTATGGTTGATGAGACATCAGAAAGATTCAATTGGTCTGTATAGAATGTCAAGATTGAGAACTCCTTGGCCTGAAATATGTTCAGTATGTCAAATATGGACTACTGTATGGTTGATGAGAGTCAGTTGGTCTGTATAGAAAGACAAGATTGAGAACTCCTTGGCCTGAAATATGTTCAGTATATCAAATATGGACTACTGTATGGTTGATGAGACATCATAAGGAGTCAATTGGTCTGTCAAGAAAATTCAAAATTGAGAACTCCTTGACCTGAAATATGTTCAGTATGTCAAATATGGACTACTGTATGGTTGATGAGAGTCAATTGGTCTGTATAGGAGTTAATTGGTCTGTATAGAAAGTTCAAGATTGAGAACTCCTTGGCCTAAAATATGTTCAGTATGACAAATATGGACTACTGTATTGTTGATAAGACATCAGAAAGAGTCAATTGGTCTGTATAGAAAGTCAAGATTCAGGACTCCTTGGCCTGAAATATGTTCAGTATGTCAAATATGGACTACTGTATGGTTGATGAGAGTCAATTGGTCTGTATAGGAGTTAATTGGTCTGTATAGAAAGTTCAAGATTGAGAACTCCTTGGCCTAAAATATGTTCAGTATGTCAAATATGGACTACTGTATGGATGATGAGACATCAGAAAGAGTCAATTGGTCTGTATAGAAAGTTCAAGATTGAGAACTCCTTGACCTGAAATATGTTCAGTATATCAAATATGAACTACTGTATGGCTGATGAGACATCATAAGGAGTCAATTGGTCTGTATAGAAAGTCAAGATTGAGAACTCTTTGGCCTGAAATATGTTCAGTATGTCAAATAAGGACTACTGTATGGTTGATGAGACATCATAATGAGTCAAGTGGTCTGTAAAGAAAATTCAAAATTGAGAACTCCTTAGCTTGAAATATGTTCAGTATGTCAAATATGGACTACTGTATGGTTGATGAGACATCAGAAAGAGTCAATTGGTCTGTAAAGAAAATTCAAAATTGAAAACTCCTTGGCCTGAAATATGTTTAATATGACAAATATGGACTACTGTATGGTTGATGAGACATCAGAAAGATTCAATTGGTCTGTATAGAATGTCAAGATTGAGAACTCCTTGGCCTGAAATATGTTCAGTATATCAAATATGAACTACTGTATGGTTGATGAGACATCATAAGGAGTCAATTGGTCTGTAAAGAAAATTCAAAATTGAAAACTCCTTGGCCTGAAATATGTTTAATATGACAAATATGGACTACTGTATGGTTGATGAGACATCAGAAAGATTCAATTGGTCTGTATAGAATGTCAAGATTGAGAACTCCTTGGCCTGAAATATGTTCAGTATGTCAAATATGGACTACTGTATGGTTGATGAGAGTCAGTTGGTCTGTATAGAAAGACAAGATTGAGAACTCCTTGGCCTGAAATATGTTCAGTATATCAAATATGGACTACTGTATGGTTGATGAGAGTCAATTGGTCTGTATAGAAAGACAAGATTGAGAACTCCTTGGCCTGAAATAAGTTCAGTATATCAAATATGGACTACTGTATGGTTGATGAGACATCATAAGGAGTCAATTGGTCTGTAAAGAAAATTCTAAATTGAGAACTCCTTGACCTGAAATATGTTCAGTATGTCAAATATGGACTACTGTATGGTTGATGAGAGTCAATTGGTCTGTATAGGAGTTAATTGGTCTGTATAGAAAGTTCAAGATTGAGAACTCCTTGGCCTAAAATATGTTCAGTATGACAAATATGGACTACTGTATTGTTGATAAGACATCAGAAAGAGTCAATTGGTCTGTATAGAAAGTCAAGATTCAGGACTCCTTGGCCTGAAATATGTTCAGTATGTCAAATATGGACTACTGTATGGTTGATGAGAGTCAATTGGTCTGTATAGGAGTTAATTGGTCTGTATAGAAAGTTCAAGATTGAGAACTCCTTGGCCTAAAATATGTTCAGTATGTCAAATATGGACTACTGTATGGATGATGAGACATCATAAGGAGTCAATTAGTCTGTATAGAAAGTTCAAGATTGAGAACTCCTTGGCCTAAAATATGTTCAATATGTCAAATATGGACTACTGTATGGATGATGAGACATCATAAGGAGTCAATTAGTCTGTATAAAAAGTTCAAGATTGAGAACTTCTTGGCCTAAAATATGTTCAGTATGTCAAATATGGACTACTGTATGGTTGATGAGACATCATAAGGAGTTAATTGGTCTGTATAGAAAGTTCAAGATTGAGAACTCCTTGGCTTCCAAAATATGTTCAGTATGTCAAAAATGGACTACTATATGGTTGATGAGACATCATAAGGACTTAATTGGTCTGTATAGAAAGTTCAAGATTGACAACTCCTTGGCCTAAAATATGTTCAGTATGTCAAATAAGGACTACTGTATGTTTGATGAGACATCATAATGAGTCAAGTGGTCTGTAAAGAAAATTCAAAATTGAGAACTCCTTAGCCTGAAATATGTTCAGTATGTCAAATATGGACTACTGTATGGTTGATGAGACATCAGAAAGAGTCAATTGGTCTGTAAAGAAAATTCTAAATTTAGACCTCCTTGGCCTGAAATATGTTCAGTATGTCAAATATGGACTACTGTATGGTTGATGAGACATCATAAGGAGTCAATTGGTCTGTAAAGAAAATTCAAAATTGAAAACTCCTTGGCCTTAAATATGTTCAGTATGACAAATATGGACTACTGTATGGTTGATGAGACATCAGAAAGATTCAATTGGTCTGTATAAAAAGTCAAGATTGAGAACTCCTTGGCCTGAAATATGTTCAGTATATCAAATATGAACTACTGTATGGTTGATGAGACATCATAAGGAGTCAATTGGTCTGTAAAGAAAATTCAAAATTGAAAACTCCTTGGCCTGAAATATGTTTAATATGACAAATATGGACTACTGTATGGTTGATGAGACATCAGAAAGATTCAATTGGTCTGTATAGAATGTCAAGATTGAGAACTCCTTGGCCTGAAATATGTTCAGTATGTCAAATATGGACTACTGTATGGTTGATGAGAGTCAGTTGGTCTGTATAGAAAGACAAGATTGAGAACTCCTTGGCCTGAAATATGTTCAGTATATCAAATATGGACTACTGTATGGTTGATGAGACATCATAAGGAGTCAATTGGTCTGTAAAGAAAATTCAAAATTGAGAACTCCTTGACCTGAAATATGTTCAGTATGTCAAATATGGACTACTGTATGGTTGATGAGAGTCAATTGGTCTGTATAGGAGTTAATTGGTCTGTATAGAAAGTTCAAGATTGAGAACTCCTTGGCCTAAAATATGTTCAGTATGACAAATATGGACTACTGTATTGTTGATAAGACATCATAATGAGTCAAGTGGTCTGTAAAGAAAATTCAAAATTGAGAACTCCTTAGCCTGAAATATGTTCAGTATGTCAAATATGGACTACTGTATGGTTGATGAGACATCAGAAAGAGTCAATTGGTCTGTAAAGAAAATTCAAAATTTAGACCTCCTTGGCCTGAAATATGTTCAGTATGTCAAATATGGACTACTTTATGGTTGATGAGACATCAGAAAGAGTCTATTGGTGAAATATGTTCAATATGTCAAATATGGACTACTCTATGGTTGATGAGACATCATAAGAAGTCAATTAGTCTGTATAGAAAGTTCAAGATTGAGAACTCCTTGGCCTGAAATATGTTCAGTATGTCAAATATGGACTACTGTATGGTTGATGAGAGTCAATTGGTCTGTATAGGAGTCAATTGTTCTGTATAGAAAGTCAAGATTGAGAACTCCTTGGCCTGAAATATGTTCAGTATGTCAAATATGGACTACTGTATGGTTGATGAGACATCAGAAAGATTCAACTGGTCTGTATAGAATGTCAAGATTGAGAACTCCTTAACCTGAAATATGTTCAGTATGTCAAATTTGGACTACTGTATGGTTGATGAGACATCAGAAAGAGTCAATTGGTCTGTATAGAAAGTTCAAGATTGAGAACTCCTTGACCTGAAATATGTTCAGTATATCAAATATGAACTACTGTATGGCTGATGAGACATCATAAGGAGTCAATTGGTCTGTATAGAAAGTCAAAATTGAGAACTCTTTGGCCTGAAATATGTTCAGTATGTCAAATAAGGACTACTGTATGGTTGATGAGACATCATAATGAGTCAAGTGGTCTGTAAAGAAAATTCAAAATTGAGAACTCCTTAGCTTGAAATATGTTCAGTATGTCAAATATGGACTACTGTATGGTTGATGAGACATCAGAAAGAGTCAATTGGTCTGTAAAGAAAATTCAAAATTTAGACCTCCTTGGCCTGAAATATGTTCAGTATGTCAAATATGGACTACTGTATGGTTGATGAGACATCATAAGGAGTCAATTGGTCTGTAAAGAAAATTCAAAATTGAAAACTCCTTGGCCTTAAATATGTTCAGTATGACAAATATGGACTACTGTATGGTTGATGAGACATCAGAAAGATTCAATTGGTCTGTATAAAAAGTCAAGATTGAGAACTCCTTGGCCTGAAATATGTTCAGTATATCAAATATGAACTACTGTATGGTTGATGAGACATCATAAGGAGTCAATTGGTCTGTAAAGAAAATTCAAAATTGAAAACTCCTTGGCCTGAAATATGTTTAATATGACAAATATGGACTTCTGTATGGTTGATGAGACATCAGAAAGATTCAATTGGTCTGTATAGAATGTCAAGATTGAGAACTCCTTGGCCTGAAATATGTTCAGTATGTCAAATATGGACTACTGTATGGTTGATGAGAGTCAGTTGGTCTGTATAGAAAGACAAGATTGAGAACTCCTTGGCCTGAAATATGTTCAGTATATCAAATATGGACTACTGTATGGTTGATGAGACATCATAAGGAGTCAATTGGTCTGTCAAGAAAATTCAAAATTTAGAACTCCTTGGCCTAAAATATGTTCAGTATGACAAATATGGACTACTGTATTGTTGATAAGACATCAGAAAGAGTCAATTGGTCTGTATAGAAAGTCAAGATTCAGGACTCCTTGGCCTGAAATATGTTCAGTATGTCAAATATGGACTACTGTATGGTTGATGAGAGTCAATTGGTCTGTATAGGAGTTAATTGGTCTGTATAGAAAGTTCAAGATTGAGAACTCCTTGGCCTAAAATATGTTCAGTATGTCAAATATGGACTACTGTATGGATGATGAGACATCATAAGGAGTCAATTAGTCTGTATAGAAAGTTCAAGATTGAGAACTCCTTGGCCTAAAATATGTTCAATATGTCAAATATGGACTACTGTATGGATGATGAGACATCATAAGGAGTCAATTAGTCTGTATAAAAAGTTCAAGATTGAGAACTTCTTGGCCTAAAATATGTTCAGTATGTCAAATATGGACTACTGTATGGTTGATGAGACATCATAAGGAGTTAATTGGTCTGTATAGAAAGTTCAAGATTGAGAACTCCTTGGCTTCCAAAATATGTTCAGTATGTCAAAAATGGACTACTATATGGTTGATGAGACATCATAAGGACTTAATTGGTCTGTATAGAAAGTTCAAGATTGACAACTCCTTGGCCTAAAATATGTTCAGTATGTCAAATAAGGACTACTGTATGTTTGATGAGACATCATAATGAGTCAAGTGGTCTGTAAAGAAAATTCAAAATTGAGAACTCCTTAGCCTGAAATATGTTCAGTATGTCAAATATGGACTACTGTATGGTTGATGAGACATCAGAAAGAGTCAATTGGTCTGTAAAGAAAATTCTAAATTTAGACCTCCTTGGCCTGAAATATGTTCAGTATGTCAAATATGGACTACTGTATGGTTGATGAGACATCATAAGGAGTCAATTGGTCTGTAAAGAAAATTCAAAATTGAAAACTCCTTGGCCTTAAATATGTTCAGTATGACAAATATGGACTACTGTATGGTTGATGAGACATCAGAAAGATTCAATTGGTCTGTATAAAAAGTCAAGATTGAGAACTCCTTGGCCTGAAATATGTTCAGTATATCAAATATGAACTACTGTATGGTTGATGAGACATCATAAGGAGTCAATTGGTCTGTAAAGAAAATTCAAAATTGAAAACTCCTTGGCCTGAAATATGTTTAATATGACAAATATGGACTACTGTATGGTTGATGAGACATCAGAAAGATTCAATTGGTCTGTATAGAATGTCAAGATTGAGAACTCCTTGGCCTGAAATATGTTCAGTATGTCAAATATGGACTACTGTATGGTTGATGAGAGTCAGTTGGTCTGTATAGAAAGACAAGATTGAGAACTCCTTGGCCTGAAATATGTTCAGTATATCAAATATGGACTACTGTATGGTTGATGAGACATCATAAGGAGTCAATTGGTCTGTAAAGAAAATTCAAAATTGAGAACTCGACCTGAAATATGTTCAGTATGTCAAATATGGACTACTGTATGGTTGATGAGAGTCAATTGGTCTGTATAGGAGTTAATTGGTCTGTATAGAAAGTTCAAGATTGAGAACTCCTTGGCCTAAAATATGTTCAGTATGTCAAATAAGGACTACTGTATGTTTGATGAGACATCATAATGAGTCAAGTGGTCTGTAAAGAAAATTCAAAATTGAGAACTCCTTAGCCTGAAATATGTTCAGTATGTCAAATATGGACTACTGTATGGTTGATGAGACATCAGAAAGAGTCAATTGGTCTGTAAAGAAAATTCTAAATTTAGACCTCCTTGGCCTGAAATATGTTCAGTATGTCAAATATGGACTACTGTATGGTTGATGAGACATCATAAGGAGTCAATTGGTCTGTAAAGAAAATTCAAAATTGAAAACTCCTTGGCCTTAAATATGTTCAGTATGACAAATATGGACTACTGTATGGTTGATGAGACATCAGAAAGATTCAATTGGTCTGTATAAAAAGTCAAGATTGAGAACTCCTTGGCCTGAAATATGTTCAGTATATCAAATATGAACTACTGTATGGTTGATGAGACATCATAAGGAGTCAATTGGTCTGTAAAGAAAATTCAAAATTGAAAACTCCTTGGCCTGAAATATGTTTAATATGACAAATATGGACTACTGTATGGTTGATGAGACATCAGAAAGATTCAATTGGTCTGTATAGAATGTCAAGATTGAGAACTCCTTGGCCTGAAATATGTTCAGTATGTCAAATATGGACTACTGTATGGTTGATGAGAGTCAGTTGGTCTGTATAGAAAGACAAGATTGAGAACTCCTTGGCCTGAAATATGTTCAGTATATCAAATATGGACTACTGTATGGTTGATGAGACATCATAAGGAGTCAATTGGTCTGTAAAGAAAATTCAAAATTGAGAACTCCTTGACCTGAAATATGTTCAGTATGTCAAATATGGACTACTGTATGGTTGATGAGAGTCAATTGGTCTGTATAGGAGTTAATTGGTCTGTATAGAAAGTTCAAGATTGAGAACTCCTTGGCCTAAAATATGTTCAGTATGACAAATATGGACTACTGTATTGTTGATAAGACATCATAATGAGTCAAGTGGTCTGTAAAGAAAATTCAAAATTGAGAACTCCTTAGCCTGAAATATGTTCAGTATGTCAAATATGGACTACTGTATGGTTGATGAGACATCAGAAAGAGTCAATTGGTCTGTAAAGAAAATTCAAAATTTAGACCTCCTTGGCCTGAAATATGTTCAGTATGTCAAATATGGACTACTTTATGGTTGATGAGACATCAGAAAGAGTCTATTGGTGAAATATGTTCAATATGTCAAATATGGACTACTCTATGGTTGATGAGACATCATAAGAAGTCAATTAGTCTGTATAGAAAGTTCAAGATTGAGAACTCCTTGGCCTGAAATATGTTCAGTATGTCAAATATGGACTACTGTATGGTTGATGAGAGTCAATTGGTCTGTATAGGAGTCAATTGTTCTGTATAGAAAGTCAAGATTGAGAACTCCTTGGCCTGAAATATGTTCAGTATGTCAAATATGGACTACTGTATGGTTGATGAGACATCAGAAAGATTCAACTGGTCTGTATAGAATGTCAAGATTGAGAACTCCTTAACCTGAAATATGTTCAGTATGTCAAATTTGGACTACTGTATGGTTGATGAGACATCAGAAAGAGTCAATTGGTCTGTATAGAAAGTTCAAGATTGAGAACTCCTTGACCTGAAATATGTTCAGTATATCAAATATGAACTACTGTATGGCTGATGAGACATCATAAGGAGTCAATTGGTCTGTATAGAAAGTCAAGATTGAGAACTCTTTGGCCTGAAATATGTTCAGTATGTCAAATAAGGACTACTGTATGGTTGATGAGACATCATAATGAGTCAAGTGGTCTGTAAAGAAAATTCAAAATTGAGAACTCCTTAGCTTGAAATATGTTCAGTATGTCAAATATGGACTACTGTATGGTTGATGAGACATCAGAAAGAGTCAATTGGTCTGTAAAGAAAATTCAAAATTTAGACCTCCTTGGCCTGAAATATGTTCAGTATGTCAAATATGGACTACTGTATGGTTGATGAGACATCATAAGGAGTCAATTGGTCTGTAAAGAAAATTCAAAATTGAAAACTCCTTGGCCTTAAATATGTTCAGTATGACAAATATGGACTACTGTATGGTTGATGAGACATCAGAAAGATTCAATTGGTCTGTATAAAAAGTCAAGATTGAGAACTCCTTGGCCTGAAATATGTTCAGTATATCAAATATGAACTACTGTATGGTTGATGAGACATCATAAGGAGTCAATTGGTCTGTAAAGAAAATTCAAAATTGAAAACTCCTTGGCCTGAAATATGTTTAATATGACAAATATGGACTTCTGTATGGTTGATGAGACATCAGAAAGATTCAATTGGTCTGTATAGAATGTCAAGATTGAGAACTCCTTGGCCTGAAATATGTTCAGTATGTCAAATATGGACTACTGTATGGTTGATGAGAGTCAGTTGGTCTGTATAGAAAGACAAGATTGAGAACTCCTTGGCCTGAAATATGTTCAGTATATCAAATATGGACTACTGTATGGTTGATGAGACATCATAAGGAGTCAATTGGTCTGTCAAGAAAATTCAAAATTTAGAACTCCTTGGCCTAAAATATGTTCAGTATGACAAATATGGACTACTGTATTGTTGATAAGACATCAGAAAGAGTCAATTGGTCTGTATAGAAAGTCAAGATTCAGGACTCCTTGGCCTGAAATATGTTCAGTATGTCAAATATGGACTACTGTATGGTTGATGAGAGTCAATTGGTCTGTATAGGAGTTAATTGGTCTGTATAGAAAGTTCAAGATTGAGAACTCCTTGGCCTAAAATATGTTCAGTATGTCAAATATGGACTACTGTATGGATGATGAGACATCATAAGGAGTCAATTAGTCTGTATAGAAAGTTCAAGATTGAGAACTCCTTGGCCTAAAATATGTTCAATATGTCAAATATGGACTACTGTATGGATGATGAGACATCATAAGGAGTCAATTAGTCTGTATAAAAAGTTCAAGATTGAGAACTTCTTGGCCTAAAATATGTTCAGTATGTCAAATATGGACTACTGTATGGTTGATGAGACATCATAAGGAGTTAATTGGTCTGTATAGAAAGTTCAAGATTGAGAACTCCTTGGCTTCCAAAATATGTTCAGTATGTCAAAAATGGACTACTATATGGTTGATGAGACATCATAAGGACTTAATTGGTCTGTATAGAAAGTTCAAGATTGACAACTCCTTGGCCTAAAATATGTTCAGTATGTCAAATAAGGACTACTGTATGTTTGATGAGACATCATAATGAGTCAAGTGGTCTGTAAAGAAAATTCAAAATTGAGAACTCCTTAGCCTGAAATATGTTCAGTATGTCAAATATGGACTACTGTATGGTTGATGAGACATCAGAAAGAGTCAATTGGTCTGTAAAGAAAATTCTAAATTTAGACCTCCTTGGCCTGAAATATGTTCAGTATGTCAAATATGGACTACTGTATGGTTGATGAGACATCATAAGGAGTCAATTGGTCTGTAAAGAAAATTCAAAATTGAAAACTCCTTGGCCTTAAATATGTTCAGTATGACAAATATGGACTACTGTATGGTTGATGAGACATCAGAAAGATTCAATTGGTCTGTATAAAAAGTCAAGATTGAGAACTCCTTGGCCTGAAATATGTTCAGTATATCAAATATGAACTACTGTATGGTTGATGAGACATCATAAGGAGTCAATTGGTCTGTAAAGAAAATTCAAAATTGAAAACTCCTTGGCCTGAAATATGTTTAATATGACAAATATGGACTACTGTATGGTTGATGAGACATCAGAAAGATTCAATTGGTCTGTATAGAATGTCAAGATTGAGAACTCCTTGGCCTGAAATATGTTCAGTATGTCAAATATGGACTACTGTATGGTTGATGAGAGTCAGTTGGTCTGTATAGAAAGACAAGATTGAGAACTCCTTGGCCTGAAATATGTTCAGTATATCAAATATGGACTACTGTATGGTTGATGAGACATCATAAGGAGTCAATTGGTCTGTAAAGAAAATTCAAAATTGAGAACTCGACCTGAAATATGTTCAGTATGTCAAATATGGACTACTGTATGGTTGATGAGAGTCAATTGGTCTGTATAGGAGTTAATTGGTCTGTATAGAAAGTTCAAGATTGAGAACTCCTTGGCCTAAAATATGTTCAGTATGTCAAATATGGACTACTGTATGGTTGATGAGACATCATAAGGAGTCAATTGGTCTGTATAGAAAGTCAAGATTGAGAACTCTTTGGCCTGAAATATGTTCAGTATGTCAAATAAGGACTACTGTATGGTTGATGAGACATCATAATGAGTCAAGTGGTCTGTAAAGAAAATTCAAAATTGAGAACTCCTTAGCTTGAAATATGTTCAGTATGTCAAATATGGACTACTGTATGGTTGATGAGACATCAGAAAGAGTCAATTGGTCTGTAAAGAAAATTCAAAATTGAAAACTCCTTGGCCTGAAATATGTTTAATATGACAAATATGGACTACTGTATGGTTGATGAGACATCAGAAAGATTCAATTGGTCTGTATAGAATGTCAAGATTGAGAACTCCTTGGCCTGAAATATGTTCAGTATATCAAATATGAACTACTGTATGGTTGATGAGACATCATAAGGAGTCAATTGGTCTGTAAAGAAAATTCAAAATTGAAAACTCCTTGGCCTGAAATATGTTTAATATGACAAATATGGACTACTGTATGGTTGATGAGACATCAGAAAGATTCAATTGGTCTGTATAGAATGTCAAGATTGAGAACTCCTTGGCCTGAAATATGTTCAGTATGTCAAATATGGACTACTGTATGGTTGATGAGAGTCAGTTGGTCTGTATAGAAAGACAAGATTGAGAACTCCTTGGCCTGAAATATGTTCAGTATATCAAATATGGACTACTGTATGGTTGATGAGAGTCAATTGGTCTGTATAGAAAGACAAGATTGAGAACTCCTTGGCCTGAAATAAGTTCAGTATATCAAATATGGACTACTGTATGGTTGATGAGACATCATAAGGAGTCAATTGGTCTGTAAAGAAAATTCTAAATTGAGAACTCCTTGACCTGAAATATGTTCAGTATGTCAAATATGGACTACTGTATGGTTGATGAGAGTCAATTGGTCTGTATAGGAGTTAATTGGTCTGTATAGAAAGTTCAAGATTGAGAACTCCTTGGCCTAAAATATGTTCAGTATGACAAATATGGACTACTGTATTGTTGATAAGACATCAGAAAGAGTCAATTGGTCTGTATAGAAAGTCAAGATTCAGGACTCCTTGGCCTGAAATATGTTCAGTATGTCAAATATGGACTACTGTATGGTTGATGAGAGTCAATTGGTCTGTATAGGAGTTAATTGGTCTGTATAGAAAGTTCAAGATTGAGAACTCCTTGGCCTAAAATATGTTCAGTATGTCAAATATGGACTACTGTATGGATGATGAGACATCATAAGGAGTCAATTAGTCTGTATAGAAAGTTCAAGATTGAGAACTCCTTGGCCTAAAATATGTTCAATATGTCAAATATGGACTACTGTATGGATGATGAGACATCATAAGGAGTCAATTAGTCTGTATAAAAAGTTCAAGATTGAGAACTTCTTGGCCTAAAATATGTTCAGTATGTCAAATATGGACTACTGTATGGTTGATGAGACATCATAAGGAGTTAATTGGTCTGTATAGAAAGTTCAAGATTGAGAACTCCTTGGCTTCCAAAATATGTTCAGTATGTCAAAAATGGACTACTATATGGTTGATGAGACATCATAAGGACTTAATTGGTCTGTATAGAAAGTTCAAGATTGACAACTCCTTGGCCTAAAATATGTTCAGTATGTCAAATAAGGACTACTGTATGTTTGATGAGACATCATAATGAGTCAAGTGGTCTGTAAAGAAAATTCAAAATTGAGAACTCCTTAGCCTGAAATATGTTCAGTATGTCAAATATGGACTACTGTATGGTTGATGAGACATCAGAAAGAGTCAATTGGTCTGTAAAGAAAATTCTAAATTTAGACCTCCTTGGCCTGAAATATGTTCAGTATGTCAAATATGGACTACTGTATGGTTGATGAGACATCATAAGGAGTCAATTGGTCTGTAAAGAAAATTCAAAATTGAAAACTCCTTGGCCTTAAATATGTTCAGTATGACAAATATGGACTACTGTATGGTTGATGAGACATCAGAAAGATTCAATTGGTCTGTATAAAAAGTCAAGATTGAGAACTCCTTGGCCTGAAATATGTTCAGTATATCAAATATGAACTACTGTATGGTTGATGAGACATCATAAGGAGTCAATTGGTCTGTAAAGAAAATTCAAAATTGAAAACTCCTTGGCCTGAAATATGTTTAATATGACAAATATGGACTACTGTATGGTTGATGAGACATCAGAAAGATTCAATTGGTCTGTATAGAATGTCAAGATTGAGAACTCCTTGGCCTGAAATATGTTCAGTATGTCAAATATGGACTACTGTATGGTTGATGAGAGTCAGTTGGTCTGTATAGAAAGACAAGATTGAGAACTCCTTGGCCTGAAATATGTTCAGTATATCAAATATGGACTACTGTATGGTTGATGAGACATCATAAGGAGTCAATTGGTCTGTAAAGAAAATTCAAAATTGAGAACTCCTTGACCTGAAATATGTTCAGTATGTCAAATATGGACTACTGTATGGTTGATGAGAGTCAATTGGTCTGTATAGGAGTTAATTGGTCTGTATAGAAAGTTCAAGATTGAGAACTCCTTGGCCTAAAATATGTTCAGTATGACAAATATGGACTACTGTATTGTTGATAAGACATCATAATGAGTCAAGTGGTCTGTAAAGAAAATTCAAAATTGAGAACTCCTTAGCCTGAAATATGTTCAGTATGTCAAATATGGACTACTGTATGGTTGATGAGACATCAGAAAGAGTCAATTGGTCTGTAAAGAAAATTCAAAATTTAGACCTCCTTGGCCTGAAATATGTTCAGTATGTCAAATATGGACTACTTTATGGTTGATGAGACATCAGAAAGAGTCTATTGGTGAAATATGTTCAATATGTCAAATATGGACTACTCTATGGTTGATGAGACATCATAAGAAGTCAATTAGTCTGTATAGAAAGTTCAAGATTGAGAACTCCTTGGCCTGAAATATGTTCAGTATGTCAAATATGGACTACTGTATGGTTGATGAGAGTCAATTGGTCTGTATAGGAGTCAATTGTTCTGTATAGAAAGTCAAGATTGAGAACTCCTTGGCCTGAAATATGTTCAGTATGTCAAATATGGACTACTGTATGGTTGATGAGACATCAGAAAGATTCAACTGGTCTGTATAGAATGTCAAGATTGAGAACTCCTTAACCTGAAATATGTTCAGTATGTCAAATTTGGACTACTGTATGGTTGATGAGACATCAGAAAGAGTCAATTGGTCTGTATAGAAAGTTCAAGATTGAGAACTCCTTGACCTGAAATATGTTCAGTATATCAAATATGAACTACTGTATGGCTGATGAGACATCATAAGGAGTCAATTGGTCTGTATAGAAAGTCAAAATTGAGAACTCTTTGGCCTGAAATATGTTCAGTATGTCAAATAAGGACTACTGTATGGTTGATGAGACATCATAATGAGTCAAGTGGTCTGTAAAGAAAATTCAAAATTGAGAACTCCTTAGCTTGAAATATGTTCAGTATGTCAAATATGGACTACTGTATGGTTGATGAGACATCAGAAAGAGTCAATTGGTCTGTAAAGAAAATTCAAAATTTAGACCTCCTTGGCCTGAAATATGTTCAGTATGTCAAATATGGACTACTGTATGGTTGATGAGACATCATAAGGAGTCAATTGGTCTGTAAAGAAAATTCAAAATTGAAAACTCCTTGGCCTTAAATATGTTCAGTATGACAAATATGGACTACTGTATGGTTGATGAGACATCAGAAAGATTCAATTGGTCTGTATAAAAAGTCAAGATTGAGAACTCCTTGGCCTGAAATATGTTCAGTATATCAAATATGAACTACTGTATGGTTGATGAGACATCATAAGGAGTCAATTGGTCTGTAAAGAAAATTCAAAATTGAAAACTCCTTGGCCTGAAATATGTTTAATATGACAAATATGGACTTCTGTATGGTTGATGAGACATCAGAAAGATTCAATTGGTCTGTATAGAATGTCAAGATTGAGAACTCCTTGGCCTGAAATATGTTCAGTATGTCAAATATGGACTACTGTATGGTTGATGAGAGTCAGTTGGTCTGTATAGAAAGACAAGATTGAGAACTCCTTGGCCTGAAATATGTTCAGTATATCAAATATGGACTACTGTATGGTTGATGAGACATCATAAGGAGTCAATTGGTCTGTCAAGAAAATTCAAAATTTAGAACTCCTTGGCCTAAAATATGTTCAGTATGACAAATATGGACTACTGTATTGTTGATAAGACATCAGAAAGAGTCAATTGGTCTGTATAGAAAGTCAAGATTCAGGACTCCTTGGCCTGAAATATGTTCAGTATGTCAAATATGGACTACTGTATGGTTGATGAGAGTCAATTGGTCTGTATAGGAGTTAATTGGTCTGTATAGAAAGTTCAAGATTGAGAACTCCTTGGCCTAAAATATGTTCAGTATGTCAAATATGGACTACTGTATGGATGATGAGACATCATAAGGAGTCAATTAGTCTGTATAGAAAGTTCAAGATTGAGAACTCCTTGGCCTAAAATATGTTCAATATGTCAAATATGGACTACTGTATGGATGATGAGACATCATAAGGAGTCAATTAGTCTGTATAAAAAGTTCAAGATTGAGAACTTCTTGGCCTAAAATATGTTCAGTATGTCAAATATGGACTACTGTATGGTTGATGAGACATCATAAGGAGTTAATTGGTCTGTATAGAAAGTTCAAGATTGAGAACTCCTTGGCTTCCAAAATATGTTCAGTATGTCAAAAATGGACTACTATATGGTTGATGAGACATCATAAGGACTTAATTGGTCTGTATAGAAAGTTCAAGATTGACAACTCCTTGGCCTAAAATATGTTCAGTATGTCAAATAAGGACTACTGTATGTTTGATGAGACATCATAATGAGTCAAGTGGTCTGTAAAGAAAATTCAAAATTGAGAACTCCTTAGCCTGAAATATGTTCAGTATGTCAAATATGGACTACTGTATGGTTGATGAGACATCAGAAAGAGTCAATTGGTCTGTAAAGAAAATTCTAAATTTAGACCTCCTTGGCCTGAAATATGTTCAGTATGTCAAATATGGACTACTGTATGGTTGATGAGACATCATAAGGAGTCAATTGGTCTGTAAAGAAAATTCAAAATTGAAAACTCCTTGGCCTTAAATATGTTCAGTATGACAAATATGGACTACTGTATGGTTGATGAGACATCAGAAAGATTCAATTGGTCTGTATAAAAAGTCAAGATTGAGAACTCCTTGGCCTGAAATATGTTCAGTATATCAAATATGAACTACTGTATGGTTGATGAGACATCATAAGGAGTCAATTGGTCTGTAAAGAAAATTCAAAATTGAAAACTCCTTGGCCTGAAATATGTTTAATATGACAAATATGGACTACTGTATGGTTGATGAGACATCAGAAAGATTCAATTGGTCTGTATAGAATGTCAAGATTGAGAACTCCTTGGCCTGAAATATGTTCAGTATGTCAAATATGGACTACTGTATGGTTGATGAGAGTCAGTTGGTCTGTATAGAAAGACAAGATTGAGAACTCCTTGGCCTGAAATATGTTCAGTATATCAAATATGGACTACTGTATGGTTGATGAGACATCATAAGGAGTCAATTGGTCTGTAAAGAAAATTCAAAATTGAGAACTCGACCTGAAATATGTTCAGTATGTCAAATATGGACTACTGTATGGTTGATGAGAGTCAATTGGTCTGTATAGGAGTTAATTGGTCTGTATAGAAAGTTCAAGATTGAGAACTCCTTGGCCTAAAATATGTTCAGTATGTCAAATAAGGACTACTGTATGTTTGATGAGACATCATAATGAGTCAAGTGGTCTGTAAAGAAAATTCAAAATTGAGAACTCCTTAGCCTGAAATATGTTCAGTATGTCAAATATGGACTACTGTATGGTTGATGAGACATCAGAAAGAGTCAATTGGTCTGTAAAGAAAATTCTAAATTTAGACCTCCTTGGCCTGAAATATGTTCAGTATGTCAAATATGGACTACTGTATGGTTGATGAGACATCATAAGGAGTCAATTGGTCTGTAAAGAAAATTCAAAATTGAAAACTCCTTGGCCTTAAATATGTTCAGTATGACAAATATGGACTACTGTATGGTTGATGAGACATCAGAAAGATTCAATTGGTCTGTATAAAAAGTCAAGATTGAGAACTCCTTGGCCTGAAATATGTTCAGTATATCAAATATGAACTACTGTATGGTTGATGAGACATCATAAGGAGTCAATTGGTCTGTAAAGAAAATTCAAAATTGAAAACTCCTTGGCCTGAAATATGTTTAATATGACAAATATGGACTACTGTATGGTTGATGAGACATCAGAAAGATTCAATTGGTCTGTATAGAATGTCAAGATTGAGAACTCCTTGGCCTGAAATATGTTCAGTATGTCAAATATGGACTACTGTATGGTTGATGAGAGTCAGTTGGTCTGTATAGAAAGACAAGATTGAGAACTCCTTGGCCTGAAATATGTTCAGTATATCAAATATGGACTACTGTATGGTTGATGAGACATCATAAGGAGTCAATTGGTCTGTAAAGAAAATTCAAAATTGAGAACTCCTTGACCTGAAATATGTTCAGTATGTCAAATATGGACTACTGTATGGTTGATGAGAGTCAATTGGTCTGTATAGGAGTTAATTGGTCTGTATAGAAAGTTCAAGATTGAGAACTCCTTGGCCTAAAATATGTTCAGTATGACAAATATGGACTACTGTATTGTTGATAAGACATCATAATGAGTCAAGTGGTCTGTAAAGAAAATTCAAAATTGAGAACTCCTTAGCCTGAAATATGTTCAGTATGTCAAATATGGACTACTGTATGGTTGATGAGACATCAGAAAGAGTCAATTGGTCTGTAAAGAAAATTCAAAATTTAGACCTCCTTGGCCTGAAATATGTTCAGTATGTCAAATATGGACTACTTTATGGTTGATGAGACATCAGAAAGAGTCTATTGGTGAAATATGTTCAATATGTCAAATATGGACTACTCTATGGTTGATGAGACATCATAAGAAGTCAATTAGTCTGTATAGAAAGTTCAAGATTGAGAACTCCTTGGCCTGAAATATGTTCAGTATGTCAAATATGGACTACTGTATGGTTGATGAGAGTCAATTGGTCTGTATAGGAGTCAATTGTTCTGTATAGAAAGTCAAGATTGAGAACTCCTTGGCCTGAAATATGTTCAGTATGTCAAATATGGACTACTGTATGGTTGATGAGACATCAGAAAGATTCAACTGGTCTGTATAGAATGTCAAGATTGAGAACTCCTTAACCTGAAATATGTTCAGTATGTCAAATTTGGACTACTGTATGGTTGATGAGACATCAGAAAGAGTCAATTGGTCTGTATAGAAAGTTCAAGATTGAGAACTCCTTGACCTGAAATATGTTCAGTATATCAAATATGAACTACTGTATGGCTGATGAGACATCATAAGGAGTCAATTGGTCTGTATAGAAAGTCAAGATTGAGAACTCTTTGGCCTGAAATATGTTCAGTATGTCAAATAAGGACTACTGTATGGTTGATGAGACATCATAATGAGTCAAGTGGTCTGTAAAGAAAATTCAAAATTGAGAACTCCTTAGCTTGAAATATGTTCAGTATGTCAAATATGGACTACTGTATGGTTGATGAGACATCAGAAAGAGTCAATTGGTCTGTAAAGAAAATTCAAAATTTAGACCTCCTTGGCCTGAAATATGTTCAGTATGTCAAATATGGACTACTGTATGGTTGATGAGACATCATAAGGAGTCAATTGGTCTGTAAAGAAAATTCAAAATTGAAAACTCCTTGGCCTTAAATATGTTCAGTATGACAAATATGGACTACTGTATGGTTGATGAGACATCAGAAAGATTCAATTGGTCTGTATAAAAAGTCAAGATTGAGAACTCCTTGGCCTGAAATATGTTCAGTATATCAAATATGAACTACTGTATGGTTGATGAGACATCATAAGGAGTCAATTGGTCTGTAAAGAAAATTCAAAATTGAAAACTCCTTGGCCTGAAATATGTTTAATATGACAAATATGGACTTCTGTATGGTTGATGAGACATCAGAAAGATTCAATTGGTCTGTATAGAATGTCAAGATTGAGAACTCCTTGGCCTGAAATATGTTCAGTATGTCAAATATGGACTACTGTATGGTTGATGAGAGTCAGTTGGTCTGTATAGAAAGACAAGATTGAGAACTCCTTGGCCTGAAATATGTTCAGTATATCAAATATGGACTACTGTATGGTTGATGAGACATCATAAGGAGTCAATTGGTCTGTCAAGAAAATTCAAAATTTAGAACTCCTTGGCCTAAAATATGTTCAGTATGACAAATATGGACTACTGTATTGTTGATAAGACATCAGAAAGAGTCAATTGGTCTGTATAGAAAGTCAAGATTCAGGACTCCTTGGCCTGAAATATGTTCAGTATGTCAAATATGGACTACTGTATGGTTGATGAGAGTCAATTGGTCTGTATAGGAGTTAATTGGTCTGTATAGAAAGTTCAAGATTGAGAACTCCTTGGCCTAAAATATGTTCAGTATGTCAAATATGGACTACTGTATGGATGATGAGACATCATAAGGAGTCAATTAGTCTGTATAGAAAGTTCAAGATTGAGAACTCCTTGGCCTAAAATATGTTCAATATGTCAAATATGGACTACTGTATGGATGATGAGACATCATAAGGAGTCAATTAGTCTGTATAAAAAGTTCAAGATTGAGAACTTCTTGGCCTAAAATATGTTCAGTATGTCAAATATGGACTACTGTATGGTTGATGAGACATCATAAGGAGTTAATTGGTCTGTATAGAAAGTTCAAGATTGAGAACTCCTTGGCTTCCAAAATATGTTCAGTATGTCAAAAATGGACTACTATATGGTTGATGAGACATCATAAGGACTTAATTGGTCTGTATAGAAAGTTCAAGATTGACAACTCCTTGGCCTAAAATATGTTCAGTATGTCAAATAAGGACTACTGTATGTTTGATGAGACATCATAATGAGTCAAGTGGTCTGTAAAGAAAATTCAAAATTGAGAACTCCTTAGCCTGAAATATGTTCAGTATGTCAAATATGGACTACTGTATGGTTGATGAGACATCAGAAAGAGTCAATTGGTCTGTAAAGAAAATTCTAAATTTAGACCTCCTTGGCCTGAAATATGTTCAGTATGTCAAATATGGACTACTGTATGGTTGATGAGACATCATAAGGAGTCAATTGGTCTGTAAAGAAAATTCAAAATTGAAAACTCCTTGGCCTTAAATATGTTCAGTATGACAAATATGGACTACTGTATGGTTGATGAGACATCAGAAAGATTCAATTGGTCTGTATAAAAAGTCAAGATTGAGAACTCCTTGGCCTGAAATATGTTCAGTATATCAAATATGAACTACTGTATGGTTGATGAGACATCATAAGGAGTCAATTGGTCTGTAAAGAAAATTCAAAATTGAAAACTCCTTGGCCTGAAATATGTTTAATATGACAAATATGGACTACTGTATGGTTGATGAGACATCAGAAAGATTCAATTGGTCTGTATAGAATGTCAAGATTGAGAACTCCTTGGCCTGAAATATGTTCAGTATGTCAAATATGGACTACTGTATGGTTGATGAGAGTCAGTTGGTCTGTATAGAAAGACAAGATTGAGAACTCCTTGGCCTGAAATATGTTCAGTATATCAAATATGGACTACTGTATGGTTGATGAGACATCATAAGGAGTCAATTGGTCTGTAAAGAAAATTCAAAATTGAGAACTCGACCTGAAATATGTTCAGTATGTCAAATATGGACTACTGTATGGTTGATGAGAGTCAATTGGTCTGTATAGGAGTTAATTGGTCTGTATAGAAAGTTCAAGATTGAGAACTCCTTGGCCTAAAATATGTTCAGTATGTCAAATATGGACTACTGTATGGTTGATGAGACATCATAAGGAGTCAATTGGTCTGTAAAGAAAATTCAAAATTGAAAACTCCTTGGCCTTAAATATGTTCAGTATGACAAATATGGACTACTGTATGGTTGATAAGACATCAGAAAGATTCAATTGGTCTGTATAAAAAGTCAAGATTGAGAACTCCTTGGCCTGAAATATGTTCAGTATATCAAATATGAACTACTGTATGGTTGATGAGACATCATAAGGAGTCAATTGGTCTGTAAAGAAAATTCAAAATTGAAAACTCCTTGGCCTGAAATATGTTTAATATGACAAATATGGACTACTGTATGGTTGATGAGACATCAGAAAGATTCAATTGGTCTGTATAGAATGTCAAGATTGAGAACTCCTTGGCCTGAAATATGTTCAGTATGTCAAATATGGACTACTGTATGGTTGATGAGAGTCAGTTGGTCTGTATAGAAAGACAAGATTGAGAACTCCTTGGCCTGAAATATGTTCAGTATATCAAATATGGACTACTGTATGGTTGATGAGACATCATAAGGAGTCAATTGGTCTGTAAAGAAAATTCAAAATTGAGAACTCCTTGACCTGAAATATGTTCAGTATGTCAAATATGGACTACTGTATGGTTGATGAGAGTCAATTGGTCTGTATAGGAGTTAATTGGTCTGTATAGAAAGTTCAAGATTGAGAACTCCTTGGCCTAAAATATGTTCAGTATGACAAATATGGACTACTGTATTGTTGATAAGACATCATAATGAGTCAAGTGGTCTGTAAAGAAAATTCAAAATTGAGAACTCCTTAGCCTGAAATATGTTCAGTATGTCAAATATGGACTACTGTATGGTTGATGAGACATCAGAAAGAGTCAATTGGTCTGTAAAGAAAATTCAAAATTTAGACCTCCTTGGCCTGAAATATGTTCAGTATGTCAAATATGGACTACTTTATGGTTGATGAGACATCAGAAAGAGTCTATTGGTGAAATATGTTCAATATGTCAAATATGGACTACTCTATGGTTGATGAGACATCATAAGAAGTCAATTAGTCTGTATAGAAAGTTCAAGATTGAGAACTCCTTGGCCTGAAATATGTTCAGTATGTCAAATATGGACTACTGTATGGTTGATGAGAGTCAATTGGTCTGTATAGGAGTCAATTGTTCTGTATAGAAAGTCAAGATTGAGAACTCCTTGGCCTGAAATATGTTCAGTATGTCAAATATGGACTACTGTATGGTTGATGAGACATCAGAAAGATTCAACTGGTCTGTATAGAATGTCAAGATTGAGAACTCCTTAACCTGAAATATGTTCAGTATGTCAAATGTGGACTACTGTATGGTTGATGAGACATCAGAAAGAGTCAATTGGTCTGTATAGAAAGTTCAAGATTGAGAACTCCTTGACCTGAAATATGTTCAGTATATCAAATATGAACTACTGTATGGCTGATGAGACATCATAAGGAGTCAATTGGTCTGTATAGAAAGTCAAGATTGAGAACTCTTTGGCCTGAAATATGTTCAGTATGTCAAATAAGGACTACTGTATGGTTGATGAGACATCATAATGAGTCAAGTGGTCTGTAAAGAAAATTCAAAATTGAGAACTCCTTAGCTTGAAATATGTTCAGTATGTCAAATATGGACTACTGTATGGTTGATGAGACATCAGAAAGAGTCAATTGGTCTGTAAAGAAAATTCAAAATTTAGACCTCCTTGGCCTGAAATATGTTCAGTATGTCAAATATGGACTACTGTATGGTTGATGAGACATCATAAGGAGTCAATTGGTCTGTAAAGAAAATTCAAAATTGAAAACTCCTTGGCCTTAAATATGTTCAGTATGACAAATATGGACTACTGTATGGTTGATGAGACATCAGAAAGATTCAATTGGTCTGTATAAAAAGTCAAGATTGAGAACTCCTTGGCCTGAAATATGTTCAGTATATCAAATATGAACTACTGTATGGTTGATGAGACATCATAAGGAGTCAATTGGTCTGTAAAGAAAATTCAAAATTGAAAACTCCTTGGCCTGAAATATGTTTAATATGACAAATATGGACTTCTGTATGGTTGATGAGACATCAGAAAGATTCAATTGGTCTGTATAGAATGTCAAGATTGAGAACTCCTTGGCCTGAAATATGTTCAGTATGTCAAATATGGACTACTGTATGGTTGATGAGAGTCAGTTGGTCTGTATAGAAAGACAAGATTGAGAACTCCTTGGCCTGAAATATGTTCAGTATATCAAATATGGACTACTGTATGGTTGATGAGACATCATAAGGAGTCAATTGGTCTGTCAAGAAAATTCAAAATTGAGAACTCCTTGACCTGAAATATGTTCAGTATGTCAAATATGGACTACTGTATGGTTGATGAGAGTCAATTGGTCTGTATAGGAGTTAATTGGTCTGTATAGAAAGTTCAAGATTGAGAACTCCTTGGCCTAAAATATGTTCAGTATGACAAATATGGACTACTGTATTGTTGATAAGACATCAGAAAGAGTCAATTGGTCTGTATAGAAAGTCAAGATTCAGGACTCCTTGGCCTGAAATATGTTCAGTATGTCAAATATGGACTACTGTATGGTTGATGAGAGTCAATTGGTCTGTATAGGAGTTAATTGGTCTGTATAGAAAGTTCAAGATTGAGAACTCCTTGGCCTAAAATATGTTCAGTATGTCAAATATGGACTACTGTATGGATGATGAGACATCAGAAAGAGTCAATTGGTCTGTATAGAAAGTTCAAGATTGAGAACTCCTTGACCTGAAATATGTTCAGTATATCAAATATGAACTACTGTATGGCTGATGAGACATCATAAGGAGTCAATTGGTCTGTATAGAAAGTCAAGATTGAGAACTCTTTGGCCTGAAATATGTTCAGTATGTCAAATAAGGACTACTGTATGGTTGATGAGACATCCTAATGAGTCAAGTGGTCTGTAAAGAAAATTCAAAATTGAGAACTCCTTAGCTTGAAATATGTTCAGTATGTCAAATATGGACTACTGTATGGTTGATGAGACATCAGAAAGAGTCAATTGGTCTGTAAAGAAAATTCAAAATTTAGACCTCCTTGGCCTGAAATATGTTCAGTATGTCAAATATGGACTACTGTATGGTTGATGAGACATCATAAGGAGTCAATTGGTCTGTAAAGAAAATTCAAAATTGAAAACTCCTTGGCCTTAAATATGTTCAGTATGACAAATATGGACTACTGTATGGTTGATGAGACATCAGAAAGATTCAATTGGTCTGTATAAAAAGTCAAGATTGAGAACTCCTTGGCCTGAAATATGTTCAGTATATCAAATATGAACTACTGTATGGTTGATGAGACATCATAAGGAGTCAATTGGTCTGTAAAGAAAATTCAAAATTGAAAACTCCTTGGCCTGAAATATGTTTAATATGACAAATATGGACTACTGTATGGTTGATGAGACATCAGAAAGATTCAATTGGTCTGTATAGAATGTCAAGATTGAGAACTCCTTGGCCTGAAATATGTTCAGTATGTCAAATATGGACTACTGTATGGTTGATGAGAGTCAGTTGGTCTGTATAGAAAGACAAGATTGAGAACTCCTTGGCCTGAAATATGTTCAGTATATCAAATATGGACTACTGTATGGTTGATGAGAGTCAATTGGTCTGTATAGAAAGACAAGATTGAGAACTCCTTGGCCTGAAATAAGTTCAGTATATCAAATATGGACTACTGTATGGTTGATGAGACATCATAAGGAGTCAATTGGTCTGTAAAGAAAATTCAAAATTGAGAACTCCTTGACCTGAAATATGTTCAGTATGTCAAATATGGACTACTGTATGGTTGATGAGAGTCAATTGGTCTGTATAGGAGTTAATTGGTCTGTATAGAAAGTTCAAGATTGAGAACTCCTTGGCCTAAAATATGTTCAGTATGACAAATATGGACTACTGTATTGTTGATAAGACATCAGAAAGAGTCAATTGGTCTGTATAGAAAGTCAAGATTCAGGACTCCTTGGCCTGAAATATGTTCAGTATGTCAAATATGGACTACTGTATGGTTGATGAGAGTCAATTGGTCTGTATAGGAGTTAATTGGTCTGTATAGAAAGTTCAAGATTGAGAACTCCTTGCCCTAAAATATGTTCAGTATGTCAAATATGGACTACTGTATGGATGATGAGACATCATAAGGAGTCAATTAGTCTGTATAGAAAGTTCAAGATTGAGAACTCCTTGGCCTAAAATATGTTCAATATGTCAAATATGGACTACTGTATGGATGATGAGACATCATAAGGAGTCAATTAGTCTGTATAAAAAGTTCAAGATTGAGAACTTCTTGGCCTAAAATATGTTCAGTATGTCAAATATGGACTACTGTATGGTTGATGAGACATCATAAGGAGTTAATTGGTCTGTATAGAAAGTTCAAGATTGAGAACTCCTTGGCTTCCAAAATATGTTCAGTATGTCAAAAATGGACTACTATATGGTTGATGAGACATCATAAGGACTTAATTGGTCTGTATAGAAAGTTCAAGATTGACAACTCCTTGGCCTAAAATATGTTCAGTATGTCAAATATGGACTACTGTATGGTTGATGAGACATCATAAGGAGTCAATTGGTCTGTAAAGAAAATTCAAAATTGAGAAGTCCTTGGCCTGAAATATGTTCAATATGTCAAATATGGACTACTCTATGGTTGATGAGACATCATAAGGAGTCAATTAGTCTGTATAGAAAGTTCAAGATTGAGAACTCCTTGGCCTGAAATATGTTCAGTATGTCAAATATGGACTACTGTATGGTTGATGAGAGTCAATTGGTCTGTATAGGAGTCAATTGTTCTGTATAGAAAGTCAAGATTGAGAACTCCTTGGCCTGAAATATGTTCAGTATGTCAAATATGGACTACTGTATGGTTGATGAGACATCAGAAAGATTCAACTGGTCTGTATAGAATGTCAAGATTGAGAACTCCTTAACCTGAAATATGTTCAGTATGTCAAATTTGGACTACTGTATGGTTGATGAGACATCAGAAAGAGTCAATTGGTCTGTATAGAAAGTTCAAGATTGAGAACTCCTTGACCTGAAATATGTTCAGTATATCAAATATGAACTACTGTATGGCTGATGAGACATCATAAGGAGTCAATTGGTCTGTATAGAAAGTCAAGATTGAGAACTCTTTGGCCTGAAATATGTTCAGTATGTCAAATAAGGACTACTGTATGTTTGATGAGACATCATAATGAGTCAAGTGGTCTGTAAAGAAAATTCAAAATTGAGACCTCCTTGGCCTGAAATATGTTCAGTATGTCAAATATGGACTACTGTATGGTTGATGAGACATCATAAGGAGTCAATTGGTCTGTAAAGAAAATTCAAAATTTAAAACTCCTTGGCCTTAAATATGTTCAGTATGACAAATATGGACTACTGTATGGTTGATGAGACATCAGAAAGATTCAATTGGTCTGTATAAAAAGTAAAGATTGAGAACTCCTTGGCCTGAAATATGTTCAGTATATCAAATATGAACTACTGTATGGTTGAAGAGACATCATAAGGAGTCAATTGGTCTGTAAAGAAAATTCAAAATTGAAAACTCCTTGGCCTGAAATATGTTTAATATGACAAATATGGACTACTGTATGGTTGATGAGACATCAGAAAGATTCAATTGGTCTGTATAGAATGTCAAGATTGAGAACTCCTTGGCCTGAAATATGTTCAGTATGTCAAATATGGACTACTGTATGGTTGATGAGGGTCAGTTGGTCTGTATAGAAAGACAAGATTGAGAACTCCTTGGCCTGAAATATGTTCAGTATATCAAATATGGACTACTGTATGGTTGATGAGACATCATAAGGAGTCAATTGGTCTGTAAAGAAAATTCAAAATTGAGAACTCCTTGACCTGAAATATGTTCAGTATGTCAAATATGGACTACTGTATGGTTGATGAGAGTCAATTGGTCTGTATAGGAGTTAATTGGTCTGTATAGAAAGTTCAAGATTGAGAACTCCTTGGCCTAAAATATGTTCAGTATGACAAATATGGACTACTGTATTGTTGATAAGACATCATAATGAGTCAAGTGGTCTGTAAAGAAAATTCAAAGTTGAGAACTCCTTAGCCTGAAATATGTTCAGTATGTCAAATATGGACTACTGTATGGTTGATGAGACATCAGAAAGAGTCAATTGGTCTGTAAAGAAAATTCAAAATTTAGACCTCCTTGGCCTGAAATATGTTCAGTATGTCAAATATGGACTACTGTATGGTTGATGAGACATCATAAGGAGTCAATTAGTCTGTAAAGAAAATTCAAAATTGAAAACTCCTTGGCCTTAAATATGTTCAGTATGACAAATATGGACTACTGTATGGTTGATGAGACATCAGAAAGAGTCAATTGGTCTGTAAAGAAAATTCAAAATTTAGACCTCCTTGGCCTGAAATATGTTCAGTATGTCAAATATGGACTACTGTATGGTTGATGAGACATCATAAGGAGTCAATTGGTCTGTAAAGAAAATTCAAAATTGAAAACTCCTTGGCCTTAAATATGTTCAGTATGACAAATATGGACTACTGTATGGTTGATAAGAGTCAATTGGTCTGTATAGGAGTTAATTGGTCTGTATAGAAAGTTCAAGATTGAGAACTCCTTGGCCTAAAATATGTTCAGTATGACAAATATGGACTACTGTATTGTTGATAAGACATCAGAAAGAGTCAATTGGTCTGTATAGAAAGTCAAGATTCAGGACTCCTTGGCCTGAAATATGTTCAGTATGTCAAATATGGACTACTGTATGGTTGATGAGAGTCAATTGGTCTGTATAGGAGTTAATTGGTCTGTATAGAAAGTTCAAGATTGAGAACTCCTTGGCCTAAAATATGTTCAGTATGTCAAATATGGACTACTGTATGGATGATGAGACATCAGAAAGAGTCAATTGGTCTGTATAGAAAGTTCAAGATTGAGAACTCCTTGACCTGAAATATGTTCAGTATATCAAATATGAACTACTGTATGGCTGATGAGACATCATAAGGAGTCAATTGGTCTGTATAGAAAGTCAAGATTGAGAACTCTTTGGCCTGAAATATGTTCAGTATGTCAAATAAGGACTACTGTATGGTTGATGAGACATCATAATGAGTCAAGTGGTCTGTAAAGAAAATTCAAAATTGAGAACTCCTTAGCTTGAAATATGTTCAGTATGTCAAATATGGACTACTGTATGGTTGATGAGACATCAGAAAGAGTCAATTGGTCTGTAAAGAAAATTCAAAATTTAGACCTCCTTGGCCTGAAATATGTTCAGTATGTCAAATATGGACTACTGTATGGTTGATGAGACATCATAAGGAGTCAATTGGTCTGTAAAGAAAATTCAAAATTGAAAACTCCTTGGCCTTAAATATGTTCAGTATGACAAATATGGACTACTGTATGGTTGATGAGACATCAGAAAGATTCAATTGGTCTGTATAAAAAGTCAAGATTGAGAACTCCTTGGCCTGAAATATGTTCAGTATATCAAATATGAACTACTGTATGGTTGATGAGACATCATAAGGAGTCAATTGGTCTGTAAAGAAAATTCAAAATTGAAAACTCCTTGGCCTGAAATATGTTTAATATGACAAATATGGACTACTGTATGGTTGATGAGACATCAGAAAGATTCAATTGGTCTGTATAGAATGTCAAGATTGAGAACTCCTTGGCCTGAAATATGTTCAGTATGTCAAATATGGACTACTGTATGGTTGATGAGAGTCAGTTGGTCTGTATAGAAAGACAAGATTGAGAACTCCTTGGCCTGAAATATGTTCAGTATATCAAATATGGACTACTGTATGGTTGATGAGAGTCAATTGGTCTGTATAGAAAGACAAGATTGAGAACTCCTTGGCCTGAAATAAGTTCAGTATATCAAATATGGACTACTGTATGGTTGATGAGACATCATAAGGAGTCAATTGGTCTGTAAAGAAAATTCAAAATTGAGAACTCCTTGACCTGAAATATGTTCAGTATGTCAAATATGGACTACTGTATGGTTGATGAGAGTCAATTGGTCTGTATAGGAGTTAATTGGTCTGTATAGAAAGTTCAAGATTGAGAACTCCTTGGCCTAAAATATGTTCAGTATGACAAATATGGACTACTGTATTGTTGATAAGACATCAGAAAGAGTCAATTGGTCTGTATAGAAAGTCAAGATTCAGGACTCCTTGGCCTGAAATATGTTCAGTATGTCAAATATGGACTACTGTATGGTTGATGAGAGTCAATTGGTCTGTATAGGAGTTAATTGGTCTGTATAGAAAGTTCAAGATTGAGAACTCCTTGCCCTAAAATATGTTCAGTATGTCAAATATGGACTACTGTATGGATGATGAGACATCATAAGGAGTCAATTAGTCTGTATAGAAAGTTCAAGATTGAGAACTCCTTGGCCTAAAATATGTTCAATATGTCAAATATGGACTACTGTATGGATGATGAGACATCATAAGGAGTCAATTAGTCTGTATAAAAAGTTCAAGATTGAGAACTTCTTGGCCTAAAATATGTTCAGTATGTCAAATATGGACTACTGTATGGTTGATGAGACATCATAAGGAGTTAATTGGTCTGTATAGAAAGTTCAAGATTGAGAACTCCTTGGCTTCCAAAATATGTTCAGTATGTCAAAAATGGACTACTATATGGTTGATGAGACATCATAAGGACTTAATTGGTCTGTATAGAAAGTTCAAGATTGACAACTCCTTGGCCTAAAATATGTTCAGTATGTCAAATATGGACTACTGTATGGTTGATGAGACATCATAAGGAGTCAATTGGTCTGTAAAGAAAATTCAAAATTGAGAAGTCCTTGGCCTGAAATATGTTCAATATGTCAAATATGGACTACTCTATGGTTGATGAGACATCATAAGGAGTCAATTAGTCTGTATAGAAAGTTCAAGATTGAGAACTCCTTGGCCTGAAATATGTTCAGTATGTCAAATATGGACTACTGTATGGTTGATGAGAGTCAATTGGTCTGTATAGGAGTCAATTGTTCTGTATAGAAAGTCAAGATTGAGAACTCCTTGGCCTGAAATATGTTCAGTATGTCAAATATGGACTACTGTATGGTTGATGAGACATCAGAAAGATTCAACTGGTCTGTATAGAATGTCAAGATTGAGAACTCCTTAACCTGAAATATGTTCAGTATGTCAAATTTGGACTACTGTATGGTTGATGAGACATCAGAAAGAGTCAATTGGTCTGTATAGAAAGTTCAAGATTGAGAACTCCTTGACCTGAAATATGTTCAGTATATCAAATATGAACTACTGTATGGCTGATGAGACATCATAAGGAGTCAATTGGTCTGTATAGAAAGTCAAGATTGAGAACTCTTTGGCCTGAAATATGTTCAGTATGTCAAATAAGGACTACTGTATGTTTGATGAGACATCATAATGAGTCAAGTGGTCTGTAAAGAAAATTCAAAATTGAGACCTCCTTGGCCTGAAATATGTTCAGTATGTCAAATATGGACTACTGTATGGTTGATGAGACATCATAAGGAGTCAATTGGTCTGTAAAGAAAATTCAAAATTTAAAACTCCTTGGCCTTAAATATGTTCAGTATGACAAATATGGACTACTGTATGGTTGATGAGACATCAGAAAGATTCAATTGGTCTGTATAAAAAGTAAAGATTGAGAACTCCTTGGCCTGAAATATGTTCAGTATATCAAATATGAACTACTGTATGGTTGAAGAGACATCATAAGGAGTCAATTGGTCTGTAAAGAAAATTCAAAATTGAAAACTCCTTGGCCTGAAATATGTTTAATATGACAAATATGGACTACTGTATGGTTGATGAGACATCAGAAAGATTCAATTGGTCTGTATAGAATGTCAAGATTGAGAACTCCTTGGCCTGAAATATGTTCAGTATGTCAAATATGGACTACTGTATGGTTGATGAGGGTCAGTTGGTCTGTATAGAAAGACAAGATTGAGAACTCCTTGGCCTGAAATATGTTCAGTATATCAAATATGGACTACTGTATGGTTGATGAGACATCATAAGGAGTCAATTGGTCTGTAAAGAAAATTCAAAATTGAGAACTCCTTGACCTGAAATATGTTCAGTATGTCAAATATGGACTACTGTATGGTTGATGAGAGTCAATTGGTCTGTATAGGAGTTAATTGGTCTGTATAGAAAGTTCAAGATTGAGAACTCCTTGGCCTAAAATATGTTCAGTATGACAAATATGGACTACTGTATTGTTGATAAGACATCATAATGAGTCAAGTGGTCTGTAAAGAAAATTCAAAGTTGAGAACTCCTTAGCCTGAAATATGTTCAGTATGTCAAATATGGACTACTGTATGGTTGATGAGACATCAGAAAGAGTCAATTGGTCTGTAAAGAAAATTCAAAATTTAGACCTCCTTGGCCTGAAATATGTTCAGTATGTCAAATATGGACTACTGTATGGTTGATGAGACATCATAAGGAGTCAATTAGTCTGTAAAGAAAATTCAAAATTGAAAACTCCTTGGCCTTAAATATGTTCAATATGACAAATATGGACTACTGTATGGTTGATGAGACATCAGAAAGAGTCAATTGGTCTGTAAAGAAAATTCAAAATTTAGACCTCCTTGGCCTGAAATATGTTCAGTATGTCAAATATGGACTACTGTATGGTTGATGAGACATCATAAGGAGTCAATTGGTCTGTAAAGAAAATTCAAAATTGAAAACTCCTTGGCCTTAAATATGTTCAGTATGACAAATATGGACTACTGTATGGTTGATAAGAGTCAATTGGTCTGTATAGGAGTTAATTGGTCTGTATAGAAAGTTCAAGATTGAGAACTCCTTGGCCTAAAATATGTTCAGTATGACAAATATGGACTACTGTATTGTTGATAAGACATCAGAAAGAGTCAATTGGTCTGTATAGAAAGTCAAGATTCAGGACTCCTTGGCCTGAAATATGTTCAGTATGTCAAATATGGACTACTGTATGGTTGATGAGAGTCAATTGGTCTGTATAGGAGTTAATTGGTCTGTATAGAAAGTTCAAGATTGAGAACTCCTTGGCCTAAAATATGTTCAGTATGTCAAATATGGACTACTGTATGGATGATGAGACATCAGAAAGAGTCAATTGGTCTGTATAGAAAGTTCAAGATTGAGAACTCCTTGACCTGAAATATGTTCAGTATATCAAATATGAACTACTGTATGGCTGATGAGACATCATAAGGAGTCAATTGGTCTGTATAGAAAGTCAAGATTGAGAACTCTTTGGCCTGAAATATGTTCAGTATGTCAAATAAGGACTACTGTATGGTTGATGAGACATCATAATGAGTCAAGTGGTCTGTAAAGAAAATTCAAAATTGAGAACTCCTTAGCTTGAAATATGTTCAGTATGTCAAATATGGACTACTGTATGGTTGATGAGACATCAGAAAGAGTCAATTGGTCTGTAAAGAAAATTCAAAATTTAGACCTCCTTGGCCTGAAATATGTTCAGTATGTCAAATATGGACTACTGTATGGTTGATGAGACATCATAAGGAGTCAATTGGTCTGTAAAGAAAATTCAAAATTGAAAACTCCTTGGCCTTAAATATGTTCAGTATGACAAATATGGACTACTGTATGGTTGATGAGACATCAGAAAGATTCAATTGGTCTGTATAAAAAGTCAAGATTGAGAACTCCTTGGCCTGAAATATGTTCAGTATATCAAATATGAACTACTGTATGGTTGATGAGACATCATAAGGAGTCAATTGGTCTGTAAAGAAAATTCAAAATTGAAAACTCCTTGGCCTGAAATATGTTTAATATGACAAATATGGACTACTGTATGGTTGATGAGACATCAGAAAGATTCAATTGGTCTGTATAGAATGTCAAGATTGAGAACTCCTTGGCCTGAAATATGTTCAGTATGTCAAATATGGACTACTGTATGGTTGATGAGAGTCAGTTGGTCTGTATAGAAAGACAAGATTGAGAACTCCTTGGCCTGAAATATGTTCAGTATATCAAATATGGACTACTGTATGGTTGATGAGAGTCAATTGGTCTGTATAGAAAGACAAGATTGAGAACTCCTTGGCCTGAAATAAGTTCAGTATATCAAATATGGACTACTGTATGGTTGATGAGACATCATAAGGAGTCAATTGGTCTGTAAAGAAAATTCAAAATTGAGAACTCCTTGACCTGAAATATGTTCAGTATGTCAAATATGGACTACTGTATGGTTGATGAGAGTCAATTGGTCTGTATAGGAGTTAATTGGTCTGTATAGAAAGTTCAAGATTGAGAACTCCTTGGCCTAAAATATGTTCAGTATGACAAATATGGACTACTGTATTGTTGATAAGACATCAGAAAGAGTCAATTGGTCTGTATAGAAAGTCAAGATTCAGGACTCCTTGGCCTGAAATATGTTCAGTATGTCAAATATGGACTACTGTATGGTTGATGAGAGTCAATTGGTCTGTATAGGAGTTAATTGGTCTGTATAGAAAGTTCAAGATTGAGAACTCCTTGGCCTAAAATATGTTCAGTATGTCAAATATGGACTACTGTATGGATGATGAGACATCATAAGGAGTCAATTGGTCTGTATAGAAAGTCAAGATTGAGAACTCTTTGGCCTGAAATATGTTCAGTATGTCAAATAAGGACTACTGTATGTTTGATGAGACATCATAATGAGTCAAGTGGTCTGTAAAGAAAATTCAAAATTGAGAACTCCTTAGCCTGAAATATGTTCAGTATGTCAAATATGGACTACTGTATGGTTGATGAGACATCAGAAAGAGTCAATTGGTCTGTAAAGAAAATTCTAAATTTAGACCTCCTTGGCCTGAAATATGTTCAGTATGTCAAATATGGACTACTGTATGGTTGATGAGACATCATAAGGAGTCAATTGGTCTGTAAAGAAAATTCAAAATTGAAAACTCCTTGGCCTTAAATATGTTCAGTATGACAAATATGGACTACTGTATGGTTGATGAGACATCAGAAAGATTCAATTTGTCTGTATAAAAAGTCAAGATTGAGAACTCCTTGGCCTGAAATATGTTCAGTATATCAAATATGAACTACTGTATGGTTGATGAGACATCATAAGGAGTCAATTGGTCTGTAAAGAAAATTCAAAATTGAAAACTCCTTGGCCTGAAATATGTTTAATATGACAAATATGGACTACTGTATGGTTGATGAGACATCAGAAAGATTCAATTGGTCTGTATAGAATGTCAAGATTGAGAACTCCTTGGCCTGAAATATGTTCAGTATGTCAAATATGGACTACTGTATGGTTGATGAGAGTCAGTTGGTCTGTATAGAAAGACAAGATTGAGAACTCCTTGGCCTGAAATATGTTCAGTATATCAAATATGGACTACTGTATGGTTGATGAGAGTCAATTGGTCTGTATAGAAAGACAAGATTGAGAACTCCTTGGCCTGAAATAAGTTCAGTATATCAAATATGGACTACTGTATGGTTGATGAGACATCATAAGGAGTCAATTGGTCTGTAAAGAAAATTCAAAATTGAGAACTCCTTGACCTGAAATATGTTCAGTATGTCAAATATGGACTACTGTATGGTTGATGAGAGTCAATTGGTCTGTATAGGAGTTAATTGGTCTGTATAGAAAGTTCAAGATTGAGAACTCCTTGGCCTAAAATATGTTCAGTATGACAAATATGGACTACTGTATTGTTGATAAGACATCAGAAAGAGTCAATTGGTCTGTATAGAAAGTCAAGATTCAGGACTCCTTGGCCTGAAATATGTTCAGTATGTCAAATATGGACTACTGTATGGTTGATGAGAGTCAATTGGTCTGTATAGGAGTTAATTGGTCTGTATAGAAAGTTCAAGATTGAGAACTCCTTGGCCTAAAATATGTTCAGTATGTCAAATATGGACTACTGTATGGATGATGAGACATCATAAGGAGTCAATTAGTCTGTATAGAAAGTTCAAGATTGAGAACTCCTTGGCCTAAAATATGTTCAATATGTCAAATATGGACTACTGTATGGATGATGAGACATCATAAGGAGTCAATTAGTCTGTATAAAAAGTTCAAGATTGAGAACTTCTTGGCCTAAAATATGTTCAGTATGTCAAATATGGACTACTGTATGGTTGATGAGACATCATAAGGAGTTAATTGGTCTGTATAGAAAGTTCAATATTGAGAACTCCTTGGCTTCCAAAATATGTTCAGTATGTCAAATATGGACTACTGTATGGTTGATGAGACATCATAAGGAGTCAATTGGTCTGTATAGAAAATGCAAAATTGAGAACTCTTTTGCCTGAAATATGTTCAGTGTATCAAATATGGACTACTGTATGGTTGATGAGACATCATAAGGATTCAATTGGTCTGTAAAGAAAATTCAAGATTGAGAACTCCTTGGCCTGAAATATGTTCAGTATGTCAAATATGGACTACTTTATGGTTGATGAGACATCAGAAAGAGTCTATTGGTGAAATATGTTCAATATGTCAAATATGGACTACTCTATGGTTGATGAGACATCATAAGGAGTCAATAAGTCTGTATAGAAAGTTCAAGATTGAGAACTCCTTGGCCTGAAATATGTTCAGTATGTCAAATATGGACTACTGTATGGTTGATGAGAGTCAATTGGTCTGTATAGGAGTCAATTGTTCTGTATAGAAAGTCAAGATTGAGAACTCCTTGGCCTGAAATATGTTCAGTATGTCAAATATGGACTACTGTATGGTTGATGAGACATCAGAAAGATTCAACTGGTCTGTATAGAATGTCAAGATTGAGAACTCCTTAACCTGAAATATGTTCAGTATGTCAAATTTGGACTACTGTATGGTTGATGAGACATCAGAAAGAGTCAATTGGTCTTTATAGAAAGTTCAAGATTGAGAACTCCTTGACCTGAAATATGTTCAGTATATCAAATATGAACTACTGTATGGCTGATGAGACATCATAAGGAGTCAATTGGTCTGTATAGAAAGTCAAGATTGAGAACTCTTTGGCTTGAAATATGTTCAGTATGTCAAATAAGGACTACTGTATGGTTGATGAGACATCATAATGAGTCAAGTGGTCTGTAAAGAAAATTCAAAATTGAGAACTCCTTAGCCTGAAATATGTTCAGTATGTCAAATATGGACTACTGTATGGTTGATGAGACATCAGAAAGAGTCAATTGGTCTGTAAAGAAAATTCAAAATTTAGACCTCCTTGGCCTGAAATATATTCAGTATGTCAAATATGGACTACTGTATGGTTGATGAGACATCATAAGGAGTCAATTGGTCTGTAAAGAAAATTCAAAATTGAAAACTCCTTGGCCTTAAATATGTTCAGTATGACAAATATGGACTACTGTATGGTTGATGAGACATCAGAAAGATTCAATTGGTCTGTATAAAAAGTCAAGATTGAGAACTCCTTGGCCTGAAATATGTTCAGTATATCAAATATGAACTACTGTATGGTTGATGAGACATCATAAGGAGTCAATTGGTCTGTAAAGAAAATTCAAAATTGAAAACTCCTTGGCCTGAAATATGTTTAGTATGACAAATATGGACTACTGTATGGTTGATGAGACATCAGAAAGATTCAATTGGTCTGTATAGAATGTCAAGATTGAGAACTCCTTGGCCTGAAATATGTTCAGTATGTCAAATATGGACTACTGTATGGTTGATGAGAGTCAGTTGGTCTGTATAGAAAGACAAGATTGAGAACTCCTTGGCCTGAAATATGTTCAGTATATCAAATATGGACTACTGTATGGTTGATGAGACATCATAAGGAGTCAATTGGTCTGTAAAGAAAATTCAAAATTGAGAACTCCTTGACTTGAAATATGTTCAGTATGTCAAATATGGACTACTGTATGGTTGATGAGAGTCAATTGGTCTGTATAGGAGTTAATTGGTCTGTATAGAAAGTTCAAGATTGAGAACTCCTTGGCCTAAAATATGTTCAGTATGTCAAATATGGACTACTGTATGGATGATGAGACATCAGAAAGAGTCAATTGGTCTGTATAGAAAGTTCAAGATTGAGAACTCCTTGACCTGAAATATGTTCAGTATATCAAATATGAACTACTGTATGGCTGATGAGACATCATAAGGAGTCAATTGGTCTGTATAGAAAGTCAAGATTGAGAACTCTTTGGCCTGAAATATGTTCAGTATGTCAAATATGGACTACTGTATGGTTGATGAGACATCATAATGAGTCAAGTGGTCTGTAAAGAAAATTCAAAATTGAGAACTCCTTAGCTTGAAATATGTTCAGTATGTCAAATATGGACTACTGTATGGTTGATGAGACATCAGAAAGAGTCAATTGGTCTGTAAAGAAAATTCAAAATTTAGACCTCCTTGGCCTGAAATATGTTCAGTATGTCAAATATGGACTACTGTATGGTTGATGATACATCATAAGGAGTCAATTGGTCTGTAAAGAAAATTCAAAATTGAAAACTCCTTGGCCTTAAATATGTTCAGTATGACAAATATGGACTACTGTATGGTTGATGAGACATCAGAAAGATTCAATTGGTCTGTATAAAAAGTCAAGATTGAGAACTCCTTGGCCTGAAATATGTTCAGTATATCAAATATGAACTACTGTATGGTTGATGAGACATCATAAGGAGTCAATTGGTCTGTAAAGAAAATTCAAAATTGAAAACTCCTTGGCCTGAAATATGTTTAATATGACAAATATGGACTACTGTATGGTTGATGAGACATCAGAAAGATTCAATTGGTCTGTATAGAATGTCAAGATTGAGAACTCCTTGGCCTGAAATATGTTCAGTATGTCAAATATGGACTACTGTATGGTTGATGAGAGTCAGTTGGTCTGTATAGAAAGACAAGATTGAGAATTCCTTGGCCTGAAATATGTTCAGTATATCAAATATGGACTACTGTATGGTTGATGAGACATCATAAGGAGTCAATTGGTCTGTAAAGAAAATTCAAAATTGAGAACTCCTTGACCTGAAATATGTTCAGTATGTCAAATATGGACTACTGTATGGTTGATGAGAGTCAATTGGTCTGTATAGGAGTTAATTGGTCTGTATAGAAAGTTCAAGATTGAGAACTCCTTGGCCTAAAATATGTTCAGTATGACAAATATGGACTACTGTATTGTTGATAAGACATCATAATGAGTCAAGTGGTCTGTAAAGAAAATTCAAAATTGAGAACTCCTTAGCCTGAAATATGTTCAGTATGTCAAATATGGACTACTGTATGGTTGATGAGACATCAGAAAGAGTCAATTGGTCTGTAAAGAAAATTCAAAATTTAGACCTCCTTGGCCTGAAATATGTTCAGTATGTCAAATATGGACTACTGTATGGTTGATGAGACATCATAAGGAGTCAATTGGTCTGTAAAGAAAATTCAAAATTGAAAACTCCTTGGCCTTAAATATGTTCAGTATGACAAATATGGACTACTGTATGGTTGATGAGACATCAGAAAGATTCAATTGGTCTGTAAAAAAAATTCAAAATTGAAAACTCCTTGGCCTTAAATATGTTCAGTATGACAAATATGGACTACTGTATGGTTGATGAGACATCAGAAAGATTCAATTGGTCTGTATAAAAAGTCAAGATTGAGAACTCCTTGGCCTGAAATATGTTCAGTATATCAAATATGAACTACTGTATGGTTGATGAGACATCATAAGGAGTCAATTGGTCTGTAAAGAAAATTCAAAATTGAAAACTCCTTGGCCTGAAATATGTTTAATATGACAAATATGGACTACTGTATGGTTGATGAGACATCAGAAAGATTCAATTGGTCTGTATAGAATGTCAAGATTGAGAACTCCTTGGCCTGAAATATGTTCAGTATGTCAAATATGGACTACTGTATGGTTGATGAGAGTCAGTTGGTCTGTATAGAAAGACAAGATTGAGAACTCCTTGGCCTGAAATATGTTCAGTATATCAAATATGGACTACTGTATGGTTGATGAGAGTCAATTGGTCTGTATAGAAAGACAAGATTGAGAACTCCTTGGCCTGAAATAAGTTCAGTATATCAAATATGGACTACTGTATGGTTGATGAGACATCATAAGGAGTCAATTGGTCTGTAAAGAAAATTCAAAATTGAGAACTCCTTGACCTGAAATATGTTCAGTATGTCAAATATGGACTACTGTATGGTTGATGAGAGTCAATTGGTCTGTATAGGAGTTAATTGGTCTGTATAGAAAGTTCAAGATTGAGAACTCCTTGGCCTAAAATATGTTCAGTATGACAAATATGGACTACTGTATTGTTGATAAGACATCAGAAAGAGTCAATTGGTCTGTATAGAAAGTCAAGATTCAGGACTCCTTGGCCTGAAATATGTTCAGTATGTCAAATATGGACTACTGTATGGTTGATGAGAGTCAATTGGTCTGTATAGGAGTTAATTGGTCTGTATAGAAAGTTCAAGATTGAGAACTCCTTGGCCTAAAATATGTTCAGTATGTCAAATATGGACTACTGTATGGATGATGAGACATCATAAGGAGTCAATTAGTCTGTATAGAAAGTTCAAGATTGAGAACTCCTTGGCCTAAAATATGTTCAATATTTCAAATATGGACTACTGTATGGATGATGAGACATCATAAGGAGTCAATTAGTCTGTATAAAAAGTTCAAGATTGAGAACTTCTTGGCCTAAAATATGTTCAGTATGTCAAATATGGACTACTGTATGGTTGATGAGACATCATAAGGAGTTAATTGGTCTGTATAGAAAGTTCAAGATTGAGAACTCCTTGGCTTCCAAAATATGTTCAGTATGTCAAATATGGACTACTGTATGGTTGATGAGACATCATAAGGAGTCAATTGGTCTGTATAGAAAATGCAAAATTGAGAACTCTTTTGCCTGAAATATGTTCAGTGTATCAAATATGGACTACTGTATGGTTGATGAGACATCATAAGGATTCAATTGGTCTGTAAAGAAAATTCAAGATTGAGAACTCCTTGGCCTGAAATATGTTCAGTATGTCAAATATGGACTACTTTATGGTTGATGAGACATCAGAAAGAGTCTATTGGTGAAATATGTTCAATATGTCAAATATGGACTACTCTATGGTTGATGAGACATCATAAGGAGTCAATTAGTCTGTATAGAAAGTTCAAGATTGAGAACTCCTTGGCCTGAAATATGTTCAGTATGTCAAATATGGACTACTGTATGGTTGATGAGAGTCAATTGGTCTGTATAGGAGTCAATTGTTCTGTATAGAAAGTCAAGATTGAGAACTCCTTGGCCTGAAATATGTTCAGTATGTCAAATATGGACTACTGTATGGTTGATGAGACATCAGAAAGATTCAACTGGTCTGTATAGAATGTCAAGATTGAGAACTCCTTAACCTGAAATATGTTCAGTATGTCAAATTTGGACTACTGTATGGTTGATGAGACATCAGAAAGAGTCAATTGGTCTGTATAGAAAGTTCAAGATTGAGAACTCCTTGACCTGAAATATGTTCAGTATATCAAATATGAACTACTGTATGGCTGATGAGACATCATAAGGAGTCAATTGGTCTGTATAGAAAGTCAAGATTGAGAACTCTTTGGCTTGAAATATGTTCAGTATGTCAAATAAGGACTACTGTATGGTTGATGAGACATCATAATGAGTCAAGTGGTCTGTAAAGAAAATTCAAAATTGAGAACTCCTTAGCCTGAAATATGTTCAGTATGTCAAATATGGACTACTGTATGGTTGATGAGACATCATAAGGAGTCAATTGGTCTGTAAAGAAAATTCAAAATTGAAAACTCCTTGGCCTTAAATATGTTCAGTATGACAAATATGGACTACTGTATGGTTGATGAGACATCAGAAAGATTCAATTGGTCTGTATAAAAAGTCAAGATTGAGAACTCCTTGGCCTGAAATATGTTCAGTATGTCAAATATGGACTACTGTATGGTTGATGAGAGTCAGTTGGTCTGTATAGAAAGACAAGATTGAGAACTCCTTGGCCTGAAATATGTTCAGTATATCAAATATGGACTACTGTATGGTTGATGAGACATCATAAGGAGTCAATTGGTCTGTAAAGAAAATTCAAAATTGAGAACTCCTTGACCTGAAATATGTTCAGTATGTCAAATATGGACTACTGTATGGTTGATGAGAGTCAATTGGTCTGTATAGGAGTTAATTGGTCTGTATAGAAAGTTCAAGATTGAGAACTCCTTGGCCTAAAATATGTTCAGTATGTCAAATATGGACTACTGTATGGATGATGAGACATCAGAAAGAGTCAATTGGTCTGTATAGAAAGTTCAAGATTGAGAACTCCTTGACCTGAAATATGTTCAGTATATCAAATATGAACTACTGTATGGCTGATGAGACATCATAAGGAGTCAATTGGTCTGTATAGAAAGTCAAGATTGAGAACTCTTTGGCCTGAAATATGTTCAGTATGTCAAATATGGACTACTGTATGGTTGATGAGACATCATAATGAGTCAAGTGGTCTGTAAAGAAAATTCAAAATTGAGAACTCCTTAGCTTGAAATATGTTCAGTATGTCAAATATGGACTACTGTATGGTTGATGAGACATCAGAAAGAGTCAATTGGTCTGTAAAGAAAATTCAAAATTTAGACCTCCTTGGCCTGAAATATGTTCAGTATGTCAAATATGGACTACTGTATGGTTGATGATACATCATAAGGAGTCAATTGGTCTGTAAAGAAAATTCAAAATTGAAAACTCCTTGGCCTTAAATATGTTCAGTATGACAAATATGGACTACTGTATGGTTGATGAGACATCAGAAAGATTCAATTGGTCTGTATAAAAAGTCAAGATTGAGAACTCCTTGGCCTGAAATATGTTCAGTATATCAAATATGAACTACTGTATGGTTGATGAGACATCATAAGGAGTCAATTGGTCTGTAAAGAAAATTCAAAATTGAAAACTCCTTGGCCTGAAATATGTTTAATATGACAAATATGGACTACTGTATGGTTGATGAGACATCAGAAAGATTCAATTGGTCTGTATAGAATGTCAAGATTGAGAACTCCTTGGCCTGAAATATGTTCAGTATGTCAAATATGGACTACTGTATGGTTGATGAGAGTCAGTTGGTCTGTATAGAAAGACAAGATTGAGAATTCCTTGGCCTGAAATATGTTCAGTATATCAAATATGGACTACTGTATGGTTGATGAGACATCATAAGGAGTCAATTGGTCTGTAAAGAAAATTCAAAATTGAGAACTCCTTGACCTGAAATATGTTCAGTATGTCAAATATGGACTACTGTATGGTTGATGAGAGTCAATTGGTCTGTATAGGAGTTAATTGGTCTGTATAGAAAGTTCAAGATTGAGAACTCCTTGGCCTAAAATATGTTCAGTATGACAAATATGGACTACTGTATTGTTGATAAGACATCATAATGAGTCAAGTGGTCTGTAAAGAAAATTCAAAATTGAGAACTCCTTAGCCTGAAATATGTTCAGTATGTCAAATATGGACTACTGTATGGTTGATGAGACATCAGAAAGAGTCAATTGGTCTGTAAAGAAAATTCAAAATTTAGACCTCCTTGGCCTGAAATATGTTCAGTATGTCAAATATGGACTACTGTATGGTTGATGAGACATCATAAGGAGTCAATTGGTCTGTAAAGAAAATTCAAAATTGAAAACTCCTTGGCCTTAAATATGTTCAGTATGACAAATATGGACTACTGTATGGTTGATGAGACATCAGAAAGATTCAATTGGTCTGTATAAAAAGTCAAGATTGAGAACTCCTTGGCCTGAAATATGTTCAGTATATCAAATATGAACTACTGTATGGTTGATGAGACATCATAAGGAGTCAATTGGTCTGTAAAGAAAATTCAAAATTGAAAACTCCTTGGCCTGAAATATGTTTAATATGACAAATATGGACTACTGTATGGTTGATGAGACATCAGAAAGATTCAATTGGTCTGTATAGAATGTCAAGATTGAGAAGTCCTTGGCCTGAAATATGTTCAGTATGTCAAATATGGACTACTGTATGGTTGATGAGAGTCAGTTGGTCTGTATAGAAAGACAAGATTGAGAACTCCTTGGCCTGAAATATGTTCAGTATATCAAATATGGACTACTGTATGGTTGATGAGACATCATAAGGAGTCAATTGGTCTGTAAAGAAAATTCAAAATTGAGAACTCCTTGACCTGAAATATGTTCAGTATGTCAAATATGGACTACTGTATGGTTGATGAGAGTCAATTGGTCTGTATAGGAGTTAATTGGTCTGTATAGAAAGTTCAAGATTGAGAACTCCTTGGCCTAAAATATGTTCAGTATGACAAATATGGACTACTGTATTGTTGATAAGACATCATAAAGAGTCAATTGGTCTGTATAGAAAGTCAAGATTCAGGACTCCTTGGCCTGAAATATGTTCAGTATGTCAAATATGGACTACTGTATGGTTGATGAGAGTCAATTGGTCTGTATAGGAGTTAATTGGTCTGTATAGAAAGTTCAAGATTGAGAACTCCTTGGCCTAAAATATGTTCAGTATGACAAATATGGACTACTGTATTGTTGATAAGACATCATAAAGAGTCAATTGGTCTGTATAGAAAGTCAAGATTCAGGACTCCTTGGCCTGAAATATGTTCAGTATGTCAAATATGGACTACTGTATGGTTGATGAGAGTCAATTGGTCTGTATAGGAGTTAATTGGTCTGTATAGAAAGTTCAAGATTGAGAACTCCTTGGCCTAAAATATGTTCAGTATGTCAAATATGGACTACTGTATGGATGATGAGATATCATAAGGAGTCAATTAGTCTGTATAGAAAGTTCAAGATTGAGAACTCCTTGGCCTAAAATATGTTCAATATGTCAAATATGGACTACTGTATGGATGATGAGACATCATAAGGAGTCAATTAGTCTGTATAAAAAGTTCAAGATTGAGAACTTCTTGGCCTAAAATATGTTCAGTATGTCAAATATGGACTACTGTATGGTTGATGAGACATCATAAGGAGTTAATTGGTCTGTATAGAAAGTTCAAGATTGAGAACTCCTTGGCTTCCAAAATATGTTCAGTATGTCAAAAATGGACTACTATATGGTTGATGAGACATCATAAGGACTTAATTGGTCTGTATAGAAAGTTCAAGATTGACAACTCCTTGGCCTAAAATATGTTCAGTATGTCAAATATGGACTACTGTATGGTTGATGAGACATCATAAGGAGTCAATTGGTCTGTAAAGAAAATTCAAAATTGAGAAGTCCTTGGCCTGAAATATGTTCAGTATGTCAAATATGGACTACTGTATGGTTGATGAGACATCATAAGGAGTCAATTGGTCTGTATAGAAAATGCAAAATTGAGAACTCTTTTGCCTGAAATATGTTCAGTGTATCAAATATGGACTACTGTATGGTTGATGAGACATCATAAGGATTCAATTGGTCTGTAAAGAAAATTCAAGATTGAGAACTCCTTGGCCTGAAATATGTTCAGTATGTCAAATATGGACTACTTTATGGTTGATGAGACATCAGAAAGAGTCTATTGGTGAAATATGTTCAATATGTCAAATATGGACTACTCTATGGTTGATGAGACATCATAAGGAGTCAATTAGTCTGTATAGAAAGTTCAAGATTGAGAACTCCTTGGCCTGAAATATGTTCAATATGTCAAATATGGACTACTGTATGGTTGATGAGAGTCAATTGGTCTGTATAGGAGTCAATTGTTCTGTATAGAAAGTCAAGATTGAGAACTCCTTGGCCTGAAATATGTTCAGTATGTCAAATATGGACTACTGTATGGTTGATGAGACATCAGAAAGATTCAACTGGTCTGTATAGAATGTCAAGATTGAGAACTCCTTAACCTGAAATATGTTCAGTATGTCAAATTTGGACTACTGTATGGTTGATGAGACATCAGAAAGAGTCAATTGGTCTGTATAGAAAGTTCAAGATTGAGAACTCCTTGACCTGAAATATGTTCAGTATATCAAATATGAACTACTGTATGGCTGATGAGACATCATAAGGAGTCAATTGGTCTGTATAGAAAGTCAAGATTGAGAACTCTTTGGCCTGAAATATGTTCAGTATGTCAAATAAGGACTACTGTATGGTTGATAAGACATCATAATGAGTCAAGTGGTCTGTAAAGAAAATTCAAAATTTAGACCTCCTTGGCCTGAAATATGTTCAGTATGTCAAATATGGACTACTGTATGGTTGATGAGACATCATAAGGAGTCAATTGGTCTGTAAAGAAAATTCAAAATTGAAAACTCCTTGGCCTTAAATATGTTCAGTATGACAAATATGGACTACTGTATGGTTGATGAGACATCAGAAAGATTCAATTGGTCTGTATAAAAAGTCAAGATTGAGAACTCCTTTGCCTGAAATATGTTCAGTATATCAAATATGAACTACTGTATGGTTGATGAAACATCATAAGGAGTCAATTGGTCTGTAAAGAAAATTCAAAATTGAAAACTCCTTGGCCTGAAATATGTTTAATATGACAAATATGGACTACTGTATGGTTGATGAGACATCAGAAAGATTCAATTGGTCTGTATAGAATGTCAAGATTGAGAACTCCTTGGCCTGAAATATGTTCAGTATGTCAAATATGGACTACTGTATGGTTGATGAGAGTCAGTTGGTCTGTATAGAAAGACAAGATTGAGAACTCCTTGGCCTGAAATATGTTCAGTATATCAAATATGGACTACTGTATGGTTGATGAGACATCATAAGGAGTCAATTGGTCTGTAAAGAAAATTCAAAATTGAGAACTCCTTGACCTGAAATATGTTCAGTATGTCAAATATGGACTACTGTATGGTTGATGAGAGTCAATTGGTCTGTATAGGAGTTAATTGGTCTGTATAGAAAGTTCAAGATTGAGAACTCCTTGGCCTAAAATATGTTCAGTATGTCAAATATGGACTACTGTATGGATGATGAGACATCAGAAAGAGTCAATTGGTCTGTATAGAAAGTTCAAGATTGAGAACTCCTTGACCTGAAATATGTTCAGTATATCAAATATGAACTACTGTATGGCTGATGAGACATCATAAGGAGTCAATTGGTCTGTATAGAAAGTCAAGATTGAGAACTCTTTGGCCTGAAATATGTTCAGTATGTCAAATAAGGACTACTGTATGGTTGATGAGACATCATAATGAGTCAAGTGGTCTGTAAAGAAAATTCAAAATTGAGAACTCCTTAGCTTGAAATATGTTCAGTATGTCAAATATGGACTACTGTATGGTTGATGAGACATCAGAAAGAGTCAATTGGTCTGTAAAGAAAATTCAAAATTTAGACCTCCTTGGCCTGAAATATGTTCAGTATGTCAAATATGGACTACTGTATGGTTGATGAGACATCATAAGGAGTCAATTGGTCTGTAAAGAAAATTCAAAATTGAAAACTCCTTGGCCTTAAATATGTTCAGTATGACAAATATGGACTACTGTATGGTTGATGAGACATCAGAAAGATTCAATTGGTCTGTATAAAAAGTCAAGATTGAGAACTCCTTGGCCTGAAATATGTTCAGTATATCAAATATGAACTACTGTATGGTTGATGAGACATCATAAGGAGTCAATTGGTCTGTAAAGAAAATTCAAAATTGAAAACTCCTTGGCCTGAAATATGTTTAATATGACAAATATGGACTACTGTATGGTTGATGAGACATCAGAAAGATTCAATTGGTCTGTATAGAATGTCAAGATTGAGAACTCCTTGGCCTGAAATATGTTCAGTATGTCAAATATGGACTACTGTATGGTTGATGAGAGTCAGTTGGTCTGTATAGAAAGACAAGATTGAGAACTCCTTGGCCTGAAATATGTTCAGTATATCAAATATGGACTACTGTATGGTTGATGAGAGTCAATTGGTCTGTATAGAAAGACAAGATTGAGAACTCCTTGGCCTGAAATAAGTTCAGTATATCAAATATGGACTACTGTATGGTTGATGAGACATCATAAGGAGTCAATTGGTCTGTAAAGAAAATTCAAAATTGAGAACTCCTTGACCTGAAATATGTTCAGTATGTCAAATATGGACTACTGTATGGTTGATGAGAGTCAATTGGTCTGTATAGGAGTTAATTGGTCTGTATAGAAAGTTCAAGATTGAGAACTCCTTGGCCTAAAATATGTTCAGTATGACAAATATGGACTACTGTATTGTTGATAAGACATCAGAAAGAGTCAATTGGTCTGTATAGAAAGTCAAGATTCAGGACTCCTTGGCCTGAAATATGTTCAGTATGTCAAATATGGACTACTGTATGGTTGATGAGAGTCAATTGGTCTGTATAGGAGTTAATTGGTCTGTATAGAAAGTTCAAGATTGAGAACTCCTTGGCCTAAAATATGTTCAGTATGTCAAATATGGACTACTGTATGGATGATGAGACATCATAAGGAGTCAATTAGTCTGTATAGAAAGTTCAAGATTGAGAACTCCTTTGCCTAAAATATGTTCAATATGTCAAATATGGACTACTGTATGGATGATGAGACATCATAAGGAGTCAATTAGTCTGTATAAAAAGTTCAAGATTGAGAACTTCTTGGCCTAAAATATGTTCAGTATGTCAAATATGGACTACTGTATGGTTGATGAGACATCATAAGGAGTTAATTGGTCTGTATAGAAAGTTCAAGATTGAGAACTCCTTGGCTTCCAAAATATGTTCAGTATGTCAAATATGGACTACTGTATGGTTGATGAGACATCAGAAAGAGTCTATTGGTGAAATATGTTCAATATGTCAAATATGGACTACTCTATGGTTGATGAGACATCATAAGGAGTCAATTAGTCTGTATAGAAAGTTCAAGATTGAGAACTCCTTGGCCTGAAATATGTTCAGTATGTCAAATATGGACTACTGTATGGTTGATGAGAGTCAATTGGTCTGTATAGGAGTCAATTGTTCTGTATAGAAAGTCAAGATTGAGAACTCCTTGGCCTGAAATATGTTCAGTATGTCAAATATGGACTACTGTATGGCTGATGAGACATCAGAAAGATTCAACTGGTCTGTATAGAATGTCAAGATTGAGAACTCCTTAACCTGAAATATGTTCAGTATGTCAAATTTGGACTACTGTATGGTTGATGAGACATCAGAAAGAGTCAATTGGTCTGTATAGAAAGTTCAAGATTGAGAACTCCTTGACCTGAAATATGTTCAGTATATCAAATATGAACTACTGTATGGCTGATGAGACATCATAAGGAGTCAATTGGTCTGTATAGAAAGTCAAGATTGAGAACTCTTTGGCTTGAAATATGTTCAGTATGTCAAATAAGGACTACTGTATGGTTGATGAGACATCATAATGAGTCAAGTGGTCTGTAAAGAAAATTCAAAATTGAGAACTCCTTAGCCTGAAATATGTTCAGTATGTCAAATATGGACTACTGTATGGTTGATGAGACATCAGAAAGAGTCAATTGGTCTGTAAAGAAAATTCAAAATTTAGACCTCCTTGGCCTGAAATATATTCAGTATGTCAAATATGGACTACTGTATGGTTGATGAGACATCATAAGGAGTCAATTGGTCTGTAAAGAAAATTCAAAATTGAAAACTCCTTGGCCTTAAATATGTTCAGTATGACAAATATGGACTACTGTATGGTTGATGAGACATCAGAAAGATTCAATTGGTCTGTATAAAAAGTCAAGATTGAGAACTCCTTGGCCTGAAATATGTTCAGTATATCAAATATGAACTACTGTATGGTTGATGAGACATCATAAGGAGTCAATTGGTCTGTAAAGAAAATTCAAAATTGAAAACTCCTTGGCCTGAAATATGTTTAGTATGACAAATATGGACTACTGTATGGTTGATGAGACATCAGAAAGATTCAATTGGTCTGTATAGAATGTCAAGATTGAGAACTCCTTGGCCTGAAATATGTTCAGTATGTCAAATATGGACTACTGTATGGTTGATGAGAGTCAGTTGGTCTGTATAGAAAGACAAGATTGAGAACTCCTTGGCCTGAAATATGTTCAGTATATCAAATATGGACTACTGTATGGTTGATGAGACATCATAAGGAGTCAATTGGTCTGTAAAGAAAATTCAAAATTGAGAACTCCTTGACCTGAAATATGTTCAGTATGTCAAATATGGACTACTGTATGGTTGATGAGAGTCAATTGGTCTGTATAGGAGTTAATTGGTCTGTATAGAAAGTTCAAGATTGAGAACTCCTTGGCCTAAAATATGTTCAGTATGTCAAATATGGACTACTGTATGGATGATGAGACATCAGAAAGAGTCAATTGGTCTGTATAGAAAGTTCAAGATTGAGAACTCCTTGACCTGAAATATGTTCAGTATATCAAATATGAACTACTGTATGGCTGATGAGACATCATAAGGAGTCAATTGGTCTGTATAGAAAGTCAAGATTGAGAACTCTTTGGCCTGAAATATGTTCAGTATGTCAAATATGGACTACTGTATGGTTGATGAGACATCATAATGAGTCAAGTGGTCTGTAAAGAAAATTCAAAATTGAGAACTCCTTAGCTTGAAATATGTTCAGTATGTCAAATATGGACTACTGTATGGTTGATGAGACATCAGAAAGAGTCAATTGGTCTGTAAAGAAAATTCAAAATTTAGACCTCCTTGGCCTGAAATATGTTCAGTATGTCAAATATGGACTACTGTATGGTTGATGAGACATCATAAGGAGTCAATTGGTCTGTAAAGAAAATTCAAAATTGAAAACTCCTTGGCCTTAAATATGTTCAGTATGACAAATATGGACTACTGTATGGTTGATGAGACATCAGAAAGATTCAATTGGTCTGTATAAAAAGTCAAGATTGAGAACTCCTTGGCCTGAAATATGTTCAGTATATCAAATATGAACTACTGTATGGTTGATGAGACATCATAAGGAGTCAATTGGTCTGTAAAGAAAATTCAAAATTGAAAACTCCTTGGCCTGAAATATGTTTAATATGACAAATATGGACTACTGTATGGTTGATGAGACATCAGAAAGATTCAATTGGTCTGTATAGAATGTCAAGATTGAGAACTCCTTGGCCTGAAATATGTTCAGTATGTCAAATATGGACTACTGTATGGTTGATGAGAGTCAGTTGGTCTGTATAGAAAGACAAGATTGAGAACTCCTTGGCCTGAAATATGTTCAGTATATCAAATATGGACTACTGTATGGTTGATGAGAGTCAATTGGTCTGTATAGAAAGACAAGATTGAGAACTCCTTGGCCTGAAATATGTTCAGTATATCAAATATGGACTACTGTATGGTTGATGAGACATCATAAGGAGTCAATTGGTCTGTAAAGAAAATTCAAAATTGAGAACTCCTTGACCTGAAATATGTTCAGTATGTCAAATATGGACTACTGTATGGTTGATGAGAGTCAATTGGTCTGTATAGGAGTTAATTGGTCTGTATAGAAAGTTCAAGATTGAGAACTCCTTGGCCTGAAATATGTTCAGTATGTCAAATATGGACTACTGTATGGTTGATGAGACATCAGAAAGATTCAACTGGTCTGTATAGAATGTCAAGATTGAGAACTCCTTAACCTGAAATATGTTCAGTATGTCAAATTTGGACTACTGTATGGTTGATGAGACATCAGAAAGAGTCAATTGGTCTGTATAGAAAGTTCAAGATTGAGAACTCCTTGACCTGAAATATGTTCAGTATATCAAATATGAACTACTGTATGGCTGATGAGACATCATAAGGAGTCAATTGGTCTGTATAGAAAGTCAAGATTGAGAACTCTTTGGCCTGAAATATGTTCAGTATATCAAATATGAACTACTGTATGGTTGATGAGACATCATAAGGAGTCAATTGGTCTGTAAAGAAAATTCAAAATTGAAAACTCCTTGGCCTGAAATATGTTTAGTATGACAAATATGGACTACTGTATGGTTGATGAGACATCAGAAAGATTCAATTGGTCTGTATAGAATGTCAAGATTGAGAACTCCTTGGCCTGAAATATGTTCAGTATGTCAAATATGGACTACTGTATGGTTGATGAGAGTCAGTTGGTCTGTATAGAAAGACAAGATTGAGAACTCCTTGGCCTGAAATATGTTCAGTATATCAAATATGGACTACTGTATGGTTGATGAGACATCATAAGGAGTCAATTGGTCTGTAAAGAAAATTCAAAATTGAGAACTCCTTGACCTGAAATATGTTCAGTATGTCAAATATGGACTACTGTATGGTTGATGAGAGTCAATTGGTCTGTATAGGAGTTAATTGGTCTGTATAGAAAGTTCAAGATTGAGAACTCCTTGGCCTAAAATATGTTCAGTATGTCAAATATGGACTACTGTATGGATGATGAGACATCAGAAAGAGTCAATTGGTCTGTATAGAAAGTTCAAGATTGAGAACTCCTTGACCTGAAATATGTTCAGTATATCAAATATGAACTACTGTATGGCTGATGAGACATCATAAGGAGTCAATTGGTCTGTATAGAAAGTCAAGATTGAGAACTCTTTGGCCTGAAATATGTTCAGTATGTCAAATATGGACTACTGTATGGTTGATGAGACATCATAATGAGTCAAGTGGTCTGTAAAGAAAATTCAAAATTGAGAACTCCTTAGCTTGAAATATGTTCAGTATGTCAAATATGGACTACTGTATGGTTGATGAGACATCAGAAAGAGTCAATTGGTCTGTAAAGAAAATTCAAAATTTAGACCTCCTTGGCCTGAAATATGTTCAGTATGTCAAATATGGACTACTGTATGGTTGATGAGACATCATAAGGAGTCAATTGGTCTGTAAAGAAAATTCAAAATTGAAAACTCCTTGGCCTTAAATATGTTCAGTATGACAAATATGGACTACTGTATGGTTGATGAGACATCAGAAAGATTCAATTGGTCTGTATAAAAAGTCAAGATTGAGAACTCCTTGGCCTGAAATATGTTCAGTATATCAAATATGAACTACTGTATGGTTGATGAGACATCATAATGAGTCAAGTGGTCTGTAAAGAAAATTCAAAATTGAGAACTCCTTAGCCTGAAATATGTTCAGTATGTCAAATATGGACTACTGTATGGTTGATGAGACATCAGAAAGAGTCAATTGGTCTGTAAAGAAAATTCAAAATTTAGACCTCCTTGGCCTGAAATATATTCAGTATGTCAAATATGGACTACTGTATGGTTGATGAGACATCATAAGGAGTCAATTGGTCTGTAAAGAAAATTCAAAATTGAAAACTCCTTGGCCTTAAATATGTTCAGTATGACAAATATGGACTACTGTATGGTTGATGAGACATCAGAAAGATTCAATTGGTCTGTATAAAAAGTCAAGATTGAGAACTCCTTGGCCTGAAATATGTTCAGTATATCAAATATGAACTACTGTATGGTTGATGAGACATCATAAGGAGTCAATTGGTCTGTAAAGAAAATTCAAAATTGAAAACTCCTTGGCCTGAAATATGTTTAGTATGACAAATATGGACTACTGTATGGTTGATGAGACATCAGAAAGATTCAATTGGTCTGTATAGAATGTCAAGATTGAGAACTCCTTGGCCTGAAATATGTTCAGTATGTCAAATATGGACTACTGTATGGTTGATGAGAGTCAGTTGGTCTGTATAGAAAGACAAGATTGAGAACTCCTTGGCCTGAAATATGTTCAGTATATCAAATATGGACTACTGTATGGTTGATGAGACATCATAAGGAGTCAATTGGTCTGTAAAGAAAATTCAAAATTGAGAACTCCTTGACCTGAAATATGTTCAGTATGTCAAATATGGACTACTGTATGGTTGATGAGAGTCAATTGGTCTGTATAGGAGTTAATTGGTCTGTATAGAAAGTTCAAGATTGAGAACTCCTTGGCCTAAAATATGTTCAGTATGTCAAATATGGACTACTGTATGGATGATGAGACATCAGAAAGAGTCAATTGGTCTGTATAGAAAGTTCAAGATTGAGAACTCCTTGACCTGAAATATGTTCAGTATATCAAATATGAACTACTGTATGGCTGATGAGACATCATAAGGAGTCAATTGGTCTGTATAGAAAGTCAAGATTGAGAACTCTTTGGCCTGAAATATGTTCAGTATGTCAAATATGGACTACTGTATGGTTGATGAGACATCATAATGAGTCAAGTGGTCTGTAAAGAAAATTCAAAATTGAGAACTCCTTAGCTTGAAATATGTTCAGTATGTCAAATATGGACTACTGTATGGTTGATGAGACATCAGAAAGAGTCAATTGGTCTGTAAAGAAAATTCAAAATTTAGACCTCCTTGGCCTGAAATATGTTCAGTATGTCAAATATGGACTACTGTATGGTTGATGAGACATCATAAGGAGTCAATTGGTCTGTAAAGAAAATTCAAAATTGAAAACTCCTTGGCCTTAAATATGTTCAGTATGACAAATATGGACTACTGTATGGTTGATGAGACATCAGAAAGATTCAATTGGTCTGTATAAAAAGTCAAGATTGAGAACTCCTTGGCCTGAAATATGTTCAGTATATCAAATATGAACTACTGTATGGTTGATGAGACATCATAAGGAGTCAATTGGTCTGTAAAGAAAATTCAAAATTGAAAACTCCTTGGCCTGAAATATGTTTAATATGACAAATATGGACTACTGTATGGTTGATGAGACATCAGAAAGATTCAATTGGTCTGTATAGAATGTCAAGATTGAGAACTCCTTGGCCTGAAATATGTTCAGTATGTCAAATATGGACTACTGTATGGTTGATGAGAGTCAGTTGGTCTGTATAGAAAGACAAGATTGAGAACTCCTTGGCCTGAAATATGTTCAGTATATCAAATATGGACTACTGTATGGTTGATGAGAGTCAATTGGTCTGTATAGAAAGACAAGATTGAGAACTCCTTGGCCTGAAATATGTTCAGTATATCAAATATGGACTACTGTATGGTTGATGAGACATCATAAGGAGTCAATTGGTCTGTAAAGAAAATTCAAAATTGAGAACTCCTTGACCTGAAATATGTTCAGTATGTCAAATATGGACTACTGTATGGTTGATGAGAGTCAATTGGTCTGTATAGGAGTTAATTGGTCTGTATAGAAAGTTCAAGATTGAGAACTCCTTGGCCTGAAATATGTTCAGTATGTCAAATATGGACTACTGTATGGTTGATGAGACATCAGAAAGATTCAACTGGTCTGTATAGAATGTCAAGATTGAGAACTCCTTAACCTGAAATATGTTCAGTATGTCAAATTTGGACTACTGTATGGTTGATGAGACATCAGAAAGAGTCAATTGGTCTGTATAGAAAGTTCAAGATTGAGAACTCCTTGACCTGAAATATGTTCAGTATATCAAATATGAACTACTGTATGGCTGATGAGACATCATAAGGAGTCAATTGGTCTGTATAGAAAGTCAAGATTGAGAACTCTTTGGCCTGAAATATGTTCAGTATATCAAATATGAACTACTGTATGGTTGATGAGACATCATAAGGAGTCAATTGGTCTGTAAAGAAAATTCAAAATTGAAAACTCCTTGGCCTGAAATATGTTTAGTATGACAAATATGGACTACTGTATGGTTGATGAGACATCAGAAAGATTCAATTGGTCTGTATAGAATGTCAAGATTGAGAACTCCTTGGCCTGAAATATGTTCAGTATGTCAAATATGGACTACTGTATGGTTGATGAGAGTCAGTTGGTCTGTATAGAAAGACAAGATTGAGAACTCCTTGGCCTGAAATATGTTCAGTATATCAAATATGGACTACTGTATGGTTGATGAGACATCATAAGGAGTCAATTGGTCTGTAAAGAAAATTCAAAATTGAGAACTCCTTGACCTGAAATATGTTCAGTATGTCAAATATGGACTACTGTATGGTTGATGAGAGTCAATTGGTCTGTATAGGAGTTAATTGGTCTGTATAGAAAGTTCAAGATTGAGAACTCCTTGGCCTAAAATATGTTCAGTATGTCAAATATGGACTACTGTATGGATGATGAGACATCAGAAAGAGTCAATTGGTCTGTATAGAAAGTTCAAGATTGAGAACTCCTTGACCTGAAATATGTTCAGTATATCAAATATGAACTACTGTATGGCTGATGAGACATCATAAGGAGTCAATTGGTCTGTATAGAAAGTCAAGATTGAGAACTCTTTGGCCTGAAATATGTTCAGTATGTCAAATATGGACTACTGTATGGTTGATGAGACATCATAATGAGTCAAGTGGTCTGTAAAGAAAATTCAAAATTGAGAACTCCTTAGCTTGAAATATGTTCAGTATGTCAAATATGGACTACTGTATGGTTGATGAGACATCAGAAAGAGTCAATTGGTCTGTAAAGAAAATTCAAAATTTAGACCTCCTTGGCCTGAAATATGTTCAGTATGTCAAATATGGACTACTGTATGGTTGATGAGACATCATAAGGAGTCAATTGGTCTGTAAAGAAAATTCAAAATTGAAAACTCCTTGGCCTTAAATATGTTCAGTATGACAAATATGGACTACTGTATGGTTGATGAGACATCAGAAAGATTCAATTGGTCTGTATAAAAAGTCAAGATTGAGAACTCCTTGGCCTGAAATATGTTCAGTATATCAAATATGAACTACTGTATGGTTGATGAGACATCATAAGGAGTCAATTGGTCTGTAAAGAAAATTCAAAATTGAAAACTCCTTGGCCTGAAATATGTTTAATATGACAAATATGGACTACTGTATGGTTGATGAGACATCAGAAAGATTCAATTGGTCTGTATAGAATGTCAAGATTGAGAACTCCTTGGCCTGAAATATGTTCAGTATGTCAAATATGGACTACTGTATGGTTGATGAGAGTCAGTTGGTCTGTATAGAAAGACAAGATTGAGAACTCCTTGGCCTGAAATATGTTCAGTATATCAAATATGGACTACTGTATGGTTGATGAGAGTCAATTGGTCTGTATAGAAAGACAAGATTGAGAACTCCTTGGCCTGAAATATGTTCAGTATATCAAATATGGACTACTGTATGGTTGATGAGACATCATAAGGAGTCAATTGGTCTGTAAAGAAAATTCAAAATTGAGAACTCCTTGACCTGAAATATGTTCAGTATGTCAAATATGGACTACTGTATGGTTGATGAGAGTCAATTGGTCTGTATAGGAGTTAATTGGTCTGTATAGAAAGTTCAAGATTGAGAACTCCTTGGCCTGAAATATGTTCAGTATGTCAAATATGGACTACTGTATGGTTGATGAGACATCAGAAAGATTCAACTGGTCTGTATAGAATGTCAAGATTGAGAACTCCTTAACCTGAAATATGTTCAGTATGTCAAATTTGGACTACTGTATGGTTGATGAGACATCAGAAAGAGTCAATTGGTCTGTATAGAAAGTTCAAGATTGAGAACTCCTTGACCTGAAATATGTTCAGTATATCAAATATGAACTACTGTATGGCTGATGAGACATCATAAGGAGTCAATTGGTCTGTATAGAAAGTCAAGATTGAGAACTCTTTGGCCTGAAATATGTTCAGTATGTCAAATATGGACTACTGTATGGTTGATGAGACATCATAATGAGTCAAGTGGTCTGTAAAGAAAATTCAAAATTGAGAACTCCTTAGCTTGAAATATGTTCAGTATGTCAAATATGGACTACTGTATGGTTGATGAGACATCAGAAAAAGTCAATTGGTCTGTAAAGAAAATTCAAAATTTAGACCTCCTTGGCCTGAAATATGTTCAGTATGTCAAATATGGACTACTGTATGGTTGATGAGACATCATAAGGAGTCAATTGGTCTGTAAAGAAAATTCAAAATTGAAAACTCCTTGGCCTTAAATATGTTCAGTATGACAAATATGGACTACTGTATGGTTGATGAGACATCAGAAAGATTCAATTGGTCTGTATAAAAAGTCAAGATTGAGAACTCCTTGGCCTGAAATATGTTCAGTATATCAAATATGAACTACTGTATGGTTGATGAGACATCATAAGGAGTCAATTGGTCTGTAAAGAAAATTCAAAATTGAAAACTCCTTGGCCTGAAATATGTTTAATATGACAAATATGGACTACTGTATGGTTGATGAGACATCAGAAAGATTCAATTGGTCTGTATAGAATGTCAAGATTGAGAACTCCTTGGCCTGAAATATGTTCAGTATGTCAAATATGGACTACTGTATGGTTGATGAGAGTCAGTTGGTCTGTATAGAAAGACAAGATTGAGAACTCCTTGGCCTGAAATATGTTCAGTATATCAAATATGGACTACTGTATGGTTGATGAGAGTCAATTGGTCTGTATAGAAAGACAAGATTGAGAACTCCTTGGCCTGAAATATGTTCAGTATATCAAATATGGACTACTGTATGGTTGATGAGACATCATAAGGAGTCAATTGGTCTGTAAAGAAAATTCAAAATTGAGAACTCCTTGACCTGAAATATGTTCAGTATGTCAAATATGGACTACTGTATGGTTGATGAGAGTCAATTGGTCTGTATAGGAGTTAATTGGTCTGTATAGAAAGTTCAAGATTGAGAACTCCTTGGCCTGAAATATGTTCAGTATGTCAAATATGGACTACTGTATGGTTGATGAGACATCAGAAAGATTCAACTTGTCTGTATAGAATGTCAAGATTGAGAACTCCTTAACCTGAAATATGTTCAGTATGTCAAATTTGGACTACTGTATGGTTGATGAGACATCAGAAAGAGTCAATTGGTCTGTATAGAAAGTTCAAGATTGAGAACTCCTTGACCTGAAATATGTTCAGTATATCAAATATGAACTACTGTATGGCTGATGAGACATCATAAGGAGTCAATTGGTCTGTATAGAAAGTCAAGATTGAGAACTCTTTGGCCTGAAATATGTTCAGTATGTCAAATAAGGACTACTGTATGGTTGATGAGACATCATAATGAGTCAAGTGGTCTGTAAAGAAAATTCAAAATTGAGAACTCCTTAGCTTGAAATATGTTCAGTATGTCAAATATGGACTACTGTATGGTTGATGAGACATCAGAAAGAGTCAATTGGTCTGTAAAGAAAATTCAAAATTTAGACCTCCTTGGCCTGAAATATGTTCAGTATGTCAAATATGGACTACTGTATGGTTGATGAGACATCATAAGGAGTCAATTGGTCTGTAAAGAAAATTCAAAATTGAAAACTCCTTGGCCTTAAATATGTTCAGTATGACAAATATGGACTACTGTATGGTTGATGAGACATCAGAAAGATTCAATTGGTCTGTATAGAATGTCAAGATTGAGAACTCCTTGGCCTGAAATATGTTCAGTATGTCAAATATGGACTACTGTATGGTTGATGAGAGTCAGTTGGTCTGTATAGAAAGACAAGATTGAGAACTCCTTGGCCTGAAATATGTTCAGTATATCAAATATGGACTACTGTATGGTTGATGAGACATCATAAGGAGTCAATTGGTCTGTAAAGAAAATTCAAAATTGAGAACTCCTTGACCTGAAATATGTTCAGTATGTCAAATATGGACTACTGTATGGTTGATGAGAGTCAATTGGTCTGTATAGGAGTTAATTGGTCTGTATAGAAAGTTCAAGATTGAGAACTCCTTGGCCTAAAATATGTTCAGTATGTCAAATATGGACTACTGTACGGATGATGAGACATCAGAAAGAGTCAATTGGTCTGTATAGAAAGTTCAAGATTGAGAACTCCTTGACCTGAAATATGTTCAGTATATCAAATATGAACTACTGTATGGCTGATGAGACATCATAAGGAGTCAATTGGTCTGTATAGAAAGTCAAGATTGAGAACTCTTTGGCCTGAAATATGTTCAGTATGTCAAATAAGGACTACTGTATGGTTGATGAGACATCATAATGAGTCAAGTGGTCTGTAAAGAAAATTCAAAATTGAGAACTCCTTAGCTTGAAATATGTTCAGTATGTCAAATATGGACTACTGTATGGTTGATGAGACATCAGAAAGAGTCAATTGGTCTGTAAAGAAAATTCAAAATTTAGACCTCCTTGGCCTGAAATATGTTCAGTATGTCAAATATGGACTACTGTATGGTTGATGAGACATCATAAGGAGTCAATTGGTCTGTAAAGAAAATTCAAAATTGAAAACTCCTTGGCCTTAAATATGTTCAGTATGACAAATATGGACTACTGTATGGTTGATGAGACATCAGAAAGATTCAATTGGTCTGTATAAAAAGTCAAGATTGAGAACTCCTTGGCCTGAAATATGTTCAGTATATCAAATATGAACTACTGTATGGTTGATGAGACATCATAAGGAGTCAATTGGTCTGTAAAGAAAATTCAAAATTGAAAACTCCTTGGCCTGAAATATGTTTAATATGACAAATATGGACTACTGTATGGTTGATGAGACATCAGAAAGATTCAATTGGTCTGTATAGAATGTCAAGATTGAGAACTCCTTGGCCTGAAATATGTTCAGTATGTCAAATATGGACTACTGTATGGTTGATGAGAGTCAGTTGGTCTGTATAGAAAGACAAGATTGAGAACTCCTTGGCCTGAAATATGTTCAGTATATCAAATATGGACTACTGTATGGTTGATGAGAGTCAATTGGTCTGTATAGAAAGACAAGATTGAGAACTCCTTGGCCTGAAATAAGTTCAGTATATCAAATATGGACTACTGTATGGTTGATGAGACATCATAAGGAGTCAATTGGTCTGTAAAGAAAATTCAAAATTGAGAACTCCTTGACCTGAAATATGTTCAGTATGTCAAATATGGACTACTGTATGGTTGATGAGAGTCAATTGGTCTGTATAGGAGTTAATTGGTCTGTATAGAAAGTTCAAGATTGAGAACTCCTTGGCCTAAAATATGTTCAGTATGACAAATATGGACTACTGTATTGTTGATAAGACATCAGAAAGAGTCAATTGGTCTGTATAGAAAGTCAAGATTCAGGACTCCTTGGCCTGAAATATGTTCAGTATGTCAAATATGGACTACTGTATGGTTGATGAGAGTCAATTGGTCTGTATAGGAGTTAATTGGTCTGTATAGAAAGTTCAAGATTGAGAACTCCTTGGCCTAAAATATGTTCAGTATGTCAAATATGGACTACTGTATGGATGATGAGACATCATAAGGAGTCAATTAGTCTGTATAGAAAGTTCAAGATTGAGAACTCCTTGGCCTAAAATATGTTCAATATGTCAAATATGGACTACTGTATGGATGATGAGACATCATAAGGAGTCAATTAGTCTGTATAAAAAGTTCAAGATTGAGAACTTCTTGGCCTAAAATATGTTCAGTATGTCAAATATGGACTACTGTATGGTTGATGAGACATCATAATGAGTCAAGTGGTCTGTAAAGAAAATTCAAAATTGAGAACTCCTTAGCTTGAAATATGTTCAGTATGTCAAATATGGACTACTGTATGGTTGATGAGACATCAGAAAGAGTCAATTGGTCTGTAAAGAAAATTCAAAATTTAGACCTCCTTGGCCTGAAATATGTTCAGTATGTCAAATATGGACTACTGTATGGTTGATGAGACATCATAAGGAGTCAATTGGTCTGTAAAGAAAATTCAAAATTGAAAACTCCTTGGCCTTAAATATGTTCAGTATGACAAATATGGACTACTGTATGGTTGATGAGACATCAGAAAGATTCAATTGGTCTGTATAAAAAGTCAAGATTGAGAACTCCTTGGCCTGAAATATGTTCAGTATATCAAATATGAACTACTGTATGGTTGATGAGACATCATAAGGAGTCAATTGGTCTGTAAAGAAAATTCAAAATTGAAAACTCCTTGGCCTGAAATATGTTTAATATGACAAATATGGACTACTGTATGGTTGATGAGACATCAGAAAGATTCAATTGGTCTGTATAGAATGTCAAGATTGAGAACTCCTTGGCCTGAAATATGTTCAGTATGTCAAATATGGACTACTGTATGGTTGATGAGAGTCAGTTGGTCTGTATAGAAAGACAAGATTGAGAACTCCTTGGCCTGAAATATGTTCAGTATATCAAATATGGACTACTGTATGGTTGATGAGAGTCAATTGGTCTGTATAGAAAGACAAGATTGAGAACTCCTTGGCCTGAAATATGTTCAGTATATCAAATATGGACTACTGTATGGTTGATGAGACATCATAAGGAGTCAATTGGTCTGTAAAGAAAATTCAAAATTGAGAACTCCTTGACCTGAAATATGTTCAGTATGTCAAATATGGACTACTGTATGGTTGATGAGAGTCAATTGGTCTGTATAGGAGTTAATTGGTCTGTATAGAAAGTTCAAGATTGAGAACTCCTTGGCCTGAAATATGTTCAGTATGTCAAATATGGACTACTGTATGGTTGATGAGACATCAGAAAGATTCAACTGGTCTGTATAGAATGTCAAGATTGAGAACTCCTTAACCTGAAATATGTTCAGTATGTCAAATTTGGACTACTGTATGGTTGATGAGACATCAGAAAGAGTCAATTGGTCTGTATAGAAAGTTCAAGATTGAGAACTCCTTGACCTGAAATATGTTCAGTATATCAAATATGAACTACTGTATGGCTGATGAGACATCATAAGGAGTCAATTGGTCTGTATAGAAAGTCAAGATTGAGAACTCTTTGGCCTGAAATATGTTCAGTATGTCAAATATGGACTACTGTATGGTTGATGAGACATCATAATGAGTCAAGTGGTCTGTAAAGAAAATTCAAAATTGAGAACTCCTTAGCTTGAAATATGTTCAGTATGTCAAATATGGACTACTGTATGGTTGATGAGACATCAGAAAAAGTCAATTGGTCTGTAAAGAAAATTCAAAATTTAGACCTCCTTGGCCTGAAATATGTTCAGTATGTCAAATATGGACTACTGTATGGTTGATGAGACATCATAAGGAGTCAATTGGTCTGTAAAGAAAATTCAAAATTGAAAACTCCTTGGCCTTAAATATGTTCAGTATGACAAATATGGACTACTGTATGGTTGATGAGACATCAGAAAGATTCAATTGGTCTGTATAAAAAGTCAAGATTGAGAACTCCTTGGCCTGAAATATGTTCAGTATATCAAATATGAACTACTGTATGGTTGATGAGACATCATAAGGAGTCAATTGGTCTGTAAAGAAAATTCAAAATTGAAAACTCCTTGGCCTGAAATATGTTTAATATGACAAATATGGACTACTGTATGGTTGATGAGACATCAGAAAGATTCAATTGGTCTGTATAGAATGTCAAGATTGAGAACTCCTTGGCCTGAAATATGTTCAGTATGTCAAATATGGACTACTGTATGGTTGATGAGAGTCAGTTGGTCTGTATAGAAAGACAAGATTGAGAACTCCTTGGCCTGAAATATGTTCAGTATATCAAATATGGACTACTGTATGGTTGATGAGAGTCAATTGGTCTGTATAGAAAGACAAGATTGAGAACTCCTTGGCCTGAAATATGTTCAGTATATCAAATATGGACTACTGTATGGTTGATGAGACATCATAAGGAGTCAATTGGTCTGTAAAGAAAATTCAAAATTGAGAACTCCTTGACCTGAAATATGTTCAGTATGTCAAATATGGACTACTGTATGGTTGATGAGAGTCAATTGGTCTGTATAGGAGTTAATTGGTCTGTATAGAAAGTTCAAGATTGAGAACTCCTTGGCCTGAAATATGTTCAGTATGTCAAATATGGACTACTGTATGGTTGATGAGACATCAGAAAGATTCAACTGGTCTGTATAGAATGTCAAGATTGAGAACTCCTTAACCTGAAATATGTTCAGTATGTCAAATTTGGACTACTGTATGGTTGATGAGACATCAGAAAGAGTCAATTGGTCTGTATAGAAAGTTCAAGATTGAGAACTCCTTGACCTGAAATATGTTCAGTATATCAAATATGAACTACTGTATGGCTGATGAGACATCATAAGGAGTCAATTGGTCTGTATAGAAAGTCAAGATTGAGAACTCTTTGGCCTGAAATATGTTCAGTATGTCAAATAAGGACTACTGTATGGTTGATGAGACATCATAATGAGTCAAGTGGTCTGTAAAGAAAATTCAAAATTGAGAACTCCTTAGCTTGAAATATGTTCAGTATGTCAAATATGGACTACTGTATGGTTGATGAGACATCAGAAAGAGTCAATTGGTCTGTAAAGAAAATTCAAAATTTAGACCTCCTTGGCCTGAAATATGTTCAGTATGTCAAATATGGACTACTGTATGGTTGATGAGACATCATAAGGAGTCAATTGGTCTGTAAAGAAAATTCAAAATTGAAAACTCCTTGGCCTTAAATATGTTCAGTATGACAAATATGGACTACTGTATGGTTGATGAGACATCAGAAAGATTCAATTGGTCTGTATAAAAAGTCAAGATTGAGAACTCCTTTGCCTGAAATATGTTCAGTATATCAAATATGAACTACTGTATGGTTGATGAAACATCATAAGGAGTCAATTGGTCTGTAAAGAAAATTCAAAATTGAAAACTCCTTGGCCTGAAATATGTTTAATATGACAAATATGGACTACTGTATGGTTGATGAGACATCAGAAAGATTCAATTGGTCTGTATAGAATGTCAAGATTGAGAACTCCTTGGCCTGAAATATGTTCAGTATGTCAAATATGGACTACTGTATGGTTGATGAGAGTCAGTTGGTCTGTATAGAAAGACAAGATTGAGAACTCCTTGGCCTGAAATATGTTCAGTATATCAAATATGGACTACTGTATGGTTGATGAGACATCATAAGGAGTCAATTGGTCTGTAAAGAAAATTCAAAATTGAGAACTCCTTGACCTGAAATATGTTCAGTATGTCAAATATGGACTACTGTATGGTTGATGAGAGTCAATTGGTCTGTATAGGAGTTAATTGGTCTGTATAGAAAGTTCAAGATTGAGAACTCCTTGGCCTAAAATATGTTCAGTATGTCAAATATGGACTACTGTATGGATGATGAGACATCAGAAAGAGTCAATTGGTCTGTATAGAAAGTTCAAGATTGAGAACTCCTTGACCTGAAATATGTTCAGTATATCAAATATGAACTACTGTATGGCTGATGAGACATCATAAGGAGTCAATTGGTCTGTATAGAAAGTCAAGATTGAGAACTCTTTGGCCTGAAATATGTTCAGTATGTCAAATAAGGACTACTGTATGGTTGATGAGACATCATAATGAGTCAAGTGGTCTGTAAAGAAAATTCAAAATTGAGAACTCCTTAGCTTGAAATATGTTCAGTATGTCAAATATGGACTACTGTATGGTTGATGAGACATCAGAAAGAGTCAATTGGTCTGTAAAGAAAATTCAAAATTTAGACCTCCTTGGCCTGAAATATGTTCAGTATGTCAAATATGGACTACTGTATGGTTGATGAGACATCATAAGGAGTCAATTGGTCTGTAAAGAAAATTCAAAATTGAAAACTCCTTGGCCTTAAATATGTTCAGTATGACAAATATGGACTACTGTATGGTTGATGAGACATCAGAAAGATTCAATTGGTCTGTATAAAAAGTCAAGATTGAGAACTCCTTGGCCTGAAATATGTTCAGTATATCAAATATGAACTACTGTATGGTTGATGAGACATCATAAGGAGTCAATTGGTCTGTAAAGAAAATTCAAAATTGAAAACTCCTTGGCCTGAAATATATTTAATATGACAAATATGGACTACTGTATGGTTGATGAGACATCAGAAAGATTCAATTGGTCTGTATAGAATGTCAAGATTGAGAACTCCTTGGCCTGAAATATGTTCAGTATGTCAAATATGGACTACTGTATGGTTGATGAGAGTCAGTTGGTCTGTATAGAAAGACAAGATTGAGAACTCCTTGGCCTGAAATATGTTCAGTATATCAAATATGGACTACTGTATGGTTGATGAGACATCATAAGGAGTCAATTGGTCTGTAAAGAAAATTCAAAATTGAGAACTCCTTGACCTGAAATATGTTCAGTATGTCAAATATGGACTACTGTATGGTTGATGAGAGTCAATTGGTCTGTATAGGAGTTAATTGGTCTGTATAGAAAGTTCAAGATTGAGAACTCCTTGGCCTAAAATATGTTCAGTATGTCAAATATGGACTACTGTATGGATGATGAGACATCAGAAAGAGTCAATTGGTCTGTATAGAAAGTTCAAGATTGAGAACTCCTTGACCTGAAATATGTTCAGTATATCAAATATGAACTACTGTATGGCTGATGAGACATCATAAGGAGTCAATTGGTCTGTATAGAAAGTCAAGATTGAGAACTCTTTGGCCTGAAATATGTTCAGTATGTCAAATAAGGACTACTGTATGGTTGATGAGACATCATAATGAGTCAAGTGGTCTGTAAAGAAAATTCAAAATTGAGAACTCCTTAGCTTGAAATATGTTCAGTATGTCAAATATGGACTACTGTATGGTTGATGAGACATCAGAAAGAGTCAATTGGTCTGTAAAGAAAATTCAAAATTTAGACCTCCTTGGCCTGAAATATGTTCAGTATGTCAAATATGGACTACTGTATGGTTGATGAGACATCATAAGGAGTCAATTGGTCTGTAAAGAAAATTCAAAATTGAAAACTCCTTGGCCTTAAATATGTTCAGTATGACAAATATGGACTACTGTATGGTTGATGAGACATCAGAAAGATTCAATTGGTCTGTATAAAAAGTCAAGATTGAGAACTCCTTGGCCTGAAATATGTTCAGTATATCAAATATGAACTACTGTATGGTTGATGAGACATCATAAGGAGTCAATTGGTCTGTAAAGAAAATTCAAAATTGAAAACTCCTTGGCCTGAAATATGTTTAATATGACAAATATGGACTACTGTATGGTTGATGAGACATCAGAAAGATTCAATTGGTCTGTATAGAATGTCAAGATTGAGAACTCCTTGGCCTGAAATATGTTCAGTATGTCAAATATGGACTACTGTATGGTTGATGAGAGTCAGTTGGTCTGTATAGAAAGACAAGATTGAGAACTCCTTGGCCTGAAATATGTTCAGTATATCAAATATGGACTACTGTATGGTTGATGAGAGTCAATTGGTCTGTATAGAAAGACAAGATTGAGAACTCCTTGGCCTGAAATAAGTTCAGTATATCAAATATGGACTACTGTATGGTTGATGAGACATCATAAGGAGTCAATTGGTCTGTAAAGAAAATTCAAAATTGAGAACTCCTTGACCTGAAATATGTTCAGTATGTCAAATATGGACTACTGTATGGTTGATGAGAGTCAATTGGTCTGTATAGGAGTTAATTGGTCTGTATAGAAAGTTCAAGATTGAGAACTCCTTGGCCTAAAATATGTTCAGTATGACAAATATGGACTACTGTATTGTTGATAAGACATCAGAAAGAGTCAATTGGTCTGTATAGAAAGTCAAGATTCAGGACTCCTTGGCCTGAAATATGTTCAGTATGTCAAATATGGACTACTGTATGGTTGATGAGAGTCAATTGGTCTGTATAGGAGTTAATTGGTCTGTATAGAAAGTTCAAGATTGAGAACTCCTTGGCCTAAAATATGTTCAGTATGTCAAATATGGACTACTGTATGGATGATGAGACATCATAAGGAGTCAATTAGTCTGTATAGAAAGTTCAAGATTGAGAACTCCTTGGCCTAAAATATGTTCAATATGTCAAATATGGACTACTGTATGGATGATGAGACATCATAAGGAGTCAATTAGTCTGTATAAAAAGTTCAAGATTGAGAACTTCTTGGCCTAAAATATGTTCAGTATGTCAAATATGGACTACTGTATGGTTGATGAGACATCATAAGGAGTCAATTGTTCTGTATAGAAAGTCAAGATTGAGAACTCCTTGGCCTGAAATATGTTCAGTATGTCAAATATGGACTACTGTATGGTTGATGAGACATCAGAAAGAGTCAATTGGTCTGTATAGAATGTCAAGATTGAGAACTCCTTAACCTGAAATATGTTCAGTATGTCAAATTTGGACTACTGTATGGTTGATGAGACATCAGAAAGAGTCAATTGGTCTGTATAGAAAGTTCAAGATTGAGAACTCCTTGACCTGAAATATGTTCAGTATATCAAATATGAACTACTGTATGGCTGATGAGACATCATAAGGAGTCAATTGGTCTGTATAGAAAGTCAAGATTGAGAACTCTTTGGCTTGAAATATGTTCAGTATGTCAAATAAGGACTACTGTATGGTTGATGAGACATAATGAGTCAAGTGGTCTGTAAAGAAAATTCAAAATTGAGAACTCCTTAGCCTGAAATATGTTCAGTATGTCAAATATGGACTACTGTATGGTTGATGAGACATCAGAAAGAGTCAATTGGTCTGTAAAGAAAATTCAAAATTTAGACCTCCTTGGCCTGAAATATATTCAGTATGTCAAATATGGACTACTGTATGGTTGATGAGACATCATAAGGAGTCAATTGGTCTGTAAAGAAAATTCAAAATTGAAAACTCCTTGGCCTTAAATATGTTCAGTATGACAAATATGGACTACTGTATGGTTGATGAGACATCAGAAAGATTCAATTGGTCTGTATAAAAAGTCAAGATTGAGAACTCCTTGGCCTGAAATATGTTCAGTATATCAAATATGAACTACTGTATGGTTGATGAGACATCATAAGGAGTCAATTGGTCTGTAAAGAAAATTCAAAATTGAAAACTCCTTGGCCTGAAATATGTTTAGTATGACAAATATGGACTACTGTATGGTTGATGAGACATCAGAAAGATTCAATTGGTCTGTATAGAATGTCAAGATTGAGAACTCCTTGGCCTGAAATATGTTCAGTATGTCAAATATGGACTACTGTATGGTTGATGAGAGTCAGTTGGTCTGTATAGAAAGACAAGATTGAGAACTCCTTGGCCTGAAATATGTTCAGTATATCAAATATGGACTACTGTATGGTTGATGAGACATCATAAGGAGTCAATTGGTCTGTAAAGAAAGTTCAAGATTGAGAACTCCTTGGCTTCCAAAATATGTTCAGTATGTCAAATATGGACTACTGTATGGTTGATGAGACATCATAAGGAGTCAATTGGTCTGTATAGAAAATGCAAAATTGAGAACTCTTTTGCCTGAAATATGTTCAGTGTATCAAATATGGACTACTGTATGGTTGATGAGACATCATAAGGATTCAATTGGTCTGTAAAGAAAATTCAAGATTGAGAACTCCTTGGCCTGAAATATGTTCAGTATGTCAAATATGGACTACTTTATGGTTGATGAGACATCAGAAAGAGTCTATTGGTGAAATATGTTCAATATGTCAAATATGGACTACTCTATGGTTGATGAGACATCATAAGGAGTCAATTAGTCTGTATAGAAAGTTCAAGATTGAGAACTCCTTGGCCTGAAATATGTTCAGTATGTCAAATATGGACTACTGTATGGTTGATGAGAGTCAATTGGTCTGTATAGGAGTCAATTGTTCTGTATAGAAAGTCAAGATTGAGAACTCCTTGGCCTGAAATATGTTCAGTATGTCAAATATGGACTACTGTATGGTTGATGAGACATCAGAAAGATTCAACTGGTCTGTATAGAATGTCAAGATTGAGAACTCCTTAACCTGAAATATGTTCAGTATGTCAAATTTGGACTACTGTATGGTTGATGAGACATCAGAAAGAGTCAATTGGTCTGTGTAGAAAGTTCAAGATTGAGAACTCCTTGACCTGAAATATGTTCAGTATATCAAATATGAACTACTGTATGGCTGATGAGACATCATAAGGAGTCAATTGGTCTGTATAGAAAGTCAAGATTGAGAACTCTTTGGCTTGAAATATGTTCAGTATGTCAAATAAGGACTACTGTATGGTTGATGAGACATCATAATGAGTCAAGTGGTCTGTAAAGAAAATTCAAAATTGAGAACTCCTTAGCCTGAAATATGTTCAGTATGTCAAATATGGACTACTGTATGGTTGATGAGACATCAGAAAGAGTCAATTGGTCTGTAAAGAAAATTCAAAATTTAGACCTCCTTGGCCTGAAATATATTCAGTATGTCAAATATGGACTACTGTATGGTTGATGAGACATCATAAGGAGTCAATTGGTCTGTAAAGAAAATTCAAAATTGAAAACTCCTTGGCCTTAAATATGTTCAGTATGACAAATATGGACTACTGTATGGTTGATGAGACATCAGAAAGATTCAATTGGTCTGTATAAAAAGTCAAGATTGAGAACTCCTTGGCCTGAAATATGTTCAGTATATCAAATATGAACTACTGTATGGTTGATGAGACATCATAAGGAGTCAATTGGTCTGTAAAGAAAATTCAAAATTGAAAACTCCTTGGCCTGAAATATGTTTAGTATGACAAATATGGACTACTGTATGGTTGATGAGACATCAGAAAGATTCAATTGGTCTGTATAGAATGTCAAGATTGAGAACTCCTTGGCCTGAAATATGTTCAGTATGTCAAATATGGACTACTGTATGGTTGATGAGAGTCAATTGGTCTGTATAGGAGTTAATTGGTCTGTATAGAAAGTTCAAGATTGAGAACTCCTTGGCCTGAAATATGTTCAGTATGTCAAATATGGACTACTGTATGGTTGATGAGACATCAGAAAGATTCAACTGGTCTGTATAGAATGTCAAGATTGAGAACTCCTTAACCTGAAATATGTTCAGTATGTCAAATTTGGACTACTGTATGGTTGATGAGACATCAGAAAGAGTCAATTGGTCTGTATAGAAAGTTCAAGATTGAGAACTCCTTGACCTGAAATATGTTCAGTATATCAAATATGAACTACTGTATGGCTGATGAGACATCATAAGGAGTCAATTGGTCTGTATAGAAAGTCAAGATTGAGAACTCTTTGGCCTGAAATATGTTCAGTATGTCAAATATGGACTACTGTATGGTTGATGAGACATCATAATGAGTCAAGTGGTCTGTAAAGAAAATTCAAAATTGAGAACTCCTTAGCTTGAAATATGTTCAGTATGTCAAATATGGACTACTGTATGGTTGATGAGACATCAGAAAAAGTCAATTGGTCTGTAAAGAAAATTCAAAATTTAGACCTCCTTGGCCTGAAATATGTTCAGTATGTCAAATATGGACTACTGTATGGTTGATGAGACATCATAAGGAGTCAATTGGTCTGTAAAGAAAATTCAAAATTGAAAACTCCTTGGCCTTAAATATGTTCAGTATGACAAATATGGACTACTGTATGGTTGATGAGACATCAGAAAGATTCAATTGGTCTGTATAAAAAGTCAAGATTGAGAACTCCTTGGCCTGAAATATGTTCAGTATATCAAATATGAACTACTGTATGGTTGATGAGACATCATAAGGAGTCAATTGGTCTGTAAAGAAAATTCAAAATTGAAAACTCCTTGGCCTGAAATATGTTTAATATGACAAATATGGACTACTGTATGCTTGATGAGACATCAGAAAGATTCAATTGGTCTGTATAGAATGTCAAGATTGAGAACTCCTTGGCCTGAAATATGTTCAGTATGTCAAATATGGACTACTGTATGGTTGATGAGAGTCAGTTGGTCTGTATAGAAAGACAAGATTGAGAACTCCTTGGCCTGAAATATGTTCAGTATATCAAATATGGACTACTGTATGGTTGATGAGAGTCAATTGGTCTGTATAGAAAGACAAGATTGAGAACTCCTTGGCCTGAAATATGTTCAGTATATCAAATATGGACTACTGTATGGTTGATGAGACATCATAAGGAGTCAATTGGTCTGTAAAGAAAATTCAAAATTGAGAACTCCTTGACCTGAAATATGTTCAGTATGTCAAATATGGACTACTGTATGGTTGATGAGAGTCAATTGGTCTGTATAGGAGTTAATTGGTCTGTATAGAAAGTTCAAGATTGAGAACTCCTTGGCCTGAAATATGTTCAGTATGTCAAATATGGACTACTGTATGGTTGATGAGACATCAGAAAGATTCAACTGGTCTGTATAGAATGTCAAGATTGAGAACTCCTTAACCTGAAATATGTTCAGTATGTCAAATTTGGACTACTGTATGGTTGATGAGACATCAGAAAGAGTCAATTGGTCTGTATAGAAAGTTCAAGATTGAGAACTCCTTGACCTGAAATATGTTCAGTATATCAAATATGAACTACTGTATGGCTGATGAGACATCATAAGGAGTCAATTGGTCTGTATAGAAAGTCAAGATTGAGAACTCTTTGGCCTGAAATATGTTCAGTATGTCAAATAAGGACTACTGTATGGTTGATGAGACATCATAATGAGTCAAGTGGTCTGTAAAGAAAATTCAAAATTGAGAACTCCTTAGCTTGAAATATGTTCAGTATGTCAAATATGGACTACTGTATGGTTGATGAGACATCAGAAAGAGTCAATTGGTCTGTAAAGAAAATTCAAAATTTAGACCTCCTTGGCCTGAAATATGTTCAGTATGTCAAATATGGACTACTGTATGGTTGATGAGACATCATAAGGAGTCAATTGGTCTGTAAAGAAAATTCAAAATTGAAAACTCCTTGGCCTTAAATATGTTCAGTATGACAAATATGGACTACTGTATGGTTGATGAGACATCAGAAAGATTCAATTGGTCTGTATAAAAAGTCAAGATTGAGAACTCCTTTGCCTGAAATATGTTCAGTATATCAAATATGAACTACTGTATGGTTGATGAAACATCATAAGGAGTCAATTGGTCTGTAAAGAAAATTCAAAATTGAAAACTCCTTGGCCTGAAATATGTTTAATATGACAAATATGGACTACTGTATGGTTGATGAGACATCAGAAAGATTCAATTGGTCTGTATAGAATGTCAAGATTGAGAACTCCTTGGCCTGAAATATGTTCAGTATGTCAAATATGGACTACTGTATGGTTGATGAGAGTCAGTTGGTCTGTATAGAAAGACAAGATTGAGAACTCCTTGGCCTGAAATATGTTCAGTATATCAAATATGGACTACTGTATGGTTGATGAGACATCATAAGGAGTCAATTGGTCTGTAAAGAAAATTCAAAATTGAGAACTCCTTGACCTGAAATATGTTCAGTATGTCAAATATGGACTACTGTATGGTTGATGAGAGTCAATTGGTCTGTATAGGAGTTAATTGGTCTGTATAGAAAGTTTAAGATTGAGAACTCCTTGGCCTAAAATATGTTCAGTATGTCAAATATGGACTACTGTATGGATGATGAGACATCAGAAAGAGTCAATTGGTCTGTATAGAAAGTTCAAGATTGAGAACTCCTTGACCTGAAATATGTTCAGTATATCAAATATGAACTACTGTATGGCTGATGAGACATCATAAGGAGTCAATTGGTCTGTATAGAAAGTCAAGATTGAGAACTCTTTGGCCTGAAATATGTTCAGTATGTCAAATAAGGACTACTGTATGGTTGATGAGACATCATAATGAGTCAAGTGGTCTGTAAAGAAAATTCAAAATTGAGAACTCCTTAGCTTGAAATATGTTCAGTATGTCAAATATGGACTACTGTATGGTTGATGAGACATCAGAAAGAGTCAATTGGTCTGTAAAGAAAATTCAAAATTTAGACCTCCTTGGCCTGAAATATGTTCAGCATGTCAAATATGGACTACTGTATGGTTGATGAGACATCATAAGGAGTCAATTGGTCTGTAAAGAAAATTCAAAATTGAAAACTCCTTGGCCTTAAATATGTTCAGTATGACAAATATGGACTACTGTATGGTTGATGAGACATCAGAAAGATTCAATTGGTCTGTATAAAAAGTCAAGATTGAGAACTCCTTGGCCTGAAATATGTTCAGTATATCAAATATGAACTACTGTATGGTTGATGAGACATCATAAGGAGTCAATTGGTCTGTAAAGAAAATTCAAAATTGAAAACTCCTTGGCCTGAAATATGTTTAATATGACAAATATGGACTACTGTATGGTTGATGAGACATCAGAAAGATTCAATTGGTCTGTATAGAATGTCAAGATTGAGAACTCCTTGGCCTGAAATATGTTCAGTATGTCAAATATGGACTACTGTATGGTTGATGAGAGTCAGTTGGTCTGTATAGAAAGACAAGATTGAGAACTCCTTGGCCTGAAATATGTTCAGTATATCAAATATGGACTACTGTATGGTTGATGAGAGTCAATTGGTCTGTATAGAAAGACAAGATTGAGAACTCCTTGGCCTGAAATAAGTTCAGTATATCAAATATGGACTACTGTATGGTTGATGAGACATCATAAGGAGTCAATTGGTCTGTAAAGAAAATTCAAAATTGAGAACTCCTTGACCTGAAATATGTTCAGTATGTCAAATATGGACTACTGTATGGTTGATGAGAGTCAATTGGTCTGTATAGGAGTTAATTGGTCTGTATAGAAAGTTCAAGATTGAGAACTCCTTGGCCTAAAATATGTTCAGTATGACAAATATGGACTACTGTATTGTTGATAAGACATCAGAAAGAGTCAATTGGTCTGTATAGAAAGTCAAGATTCAGGACTCCTTGGCCTGAAATATGTTCAGTATGTCAAATATGGACTACTGTATGGTTGATGAGAGTCAATTGGTCTGTATAGGAGTTAATTGGTCTGTATAGAAAGTTCAAGATTGAGAACTCCTTGGCCTAAAATATGTTCAGTATGTCAAATATGGACTACTGTATGGATGATGAGACATCATAAGGAGTCAATTAGTCTGTATAGAAAGTTCAAGATTGAGAACTCCTTGGCCTAAAATATGTTCAATATGTCAAATATGGACTACTGTATGGATGATGAGACATCATAAGGAGTCAATTAGTCTGTATAAAAAGTTCAAGATTGAGAACTTCTTGGCCTAAAATATGTTCAGTATGTCAAATATGGACTACTGTATGGATGATGAGACATCATAAGGAGTCAATTGGTCTGTAAAGAAAATTCAAAATTGAAAACTCCTTGGCCTGAAATATGTTTAATATGACAAATATGGACTACTGTATGCTTGATGAGACATCAGAAAGATTCAATTGGTCTGTATAGAATGTCAAGATTGAGAACTCCTTGGCCTGAAATATGTTCAGTATGTCAAATATGGACTACTGTATGGTTGATGAGAGTCAGTTGGTCTGTATAGAAAGACAAGATTGAGAACTCCTTGGCCTGAAATATGTTCAGTATATCAAATATGGACTACTGTATGGTTGATGAGAGTCAATTGGTCTGTATAGAAAGACAAGATTGAGAACTCCTTGGCCTGAAATATGTTCAGTATATCAAATATGGACTACTGTATGGTTGATGAGACATCATAAGGAGTCAATTGGTCTGTAAAGAAAATTCAAAATTGAGAACTCCTTGACCTGAAATATGTTCAGTATGTCAAATATGGACTACTGTATGGTTGATGAGAGTCAATTGGTCTGTATAGGAGTTAATTGGTCTGTATAGAAAGTTCAAGATTGAGAACTCCTTGGCCTGAAATATGTTCAGTATGTCAAATATGGACTACTGTATGGTTGATGAGACATCAGAAAGATTCAACTGGTCTGTATAGAATGTCAAGATTGAGAACTCCTTAACCTGAAATATGTTCAGTATGTCAAATTTGGACTACTGTATGGTTGATGAGACATCAGAAAGAGTCAATTGGTCTGTATAGAAAGTTCAAGATTGAGAACTCCTTGACCTGAAATATGTTCAGTATATCAAATATGAACTACTGTATGGCTGATGAGACATCATAAGGAGTCAATTGGTCTGTATAGAAAGTCAAGATTGAGAACTCTTTGGCCTGAAATATGTTCAGTATGTCAAATAAGGACTACTGTATGGTTGATGAGACATCATAATGAGTCAAGTGGTCTGTAAAGAAAATTCAAAATTGAGAACTCCTTAGCTTGAAATATGTTCAGTATGTCAAATATGGACTACTGTATGGTTGATGAGACATCAGAAAGAGTCAATTGGTCTGTAAAGAAAATTCAAAATTTAGACCTCCTTGGCCTGAAATATGTTCAGTATGTCAAATATGGACTACTGTATGGTTGATGAGACATCATAAGGAGTCAATTGGTCTGTAAAGAAAATTCAAAATTGAAAACTCCTTGGCCTTAAATATGTTCAGTATGACAAATATGGACTACTGTATGGTTGATGAGACATCAGAAAGATTCAATTGGTCTGTATAAAAAGTCAAGATTGAGAACTCCTTTGCCTGAAATATGTTCAGTATATCAAATATGAACTACTGTATGGTTGATGAAACATCATAAGGAGTCAATTGGTCTGTAAAGAAAATTCAAAATTGAAAACTCCTTGGCCTGAAATATGTTTAATATGACAAATATGGACTACTGTATGGTTGATGAGACATCAGAAAGATTCAATTGGTCTGTATAGAATGTCAAGATTGAGAACTCCTTGGCCTGAAATATGTTCAGTATGTCAAATATGGACTACTGTATGGTTGATGAGAGTCAGTTGGTCTGTATAGAAAGACAAGATTGAGAACTCCTTGGCCTGAAATATGTTCAGTATATCAAATATGGACTACTGTATGGTTGATGAGACATCATAAGGAGTCAATTGGTCTGTAAAGAAAATTCAAAATTGAGAACTCCTTGACCTGAAATATGTTCAGTATGTCAAATATGGACTACTGTATGGTTGATGAGAGTCAATTGGTCTGTATAGGAGTTAATTGGTCTGTATAGAAAGTTTAAGATTGAGAACTCCTTGGCCTAAAATATGTTCAGTATGTCAAATATGGACTACTGTATGGATGATGAGACATCAGAAAGAGTCAATTGGTCTGTATAGAAAGTTCAAGATTGAGAACTCCTTGACCTGAAATATGTTCAGTATATCAAATATGAACTACTGTATGGCTGATGAGACATCATAAGGAGTCAATTGGTCTGTATAGAAAGTCAAGATTGAGAACTCTTTGGCCTGAAATATGTTCAGTATGTCAAATAAGGACTACTGTATGGTTGATGAGACATCATAATGAGTCAAGTGGTCTGTAAAGAAAATTCAAAATTGAGAACTCCTTAGCTTGAAATATGTTCAGTATGTCAAATATGGACTACTGTATGGTTGATGAGACATCAGAAAGAGTCAATTGGTCTGTAAAGAAAATTCAAAATTTAGACCTCCTTGGCCTGAAATATGTTCAGCATGTCAAATATGGACTACTGTATGGTTGATGAGACATCATAAGGAGTCAATTGGTCTGTAAAGAAAATTCAAAATTGAAAACTCCTTGGCCTTAAATATGTTCAGTATGACAAATATGGACTACTGTATGGTTGATGAGACATCAGAAAGATTCAATTGGTCTGTATAAAAAGTCAAGATTGAGAACTCCTTGGCCTGAAATATGTTCAGTATATCAAATATGAACTACTGTATGGTTGATGAGACATCATAAGGAGTCAATTGGTCTGTAAAGAAAATTCAAAATTGAAAACTCCTTGGCCTGAAATATGTTTAATATGACAAATATGGACTACTGTATGGTTGATGAGACATCAGAAAGATTCAATTGGTCTGTATAGAATGTCAAGATTGAGAACTCCTTGGCCTGAAATATGTTCAGTATGTCAAATATGGACTACTGTATGGTTGATGAGAGTCAGTTGGTCTGTATAGAAAGACAAGATTGAGAACTCCTTGGCCTGAAATATGTTCAGTATATCAAATATGGACTACTGTATGGTTGATGAGAGTCAATTGGTCTGTATAGAAAGACAAGATTGAGAACTCCTTGGCCTGAAATAAGTTCAGTATATCAAATATGGACTACTGTATGGTTGATGAGACATCATAAGGAGTCAATTGGTCTGTAAAGAAAATTCAAAATTGAGAACTCCTTGACCTGAAATATGTTCAGTATGTCAAATATGGACTACTGTATGGTTGATGAGAGTCAATTGGTCTGTATAGGAGTTAATTGGTCTGTATAGAAAGTTCAAGATTGAGAACTCCTTGGCCTAAAATATGTTCAGTATGACAAATATGGACTACTGTATTGTTGATAAGACATCAGAAAGAGTCAATTGGTCTGTATAGAAAGTCAAGATTCAGGACTCCTTGGCCTGAAATATGTTCAGTATGTCAAATATGGACTACTGTATGGTTGATGAGAGTCAATTGGTCTGTATAGGAGTTAATTGGTCTGTATAGAAAGTTCAAGATTGAGAACTCCTTGGCCTAAAATATGTTCAGTATGTCAAATATGGACTACTGTATGGATGATGAGACATCATAAGGAGTCAATTAGTCTGTATAGAAAGTTCAAGATTGAGAACTCCTTGGCCTAAAATATGTTCAATATGTCAAATATGGACTACTGTATGGATGATGAGACATCATAAGGAGTCAATTAGTCTGTATAAAAAGTTCAAGATTGAGAACTTCTTGGCCTAAAATATGTTCAGTATGTCAAATATGGACTACTGTATGGTTGATGAGACATCATAAGGAGTTAATTGGTCTGTATAGAAAGTTCAAGATTGAGAACTCCTTGGCTTCCAAAATATGTTCAGTATGTCAAATATGGACTACTGTATGGTTGATGAGACATCATAAGGAGTCAATTGGTCTGTATAGAAAATGCAAAATTGAGAACTCTTTTGCCTGAAATATGTTCAGTGTATCAAATATGGACTACTGTATGGTTGATGAGACATCATAAGGATTCAATTGGTCTGTAAAGAAAATTCAAGATTGAGAACTCCTTGGCCTGAAATATGTTCAGTATGTCAAATATGGACTACTTTATGGTTGATGAGACATCAGAAAGAGTCTATTGGTGAAATATGTTCAATATGTCAAATATGGACTACTCTATGGTTGATGAGACATCATAAGGAGTCAATTAGTCTGTATAGAAAGTTCAAGATTGAGAACTCCTTGGCCTGAAATATGTTCAGTATGTCAAATATGGACTACTGTATGGTTGATGAGAGTCAATTGGTCTGTATAGGAGTCAATTGTTCTGTATAGAAAGTCAAGATTGAGAACTCCTTGGCCTGAAATATGTTCAGTATGTCAAATATGGACTACTGTATGGTTGATGAGACATCAGAAAGATTCAACTGGTCTGTATAGAATGTCAAGATTGAGAACTCCTTAACCTGAAATATGTTCAGTATGTCAAATTTGGACTACTGTATGGTTGATGAGACATCAGAAAGAGTCAATTGGTCTGTATAGAAAGTTCAAGATTGAGAACTCCTTGACCTGAAATATGTTCAGTATATCAAATATGAACTACTGTATGGCTGATGAGACATCATAAGGAGTCAATTGGTCTGTATAGAAAGTCAAGATTGAGAACTCTTTGGCTTGAAATATGTTCAGTATGTCAAATAAGGACTACTGTATGGTTGATGAGACATCATAATGAGTCAAGTGGTCTGTAAAGAAAATTCAAAATTGAGAACTCCTTAGCCTGAAATATGTTCAGTATGTCAAATATGGACTACTGTATGGTTGATGAGACATCAGAAAGAGTCAATTGGTCTGTAAAGAAAATTCAAAATTTAGACCTCCTTGGCCTGAAATATATTCAGTATGTCAAATATGGACTACTGTATGGTTGATGAGACATCATAAGGAGTCAATTGGTCTGTAAAGAAAATTCTAAATTGAAAACTCCTTGGCCTTAAATATGTTCAGTATGACAAATATGGACTACTGTATGGTTGATGAGACATCAGAAAGATTCAATTGGTCTGTATAAAAAGTCAAGATTGAGAACTCCTTGGCCTGAAATATGTTCAGTATATCAAATATGAACTACTGTATGGTTGATGAGACATCATAAGGAGTCAATTGGTCTGTAAAGAAAATTCAAAATTGAAAACTCCTTGGCCTGAAATATGTTTAGTATGACAAATATGGACTACTGTATGGTTGATGAGACATCAGAAAGATTCAATTGGTCTGTATAGAATGTCAAGATTGAGAACTCCTTGGCCTGAAATATGTTCAGTATGTCAAATATGGACTACTGTATGGTTGATGAGAGTCAGTTGGTCTGTATAGAAAGACAAGATTGAGAACTCCTTGGCCTGAAATATGTTCAGTATATCAAATATGGACTACTGTATGGTTGATGAGACATCATAAGGAGTCAATTGGTCTGTAAAGAAAATTCAAAATTGAGAACTCCTTGACCTGAAATATGTTCAGTATGTCAAATATGGACTACTGTATGGTTGATGAGAGTCAATTGGTCTGTATAGGAGTTAATTGGTCTGTATAGAAAGTTCAAGATTGAGAACTCCTTGGCCTAAAATATGTTCAGTATGTCAAATATGGACTACTGTATGGATGATGAGACATCAGAAAGAGTCAATTGGTCTGTATAGAAAGTTCAAGATTGAGAACTCCTTGACCTGAAATATGTTCAGTATATCAAATATGAACTACTGTATGGCTGATGAGACATCATAAGGAGTCAATTGGTCTGTATAGAAAGTCAAGATTGAGAACTCTTTGGCCTGAAATATGTTCAGTATGTCAAATATGGACTACTGTATGGTTGATGAGACATCATAATGAGTCAAGTGGTCTGTAAAGAAAATTCAAAATTGAGAACTCCTTAGCTTGAAATATGTTCAGTATGTCAAATATGGACTACTGTATGGTTGATGAGACATCAGAAAGAGTCAATTGGTCTGTAAAGAAAATTCAAAATTTAGACCTCCTTGGCCTGAAATATGTTCAGTATGTCAAATATGGACTACTGTATGGTTGATGAGACATCATAAGGAGTCAATTGGTCTGTAAAGAAAATTCAAAATTGAAAACTCCTTGGCCTTAAATATGTTCAGTATGACAAATATGGACTACTGTATGGTTGATGAGACATCAGAAAGATTCAATTGGTCTGTATAAAAAGTCAAGATTGAGAACTCCTTGGCCTGAAATATGTTCAGTATATCAAATATGAACTACTGTATGGTTGATGAGACATCATAAGGAGTCAATTGGTCTGTAAAGAAAATTCAAGATTGAGAACTCCTTGGCCTGAAATATGTTCAGTATGTCAAATATGGACTACTTTATGGTTGATGAGACATCAGAAAGAGTCTATTGGTGAAATATGTTCAATATGTCAAATATGGACTACTCTATGGTTGATGAGACATCATAAGGAGTCAATTAGTCTGTATAGAAAGTTCAAGATTGAGAACTCCTTGGCCTGAAATATGTTCAGTATGTCAAATATGGACTACTGTATGGTTGATGAGAGTCAATTGGTCTGTATAGGAGTCAATTGTTCTGTATAGAAAGTCAAGATTGAGAACTCCTTGGCCTGAAATATGTTCAGTATGTCAAATATGGACTACTGTATGGTTGATGAGACATCAGAAAGATTCAACTGGTCTGTATAGAATGTCAAGATTGAGAACTCCTTAACCTGAAATATGTTCAGTATGTCAAATTTGGACTACTGTATGGTTGATGAGACATCAGAAAGAGTCAATTGGTCTGTATAGAAAGTTCAAGATTGAGAACTCCTTGACCTGAAATATGTTCAGTATATCAAATATGAACTACTGTATGGCTGATGAGACATCATAAGGAGTCAATTGGTCTGTATAGAAAGTCAAGATTGAGAACTCTTTGGCTTGAAATATGTTCAGTATGTCAAATAAGGACTACTGTATGGTTGATGAGACATCATAATGAGTCAAGTGATCTGTAAAGAAAATTCAAAATTGAGAACTCCTTAGCCTGAAATATGTTCAGTATGTCAAATATGGACTACTGTATGGTTGATGAGACATCAGAAAGAGTCAATTGGTCTGTAAAGAAAATTCAAAATTTAGACCTCCTTGGCCTGAAATATATTCAGTATGTCAAATATGGACTACTGTATGGTTGATGAGACATCATAAGGAGTCAATTGGTCTGTAAAGAAAATTCAAAATTGAAAACTCCTTGGCCTTAAATATGTTCAGTATGACAAATATGGACTACTGTATGGTTGATGAGACATCAGAAAGATTCAATTGGTCTGTATAAAAAGTCAAGATTGAGAACTCCTTGGCCTGAAATATGTTCAGTATATCAAATATGAACTACTGTATGGTTGATGAGACATCATAAGGAGTCAATTGGTCTGTAAAGAAAATTCAAAATTGAAAACTCCTTGGCCTGAAATATGTTTAGTATGACAAATATGGACTACTGTATGGTTGATGAGACATCAGAAAGATTCAATTGGTCTGTATAGAATGTCAAGATTGAGAACTCCTTGGCCTGAAATATGTTCAGTATGTCAAATATGGACTACTGTATGGTTGATGAGAGTCAGTTGGTCTGTATAGAAAGACAAGATTGAGAACTCCTTGGCCTGAAATATGTTCAGTATATCAAATATGGACTACTGTATGGTTGATGAGACATCATAAGGAGTCAATTGGTCTGTAAAGAAAATTCAAAATTGAGAACTCCTTGACCTGAAATATGTTCAGTATGTCAAAAATGGACTACTGTATGGTTGATGAGAGTCAATTGGTCTGTATAGGAGTTAATTGGTCTGTATAGAAAGTTCAAGATTGAGAACTCCTTGGCCTAAAATATGTTCAGTATGTCAAATATGGACTACTGTATGGATGATGAGACATCAGAAAGAGTCAATTGGTCTGTATAGAAAGTTCAAGATTGAGAACTCCTTGACCTGAAATATGTTCAGTATATCAAATATGAACTACTGTATGGCTGATGAGACATCATAAGGAGTCAATTGGTCTGTATAGAAAGTCAAGATTGAGAACTCTTTGGCCTGAAATATGTTCAGTATGTCAAATATGGACTACTGTATGGTTGATGAGACATCATAATGAGTCAAGTGGTCTGTAAAGAAAATTCAAAATTGAGAACTCCTTAGCTTGAAATATGTTCAGTATGTCAAATATGGACTACTGTATGGTTGATGAGACATCGGAAAGAGTCAATTGGTCTGTAAAGAAAATTCAAAATTTAGACCTCCTTGGCCTGAAATATGTTCAGTATGTCAAATATGGACTACTGTATGGTTGATGAGACATCATAAGGAGTCAATTGGTCTGTAAAGAAAATTCAAAATTGAAAACTCCTTGGCCTTAAATATGTTCAGTATGACAAATATGGACTACTGTATGGTTGATGAGACATCAGAAAGATTCAATTGGTCTGTATAAAAAGTCAAGATTGAGAACTCCTTGGCCTGAAATATGTTCAGTATATCAAATATGAACTACTGTATGGTTGATGAGACATCATAAGGAGTCAATTGGTCTGTAAAGAAAATTCAAAATTGAAAACTCCTTGGCCTGAAATATGTTTAATATGACAAATATGGACTACTGTATGGTTGATGAGACATCAGAAAGATTCAATTGGTCTGTATAGAATGTCAAGATTGAGAACTCCTTGGCCTGAAATATGTTCAGTATGTCAAATATGGACTACTGTATGGTTGATGAGAGTCAGTTGGTCTGTATAGAAAGACAAGATTGAGAACTCCTTGGCCTGAAATATGTTCAGTATATCAAATATGGACTACTGTATGGTTGATGAGAGTCAATTGGTCTGTATAGAAAGACAAGATTGAGAACTCCTTGGCCTGAAATATGTTCAGTATATCAAATATGGACTACTGTATGGTTGATGAGACATCATAAGGAGTCAATTGGTCTGTAAAGAAAATTCAAAATTGAGAACTCCTTGACCTGAAATATGTTCAGTATGTCAAATATGGACTACTGTATGGTTGATGAGAGTCAATTGGTCTGTATAGGAGTTAATTGGTCTGTATAAAAAGTTCAAGATTGAGAACTCCTTGGCCTAAAATATGTTCAGTATGACAAATATGGACTACTGTATTGTTGATAAGACATCAGAAAGAGTCAATTGGTCTGTATAGAAAGTCAAGATTCAGGACTCCTTGGCCTGAAATATGTTCAGTATGTCAAATATGGACTACTGTATGGTTGATGAGAGTCAATTGGTCTGTATAGGAGTTAATTGGTCTGTATAGAGAGTTCAAGATTGAGAACTCCTTGGCCTAAAATATGTTCAGTATGTCAAATATGGACTACTGTATGGTTGATGAGAGTCAATTGGTCTGTATAGGAGTTAATTGGTCTGTATAAAAAGTTCAAGATTGAGAACTCCTTGGCCTAAAATATGTTCAGTATGTCAAATATGGACTACTGTATGGATGATGAGACATCATAAGGAGTCAATTAGTCTGTATAGAAAGTTCAAGATTGAGAACTCCTTGGCCTAAAATATGTTCAATATGTCAAATATGGACTACTGTATGGATGATGAGACATCATAAGGAGTCAATTAGTCTGTATAAAAAGTTCAAGATTGAGAACTTCTTGGCCTAAAATATGTTCAGTATGTCAAATATGGACTACTGTATGGTTGATGAGACATCATAAGGGGTTAATTGGTCTGTATAGAAAGTTCAAGATTGAGAACTCCTTGGCTTCCAAAATATGTTCAGTATGTCAAAAATGGACTACTATATGGTTGATGAGACATCATAAGGACTTAATTGGTCTGTATAGAAAGTTCAAGATTGACAACTCCTTGGCCTAAAATATGTTCAGTATGTCAATTATGGACTACTGTATGGTTGATGAGACATCATAAGGAGTCAATTGGTCTGTATAGAAAATGCAAAATTGAGAACTCTTTTGCCTGAAATATGTTCAGTGTATCAAATATGGACTACTGTATGGTTGATGAGACATCATAAGGATTCAATTGGTCTGTAAAGAATGTCAAGATTGAGAACTCCTTGGCCTGAAATATGTTCAGTATGTCAAATATGAACTACTGTATGGTTGATGAGAGTCAGTTGGTCTGTATAGAAAGACAAGATTGAGAACTCCTTGGCCTGAAATATGTTCAGTATATCAAATATGGACTACTGTATGGTTGATGAGACATCATAAGGAGTCAATTGGTCTGTAAAGAAAATTCAAAATTGAGAACTCCTTGACCTGAAATATGTTCAGTATATCAAATATGAACTACTGTATGGCTGATGAGACATCATAAGGAGTCAATTGGTCTGTATAGAAAGTCAAGATTGAGAACTCTTTGGCCTGAAATATGTTCAGTATGTCAAATATGGACTACTGTATGGTTGATGAGAGTCAATTGGTCTGTATAGGAGTTAATTGGTCTGTATAGAAAGTTCAAGATTGAGAACTCCTTGGCCTAAAATATGTTCAGTATGACAAATATGGACTACTGTATTGTTGATAAGACATCAGAAAGAGTCAATTGGTCTGTATAGAAAGTCAAGATTCAGGACTCCTTGGCCTGAAATATGTTCAGTATGTCAAATATGGACTACTGTATGGTTGATGAGAGTCAATTGGTCTGTATAGGAGTTAATTGGTCTGTATAGACAGTTCAAGATTGAGAACTCCTTGGCCTAAAATATGTTCAGTATGTCAAATATGGACTACTGTATGGATGATGAGACATCATAAGGAGTCAATTAGTCTGTATAGAAAGTTCAAGATTGAGAACTCCTTGGCCTAAAATATGTTCAATATGTCAAATATGGACTACTGTATGGATGATGAGACATCATAAGGAGTCAATTAGTCTGTATAAAAAGTTCAAGATTGAGAACTTCTTGGCCTAAAATATGTTCAGTATGTCAAATATGGACTACTGTATGGTTGATGAGACATCATAAGGGGTTAATTGGTCTGTATAGAAAGTTCAAGATTGAGAACTCCTTGGCTTCCAAAATATGTTCAGTATGTCAAAAATGGACTACTATATGGTTGATGAGACATCATAAGGACTTAATTGGTCTGTATAGAAAGTTCAAGATTGACAACTCCTTGGCCTAAAATATGTTCAGTATGTCAATTATGGACTACTGTATGGTTGATGAGACATCATAAGGAGTCAATTGGTCTGTAAAGAAAATTCAAAATTGAGAAGTCCTTGGCCTGAAATATGTTCAGTATGTCAAATATGGACTACTGTATGGTTGATGAGACATCATAAGGAGTCAATTGGTCTGTATAGAAAATGCAAAATTGAGAACTCTTTTGCCTGAAATATGTTCAGTGTATCAAATATGGACTACTGTATGGTTGATGAGACATCATAAGGATTCAATTGGTCTGTAAAGAATGTCAAGATTGAGAACTCCTTGGCCTGAAATATGTTCAGTATGTCAAATATGGACTACTGTATGGTTGATGAGAGTCAGTTGGTCTGTATAGAAAGACAAGATTGAGAACTCCTTGGCCTGAAATATGTTCAGTATATCAAATATGGACTACTGTATGGTTGATGAGACATCATAAGGAGTCAATTGGTCTGTAAAGAAAATTCAAAATTGAGAACTCCTTGACCTGAAATATGTTCAGTATATCAAATATGAACTACTGTATGGCTGATGAGACATCATAAGGAGTCAATTGGTCTGTATAGAAAGTCAAGATTGAGAACTCTTTGGCCTGAAATATGTTCAGTATGTCAAATAAGGACTACTGTATGGTTGATGAGACATCATAATGAGTCAAGTGGTCTGTAAAGAAAATTCAAAATTGAGAACTCCTTAGCCTGAAATATGTTCAGTATGTCAAATATGGACTACTGTATGGTTGATGAGACATCAGAAAGAGTCAATTGGTCTGTAAAGAAAATTCAAAATTTAGACCTCCTTGGCCTGAAATATGTTCAGTATGTCAAATATGGACTACTGTATGGTTGATGAGACATCATAAGGAGTCAATTGGTCTGTAAAGAAAATTCAAAATTGAAAACTCCTTGGCCTTAAATATGTTCAGTATGACAAATATGGACTACTGTATGGTTGATGAGACATCAGAAAGATTCAATTGGTCTGTATAAAAAGTCAAGATTGAGAACTCCTTGGCCTGAAATATGTTCAGTATATCAAATATGAACTACTGTATGGTTGATGAGACATCATAAGGAGTCAATTGGTCTGTAAAGAAAATTCAAAATTGAAAACTCCTTGGCCTGAAATATGTTTAGTATGACAAATATGGACTACTGTATGGTTGATGAGACATCAGAAAGATTCAATTGGTCTGTATAGAATGTCAAGATTGAGAACTCCTTGGCCTGAAATATGTTCAGTATGTCAAATATGGACTACTGTATGGTTGATGAGAGTCAGTTGGTCTGTATAGAAAGACAAGATTGAGAACTCCTTGGCCTGAAATATGTTCAGTATATCAAATATGGACTACTGTATGGTTGATGAGACATCATAAGGAGTCAATTGGTCTGTAAAGAAAATTCAAAATTGAGAACTCCTTGACCTGAAATATGTTCAGTATGTCAAATATGGACTACTGTATGGTTGATGAGAGTCAATTGGTCTGTATAGGAGTTAATTGGTCTGTATAGAAAGTTCAAGATTGAGAACTCCTTGGCCTAAAATATGTTCAGTATGACAAATATGGACTACTGTATTGTTGATAAGACATCAGAAAGAGTCAATTGGTCTGTATAGAAAGTCAAGATTCAGGACTCCTTGGCCTGAAATATGTTTAGAATGTCAAATATGGACTACTGTATGGTTGATGAGAGTCAATTGGTCTGTATAGGAGTTAATTGGTCTGTATAGAAAGTTCAAGATTGAGAACTCCTTGGCCTAAAATATGTTCAGTATGTCAAATATGGACTACTGTATGGATGATGAGACATCAGAAAGAGTCAATTGGTCTGTATAGAAAGTTCAAGATTGAGAACTCCTTGACCTGAAATATGTTCAGTATATCAAATATGAACTACTGTATGGCTGATGAGACATCATAAGGAGTCAATTGGTCTGTATAGAAAGTCAAGATTGAGAACTCTTTGGCCTGAAATATGTTCAGTATGTCAAATATGGACTACTGTATGGTTGATGAGACATCATAATGAGTCAAGTGGTCTGTAAAGAAAATTCAAAATTGAGAACTCCTTAGCTTGAAATATGTTCAGTATGTCAAATATGGACTACTGTATGGTTGATGAGACATCAGAAAGAGTCAATTGGTCTGTAAAGAAAATTCAAAATTTAGACCTCCTTGGCCTGAAATATGTTCAGTATGTCAAATATGGACTACTGTATGGTTGATGAGACATCATAAGGAGTCAATTGGTCTGTATAAAAAGTCAAGATTGAGAACTCCTTGGCCTTAAATATGTTCAGTATGACAAATATGGACTACTGTATGGTTGATGAGAGTCAGTTGGTCTGTATAGAAAGACAAGATTGAGAACTCCTTGGCCTGAAATATGTTCAGTATATCAAATATGGACTACTGTATGGTTGATGAGAGTCAATTGGTCTGTATAGAAAGACAAGATTGAGAACTCCTTGGCCTGAAATATGTTCAGTATATCAAATATGGACTACTGTATGGTTGATGAGAGTCAATTGGTCTGTATAGGAGTTAATTGGTCTGTATAGAAAATTCAAGATTGAGAACTCCTTGACCTGAAATATGTTCAGTATGTCAAATATGGACTACTGTATGGTTGATGAGAGTCAATTGGTCTGTATAGGAGTTAATTGGTCTGTATAGAAAGTTCAAGATTGAGAACTCCTTGGCCTAAAATATGTTCAGTATGTCAAATATGGACTACTGTATGGATGATGAGACATCATAAGGAGTCAATTAGTCTGTATAGAAAGTTCAAGATTGAGAACTCCTTGGCCTAAAATATGTTCAATATGTCAAATATGGACTACTGTATGGATGATGAGACATCATAAGGAGTCAATTAGTCTGTATAAAAAGTTCAAGATTGAGAACTTCTTGGCCTAAAATATGTTCAGTATGTCAAATATGGACTACTGCATGGTTGATGAGACATCATAAGGAGTTAATTGGTCTGTATAGAAAGTTCAAGATTGAGAACTCCTTGGCTTCCAAAATATGTTCAGTATGTCAAAAATGGACTACTATATGGTTGATGAGACATCATAAGGACTTAATTGGTCTGTATAGAAAGTTCAAGATTGACAACTCCTTGGCCTAAAATATGTTCAGTATGTCAAATATGGACTACTGTATGGATGATGAGACATCAGAAAGAGTCAATTGGTCTGTATAGAAAGTTCAAGATTGAGAACTCCTTGACCTGAAATATGTTCAGTATATCAAATATGAACTACTGTATGGCTGATGAGACATCATAAGGAGTCAATTGGTCTGTATAGAAAGTCAAGATTGAGAACTCTTTGGCCTGAAATATGTTCAGTATGTCAAATATGGACTACTGTATGGTTGATGAGACATCATAATGAGTCAAGTGGTCTGTAAAGAAAATTCAAAATTGAGAACTCCTTAGCTTGAAATATGTTCAGTATGTCAAATATGGACTACTGTATGGTTGATGAGACATCAGAAAGAGTCAATTGGTCTGTAAAGAAAATTCAAAATTTAGACCTCCTTGGCCTGAAATATGTTCAGTATGTCAAATATGGACTACTGTATGGTTGATGAGACATCATAAGGAGTCAATTGGTCTGTAAAGAAAATTCAAAATTGAAAACTCCTTGGCCTTAAATATGTTCAGTATGACAAATATGGACTACTGTATGGTTGATGAGACATCAGAAAGATTCAATTGGTCTGTATAAAAAGTCAAGATTGAGAACTCCTTGGCCTGAAATATGTTCAGTATATCAAATATGAACTACTGTATGGTTGATGAGACATCATAAGGAGTCAATTGGTCTGTAAAGAAAATTCAAAATTGAAAACTCCTTGGCCTGAAATATGTTTAATATGACAAATATGGACTACTGTATGGTTGATGAGACATCAGAAAGATTCAATTGGTCTGTATAGAATGTCAAGATTGAGAACTCCTTGGCCTGAAATATGTTCAGTATGTCAAATATGGACTACTGTATGGTTGATGAGAGTCAGTTGGTCTGTATAGAAAGACAAGATTGAGAACTCCTTGGCCTGAAATATGTTCAGTATATCAAATATGGACTACTGTATGGTTGATGAGAGTCAATTGGTCTGTATAGAAAGACAAGATTGAGAACTCCTTGGCCTGAAATATGTTCAGTATATCAAATATGGACTACTGTATGGTTGATGAGACATCATAAGGAGTCAATTGGTCTGTAAAGAAAATTCAAAATTGAGAACTCCTTGACCTGAAATATGTTCAGTATGTCAAATATGGACTACTGTATGGTTGATGAGAGTCAATTGGTCTGTATAGGAGTTAATTGGTCTGTATAAAAAGTTCAAGATTGAGAACTCCTTGGCCTAAAATATGTTCAGTATGACAAATATGGACTACTGTATTGTTGATAAGACATCAGAAAGAGTCAATTGGTCTGTATAGAAAGTCAAGATTCAGGACTCCTTGGCCTGAAATATGTTCAGTATGTCAAATATGGACTACTGTATGGTTGATGAGAGTCAATTGGTCTGTATAGGAGTTAATTGGTCTGTATAGAGAGTTCAAGATTGAGAACTCCTTGGCCTAAAATATGTTCAGTATGTCAAATATGGACTACTGTATGGTTGATGAGAGTCAATTGGTCTGTATAGGAGTTAATTGGTCTGTATAAAAAGTTCAAGATTGAGAACTCCTTGGCCTAAAATATGTTCAGTATGTCAAATATGGACTACTGTATGGATGATGAGACATCATAAGGAGTCAATTAGTCTGTATAGAAAGTTCAAGATTGAGAACTCCTTGGCCTAAAATATGTTCAATATGTCAAATATGGACTACTGTATGGATGATGAGACATCATAAGGAGTCAATTAGTCTGTATAAAAAGTTCAAGATTGAGAACTTCTTGGCCTAAAATATGTTCAGTATGTCAAATATGGACTACTGTATGGTTGATGAGACATCATAAGGGGTTAATTGGTCTGTATAGAAAGTTCAAGATTGAGAACTCCTTGGCTTCCAAAATATGTTCAGTATGTCAAAAATGGACTACTATATGGTTGATGAGACATCATAAGGACTTAATTGGTCTGTATAGAAAGTTCAAGATTGACAACTCCTTGGCCTAAAATATGTTCAGTATGTCAATTATGGACTACTGTATGGTTGATGAGACATCATAAGGAGTCAATTGGTCTGTATAGAAAATGCAAAATTGAGAACTCTTTTGCCTGAAATATGTTCAGTGTATCAAATATGGACTACTGTATGGTTGATGAGACATCATAAGGATTCAATTGGTCTGTAAAGAATGTCAAGATTGAGAACTCCTTGGCCTGAAATATGTTCAGTATGTCAAATATGAACTACTGTATGGTTGATGAGAGTCAGTTGGTCTGTATAGAAAGACAAGATTGAGAACTCCTTGGCCTGAAATATGTTCAGTATATCAAATATGGACTACTGTATGGTTGATGAGACATCATAAGGAGTCAATTGGTCTGTAAAGAAAATTCAAAATTGAGAACTCCTTGACCTGAAATATGTTCAGTATATCAAATATGAACTACTGTATGGCTGATGAGACATCATAAGGAGTCAATTGGTCTGTATAGAAAGTCAAGATTGAGAACTCTTTGGCCTGAAATATGTTCAGTATGTCAAATATGGACTACTGTATGGTTGATGAGAGTCAATTGGTCTGTATAGGAGTTAATTGGTCTGTATAGAAAGTTCAAGATTGAGAACTCCTTGGCCTAAAATATGTTCAGTATGACAAATATGGACTACTGTATTGTTGATAAGACATCAGAAAGAGTCAATTGGTCTGTATAGAAAGTCAAGATTCAGGACTCCTTGGCCTGAAATATGTTCAGTATGTCAAATATGGACTACTGTATGGTTGATGAGAGTCAATTGGTCTGTATAGGAGTTAATTGGTCTGTATAGACAGTTCAAGATTGAGAACTCCTTGGCCTAAAATATGTTCAGTATGTCAAATATGGACTACTGTATGGATGATGAGACATCATAAGGAGTCAATTAGTCTGTATAGAAAGTTCAAGATTGAGAACTCCTTGGCCTAAAATATGTTCAATATGTCAAATATGGACTACTGTATGGATGATGAGACATCATAAGGAGTCAATTAGTCTGTATAAAAAGTTCAAGATTGAGAACTTCTTGGCCTAAAATATGTTCAGTATGTCAAATATGGACTACTGTATGGTTGATGAGACATCATAAGGGGTTAATTGGTCTGTATAGAAAGTTCAAGATTGAGAACTCCTTGGCTTCCAAAATATGTTCAGTATGTCAAAAATGGACTACTATATGGTTGATGAGACATCATAAGGACTTAATTGGTCTGTATAGAAAGTTCAAGATTGACAACTCCTTGGCCTAAAATATGTTCAGTATGTCAATTATGGACTACTGTATGGTTGATGAGACATCATAAGGAGTCAATTGGTCTGTAAAGAAAATTCAAAATTGAGAAGTCCTTGGCCTGAAATATGTTCAGTATGTCAAATATGGACTACTGTATGGTTGATGAGACATCATAAGGAGTCAATTGGTCTGTATAGAAAATGCAAAATTGAGAACTCTTTTGCCTGAAATATGTTCAGTGTATCAAATATGGACTACTGTATGGTTGATGAGACATCATAAGGATTCAATTGGTCTGTAAAGAATGTCAAGATTGAGAACTCCTTGGCCTGAAATATGTTCAGTATGTCAAATATGGACTACTGTATGGTTGATGAGAGTCAGTTGGTCTGTATAGAAAGACAAGATTGAGAACTCCTTGGCCTGAAATATGTTCAGTATATCAAATATGGACTACTGTATGGTTGATGAGACATCATAAGGAGTCAATTGGTCTGTAAAGAAAATTCAAAATTGAGAACTCCTTGACCTGAAATATGTTCAGTATATCAAATATGAACTACTGTATGGCTGATGAGACATCATAAGGAGTCAATTGGTCTGTATAGAAAGTCAAGATTGAGAACTCTTTGGCCTGAAATATGTTCAGTATGTCAAATAAGGACTACTGTATGGTTGATGAGACATCATAATGAGTCAAGTGGTCTGTAAAGAAAATTCAAAATTGAGAACTCCTTAGCCTGAAATATGTTCAGTATGTCAAATATGGACTACTGTATGGTTGATGAGACATCAGAAAGAGTCAATTGGTCTGTAAAGAAAATTCAAAATTTAGACCTCCTTGGCCTGAAATATGTTCAGTATGTCAAATATGGACTACTGTATGGTTGATGAGACATCATAAGGAGTCAATTGGTCTGTAAAGAAAATTCAAAATTGAAAACTCCTTGGCCTTAAATATGTTCAGTATGACAAATATGGACTACTGTATGGTTGATGAGACATCAGAAAGATTCAATTGGTCTGTATAAAAAGTCAAGATTGAGAACTCCTTGGCCTGAAATATGTTCAGTATATCAAATATGAACTACTGTATGGTTGATGAGACATCATAAGGAGTCAATTGGTCTGTAAAGAAAATTCAAAATTGAAAACTCCTTGGCCTGAAATATGTTTAGTATGACAAATATGGACTACTGTATGGTTGATGAGACATCAGAAAGATTCAATTGGTCTGTATAAAAAGTCAAGATTGAGAACTCCTTGGCCTGAAATATGTTCAGTATATCAAATATGAACTACTGTATGGTTGATGAGACATCATAAGGAGTCAATTGGTCTGTAAAGAAAATTCAAAATTGAGAACTCCTTGACCTGAAATATGTTCAGTATGTCAAATATGGACTACTGTATGGTTGATGAGAGTCAATTGGTCTGTATAGGAGTTAATTGGTCTGTATAGAAAGTTCAAGATTGAGAACTCCTTGGCCTAAAATATGTTCAGTATGACAAATATGGACTACTGTATTGTTGATAAGACATCAGAAAGAGTCAATTGGTCTGTATAGAAAGTCAAGATTCAGGACTCCTTGGCCTGAAATATGTTCAGAATGTCAAATATGGACTACTGTATGGTTGATGAGAGTCAATTGGTCTGTATAGGAGTTAATTGGTCTGTATAGAAAGTTCAAGATTGAGAACTCCTTGGCCTAAAATATGTTCAGTATGTCAAATATGGACTACTGTATGGATGATGAGACATCAGAAAGAGTCAATTGGTCTGTATAGAAAGTTCAAGATTGAGAACTCCTTGACCTGAAATATGTTCAGTATATCAAATATGAACTACTGTATGGCTGATGAGACATCATAAGGAGTCAATTGGTCTGTATAGAAAGTCAAGATTGAGAACTCTTTGGCCTGAAATATGTTCAGTATGTCAAATATGGACTACTGTATGGTTGATGAGACATCATAATGAGTCAAGTGGTCTGTAAAGAAAATTCAAAATTGAGAACTCCTTAGCTTGAAATATGTTCAGTATGTCAAATATGGACTACTGTATGGTTGATGAGACATCAGAAAGAGTCAATTGGTCTGTAAAGAAAATTCAAAATTTAGACCTCCTTGGCCTGAAATATGTTCAGTATGTCAAATATGGACTACTGTATGGTTGATGAGACATCATAAGGAGTCAATTGGTCTGTATAAAAAGTCAAGATTGAGAACTCCTTGGCCTTAAATATGTTCAGTATGACAAATATGGACTACTGTATGGTTGATGAGAGTCAGTTGGTCTGTATAGAAAGACAAGATTGAGAACTCCTTGGCCTGAAATATGTTCAGTATATCAAATATGGACTACTGTATGGTTGATGAGAGTCAATTGGTCTGTATAGAAAGACAAGATTGAGAACTCCTTGGCCTGAAATATGTTCAGTATATCAAATATGGACTACTGTATGGTTGATGAGAGTCAATTGGTCTGTATAGGAGTTAATTGGTCTGTATAGAAAATTCAAGATTGAGAACTCCTTGACCTGAAATATGTTCAGTATGTCAAATATGGACTACTGTATGGTTGATGAGAGTCAATTGGTCTGTATAGGAGTTAATTGGTCTGTATAGAAAGTTCAAGATTGAGAACTCCTTGGCCTAAAATATGTTCAGTATGTCAAATATGGACTACTGTATGGATGATGAGACATCATAAGGAGTCAATTAGTCTGTATAGAAAGTTCAAGATTGAGAACTCCTTGGCCTAAAATATGTTCAATATGTCAAATATGGACTACTGTATGGATGATGAGACATCATAAGGAGTCAATTAGTCTGTATAAAAAGTTCAAGATTGAGAACTTCTTGGCCTAAAATATGTTCAGTATGTCAAATATGGACTACTGCATGGTTGATGAGACATCATAAGGAGTTAATTGGTCTGTATAGAAAGTTCAAGATTGAGAACTCCTTGGCTTCCAAAATATGTTCAGTATGTCAAAAATGGACTACTATATGGTTGATGAGACATCATAAGGACTTAATTGGTCTGTATAGAAAGTTCAAGATTGACAACTCCTTGGCCTAAAATATGTTCAGTATGTCAAATATGGACTACTGTATGGTTGATGAGACATCATAAGGAGTCAATTGGTCTGTAAAGAAAATTCAAAATTGAGAAGTCCTTGGCCTGAAATATGTTCAGTATGTCAAATATGGACTACTGTATGGTTGATGAGACATCATAAGGAGTCAATTGGTCTGTATAGAAAATGCAAAATTGAGAACTCTTTTGCCTGAAATATGTTCAGTGTATCAAATATGGACTACTGTATGGTTGATGAGACATCATAAGGATTCAATTGGTCTGTAAAGAAAATTCAAGATTGAGAACTCCTTGGCCTGAAATATGTTCAGTATGTCAAATATGGACTACTTTATGGTTGATGAGACATCAGAAAGAGTCTATTGGTGAAATATGTTCAATATGTCAAATATGGACTACTGTATGGTTGATGAGACATCATAATGAGTCAAGTTGTCTGTAAAGAAAATTCAAAATTGAGAACTCCTTAGCTTGAAATATGTTCAGTATGTCAAATATGGACTACTGTATGGTTGATGAGACATCAGAAAGAGTCAATTGGTCTGTAAAGAAAATTCAAAATTTAGACCTCCTTGGCCTGAAATATGTTCAGTATGTCAAATATGGACTACTGTATGGTTGATGAGACATCATAAGGAGTCAATTGGTCTGTAAAGAAAATTCAAAATTGAAAACTCCTTGGCCTTAAATATGTTCAGTATGACAAATATGGACTACTGTATGGTTGATGAGACATCAGAAAGATTCAATTGGTCTGTATAAAAAGTCAAGATTGAGAACTCCTTGGCCTTAAATATGTTCAGTATGACAAATATGGACTACTGTATGGTTGATGAGAGTCAGTTGGTCTGTATAGAAAGACAAGATTGAGAACTCCTTGGCCGGAAATATGTTCAGTATATCAAATATGGACTACTGTATGGTTGATGAGAGTCAATTGGTCTGTATAGGAGTTAATTGGTCTGTATAGAAAGTTCAAGATTGAGAACTCCTTGGCCTAAAATATGTTCAGTATGTCAAATATGGACTACTGTATGGATGATGAGACATCATAAGGAGTCAATTAGTCTGTATAGAAAGTTCAAGATTGAGAACTCCTTGGCCTAAAATATGTTCAATATGTCAAATATGGACTACTGTATGGATGATGAGACATCATAAGGAGTCAATTAGTCTGTATAAAAAGTTCAAGATTGAGAACTTCTTGGCCTAAAATATGTTCAGTATGTCAAATATGGACTACTGCATGGTTGATGAGACATCATAAGGAGTTAATTGGTCTGTATAGAAAGTTCAAGATTGAGAACTCCTTGGCTTCCAAAATATGTTCAGTATGTCAAAAATGGACTACTATATGGTTGATGAGACATCATAAGGACTTAATTGGTCTGTATAGAAAGTTCAAGATTGACAACTCCTTGGCCTAAAATATGTTCAGTATGTCAAATATGGACTACTGTATGGTTGATGAGACATCATAAGGAGTCAATTGGTCTGTAAAGAAAATTCAAAATTGAGAAGTCCTTGGCCTGAAATATGTTCAGTATGTCAAATATGGACTACTGTATGGTTGATGAGACATCATAAGGAGTCAATTGGTCTGTATAGAAAATGCAAAATTGAGAACTCTTTTGCCTGAAATATGTTCAGTGTATCAAATATGGACTACTGTATGGTTGATGAGACATCATAAGGATTCAATTGGTCTGTAAAGAAAATTCAAGATTGAGAACTCCTTGGCCTGAAATATGTTCAGTATGTCAAATATGGACTACTTTATGGTTGATGAGACATCAGAAAGAGTCTATTGGTGAAATATGTTCAATATGTCAAATATGGACTACTGTATGGTTGATGAGACATCATAATGAGTCAAGTTGTCTGTAAAGAAAATTCAAAATTGAGAACTCCTTAGCTTGAAATATGTTCAGTATGTCAAATATGGACTACTGTATGGTTGATGAGACATCAGAAAGAGTCAATTGGTCTGTAAAGAAAATTCAAAATTTAGACCTCCTTGGCCTGAAATATGTTCAGTATGTCAAATATGGACTACTGTATGGTTGATGAGACATCATAAGGAGTCAATTGGTCTGTAAAGAAAATTCAAAATTGAAAACTCCTTGGCCTTAAATATGTTCAGTATGACAAATATGGACTACTGTATGGTTGATGAGACATCAGAAAGATTCAATTGGTCTGTATAAAAAGTCAAGATTGAGAACTCCTTGGCCTTAAATATGTTCAGTATGACAAATATGGACTACTGTATGGTTGATGAGAGTCAGTTGGTCTGTATAGAAAGACAAGATTGAGAACTCCTTGGCCGGAAATATGTTCAGTATATCAAATATGGACTACTGTATGGTTGATGAGAGTCAATTGGTCTGTATAGAAAGACAAGATTGAGAACTCCTTGCCTGAAATATGTTCAGTATATCAAATATGGACTACTGTATGGTTGATGAGAGTCAATTGGTCTGTATAGGAGTTAATTGGTCTGTATAGAAAATTCAAGATTGAGAACTCCTTGACCTGAAATATGTTCAGTATGTCAAATATGGACTACTGTATGGTTGATGAGAGTCAATTGGTCTGTATAGGAGTTAATTGGTCTGTATAGAAAGTTCAAGATTGAGAACTCCTTGGCCTAAAATATGTTCAGTATGTCAAATATGGACTACTGTATGGATGATGAGACATCAGAAGGAGTCAATTAGTCTGTATAGAAAGTTCAAGATTGAGAACTCCTTGGCCTAAAATATGTTCAATATGTCAAATATGGACTACTGTATGGATGATGAGACATCATAAGGAGTCAATTAGTCTGTATAAAAAGTTCAAGATTGAGAACTTCTTGGCCTAAAATATGTTCAGTATGTCAAATATGGACTACTGTATGGTTGATGAGACATCATAAGGAGTTAATTGGTCTGTATAGAAAGTTCAAGATTGAGAACTCCTTGGCTTCCAAAATATGTTCAGTATGTCAAAAATGGACTACTATATGGTTGATGAGACATCATAAGGACTTAATTGGTCTGTATAGAAAGTTCAAGATTGACAACTCCTTGGCCTAAAATATGTTCAGTATGTCAAATATGGACTACTGTATGGTTGATGAGACATCATAAGGAGTCAATTGGTCTGTAAAGAAAATTCAAAATTGAGAAGTCCTTGGCCTGAAATATGTTCAGTATGTCAAATATGGACTACTGTATGGTTGATGAGACATCATAAGGAGTCAATTGGTCTGTATAGAAAATGCAAAATTGAGAACTCTTTTGCCTGAAATATGTTCAGTGTATCAAATATGGACTACTGTATGGTTGATGAGACATCATAAGGATTCAATTGGTCTGTAAAGAAAATTCAAGATTGAGAACTCCTTGGCCTGAAATATGTTCAGTATGTCAAATATGGACTACTTTATGGTTGATGAGACATCAGAAAGAGTCTATTGGTGAAATATGTTCAATATGTCAAATATGGACTACTCTATGGTTGATGAGACATCATAAGGAGTCAATTAGTCTGTATAGAAAGTCAAGATTTAGAACTCCTTGGCCTGAAATATGTTCAGTATGTCAAATATGGACTACTGTATGGTTGATGAGACATCAGAAAGATTCAACTGGTCTGTATAGAATGTCAAGATTGAGAACTCCTTAACCTGAAATATGTTCAGTATGTCAAATTTGGACTACTGTATGGTTGATGAGACATCAGAAAGAGTCAATTGGTCTGTATAGAAAGTTCAAGATTGAGAACTCCTTGACCTGAAATATGTTCAGTATGTCAAATTTGGACTACTGTATGGTTGATGAGACATCAGAAAGAGTCAATTGGTCTGTATAGAAAGTTCAAGATTGAGAACTCCTTGGCCTAAAATATGTTCAGTATGACAAATATGGACTACTGTATTGTTGATAAGACATCAGAAAGAGTCAATTGGTCTGTATAGAAAGTCAAGATTCAGGACTCCTTGGCCTGAAATATGTTCAGTATGTCAAATATGGACTACTGTATGGTTGATGAGAGTCAATTGGTCTGTATAGGAGTTAATTGGTCTGTATAGAATGTTCAAGATTGAGAACTCCTTGGCCTAAAATATGTTCAGTATGTCAAATATGGACTACTGTATGGATGATGAGACATCATAAGGAGTCAATTAGTCTGTATAGAAAGTTCAAGATTGAGAACTCCTTGGCCTAAAATATGTTCAATATGTCAAATATGGACTACTGTATGGATGATGAGACATCATAAGGAGTCAATTAGTCTGTATAAAAAGTTCAAGATTGAGAACTTCTTGGCCTAAAATATGTTCAGTATGTCAAATATGGACTACTGTATGGTTGATGAGACATCATAAGGAGTTAATTGGTCTGTATAGAAAGTTCAAGATTGAGAACTCCTTGGCTTCCAAAATATGTTCAGTATGTCAAAAATGGACTACTATATGGTTGATGAGACATCATAAGGACTTAATTGGTCTGTATAGAAAGTTCAAGATTGACAACTCCTTGGCCTAAAATATGTTCAGTATGTCAAATATGGACTACTGTATGGTTGATGAGACATCATAAGGAGTCAATTGGTCTGTAAAGAAAATTCAAAATTGAGAAGTCCTTGGCCTGAAATATGTTCAGTATGTCAAATATGGACTACTGTATGGTTGATGAGACATCATAAGGAGTCAATTGGTCTGTATAGAAAATGCAAAATTGAGAACTCTTTTGCCTGAAATATGTTCAGTGTATCAAATATGGACTACTGTATGGTTGATGAGACATCATAAGGATTCAATTGGTCTGTAAAGAATGTCAAGATTGAGAACTCCTTGGCCTGAAATATGTTCAGTATGTCAAATATGGACTACTGTATGGTTGATGAGAGTCAGTTGGTCTGTGTAGAAAGACAAGATTGAGAACTCCTTGGCCTGAAATATGTTCAGTATATCAAATATGGACTACTGTATGGTTGATGAGACATCATAAGGAGTCAATTGGTCTGTAAAGAAAATTCAAAATTGAGAACTCCTTGACCTGAAATATGTTCAGTATATCAAATATGAACTACTGTATGGCTGATGAGACATCATAAGGAGTCAATTGGTCTGTATAGAAAGTCAAGATTGAGAACTCTTTGGCCTGAAATATGTTCAGTATGTCAAATAAGGACTACTGTATGGTTGATGAGACATCATAATGAGTCAAGTGGTCTGTAAAGAAAGTTCAAGATTGAGAACTCCTTGGCTTCCAAAATATTTTCAGTATGTCAAAAATGGACTACTATATGGTTGATGAGACATCATAAGGACTTAATTGGTCTGTATAGAAAGTTCAAGATTGACAACTCCTTGGCCTAAAATATGTTCAGTATGTCAAATATGGACTACTGTATGGTTGATGAGACATCATAAGGAGTCAATTGGTCTGTAAAGAAAATTCAAAATTGAGAAGTCCTTGGCCTGAAATATGTTCAGTATGTCAAATATGGACTACTGTATGGTTGATGAGACATCATAAGGAGTCAATTGGTCTGTATAGAAAATGCAAAATTGAGAACTCTTTTGCCTGAAATATGTTCAGTGTATCAAATATGGACTACTGTATGGTTGATGAGACATCATAAGGATTCAATTGGTCTGTAAAGAATGTCAAGATTGAGAACTCCTTGGCCTGAAATATGTTCAGTATGTCAAATATGGACTACTGTATGGTTGATGAGAGTCAGTTGGTCTGTATAGAAAGACAAGATTGAGAACTCCTTGGCCTGAAATATGTTCAGTATATCAAATATGGACTACTGTATGGTTGATGAGACATCATAAGGAGTCAATTGGTCTGTAAAGGAAATTCAAAATTGAGAACTCCTTGACCTGAAATATGTTCAGTATATCAAATATGAACTACTGTATGGCTGATGAGACATCATAAGGAGTCAATTGGTCTGTATAGAAAGTCAAGATTGAGAACTCTTTGGCCTGAAATATGTTCAGTATGTCAAATAAGGACTACTGTATGGTTGATGAGACATCATAATGAGTCAAGTGGTCTGTAAAGAAAATTCAAAATTGAGAACTCCTTAGCCTGAAATATGTTCAGTATGTCAAATATGGACTACTGTATGGTTGATGAGACATCAGAAAGAGTCAATTGGTCTGTAAAGAAAATTCAAAATTTAGACCTCCTTGGCCTGAAATATGTTCAGTATGTCAAATATGGACTACTGTATGGTTGATGAGACATCATAAGGAGTCAATTGGTCTGTAAAGAAAATTCAAAATTGAAAACTCCTTGGCCTTAAATATGTTCAGTATGACAAATATGGACTACTGTATGGTTGATGAGACATCAGAAAGATTCAATTTGTCTGTATAAAAAGTCAAGATTGAGAACTCCTTGGCCTGAAATATGTTCAGTATATCAAATATGAACTACTGTATGGTTGATGAGACATCATAAGGAGTCAATTGGTCTGTAAAGAAAATTCAAAATTGAAAACTCCTTGGCCTGAAATATGTTTAGTATGACAAATATGGACTACTGTATGGTTGATGAGACATCAGAAAGATTCAATTGGTCTGTATAGAATGTCAAGATTGAGAACTCCTTGGCCTGAAATATGTTCAGTATGTCAAATATGGACTACTGTATGGTTGATGAGAGTCAGTTGGTCTGTATAGAAAGACAAGATTGAGAACTCCTTGGCCTGAAATATGTTCAGTATATCAAATATGGACTACTGTATGGTTGATGAGACATCATAAGGAGTCAATTGGTCTGTAAAGAAAATTCAAAATTGAGAACTCCTTGACCTGAAATATGTTCAGTATGTCAAATATGGACTACTGTATGGTTGATGAGAGTCAATTGGTCTGTATAGGAGTTAATTGGTCTGTATAGAAAGTTCAAGATTGAGAACTCCTTGGCCTAAAATATGTTCAGTATGACAAATATGGACTACTGTATTGTTGATAAGACATCAGAAAGAGTCAATTGGTCTGTATAGAAAGTCAAGATTCAGGACTCCTTGGCCTGAAATATGTTCAGTATGTCAAATATGGACTACTGTATGGTTGATGAGAGTCAATTGGTCTGTATAGGAGTTAATTGGTCTGTATAGAAAGTTCAAGATTGAGAACTCCTTGGCCTAAAATATGTTCAGTATGTCAAATATGGACTACTGTATGGATGATGAGACATCATAAGGAGTCAATTAGTCTGTATAGAAAGTTCAAGATTGAGAACTCCTTGGCCTAAAATATGTTCAATATGTCAAATATGGACTACTGTATGGATGATGAGACATCATAAGGAGTCAATTAGTCTGTATAAAAAGTTCAAGATTGAGAACTTCTTGGCCTAAAATATGTTCAGTATGTCAAATATGGACTACTGTATGGTTGATGAGACATCATAAGGAGTTAATTGGTCTGTATAGAAAGTTCAAGATTGAGAACTCCTTGGCTTCCAAAATATGTTCAGTATGTCAAAAATGGACTACTATATGGTTGATGAGACATCATAAGGACTTAATTGGTCTGTATAGAAAGTTCAAGATTGACAACTCCTTGGCCTAAAATATGTTCAGTATGTCAAATATGGACTACTGTATGGTTGATGAGACATCATAAGGAGTCAATTGGTCTGTAAAGAAAATTCAAAATTGAGAAGTCCTTGGCCTGAAATATGTTCAGTATGTCAAATATGGACTACTGTATGGTTGATGAGACATCATAAGGAGTCAATTGGTCTGTATAGAAAATGCAAAATTGAGAACTCCTTGACCTGAAATATGTTCAGTATATCAAATATGAACTACTGTATGGCTGATGAGACATCATAAGGAGTCAATTGGTCTGTATAGAAAGTCAAGATTGAGAACTCTTTGGCCTGAAATATGTTCAGTATGTCAAATAAGGACTACTGTATGGTTGATGAGACATCATAATGAGTCAAGTGGTCTGTAAAGAAAGTTCAAGATTGAGAACTCCTTGGCTTCCAAAATATTTTCAGTATGTCAAAAATGGACTACTATATGGTTGATGAGACATCATAAGGACTTAATTGGTCTGTATAGAAAGTTCAAGATTGACAACTCCTTGGCCTAAAATATGTTCAGTATGTCAAATATGGACTACTGTATGGTTGATGAGACATCATAAGGAGTCAATTGGTCTGTAAAGAAAATTCAAAATTGAGAAGTCCTTGGCCTGAAATATGTTCAGTATGTCAAATATGGACTACTGTATGGTTGATGAGACATCATAAGGAGTCAATTGGTCTGTATAGAAAATGCAAAATTGAGAACTCTTTTGCCTGAAATATGTTCAGTGTATCAAATATGGACTACTGTATGGTTGATGAGACATCATAAGGATTCAATTGGTCTGTAAAGAATGTCAAGATTGAGAACTCCTTGGCCTGAAATATGTTCAGTATGTCAAATATGGACTACTGTATGGTTGATGAGAGTCAGTTGGTCTGTATAGAAAGACAAGATTGAGAACTCCTTGGCCTGAAATATGTTCAGTATATCAAATATGGACTACTGTATGGTTGATGAGACATCATAAGGAGTCAATTGGTCTGTAAAGAAAATTCAAAATTGAGAACTCCTTGACCTGAAATATGTTCAATATGTCAAATATGGACTACTGTGTGGTTGATGAGAGTCAATTGGTCTGTATAGGAGTTAATTGGTCTGTATAGAAAGTTCAAGATTGAGAACTCCTTGGCCTAAAATATGTTCAGTATGTCAAATATGGACTACTGTATGGATGATGAGACATCATAAGGAGTCAATTAGTCTGTATAGAAAGTTCAAGATTGAGAACTCCTTGGCCTAAAATATGTTCAATATGTCAAATATGGACTACTGTATGGATGATGAGACATCATAAGGAGTCAATTAGTCTGTATAAAAAGTTCAAGATTGAGAACTTCTTGGCCTAAAATATGTTCAGTATGTCAAATATGGACTACTGTATGGTTGATGGGACATCATAAGGAGTTAATTGGTCTGTATAGAAAGTTCAAGATTGAGAACTCCTTGGCTTCCAAAATATGTTCAGTATGTCAAAAATGGACTACTATATGGTTGATGAGACATCATAAGGACTTAATTGGTCTGTATAGAAAGTTCAAGATTGACAACTCCTTGGCCTAAAATATGTTCAGTATGTCAAATATGGACTACTGTATGGTTGATGAGACATCATAAGGAGTCAATTGGTCTGTAAAGAAAATTCAAAATTGAGAAGTCCTTGGCCTGAAATATGTTCAGTATGTCAAATATGGACTACTGTATGGTTGATGAGACATCATAAGGAGTCAATTGGTCTGTATAGAAAATGCAAAATTGAGAAGTCCTTGGCCTGAAATATGTTCAGTATGTCAAATATGGACTACTGTATGGTTGATGAGACATCATAAGGAGTCAATTGGTCTGTATAGAAAATGCAAAATTGAGAACTCTTTTGCCTGAAATATGTTCAGTGTATCAAATATGGACTACTGTATGGTTGATGAGACATCATAAGGATTCAATTGGTCTGTAAAGAATGTCAAGATTGAGAACTCCTTGGCCTGAAATATGTTCAGTATGTCAAATATGGACTACTGTATGGTTGATGAGAGTCAGTTGGTCTGTATAGAAAGACAAGATTGAGAACTCCTTGGCCTGAAATATGTTCAGTATATCAAATATGGACTACTGTATGGTTGATGAGACATCATAAGGAGTCAATTGGTCTGTAAAGAAAATTCAAAATTGAGAACTCCTTGACCTGAAATATGTTCAATATGTCAAATATGGACTACTGTGTGGTTGATGAGAGTCAATTGGTCTGTATAGGAGTTAATTGGTCTGTATAGAAAGTTCAAGATTGAGAACTCCTTGGCCTAAAATATGTTCAGTATGTCAAATATGGACTACTGTATGGATGATGAGACATCATAAGGAGTCAATTAGTCTGTATAGAAAGTTCAAGATTGAGAACTCCTTGGCCTAAAATATGTTCAATATGTCAAATATGGACTACTGTATGGATGATGAGACATCATAAGGAGTCAATTAGTCTGTATAAAAAGTTCAAGATTGAGAACTTCTTGGCCTAAAATATGTTCAGTATGTCAAATATGGACTACTGTATGGTTGATGGGACATCATAAGGAGTTAATTGGTCTGTATAGAAAGTTCAAGATTGAGAACTCCTTGGCTTCCAAAATATGTTCAGTATGTCAAAAATGGACTACTATATGGTTGATGAGACATCATAAGGACTTAATTGGTCTGTATAGAAAGTTCAAGATTGACAACTCCTTGGCCTAAAATATGTTCAGTATGTCAAATATGGACTACTGTATGGTTGATGAGACATCATAAGGAGTCAATTGGTCTGTAAAGAAAATTCAAAATTGAGAAGTCCTTGGCCTGAAATATGTTCAGTATGTCAAATATGGACTACTGTATGGTTGATGAGACATCATAAGGAGTCAATTGGTCTGTATAGAAAATGCAAAATTGAGAACTCTTTTGCCTGAAATATGTTCAGTGTATCAAATATGGACTACTGTATGGTTGATGAGACATCATAAGGATTCAATTGGTCTGTAAAGAAAATTCAAGATTGAGAACTCCTTGGCCTGAAATATGTTCAGTATGTCAAATATGGACTACTTTATGGTTGATGAGACATCAGAAAGAGTCTATTGGTGAAATATGTTCAATATGTCAAATATGGACTACTCTATGGTTGATGAGACATCATAAGGAGTCAATTAGTCTGTATAGAAAGTTCAAGATTGAGAACTCCTTGGCCTGAAATATGTTCAGTATGTCAAATATGGACTACTGTATGGTTGATGAGAGTCAATTGGTCTGTATAGGAGTCAATTGTTCTGTATAGAAAGTCAAGATTGAGAACTCCTTGGCCTGAAATATGTTCAGTATGTCAAATATGGACTACTGTATGGTTGATGAGACATCAGAAAGATTCAACTGGTCTGTATAGAATGTCAAGATTGAGAACTCCTTAACCTGAAATATGTTCAGTATGTCAAATTTGGACTACTGTATGGTTGATGAGACATCAGAAAGAGTCAATTGGTCTGTATAGAAAGTTCAAGATTGAGAACTCCTTGACCTGAAATATGTTCAGTATGTCAAATTTGGACTACTGTATGGTTGATGAGACATCAGAAAGAGTCAATTGGTCTGTATAGAAAGTTCAAGATTGAGAACTCCTTGGCCTAAAATATGTTCAGTATGACAAATATGGACTACTGTATTGTTGATAAGACATCAGAAAGAGTCAATTGGTCTGTATAGAAAGTTCAAGATTGAGAACTCCTTGGCCTAAAATATGTTCAGTATGTCAAATATGGACTACTGTATGGATGATGAGACATCATAAGGAGTCAATTAGTCTGTATAGAAAGTTCAAGATTGAGAACTCCTTGGCCTAAAATATGTTCAATATGTCAAATATGGACTACTGTATGGATGATGAGACATCATAAGGAGTCAATTAGTCTGTATAAAAAGTTCAAGATTGAGAACTTCTTGGCCTAAAATATGTTCAGTATGTCAAATATGGACTACTGTATGGTTGATGAGACATCATAAGGAGTTAATTGGTCTGTATAGAAAGTTCAAGATTGAGAACTCCTTGGCTTCCAAAATATGTTCAGTATGTCAAAAATGGACTACTATATGGTTGATGAGACATCATAAGGACTTAATTGGTCTGTATAGAAAGTTCAAGATTGACAACTCCTTGGCCTAAAATATGTTCAGTATGTCAAATATGGACTACTGTATGGTTGATGAGACATCATAAGGAGTCAATTGGTCTGTAAAGAAAATTCAAAATTGAGAAGTCCTTGGCCTGAAATATGTTTAGTATGTCAAATATGGACTACTGTATGGTTGATGAGACATCATAAGGAGTCAATTGGTCTGTATAGAAAATGCAAAATTGAGAACTCTTTTGCCTGAAATATGTTCAGTGTATCAAATATGGACTACTGTATGGTTGATGAGACATCATAAGGATTCAATTGGTCTGTAAAGAATGTCAAGATTGAGAACTCCTTGGCCTGAAATATGTTCAGTATGTCAAATATGGACTACTGTATGGTTGATGAGAGTCAGTTGGTCTGTATAGAAAGACAAGATTGAGAACTCCTTGGCCTGAAATATGTTCAGTATATCAAATATGGACTACTGTATGGTTGATGAGACATCATAAGGAGTCAATTGGTCTGTAAAGAAAATTCAAAATTGAGAACTCCTTGACCTGAAATATGTTCAGTATATCAAATATGAACTACTGTATGGCTGATGAGACATCATAAGGAGTCAATTGGTCTGTATAGAAAGTCAAGATTGAGAACTCTTTGGCCTGAAATATGTTCAGTATGTCAAATAAGGACTACTGTATGGTTGATGAGACATCATAATGAGTCAAGTGGTCTGTAAAGAAAGTTCAAGATTGAGAACTCCTTGGCTTCCAAAATATTTTCAGTATGTCAAAAATGGACTACTATATGGTTGATGAGACATCATAAGGACTTAATTGGTCTGTATAGAAAGTTCAAGATTGACAACTCCTTGGCCTAAAATATGTTCAGTATGTCAAATATGGACTACTGTATGGTTGATGAGACATCATAAGGAGTCAATTGGTCTGTAAAGAAAATTCAAAATTGAGAAGTCCTTGGCCTGAAATATGTTCAGTATGTCAAATATGGACTACTGTATGGTTGATGAGACATCATACGGAGTCAATTGGTCTGTATAGAAAATGCAAAATTGAGAACTCTTTTGCCTGAAATATGTTCAGTGTATCAAATATGGACTACTGTATGGTTGATGAGACATCATAAGGATTCAATTGGTCTGTAAAGAATGTCAAGATTGAGAACTCCTTGGCCTGAAATATGTTCAGTATGTCAAATATGGACTACTGTATGGTTGATGAGAGTCAGTTGGTCTGTATAGAAAGACAAGATTGAGAACTCCTTGGCCTGAAATATGTTCAGTATATCAAATATGGACTACTGTATGGTTGATGAGACATCATAAGGAGTCAATTGGTCTGTAAAGAAAATTCAAAATTGAGAACTCCTTGACCTGAAATATGTTCAGTATATCAAATATGAACTACTGTATGGCTGATGAGACATCATAAGGAGTCAATTGGTCTGTATAGAAAGTCAAGATTGAGAACTCTTTGGCCTGAAATATGTTCAGTATGTCAAATAAGGACTACTGTATGGTTGATGAGACATCATAATGAGTCAAGTGGTCTGTAAAGAAAATTCAAAATTGAGAACTCCTTAGCCTGAAATATGTTCAGTATGTCAAATATGGACTACTGTATGGTTGATGAGACATCAGAAAGAGTCAATTGGTCTGTAAAGAAAATTCAAAATTTAGACCTCCTTGGCCTGAAATATGTTCAGTATGTCAAATATGGACTACTGTATGGTTGATGAGACATCATAAGGAGTCAATTGGTCTGTAAAGAAAATTCAAAATTGAAAACTCCTTGGCCTTAAATATGTTCAGTTTGACAAATATGGACTACTGTATGGTTGATGAGACATCAGAAAGATTCAATTTGTCTGTATAAAAAGTCAAGATTGAGAACTCCTTGGCCTGAAATATGTTCAGTATATCAAATATGAACTACTGTATGGTTGATGAGACATCATAAGGAGTCAATTGGTCTGTAAAGAAAATTCAAAATTGAAAACTCCTTGGCCTGAAATATGTTTAGTATGACAAATATGGACTACTGTATGGTTGATGAGACATCAGAAAGATTCAATTGGTCTGTATAGAATGTCAAGATTGAGAACTCCTTGGCCTGAAATATGTTCAGTATGTCAAATATGGACTACTGTATGGTTGATGAGAGTCAGTTGGTCTGTATAGAAAGACAAGATTGAGAACTCCTTGGCCTGAAATATGTTCAGTATATCAAATATGGACTACTGTATGGTTGATGAGACATCATAAGGAGTCAATTGGTCTGTAAAGAAAATTCAAAATTGAGAACTCCTTGACCTGAAATATGTTCAGTATGTCAAATATGGACTACTGTATGGTTGATGAGAGTCAATTGGTCTGTGTAGGAGTTAATTGGTCTGTATAGAAAGTTCAAGATTGAGAACTCCTTGGCCTAAAATATGTTCAGTATGACAAATATGGACTACTGTATTGTTGATAAGACATCAGAAAGAGTCAATTGGTCTGTATAGAAAGTCAAGATTCAGGACTCCTTGGCCTGAAACATGTTCAGTATGTCAAATATGGACTACTGTATGGTTGATGAGAGTCAATTGGTCTGTATAGGAGTTAATTGGTCTGTATAGAAAGTTCAAGATTGAGAACTCCTTGGCCTAAAATATGTTCAGTATGTCAAATATGGACTACTGCATGGATGATGAGACATCATAAGGAGTCAATTAGTCTGTATAGAAAGTTCAAGATTGAGAACTCCTTGGCCTAAAATATGTTCAATATGTCAAATATGGACTACTGTATGGATGATGAGACATCATAGGGAGTCAATTAGTCTGTATAAAAAGTTCAAGATTGAGAACTTCTTGGCCTAAAATATGTTCAGTATGTCAAATATGGACTACTGTATGGTTAATGAGACATCATAAGGAGTTAATTGGTCTGTATAGAAAGTTCAAGATTGAGAACTCCTTGGCTTCCAAAATATGTTCAGTATGTCAAAAATGGACTACTATATGGTTGATGAGACATCATAAGGACTTAATTGGTCTGTATAGAAAGTTCAAGATTGACAACTCCTTGGCCTAAAATATGTTCAGTATGTCAAATATGGACTACTGTATGGTTGATGAGACATCATAAGGAGTCAATTGGTCTGTAAAGAAAATTCAAAATTGAGAAGTCCTTGGCCTGAAATATGTTCAGTATGTCAAATATGGACTACTGTATGGTTGATGAGACATCATAAGGAGTCAATTGGTCTGTATAGAAAATGCAAAATTGAGAACTCCTTGACCTGAAATATGTTCAGTATATCAAATATGAACTACTGTATGGCTGATGAGACATCATAAGGAGTCAATTGGTCTGTATAGAAAGTCAAGATTGAGAACTCTTTGGCCTGAAATATGTTCAGTATGTCAAATAAGGACTACTGTATGGTTGATGAGACATCATAATGAGTCAAGTGGTCTGTAAAGAAAGTTCAAGATTGAGAACTCCTTGGCTTCCAAAATATTTTCAGTATGTCAAAAATGGACTACTATATGGTTGATGAGACATCATAAGGACTTAATTGGTCTGTATAGAAAGTTCAAGATTGACAACTCCTTGGCCTAAAATATGTTCAGTATGTCAAATATGGACTACTGTATGGTTGATGAGACATCATAAGGAGTCAATTGGTCTGTAAAGAAAATTCAAAATTGAGAAGTCCTTGGCCTGAAATATGTTCAGTATGTCAAATATGGACTACTGTATGGTTGATGAGACATCATAAGGAGTCAATTGGTCTGTATAGAAAATGCAAAATTGAGAACTCTTTTGCCTGAAATATGTTCAGTGTATCAAATATGGACTACTGTATGGTTGATGAGACATCATAAGGATTCAATTGGTCTGTAAAGAATGTCAAGATTGAGAACTCCTTGGCCTGAAATATGTTCAGTATGTCAAATATGGACTACTGTATGGTTGATGAGAGTCAGTTGGTCTGTATAGAAAGACAAGATTGAGAACTCCTTGGCCTGAAATATGTTCAGTATATCAAATATGGACTACTGTATGGTTGATGAGACATCATAAGGAGTCAATTGGTCTGTAAAGAAAATTCAAAATTGAGAACTCCTTGACCTGAAATATGTTCAGTATATCAAATATGAACTACTGTATGGCTGATGAGACATCATAAGGAGTCAATTGGTCTGTATAGAAAGTCAAGATTGAGAACTCCTTGGCCTGAAATATGTTCAGTATGACAAATATGGACTACTGTATGGTTGATGAGACATCAGAAAGATTCAATTTGTCTGTATAAAAAGTCAAGATTGAGAACTCCTTGGCCTGAAATATGTTCAGTATATCAAATATGAACTACTGTATGGTTGATGAGACATCATAAGGAGTCAATTGGTCTGTAAAGAATGTCAAGATTGAGAACTCCTTGGCCTGAAATATGTTCAGTATGTCAAATATGGACTACTGTATGGTTGATGAGAGTCAGTTGGTCTGTATAGAAAGACAAGATTGAGAACTCCTTGGCCTGAAATATGTTCAGTATATCAAATATGGACTACTGTATGGTTGATGAGACATCATAAGGAGTTAATTGGTCTGTATAGAAAGTTCAAGATTGAGAACTCCTTGGCCTAAAATATGTTCAGTATGACAAATATGGACTACTGTATTGTTGATAAGACATCAGAAAGAGTCAATTGGTCTGTATAGAAAGTCAAGATTCAGGACTCCTTGGCCTTAAATATGTTCAGTTTGACAAATATGGACTACTGTATGGTTGATGAGACATCAGAAAGATTCAATTTGTCTGTATAAAAAGTCAAGATTGAGAACTCCTTGGCCTGAAATATGTTCAGTATATCAAATATGAACTACTGTATGGTTGATGAGACATCATAAGGAGTCAATTGGTCTGTAAAGAAAATTCAAAATTGAAAACTCCTTGGCCTGAAATATGTTTAGTATGACAAATATGGACTACTGTATGGTTGATGAGACATCAGAAAGATTCAATTGGTCTGTATAGAATGTCAAGATTGAGAACTCCTTGGCCTGAAATATGTTCAGTATGTCAAATATGGACTACTGTATGGTTGATGAGAGTCAGTTGGTCTGTATAGAAAGACAAGATTGAGAACTCCTTGGCCTAAAATATGTTCAGTATGTCAAATATGGACTACTGTATGGTTGATGAGACATCATAAGGAGTTAATTGGTCTGTATAGAAAGTTCAAGATTGAGAACTCCTTGGCTTCCAAAATATGTTCAGTATGTCAAAAATGGACTACTATATGGTTGATGAGACATCATAAGGACTTAATTGGTCTGTATAGAAAGTTCAAGATTGACAACTCCTTGGCCTAAAATATGTTCAGTATGTCAAATATGGACTACTGTATGGTTGATGAGACATCATAAGGAGTCAATTGGTCTGTAAAGAAAATTCAAAATTGAGAAGTCCTTGGCCTGAAATATGTTTAGTATGTCAAATATGGACTACTGTATGGTTGATGAGACATCATAAGGAGTCAATTGGTCTGTATAGAAAATGCAAAATTGAGAACTCTTTTGCCTGAAATATGTTCAGTGTATCAAATATGGACTACTGTATGGTTGATGAGACATCATAAGGATTCAATTGGTCTGTAAAGAATGTCAAGATTGAGAACTCCTTGGCCTGAAATATGTTCAGTATGTCAAATATGGACTACTGTATGGTTGATGAGAGTCAGTTGGTCTGTATAGAAAGACAAGATTGAGAACTCCTTGGCCTGAAATATGTTCAGTATATCAAATATGGACTACTGTATGGTTGATGAGACATCATAAGGAGTCAATTGGTCTGTAAAGAAAATTCAAAATTGAGAACTCCTTGACCTGAAATATGTTCAGTATATCAAATATGAACTACTGTATGGCTGATGAGACATCATAAGGAGTCAATTGGTCTGTATAGAAAGTCAAGATTGAGAACTCTTTGGCCTGAAATATGTTCAGTATGTCAAATAAGGACTACTGTATGGTTGATGAGACATCATAATGAGTCAAGTGGTCTGTAAAGAAAGTTCAAGATTGAGAACTCCTTGGCTTCCAAAATATTTTCAGTATGTCAAAAATGGACTACTATATGGTTGATGAGACATCATAAGGACTTAATTGGTCTGTATAGAAAGTTCAAGATTGACAACTCCTTGGCCTAAAATATGTTCAGTATGTCAAATATGGACTACTGTATGGTTGATGAGACATCATAAGGAGTCAATTGGTCTGTAAAGAAAATTCAAAATTGAGAAGTCCTTGGCCTGAAATATGTTCAGTATGTCAAATATGGACTACTGTATGGTTGATGAGACATCATACGGAGTCAATTGGTCTGTATAGAAAATGCAAAATTGAGAACTCTTTTGCCTGAAATATGTTCAGTGTATCAAATATGGACTACTGTATGGTTGATGAGACATCATAAGGATTCAATTGGTCTGTAAAGAATGTCAAGATTGAGAACTCCTTGGCCTGAAATATGTTCAGTATGTCAAATATGGACTACTGTATGGTTGATGAGAGTCAGTTGGTCTGTATAGAAAGACAAGATTGAGAACTCCTTGGCCTGAAATATGTTCAGTATATCAAATATGGACTACTGTATGGTTGATGAGACATCATAAGGAGTCAATTGGTCTGTAAAGAAAATTCAAAATTGAGAACTCCTTGACCTGAAATATGTTCAGTATATCAAATATGAACTACTGTATGGCTGATGAGACATCATAAGGAGTCAATTGGTCTGTATAGAAAGTCAAGATTGAGAACTCTTTGGCCTGAAATATGTTCAGTATGTCAAATAAGGACTACTGTATGGTTGATGAGACATCATAATGAGTCAAGTGGTCTGTAAAGAAAATTCAAAATTGAGAACTCCTTAGCCTGAAATATGTTCAGTATGTCAAATATGGACTACTGTATGGTTGATGAGACATCAGAAAGAGTCAATTGGTCTGTAAAGAAAATTCAAAATTTAGACCTCCTTGGCCTGAAATATGTTCAGTATGTCAAATATGGACTACTGTATGGTTGATGAGACATTATAAGGAGTCAATTGGTCTGTAAAGAAAATTCAAAATTGAAAACTCCTTGGCCTTAAATATGTTCCGTTTGACAAATATGGACTACTGTATGGTTGATGAGACATCAGAAAGATTCAATTTGTCTGTATAAAAAGTCAAGATTGAGAACTCCTTGGCCTGAAATATGTTCAGTATATCAAATATGAACTACTGTATGGTTGATGAGACATCATAAGGAGTCAATTGGTCTGTAAAGAAAATTCAAAATTGAAAACTCCTTGGCCTGAAATATGTTTAGTATGACAAATATGGACTACTGTATGGTTGATGAGACATCAGAAAGATTCAATTGGTCTGTATAGAATGTCAAGATTGAGAACTCCTTGGCCTGAAATATGTTCAGTATGTCAAATATGGACTACTGTATGGTTGATGAGAGTCAGTTGGTCTGTATAGAAAGACAAGATTGAGAACTCCTTGGCCTGAAATATGTTCAGTATATCAAATATGGACTACTGTATGGTTGATGAGACATCATAAGGAGTCAATTGGTCTGTAAAGAAAATTCAAAATTGAGAACTCCTTGACCTGAAATATGTTCAGTATGTCAAATATGGACTACTGTATGGTTGATGAGAGTCAATTGGTCTGTGTAGGAGTTAATTGGTCTGTATAGAAAGTTCAAGATTGAGAACTCCTTGGCCTAAAATATGTTCAGTATGACAAATATGGACTACTGTATTGTTGATAAGACATCAGAAAGAGTCAATTGGTCTGTATAGAAAGTCAAGATTCAGGACTCCTTGGCCTGAAACATGTTCAGTATGTCAAATATGGACTACTGTATGGTTGATGAGAGTCAATTGGTCTGTATAGGAGTTAATTGGTCTGTATAGAAAGTTCAAGATTGAGAACTCCTTGGCCTAAAATATGTTCAGTATGTCAAATATGGACTACTGCATGGATGATGAGACATCATAAGGAGTCAATTAGTCTGTATAGAAAGTTCAAGATTGAGAACTCCTTGGCCTAAAATATGTTCAATATGTCAAATATGGACTACTGTATGGATGATGAGACATCATAGGGAGTCAATTAGTCTGTATAAAAAGTTCAAGATTGAGAACTTCTTGGCCTAAAATATGTTCAGTATGTCAAATATGGACTACTGTATGGTTAATGAGACATCATAAGGAGTTAATTGGTCTGTATAGAAAGTTCAAGATTGAGAACTCCTTGGCTTCCAAAATATGTTCAGTATGTCAAAAATGGACTACTATATGGTTGATGAGACATCATAAGGACTTAATTGGTCTGTATAGAAAGTTCAAGATTGACAACTCCTTGGCCTAAAATATGTTCAGTATGTCAAATATGGACTACTGTATGGTTGATGAGACATCATAAGGAGTCAATTGGTCTGTAAAGAAAATTCAAAATTGAGAAGTCCTTGGCCTGAAATATGTTCAGTATGTCAAATATGGACTACTGTATGGTTGATGAGACATCATAAGGAGTCAATTGGTCTGTATAGAAAATGCAAAATTGAGAACTCCTTGACCTGAAATATGTTCAGTATATCAAATATGAACTACTGTATGGCTGATGAGACATCATAAGGAGTCAATTGGTCTGTATAGAAAGTCAAGATTGAGAACTCTTTGGCCTGAAATATGTTCAGTATTTCAAATAAGGACTACTGTATGGTTGATGAGACATCATAATGAGTCAAGTGGTCTGTAAAGAAAGTTCAAGATTGAGAACTCCTTGGCTTCCAAAATATTTTCAGTATGTCAAAAATGGACTACTATATGGTTGATGAGACATCATAAGGACTTAATTGGTCTGTATAGAAAGTTCAAGATTGACAACTCCTTGGCCTAAAATATGTTCAGTATGTCAAATATGGACTACTGTATGGTTGATGAGACATCATAAGGAGTCAATTGGTCTGTAAAGAAAATTCAAAATTGAGAAGTCCTTGGCCTGAAATATGTTCAGTATGTCAAATATGGACTACTGTATGGTTGATGAGACATCATAAGGAGTCAATTGGTCTGTATAGAAAATGCAAAATTGAGAACTCTTTTGCCTGAAATATGTTCAGTGTATCAAATATGGACTACTGTATGGTTGATGAGACATCATAAGGATTCAATTGGTCTGTAAAGAATGTCAAGATTGAGAACTCCTTGGCCTGAAATATGTTCAGTATGTCAAATATGGACTACTGTATGGTTGATGAGAGTCAGTTGGTCTGTATAGAAAGACAAGATTGAGAACTCCTTGGCCTGAAATATGTTCAGTATATCAAATATGGACTACTGTATGGTTGATGAGACATCATAAGGAGTCAATTGGTCTGTAAAGAAAATTCAAAATTGAGAACTCCTTGACCTGAAATATGTTCAGTATATCAAATATGAACTACTGTATGGCTGATGAGACATCATAAGGAGTCAATTGGTCTGTATAGAAAGTCAAGATTGAGAACTCCTTGGCCTGAAATATGTTCAGTATGACAAATATGGACTACTGTATGGTTGATGAGACATCAGAAAGATTCAATTTGTCTGTATAAAAAGTCAAGATTGAGAACTCCTTGGCCTGAAATATGTTCAGTATATCAAATATGAACTACTGTATGGTTGATGAGACATCATAAGGAGTCAATTGGTCTGTAAAGAATGTCAAGATTGAGAACTCCTTGGCCTGAAATATGTTCAGTATGTCAAATATGGACTACTGTATGGTTGATGAGAGTCAGTTGGTCTGTATAGAAAGACAAGATTGAGAACTCCTTGGCCTGAAATATGTTCAGTATATCAAATATGGACTACTGTATGGTTGATGAGACATCATAAGGAGTTAATTGGTCTGTATAGAAAGTTCAAGATTGAGAACTCCTTGGCCTAAAATATGTTCAGTATGACAAATATGGACTACTGTATTGTTGATAAGACATCAGAAAGAGTCAATTGGTCTGTATAGAAAGTCAAGATTCAGGACTCCTTGGCCTGAAATATGTTCAGTATGTCAAATATGGACTACTGTATGGTTGATGAGACATCATAAGGAGTCAATTGGTCTGTAAAGAAAATTCAAAATTGAAAACTCCTTGGCCTTAAATATGTTCAGTTTGACAAATATGGACTACTGTATGGTTGATGAGACATCAGAAAGATTCAATTTGTCTGTATAAAAAGTCAAGATTGAGAACTCCTTGGCCTGAAATATGTTCAGTATATCAAATATGAACTACTGTATGGTTGATGAGACATCATAAGGAGTCAATTGGTCTGTAAAGAAAATTCAAAATTGAAAACTCCTTGGCCTGAAATATGTTTAGTATGACAAATATGGACTACTGTATGGTTGATGAGACATCAGAAAGATTCAATTGGTCTGTATAGAATGTCAAGATTGAGAACTCCTTGGCCTGAAATATGTTCAGTATGTCAAATATGGACTACTGTATGGTTGATGAGAGTCAGTTGGTCTGTATAGAAAGACAAGATTGAGAACTCCTTGGCCTGAAATATGTTCAGTATATCAAATATGGACTACTGTATGGTTGATGAGACATCATAAGGAGTCAATTGGTCTGTAAAGAAAATTCAAAATTGAGAACTCCTTGACCTGAAATATGTTCAGTATGTCAAATATGGACTACTGTATGGTTGATGAGAGTCAATTGGTCTGTGTAGGAGTTAATTGGTCTGTATAGAAAGTTCAAGATTGAGAACTCCTTGGCCTAAAATATGTTCAGTATGACAAATATGGACTACTGTATTGTTGATAAGACATCAGAAAGAGTCAATTGGTCTGTATAGAAAGTCAAGATTCAGGACTCCTTGGCCTGAAACATGTTCAGTATGTCAAATATGGACTACTGTATGGTTGATGAGAGTCAATTGGTCTGTATAGGAGTTAATTGGTCTGTATAGAAAGTTCAAGATTGAGAACTCCTTGGCCTAAAATATGTTCAGTATGTCAAATATGGACTACTGTATGGTTGATGAGAGTCAGTTGGTCTGTGTAGAAAGACAAGATTGAGAACTCCTTGGCCTGAAATATGTTCAGTATATCAAATATGGACTACTGTATGGTTGATGAGACATCATAAGGAGTCAATTGGTCTGTAAAGAAAATTCAAAATTGAGAACTCCTTGACCTGAAATATGTTCAGTATATCAAATATGAACTACTGTATGGCTGATGAGACATCATAAGGAGTCAATTGGTCTGTATAGAAAGTCAAGATTGAGAACTCTTTGGCCTGAAATATGTTCAGTATGTCAAATAAGGACTACTGTATGGTTGATGAGACATCATAATGAGTCAAGTGGTCTGTAAAGAAAGTTCAAGATTGAGAACTCCTTGGCTTCCAAAATATTTTCAGTATGTCAAAAATGGACTACTATATGGTTGATGAGACATCATAAGGACTTAATTGGTCTGTATAGAAAGTTCAAGATTGACAACTCCTTGGCCTAAAATATGTTCAGTATGTCAAATATGGACTACTGTATGGTTGATGAGACATCATAAGGAGTCAATTGGTCTGTAAAGAAAATTCAAAATTGAGAAGTCCTTGGCCTGAAATATGTTCAGTATGTCAAATATGGACTACTGTATGGTTGATGAGACATCATAAGGAGTCAATTGGTCTGTATAGAAAATGCAAAATTGAGAACTCTTTTGCCTGAAATATGTTCAGTGTATCAAATATGGACTACTGTATGGTTGATGAGACATCATAAGGATTCAATTGGTCTGTAAAGAATGTCAAGATTGAGAACTCCTTGGCCTGAAATATGTTCAGTATGTCAAATATGGACTACTGTATGGTTGATGAGAGTCAGTTGGTCTGTATAGAAAGACAAGATTGAGAACTCCTTGGCCTGAAATATGTTCAGTATATCAAATATGGACTACTGTATGGTTGATGAGACATCATAAGGAGTCAATTGGTCTGTAAAGGAAATTCAAAATTGAGAACTCCTTGACCTGAAATATGTTCAGTATATCAAATATGAACTACTGTATGGCTGATGAGACATCATAAGGAGTCAATTGGTCTGTATAGAAAGTCAAGATTGAGAACTCTTTGGCCTGAAATATGTTCAGTATGTCAAATAAGGACTACTGTATGGTTGATGAGACATCATAATGAGTCAAGTGGTCTGTAAAGAAAATTCAAAATTGAGAACTCCTTAGCCTGAAATATGTTCAGTATGTCAAATATGGACTACTGTATGGTTGATGAGACATCAGAAAGAGTCAATTGGTCTGTAAAGAAAATTCAAAATTTAGACCTCCTTGGCCTGAAATATGTTCAGTATGTCAAATATGGACTACTGTATGGTTGATGAGACATCATAAGGAGTCAATTGGTCTGTAAAGAAAATTCAAAATTGAAAACTCCTTGGCCTTAAATATGTTCAGTATGACAAATATGGACTACTGTATGGTTGATGAGACATCAGAAAGATTCAATTTGTCTGTATAAAAAGTCAAGATTGAGAACTCCTTGGCCTGAAATATGTTCAGTATATCAAATATGAACTACTGTATGGTTGATGAGACATCATAAGGAGTCAATTGGTCTGTAAAGAAAATTCAAAATTGAAAACTCCTTGGCCTGAAATATGTTTAGTATGACAAATATGGACTACTGTATGGTTGATGAGACATCAGAAAGATTCAATTGGTCTGTATAGAATGTCAAGATTGAGAACTCCTTGGCCTGAAATATGTTCAGTATGTCAAATATGGACTACTGTATGGTTGATGAGAGTCAGTTGGTCTGTATAGAAAGACAAGATTGAGAACTCCTTGGCCTGAAATATGTTCAGTATATCAAATATGGACTACTGTATGGTTGATGAGACATCATAAGGAGTCAATTGGTCTGTAAAGAAAATTCAAAATTGAGAACTCCTTGACCTGAAATATGTTCAGTATGTCAAATATGGACTACTGTATGGTTGATGAGATTCAATTGGTCTGTATAGGAGTTAATTGGTCTGTATAGAAAGTTCAAGATTGAGAACTCCTTGGCCTAAAATATGTTCAGTATGACAAATATGGACTACTGTATTGTTGATAAGACATCAGAAAGAGTCAATTGGTCTGTATAGAAAGTCAAGATTCAGGACTCCTTGGCCTGAAATATGTTCAGTATGTCAAATATGGACTACTGTATGGTTGATGAGAGTCAATTGGTCTGTATAGGAGTTAATTGGTCTGTATAGAAAGTTCAAGATTGAGAACTCCTTGGCCTAAAATATGTTCAGTATGTCAAATATGGACTACTGTATGGATGATGAGACATCATAAGGAGTCAATTAGTCTGTATAGAAAGTTCAAGATTGAGAACTCCTTGGCCTAAAATATGTTCAATATGTCAAATATGGACTACTGTATGGATGATGAGACATCATAAGGAGTCAATTAGTCTGTATAAAAAGTTCAAGATTGAGAACTTCTTGGCCTAAAATATGTTCAGTATGTCAAATATGGACTACTGTATGGTTGATGAGACATCATAAGGAGTTAATTGGTCTGTATAGAAAGTTCAAGATTGAGAACTCCTTGGCTTCCAAAATATGTTCAGTATGTCAAAAATGGACTACTATATGGTTGATGAGACATCATAAGGACTTAATTGGTCTGTATAGAAAGTTCAAGATTGACAACTCCTTGGCCTAAAATATGTTCAGTATGTCAAATATGGACTACTGTATGGTTGATGAGACATCATAAGGAGTCAATTGGTCTGTAAAGAAAATTCAAAATTGAGAAGTCCTTGGCCTGAAATATGTTCAGTATGTCAAATATGGACTACTGTATGGTTGATGAGACATCATAAGGAGTCAATTGGTCTGTATAGAAAATGCAAAATTGAGAACTCCTTGACCTGAAATATGTTCAGTATATCAAATATGAACTACTGTATGGCTGATGAGACATCATAAGGAGTCAATTGGTCTGTATAGAAAGTCAAGATTGAGAACTCTTTGGCCTGAAATATGTTCAGTATGTCAAATAAGGACTACTGTATGGTTGATGAGACATCATAATGAGTCAAGTGGTCTGTAAAGAAAGTTCAAGATTGAGAACTCCTTGGCTTCCAAAATATTTTCAGTATGTCAAAAATGGACTACTATATGGTTGATGAGACATCATAAGGACTTAATTGGTCTGTATAGAAAGTTCAAGATTGACAACTCCTTGGCCTAAAATATGTTCAGTATGTCAAATATGGACTACTGTATGGTTGATGAGACATCATAAGGAGTCAATTGGTCTGTAAAGAAAATTCAAAATTGAGAAGTCCTTGGCCTGAAATATGTTCAGTATGTCAAATATGGACTACTGTATGGTTGATGAGACATCATAAGGAGTCAATTGGTCTGTATAGAAAATGCAAAATTGAGAACTCTTTTGCCTGAAATATGTTCAGTGTATCAAATATGGACTACTGTATGGTTGATGAGACATCATAAGGATTCAATTGGTCTGTAAAGAATGTCAAGATTGAGAACTCCTTGGCCTGAAATATGTTCAGTATGTCAAATATGGACTACTGTATGGTTGATGAGAGTCAGTTGGTCTGTATAGAAAGACAAGATTGAGAACTCCTTGGCCTGAAATATGTTCAGTATATCAAATATGGACTACTGTATGGTTGATGAGACATCATAAGGAGTCAATTGGTCTGTAAAGAAAATTCAAAATTGAGAACTCCTTGACCTGAAATATGTTCAATATGTCAAATATGGACTACTGTGTGGTTGATGAGAGTCAATTGGTCTGTATAGGAGTTAATTGGTCTGTATAGAAAGTTCAAGATTGAGAACTCCTTGGCCTAAAATATGTTCAGTATGTCAAATATGGACTACTGTATGGATGATGAGACATCATAAGGAGTCAATTAGTCTGTATAGAAAGTTCAAGATTGAGAACTTCTTGGCCTAAAATATGTTCAGTATGTCAAATATGGACTACTGTATGGTTGATGGGACATCATAAGGAGTTAATTGGTCTGTATAGAAAGTTCAAGATTGAGAACTCCTTGGCTTCCAAAATATGTTCAGTATGTCAAAAATGGACTACTATATGGTTGATGAGACATCATAAGGACTTAATTGGTCTGTATAGAAAGTTCAAGATTGACAACTCCTTGGCCTAAAATATGTTCAGTATGTCAAATATGGACTACTGTATGGTTGATGAGACATCATAAGGAGTCAATTGGTCTGTAAAGAAAATTCAAAATTGAGAAGTCCTTGGCCTGAAATATGTTCAGTATGTCAAATATGGACTACTGTATGGTTGATGAGACATCATAAGGAGTCAATTGGTCTGTATAGAAAATGCAAAATTGAGAAGTCCTTGGCCTGAAATATGTTCAGTATGTCAAATATGGACTACTGTATGGTTGATGAGACATCATAAGGAGTCAATTGGTCTGTATAGAAAATGCAAAATTGAGAACTCTTTTGCCTGAAATATGTTCAGTGTATCAAATATGGACTACTGTATGGTTGATGAGACATCATAAGGATTCAATTGGTCTGTAAAGAATGTCAAGATTGAGAACTCCTTGGCCTGAAATATGTTCAGTATGTCAAATATGGACTACTGTATGGTTGATGAGAGTCAGTTGGTCTGTATAGAAAGACAAGATTGAGAACTCCTTGGCCTGAAATATGTTCAGTATATCAAATATGGACTACTGTATGGTTGATGAGACATCATAAGGAGTCAATTGGTCTGTAAAGAAAATTCAAAATTGAGAACTCCTTGACCTGAAATATGTTCAATATGTCAAATATGGACTACTGTGTGGTTGATGAGAGTCAATTGGTCTGTATAGGAGTTAATTGGTCTGTATAGAAAGTTCAAGATTGAGAACTCCTTGGCCTAAAATATGTTCAGTATGTCAAATATGGACTACTGTATGGATGATGAGACATCATAAGGAGTCAATTAGTCTGTATAGAAAGTTCAAGATTGAGAACTCCTTGGCCTAAAATATGTTCAATATGTCAAATATGGACTACTGTATGGATGATGAGACATCATAAGGAGTCAATTAGTCTGTATAAAAAGTTCAAGATTGAGAACTTCTTGGCCTAAAATATGTTCAGTATGTCAAATATGGACTACTGTATGGTTGATGGGACATCATAAGGAGTTAATTGGTCTGTATAGAAAGTTCAAGATTGAGAACTCCTTGGCTTCCAAAATATGTTCAGTATGTCAAAAATGGACTACTATATGGTTGATGAGACATCATAAGGACTTAATTGGTCTGTATAGAAAGTTCAAGATTGACAACTCCTTGGCCTAAAATATGTTCAGTATGTCAAATATGGACTACTGTATGGTTGATGAGACATCATAAGGAGTCAATTGGTCTGTAAAGAAAATTCAAAATTGAGAAGTCCTTGGCCTGAAATATGTTCAGTATGTCAAATATGGACTACTGTATGGTTGATGAGACATCATAAGGAGTCAATTGGTCTGTATAGAAAATGCAAAATTGAGAACTCTTTTGCCTGAAATATGTTCAGTGTATCAAATATGGACTACTGTATGGTTGATGAGACATCATAAGGATTCAATTGGTCTGTAAAGAAAATTCAAGATTGAGAACTCCTTGGCCTGAAATATGTTCAGTATGTCAAATATGGACTACTTTATGGTTGATGAGACATCAGAAAGAGTCTATTGGTGAAATATGTTCAATATGTCAAATATGGACTACTCTATGGTTGATGAGACATCATAAGGAGTCAATTAGTCTGTATAGAAAGTTCAAGATTGAGAACTCCTTGGCCTGAAATATGTTCAGTATGTCAAATATGGACTACTGTATGGTTGATGAGAGTCAATTGGTCTGTATAGGAGTCAATTGTTCTGTATAGAAAGTCAAGATTGAGAACTCCTTGGCCTGAAATATGTTCAGTATGTCAAATATGGACTACTGTATGGTTGATGAGACATCAGAAAGATTCAACTGGTCTGTATAGAATGTCAAGATTGAGAACTCCTTAACCTGAAATATGTTCAGTATGTCAAATTTGGACTACTGTATGGTTGATGAGACATCAGAAAGAGTCAATTGGTCTGTATAGAAAGTTCAAGATTGAGAACTCCTTGACCTGAAATATGTTCAGTATGTCAAATTTGGACTACTGTATGGTTGATGAGACATCAGAAAGAGTCAATTGGTCTGTATAGAAAGTTCAAGATTGAGAACTCCTTGGCCTAAAATATGTTCAGTATGACAAATATGGACTACTGTATTGTTGATAAGACATCAGAAAGAGTCAATTGGTCTGTATAGAAAGTTCAAGATTGAGAACTCCTTGGCCTAAAATATGTTCAGTATGTCAAATATGGACTACTGTATGGATGATGAGACATCATAAGGAGTCAATTAGTCTGTATAGAAAGTTCAAGATTGAGAACTCCTTGGCCTAAAATATGTTCAATATGTCAAATATGGACTACTGTATGGATGATGAGACATCATAAGGAGTCAATTAGTCTGTATAAAAAGTTCAAGATTGAGAACTTCTTGGCCTAAAATATGTTCAGTATGTCAAATATGGACTACTGTATGGTTGATGAGACATCATAAGGAGTTAATTGGTCTGTATAGAAAGTTCAAGATTGAGAACTCCTTGGCTTCCAAAATATGTTCAGTATGTCAAAAATGGACTACTATATGGTTGATGAGACATCATAAGGACTTAATTGGTCTGTATAGAAAGTTCAAGATTGACAACTCCTTGGCCTAAAATATGTTCAGTATGTCAAATATGGACTACTGTATGGTTGATGAGACATCATAAGGAGTCAATTGGTCTGTAAAGAAAATTCAAAATTGAGAAGTCCTTGGCCTGAAATATGTTTAGTATGTCAAATATGGACTACTGTATGGTTGATGAGACATCATAAGGAGTCAATTGGTCTGTATAGAAAATGCAAAATTGAGAACTCTTTTGCCTGAAATATGTTCAGTGTATCAAATATGGACTACTGTATGGTTGATGAGACATCATAAGGATTCAATTGGTCTGTAAAGAATGTCAAGATTGAGAACTCCTTGGCCTGAAATATGTTCAGTATGTCAAATATGGACTACTGTATGGTTGATGAGAGTCAGTTGGTCTGTATAGAAAGACAAGATTGAGAACTCCTTGGCCTGAAATATGTTCAGTATATCAAATATGGACTACTGTATGGTTGATGAGACATCATAAGGAGTCAATTGGTCTGTAAAGAAAATTCAAAATTGAGAACTCCTTGACCTGAAATATGTTCAGTATATCAAATATGAACTACTGTATGGCTGATGAGACATCATAAGGAGTCAATTGGTCTGTATAGAAAGTCAAGATTGAGAACTCTTTGGCCTGAAATATGTTCAGTATGTCAAATAAGGACTACTGTATGGTTGATGAGACATCATAATGAGTCAAGTGGTCTGTAAAGAAAGTTCAAGATTGAGAACTCCTTGGCTTCCAAAATATTTTCAGTATGTCAAAAATGGACTACTATATGGTTGATGAGACATCATAAGGACTTAATTGGTCTGTATAGAAAGTTCAAGATTGACAACTCCTTGGCCTAAAATATGTTCAGTATGTCAAATATGGACTACTGTATGGTTGATGAGACATCATAAGGAGTCAATTGGTCTGTAAAGAAAATTCAAAATTGAGAAGTCCTTGGCCTGAAATATGTTCAGTATGTCAAATATGGACTACTGTATGGTTGATGAGACATCATACGGAGTCAATTGGTCTGTATAGAAAATGCAAAATTGAGAACTCTTTTGCCTGAAATATGTTCAGTGTATCAAATATGGACTACTGTATGGTTGATGAGACATCATAAGGATTCAATTGGTCTGTAAAGAATGTCAAGATTGAGAACTCCTTGGCCTGAAATATGTTCAGTATGTCAAATATGGACTACTGTATGGTTGATGAGAGTCAGTTGGTCTGTATAGAAAGACAAGATTGAGAACTCCTTGGCCTGAAATATGTTCAGTATATCAAATATGGACTACTGTATGGTTGATGAGACATCATAAGGAGTCAATTGGTCTGTAAAGAAAATTCAAAATTGAGAACTCCTTGACCTGAAATATGTTCAGTATATCAAATATGAACTACTGTATGGCTGATGAGACATCATAAGGAGTCAATTGGTCTGTATAGAAAGTCAAGATTGAGAACTCTTTGGCCTGAAATATGTTCAGTATGTCAAATAAGGACTACTGTATGGTTGATGAGACATCATAATGAGTCAAGTGGTCTGTAAAGAAAATTCAAAATTGAGAACTCCTTAGCCTGAAATATGTTCAGTATGTCAAATATGGACTACTGTATGGTTGATGAGACATCAGAAAGAGTCAATTGGTCTGTAAAGAAAATTCAAAATTTAGACCTCCTTGGCCTGAAATATGTTCAGTATGTCAAATATGGACTACTGTATGGTTGATGAGACATCATAAGGAGTCAATTGGTCTGTAAAGAAAATTCAAAATTGAAAACTCCTTGGCCTTAAATATGTTCAGTTTGACAAATATGGACTACTGTATGGTTGATGAGACATCAGAAAGATTCAATTTGTCTGTATAAAAAGTCAAGATTGAGAACTCCTTGGCCTGAAATATGTTCAGTATATCAAATATGAACTACTGTATGGTTGATGAGACATCATAAGGAGTCAATTGGTCTGTAAAGAAAATTCAAAATTGAAAACTCCTTGGCCTGAAATATGTTTAGTATGACAAATATGGACTACTGTATGGTTGATGAGACATCAGAAAGATTCAATTGGTCTGTATAGAATGTCAAGATTGAGAACTCCTTGGCCTGAAATATGTTCAGTATGTCAAATATGGACTACTGTATGGTTGATGAGAGTCAGTTGGTCTGTATAGAAAGACAAGATTGAGAACTCCTTGGCCTGAAATATGTTCAGTATATCAAATATGGACTACTGTATGGTTGATGAGACATCATAAGGAGTCAATTGGTCTGTAAAGAAAATTCAAAATTGAGAACTCCTTGACCTGAAATATGTTCAGTATGTCAAATATGGACTACTGTATGGTTGATGAGAGTCAATTGGTCTGTGTAGGAGTTAATTGGTCTGTATAGAAAGTTCAAGATTGAGAACTCCTTGGCCTAAAATATGTTCAGTATGACAAATATGGACTACTGTATTGTTGATAAGACATCAGAAAGAGTCAATTGGTCTGTATAGAAAGTCAAGATTCAGGACTCCTTGGCCTGAAACATGTTCAGTATGTCAAATATGGACTACTGTATGGTTGATGAGAGTCAATTGGTCTGTATAGGAGTTAATTGGTCTGTATAGAAAGTTCAAGATTGAGAACTCCTTGGCCTAAAATATGTTCAGTATGTCAAATATGGACTACTGCATGGATGATGAGACATCATAAGGAGTCAATTAGTCTGTATAGAAAGTTCAAGATTGAGAACTCCTTGGCCTAAAATATGTTCAATATGTCAAATATGGACTACTGTATGGATGATGAGACATCATAGGGAGTCAATTAGTCTGTATAAAAAGTTCAAGATTGAGAACTTCTTGGCCTAAAATATGTTCAGTATGTCAAATATGGACTACTGTATGGTTAATGAGACATCATAAGGAGTTAATTGGTCTGTATAGAAAGTTCAAGATTGAGAACTCCTTGGCTTCCAAAATATGTTCAGTATGTCAAAAATGGACTACTATATGGTTGATGAGACATCATAAGGACTTAATTGGTCTGTATAGAAAGTTCAAGATTGACAACTCCTTGGCCTAAAATATGTTCAGTATGTCAAATATGGACTACTGTATGGTTGATGAGACATCATAAGGAGTCAATTGGTCTGTAAAGAAAATTCAAAATTGAGAAGTCCTTGGCCTGAAATATGTTCAGTATGTCAAATATGGACTACTGTATGGTTGATGAGACATCATAAGGAGTCAATTGGTCTGTATAGAAAATGCAAAATTGAGAACTCCTTGACCTGAAATATGTTCAGTATATCAAATATGAACTACTGTATGGCTGATGAGACATCATAAGGAGTCAATTGGTCTGTATAGAAAGTCAAGATTGAGAACTCTTTGGCCTGAAATATGTTCAGTATGTCAAATAAGGACTACTGTATGGTTGATGAGACATCATAATGAGTCAAGTGGTCTGTAAAGAAAGTTCAAGATTGAGAACTCCTTGGCTTCCAAAATATTTTCAGTATGTCAAAAATGGACTACTATATGGTTGATGAGACATCATAAGGACTTAATTGGTCTGTATAGAAAGTTCAAGATTGACAACTCCTTGGCCTAAAATATGTTCAGTATGTCAAATATGGACTACTGTATGGTTGATGAGACATCATAAGGAGTCAATTGGTCTGTAAAGAAAATTCAAAATTGAGAAGTCCTTGGCCTGAAATATGTTCAGTATGTCAAATATAGACTACTGTATGGTTGATGAGACATCATAAGGAGTCAATTGGTCTGTATAGAAAATGCAAAATTGAGAACTCTTTTGCCTGAAATATGTTCAGTGTATCAAATATGGACTACTGTATGGTTGATGAGACATCATAAGAATTCAATTGGTCTGTAAAGAATGTCAAGATTGAGAACTCCTTGGCCTGAAATATGTTCAGTATGTCAAATATGGACTACTGTATGGTTGATGAGAGTCAGTTGGTCTGTATAGAAAGACAAGTTTGAGAACTCCTTGGCCTGAAATATGTTCAGTATATCAAATATGGACTACTGTATGGTTGATGAGACATCATAAGGAGTCAATTGGTCTGTAAAGAAAATTCAAAATTGAGAACTCCTTGACCTGAAATATGTTCAGTATATCAAATATGAACTACTGTATGGCTGATGAGACATCATAAGGAGTCAATTGGTCTGTATAGAAAGTCAAGATTGAGAACTCCTTGGCCTGAAATATGTTCAGTATGACAAATATGGACTACTGTATGGTTGATGAGACATCAGAAAGATTCAATTTGTCTGTATAAAAAGTCAAGATTGAGAACTCCTTGGCCTGAAATATGTTCAGTATATCAAATATGAACTACTGTATGGTTGATGAGACATCATAAGGAGTCAATTGGTCTGTAAAGAATGTCAAGATTGAGAACTCCTTGGCCTGAAATATGTTCAGTATGTCAAATATGGACTACTGTATGGTTGATGAGAGTCAGTTGGTCTGTATAGAAAGACAAGATTGAGAACTCCTTGGCCTGAAATATGTTCAGTATATCAAATATGGACTACTGTATGGTTGATGAGACATCATAAGGAGTTAATTGGTCTGTATAGAAAGTTCAAGATTGAGAACTCCTTGGCCTAAAATATGTTCAGTATGACAAATATGGACTACTGTATTGTTGATAAGACATCAGAAAGAGTCAATTGGTCTGTATAGAAAGTCAAGATTCAGGACTCCTTGGCCTGAAATATGTTCAGTATGTCAAATATGGACTACTGTATGGTTGATGAGACATCATAAGGAGTCAATTGGTCTGTAAAGAAAATTCAAAATTGAAAACTCCTTGGCCTTAAATATGTTCAGTTTGACAAATATGGACTACTGTATGGTTGATGAGACATCAGAAAGATTCAATTTGTCTGTATAAAAAGTCAAGATTGAGAACTCCTTGGCCTGAAATATGTTCAGTATATCAAATATGAACTACTGTATGGTTGATGAGACATCATAAGGAGTCAATTGGTCTGTAAAGAAAATTCAAAATTGAAAACTCCTTGGCCTGAAATATGTTTAGTATGACAAATATGGACTACTGTATGGTTGATGAGACATCAGAAAGATTCAATTGGTCTGTATAGAATGTCAAGATTGAGAACTCCTTGGCCTGAAATATGTTCAGTATGTCAAATATGGACTACTGTATGGTTGATGAGACATCATAAGGAGTCAATTGGTCTGTAAAGAAAATTCAAAATTGAGAACTCCTTGACCTGAAATATGTTCAGTATGTCAAATATGGACTACTGTATGGTTGATGAGAGTCAATTGGTCTGTGTAGGAGTTAATTGGTCTGTATAGAAAGTTCAAGATTGAGAACTCCTTGGCCTAAAATATGTTCAGTATGACAAATATGGACTACTGTATTGTTGATAAGACATCAGAAAGAGTCAATTGGTCTGTATAGAAAGTCAAGATTCAGGACTCCTTGGCCTGAAACATGTTCAGTATGTCAAATATGGACTACTGTATGGTTGATGAGAGTCAATTGGTCTGTATAGGAGTTAATTGGTCTGTATAGAAAGTTCAAGATTGAGAACTCCTTGGCCTAAAATATGTTCAGTATGTCAAATATGGACTACTGCATGGATGATGAGACATCATAAGGAGTCAATTAGTCTGTATAGAAAGTTCAAGATTGAGAACTCCTTGGCCTAAAATATGTTCAATATGTCAAATATGGACTACTGTATGGATGATGAGACATCATAGGGAGTCAATTAGTCTGTATAAAAAGTTCAAGATTGAGAACTTCTTGGCCTAAAATATGTTCAGTATGTCAAATATGGACTACTGTATGGTTAATGAGACATCATAAGGAGTTAATTGGTCTGTATAGAAAGTTCAAGATTGAGAACTCCTTGGCTTCCAAAATATGTTCAGTATGTCAAAAATGGACTACTATATGGTTGATGAGACATCATAAGGACTTAATTGGTCTGTATAGAAAGTTCAAGATTGACAACTCCTTGGCCTAAAATATGTTCAGTATGTCAAATATGGACTACTGTATGGTTGATGAGACATCATAAGGAGTCAATTGGTCTGTAAAGAAAATTCAAAATTGAGAAGTCCTTGGCCTGAAATATGTTCAGTATGTCAAATATGGACTACTGTATGGTTGATGAGACATCATAAGGAGTCAATTGGTCTGTATAGAAAATGCAAAATTGAGAACTCCTTGACCTGAAATATGTTCAGTATATCAAATATGAACTACTGTATGGCTGATGAGACATCATAAGGAGTCAATTGGTCTGTATAGAAAGTCAAGATTGAGAACTCTTTGGCCTGAAATATGTTCAGTATGTCAAATAAGGACTACTGTATGGTTGATGAGACATCATAATGAGTCAAGTGGTCTGTAAAGAAAGTTCAAGATTGAGAACTCCTTGGCTTCCAAAATATTTTCAGTATGTCAAAAATGGACTACTATATGGTTGATGAGACATCATAAGGACTTAATTGGTCTGTATAGAAAGTTCAAGATTGACAACTCCTTGGCCTAAAATATGTTCAGTATGTCAAATATGGACTACTGTATGGTTGATGAGACATCATAAGGAGTCAATTGGTCTGTAAAGAAAATTCAAAATTGAGAAGTCCTTGGCCTGAAATATGTTCAGTATGTCAAATATGGACTACTGTATGGTTGATGAGACATCATAAGGAGTCAATTGGTCTGTATAGAAAATGCAAAATTGAGAACTCTTTTGCCTGAAATATGTTCAGTGTATCAAATATGGACTACTGTATGGTTGATGAGACATCATAAGGATTCAATTGGTCTGTAAAGAATGTCAAGATTGAGAACTCCTTGGCCTGAAATATGTTCAGTATGTCAAATATGGACTACTGTATGGTTGATGAGAGTCAGTTGGTCTGTATAGAAAGACAAGATTGAGAACTCCTTGGCCTGAAATATGTTCAGTATATCAAATATGGACTACTGTATGGTTGATGAGACATCATAAGGAGTCAATTGGTCTGTAAAGAAAATTCAAAATTGAGAACTCCTTGACCTGAAATATGTTCAGTATATCAAATATGAACTACTGTATGGCTGATGAGACATCATAAGGAGTCAATTGGTCTGTATAGAAAGTCAAGATTGAGAACTCCTTGGCCTGAAATATGTTCAGTATGACAAATATGGACTACTGTATGGTTGATGAGACATCAGAAAGATTCAATTTGTCTGTATAAAAAGTCAAGATTGAGAACTCCTTGGCCTGAAATATGTTCAGTATATCAAATATGAACTACTGTATGGTTGATGAGACATCATAAGGAGTCAATTGGTCTGTAAAGAATGTCAAGATTGAGAACTCCTTGGCCTGAAATATGTTCAGTATGTCAAATATGGACTACTGTATGGTTGATGAGAGTCAGTTGGTCTGTATAGAAAGACAAGATTGAGAACTCCTTGGCCTGAAATATGTTCAGTATATCAAATATGGACTACTGTATGGTTGATGAGACATCATAAGGAGTTAATTGGTCTGTATAGAAAGTTCAAGATTGAGAACTCCTTGGCCTAAAATATGTTCAGTATGACAAATATGGACTACTGTATTGTTGATAAGACATCAGAAAGAGTCAATTGGTCTGTATAGAAAGTCAAGATTCAGGACTCCTTGGCCTGAAATATGTTCAGTATGTCAAATATGGACTACTGTATGGTTGATGAGAGTCAATTGGTCTGTATAGGAGTTAATTGGTCTGTATAGAAAGTTCAAGATTGAGAACTCCTTGGCCTAAAATATGTTCAGTATGTCAAATATGGACTACTGTATGGATGATGAGACATCATAAGGAGTCAATTAGTCTGTATAGAAAGTTCAAGATTGAGAACTCCTTGGCCTAAAATATGTTCAATATGTCAAATATGGACTACTGTATGGATGATGAGACATCATAAGGAGTCAATTAGTCTGTATAAAAAGTTCAAGATTGAGAACTTCTTGGCCTAAAATATTTTCAGTATGTCAAATATGGACTACTGTATGGTTGATGAGACATCATAAGGAGTTAATTGGTCTGTATAGAAAGTTCAAGATTGAGAACTCCTTGGCTTCCAAAATATGTTCAGTATGTCAAAAATGGACTACTATATGGTTGATGAGACATCATAAGGACTTAATTGGTCTGTATAGAAAGTTCAAGATTGACAACTCCTTGGCCTAAAATATGTTCAGTATGTCAAATATGGACTACTGTATGGTTGATGAGACATCATAAGGAGTCAATTGGTCTGTAAAGAAAATTCAAAATTGAGAAGTCCTTGGCCTGAAATATGTTCAGTATGTCAAATATGGACTACTGTATGGTTGATGAGACATCATAAGGAGTCAATTGGTCTGTATAGAAAATGCAAAATTGAGAACTCTTTTGCCTGAAATATGTTCAGTATATCAAATATGGACTACTGTATGGTTGATGAGACATCATAAGGAGTCAATTGGTCTGTAAAGAAAATTCAAAATTGAGAACTCCTTGACCTGAAATATGTTCAGTATATCAAATATGAACTACTGTATGGCTGATGAGACATCATAAGGAGTCAATTGGTCTGTATAGAAAGTCAAGATTGAGAACTCTTTGGCCTGAAATATGTTCAGTATGTCAAATAAGGACTACTGTATGGTTGATGAGACATCATAATGAGTCAAGTGGTCTGTAAAGAAAGTTCAAGATTGAGAACTCCTTGGCTTCCAAAATATTTTCAGTATGTCAAAAATGGACTACTATATGGTTGATGAGACATCATAAGGACTTAATTGGTCTGTATAGAAAGTTCAAGATTGACAACTCCTTGGCCTAAAATATGTTCAGTATGTCAAATATGGACTACTGTATGGTTGATGAGACATCATAAGGAGTCAATTGGTCTGTAAAGAAAATTCAAAATTGAGAAGTCCTTGGCCTGAAATATGTTCAGTATGTCAAATATGGACTACTTTATGGTTGATGAGACATCAGAAAGAGTCTATTGGTGAAATATGTTCAATATGTCAAATATGGACTACTCTATGGTTGATGAGACATCATAAGGAGTCAATTAGTCTGTATAGAAAGTTCAAGATTGAGAACTCCTTGGCCTGAAATATGTTCAGTATGTCAAATATGGACTACTGTATGGTTGATGAGAGTCAATTGGTCTGTATAGGAGTCAATTGTTCTGTATAGAAAGTCAAGATTAAGAACTCCTTGGCCTGAAATATGTTCAGTATGTCAAATATGGACTACTGTATGGTTGATGAGACATCAGAAAGATTCAACTGGTCTGTATAGAATGTCAAGATAGAGAACTCCTTAACCTGAAATATGTTCAGTATGTCAAATTTGGACTACTGTATGGTTGATGAGACATCAGAAAGAGTCAATTGGTCTGTATAGAAAGTTCAAGATTGAGAACTCCTTGGCCTAAAATATGTTCAGTATGACAAATATGGACTACTGTATTGTTGATAAGACATCAGAAAGAGTCAATTGGTCTGTATAGAAAGTCAAGATTCAGGACTCCTTGGCCTGAAATATGTTCAGTATGTCAAATATGGACTACTGTATGGTTGATGAGAGTCAATTGGTCTGTATAGGAGTTAATTGGTCTGTATAGAAAGTTCAAGATTGAGAACTCCTTGGCCTAAAATATGTTCAGTATGTCAAATATGGACTACTGTATGGATGATGAGACATCATAAGGAGTCAATTAGTCTGTATAGAAAGTTCAAGATTGAGAACTCCTTGGCCTAAAATATGTTCAATATGTCAAATATGGACTACTGTATGGATGATGAGACATCATAAGGAGTCAATTAGTCTGTATAAAAAGTTCAAGATTGAGAACTTCTTGGCCTAAAATATGTTCAGTATGTCAAATATGGACTACTGTATGGTTGATGAGACATCATAAGGAGTTAATTGGTCTGTATAGAAAGTTCAAGATTGAGAACTCCTTGGCTTCCAAAATATGTTCAGTATGTCAAAAATGGACTACTATATGGTTGATGAGACATCATAAGGACTTAATTGGTCTGTATAGAAAGTTCAAGATTGACAACTCCTTGGCCTAAAATATGTTCAGTATGTCAAATATGGACTACTGTATGGTTGATGAGACATCATAAGGAGTCAATTTGTCTGTAAAGAAAATTCAAAATTGAGAAGTCCTTGGCCTGAAATATGTTCAGTATGTCAAATATGGACTACTGTATGGTTGATGAGACATCATAAGGAGTCAATTGGTCTGTATAGAAAATGCAAAATTGAGAACTCTTTTGCCTGAAATATGTTCAGTGTATCAAATATGGACTACTGTATGGTTGATGAGACATCATAAGGATTCAATTGGTCTGTAAAGAATGTCAAGATTGAGAACTCCTTGGCCTGAAATATGTTCAGTATGTCAAATATGGACTACTGTATGGTTGATGAGAGTCAGTTGGTCTGTATAGAAAGACAAGATTGAGAACTCCTTGGCCTGAAATATGTTCAGTATATCAAATATGGACTACTGTATGGTTGATGAGACATCATAAGGAGTCAATTGGTCTGTAAAGAAAATTCAAAATTGAGAACTCCTTGACCTGAAATATGTTCAGTATATCAAATATGAACTACTGTATGGCTGATGAGACATCATGAGTCAATTGGTCTGTATAGAAAGTCAAGATTGAGAACTCTTTGGCCTGAAATATGTTCAGTATGTCAAATAAGGACTACTGTATGGTTGATGAGACATCATAATGAGTCAAGTGGTCTGTAAAGAAAGTTCAAGATTGAGAACTCCTTGGCTTCCAAAATATTTTCAGTATGTCAAAAATGGACTACTATATGGTTGATGAGACATCATAAGGACTTAATTGGTCTGTATAGAAAGTTCAAGATTGACAACTCCTTGGCCTAAAATATGTTCAGTATGTCAAATATGGACTACTGTATGGTTGATGAGACATCATAAGGAGTCAATTGGTCTGTAAAGAAAATTCAAAATTGAGAAGTCCTTGGCCTGAAATATGTTCAGTATGTCAAATATGGACTACTGTATGGTTGATGAGACATCATAAGGAGTCAATTGGTCTGTATAGAAAATGCAAAATTGAGAACTCTTTTGCCTGAAATATGTTCAGTGTATCAAATATGGACTACTGTATGGTTGATGAGACATCATAAGGATTCAATTGGTCTGTAAAGAATGTCAAGATTGAGAACTCCTTGGCCTGAAATATGTTCAGTATGTCAAATATGGACTACTGTATGGTTGATGAGAGTCAGTTGGTCTGTATAGAAAGACAAGATTGAGAACTCCTTGGCCTGAAATATGTTCAGTATATCAAATATGGACTACTGTATGGTTGATGAGACATCATAAGGAGTCAATTGGTCTGTAAAGAAAATTCAAAATTGAGAACTCCTTGACCTGAAATATGTTCAGTATATCAAATATGAACTACTGTATGGCTGATGAGACATCATAAGGAGTCAATTGGTCTGTATAGAAAGTCAAGATTGAGAACTCTTTGGCCTGAAATATGTTCAGTATGTCAAATAAGGACTACTGTATGGTTGATGAGACATCATAATGAGTCAAGAAGTCTGTAAAGAAAATTCAAAATTGAGAACTCCTTAGCCTGAAATATGTTCAGTATGTCAAATATGGACTACTGTATGGTTGATGAGACATCAGAAAGAGTCAATTGGTCTGTAAAGAAAATTCAAAATTTAGACCTCCTTGGCCTGAAATATGTTCAGTATGTCAAATATGGACTACTGTATGGTTGATGAGACATCATAAGGAGTCAATTGGTCTGTAAAGAAAATTCAAAATTGAAAACTCCTTGGCCTTAAATATGTTCAGTATGACAAATATGGACTACTGTATGGTTGATGAGACATCAGAAAGATTCAATTTGTCTGTATAAAAAGTCAAGATTGAGAACTCCTTGGCCTGAAATATGTTCAGTATATCAAATATGAACTACTGTATGGTTGATGAGACATCATAAGGAGTCAATTGGTCTGTAAAGAAAATTCAAAATTGAAAACTCCTTGGCCTGAAATATGTTTAGTATGACAAATATGGACTACTGTATGGTTGATGAGACATCAGAAAGATTCAATTGGTCTGTACAGAATGTCAAGATTGAGAACTCCTTGGCCTGAAATATGTTCAGTATGTCAAATATGGACTACTGTATGGTTGATGAGAGTCAGTTGGTCTGTATAGAAAGACAAGATTGAGAACTCCTTGGCCTGAAATATGTTCAGTATATCAAATATGGACTACTGTATGGTTGATGAGACATCATAAGGAGTCAATTGGTCTGTAAAGAAAATTCAAAATTGAGAACTCCTTGACCTGAAATATGTTCAGTATATCAAATATGAACTACTGTATGGCTGATGAGACATCATAAGGAGTCAATTGGTCTGTATAGAAAGTCAAGATTGAGAACTCTTTGGCCTGAAATATGTTCAGTATGTCAAATAAGGACTACTGTATGGTTGATGAGACATCATAATGAGTCAAGTGGTCTGTAAAGAAAGTTCAAGATTGAGAACTCCTTGGCTTCCAAAATATTTTCAGTATGTCAAAAATGGACTACTATATGGTTGATGAGACATCATAAGGACTTAATTGGTCTGTATAGAAAGTTCAAGATTGACAACTCCTTGGCCTAAAATATGTTCAGTATGTCAAATATGGACTACTGTATGGTTGATGAGACATCATAAGGAGTCAATTGGTCTGTATAGAAAATGCAAAATTGAGAACTCTTTTGCCTGAAATATGTTCAGTGTATCAAATATGGACTACTGTATGGTTGATGAGACATCATAAGGATTCAATTGGTCTGTAAAGAATGTCAAGATTGAGAACTCCTTGGCCTGAAATATGTTCAGTATGTCAAATATGGACTACTGTATGGTTGATGAGAGTCAGTTGGTCTGTATAGAAAGACAAGATTGAGAACTCCTTGGCCTGAAATATGTTCAGTATATCAAATATGGACTACTGTATGGTTGATGAGACATCATAAGGAGTCAATTGGTCTGTAAAGAAAATTCAAAATTGAGAACTCCTTGACCTGAAATATGTTCAGTATATCAAATATGAACTACTGTATGGCTGATGAGACATCATAAGGAGTCAATTGGTCTGTATAGAAAGTCAAGATTGAGAACTCTTTGGCCTGAAATATGTTCAGTATGTCAAATAAGGACTACTGTATGGTTGATGAGACATCATAAGGAGTCAAGAAGTCTGTAAAGAAAATTCAAAATTGAGAACTCCTTAGCCTGAAATATGTTCAGTATGTCAAATATGGACTACTGTATGGTTGATGAGACATCAGAAAGAGTCAATTGGTCTGTAAAGAAAATTCAAAATTTAGACCTCCTTGGCCTGAAATATGTTCAGTATGTCAAATATGGACTACTGTATGGTTGATGAGACATCATAAGGAGTCAATTGGTCTGTAAAGAAAATTCAAAATTGAAAACTCCTTGGCCTTAAATATGTTCAGTATGACAAATATGGACTACTGTATGGTTGATGAGACATCAGAAAGATTCAATTTGTCTGTATAAAAAGTCAAGATTGAGAACTCCTTGGCCTGAAATATGTTCAGTATATCAAATATGAACTACTGTATGGTTGATGAGACATCATAAGGAGTCAATTGGTCTGTAAAGAAAATTCAAAATTGAAAACTCCTTGGCCTGAAATATGTTTAGTATGACAAATATGGACTACTGTATGGTTGATGAGACATCAGAAAGATTCAATTGGTCTGTATAGAATGTCAAGATTGAGAACTCCTTGGCCTGAAATATGTTCAGTATGTCAAATATGGACTACTGTATGGTTGATGAGAGTCAGGTGGTCTGTATAGAAAGACAAGATTGAGAACTCCTTGGCCTGAAATATGTTCAGTATATCAAATATGGACTACTGTATGGTTGATGAGACATCATAAGGAGTCAATTGGTCTGTAAAGAAAATTCAAAATTGAGAACTCCTTGACCTGAAATATGTTCAGTATGTCAAATATGGACTACTGTATGGTTGATGAGAGTCAATTGGTCTGTGTAGGAGTTAATTGGTCTGTATAGAAAGTTCAAGATTGAGAACTCCTTGGCCTAAAATATGTTCAGTATGACAAATATGGACTACTGTATTGTTGATAAGACATCAGAAAGAGTCAATTGGTCTGTATAGAAAGTCAAGATTCAGGACTCCTTGGCCTGAAATATGTTCAGTATGTCAAATATGGACTACTGTATGGTTGATGAGAGTCAATTGGTCTGTATAGGAGTTAATTGGTCTGTATAGAAAGTTCAAGATTGAGAACTCCTTGGCCTAAAATATGTTCAGTATGTCAAATATGGACTACTGTATGGATGATGAGACATCATAAGGAGTCAATTAGTCTGTATAGAAAGTTCAAGATTGAGAACTCCTTGGCCTAAAATATGTTCAATATGTCAAATATGGACTACTGTATGGATGATGAGACATCATAAGGAGTCAATTAGTCTGTATAAAAAGTTCAAGATTGAGAACTTCTTGGCCTAAAATATGTTCAGTATGTCAAATATGGACTACTGTATGGTTGATGAGACATCATAAGGAGTTAATTGGTCTGTATAGAAAGTTCAAGATTGAGAACTCCTTGGCTTCCAAAATATGTTCAGTATGTCAAAAATGGACTACTATATGGTTGATGAGACATCATAAGGACTTAATTGGTCTGTATAGAAAGTTCAAGATTGACAACTCCTTGGCCTAAAATATGTTCAGTATGTCAAATATGGACTACTGTATGGTTGATGAGACATCATAAGGAGTCAATTGGTCTGTAAAGAAAATTCAAAATTGAGAAGTCCTTGGCCTGAAATATGTTCAGTATGTCAAATATGGACTACTGTATGGTTGATGAGACATCATAAGGAGTCAATTGGTCTGTATAGAAAATGCAAAATTGAGAACTCCTTGACCTGAAATATGTTCAGTATATCAAATATGAACTACTGTATGGCTGATGAGACATCATAAGGAGTCAATTGGTCTGTATAGAAAGTCAAGATTGAGAACTCTTTGGCCTGAAATATGTTCAGTATGTCAAATAAGGACTACTGTATGGTTGATGAGACATCATAATGAGTCAAGTGGTCTGTAAAGAAAGTTCAAGATTGAGAACTCCTTGGCTTCCAAAATATTTTCAGTATGTCAAAAATGGACTACTATATGGTTGATGAGACATCATAAGGACTTAATTGGTCTGTATAGAAAGTTCAAGAGTGACAACTCCTTGGCCTAAAATATGTTCAGTATGTCAAATATGGACTACTGTATGGTTGATGAGACATCATAAGGAGTCAATTGGTCTGTAAAGAAAATTCAAAATTGAGAAGTCCTTGGCCTGAAATATGTTCAGTATGTCAAATATGGACTACTGTATGGTTGATGAGACATCATAAGGAGTCAATTGGTCTGTATAGAAAATGCAAAATTGAGAACTCTTTTGCCTGAAATATGTTCAGTGTATCAAATATGGACTACTGTATGGTTGATGAGACATCATAAGGATTCAATTGGTCTGTAAAGAATGTCAAGATTGAGAACTCCTTGGCCTGAAATATGTTCAGTATGTCAAATATGGACTACTGTATGGTTGATGAGAGTCAGTTGGTCTGTATAGAAAGACAAGATTGAGAACTCCTTGGCCTGAAATATGTTCAGTATATCAAATATGGACTACTGTATGGTTGATGAGACATCATAAGGAGTCAATTGGTCTGTAAAGAAAATTCAAAATTGAGAACTCCTTGACCTGAAATATGTTCAGTATATCAAATATGAACTACTGTATGGCTGATGAGACATCATAAGGAGTCAATTGGTCTGTATAGAAAGTCAAGATTGAGAACTCTTTGGCCTGAAATATGTTCAGTATGTCAAATAAGGACTACTGTATGGTTGATGAGACATCATAATGAGTCAAGTGGTCTGTAAAGAAAATTCAAAATTGAGAACTCCTTAGCCTGAAATATGTTCAGTATGTCAAATATGGACTACTGTATGGTTGATGAGACATCAGAAAGAGTCAATTGGTCTGTAAAGAAAATTCAAAATTTAGACCTCCTTGGCCTGAAATATGTTCAGTATGTCAAATATGGACTACTGTATGGTTGATGAGACATCATAAGGAGTCAATTGGTCTGTAAAGAAAATTCAAAATTGAAAACTCCTTGGCCTTAAATATGTTCAGTATGACAAATATGGACTACTGTATGGTTGATGAGACATCAGAAAGATTCAATTTGTCTGTATAAAAAGTCAAGATTGAGAACTCCTTGGCCTTAAATATGTTCAGTATATCAAATATGAACTACTGTATGGTTGATGAGACATCATAAGGAGTCAATTGGTCTGTAAAGAATGTCAAGATTGAGAACTCCTTGGCCTGAAATATGTTCAGTATGTCAAATATGGACTACTGTATGGTTGATGAGAGTCAGTTGGTCTGTATAGAAAGACAAGATTGAGAACTCCTTGGCCTGAAATATGTTCAGTATATCAAATATGGACTACTGTATGGTTGATGAGACATCATAAGGAGTTAATTGGTCTGTATAGAAAGTTCAAGATTGAGAACTCCTTGGCCTAAAATATGTTCAGTATGTCAAATATGGACTACTGTATGGTTGATGAGACATCATAAGGAGTCAATTGGTCTGTAAAGAAAATTCAAAATTGAGAAGTCCTTGGCCTGAAATATGTTCAGTATGTCAAATATGGACTACTGTATGGTTGATGAGACATCATAAGGAGTCAATTGGTCTGTAAAGAAAATTCAAAATTGAGAACTCCTTGACCTGAAATATGTTCAGTATATCAAATATGAACTACTGTATGGCTGATGAGACATCATAAGGAGTCAATTGGTCTGTATAGAAAGTCAAGATTGAGAACTCTTTGGCCTGAAATATGTTCAGTATGTCAAATAAGGACTACTGTATGGTTGATGAGACATCATAATGAGTCAAGTGGTCTGTAAAGAAAGTTCAAGATTGAGAACTCCTTGGCTTCCAAAATATTTTCAGTATGTCAAAAATGGACTACTATATGGTTGATGAGACATCATAAGGACTTAATTGGTCTGTATAGAAAGTTCAAGATTGACAACTCCTTGGCCTAAAATATGTTCAGTATGTCAAATATGGACTACTGTATGGTTGATGAGACATCATAAGGAGTCAATTGGTCTGTAAAGAAAATTCAAAATTGAGAAGTCCTTGGCCTGAAATATGTTCAGTATGTCAAATATGGACTACTGTATGGTTGATGAGACATCATAAGGAGTCAATTGGTCTGTATAGAAAATGCAAAATTGAGAACTCTTTTGCCTGAAATATGTTCAGTGTATCAAATATGGACTACTGTATGGTTGATGAGCCATCATAAGGATTCAATTGGTCTGTAAAGAATGTCAAGATTGAGAACTCCTTGGCCTGAAATATGTTCAGTATGTCAAATATGGACTACTGTATGGTTGATGAGAGTCAGTTGGTCTGTATAGAAAGACAAGATTGAGAACTCCTTGGCCTGAAATATGTTCAGTATGTCAAATAAGGACTACTGTATGGTTGATGAGACATCATAATGAGTCAAGTGGTCTGTAAAGAAAGTCAAGATTGAGAACTCTTTGGCCTGAAATATGTTCAGTATGTCAAATAAGGACTACTGTATGGTTGATGAGACATCATAATGAGTCAAGTGGTCTGTAAAGAAAATTCAAAATTGAGAACTCCTTAGCCTGAAATATGTTCAGTATGTCAAATATGGACTACTGTATGGTTGATGAGACATCAGAAAGAGTCAATTGGTCTGTAACGAAAATTCAAAATTTAGACCTCCTTGGCCTGAAATATGTTCAGTATGTCAAATATGGACTACTGTATGGTTGATGAGACATCATAAGGAGTCAATTGGTCTGTAAAGAAAATTCAAAATTGAAAACTCCTTGGCCTTAAATATGTTCAGTATGACAAATATGGACTACTGTATGGTTGATGAGACATCAGAAAGATTCAATTTGTCTGTATAAAAAGTCAAGATTGAGAACTCCTTGGCCTGAAATATGTTCAGTATATCAAATATGAACTACTGTATGGTTGATGAGACATCATAAGGAGTCAATTGGTCTGTAAAGAAAATTCAAAATTGAAAACTCCTTGGCCTGAAATATGTTTAGTATGACAAATATGGACTACTGTATGGTTGATGAGACATCAGAAAGATTCAATTGGTCTGTATAGAATGTCAAGATTGAGAACTCCTTGGCCTGAAATATGTTCAGTATGTCAAATATGGACTACTGTATGGTTGATGAGAGTCAGTTGGTCTGTATAGAAAGACAAGATTGAGAACTCCTTGGCCTGAAATATGTTCAGTATATCAAATATGGACTACTGTATGGTTGATGAGACATCATAAGGAGTCAATTGGTCTGTAAAGAAAATTCAAAATTGAGAACTCCTTGACCTGAAATATGTTCAGTATGTCAAATATGGACTACTGTATGGTTGATGAGAGTCAATTGGTCTGTATAGGAGTTAATTGGTCTGTATAGAAAGTTCAAGATTGAGAACTCCTTGGCCTAAAATATGTTCAGTATGACAAATATGGACTACTGTATTGTTGATAAGACATCAGAAAGAGTCAATTGGTCTGTATAGAAAGTCAAGATTCAGGACTCCTTGGCCTGAAATATGTTCAGTATGTCAAATATGGACTACTGTATGGTTGATGAGAGTCAATTGGTCTGTATAGGAGTTAATTGGTCTGTATAGAAAGTTCAAGATTGAGAACTCCTTGGCCTAAAATATGTTCAGTATGTCAAATATGGACTACTGTATGGATGATGAGACATCATAAGGAGTCAATTAGTCTGTATAGAAAGTTCAAGATTGAGAACTCCTTGGCCTAAAATATGTTCAATATGTCAAATATGGACTACTGTATGGATGATGAGACATCATAAGGAGTCAATTAGTCTGTATAAAAAGTTCAAGATTGAGAACTTCTTGGCCTAAAATATGTTCAGTATGTCAAATATGGACTACTGTATGGTTGATGAGACATCATAAGGAGTTAATTGGTCTGTATAGAAAGTTCAAGATTGAGAACTCCTTGGCTTCCAAAATATGTTCAGTATGTCAAAAATGGACTACTATATGGTTGATGAGACATCATAAGGACTTAATTGGTCTGTATAGAAAGTTCAAGATTGACAACTCCTTGGCCTAAAATATGTTCAGTATGTCAAATATGGACTACTGTATGGTTGATGAGACATCATAAGGAGTCAATTGGTCTGTAAAGAAAATTCAAAATTGAGAAGTCCTTGGCCTGAAATATGTTCAGTATGTTAAATATGGACTACTGTATGGTTGATGAGACATCATAAGGAGTCAATTGGTCTGTATAGAAAATGCAAAATTGAGAACTCTTTTGCCTGAAATATGTTCAGTGTATCAAATATGGACTACTGTATGGTTGATGAGACATCATAAGGATTCAATTGGTCTGTAAAGAAAATTCAAGATTGAGAACTCCTTGGCCTGAAATATGTTCAGTATGTCAAATATGGACTACTTTATGGTTGATGAGACATCAGAAAGAGTCTATTGGTGAAATATGTTCAATATGTCAAATATGGACTACTCTATGGTTGATGAGACATCATAAGGAGTCAATTAGTCTGTATAGAAAGTTCAAGATTGAGAACTCCTTGGCCTGAAATATGTTCAGTATGTCAAATATGGACTACTGTATGGTTGATGAGAGTCAATTGGTCTGTATAGGAGTCAATTGTTCTGTATAGAAAGTAAAGATTGAGAACTCCTTGGCCTGAAATATGTTCAGTATGTCAAATATGGACTACTGTATGGTTGATGAGACATCAGAAAGATTCAACTGGTCTGTATAGAATGTCAAGATTGAGAACTCCTTAACCTGAAATATGTTCAGTATGTCAAATATGAACTACTGTATGGCTGATGAGACATCATAAGGAGTCAATTGGTCTGTATAGAAAGTCAAGATTGAGAACTCTTTGGCCTGAAATATGTTCAGTATGTCAAATAAGGACTACTGTATGGTTGATGAGACATCATAATGAGTCAAGTGGTCTGTAAAGAAAATTCAAAATTGAGAACTCCTTAGCCTGAAATATGTTCAGTATGTGAAATATGGACTACTGTATGGTTGATGAGACATCAGAAAGAGTCAATTGGTCTGTAAAGAAAATTCTAAATTTAGACCTCCTTGGCCTGAAATATGTTCAGTATGTCAAATATGGACTACTGTATGGTTGATGAGACATCATAAGGAGTCAATTGGTCTGTAAAGAAAGTCAAGATTGAGAACTCCTTGGCCTGAAATATGTTCAGTATATCAAATATGGACTACTGTATGGTTGATGAGACATCAGAAAGAGTCAATTGGTCTGTATAGAAAATGCAAAATTGAGAACTCCTTGGCCTGAAATATGTTCAGTATGTCAAATATGGACTACTGTAGGGTTGATGAGACATCACAAGGAGTTAATTGGTCTGTATAGAAAGTAGAGATTTAGAACTCTTTGGCCTGAAATATGTTCAGTTAGTCAAATATGGACTACTGTATGGTTGATGAGACATAAGAAAGAGTCAATTAGTCTGTATAGAAAATTCAAATTTGAGAACTCCTTTGCCTGAAATATGTTCACTATATCAAATATGGACTACTGTAGGGTTGTTGAGACATCATAATTAGTTAATTGGTCTGTATAAAAAGTTCAAAATTGAGATCTCCTTGACCTGAAATATGTTCAGTATATCAAATATGGACTACTGTAGGGTTGATGAGACATCATAATTAGTTATTTGGTCTGTATAGAAAGTTCAAGATTGAGAACTCCTTGGCCTGAAATATATTCAGTATATCACATATGGACTACTGTATGGTTGATGAGACGTCACAAGAAGTTAATTGGTTTGTATAGAAAGTCAAGACTGAGAACTCCTTGGCCTGAAAAATTTTCAGTATGTCAAATATGGACTACTGTAGGTTTGATGAGACATCATAATTAGTTAATTGGTCTGTATAAAAAGTTCAAAATTGAGAACTCCTTGGCTTGAAATATGTTCAGTAAATCACATATGGACTACTGTATGGTTGATGAGACATCAGAAGGAGTCAAATAGTCTGTAAATAAAGTTCAATATTGAGAACTCTTTGGTCTGAAATACATTCAGTATGTCAAATATGGACTACAGTATGGTTGATGAGACATCAGAAGGAGTCAAATAGTCTGTAATTAAAGATTGAGAACTCCTTGGCCTGAAATATGTTCAGTATATCAAATATGGACTACTGTAGGGTTGATGAGACATCATAATTAGTTATTTGGTCTGTATAGAAAGTTCAAGATTGAGATCTCCTTGGCCTGAAATATGTTCAGTATATCAAATATGGACTACTGTAGGGTTGATGAGACATCATAATTAGTTATTTGGTCTGTATAGAAAGTTCAAGATTGAGAACTCCTTGGCCTGAAATATGTTCAGTATATCAAATATGGACTACTGTATGGTTGATGAGACATCACAAGGAGTTAATTGGTCTGTATAGAAAGTCAAGATTTAGAACTCCTTGGCCAAAAATATGTTCAGTTTGTCAAATATGGACTACTGTATGGTTGATGAGACATCAGAAGGAGTCAAATAGTCTGTAATTAAATTTCAATATTGAGAACTCCTTGGCCTGAAATATATTCAGTATGTCAAATATGGACTACTGTATGATTGATGAGAAATCAGAAAGAGTCAATTGGTCTGTATAGAAAGTCAAGATTGAGAACTCCTTGGCCTGAAATATGTTCAGTATATCAAATATGGACTACTGTATGGTTGATGAGACATCAGAAAGAGTCAATTGGTCTGTATAGAAAATGCAAAATTGAGAACTCCTTGGCCTGAAATATGTTCAGTATGTCAAATATGGACTACTGTAGGGTTGATGAGACATCACAAGGAGTTAATTGGTCTGTATAGAAAGTAGAGATTTAGAACTCTTTGGCCTGAAATATGTTCAGTTAGTCAAATATGGACTACTGTATGGTTGATGAGACATAAGAAAGAGTCAATTAGTCTGTATAGAAAATTCAAATTTGAGAACTCCTTTGCCTGAAATATGTTCACTATATCAAATATGGACTACTGTAGGGTTGTTGAGACATCATAATTAGTTAATTGGTCTGTATAAAAAGTTCAAAATTGAGATCTCCTTGACCTGAAATATGTTCAGTATATCAAATATGGACTACTGTAGGGTTGATGAGACATCATAATTAGTTATTTGGTCTGTATAGAAAGTTCAAGATTGAGAACTCCTTGGCCTGAAATATATTCAGTATATCACATATGGACTACTGTATGGTTGATGAGACGTCACAAGAAGTTAATTGGTTTGTATAGAAAGTCAAGACTGAGAACTCCTTGGCCTGAAAAATTTTCAGTATGTCAAATATGGACTACTGTAGGTTTGATGAGACATCATAATTAGTTAATTGGTCTGTATAAAAAGTTCAAAATTGAGAACTTCTTGGCTTGAAATATGTTCAGTAAATCACATATGGACTACTGTATGGTTGATGAGACATCAGAAGGAGTCAAATAGTCTGTAAATAAAGTTCAATATTGAGAACTCTTTGGTCTGAAATACATTCAGTATGTCAAATATGGACTACAGTATGGTTGATGAGACATCAGAAGGAGTCAAATAGTCTGTAATTAAAGATTGAGAACTCCTTGGCCTGAAATATGTTCAGTATATCAAATATGGACTACTGTAGGGTTGATGAGACATCATAATTAGTTATTTGGTCTGTATAGAAAGTTCAAGATTGAGAACTCCTTGGCCTGTAATATGTTCAGTATATCAAATATGGACTACTGTAGGGTTGATGAGACATCATAATTAGTTATTTGGTCTGTATAGAAAGTTCAAGATTGAGATCTCCTTGGCCTGAAATATGTTCAGTATATCAAATATGGACTACTGTAGGGTTGATGAGACATCATAATTAGTTATTTGGTCTGTATAGAAAGTTCAAGATTGAGAACTCCTTGGCCTGAAATATGTTCAGTATATCAAATATGGACTACTGTAGGGTTGATGAGACATCACAAGGAGTTAATTGGTCTGTATAGAAAGTCAAGATTTAGAACTCCTTGGCCAAAAATATGTTCAGTTTGTCAAATATGGACTACTGTATGGTTGATGAGACATCAGAAGGAGTCAAATAGTCTGTAATTAAATTTCAATATTGAGAACTCCTTGGCCTGAAATATATTCAGTATGTCAAATATGGACTACTGTATGATTGATGAGAAATCAGAAAGAGTCAATTGGTCTGTATAGAAAGTCAAGATTGAGAACTCCTTGGCCTGAAATATGTTCAGTATGTCAAATATGGACTACTGTAGGGTTGATGAGACATCACAAGGAGTTAATTGGTCTGTATAGAAAGTAGAGATTTAGAACTCTTTGGCCTGAAATATGTTCAGTTAGTCAAATATGGACTACTGTATGGTTGATGAGACATAAGAAAGAGTCAATTAGTCTGTATAGAAAATTCAAATTTGAGAACTCCTTTGCCTGAAATATGTTCACTATATCAAATATGGACTACTGTAGGGTTGTTGAGACATCATAATTAGTTAATTGGTCTGTATAAAAAGTTCAAAATTGAGATCTCCTTGACCTGAAATATGTTCAGTATATCAAATATGGACTACTGTAGGGTTGATGAGACATCATAATTAGTTATTTGGTCTGTATAGAAAGTTCAAGATTGAGAACTCCTTGGCCTGAAATATATTCAGTATATCACATATGGACTACTGTATGGTTGATGAGACGTCACAAGAAGTTAATTGGTTTGTATAGAAAGTCAAGACTGAGAACTCCTTGGCCTGAAAAATTTTCAGTATGTCAAATATGGACTACTGTAGGTTTGATGAGACATCATAATTAGTTAATTGGTTTGTATAAAAAGTTCAAAATTGAGAACTCCTTGGCTTGAAATATGTTCAGTAAATCACATATGGACTACTGTATGGTTGATGAGACATCAGAAGGAGTCAAATAGTCTGTAAATAAAGTTCAATATTGAGAACTCTTTGGTCTGAAATACATTCAGTATGTCAAATATGGACTACAGTATGGTTGATGAGACATCAGAAGGAGTCAAATAGTCTGTAATTAAAGATTGAGAACTCCTTGGCCTGAAATATGTTCAGTATATCAAATATGGACTACTGTAGGGTTGATGAGACATCATAATTAGTTATTTGGTCTGTATAGAAAGTTCAAGATTGAGAACTCCTTGGCCTGTAATATGTTCAGTATATCAAATATGGACTACTGTAGGGTTGATGAGACATCATAATTAGTTATTTGGTCTGTATAGAAAGTTCAAGATTGAGATCTCCTTGGCCTGAAATATGTTCAGTATATCAAATATGGACTACTGTAGGGTTGATGAGACATCATAATTAGTTATTTGGTCTGTATAGAAAGTTCAAGATTGAGAACTCCTTGGCCTGAAATATGTTCAGTATATCAAATATGGACTACTGTAGGGTTGATGAGACATCACAAGGAGTTAATTGGTCTGTATAGAAAGTCAAGATTTAGAACTCCTTGGCCAAAAATATGTTCAGTTTGTCAAATATGGACTACTGTATGGTTGATGAGACATCAGAAGGAGTCAAATAGTCTGTAATTAAATTTCAATATTGAGAACTCCTTGGCCTGAAATATATTCAGTATGTCAAATATGGACTACTGTAGGGTTGATGAGACATCACAAGGAGTTAATTGGTCTGTATAGAAAGTAGAGATTTAGAACTCTTTGGCCTGAAATATGTTCAGTTAGTCAAATATGGACTACTGTATGGTTGATGAGACATAAGAAAGAGTCAATTAGTCTGTATAGAAAATTCAAATTTGAGAACTCCTTTGCCTGAAATATGTTCACTATATCAAATATGGACTACTGTAGGGTTGTTGAGACATCATAATTAGTTAATTGGTCTGTATAAAAAGTTCAAAATTGAGATCTCCTTGACCTGAAATATGTTCAGTATATCAAATATGGACTACTGTATGGTTGATGAGACATCATAATTAGTTATTTGGTCTGTATAGAAAGTTCAAGATTGAGAACTCCTTGGCCTGAAATATATTCAGTATATCACATATGGACTACTGTATGGTTGATGAGACGTCACAAGAAGTTAATTGGTTTGTATAGAAAGTCAAGACTGAGAACTCCTTGGCCTGAAAAATTTTCAGTATGTCAAATATGGACTACTGTAGGTTTGATGAGACATCATAATTAGTTAATTGGTCTGTATAAAAAGTTCAAAATTGAGAACTCCTTGGCTTGAAATATGTTCAGTAAATCACATATGGACTACTGTATGGTTGATGAGACATCAGAAGGAGTCAAATAGTCTGTAAATAAAGTTCAATATTGAGAACTCTTTGGTCTGAAATACATTCAGTATGTCAAATATGGACTACAGTATGGTTGATGAGACATCAGAAGGAGTCAAATAGTCTGTAATTAAAGATTGAGAACTCCTTGGCCTGAAATATGTTCAGTATATCAAATATGGACTACTGTAGGGTTGATGAGACATCATAATTAGTTATTTGGTCTGTATAGAAAGTTCAAGATTGAGAACTCCTTGGCCTGTAATATGTTCAGTATATCAAATATGGACTACTGTAGGGTTGATGAGACATCATAATTAGTTATTTGGTCTGTATAGAAAGTTCAAGATTGAGATCTCCTTGGCCTGAAATATGTTCAGTATATCAAATATGGACTACTGTAGGGTTGATGAGACATCATAATTAGTTATTTGGTCTGTATAGAAAGTTCAAGATTGAGAACTCCTTGGCCTGAAATATGTTCAGTATATCAAATATGGACTACTGTAGGGTTGATGAGACATCACAAGGAGTTAATTGGTCTGTATAGAAAGTCAAGATTTAGAACTCCTTGGCCAAAAATATGTTCAGTTTGTCAAATATGGACTACTGTATGGTTGATGAGACATCAGAAGGAGTCAAATAGTCTGTAATTAAATTTCAATATTGAGAACTCCTTGGCCTGAAATATATTCAGTATGTCAAATATGGACTACTGTATGATTGATGAGAAATCAGAAAGAGTCAATTGGTCTGTATAGAAAGTCAAGATTGAGAACTCCTTGGCCTGAAATATGTTCAGTATATCAAATATGGACTACTGTATGGTTGATGAGACATCAGAAAGAGTCAATTGGTCTGTATAGAAAATGCAAAATTGAGAACTCCTTGGCCTGAAATATGTTCAGTATGTCAAATATGGACTACTGTAGGGTTGATGAGACATCACAAGGAGTTAATTGGTCTGTATAGAAAGTAGAGATTTAGAACTCTTTGGCCTGAAATATGTTCAGTTAGTCAAATATGGACTACTGTATGGTTGATGAGACATCAGAAGGAGTCAAATAGTCTGTAATTAAATTTCAATATTGAGAACTCCTTGGCCTGAAATATATTCAGTATGTCAAATATGGACTACTGTATGATTGATGAGAAATCAGAAAGAGTCAATTGGTCTGTATAGAAAGTCAAGATTGAGAACTCCTTGGCCTGAAATATGTTCAGTATGTCAAATATGGACTACTGTAGGGTTGATGAGACATCACAAGGAGTTAATTGGTCTGTATAGAAAGTAGAGATTTAGAACTCTTTGGCCTGAAATATGTTCAGTTAGTCAAATATGGACTACTGTATGGTTGATGAGACATAAGAAAGAGTCAATTAGTCTGTATAGAAAATTCAAATTTGAGAACTCCTTTGCCTGAAATATGTTCACTATATCAAATATGGACTACTGTAGGGTTGTTGAGACATCATAATTAGTTAATTGGTCTGTATAAAAAGTTCAAAATTGAGATCTCCTTGACCTGAAATATGTTCAGTATATCAAATATGGACTACTGTAGGGTTGATGAGACATCATAATTAGTTATTTGGTCTGTATAGAAAGTTCAAGATTGAGAACTCCTTGGCCTGAAATATATTCAGTATATCACATATGGACTACTGTATGGTTGATGAGACGTCACAAGAAGTTAATTGGTTTGTATAGAAAGTCAAGACTGAGAACTCCTTGGCCTGAAAAATTTTCAGTATGTCAAATATGGACTACTGTAGGTTTGATGAGACATCATAATTAGTTAATTGGTCTGTATAAAAAGTTCAAAATTGAGAACTTCTTGGCTTGAAATATGTTCAGTAAATCACATATGGACTACTGTATGGTTGATGAGACATCAGAAGGAGTCAAATAGTCTGTAAATAAAGTTCAATATTGAGAACTCTTTGGTCTGAAATACATTCAGTATGTCAAATATGGACTACAGTATGGTTGATGAGACATCAGAAGGAGTCAAATAGTCTGTAATTAAAGATTGAGAACTCCTTGGCCTGAAATATGTTCAGTATATCAAATATGGACTACTGTAGGGTTGATGAGACATCATAATTAGTTATTTGGTCTGTATAGAAAGTTCAAGATTGAGAACTCCTTGGCCTGTAATATGTTCAGTATATCAAATATGGACTACTGTAGGGTTGATGAGACATCATAATTAGTTATTTGGTCTGTATAGAAAGTTCAAGATTGAGATCTCCTTGGCCTGAAATATGTTCAGTATATCAAATATGGACTACTGTAGGGTTGATGAGACATCATAATTAGTTATTTGGTCTGTATAGAAAGTTCAAGATTGAGAACTCCTTGGCCTGAAATATGTTCAGTATATCAAATATGGACTACTGTAGGGTTGATGAGACATCACAAGGAGTTAATTGGTCTGTATAGAAAGTCAAGATTTAGAACTCCTTGGCCAAAAATATGTTCAGTTTGTCAAATATGGACTACTGTATGGTTGATGAGACATCAGAAGGAGTCAAATAGTCTGTAATTAAATTTCAATATTGAGAACTCCTTGGCCTGAAATATATTCAGTATGTCAAATATGGACTACTGTATGATTGATGAGAAATCAGAAAGAGTCAATTGGTCTGTATAGAAAGTCAAGATTGAGAACTCCTTGGCCTGAAATATGTTCAGTATGTCAAATATGGACTACTGTAGGGTTGATGAGACATCACAAGGAGTTAATTGGTCTGTATAGAAAGTAGAGATTTAGAACTCTTTGGCCTGAAATATGTTCAGTTAGTCAAATATGGACTACTGTATGGTTGATGAGACATAAGAAAGAGTCAATTAGTCTGTATAGAAAATTCAAATTTGAGAACTCCTTTGCCTGAAATATGTTCACTATATCAAATATGGACTACTGTAGGGTTGTTGAGACATCATAATTAGTTAATTGGTCTGTATAAAAAGTTCAAAATTGAGATCTCCTTGACCTGAAATATGTTCAGTATATCAAATATGGACTACTGTAGGGTTGATGAGACATCATAATTAGTTATTTGGTCTGTATAGAAAGTTCAAGATTGAGAACTCCTTGGCCTGAAATATATTCAGTATATCACATATGGACTACTGTATGGTTGATGAGACGTCACAAGAAGTTAATTGGTTTGTATAGAAAGTCAAGACTGAGAACTCCTTGGCCTGAAAAATTTTCAGTATGTCAAATATGGACTACTGTAGGTTTGATGAGACATCATAATTAGTTAATTGGTTTGTATAAAAAGTTCAAAATTGAGAACTCCTTGGCTTGAAATATGTTCAGTAAATCACATATGGACTACTGTATGGTTGATGAGACATCAGAAGGAGTCAAATAGTCTGTAAATAAAGTTCAATATTGAGAACTCTTTGGTCTGAAATACATTCAGTATGTCAAATATGGACTACAGTATGGTTGATGAGACATCAGAAGGAGTCAAATAGTCTGTAATTAAAGATTGAGAACTCCTTGGCCTGAAATATGTTCAGTATATCAAATATGGACTACTGTAGGGTTGATGAGACATCATAATTAGTTATTTGGTCTGTATAGAAAGTTCAAGATTGAGAACTCCTTGGCCTGTAATATGTTCAGTATATCAAATATGGACTACTGTAGGGTTGATGAGACATCATAATTAGTTATTTGGTCTGTATAGAAAGTTCAAGATTGAGATCTCCTTGGCCTGAAATATGTTCAGTATATCAAATATGGACTACTGTAGGGTTGATGAGACATCATAATTAGTTATTTGGTCTGTATAGAAAGTTCAAGATTGAGAACTCCTTGGCCTGAAATATGTTCAGTATATCAAATATGGACTACTGTAGGGTTGATGAGACATCACAAGGAGTTAATTGGTCTGTATAGAAAGTCAAGATTTAGAACTCCTTGGCCAAAAATATGTTCAGTTTGTCAAATATGGACTACTGTATGGTTGATGAGACATCAGAAGGAGTCAAATAGTCTGTAATTAAATTTCAATATTGAGAACTCCTTGGCCTGAAATATATTCAGTATGTCAAATATGGACTACTGTAGGGTTGATGAGACATCACAAGGAGTTAATTGGTCTGTATAGAAAGTAGAGATTTAGAACTCTTTGGCCTGAAATATGTTCAGTTAGTCAAATATGGACTACTGTATGGTTGATGAGACATAAGAAAGAGTCAATTAGTCTGTATAGAAAATTCAAATTTGAGAACTCCTTTGCCTGAAATATGTTCACTATATCAAATATGGACTACTGTAGGGTTGTTGAGACATCATAATTAGTTAATTGGTCTGTATAAAAAGTTCAAAATTGAGATCTCCTTGACCTGAAATATGTTCAGTATATCAAATATGGACTACTGTATGGTTGATGAGACATCATAATTAGTTATTTGGTCTGTATAGAAAGTTCAAGATTGAGAACTCCTTGGCCTGAAATATATTCAGTATATCACATATGGACTACTGTATGGTTGATGAGACGTCACAAGAAGTTAATTGGTTTGTATAGAAAGTCAAGACTGAGAACTCCTTGGCCTGAAAAATTTTCAGTATGTCAAATATGGACTACTGTAGGTTTGATGAGACATCATAATTAGTTAATTGGTCTGTATAAAAAGTTCAAAATTGAGAACTCCTTGGCTTGAAATATGTTCAGTAAATCACATATGGACTACTGTATGGTTGATGAGACATCAGAAGGAGTCAAATAGTCTGTAAATAAAGTTCAATATTGAGAACTCTTTGGTCTGAAATACATTCAGTATGTCAAATATGGACTACAGTATGGTTGATGAGACATCAGAAGGAGTCAAATAGTCTGTAATTAAAGATTGAGAACTCCTTGGCCTGAAATATGTTCAGTATATCAAATATGGACTACTGTAGGGTTGATGAGACATCATAATTAGTTATTTGGTCTGTATAGAAAGTTCAAGATTGAGAACTCCTTGGCCTGTAATATGTTCAGTATATCAAATATGGACTACTGTAGGGTTGATGAGACATCATAATTAGTTATTTGGTCTGTATAGAAAGTTCAAGATTGAGATCTCCTTGGCCTGAAATATGTTCAGTATATCAAATATGGACTACTGTAGGGTTGATGAGACATCATAATTAGTTATTTGGTCTGTATAGAAAGTTCAAGATTGAGAACTCCTTGGCCTGAAATATGTTCAGTATATCAAATATGGACTACTGTAGGGTTGATGAGACATCACAAGGAGTTAATTGGTCTGTATAGAAAGTCAAGATTTAGAACTCCTTGGCCAAAAATATGTTCAGTTTGTCAAATATGGACTACTGTATGGTTGATGAGACATCAGAAGGAGTCAAATAGTCTGTAATTAAATTTCAATATTGAGAACTCCTTGGCCTGAAATATATTCAGTATGTCAAATATGGACTACTGTATGATTGATGAGAAATCAGAAAGAGTCAATTGGTCTGTATAGAAAGTCAAGATTGAGAACTCCTTGGCCTGAAATATGTTCAGTATATCAAATATGGACTACTGTATGGTTGATGAGACATCAGAAAGAGTCAATTGGTCTGTATAGAAAATGCAAAATTGAGAACTCCTTGGCCTGAAATATGTTCAGTATGTCAAATATGGACTACTGTAGGGTTGATGAGACATCACAAGGAGTTAATTGGTCTGTATAGAAAGTAGAGATTTAGAACTCTTTGGCCTGAAATATGTTCAGTTAGTCAAATATGGACTACTGTATGGTTGATGAGACATCAGAAGGAGTCAAATAGTCTGTAATTAAATTTCAATATTGAGAACTCCTTGGCCTGAAATATATTCAGTATGTCAAATATGGACTACTGTATGATTGATGAGAAATCAGAAAGAGTCAATTGGTCTGTATAGAAAGTCAAGATTGAGAACTCCTTGGCCTGAAATATGTTCAGTATGTCAAATATGGACTACTGTAGGGTTGATGAGACATCACAAGGAGTTAATTGGTCTGTATAGAAAGTAGAGATTTAGAACTCTTTGGCCTGAAATATGTTCAGTTAGTCAAATATGGACTACTGTATGGTTGATGAGACATAAGAAAGAGTCAATTAGTCTGTATAGAAAATTCAAATTTGAGAACTCCTTTGCCTGAAATATGTTCACTATATCAAATATGGACTACTGTAGGGTTGTTGAGACATCATAATTAGTTAATTGGTCTGTATAAAAAGTTCAAAATTGAGATCTCCTTGACCTGAAATATGTTCAGTATATCAAATATGGACTACTGTAGGGTTGATGAGACATCATAATTAGTTATTTGGTCTGTATAGAAAGTTCAAGATTGAGAACTCCTTGGCCTGAAATATATTCAGTATATCACATATGGACTACTGTATGGTTGATGAGACGTCACAAGAAGTTAATTGGTTTGTATAGAAAGTCAAGACTGAGAACTCCTTGGCCTGAAAAATTTTCAGTATGTCAAATATGGACTACTGTAGGTTTGATGAGACATCATAATTAGTTAATTGGTTTGTATAAAAAGTTCAAAATTGAGAACTCCTTGGCTTGAAATATGTTCAGTAAATCACATATGGACTACTGTATGGTTGATGAGACATCAGAAGGAGTCAAATAGTCTGTAAATAAAGTTCAATATTGAGAACTCTTTGGTCTGAAATACATTCAGTATGTCAAATATGGACTACAGTATGGTTGATGAGACATCAGAAGGAGTCAAATAGTCTGTAATTAAAGATTGAGAACTCCTTGGCCTGAAATATGTTCAGTATATCAAATATGGACTACTGTAGGGTTGATGAGACATCATAATTAGTTATTTGGTCTGTATAGAAAGTTCAAGATTGAGAACTCCTTGGCCTGTAATATGTTCAGTATATCAAATATGGACTACTGTAGGGTTGATGAGACATCATAATTAGTTATTTGGTCTGTATAGAAAGTTCAAGATTGAGATCTCCTTGGCCTGAAATATGTTCAGTATATCAAATATGGACTACTGTAGGGTTGATGAGACATCATAATTAGTTATTTGGTCTGTATAGAAAGTTCAAGATTGAGAACTCCTTGGCCTGAAATATGTTCAGTATATCAAATATGGACTACTGTAGGGTTGATGAGACATCACAAGGAGTTAATTGGTCTGTATAGAAAGTCAAGATTTAGAACTCCTTGGCCAAAAATATGTTCAGTTTGTCAAATATGGACTACTGTATGGTTGATGAGACATCAGAAGGAGTCAAATAGTCTGTAATTAAATTTCAATATTGAGAACTCCTTGGCCTGAAATATATTCAGTATGTCAAATATGGACTACTGTATGATTGATGAGAAATCAGAAAGAGTCAATTGGTCTGTATAGAAAGTCAAGATTGAGAACTCCTTGGCCTGAAATATGTTCAGTATATCAAATATGGACTACTGTATGGTTGATGAGACATCAGAAAGAGTCAATTGGTCTGTATAGAAAATGCAAAATTGAGAACTCCTTGGCCTGAAATATGTTCAGTATGTCAAATATGGACTACTGTAGGGTTGATGAGACATCACAAGGAGTTAATTGGTCTGTATAGAAAGTAGAGATTTAGAACTCTTTGGCCTGAAATATGTTCAGTTAGTCAAATATGGACTACTGTATGGTTGATGAGACATAAGAAAGAGTCAATTAGTCTGTATAGAAAATTCAAATTTGAGAACTCCTTTGCCTGAAATATGTTCACTATATCAAATATGGACTACTGTAGGGTTGTTGAGACATCATAATTAGTTAATTGGTCTGTATAAAAAGTTCAAAATTGAGATCTCCTTGACCTGAAATATGTTCAGTATATCAAATATGGACTACTGTATGGTTGATGAGACATCATAATTAGTTATTTGGTCTGTATAGAAAGTTCAAGATTGAGAACTCCTTGGCCTGAAATATATTCAGTATATCACATATGGACTACTGTATGGTTGATGAGACGTCACAAGAAGTTAATTGGTTTGTATAGAAAGTCAAGACTGAGAACTCCTTGGCCTGAAAAATTTTCAGTATGTCAAATATGGACTACTGTAGGTTTGATGAGACATCATAATTAGTTAATTGGTCTGTATAAAAAGTTCAAAATTGAGAACTCCTTGGCTTGAAATATGTTCAGTAAATCACATATGGACTACTGTATGGTTGATGAGACATCAGAAGGAGTCAAATAGTCTGTAAATAAAGTTCAATATTGAGAACTCTTTGGTCTGAAATACATTCAGTATGTCAAATATGGACTACAGTATGGTTGATGAGACATCAGAAGGAGTCAAATAGTCTGTAATTAAAGATTGAGAACTCCTTGGCCTGAAATATGTTCAGTATATCAAATATGGACTACTGTAGGGTTGATGAGACATCATAATTAGTTATTTGGTCTGTATAGAAAGTTCAAGATTGAGAACTCCTTGGCCTGTAATATGTTCAGTATATCAAATATGGACTACTGTAGGGTTGATGAGACATCATAATTAGTTATTTGGTCTGTATAGAAAGTTCAAGATTGAGATCTCCTTGGCCTGAAATATGTTCAGTATATCAAATATGGACTACTGTAGGGTTGATGAGACATCATAATTAGTTATTTGGTCTGTATAGAAAGTTCAAGATTGAGAACTCCTTGGCCTGAAATATGTTCAGTATATCAAATATGGACTACTGTAGGGTTGATGAGACATCACAAGGAGTTAATTGGTCTGTATAGAAAGTCAAGATTTAGAACTCCTTGGCCAAAAATATGTTCAGTTTGTCAAATATGGACTACTGTATGGTTGATGAGACATCAGAAGGAGTCAAATAGTCTGTAATTAAATTTCAATATTGAGAACTCCTTGGCCTGAAATATATTCAGTATGTCAAATATGGACTACTGTATGATTGATGAGAAATCAGAAAGAGTCAATTGGTCTGTATAGAAAGTCAAGATTGAGAACTCCTTGGCCTGAAATATGTTCAGTATATCAAATATGGACTACTGTATGGTTGATGAGACATCAGAAAGAGTCAATTGGTCTGTATAGAAAATGCAAAATTGAGAACTCCTTGGCCTGAAATATGTTCAGTATGTCAAATATGGACTACTGTAGGGTTGATGAGACATCACAAGGAGTTAATTGGTCTGTATAGAAAGTAGAGATTTAGAACTCTTTGGCCTGAAATATGTTCAGTTAGTCAAATATGGACTACTGTATGGTTGATGAGACATAAGAAAGAGTCAATTAGTCTGTATAGAAAATTCAAATTTGAGAACTCCTTTGCCTGAAATATGTTCACTATATCAAATATGGACTACTGTAGGGTTGTTGAGACATCATAATTAGTTAATTGGTCTGTATAAAAAGTTCAAAATTGAGATCTCCTTGACCTGAAATATGTTCAGTATATCAAATATGGACTACTGTAGGGTTGATGAGACATCATAATTAGTTATTTGGTCTGTATAGAAAGTTCAAGATTGAGAACTCCTTGGCCTGAAATATATTCAGTATATCACATATGGACTACTGTATGGTTGATGAGACGTCACAAGAAGTTAATTGGTTTGTATAGAAAGTCAAGACTGAGAACTCCTTGGCCTGAAAAATTTTCAGTATGTCAAATATGGACTACTGTAGGTTTGATGAGACATCATAATTAGTTAATTGGTCTGTATAAAAAGTTCAAAATTGAGAACTCCTTGGCTTGAAATATGTTCAGTAAATCACATATGGACTACTGTATGGTTGATGAGACATCAGAAGGAGTCAAATAGTCTGTAAATAAAGTTCAATATTGAGAACTCCTTGGCCTGAAATATGTTCAGTATATCAAATATGGACTACTGTATGGTTGATGAGACATCAGAAAGAGTCAATTGGTCTGTATAGAAAATGCAAAATTGAGAACTCCTTGGCCTGAAATATGTTCAGTATGTCAAATATGGACTACTGTAGGGTTGATGAGACATCACAAGGAGTTAATTGGTCTGTATAGAAAGTAGAGATTTAGAACTCTTTGGCCTGAAATATGTTCAGTTAGTCAAATATGGACTACTGTATGGTTGATGAGACATAAGAAAGAGTCAATTAGTCTGTATAGAAAATTCAAATTTGAGAACTCCTTTGCCTGAAATATGTTCACTATATCAAATATGGACTACTGTAGGGTTGTTGAGACATCATAATTAGTTAATTGGTCTGTATAAAAAGTTCAAAATTGAGATCTCCTTGACCTGAATATGTTCAGTATATCAAATATGGACTACTGTAGGGTTGATGAGACATCATAATTAGTTATTTGGTCTGTATAGAAAGTTCAAGATTGAGAACTCCTTGGCCTGAAATATATTCAGTATATCACATATGGACTACTGTATGGTTGATGAGACGTCACAAGAAGTTAATTGGTTTGTATAGAAAGTCAAGACTGAGAACTCCTTGGCCTGAAAAATTTTCAGTATGTCAAATATGGACTACTGTAGGTTTGATGAGACATCATAATTAGTTAATTGGTCTGTATAAAAAGTTCAAAATTGAGAACTCCTTGGCTTGAAATATGTTCAGTAAATCACATATGGACTACTGTATGGTTGATGAGACATCAGAAGGAGTCAAATAGTCTGTAAATAAAGTTCAATATTGAGAACTCTTTGGTCTGAAATACATTCAGTATGTCAAATATGGACTACAGTATGGTTGATGAGACATCAGAAGGAGTCAAATAGTCTGTAATTAAAGATTGAGAACTCCTTGGCCTGAAATATGTTCAGTATATCAAATATGGACTACTGTAGGGTTGATGAGACATCATAATTAGTTATTTGGTCTGTATAGAAAGTTCAAGATTGAGAACTCCTTGGCCTGTAATATGTTCAGTATATCAAATATGGACTACTGTAGGGTTGATGAGACATCATAATTAGTTATTTGGTCTGTATAGAAAGTTCAAGATTGAGATCTCCTTGGCCTGAAATATGTTCAGTATATCAAATATGGACTACTGTAGGGTTGATGAGACATCATAATTAGTTATTTGGTCTGTATAGAAAGTTCAAGATTGAGAACTCCTTGGCCTGAAATATGTTCAGTATATCAAATATGGACTACTGTAGGGTTGATGAGACATCACAAGGAGTTAATTGGTCTGTATAGAAAGTCAAGATTTAGAACTCCTTGGCCAAAAATATGTTCAGTTTGTCAAATATGGACTACTGTATGGTTGATGAGACATCAGAAGGAGTCAAATAGTCTGTAATTAAATTTCAATATTGAGAACTCCTTGGCCTGAAATATATTCAGTATGTCAAATATGGACTACTGTATGATTGATGAGAAATCAGAAAGAGTCAATTGGTCTGTATAGAAAGTCAAGATTGAGAACTCCTTGGCCTGAAATATGTTCAGTATATCAAATATGGACTACTGTATGGTTGATGAGACATCAGAAAGAGTCAATTGGTCTGTATAGAAAATGCAAAATTGAGAACTCCTTGGCCTGAAATATGTTCAGTATGTCAAATATGGACTACTGTAGGGTTGATGAGACATCACAAGGAGTTAATTGGTCTGTATAGAAAGTAGAGATTTAGAACTCTTTGGCCTGAAATATGTTCAGTTAGTCAAATATGGACTACTGTATGGTTGATGAGACATAAGAAAGAGTCAATTAGTCTGTATAGAAAATTCAAATTTGAGAACTCCTTTGCCTGAAATATGTTCACTATATCAAATATGGACTACTGTAGGGTTGTTGAGACATCATAATTAGTTAATTGGTCTGTATAAAAAGTTCAAAATTGAGATCTCCTTGACCTGAAATATGTTCAGTATATCAAATATGGACTACTGTAGGGTTGATGAGACATCATAATTAGTTATTTGGTCTGTATAGAAAGTTCAAGATTGAGAACTCCTTGGCCTGAAATATATTCAGTATATCACATATGGACTACTGTATGGTTGATGAGACGTCACAAGAAGTTAATTGGTTTGTATAGAAAGTCAAGACTGAGAACTCCTTGGCCTGAAAAATTTTCAGTATGTCAAATATGGACTACTGTAGGTTTGATGAGACATCATAATTAGTTAATTGGTCTGTATAAAAAGTTCAAAATTGAGAACTCCTTGGCTTGAAATATGTTCAGTAAATCACATATGGACTACTGTATGGTTGATGAGACATCAGAAGGAGTCAAATAGTCTGTAAATAAAGTTCAATATTGAGAACTCCTTGGCCTGAAATATGTTCAGTATATCAAATATGGACTACTGTATGGTTGATGAGACATCAGAAAGAGTCAATTGGTCTGTATAGAAAATGCAAAATTGAGAACTCCTTGGCCTGAAATATGTTCAGTATGTCAAATATGGACTACTGTAGGGTTGATGAGACATCACAAGGAGTTAATTGGTCTGTATAGAAAGTAGAGATTTAGAACTCTTTGGCCTGAAATATGTTCAGTTAGTCAAATATGGACTACTGTATGGTTGATGAGACATAAGAAAGAGTCAATTAGTCTGTATAGAAAATTCAAATTTGAGAACTCCTTTGCCTGAAATATGTTCACTATATCAAATATGGACTACTGTAGGGTTGTTGAGACATCATAATTAGTTAATTGGTCTGTATAAAAAGTTCAAAATTGAGATCTCCTTGACCTGAAATATGTTCAGTATATCAAATATGGACTACTGTAGGGTTGATGAGACATCATAATTAGTTATTTGGTCTGTATAGAAAGTTCAAGATTGAGAACTCCTTGGCCTGAAATATATTCAGTATATCACATATGGACTACTGTATGGTTGATGAGACGTCACAAGAAGTTAATTGGTTTGTATAGAAAGTCAAGACTGAGAACTCCTTGGCCTGAAAAATTTTCAGTATGTCAAATATGGACTACTGTAGGTTTGATGAGACATCATAATTAGTTAATTGGTCTGTATAAAAAGTTCAAAATTGAGAACTCCTTGGCTTGAAATATGTTCAGTAAATCACATATGGACTACTGTATGGTTGATGAGACATCAGAAGGAGTCAAATAGTCTGTAAATAAAGTTCAATATTGAGAACTCTTTGGTCTGAAATACATTCAGTATGTCAAATATGGACTACAGTATGGTTGATGAGACATCAGAAGGAGTCAAATAGTCTGTAATTAAAGATTGAGAACTCCTTGGCCTGAAATATGTTCAGTATATCAAATATGGACTACTGTAGGGTTGATGAGACATCATAATTAGTTATTTGGTCTGTATAGAAAGTTCAAGATTGAGAACTCCTTGGCCTGTAATATGTTCAGTATATCAAATATGGACTACTGTAGGGTTGATGAGACATCATAATTAGTTATTTGGTCTGTATAGAAAGTTCAAGATTGAGATCTCCTTGGCCTGAAATATGTTCAGTATATCAAATATGGACTACTGTAGGGTTGATGAGACATCATAATTAGTTATTTGGTCTGTATAGAAAGTTCAAGATTGAGAACTCCTTGGCCTGAAATATGTTCAGTATATCAAATATGGACTACTGTAGGGTTGATGAGACATCACAAGGAGTTAATTGGTCTGTATAGAAAGTCAAGATTTAGAACTCCTTGGCCAAAAATATGTTCAGTTTGTCAAATATGGACTACTGTATGGTTGATGAGACATCAGAAGGAGTCAAATAGTCTGTAATTAAATTTCAATATTGAGAACTCCTTGGCCTGAAATATATTCAGTATGTCAAATATGGACTACTGTATGATTGATGAGAAATCAGAAAGAGTCAATTGGTCTGTATAGAAAGTCAAGATTGAGAACTCCTTGGCCTGAAATATGTTCAGTATATCAAATATGGACTACTGTATGGTTGATGAGACATCAGAAAGAGTCAATTGGTCTGTATAGAAAATGCAAAATTGAGAACTCCTTGGCCTGAAATATGTTCAGTATGTCAAATATGGACTACTGTAGGGTTGATGAGACATCACAAGGAGTTAATTGGTCTGTATAGAAAGTAGAGATTTAGAACTCTTTGGCCTGAAATATGTTCAGTTAGTCAAATATGGACTACTGTATGGTTGATGAGACATAAGAAAGAGTCAATTAGTCTGTATAGAAAATTCAAATTTGAGAACTCCTTTGCCTGAAATATGTTCACTATATCAAATATGGACTACTGTAGGGTTGTTGAGACATCATAATTAGTTAATTGGTCTGTATAAAAAGTTCAAAATTGAGATCTCCTTGACCTGAAATATGTTCAGTATATCAAATATGGACTACTGTAGGGTTGATGAGACATCATAATTAGTTATTTGGTCTGTATAGAAAGTTCAAGATTGAGAACTCCTTGGCCTGAAATATATTCAGTATATCACATATGGACTACTGTATGGTTGATGAGACGTCACAAGAAGTTAATTGGTTTGTATAGAAAGTCAAGACTGAGAACTCCTTGGCCTGAAAAATTTTCAGTATGTCAAATATGGACTACTGTAGGTTTGATGAGACATCATAATTAGTTAATTGGTTTGTATAAAAAGTTCAAAATTGAGAACTCCTTGGCTTGAAATATGTTCAGTAAATCACATATGGACTACTGTATGGTTGATGAGACATCAGAAGGAGTCAAATAGTCTGTAAATAAAGTTCAATATTGAGAACTCTTTGGTCTGAAATACATTCAGTATGTCAAATATGGACTACAGTATGGTTGATGAGACATCAGAAGGAGTCAAATAGTCTGTAATTAAAGATTGAGAACTCCTTGGCCTGAAATATGTTCAGTATATCAAATATGGACTACTGTAGGGTTGATGAGACATCATAATTAGTTATTTAGTCTGTATAGAAAGTTCAAGATTGAGAACTCCTTGGCCTGTAATATGTTCAGTATATCAAATATGGACTACTGTAGGGTTGATGAGACATCATAATTAGTTATTTGGTCTGTATAGAAAGTTCAAGATTGAGATCTCCTTGGCCTGAAATATGTTCAGTATATCAAATATGGACTACTGTAGGGTTGATGAGACATCATAATTAGTTATTTGGTCTGTATAGAAAGTTCAAGATTGAGAACTCCTTGGCCTGAAATATGTTCAGTATATCAAATATGGACTACTGTATGGTTGATGAGACGTCACAAGGAGTTAATTGGTTTGTATAGAAAGTCAAGACTGAGAACTCCTTGGCCTGAAAAATGTTCAGTATATCAAATATAGACTACTGTAGATTTGATGAGACATCATAATAAGTTAATTGGTCTGTATAAAAAGTTCAAAATTGAGAACTCCTTGGCTTGAAATATGTTCAGTATATCAAATATGGACTACTGTATGGTTGATGAGACATCAGAAGGAGTCAAATAGTCTGTAATTAAAGTTCAATATTGAGAACTCTTTGGCCTGAAATATATTCAGTATGTCAAATATGGACTACTGTATGGTTGATGAGACATCAGAAACAGTCATTTGGTCTGTATAGAAAGTCAAGATTGAGAACTCCTTGGCCTGAAATATGTTCAGTATATCAAATATGGACTACTGTATGGTTGATGAGACATCAGAAAGAGTCAATTGGTCTGTATAGAAAATGCAAAATTGAGATCTCCTTGGCCTAAAATATATTCAGTATGTCAAATATGGACTTACTGTATGGTTGATGAGACATCACAAGGAGTCAATTGGTCTGTATGGAAAATGCAAAATTGAGATCTCCTTGGCCTAAAATATATTCAGTATGTCAAATATGGACTTACTGTATGGTTGATGAGACATCACAAGGAGTCAATTGGTCTGTATAGAAAGTCAAGATTGAGAACTCCTTGGCCTGAAATATGTTCAGTATATCAAATATGGACTACTGTATGGTTGATGAGACATCAGAAAGAGTCAATTGGTCTGTATAGAAAATGCAAAATTGAGAACTCCTTGGCCTGAAATATGTTCAGTATGTCAAATATGGAATACTGTATGGTTGATGAGACATCATAATGAGTCAATTGGTCTGTGAAGAAAATTCAAAATTGAGAACTCCTTGGCCTGAAATATGTTGAGTATGTCAAATATGGAATACTGTATGGTTGATGAGACATCATAATGAGTCAATTGGTCTGTAAAGAAAATGCAAAATTGAGAACTCCCTGGCCTGAAATATGTTCAGTATATCAAATATGGACTACTGTAGGGTTGATGAGACATCATAATTAGTTAATTGGTCTGTATAGAATGTTCAAGATTGAGAACTCCTTGGCCTAAAATATATTCAGTATGTCAAATATGGACTACTGTATGGTTGATGAGACATCAGGAGTCAATTGGTCTGTATACAAAGTTCAAGATTGAGAACTCCTTGACCTGAAATATGTTCAATATGACAAATATGGACTACTGTATGGTTGATGAGACATTAGAAGGAGTCAAATAGTCTGTAATTAAAGGTTGAGAACTCCTTGGCCTGAAATATATTCAGTATGTCAAATATGGACTACTGTATGGTTGATGAGACATCAGAGTCAATTGGTCTGTATAGAAAGTCAAGATTGAGAGCTCATTGGCCTGAAATATGTTCAGTATGTCAAATATGGACTACTGTAGGCTTGATGAGACATCATAATTAGTTAATTGGTCTGTAAAAAAAGTTCAAAATTGAGAACTCCTTGGCCTGAAATATGTTCAGTATATCAAATATGGACTACTGTAGGGTTGATGAGACATCATAATTAGTTATTTGGTCTGTATAGAAAGTTCAAGATTGAGAACTCCTTGGCCTGTAATATGTTCAGTATATCAAATATGGACTACTGTAGGGTTGATGAGACATCATAATTAGTTATTTGGTCTGTATAGAAAGTTCAAGATTGAGATCTCCTTGGCCTGAAATATGTTCAGTATATCAAATATGGACTACTGTAGGGTTGATGAGACATCACAAGGAGTTAATTGGTCTGTATAGAAAGTCGAGATTTAGAACTCCTTGGCCAAAAATATGTTCAGTTTGTCAAATATGGACTACTGTATGGTTGATGAGACATCAAAAGGAGTCAAATAGTCTGTAATTAAATTTCAATATTGAGAACTCCTTGGCCTGAAATATGTTCAGTATGTCAAATATGGACTACTGTATGATTGATGAGACATCAGAAAGAGTCAATTGGTCTGTATAGAAAGTCAAGATTGAGAACTCCTTGGCCTGAAATATGTTCAGTATATCAAATATGGACTACTGTATGGTTGATGAGACATCAGAAAGAGTCAATTGGTCTGTATAGAAAGTCAAGATTGAGAACTCATTGGCCTGAAATATTTTCAGTATGTCAAGTATGGAATACTGTAGGCTTGATGAGACATCATAATTAGTTAATTGGTCTGTAAAAAAAGTTCAAAATTGAGAACTCCTTGGCCTGAAATATGTTCAGTATATCAAATATGGACTACTGTAGGGTTGATGAGACATCATAATTAGTTATTTGGTCTGTATAGAAAGTTCAAGATTGAGAACTCCTTGGCCTGTAATATGTTCAGTATATCAAATATGGACTACTGTAGGGTTGATGAGACATCATAATTAGTTATTTGGTCTGTATAGAAAGTTCAAGATTGAGATCTCCTTGGCCTGAAATATGTTCAGTATATCAAATATGGACTACTGTAGGGTTGATGAGACATCACAAGGAGTTAATTGGTCCGTATAGAAAGTCGAGATTTAGAACTCCTTGGCCAAAAATATGTTCAGTTTGTCAAATATGGACTACTGTATGGTTGATGAGACATCAAAAGGAGTCAAATAGTCTGTAATTAAATTTCAATATTGAGAACTCCTTGGCCTGAAATATGTTCAGTATGTCAAATATGGACTACTGTATGATTGATGAGACATCAGAAAGAGTCAATTGGTCTGTATAGAAAGTCAAGATTGAGAACTCCTTGGCCTGAAATATGTTCAGTATATCAAATATGGACTACTGTATGGTTGATGAGACATCAGAAAGAGTCAATTGGTCTGTATAGAAAATGCAAAATTGAGAACTCCTTGGCCTGAAATATGTTCAATATGTCAAATATGGAATACTGTATGGTTGATGAGACATCATAATGAGTCAATTGGTCTGTAAAGAAAATGCAAAATTGAGAACTCCTTGGCCTGAAATATGTTGAGTATGTCAAATATGGAATACTGTATGGTTGATGAGACATCATAATGACTCAATTGGTCTGTAAAGAAAATTCAAAATTGAGAACTCCTTGGCCTGAAATATGTTCAGTATATCAAATATGGACTACTGTAGGGTTGATGAGACATCACAAGGAGTTAATTGGTCTGTATAGAAAGTAGAGATTTAGAACTCCTTTGCCTGAAATATGTTCACTATATCAAATATGGACTACTGTAGGGTTGTTGAGACATCATAATTAGTTAATTGGTCTGTATAAAAAGTTCAAAATTGAGATCTCCTTGACCTGAAATATGTTCAGTATATCAAATATGGACTACTGTAGGGTTGATGAGACATCACAATTAGTTATTTGGTCTGTATAGAAAGTTCAAGATTGAGAACTCCTTGGCCTGAAATATGTTCAGTATATCAAATATGGACTACTGTATGGTTGATGAGATGTCACAAGGAGTTAATTGGTTTGTATAGAAAGTCAAGACTGAGAAATCCTTGGCCTGAAAAATGTTCAGTATGTCAAATATGGACTACTGTAGGTTTGATGAGACATCATAATTAGTTAATTGGTCTGTATAAAAAGTTCAAAATTGAGAACTCCTTGGCTTGAAATATGTTCAGTATATCAAATATGGACTACTGTATGGTTGATGAGACATCAGAAGGAGTCAAATAGTCTGTAATTAAAGTTCAATATTGAGAACTCTTTGGTCTGAAATATATTCAGTATGTCAAATATGGACTACAGTATGGTTGATGAGACATCAGAAGGAGTCAAATAGTCTGTAATTAAAGATTGAGAACTCCTTGGCCTGAAATATACTAAGTATGTCAAATATGGACTACTGTATGGTTGATGAGACATCAGAAAGAGTCAATTGGTCTGTATAGAAAGTCAAGATTGAGAACTCCTTGGCCTGAAATATGTTCAGTATATCAAATATGGGCTACTGTATGGTTGATGAGACATCAGAGAGAGTTAATTGGTCTGTATAGAAAATGCAAAATTGAGAACTCCTTGGCCTGAAATATGTTCAGTATGTCAAATATGGAATACTGTATGATTGGAGACATCATAATGAGTCAATTGGTCTGTAAAGAAAATTCAAAATTGAGAACTCCTTGGCCTAAAATATATTCAGTATGTCAAATATGGACTTACTGTATGGTTGATGAGACATCACAAGGAGTTAATTGGTCTGTATAGAAAGTCGAGATTTAGATCTCTTTGGCCTGAAATATGTTCAGTATATCAAATATGGACTACTGTAGGGTTGATGAGACATCATAATTAGTTAATTGGTCTGTATAGAAAGTTCAAGATTGAGAACTCCTTGGACTAAAATATATTCAGTATGTCAAAAATGACTACTATATGGTTGATGAGACATCACAAGGATTTAATTGGTCTGTATAGAAAGTCGAGATTTAGAACTCCTTGGCCAAAAATATGTTCAGTTTGTTAAATATGGACTACTGTATGGTTGATGAGACATCAGAAGGAGTCAAATAGTCTGTAATTAAATTTCAATATTAAGAACTCCTTGGCCTGAAATATATTCAGTATGTCAAATATGGACTACAGTATGGTTGATGAGACATCAGAAGGAGTCAAATAGTCTGTAATTAAAGATTGAGAACTCCTTGGCCTGAAATATATTCAGTATGTCAAATATGGACTACTGTATGGTTGATGAGACATCAGAAAGAGTCAATTGGTCTGTATAGAAAGTCAAGATTGAGAACTCCTTGGCCTGAAATATGTTCAGTATATCAAATATGGACTACTCTATGGTTGATGAGACATCAGAAAGAGTCAATTGGTCTGTATAGAAAATGCAAAATTGAGAACTCCTTGGCCTGAAATATGTTCAGTATGTCAAATATGGAATACTGTATGGTTGATGAGACATCATAATGAGTCAATTGGTCTGTAAAGAAAATTCAAAATTGAGAACTCCTTGGCCTGAAATATGTTCAGTATATCAAATATGGACTACTGTAGGGTTGATGAGACATCATAATTAGTTAATTGGTCTGTATAGAATGTTCAAGATTGAGAACTCCTTGGCCTAAAATATATTCAGTATGTCAAATATGGACTACTGTATGGTTGATGAGACATCAGGAGTCAATTGGTCTGTATACAAAGTTCAAGATTGAGAACTCCTTGACCTGAAATATGTTCAATATGACAAATATGGACTACTGTATGGTTGATGAGACATTAGAAGGAGTCAAATAGTCTGTAATTAAAGGTTGAGAACTCCTTGGCCTGAAATATATTCAGTATGTCAAATATGGACTACTGTATGGTTGATGAGACATCAGAGTCAATTGGTCTGTATAGAAAGTCAAGATTGAGAACTCATTGGCCTGAAATATGTTCAGTATGTCAAATATGGACTACTGTAGGCTTGATGAGACATCATAATTAGTTAATTGGTCTGTAAAAAAAGTTCAAAATTGAGAACTCCTTGGCCTGAAATATGTTCAGTATATCAAATATGGACTACAGTAGGGTTAATGAGACATCATAATTAGTTATTTGGTCTCTATAGAAAGTTCAAGATTGAGAACGTCTCGGTTACGTATGTAACCCTCGTTCCCTGAAGGAAGGGAACGGAGACGTTACGTCAGTTACTGACGGAATGGGGGTTTCGCTTAGAAGCCAATCGCCTTTGAGCTCTACAAAACGAGCCAATGGCATGAAAATGCCATGGGTCTGCGGAATTTGCATGCCGCAACCCCGCCCCACGGCGTGGGTATAAAGGGCGTTGCGTGGCAATCTCGCATTATGTTTACCTGCTGAAGAGCCGAGGCATGAGCGCCCGGCCAGTTCCAGCGGTACAGCGGTCATGGCAGGGGGACGTAACGTCTCCGTTCCCTTCCTTCAGGGAACGAGGGTTACATACGTAACCGAGACGTTCCCTTTCAGTCAGTACACTACGAGTTACGTCAGTTACTGACGGAATGGGGGTCCAATACAATCTCGCCATGACGGCTGTCTTCCAGCGTCCTGCGCTGACCCGGGCTCCCTGCCGTGAGTGTGGCACGAACGAGGGGCTAGGCTCAACGCTACCAAGGTACACTGGGAAGCATATCCCACGTGGAGAATGCAACACAATGCCAACCCAAAGGGGGGGACTTGAAGAATACACCTATGACCCGAAGGAGCTGCATAGGGAACACTCTGGGGTATCCAGCCGAAGGTGGAAAATTTCAACCCCAGGCGTGGCAAGGTGTCTTGCCAAGGGAAGACACGAGCTACAAGAGACTTACCGTGGAAATACACATGTGGGGGTTACCCAGCGGGGGAACCATGCACACGGAGGCACCTAGCCGAACACGAGGGGTGGCCTGAAAGGGCACTCGCTCTGGTGACGACATCGACAGTGCTGGAGGAGCTCAGGGCTTACTGGGAAGCTCACCTGAGAGGAATAGCGCACGCATCCAGTCCGCGGAGTGGAATGGCGCAGCAAGCGAAGACACCTGAGCCTGTCCGGTTACTGGCCAGTAGGGGCGAGTACACGAGAGGATACAGGCTCCACTCTGAGATTATAAAATCTTGCGAATGTGTTGGGTGTCGCCCAGCCTGCAGCTCTACAAACGTCTGTTAGCGAGGCGCCATGCGCTAGAGCCCAAGAGGAGGCAACACTCCTGGTGGAGTGTGCTCTTACCCCGAGGGGGCATGGCATGCCCTGGACTTGATATGCCAGGACAATGGCGTCCACTATCCAGTGGGACAACCTCTGCTTGGAGAGAGCCTTCCCTTTCTGCTGCCCTCCGTAACAGACAAAGAGCTGGTCTGAGGTCCTGAAACACTGCGTCCGGTCTACGTAAGCGCGAAGGGCGCGTACTGGACAGAGCAGTGCCAAGGCTGGGTCTGCCTCCTCCAAGGGCAGCGCTTGCAGGTTCACCACCTGGTCCCTGAAGGGAGTGGTGGGAACCTTGGGCACGTATCCAGGCCGGGGTCTCAGGATGACGTGAGAATTGGCCGGCCCGAATTCCAGGCACGCTTCGTCAACCGAAAATGCCTGCAGGTCCCCTACCCTCTTGATGGAGGCCAAAGCAGTCAGGAGCGCCACTTTCAATGAAAGGAACTTCAGCTCGACTGACTGCAATGGCTCAAAGGGAGCCTTTTGCAGGGCAGCTAAGACCACTGCTAGGTCCCAAGAGGGTACCTGAGGTGGGCGAGGAGGATTTAACCTCCTCGCACCTCTGAGGAACCTACTGACCAGGTCGTGCTGTCCAACCGTTTTAGAGTCCACCAGGTCATGATGAGCTGAAATAGCAGCCACATAGACCTTCAGGGTGGAGGGAGACAGCCTTCGCTCCAACCCTTCCTGGAGGAAGGAGAGCACGGACCCGATCGAGCATCTTCTGGGGTCCTCTCGCCGAGAGGAGCACCAGGTGACGAAGAGGTTCCACTTCAACGCATAGGCCTGTCTGGTAGACAGGGCTCTAGCGGAAGTGATGGTAGCCGCCACCTGAGGTGGCAGGGTACTCAAACCTGCCGCGTCCCGTCCAGGTTCCACACGTGGAGGTTCCACAGGTCGGGACGCAGGTGCCATATGGTGCCCCGTCTCTGAGACAGGAGGTCCTGTCTCAGAGGGATCGACCAGGGAGGTGCTGTCGCAAGGAGTACAAGTTCTGAGAACCAGGTCCGGCCGGGCCAATATGGGGCGACCAAAAGGACCTGCTCCCTGTCCTCCCTGATCTTGCACAGAACCTGTGCGAGAAGGCTCTCTGGGGGAAACGCATATTTGCGTGGGCCCCGCGGCCAGCTGTGCGCTAGTGCATCCGTGCCGAGGGTCCCCTCGGTCAGGGAATAGTACCAGCGGCAATGGGAAGAGTCGCGGGAGGCAAACAGATCTATCTGTGCGTCGCCAAACTGCTCCCAAATCAGCTGAACCGTCTGGGGATGGAGTCTCCATTCCCCCGGGAGCGGCTGGAACCGCGACAGCTCGTCGGCTGCGCAGTTCAGGTCTCCCGGGATGTGAACGGCACGAAGCGACCTCAGATGCTTCTGACTCCATAGGAGGAGATGGCGGGCGAGTTGCGACATCCGGCGGGAGCGTAGACCACCTTGTCGGTTGATGTACGCTACTGTTGCCGTGCTGTCTGAACGGACCAGAACGTGTTTGTCCTTGAGCAGGGCTCGAAAGCGGTGCAGGGCAAGACGTACGGCCAGCAACTCGAGGCAATTGACATGCCATAGGCGCTGGGGTCCTATCCAGGAGCCCGCGGCAGCATGTCCCTTGCACATGGCGCCCCAGCCCGTGGAAGAGGCATCTGTTGTGACAACAACATGCCTGGAAACTCGTTCTAGGGGAACACCTGCCCGTAGAAAACTGAGGTTCAACCACGGGGTGAAGGTCTGACGGCAGGCTCGGGTCACTGGGACCTGGAGGGTGCCGTGTTGCCATGCCCATCTCGGGACTCGATCGCAAAGCCAGTGCTGAAGCGGTCTCATATGGAGCAGACCAAGCGGGGTCACCGCGGCTGCTGACGCCATATGCCCCAGGAGCCTCTGAAAAAGTTTCAGTGGAACCGCACTCTTGCCCTCGAACTGGCGAAGACAAGTCAGCAGAGACTGCGCGCGCTCGCTCGTAAGCTGCGCGAACATGGCGACCGAGTCGATTTCCATACCGAGAAAAGAGATCCTCTGCGCTGGGGAGAGTTTGCTCTTTTCCCAGTTGACCCGAAGGCCCAGACGGGCGAGGTGCTGAAGCACCAGATCCCTGTGTTCGCAGACCTGATCCCGAGAGTGGCCTAGAATCAGCCAGTCGTCGAGATAGTTCAGGATGCGAACCCCGTGTTGCCTGAGCGGCACAAGGGCTGCCTCGACAATCTTCGTAAAGACGCGAGGGGACAGGGCTAGCCCGAAGGGGAGAACCGTGTACTGATATGCCTGCCCCTCGAAGGCAAACCGTAGAAACGGTCTGTGTCGAGGAAGAATGGAGACATGAAAGTACGCGTCCTTCAGGTCGATCGCTGCAAACCAATCCGAGGGACGAACGCACTCGAAAATACGTTTGGCTGTCAACATCTTGAAAGGAAGCCTGTGCAGGGTTCGGTTCAAGACGCGCAGGTCCAGGATTGGCCGTAACCCACCGGTTTTCTTGGGTACAATGAAGTAAGGGCTGTAGAAGCCGGACTTCATCTCGGCTGGAGGGACGATCTCGATCGCACCCTTCGCCAGTAGGGTGTCGACCTCCGCACGCATGACAGGGGCATTGCCACCCACCACGGTGTAGCGGACTCCCCGAAAGCGGGGAGGAGACCGAGCGAACTGAATCGCATAGCCGAGCCGGATGGTGCGAGCGAGCCAACTGGACAGGTTGGGAAGCGCTAGCCAGGCTCCCAAGAACTGAACCAGCGGGGTCATGCGAACCACCGGCGTACCCCCGATGGGGCAGCGAGGCGGAATGACCGGCCCAGACAAGGGAGGCATGGGAGCATCCCGGGGTGTGGGCGGGGTCGAATTCCGCGCCCTGACAGAGGAGACCAGGGAAGGACCAGCGTTCCACGGGGGTCTCGTCTGCCAGGGGGCTGGCGACAGAGGGGGCCGAGAGCGGCGAGGCCATGGGGCGTCGCGCACTGCCCGCCGCGCCCTCTTGAGGCTCGGAGGTGAGAATGTCAGTTCTTTCTTTAACCATTGATAGGTTACCGCCGGCCGTGAGGCCAGCGGCGGAAGGGAAAAACAAAAGATTCTCCCCCGGCCCTCCACCGGGGGAAGGAGTGGTCCTGCTACCATCTCCTGGGAAAGAACCGAGGTCACCTCCGAGCCGCCCGTCTCAGGACCGCCGCTTAGACTGCCGTTTGGCAGGCTGGGGGGCTGGGACGGGCGGGGCCGCCTTTCTGCGACGTCCTCCACGCCTCGGCCCGGGTGAAGGCTGCTGCTGGGGCCGGGCAGGAGGGGCGGGAGTCGCAGGGGGGCGGCCTCGGCGGGGAGCAGACTGAGGCATCTGAGCCGGCGGCTGGGTGGAGGCAGCAGCTGGGCGCCGGGGCAGAATATGTTTAATTGCCTCAGTCTGCTTCTGAGCGGTCGAGAACTGTTGGGCGAAGTCCTCGACCGCCCCGCCGAATAGCCCATCCTGGGAAATGGGAGAATTGAGGAAACGTGTCCGCTCAGATTCTCTCATATCAGCCAGGTTGAGCCATAGATGTCGCTCCTGGACCACCGAAGTGGACATCACCTGACCAAGAGAGCGAGCGGTCACCTTCGTCGCTCGTAGAGCGAGGTCGGTGGCCGTCCGCAACTCCTGCATTAACGCAGGGTCAGCATTGCCCTCGTGCATGTCCATGAGCACCTTGGCCTGATAGACCTGTAGGGTGGCCATGGCATGCAGGGCGGACGCGGCATGGCCCGCAGCTCTGTAGGTCTTCGCCGTCAACGTGGACGTGAATCTACAGGCTTTGGACGGGTGCTTTGGGTCACCGCGCCATGTCGAAGCACTCTGAGGACACAGTTGCATCGCAACAGAGCGCTCAACAGGGGGAACCCCAGTGTACCCTTTCACCGCGCCGCCATCGAGGGCAGTGAAGGCGGAAGTGGTTGCCGAGCGATCGCGAAAAGTCAGGGGAGACTTCCACGATTTCGACACCTCTTCATGCACTTCCGGGAAGAAAGGCACTGGGGGCTGACGGGCGCCTTCGGCACGGGCCGCCCCCAGATACCAATCATCTAGCCGGGAACGCTCGGGACATGGCGGAGGGTTCCACACAAGCCCAATCGCCTCGGCCGCCCGGGCAAGCATGGCTGTGAGTTCCGGATCGGACTCGGGCAATGCTGGGACTCCCGAAGGAGGCAACACAGCCGAATCGTCATCTCCGGAGGAGTCCAGCCCACCTTGTGATGCGGCGATCGACATAGCATCCTCCGCGGGTGCGCCAAATGAAACGCAGGGCCCCGAACGGGAAGCCCCGGCGCCCTCATCAGGCAACACCACGGGTTGCAGTGTGCAGGAGGGGGGTGTGGCCCGAGGAGGATTCGTCGAGTTGTTCCACACCGTAACCCTCAGATCACCCTGACCACCAGCCAAAGTACCCCCTCCAGTGGAGGAAGTAGATTGGGGTGTGGTAGAGGGGACTCTCCCCCCATTACGGAGATCATGGAGTCTCGATCGCAACACTGAGATGGTCATGTTCCCGCAGTGAGAACATGACTCATCCATGAACGCGCGTTCAGCGTGCACGAGGCCCAAGCACGCCAAACAGCGATCATGACCATCAAACGGAGGTACCAGTCGACCGCACCCAGAAACGGAGCACGGGCGAGCCATCTTTAAAAAGACGTGCCACGTGCAGCTCTTTTAGAGAGGAGTGAAAAGCTCTGCAGAATGCCGAAGCACCCAGGGAGAACGCGCACGCTGTGCTCGATCACTGCACAGATCAGACAGGAAATGCGGAACTCGCTGGAACGTGCCGTAACACCAACACTCTGGAGAGAAACTCGTCTTGAAGAGGAAGCGCTCAGGCAGTAAACTCGGCTCTGAAGCAAAAACATAATGCGAGATTGCCACGCAACGCCCTTTATACCCACGCCGTGGGGCGGGGTTGCGGCATGCAAATTCCGCAGACCCATGGCATTTTCATGCCATTGGCTCGTTTTGTAGAGCTCAAAGGCGATTGGCTTCTAAGCGAAACCCCCATTCCGTCAGTAACTGACGTAACTCGTAGTGTACTGACTGAAAGGGAACTCCTTGGCCTGTAATATGTTCAGTATATCAAATATGGACTACTGTAGGGTTGATGAGACATCATAATTAGTTATTTGGTCTGTATAGAAAGTTCAAGATTGAGATCTCCTTGGCCTGAAATATGTTCAGTATATCAAATATGGACTACTGTAGGGTTGATGAGACATCACAAGGAGTTAATTGGTCTGTATAGAAATTTGAGATTTAGAACTCCTTGGCCAAAAATATGTTCAGTTTGTCAAATATGGACTACTGTATGGTTGATGAGACATCAAAAGGAGTCAAATAGTCTGTAATTAAATTTCAATATTGAGAACTCCTTGGCCTGAAATATGTTCAGTATGTCAAATATGGAATACTGTATGGTTGATGAGACATCATAATGAGTCAATTGGTCTGTAAAGAAAATTCAAAATTGAGAACTCCTTGGCCTGAAATATGTTGAGTATGTCAAATATGGAATACTGTATGGTTGATGAGACATCATAATGACTCAATTGGTCTGTAAAGAAAATTCAAAATTGAGAACTCCTTGGCCTGAAATATGTTCAGTATATCAAATATGGACTACTGTAGGGTTGATGAGACATCACAAGGAGTTAATTGGTCTGTATAGAAAGTAGAGATTTAGAACTCTTTGGCCTGAAATATGTTCAGTTTGTCAAATATGGACTACTGTATGGTTGATGAGACATAAGAAAGAGTCAATTAGTCTGTATAGAAAATTCAAATTTGAGAACTCCTTTGCCTGAAATATGTTCACTATATCAAATATGGACTACTGTAGGGTTGTTGAGACATCATAATTAGTTAATTGGTCTGTATAAAAAGTTCAAAATTGAGATCTCCTTGACCTGAAATATGTTCAGTATGTCAAATATGGAATACTGTATGGTTGATGAGACATCATAATGACTCAATTGGTCTGTAAAGAAAATTCAAAATTGAGAACTCCTTGGCCTGAAATATGTTCAGTATATCAAATATGGACTACTGTAGGGTTGATGAGACATCACAAGGAGTTAATTGGTCTGTATAGAAAGTAGAGATTTAGAACTCCTTTGCCTGAAATATGTTCACTATATCAAATATGGACTACTGTAGGGTTGTTGAGACATCATAATTAGTTAATTGGTCTGTATAAAAAGTTCAAAATTGAGATCTCCTTGACCTGAAATATGTTCAGTATATCAAATATGGACTACTGTAGGGTTGATGAGACATCACAATTAGTTATTTGGTCTGTATAGAAAGTTCAAGATTGAGAACTCCTTGGCCTGAAATATGTTCAGTATATCAAATATGGACTACTGTATGGTTGATGAGATGTCACAAGGAGTTAATTGGTTTGTATAGAAAGTCAAGACTGAGAAATCCTTGGCCTGAAAAATGTTCAGTATGTCAAATATGGACTACTGTAGGTTTGATGAGACATCATAATTAGTTAATTGGTCTGTATAAAAAGTTCAAAATTGAGAACTCCTTGGCTTGAAATATGTTCAGTATATCAAATATGGACTACTGTATGGGTGATGAGACATCAGAAGGAGTCAAATAGTCTGTAATTAAAGTTCAATATTGAGAACTCTTTGGTCTGAAATATATTCAGTATGTCAAATATGGACTACAGTATGGTTGATGAGACATCAGAAGGAGTCAAATAGTCTGTAATTAAAGATTGTTCAGTATGTCAAATATGGAATACTGTATGATTGGAGACATCATAATGAGTCAATTGGTCTGTAAAGAAAATTCAAAATTGAGAACTCCTTGGCCTAAAATATATTCAGTATGTCAAATATGGACTTACTGTATGGTTGATGAGACATCACAAGGAGTTAATTGGTCTGTATAGAAAGTCGAGATTTAGATCTCTTTGGCCTGAAATATGTTCAGTATATCAAATATGGACTACTGTAGGGTTGATGAGACATCATAATTAGTTAATTGGTCTGTATAGAAAGTTCAAGATTGAGAACTCCTTGGACTAAAATATATTCAGTATGTCAAAAATGACTACTATATGGTTGATGAGACATCACAAGGATTTAATTGGTCTGTATAGAAAGTCGAGATTTAGAACTCCTTGGCCAAAAATATGTTCAGTTTGTTAAATATGGACTACTGTATGGTTGATGAGACATCAGAAGGAGTCAAATAGTCTGTAATTAAATTTCAATATTGAGAACTCCTTGGCCTGAAATATATTCAGTATGTCAAATATGGACTACAGTATGGTTGATGAGACATCAGAAGGAGTCAAATAGTCTGTAATTAAAGATTGAGAACTCCTTGGCCTGAAATATATTCAGTATGTCAAATATGGACTACTGTATGGTTGATGAGACATCAGAAAGAGTCAATTGGTCTGTATAGAAAGTCAAGATTGAGAACTCCTTGGCCTGAAATATGTTCAGTATATCAAATATGGACTACTCTATGGTTGATGAGACATCAGAAAGAGTCAATTGGTCTGTATAGAAAATGCAAAATTGAGAACTCCTTGGCCTGAAATACGTTCAGTATGTCAAATATGGAATACTGTATGGTTGATGAGACATCATAATGAGTCAATTGGTCTGTAAAGAAAATTCAAAATTGAGAACTCCTTGGCCTGAAATATGTTCAGTATATCAAATATGGACTACTGTAGGGTTGATGAGACATCATAATTAGTTAATTGGTCTGTATAGAATGTTCAAGATTGAGAACTCCTTGGCCTAAAATATATTCAGTATGTCAAATATGGACTTACTGTATGGTTGATGAGACATCAGGAGTCAATTGGTCTGTATACAAAGTTCAAGATTGAGAACTCCTTGACCTGAAATATGTTCAATATGACAAATATGGACTACTGTATGGTTGATGAGACATTAGAAGGAGTCAAATAGTCTGTAATTAAAGGTTGAGAACTCCTTGGCCTGAAATATATTCAGTATGTCAAATATGGACTACTGTATGGTTGATGAGACATCAGAGTCAATTGGTCTGTATAGAAAGTCAAGATTGAGAACTCATTGGCCTGAAATATGTTCAGTATGTCAAATATGGACTACTGTAGGCTTGATGAGACATCATAATTAGTTAATTGGTCTGTAAAAAAAGTTCAAAATTGAGAACTCCTTGGCCTGAAATATGTTCAGTATATCAAATATGGACTACTGTAGGGTTAATGAGACATCATAATTAGTTATTTGGTCTCTATAGAAAGTTCAAGATTGAGAACTCCTTGGCCTGTAATATGTTCAGTATATCAAATATGGACTACTGTAGGGTTGATGAGACATCATAATTAGTTATTTGGTCTGTATAGAAAGTTCAAGATTGAGATCTCCTTGGCCTGAAATATGTTCAGTATATCAAATATGGACTACTGTAGGGTTGATGAGACATCACAAGGAGTTAATTGGTCTGTATAGAAATTTGAGATTTAGAACTCCTTGGCCAAAAATATGTTCAGTTTGTCAAATATGGACTACTGTATGGTTGATGAGACATCAAAAGGAGTCAAATAGTCTGTAATTAAATTTCAATATTGAGAACTCCTTGGCCTGAAATATGTTCAGTATGTCAAATATGGAATACTGTATGGTTGATGAGACATCATAATGAGTCAATTGGTCTGTAAAGAAAATTCAAAATTGAGAACTCCTTGGCCTGAAATATGTTGAGTATGTCAAATATGGAATACTGTATGGTTGATGAGACATCATAATGACTCAATTGGTCTGTAAAGAAAATTCAAAATTGAGAACTCCATGGCCTGAAATATGTTCAGTATATCAAATATGGACTACTGTAGGGTTGATGAGACATCACAAGGAGTTAATTGGTCTGTATAGAAAGTAGAGATTTAGAACTCTTTGGCCTGAAATATGTTCAGTTTGTCAAATATGGACTACTGTATGGTTGATGAGACATAAGAAAGAGTCAATTAGTCTGTATAGAAAATTCAAATTTGAGAACTCCTTTGCCTGAAATATGTTCACTATATCAAATATGGACTACTGTAGGGTTGTTGAGACATCATAATTAGTTAATTGGTCTGTATAAAAAGTTCAAAATTGAGATCTCCTTGACCTGAAATATGTTCAGTATATCAAATATGGACTACTGTAGGGTTGATGAGACATTATAATTAGTTATTTGGTCTGTATAGAAAGTTCAAGATTGAGAACTCCTTGGCCTGAAATATGTTCAGTATATCAAATATGGACTACTGTATGGTTGATGAGATGTCACAAGGAGTTAATTGGTTTGTATAGAAAGTCAAGACTGAGAAATCCTTGGCCTGAAAAATGTTCAGTATGTCAAATATGGACTACTGTAGGTTTGATGAGACATCATAATTAGTTAATTGGTCTGTATAAAAAGTTCAAAATTGAGAACTCCTTGGCTTGAAATATGTTCAGTATATCAAATATGGACTACTGTATGGTTGATGAGACATCAGAAGGAGTCAAATAGTCTGTAATTAAAGATTGAGAACTCCTTGGCCTGAAATATACTAAGTATGTCAAATATGGACTACTGTATGGTTGATGAGACATCAGAAAGAGTCAATTGGTCTGTATAGAAAGTCAAGATTGAGAACTCCTTGGCCTGAAATATGTTCAGTATATCAAATATGGACTACTGTATGGTTGATGAGACATCAGAGAGAGTTAATTGGTCTGTATAGAAAATGCAAAATTGAGAGCTCCTTGGCCTGAAATATGTTCAGTATGTCAAATATGGAATACTGTATGATTGATGAGACATCATAATGAGTCAATTGGTCTGTAAAGAAAATTCAAAATTGAGAACTCCTTGGCCTGAAATATGTTGAGTATGTCAAATATGGAATACTGTATGGTTGATGAGACATCATAATGAGTCAATTGGCCTGTACAGAATGTTCAAGATTGAGAACTCCTTGGCCTAAAATATATTCAGTATGTCAAATATGGACTTACTGTATGGTTGATGAGACATCACAAGGAGTTAATTGGTCTGTATAGAAAGTCGAGATTTAGATCTCTTTGGCCTGAAATATGTTCAGTATATCAAATATGGACTACTGTAGGGTTGATGAGACATCATAATTAGTTAATTGGTCTGTATAGAAAGTTCAAGATTGAGAACTCCTTGGACTAAAATATATTCAGTATGTCAAATATGGACTACTATATGGTTGATGAGACATCACAAGGATTTAATTGGTCTGTATAGAAAGTCGAGATTTAGAACTCCTTGGCCAAAAATATGTTCAGTTTGTCAAATATGGACTACTGTATGGTTGATGAGACATCAGAAGGAGTCAAATAGTCTGTAATTAAATATCAATATTGAGAACTCCTTGGCCTGAAATATATTCAGTATGTCAAATATGGACTACAGTATGGTTGATGAGACATCAGAAGGAGTCAAATAGTCTGTAATTAAAGATTGAGAACTCCTTGGCCTGAAATATATTCAGTATGTCAAATATGGACTACTGTATGGTTGATGAGACATCAGAAAGAGTCAATTGGTCTGTATAGAAAGTCAAGATTGAGAACTCCTTGGCCTGAAATATGTTCAGTATATCAAATATGGACTACTGTAGGGTTGATGAGACATCATAATTAGTTATTTGGTCTGTATAGAAAGTTCAAGATTGAGAACTCCTTGGCCTGAAATATGTTCAGTATATCAAATATGGACTACTGTATGGTTGATGAGATGTCACAAGGAGTTACTTGGTTTGTATAGAAAGTCAAGACTGAGAAATCCTTGGCCTGAAAAATGTTCAGTATGTCAAATATGGACTACTGTAGGTTTGATGAGACATCATAATTAGTTAATTGGTCTGTATAAAAAGTTCAAAATTGAGAACTCCTTGGCTTGAAATATGTTCAGTATATCAAATATGGACTACTGTATGGTTGATGAGACATCAGAAGGAGTCAAATATTCTGTAATTAAAGTTCAATATTGAGAACTCTTTGGTCTGAAATATATTCAGTATGTCAAATATGGACTACAGTATCGTTGATGAGACATCAGAAGGAGTCAAATAGTCTGTAATTAAAGATTGAGAACTCCTTGGCCTGAAATATACTAAGTATGTCAAATATGGACTACTGTATGGTTGATGAGACATCAGAAAGAGTCAATTGGTCTGTATAGAAAGTCAAGATTGAGAACTCCTTGGCCTGAAATATGTTCAGTATATCAAATATGGACTACTGTATGGTTGATGAGACATCAGAGAGAGTTAATTGGTCTGTATAGAAAATGCAAAATTGAGAACTCCTTGGCCTGAAATATGTTCAGTATGTCAAATATGGAATACTGTATGATTGGAGACATCATAATGAGTCAATTGGTCTGTAAAGAAAATTCAAAATTGAGAACTCCTTGGCCTAAAATATATTCAGTATGTCAAATATGGACTTACTGTATGGTTGATGAGACATCACAAGGAGTTAATTGGTCTGTATAGAAAGTCGAGATTTAGATCTCTTTGGCCTGAAATATGTTCAGTATATCAAATATGGACTACTGTAGGGTTGATGAGACATCATAATTAGTTAATTGGTCTGTATAGAAAGTTCAAGATTGAGAACTCCTTGGACTAAAATATATTCAGTATGTCAAATATGGACTACTATATGGTTGATGAGACATCACAAGGATTTAATTGGTCTGTATAGAAAGTCGAGATTTAGAACTCCTTGGCCAAAAATATGTTCAGTTTGTTAAATATGGACTACTGTATGGTTGATGAGACATCAGAAGGAGTCAAATAGTCTGTAATTAAATTTCAATATTGAGAACTCCTTGGCCTGAAATATATTTAGTATGTCAAATATGGACTACAGTATGGTTGATGAGACATCAGAAGGAGTCAAATAGTCTGTAATTAAAGATTGAGAACTCCTTGGCCTGAAATATGTTCAGTATGTCAAATATGGACTACTCTATGGTTGATGAGACATCAGAAAGAGTCAATTGGTCTGTATAGAAAATGCAAAATTGAGAACTCCTTGGCCTGAAATATGTTCAGTATGTCAAATATGGAATACTGTATGGTTGATGAGACATCATAATGAGTCAATTGGTCTGTAAAGAAAATTCAAAATTGAGAACTCCTTGGCCTGAAATATGTTCAGTATATCAAATATGGACTACTGTAGGGTTGATGAGACATCATAATTAGTTAATTGGTCTGTATAGAATGTTCAAGATTGAGAACTCCTTGGCCTAAAATATATTCAGTATGTCAAATATGGACTACTGTATGGTTGATGAGACATCAGGAGTCAATTGGTCTGTATACAAAGTTCAAGATTGAGAACTCCTTGACCTGAAATATGTTCAATATGACAAATATGGACTACTGTATGGTTGATGAGACATTAGAAGGAGTCAAATAGTCTGTAATTAAAGGTTGAGAACTCCTTGGCCTGAAATATATTCAGTATGTCAAATATGGACTACTGTATGGTTGATGAGACATCAGAGTCAATTGGTCTGTATAGAAAGTCAAGATTGAGAACTCATTGGCCTGAAATATGTTCAGTATGTCAAATATGGACTACTGTAGGCTTGATGAGACATCATAATTAGTTAATTGGTCTGTAAAAAAAGTTCAAAATTGAGAACTCCTTGGCCTGAAATATGTTCAGTATATCAAATATGGACTACTGTAGGGTTAATGAGACATCATAATTAGTTATTTGGTCTCTATAGAAAGTTCAAGATTGAGAACTCCTTGGCCTGTAATATGTTCAGTATATTAAATATGGACTACTGTAGGGTTGATGAGACATCATAATTAGTTATTTGGTCTGTATAGAAAGTTCAAGATTGAGATCTCCTTGGCCTGAAATATGTTCAGTATATCAAATATGGACTACTGTAGGGTTGATGGGACATCACAAGGAGTTAATTGGTCTGTATAGAAATGTGAGATTTAGAACTCCTTGGCCAAAAATATGTTCAGTTTGTCAAATATGGACTACTGTATGGTTGATGAGACATCAAAAGGAGTCAAATAGTCTGTAATTAAATTTCAATATTGAGAACTCCTTGGCCTGAAATATGTTCAGTATGTCAAATATGGAATACTGTATGGTTGATGAGACATCATAATGAGTCAATTGGTCTGTAAAGAAAATTCAAAATTGAGAACTCCTTGGCCTGAAATATGTTGAGTATGTCAAATATGGAATACTGTATGGTTGATGAGACATCATAATGACTCAATTGGTCTGTAAAGAAAATTCAAAATTGAGAACTCCTTGGCCTGAAATATGTTCAGTATATCAAATATGGACTACTGTAGGGTTGATGAGACATCACAAGGAGTTAATTGGTCTGTATAGAAAGTCAAGATTGAGAACTCATTGGCCTGAAATATGTTCAGTATGTCAAATATGGACTACTGTAGGCTTGATGAGACATCATAATTAGTTAATTGGTCTGTAAAAAAAGTTCAAAATTGAGAACTCCTTGGCCTGAAATATGTTCAGTATATCAAATATGGACTACTGTAGGGTTAATGAGACATCATAATTAGTTAATTGGTCTGTATAAAAAGTTCAAAATTGAGATCTCCTTGACCTGAAATATGTTCAGTATATCAAATATGGACTACTGTAGGGTTGATGAGACATTATAATTAGTTATTTGGTCTGTATAGAAAGTTCAAGATTGAGAACTCCTTGGCCTGAAATATGTTCAGTATATCACATATGGACTACTGTATGGTTGATGAGATGTCACAAGGATTTAATTGGTCTGTATAGAAAGTCGAGATTTAGAACTCCTTGGCCAAAAATTTGTTCAGTTTGTCAAATATGGACTACTGTATGGTTGATGAGACATCAGAAGGAGTCAAATAGTCTGTAATTAAATTTCAATATTGAGAACTCCTTGGCCTGAAATATATTCAGTATGTCAAATATGGACTACAGTATGGTTGATGAGACATCAGAAGGAGTCAAATAGTCTGTAATTAAAGATTGAGAACTCCTTGGCCTGAAATATATTCAGTATGTCAAATATGGACTACTGTATGGTTGATGAGACATCAGAAAGAGTCAATTGGTCTGTATAGAAAGTCAAGATTGAGAAATCCTTGGCCTGAAATATGTTCAGTATATCAAATATGGACTACTGTAGGGTTGTTGAGACATCATAATTAGTTATTTGGTCTGTATAGAAAGTTCAAGATTGAGAACTCCTTGGCCTGAAATATGTTCAGTATATCAAATATGGACTACTGTATGGTTGATGAGATGTCACAAGGAGTTACTTGGTTTGTATAGAAAGTCAAGACTGAGAAATCCTTGGCCTGAAAAATGTTCAGTATGTCAAATATGGACTACTGTAGGTTTGATGAGACATCATAATTAGTTAATTGGTCTGTATAAAAAGTTCAAAATTGAGAACTCCTTGGCTTGAAATATGTTCAGTATATCAAATATGGACTACTGTATGGTTGATGAGACATCAGAAGGAGTCAAATATTCTGTAATTAAAGTTCAATATTGAGAACTCTTTGGTCTGAAATATATTCAGTATGTCAAATATGGACTACAGTATCGTTGATGAGACATCAGAAGGAGTCAAATAGTCTGTAATTAAAGATTGAGAACTCCTTGGCCTGAAATATACTAAGTATGTCAAATATGGACTACTGTATGGTTGATGAGACATCAGAAAGAGTCAATTGGTCTGTATAGAAAGTCAAGATTGAGAACTCCTTGGCCTGAAATATGTTCAGTATATCAAATATGGACTACTGTATGGTTGATGAGACATCAGAGAGAGTTAATTGGTCTGTATAGAAAATGCAAAATTGAGAACTCCTTGGCCTGAAATATGTTCAGTATGTCAAATATGGAATACTGTATGATTGGAGACATCATAATGAGTCAATTGGTCTGTAAAGAAAATTCAAAATTGAGAACTCCTTGGCCTAAAATATATTCAGTATGTCAAATATGGACTTACTGTATGGTTGATGAGACATCACAAGGAGTTAATTGGTCTGTATAGAAAGTCGAGATTTAGATCTCTTTGGCCTGAAATATGTTCAGTATATCAAATATGGACTACTGTAGGGTTGATGAGACATCATAATTAGTTAATTGGTCTGTATAGAAAGTTCAAGATTGAGAACTCCTTGGACTAAAATATATTCAGTATGTCAAATATGGACTACTATATGGTTGATGAGACATCACAAGGATTTAATTGGTTTTGTATAGAAAGTCGAGGTTTAGAACTCCTTGGCCAAAAATATGTTCAGTTTGTTAAATATGGACTACTGTATGGTTGATGAGACATCAGAAGGAGTCAAATAGTCTGTAATTAAATTTCAATATTGAGAACTCCTTGGCCTGAAATATATTTAGTATGTCAAATATGGACTACAGTATGGTTGATGAGACATCAGAAGGAGTCAAATAGTCTGTAATTAAAGATTGAGAACTCCTTGGCCTGAAATATATTCAGTATGTCAAATATGGACTACTGTATGGTTGATGAGACATCAGAGTCAATTGGTCTGTATAGAAAGTCAAGATTGAGAACTCATTGGCCTGAAATATGTTCAGTATGTCAAATATGGACTACTGTAGGCTTGATGAGACATCATAATTAGTTAATTGGTCTGTAAAAAAAGTTCAAAATTGAGAACTCCTTGGCCTGAAATATGTTCAGTATATCAAATATGGACTACTGTAGGGTTAATGAGACATCATAATTAGTTATTTGGTCTCTATAGAAAGTTCAAGACTGAGAACTCCTTGGCCTGTAATATGTTCAGTATATTAAATATGGACTACTGTAGGGTTGATGAGACATCATAATTAGTTATTTGGTCTGTATAGAAAGTTCAAGATTGAGATCTCCTTGGCCTGAAATATGTTCAGTATATCAAATATGGACTACTGTAGGGTTGATGAGACATCACAAGGAGTTAATTGGTCTGTATAGAAATGTGAGATTTAGAACTCCTTGGCCAAAAATATGTTCAGTTTGTCAAATATGGACTACTGTATGGTTGATGAGACATCAAAAGGAGTCAAATAGTCTGTAATTAAATTTCAATATTGAGAACTCCTTGGCCTGAAATATGTTCAGTATGTCAAATATGGAATACTGTATGGTTGATGAGACATCATAATGAGTCAATTGGTCTGTAAAGAAAATTCAAAATTGAGAACTCCTTGGCCTGAAATATGTTGAGTATGTCAAATATGGAATACTGTATGGTTGATGAGACATCATAATGACTCAATTGGTCTGTAAAGAAAATTCAAAATTGAGAACTCCTTGGCCTGAAATATGTTCAGTATATCAAATATGGACTACTGTAGGGTTGATGAGACATCACAAGGAGTTAATTGGTCTGTATAGAAAGTAGAGATTTAGAACTCTTTGGCCTGAAATATGTTCAGTTTGTCAAATATGGACTACTGTATGGTTGATGAGACATAAGAAAGAGTCAATTAGTCTGTATAGAAAATTCAAATTTGAGAACTCCTTTGCCTGAAATATGTTCACTATATCAAATATGGACTACTGTAGGGTTGTTGAGACATCATAATTAGTTAATTGGTCTGTATAAAAAGTTCAAAATTGAGATCTCCTTGACCTGAAATATGTTCAGTATATCAAATATGGACTACTGTAGGGTTGATGAGACATTATAATTAGTTATTTGGTCTGTATAGAAAGTTCAAGATTGAGAACTCCTTGGCCTGAAATATGTTCAGTATATCACATATGGACTACTGTATGGTTGATGAGATGTCACAAGGATTTAATTGGTCTGTATAGAAAGTCGAGATTTAGAACTCCCTGGCCAAAAATATGTTCAGTTTGTCAAATATGGACTACTGTATGGTTGATGAGACATCAGAAGGAGTCAAATAGTCTGTAATTAAATTTCAATATTGAGAACTCCTTGGCCTGAAATATATTCAGTATGTCAAATATGGACTACAGTATGGTTGATGAGACATCAGAAGGAGTCAAATAGTCTGTAATTAAAGATTGAGAACTCCTTGGCCTGAAATATATTCAGTATGTCAAATATGGACTACTGTAAGGTTGATGAGACATCAGAAAGAGTCAATTGGTCTGTATAGAAAGTCAAGATTGAGAACTCCTTGGCCTGAAATATGTTCAGTATATCAAATATGGACTACTGTAGGGTTGATGAGACATCATAATTAGTTATTTGGTCTGTATAGAAAGTTCAAGATTGAGATCTCCTTGGCCTGAAATATGTTCAGTATATCAAATATGGACTACTGTATGGTTGATGAGATGTCACAAGGAGTTACTTGGTTTGTATAGAAAGTCAAGACTGAGAAATCCTTGGCCTGAAAAATGTTCAGTATGTCAAATATGGACTACTGTAGGTTTGATGAGACATCATAATTAGTTAATTGGTCTGTATAAAAAGTTCAAAATTGAGAACTCCTTGGCTTGAAATATGTTCAGTATATCAAATATGGACTACTGTATGGTTGATGAGACATCAGAAGGAGTCAAATATTCTGTAATTAAAGTTCAATATTGAGAACTCTTTGGTCTGAAATATATTCAGTATGTCAAATATGGACTACAGTATCGTTGATGAGACATCAGAAGGAGTCAAATAGTCTGTAATTAAAGATTGAGAACTCCTTGGCCTGAAATATACTAAGTATGTCAAATATGGACTACTGTATGGTTGATGAGACATCAGAAAGAGTCAATTGGTCTGTATAGAAAGTCAAGATTGAGAACTCCTTGGCCTGAAATATGTTCAGTATATCAAATATGGACTACTGTATGGTTGATGAGACATCAGAGAGAGTTAATTGGTCTGTATAGAAAATGCAAAATTGAGAACTCCTTGGCCTGAAATATGTTCAGTATGTCAAATATGGAATACTGTATGATTGGAGACATCATAATGAGTCAATTGGTCTGTAAAGAAAATTCAAAATTGAGAACTCCTTGGCCTAAAATATATTCAGTATGTCAAATATGGACTTACTGTATGGTTGATGAGACATCACAAGGAGTTAATTGGTCTGTATAGAAAGTCGAGATTTAGATCTCTTTGGCCTGAAATATGTTCAGTATATCAAATATGGACTACTGTAGGGTTGATGAGACATCATAATTAGTTAATTGGTCTGTATAGAAAGTTCAAGATTGAGAACTCCTTGGACTAAAATATATTCAGTATGTCAAATATGGACTACTATATGGTTGATGAGACATCACAAGGATTTAATTGGTTTTGTATAGAAAGTCGAGATTTAGAACTCCTTGGCCAAAAATATGTTCAGTTTGTTAAATATGGACTACTGTATGGTTGATGAGACATCAGAAGGAGTCAAATAGTCTGTAATTAAATTTCAATATTGAGAACTCCTTGGCCTGAAATATATTTAGTATGTCAAATATGGACTACAGTATGGTTGATGAGACATCAGAAGGAGTCAAATAGTCTGTAATTAAAGATTGAGAACTCCTTGGCCTGAAATATATTCAGTATGTCAAATATGGACTACTGTATGGTTGATGAGACATCAGAGTCAATTGGTCTGTATAGAAAGTCAAGATTGAGAACTCATTGGCCTGAAATATGTTCAGTATGTCAAATATGGACTACTGTAGGCTTGATGAGACATCATAATTAGTTAATTGGTCTGTAAAAAAAGTTCAAAATTGAGAACTCCTTGGCCTGAAATATGTTCAGTATATCAAATATGGACTACTGTAGGGTTAATGAGACATCATAATTAGTTATTTGGTCTCTATAGAAAGTTCAAGATTGAGAACTCCTTGGCCTGTAATATGTTCAGTATATTAAATATGGACTACTGTAGGGTTGATGAGACATCATAATTAGTTATTTGGTCTGTATAGAAAGTTCAAGATTGAGATCTCCTTGGCCTGAAATATGTTCAGTATATCAAATATGGACTACTGTAGGGTTGATGAGACATCACAAGGAGTTAATTGGTCTGTATAGAAATGTGAGATTTAGAACTCCTTGGCCAAAAATTTGTTCAGTTTGTCAAATATGGACTACTGTATGGTTGATGAGACATCAAAAGGAGTCAAATAGTCTGTAATTAAATTTCAATATTGAGAACTCCTTGGCCTGAAATATGTTCAGTATGTCAAATATGGAATACTGTATGGTTGATGAGACATCATAATGAGTCAATTGGTCTGTAAAGAAAATTCAAAATTGAGAACTCCTTGGCCTGAAATATGTTGAGTATGTCAAATATGGAATACTGTATGGTTGATGAGACATCATAATGACTCAATTGGTCTGTAAAGAAAATTCAAAATTGAGAACTCCTTGGCCTGAAATATGTTCAGTATATCAAATATGGACTACTGTAGGGTTGATGAGACATCACAAGGAGTTAATTGGTCTGTATAGAAAGTAGAGATTTAGAACTCTTTGGCCTGAAATATGTTCAGTTTGTCAAATATGGACTACTGTATGGTTGATGAGACATAAGAAAGAGTCAATTAGTCTGTATAGAAAATTCAAATTTGAGAACTCCTTTGCCTGAAATATGTTCACTATATCAAATATGGACTACTGTAGGGTTGTTGAGACATCATAATTAGTTAATTGGTCTGTATAAAAAGTTCAAAATTGAGATCTCCTTGACCTGAAATATGTTCAGTATATCAAATATGGACTACTGTAGGGTTGATGAGACATTATAATTAGTTATTTGGTCTGTATAGAAAGTTCAAGATTGAGAACTCCTTGGCCTGAAATATGTTCAGTATATCACATATGGACTACTGTATGGTTGATGAGATGTCACAAGGATTTAATTGGTCTGTATAGAAAGTCGAGATTTAGAACTCCCTGGCCAAAAATATGTTCAGTTTGTCAAATATGGACTACTGTATGGTTGATGAGACATCAGAAGGAGTCAAATAGTCTGTAATTAAATTTCAATATTGAGAACTCCTTGGCCTGAAATATATTCAGTATGTCAAATATGGACTACAGTATGGTTGATGAGACATCAGAAGGAGTCAAATAGTCTGTAATTAAAGATTGAGAACTCCTTGGCCTGAAATATGTTCAGTATGTCAAATATGGAATACTGTATGATTGGAGACATCATAATGAGTCAATTGGTCTGTAAAGAAAATTCAAAATTGAGAACTCCTTGGCCTAAAATATATTCAGTATGTCAAATATGGACTTACTGTATGGTTGATGAGACATCACAAGGAGTTAATTGGTCTGTATAGAAAGTCGAGATTTAGATCTCTTTGGCCTGAAATATGTTCAGTATATCAAATATGGACTACTGTAGGGTTGATGAGACATCATAATTAGTTAATTGGTCTGTATAGAAAGTTCAAGATTGAGAACTCCTTGGACTAAAATATATTCAGTATGTCAAATATGGACTACTATATGGTTGATGAGACATCACAAGGATTTAATTGGTTTTGTATAGAAAGTCGAGATTTAGAACTCCTTGGCCAAAAATATGTTCAGTTTGTTAAATATGGACTACTGTATGGTTGATGAGACATCAGAAGGAGTCAAATAGTCTGTAATTAAATTTCAATATTGAGAACTCCTTGGCCTGAAATATATTTAGTATGTCAAATATGGACTACAGTATGGTTGATGAGACATCAGAAGGAGTCAAATAGTCTGTAATTAAAGATTGAGAACTCCTTGGCCTGAAATATATTCAGTATGTCAAATATGGACTACTGTATGGTTGATGAGACATCAGAGTCAATTGGTCTGTATAGAAAGTCAAGATTGAGAACTCATTGGCCTGAAATATGTTCAGTATGTCAAATATGGACTACTGTAGGCTTGATGAGACATCATAATTAGTTAATTGGTCTGTAAAAAAAGTTCAAAATTGAGAACTCCTTGGCCTGAAATATGTTCAGTATATCAAATATGGACTACTGTAGGGTTAATGAGACATCATAATTAGTTATTTGGTCTCTATAGAAAGTTCAAGATTGAGAACTCCTTGGCCTGTAATATGTTCAGTATATTAAATATGGACTACTGTAGGGTTGATGAGACATCATAATTAGTTATTTGGTCTGTATAGAAAGTTCAAGATTGAGATCTCCTTGGCCTGAAATATGTTCAGTATATCAAATATGGACTACTGTAGGGTTGATGAGACATCACAAGGAGTTAATTGGTCTGTATAGAAATGTGAGATTTAGAACTCCTTGGCCAAAAATTTGTTCAGTTTGTCAAATATGGACTACTGTATGGTTGATGAGACATCAAAAGGAGTCAAATAGTCTGTAATTAAATTTCAATATTGAGAACTCCTTGGCCTGAAATATGTTCAGTATGTCAAATATGGAATACTGTATGGTTGATGAGACATCATAATGAGTCAATTGGTCTGTAAAGAAAATTCAAAATTGAGAACTCCTTGGCCTGAAATATGTTGAGTATGTCAAATATGGAATACTGTATGGTTGATGAGACATCATAATGACTCAATTGGTCTGTAAAGAAAATTCAAAATTGAGAACTCCTTGGCCTGAAATATGTTCAGTATATCAAATATGGACTACTGTAGGGTTGATGAGACATCACAAGGAGTTAATTGGTCTGTATAGAAAGTAGAGATTTAGAACTCTTTGGCCTGAAATATGTTCAGTTTGTCAAATATGGACTACTGTATGGTTGATGAGACATAAGAAAGAGTCAATTAGTCTGTATAGAAAATTCAAATTTGAGAACTCCTTTGCCTGAAATATGTTCACTATATCAAATATGGACTACTGTAGGGTTGTTGAGACATCATAATTAGTTAATTGGTCTGTATAAAAAGTTCAAAATTGAGATCTCCTTGACCTGAAATATGTTCAGTATATCAAATATGGACTACTGTAGGGTTGATGAGACATTATAATTAGTTATTTGGTCTGTATAGAAAGTTCAAGATTGAGAACTCCTTGGCCTGAAATATGTTCAGTATATCACATATGGACTACTGTATGGTTGATGAGATGTCACAAGGATTTAATTGGTCTGTATAGAAAGTCGAGATTTAGAACTCCCTGGCCAAAAATATGTTCAGTTTGTCAAATATGGACTACTGTATGGTTGATGAGACATCAGAAGGAGTCAAATAGTCTGTAATTAAATTTCAATATTGAGAACTCCTTGGCCTGAAATATATTCAGTATGTCAAATATGGACTACAGTATGGTTGATGAGACATCAGAAGGAGTCAAATAGTCTGTAATTAAAGATTGAGAACTCCTTGGCCTGAAATATATTCAGTATGTCAAATATGGACTACTGTAAGGTTGATGAGACATCAGAAAGAGTCAATTGGTCTGTATAGAAAGTCAAGATTGAGAACTCCTTGGCCTGAAATATGTTCAGTATATCAAATATGGACTACTGTAGGGTTGATGAGACATCATAATTAGTTATTTGGTCTGTATAGAAAGTTCAAGATTGAGAACTCCTTGGCCTGAAATATGTTCAGTATATCAAATATGGACTACTGTATGGTTGATGAGATGTCACAAGGAGTTACTTGGTTTGTATAGAAAGTCAAGACTGAGAAATCCTTGGCCTGAAACATGTTCAGTATGTCAAATATGGACTACTGTAGGTTTGATGAGACATCATAATTAGTTAATTGGTCTGTATAAAAAGTTCAAAATTGAGAACTCCTTGGCTTGAAATATGTTCAGTATATCAAATATGGACTACTGTATGGTTGATGAGACATCAGAAGGAGTCAAATATTCTGTAATTAAAGTTCAATATTGAGAACTCTTTGGTCTGAAATATATTCAGTATGTCAAATATGGACTACAGTATCGTTGATGAGACATCAGAAGGAGTCAAATAGTCTGTAATTAAAGATTGAGAACTCCTTGGCCTGAAATATACTAAGTATGTCAAATATGGACTACTGTATGGTTGATGAGACATCAGAAAGAGTCAATTGGTCTGTATAGAAAGTCAAGATTGAGAACTCCTTGGCCTGAAATATGTTCAGTATATCAAATATGGACTACTGTATGGTTGATGAGACATCAGAGAGAGTTAATTGGTCTGTATAGAAAATGCAAAATTGAGAACTCCTTGGCCTGAAATATGTTCAGTATGTCAAATATGGAATACTGTATGATTGGAGACATCATAATGAGTCAATTGGTCTGTAAAGAAAATTCAAAATTGAGAACTCCTTGGCCTAAAATATATTCAGTATGTCAAATATGGACTTACTGTATGGTTGATGAGACATCACAAGGAGTTAATTGGTCTGTATAGAAAGTCGAGATTTAGATCTCTTTGGCCTGAAATATGTTCAGTATATCAAATATGGACTACTGTAGGGTTGATGAGACATCATAATTAGTTAATTGGTCTGTATAGAAAGTTCAAGATTGAGAACTCCTTGGACTAAAATATATTCAGTATGTCAAATATGGACTACTATATGGTTGATGAGACATCACAAGGATTTAATTGGTTTTGTATAGAAAGTCGAGATTTAGAACTCCTTGGCCAAAAATATGTTCAGTTTGTTAAATATGGACTACTGTATGGTTGATGAGACATCAGAAGGAGTCAAATAGTCTGTAATTAAATTTCAATATTGAGAACTCCTTGGCCTGAAATATATTTAGTATGTCAAATATGGACTACAGTATGGTTGATGAGACATCAGAAGGAGTCAAATAGTCTGTAATTAAAGATTGAGAACTCCTTGGCCTGAAATATATTCAGTATGTCAAATATGGACTACTGTATGGTTGATGAGACATCAGAAAGAGTCAATTGGTCTGTATAGAAAGTCAAGATTGAGAACTCCTTGGCCTGAAATATGTTCAGTATATCAAATATGGACTACTCTATGGTTGATGAGACATCAGAAAGAGTCAATTGGTCTGTATAGAAAATGCAAAATTGAGAACTCCTTGGCCTGAAATATGTTCAGTATGTCAAATATGGAATACTGTATGGTTGATGAGACATCATAATGAGTCAATTGGTCTGTAAAGAAAATTCAAAATTGAGAACTCCTTGGCCTGAAATATGTTCAGTATATCAAATATGGACTACTGTAGGGTTGATGAGACATCATAATTAGTTAATTGGTCTGTATAGAATGTTCAAGATTGAGAACTCCTTGACATGAAATATGTTCAATATGACAAATATGGACTACTGTATGGTTGATGAGACATTAGAAGGAGTCAAATAGTCTGTAATTAAAGGTTGAGAACTCCTTGGCCTGAAATATATTCAGTATATCAAATATGGACTACTGTATGGTTGATGAGACATCAGAGTCAATTGGTCTGTATAGAAAGTCAAGATTGAGAACTCATTGGCCTGAAATATGTTCAGTATGTCAAATATGGACTACTGTAGGCTTGATGAGACATCATAATTAGTTAATTGGTCTGTATAAAAAGTTCAAAATTGAGAACTCCTTGGCTTGAAATATGTTCAGTATATCAAATATGGACTACTGTATGGTTGATGAGACATCAGAAGGAGTCAAATATTCTGTAATTAAAGTTCAATATTGAGAACTCTTTGGTCTGAAATATATTCAGTATGTCAAATATGGACTACAGTATCGTTGATGAGACATCAGAAGGAGTCAAATAGTCTGTAATTAAAGATTGAGAACTCCTTGGCCTGAAATATACTAAGTATGTCAAATATGGACTACTGTATGGTTGATGAGACATCAGAAAGAGTCAATTGGTCTGTATAGAAAGTCAAGATTGAGAACTCCTTGGCCTGAAATATGTTCAGTATATCAAATATGGACTACTGTATGGTTGATGAGACATCAGAGAGAGTTAATTGGTCTGTATAGAAAATGCAAAATTGAGAACTCCTTGGCCTGAAATATGTTCAGTATGTCAAATATGGAATACTGTATGATTGGAGACATCATAATGAGTCAATTGGTCTGTAAAGAAAATTCAAAATTGAGAACTCCTTGGCCTAAAATATATTCAGTATGTCAAATATGGACTTACTGTATGGTTGATGAGACATCACAAGGAGTTAATTGGTCTGTATAGAAAGTCGAGATTTAGATCTCTTTGGCCTGAAATATGTTCAGTATATCAAATATGGACTACTGTAGGGTTGATGAGACATCATAATTAGTTAATTGGTCTGTATAGAAAGTTCAAGATTGAGAACTCCTTGGACTAAAATATATTCAGTATGTCAAATATGGACTACTATATGGTTGATGAGACATCACAAGGATTTAATTGGTTTTGTATAGAAAGTCGAGATTTAGAACTCCTTGGCCAAAAATATGTTCAGTTTGTTAAATATGGACTACTGTATGGTTGATGAGACATCAGAAGGAGTCAAATAGTCTGTAATTAAATTTCAATATTGAGAACTCCTTGGCCTGAAATATATTTAGTATGTCAAATATGGACTACAGTATGGTTGATGAGACATCAGAAGGAGTCAAATAGTCTGTAATTAAAGATTGAGAACTCCTTGGCCTGAAATATATTCAGTATGTCAAATATGGACTACTGTATGGTTGATGAGACATCAGAAAGAGTCAATTGGTCTGTATAGAAAGTCAAGATTGAGAACTCCTTGGCCTGAAATATGTTCAGTATATCAAATATGGACTACTCTATGGTTGATGAGACATCAGAAAGAGTCAATTGGTCTGTATAGAAAATGCAAAATTGAGAACTCCTTGGCCTGAAATATGTTCAGTATGTCAAATATGGAATACTGTATGGTTGATGAGACATCATAATGAGTCAATTGGTCTGTAAAGAAAATTCAAAATTGAGAACTCCTTGGCCTGAAATATGTTCAGTATATCAAATATGGACTACTGTAGGGTTGATGAGACATCATAATTAGTTAATTGGTCTGTATAGAATGTTCAAGATTGAGAACTCCTTGACCTGAAATATGTTCAATATGACAAATATGGACTACTGTATGGTTGATGAGACATTAGAAGGAGTCAAATAGTCTGTAATTAAAGGTTGAGAACTCCTTGGCCTGAAATATATTCAGTATGTCAAATATGGACTACTGTATGGTTGATGAGACATCAGAGTCAATTGGTCTGTATAGAAAGTCAAGATTGAGAACTCATTGGCCTGAAATATGTTCAGTATGTCAAATATGGACTACTGTAGGCTTGATGAGACATCATAATTAGTTAATTGGTCTGTAAAAAAAGTTCAAAATTGAGAACTCCTTGGCCTGAAATATGTTCAGTATATCAAATATGGACTACTGTAGGGTTAATGAGACATCATAATTAGTTATTTGGTCTCTATAGAAAGTTCAAGATTGAGAACTCCTTGGCCTGTAATATGTTCAGTATATTAAATATGGACTACTGTAGGGTTGATGAGACATCATAATTAGTTATTTGGTCTGTATAGAAAGTTCAAGATTGAGATCTCCTTGGCCTGAAATATGTTCAGTATATCAAATATGGACTACTGTAGGGTTGATGAGACATCACAATTAGTTATTTGGTCTGTATAGAAAGTTCAAGATTGAGAACTCCTTGGCCTGAAATATGTTCAGTATATCAAATATGGACTACTGTATGGTTGATGAGATGTCACAAGGAGTTAATTGGTTTGTATAGAAAGTCAAGACTGAGAAATCCTTGGCCTGAAAAATGTTCAGTATGTCAAATATGGACTACTGTAGGTTTGATGAGACATCATAATTAGTTAATTGGTCTGTATAAAAAGTTCAAAATTGAGAACTCCTTGGCTTGAAATATGTTCAGTATATCAAATATGGACTACTGTATGGTTGATGAGACATCAGAAGGAGTCAAATAGTCTGTAATTAAAGTTCAATATTGAGAACTCTTTGGTCTGAAATATATTCAGTATGTCAAATATGGACTACAGTATGGTTGATGAGACATCAGAAGGAGTCAAATAGTCTGTAATTAAAGATTGAGAACTCCTTGGCCTGAAATATACTAAGTATGTCAAATATGGACTTCTGTATGGTTGATGAGACATCAGAAAGAGTCAATTGGTCTGTATAGAAAGTCAAGATTGAGAACTCCTTGGCCTGAAATATGTTCAGTATATCAAATATGGACTACTGTATGGTTGATGAGACATCAGAGAGAGTTAATTGGTCTGTATAGAAAATGCAAAATTGAGAACTCCTTGGCCTGAAATATGTTCAGTATGTCAAATATGGAATACTGTATGATTGGAGACATCATAATGAGTCAATTGGTCTGTAAAGAAAATTCAAAATTGAGAACTCCTTGGCCTAAAATATATTCAGTATGTCAAATATGGACTTACTGTATGGTTGATGAGACATCACAAGGAGTTAATTGGTCTGTATAGAAAGTCGAGATTTAGATCTCTTTGGCCTGAAATATGTTCAGTATATCAAATATGGACTACTGTAGGGTTGATGAGACATCATAATTAGTTAATTGGTCTGTATAGAAAGTTCAAGATTGAGAACTCCTTGGACTAAAATATATTCAGTATGTCAAAAATGACTACTATATGGCTGATGAGACATCACAAGGATTTAATTGGTCTGTATAGAAAGTCGAGATTTAGAACTCCTTGACCAAAAATATGTTCAGTTTGTTAAATATGGACTACTGTATGGTTGATGAGACATCAGAAGGAGTCAAATAGTCTGTAATTAAATTTCAATATTGAGAACTCCTTGGCCTGAAATATATTCAGTATGTCAAATATGGACTACAGTATGGTTGATGAGACATCAGAAGGAGTCAAATAGTCTGTAATTAAAGATTGAGAACTCCTTGGCCTGAAATATATTCAGTATGTCAAATATGGACTACTGTATGGTTGATGAGACATCAGAAAGAGTCAATTGGTCTGTATAGAAAGTCAAGATTGAGAACTCCTTGGCCTGAAATATGTTCAGTATATCAAATATGGACTACTCTATGGTTGATGAGACATCAGAAAGAGTCAATTGGTCTGTATAGAAAATGCAAAATTGAGAACTCCTTGGCCTGAAATATGTTCAGTATGTCAAATATGGAATACTGTATGGTTGATGAGACATCATAATGAGTCAATTGGTCTGTAAAGAAAATTCAAAATTGAGAACTCCTTGGCCTGAAATATGTTCAGTATATCAAATATGGACTACTGTAGGGTTGATGAGACATCATAATTAGTTAATTGGTCTGTATAGAATGTTCAAGATTGAGAACTCCTTGGCCTAAAATATATTCAGTATGTCAAATATGGACTACTGTATGGTTGATGAGACATCAGGAGTCAATTGGTCTGTATACAAAGTTCAAGATTGAGAACTCCTTGACCTGAAATATGTTCAATATGACAAATATGGACTACTGTATGGTTGATGAGACATTAGAAGGAGTCAAATAGTCTGTAATTAAAGGTTGAGAACTCCTTGGCCTGAAATATATTCAGTATGTCAAATATGGACTACTGTATGGTTGATGAGACATCAGAGTCAATTGGTCTGTATAGAAAGTCAAGATTGAGAACTCATTGGCCTGAAATATGTTCAGTATGTCAAATATGGACTACTGTAGGCTTGATGAGACATCATAATTAGTTAATTGGTCTGTAAAAAAAGTTCAAAATTGAGAACTCCTTGGCCTGAAATATGTTCAGTATATCAAATATGGACTACTGTAGGGTTAATGAGACATCATAATTAGTTATTTGGTCTCTATAGAAAGTTCAAGATTGAGAACTCCTTGGCCTGTAATATGTTCAGTATATCAAATATGGACTACTGTAGGGTTGATGAGACATCATAATTAGTTATTTGGTCTGTATAGAAAGTTCAAGATTGAGATCTCCTTGGCCTGAAATATGTTCAGTATATCAAATATGGACTACTGTAGGGTTGATGAGACATCACAAGGAGTTAATTGGTCTGTATAGAAATTTGAGATTTAGAACTCCTTGGCCAAAAATATGTTCCGTTTGTCAAATATGGACTACTGTATGGTTGATGAGACATCAAAAGGAGTCAAATAGTCTGTAATTAAATTTCAATATTGAGAACTCCTTGGCCTGAAATATGTTCAGTATGTCAAATATGGAATACTGTATGGTTGATGAGACATCATAATGAGTCAATTGGTCTGTAAAGAAAATTCAAAATTGAGAACTCCTTGGCCTGAAATATGTTGAGTATGTCAAATATGGAATACTGTATGGTTGATGAGACATCATAATGACTCAATTGGTCTGTAAAGAAAATTCAAAATTGAGAACTCCTTGGCCTGAAATATGTTCAGTATATCAAATATGGACTACTGTAGGGTTGATGAGACATCACAAGGAGTTAATTGGTCTGTATAGAAAGTAGAGATTTAGAACTCTTTGGCCTGAAATATGTTCAGTTTGTCAAATATGGACTACTGTATGGTTGATGAGACATAAGAAAGAGTCAATTAGTCTGTATAGAAAATTCAAATTTGAGAACTCCTTTGCCTGAAATATGTTCACTATATCAAATATGGACTACTGTAGGGTTGTTGAGACATCATAATTAGTTAATTGGTCTGTATAAAAAGTTCAAAATTGAGATCTCCTTGACCTGAAATATGTTCAGTATATCAAATATGGACTACTGTAGGGTTGATGAGACATTCTAATTAGTTATTTGGTCTGTATAGAAAGTTCAAGATTGAGAACTCCTTGGCCTGAAATATGTTCAGTATATCAAATATGGACTACTGTATGGTTGATGAGATGTCACAAGGAGTTAATTGGTTTGTATAGAAAGTCAAGACTGAGAAATCCTTGGCCTGAAAAATTTTCAGTATGTCAAATATGGACTACTGTAGGTTTGATGAGACATCATAATTAGTTAATTGGTCTGTATAAAAAGTTCAAAATTGAGAACTCCTTGGCTTGAAATATGTTCAGTATATCAAATATGGACTACTGTATGGTTGATGAGACATCAGAAGGAGTCAAATAGTCTGTAATTAAAGATTGAGAACTCCTTGGCCTGAAATATGTTCAGTATATCAAATATGGACTACTGTAGGGTTGATGAGACATCATAATTAGTTAATTGGTCTGTATAGAAAGTTCAAGATTGAGAACTCCCTGGACTAAAATATATTCAGTATGTCAAATATGGACTACTATATGGTTGATGAGACATCACAAGGATTTAATTGGTCTGTATAAAAAGTCGAGATTTAGAACTCCTTGGCCAAAAATATGTTCAGTTTGTCAAATATGGACTACTGTATGGTTGATGAGACATCAGAAGGAGTCAAATAGTCTGTAATTAAAGATTGAGAACTCCTTGGCCTGAAATATATTCAGTATGTCAAATATGGACTACTGTATGGTTGATGAGACATCAGAAAGAGTCAATTGGTCTGTATAGAAAGTCAAGATTGAGAACTCCTTGGCCTGAAATATGTTCAGTATATCAAATATGGACTACTGTAGGGTTAATGAGGCATCATAATTAGTTATTTGGTCTCTATAGAAAGTTCAAGATTGAGAACTCCTTGGCCTGTAATATGTTCAGTATATCAAATATGGACTACTGTAGGGTTGATGAGACATCATAATTAGTTATTTGGTCTGTATAGAAAGTTCAAGATTGAGATCTCCTTGGCCTGAAATATGTTCAGTATATCAAATATGGACTACTGTAGGGTTGATGAGACATCACAAGGAGTTAATTGGTCTGTATAGAAATTTGAGATTTAGAACTCCTTGGCCAAAAATATGTTCCGTTTGTCAAATATGGACTACTGTATGGTTGATGAGACATCAAAAGGAGTCAAATAGTCTGTAATTAAATTTCAATATTGAGAACTCCTTGGCCTGAAATATGTTCAGTATGTCAAATATGGAATACTGTATGGTTGATGAGACATCATAATGAGTCAATTGGTCTGTAAAGAAAATTCAAAATTGAGAACTCCTTGGCCTGAAATATGTTGAGTATGTCAAATATGGAATACTGTATGGTTGATGAGACATCATAATGACTCAATTGGTCTGTAAAGAAAATTCAAAATTGAGAACTCCTTGGCCTGAAATATGTTCAGTATATCAAATATGGACTACTGTAGGGTTGATGAGACATCACAAGGAGTTAATTGGTCTGTATAGAAAGTAGAGATTTAGAACTCTTTGGCCTGAAATATGTTCAGTTTGTCAAATATGGACTACTGTATGGTTGATGAGACATAAGAAAGAGTCAATTAGTCTGTATAGAAAATTCAAATTTGAGAACTCCTTTGCCTGAAATATGTTCACTATATCAAATATGGACTACTGTAGGGTTGTTGAGACATCATAATTAGTTAATTGGTCTGTATAAAAAGTTCAAAATTGAGATCTCCTTGACCTGAAATATGTTCAGTATATCAAATATGGACTACTGTAGGGTTGATGAGACATTCTAATTAGTTATTTGGTCTGTATAGAAAGTTCAAGATTGAGAACTCCTTGGCCTGAAATATGTTCAGTATATCAAATATGGACTACTGTATGGTTGATGAGATGTCACAAGGAGTTAATTGGTTTGTATAGAAAGTCAAGACTGAGAAATCCTTGGCCTGAAAAATGTTCAGTATGTCAAATATGGACTACTGTAGGTTTGATGAGACATCACAAGGATTTAATTGGTCTGTATAGAAAGTCGAGATTTAGAACTCCTTGGCCAAAAATATGTTCAGTTTGTCAAATATGGACTACTGTATGGTTGATGAGACATCAGAAGGAGTCAAATAGTCTGTAATTAAAGATTGAGAACTCCTTGGCCTGAAATATACTAAGTATGTCAAATATGGACTACTGTATGGTTGATGAGACATCAGAAAGAGTCAATTGGTCTGTATAGAAAGTCAAGATTGAGAACTCCTTGGCCTGAAATATGTTCAGTATATCAAATATGGACTACTGTATGGTTGATGAGACATCAGAGAGAGTTAATTGGTCTGTATAGAAAATGCAAAATTGAGAGCTCCTTGGCCTGAAATATGTTCAGTATGTCAAATATGGAATACTGTATGATTGATGAGACATCATAATGAGTCAATTGGTCTGTAAAGAAAATTCAAAATTTGAGAACTCCTTGGCCTGAAATATGTTGAGTATGTCAAATATGGAATACTGTATGGTTGATGAGACATCATAATGAGTCAATTGGTCTGTACAGAATGTTCAAGATTGAGAACTCCTTGGCCTAAAATATATTCAGTATGTCAAATATGGACTTACTGTATGGTTGATGAGACATCACAAGGAGTTAATTGGTTTGTATAGAAAGTCAAGACTGAGAAATCCTTGGCCTGAAAAATGTTCAGTATGTCAAATATGGACTACTGTAGGTTTGATGAGACATCACAAGGATTTAATTGGTCTGTATAGAAAGTCGAGATTTAGAACTCCTTGGCCAAAAATATGTTCAGTTTGTCAAATATGGACTACTGTATGGTTGATGAGACATCAGAAGGAGTCAAATAGTCTGTAATTAAAGATTGAGAACTCCTTGGCCTGAAATATACTAAGTATGTCAAATATGGACTACTGTATGGTTGATGAGACATCAGAAAGAGTCAATTGGTCTGTATAGAAAGTCAAGATTGAGAACTCCTTGGCCTGAAATATGTTCAGTATATCAAATATGGACTACTGTATGGTTGATGAGACATCAGAGAGAGTTAATTGGTCTGTATAGAAAATGCAAAATTGAGAGCTCCTTGGCCTGAAATATGTTCAGTATGTCAAATATGGAATACTGTATGATTGATGAGACATCATAATGAGTCAATTGGTCTGTAAAGAAAATTCAAAATTTGAGAACTCCTTGGCCTGAAATATGTTGAGTATGTCAAATATGGAATACTGTATGGTTGATGAGACATCATAATGAGTCAATTGGTCTGTACAGAATGTTCAAGATTGAGAACTCCTTGGCCTAAAATATATTCAGTATGTCAAATATGGACTTACTGTATGGTTGATGAGACATCACAAGGAGTTAATTGGTCTGTATAGAAAGTCGAGATTTAGATCTCTTTGGCCTGAAATATGTTCAGTATATCAAATATGGACTACTGTAGGGTTGATGAGACATCATAATTAGTTAATTGGTCTGTATAGAAAGTTCAAGATTGAGAACTCCTTGGACTAAAATATATTCAGTATGTCAAATATGGACTACTATATGGTTGATGAGACATCACAAGGATTTAATTGGTCTGTATAGAAAGTCGAGATTTAGAACTCCTTGGCCAAAAATATGTTCAGTTTGTCAAATATGGACTACTGTATGGTTGATGAGACATCAGAAGGAGTCAAATAGTCTGTAATTAAATTTCAATATTGAGAACTCCTTGGCCTAAAATATATTCAGTATGTCAAATATGGACTACAGTATGGTTGATGAGACATCAGAAGGAGTCAAATAGTCTGTAATTAAAGATTGAGAACTCCTTGGCCTGAAATATATTCAGTATGTCAAATATGGACTACTGTATGGTTGATGAGACATCAGAAAGAGTCAATTGGTCTGTATAGAAAGTCAAGATTGAGAACTCCTTGGCCTGAAATATGTTCAGTATATCAAATATGGACTACTGTAGGGTTGATGAGACATCATAATTAGTTATTTGGTCTGTATAGAAAGTTCAAGATTGAGAACTCCTTGGCCTGAAATATGTTCAGTATATCAAATATGGACTACTGTATGGTTGATGAGATGTCACAAGGAGTTACTTGGTTTGTATAGAAAGTCAAGACTGAGAAATCCTTGGCCTGAAAAATGTTCAGTATGTCAAATATGGACTACTGTAGGTTTGATGAGACATCATAATTAGTTAATTGGTCTGTATAAAAAGTTCAAAATTGAGAACTCCTTGGCTTGAAATATGTTCAGTATATCAAATATGGACTACTGTATGGTTGATGAGACATCAGAAGGAGTCAAATATTCTGTAATTAAAGTTCAATATTGAGAACTCTTTGGTCTGAAATATATTCAGTATGTCAAATATGGACTACAGTATCGTTGATGAGACATCAGAAGGAGTCAAATAGTCTGTAATTAAAGATTGAGAACTCCTTGGCCTGAAATATACTAAGTATGTCAAATATGGACTACTGTATGGTTGATGAGACATCAGAAAGAGTCAATTGGTCTGTATAGAAAGTCAAGATTGAGAACTCCTTGGCCTGAAATATGTTCAGTATATCAAATATGGACTACTGTATGGTTGATGAGACATCAGAGAGAGTTAATTGGTCTGTATAGAAAATGCAAAATTGAGAACTCCTTGGCCTGAAATATGTTCAGTATGTCAAATATGGAATACTGTATGATTGGAGACATCATAATGAGTCAATTGGTCTGTAAAGAAAATTCAAAATTGAGAACTCCTTGGCCTAAAATATATTCAGTATGTCAAATATGGACTTACTGTATGGTTGATGAGACATCACAAGGAGTTAATTGGTCTGTATAGAAAGTCGAGATTTAGATCTCTTTGGCCTGAAATATGTTCAGTATATCAAATATGGACTACTGTAGGGTTGATGAGACATCATAATTAGTTAATTGGTCTGTATAGAAAGTTCAAGATTGAGAACTCCTTGGACTAAAATATATTCAGTATGTCAAATATGGACTACTGTATGGTTGATGAGACATCAGAAGGAGTCAAATAGTCTGTAATTAAATTTCAATATTGAGAACTCCTTGGCCTGAAATATATTTAGTATGTCAAATATGGACTACAGTATGGTTTATGAGACATCAGAAGGAGTCAAATAGTCTGTAATTAAAGATTGAGAACTCCTTGGCCTGAAATATATTCAGTATGTCAAATATGGACTACTGTATGGTTGATGAGACATCAGAAAGAGTCAATTGGTCTGTATAGAAAGTCAAGATTGAGAACTCCTTGGCCTGAAATATGTTCAGTATATCAAATATGGACTACTCTATGGTTGATGAGACATCAGAAAGAGTCAATTGGTCTGTATAGAAAGTCAAGATTGAGAACTCCTTGGCCTGAAATATGTTCAGTATATCAAATATGGACTACTGTATGGTTGATGAGACATCAGAGAGAGTTAATTGGTCTGTATAGAAAATGCAAAATTGAGAGCTCCTTGGCCTGAAATATGTTCAGTATGTCAAATATGGAATACTGTATGATTGATGAGACATCATAATGAGTCAATTGGTCTGTAAAGAAAATTCAAAATTTGAGAACTCCTTGGCCTGAAATATGTTGAGTATGTCAAATATGGAATACTGTATGGTTGATGAGACATCATAATGAGTCAATTGGTCTGTACAGAATGTTCAAGATTGAGAACTCCTTGGCCTAAAATATATTCAGTATGTCAAATATGGACTTACTGTATGGTTGATGAGACATCACAAGGAGTTAATTGGTCTGTATAGAAAGTCGAGATTTAGATCTCTTTGGCCTGAAATATGTTCAGTATATCAAATATGGACTACTGTAGGGTTGATGAGACATCATAATTAGTTAATTGGTCTGTATAGAAAGTTCAAGATTGAGAACTCCTTGGACTAAAATATATTCAGTATGTCAAATATGGACTACTATATGGTTGATGAGACATCACAAGGATTTAATTGGTCTGTATAGAAAGTCGAGATTTAGAACTCCTTGGCCAAAAATATGTTCAGTTTGTCAAATATGGACTACTGTATGGTTGATGAGACATCAGAAGGAGTCAAATAGTCTGTAATTAAATTTCAATATTGAGAACTCCTTGGCCTGAAATATATTCAGTATGTCAAATATGGACTACAGTATGGTTGATGAGACATCAGAAGGAGTCAAATAGTCTGTAATTAAAGATTGAGAACTCCTTGGCCTGAAATATATTCAGTATGTCAAATATGGACTACTGTATGGTTGATGAGACATCAGAAAGAGTCAATTGGTCTGTATAGAAAGTCAAGATTGAGAACTCCTTGGCCTGAAATATGTTCAGTATATCAAATATGGACTACTGTAGGGTTGATGAGACATCATAATTAGTTATTTGGTCTGTATAGAAAGTTCAAGATTGAGAACTCCTTGGCCTGAAATATGTTCAGTATATCAAATATGGACTACTGTATGGTTGATGAGATGTCACAAGGAGTTACTTGGTTTGTATAGAAAGTCAAGACTGAGAAATCCTTGGCCTGAAAAATGTTCAGTATGTCAAATATGGACTACTGTAGGTTTGATGAGACATCATAATTAGTTAATTGGTCTGTATAAAAAGTTCAAAATTGAGAACTCCTTGGCTTGAAATATGTTCAGTATATCAAATATGGACTACTGTATGGTTGATGAGACATCAGAAGGAGTCAAATATTCTGTAATTAAAGTTCAATATTGAGAACTCTTTGGTCTGAAATATATTCAGTATGTCAAATATGGACTACAGTATCGTTGATGAGACATCAGAAGGAGTCAAATAGTCTGTAATTAAAGATTGAGAACTCCTTGGCCTGAAATATACTAAGTATGTCAAATATGGACTACTGTATGGTTGATGAGACATCAGAAAGAGTCAATTGGTCTGTATAGAAAGTCAAGATTGAGAACTCCTTGGCCTGAAATATGTTCAGTATATCAAATATGGACTACTGTATGGTTGATGAGACATCAGAGAGAGTTAATTGGTCTGTATAGAAAATGCAAAATTGAGAACTCCTTGGCCTGAAATATGTTCAGTATGTCAAATATGGAATACTGTATGATTGAAGACATCATAATGAGTCAATTGGTCTGTAAAGAAAATTCAAAATTGAGAACTCCTTGGCCTAAAATATATTCAGTATGTCAAATATGGACTTACTGTATGGTTGATGAGACATCACAAGGAGTTAATTGGTCTGTATAGAAAGTCGAGATTTAGATCTCTTTGGCCTGAAATATGTTCAGTATATCAAATATGGACTACTGTAGGGTTGATGAGACATCATAATTAGTTAATTGGTCTGTATAGAAAGTTCAAGATTGAGAACTCCTTGGACTAAAATATATTCAGTATGTCAAATATGGACTACTGTATGGTTGATGAGACATCAGAAGGAGTCAAATAGTCTGTAATTAAAGATTGAGAACTCCTTGGCCTGAAATATACTAAGTATGTCAAATATGGACTACTGTATGGTTGATGAGACATCAGAAAGAGTCAATTGGTCTGTATAGAAAGTCAAGATTGAGAACTCCTTGGCCTGAAATATGTTCAGTATATCAAATATGGACTACTGTATGGTTGATGAGACATCAGAGAGAGTTAATTGGTCTGTATAGAAAATGCAAAATTGAGAACTCCTTGGCCTGAAATATGTTCAGTATGTCAAATATGGAATACTGTATGATTGGAGACATCATAATGAGTCAATTGGTCTGTAAAGAAAATTCAAAATTGAGAACTCCTTGGCCTAAAATATATTCAGTATGTCAAATATGGACTTACTGTATGGTTGATGAGACATCACAAGGAGTTAATTGGTCTGTATAGAAAGTCGAGATTTAGATCTCTTTGGCCTGAAATATGTTCAGTATATCAAATATGGACTACTGTAGGGTTGATGAGACATCATAATTAGTTAATTGGTCTGTATAGAAAGTTCAAGATTGAGAACTCCTTGGACTAAAATATATTCAGTATGTCAAATATGGACTACTGTATGGTTGATGAGACATCAGAAGGAGTCAAATAGTCTGTAATTAAATTTCAATATTGAGAACTCCTTGGCCTGAAATATATTTAGTATGTCAAATATGGACTACAGTATGGTTTATGAGACATCAGAAGGAGTCAAATAGTCTGTAATTAAAGATTGAGAACTCCTTGGCCTGAAATATATTCAGTATGTCAAATATGGACTACTGTATGGTTGATGAGACATCAGAAAGAGTCAATTGGTCTGTATAGAAAGTCAAGATTGAGAACTCCTTGGCCTGAAATATGTTCAGTATATCAAATATGGACTACTCTATGGTTGATGAGACATCAGAAAGAGTCAATTGGTCTGTATAGAAAATGCAAAATTGAGAACTCCTTGGCCTGAAATATGTTCAGTATGTCAAATATGGAATACTGTATGGTTGATGAGACATCATAATGAGTCAATTGGTCTGTAAAGAAAATTCAAAATTGAGAACTCCTTGGCCTGAAATATGTTCAGTATATCAAATATGGACTACTGTAGGGTTGATGAGACATCATAATTAGTTAATTGGTCTGTATAGAATGTTCAAGATTGAGAACTCCTTGGCCTAAAATATATTCAGTATGTCAAATATGGACTACTGTATGGTTGATGAGACATCAGGAGTCAATTGGTCTGTATACAAAGTTCAAGATTGAGAACTCCTTGACCTGAAATATGTTCAATATGACAAATATGGACTACTGTATGGTTGATGAGACATTAGAAGGAGTCAAATAGTCTGTAATTAAAGGTTGAGAACTCCTTGGCCTGAAATATATTCAGTATGTCAAATATGGACTACTGTATGGTTGATGAGACATCAGAGTCAATTGGTCTGTATAGAAAGTCAAGATTGAGAACTCATTGGCCTGAAATATGTTCAGTATGTCAAATATGGACTACTGTAGGCTTGATGAGACATCATAATTAGTTAATTGGTCTGTAAAAAAAGTTCAAAATTGAGAACTCCTTGGCCTGAAATATGTTCAGTATATCAAATATGGACTACTGTAGGGTTAATGAGACATCATAATTAGTTATTTGGTCTCTATAGAAAGTTCAAGATTGAGAACTCCTTGGCCTGTAATATGTTCAGTATATTAAATATGGACTACTGTAGGGTTGATGAGACATCATAATTAGTTATTTGGTCTGTATAGAAAGTTCAAGATTGAGATCTCCTTGGCCTGAAATATGTTCAGTATATCAAATATGGACTACTGTAGGGTTGATGAGACATCACAAGGAGTTAATTGGTCTGTATAGAAATGTGAGATTTAGAACTCCTTGGCCAAAAATATGTTCAGTTTGTCAAATATGGACTACTGTATGGTTGATGAGACATCAAAAGGAGTCAAATAGTCTGTAATTAAATTTCAATATTGAGAACTCCTTGGCCTGAAATATGTTCAGTATGTCAAATATGGAATACTGTATGGTTGATGAGACATCATAATGAGTCAATTGGTCTGTAAAGAAAATTCAAAATTGAGAACTCCTTGGCCTGAAATATATTCAGTATGTCAAATATGGACTACAGTATGGTTGATGAGACATCAGAAGGAGTCAAATAGTCTGTAATTAAAGATTGAGAACTCCTTGGCCTGAAATATATTTAGTATGTCAAATATGGACTACTGTATGGTTGATGAGACATCAGAAAGAGTCAATTGGTCTGTATAGAAAGTCAAGATTGAGAACTCCTTGGCCTGAAATATGTTCAGTATATCAAATATGGACTACTGTAGGGTTGATGAGACATCATAATTAGTTATTTGGTCTGTATAGAAAGTTCAAGATTGAGAACTCCTTGGCCTGAAATATGTTCAGTATATCAAATATGGACTACTGTATGGTTGATGAGATGTCACAAGGAGTTACTTGGTTTGTATAGAAAGTCAAGACTGAGAAATCCTTGGCCTGAAAAATGTTCAGTATGTCAAATATGGACTACTGTAGGTTTGATGAGACATCATAATTAGTTAATTGGTCTGTATAAAAAGTTCAAAATTGAGAACTCCTTGGCTTGAAATATGTTCAGTATATCAAATATGGACTACTGTATGGTTGATGAGACATCAGAAGGAGTCAAATATTCTGTAATTAAAGTTCAATATTGAGAACTCTTTGGTCTGAAATATATTCAGTATGTCAAATATGGACTACAGTATCGTTGATGAGACATCAGAAGGAGTCAAATAGTCTGTAATTAAAGATTGAGAACTCCTTGGCCTGAAATATACTAAGTATGTCAAATATGGACTACTGTATGGTTGATGAGACATCAGAAAGAGTCAATTGGTCTGTATAGAAAGTCAAGATTGAGAACTCCTTGGCCTGAAATATGTTCAGTATATCAAATATGGACTACTGTATGGTTGATGAGACATCAGAGAGAGTTAATTGGTCTGTATAGAAAATGCAAAATTGAGAACTCCTTGGCCTGAAATATGTTCAGTATGTCAAATATGGAATACTGTATGATTGGAGACATCATAATGAGTCAATTGGTCTGTAAAGAAAATTCAAAATTGAGAACTCCTTGGCCTAAAATATATTCAGTATGTCAAATATGGACTTACTGTATGGTTGATGAGACATCACAAGGAGTTAATTGGTCTGTATAGAAAGTCGAGATTTAGATCTCTTTGGCCTGAAATATGTTCAGTATATCAAATATGGACTACTGTAGGGTTGATGAGACATCATAATTAATTAATTGGTCTGTATAGAAAGTTCAAGATTGAGAACTCCTTGGACTAAAATATATTCAGTATGTCAAATATGGACTACTATATGGTTGATGAGACATCACAAGGATTTAATTGGTCTGTATAGAAAGTCGAGATTTAGAACTCCTTGGCCAAAAATATGTTCAGTTTGTTAAATATGGACTACTGTATGGTTGATGAGACATCAGAAGGAGTCAAATAGTCTGTAATTAAATTTCAATATTGAGAACTCCTTGGCCTGAAATATATTTAGTATGTCAAATATGGACTACAGTATGGTTGATGAGACATCAGAAGGAGTCAAATAGTCTGTAATTAAAGATTGAGAACTCCTTGGCCTGAAATATATTCAGTATGTCAAATATGGACTACTGTATGGTTGATGAGACATCAGAAAGAGTCAATTGGTCTGTATAGAAAGTCAAGATTGAGAACTCCTTGGCCTGAAATATGTTCAGTATATCAAATATGGACTACTCTATGGTTGATGAGACATCAGAAAGAGTCAATTGGTCTGTATAGAAAATGCAAAATTGAGAACTCCTTGGCCTGAAATATGTTCAGTATGTCAAATATGGAATACTGTATGGTTGATGAGACATCATAATGAGTCAATAGGTCTGTAAAGAAAATTCAAAATTGAGAACTCCTTGGCCTGAAATATGTTCAGTATATCAAATATGGACTACTGTAGGGTTGATGAGACATCATAATTAGTTAATTGGTCTGTATAGAATGTTCAAGATTGAGAACTCCTTGGCCTAAAATATATTCAGTATGTCAAATATGGACTACTGTATGGTTGATGAGACATCAGGAGTCAATTGGTCTGTATACAAAGTTCAAGATTGAGAACTCCTTGACCTGAAATATGTTCAATATGACAAATATGGACTACTGTATGGTTGATGAGACATTAGAAGGAGTCAAATAGTCTGTAATTAAAGGTTGAGAACTCCTTGGCCTGAAATATATTCAGTATGTCAAATATGGACTACTGTATGGTTGATGAGACATCAGAGTCAATTGGTCTGTATAGAAAGTCAAGATTGAGAACTCATTGGCCTGAAATATGTTCAGTATGTCAAATATGGACTACTGTAGGCTTGATGAGACATCATAATTAGTTAATTGGTCTGTAAAAAAAGTTCAAAATTGAGAACTCCTTGGCCTGAAATATGTTCAGTATATCAAATATGGACTACTGTAGGGTTAATGAGACATCATAATTAGTTATTTGGTCTCTATAGAAAGTTCAAGATTGAGAACTCCTTGGCCTGTAATATGTTCAGTATATTAAATATGGACTACTGTAGGGTTGATGAGACATCATAATTAGTTATTTGGTCTGTATAGAAAGTTCAAGATTGAGATCTCCTTTGCCTGAAATATGTTCAGTATATCAAATATGGACTACTGTAGGGTTGATGAGACATTATAATTAGTTATTTGGTCTGTATAGAAAGTTCAAGATTGAGAACTCCTTGGCCTGAAATATGTTCAGTATATCACATATGGACTACTGTATGGTTGATGAGATGTCACAAGGATTTAATTGGTCTGTATAGAAAGTCGAGATTTAGAACTCCTTGGCCAAAAATATGTTCAGTTTGTCAAATATGGACTACTGTATGGTTGATGAGACATCATAATGAGTCAATTGGTCTGTAAAGAAAATGCAAAATTGAGAACTCCTTGGCCTGAAATATGTTCAGTATGTCAAATATGGAATACTGTATGATTGGAGACATCATAATGAGTCAATTGGTCTGTAAAGAAAATTCAAAATTGAGAACTCCTTGGCCTAAAATATATTCAGTATGTCAAATATGGACTTACTGTATGGTTGATGAGACATCACAAGGAGTTAATTGGTCTGTATAGAAAGTCGAGATTTAGATCTCTTTGGCCTGAAATATGTTCAGTATATCAAATATGGACTACTGTAGGGTTGATGAGACATCATAATTAGTTAATTGGTCTGTATAGAAAGTTCAAGATTGAGAACTCCTTGGACTAAAATATATTCAGTATGTCAAATATGGACTACTGTATGGTTGATGAGACATCACAAGGATTTAATTGGTCTGTATAGAAAGTCGAGATTTAGAACTCCTTGGCCAAAAATATGTTCAGTTTGTTAAATATGGACTACTGTATGGTTGATGAGACATCAGAAGGAGTCAAATAGTCTGTAATTAAATTTCAATATTGAGAACTCCTTGGCCTGAAATATATTTAGTATGTCAAATATGGACTACAGTATGGTTGATGAGACATCAGAAGGAGTCAAATAGTCTGTAATTAAAGATTGAGAACTCCTTGGCCTGAAATATGTTCAGTATATCAAATATGGACTACTCTATGGTTGATGAGACATCAGAAAGAGTCAATTGGTCTGTATAGAAAATGCAAAATTGAGAACTCCTTGGCCTGAAATATGTTCAGTATGTCAAATATGGAATACTGTATGGTTGATGAGACATCATAATGAGTCAATTGGTCTGTAAAGAAAATTCAAAATTGAGAACTCCTTGGCCTGAAATATGTTCAGTATATCAAATATGGACTACTGTAGGGTTGATGAGACATCATAATTAGTTAATTGGTCTGTATAGAATGTTCAAGATTGAGAACTCCTTGGCCTAAAATATATTCAGTATGTCAAATATGGACTACTGTATGGTTGATGAGACATCAGGAGTCAATTGGTCTGTATACAAAGTTCAAGATTGAGAACTCCTTGACCTGAAATATGTTCAATATGACAAATATGGACTACTGTATGGTTGATGAGACATTAGAAGGAGTCAAATAGTCTGTAATTAAAGGTTGAGAACTCCTTGGCCTGAAATATATTCAGTATGTCAAATATGGACTACTGTATGGTTGATGAGACATCAGAGTCAATTGGTCTGTATAGAAAGTCAAGATTGAGAACTCATTGGCCTGAAATATGTTCAGTATGTCAAATATGGACTACTGTAGGGTTAATGAGACATCATAATTAGTTATTTGGTCTCTATAGAAAGTTCAAGATTGAGAACTCCTTGGCCTGTAATATGTTCAGTATATTAAATATGGACTACTGTAGGGTTGATGAGACATCATAATTAGTTATTTGGTCTGTATAGAAAGTTCAAGATTGAGATCTCCTTGGCCTGAAATATGTTCAGTATATCAAATATGGACTACTGTAGGGTTGATGAGACATTATAATTAGTTATTTGGTCTGTATAGAAAGTTCAAGATTGAGAACTCCTTGGCCTGAAATATGTTCAGTATATCACATATGGACTACTGTATGGTTGATGAGATGTCACAAGGATTTAATTGGTCTGTATAGAAAGTCGAGATTTAGAACTCCTTGGCCAAAAATATGTTCAGTTTGTCAAATATGGACTACTGTATGGTTGATGAGACATCATAATGAGTCAATTGGTCTGTAAAGAAAATTCAAAATTGAGAACTCCTTGGCCTGAAATATGTTCAGTATATCAAATATGGACTACTGTAGGGTTGATGAGACATCACAAGGAGTTAATTGGTCTGTATAGAAATTTGAGATTTAGAACTCCTTGGCCAAAAATATGTTCCGTTTGTCAAATATGGACTACTGTATGGTTGATGAGACATCAAAAGGAGTCAAATAGTCTGTAATTAAATTTCAATATTGAGAACTCCTTGGCCTGAAATATGTTCAGTATGTCAAATATGGAATACTGTATGGTTGATGAGACATCATAATGAGTCAATTGGTCTGTAAAGAAAATTCAAAATTGAGAACTCCTTGGCCTGAAATATGTTGAGTATGTCAAATATGGAATACTGTATGGTTGATGAGACATCATAATGACTCAATTGGTCTGTAAAGAAAATTCAAAATTGAAAACTCCTTGGCCTGAAATATGTTCAGTATATCAAATATGGACTACTGTAGGGTTGATGAGACATCACAAGGAGTTAATTGGTCTGTATAGAAAGTAGAGATTTAGAACTCTTTGGCCTGAAATATGTTCAGTTTGTCAAATATGGACTACTGTATGGTTGATGAGACATAAGAAAGAGTCAATTAGTCTGTATAGAAAATTCAAATTTGAGAACTCCTTTGCCTGAAATATGTTCACTATATCAAATATGGACTACTGTAGGGTTGTTGAGACATCATAATTAGTTAATTGGTCTGTATAAAAAGTTCAAAATTGAGATCTCCTTGACCTTGAAATATGTTCAGTATATCAAATATGGACTACTGTAGGGTTGATGAGACATTATAATTAGTTATTTGGTCTGTATAGAAAGTTCAAGATTGAGAACTCCTTGGCCTGAAATATGTTCAGTATATCAAATATGGACTACTGTATGGTTGATGAGATGTAACAAGGAGTTAATTGGTTTGTATAGAAAGTCAAGACTGAGAAATCCTTGGCCTGAAAAATGTTCAGTATGTCAAATATGGACTACTGTAGGTTTGATGAGACATCATAATTAGTTAATTGGTCTGTATAAAAAGTTCAAAATTGAGAACTCCTTGGCTTGAAATATGTTCAGTATATCAAATATGGACTACTGTATGGTTGATGAGACATCAGAAGGAGTCAAATAGTCTGTAATTAAAGATTGAGAACTCCTTGGCCTGAAATATACTATGTCAAATATGGACTACTGTATGGTTGATGAGACATCAGAAAGAGTCAATTGGTCTGTATAGAAAGTCAAGATTGAGAACTCCTTGGCCTGAAATATGTTCAGTATATCAAATATGGACTACTGTATGGTTGATGAGACATCAGAGAGAGTTAATTGGTCTGTATAGAAAATGCAAAATTGAGAGCTCCTTGGCCTGAAATATGTTCAGTATGTCAAATATGGAATACTGTATGATTGATGAGACATCATAATGAGTCAATTGGTCTGTAAAGAAAATTCAAAATTGAGAACTCCTTGGCCTGAAATATGTTGAGTATGTCAAATATGGAATACTGTATGGTTGATGAGACATCATAATGAGTCAATTGGTCTGTACAGAATGTTCAAGATTGAGAACTCCTTGGCCTAAAATATATTCAGTACGTCAAATATGGACTTACTGTATGGTTGATGAGACATCACAAGGAGTTAATTGGTCTGTATAGAAAGTCGAGATTTAGATCTCTTTGGCCTGAAATATGTTCAGTATATCAAATATGGACTACTGTAGGGTTGATGAGACATCATAATTAGTTAATTGGTCTGTATAGAAAGTTCAAGATTGAGAACTCCTTGGACTAAAATATATTCAGTATGTCAAATATGGACTACTATATGGTTGATGAGACATCACAAGGATTTAATTGGTCTGTATAGAAAGTCGAGATTTAGAACTCCTTGGCCAAAAATATGTTCAGTTTGTCAAATATGGACTACTGTATGGTTGATGAGACATCAGAAGGAGTCAAATAGTCTGTAATTAAATTTCAATATTGAGAACTCCTTGGCCTGAAATATATTCAGTATGTCAAATATGGACTACAGTATGGTTGATGAGACATCAGAAGGAGTCAAATAGTCTGTAATTAAAGATTGAGAACTCCTTGGCCTGAAATATATTCAGTATGTCAAATATGGACTACTGTATGGTTGATGAGACATCAGAAAGAGTCAATTGGTCTGTATAGAAAGTCAAGATTGAGAACTCCTTGGCCTGAAATATGTTCAGTATATCAAATATGGACTACTGTAGGGTTGATGAGACATCATAATTAGTTATTTGGTCTGTATAGAAAGTTTAAGATTGAGAACTCCTTGGCCTGAAATATGTTCAGTATATCAAATATGGACTACTGTATGGTTGATGAGATGTCACAAGGAGTTACTTGGTTTGTATAGAAAGTCAAGACTGAGAAATCCTTGGCCTGAAAAATGTTCAGTATGTCAAATATGGACTACTGTAGGTTTGATGAGACATCATAATTAGTTAATTGGTCTGTATAAAAAGTTCAAAATTGAGAACTCCTTGGCTTGAAATATGTTCAGTATATCAAATATGGACTACTGTATGGTTGATGAGACATCAGAAGGAGTCAAATATTCTGTAATTAAAGTTCAATATTGAGAACTCTTTGGTCTGAAATATATTCAGTATGTCAAATATGGACTACAGTATCGTTGATGAGACATCAGAAGGAGTCAAATAGTCTGTAATTAAAGATTGAGAACTCCTTGGCCTGAAATATACTAAGTATGTCAAATATGGACTACTGTATGGTTGATGAGACATCAGAAAGAGTCAATTGGTCTGTATAGAAAGTCAAGATTGAGAACTCCTTGGCCTGAAATATGTTCAGTATATCAAATATGGACTACTCTATGGTTGATGAGACATCAGAAAGAGTCAATTGGTCTGTATAGAAAATGCAAAATTGAGAGCTCCTTGGCCTGAAATATGTTCAGTATGTCAAATATGGAATACTGTATGATTGATGAGACATCATAATGAGTCAATTGGTCTGTAAAGAAAATTCAAAATTGAGAACTCCTTGGCCTGAAATATGTTGAGTATGTCAAATATGGAATACTGTATGGTTGATGAGACATCATAATGAGTCAATTGGTCTGTACAGAATGTTCAAGATTGAGAACTCCTTGGCCTAAAATATATTCAGTACGTCAAATATGGACTTACTGTATGGTTGATGAGACATCACAAGGAGTTAATTGGTCTGTATAGAAAGTCGAGATTTAGATCTCTTTGGCCTGAAATATGTTCAGTATATCAAATATGGACTACTGTAGGGTTGATGAGACATCATAATTAGTTAATTGGTCTGTATAGAAAGTTCAAGATTGAGAACTCCTTGGACTAAAATATATTCAGTATGTCAAATATGGACTACTATATGGTTGATGAGACATCACAAGGATTTAATTGGTCTGTATAGAAAGTCGAGATTTAGAACTCCTTGGCCAAAAATATGTTCAGTTTGTCAAATATGGACTACTGTATGGTTGATGAGACATCAGAAGGAGTCAAATAGTCTGTAATTAAATTTCAATATTGAGAACTCCTTGGCCTGAAATATATTCAGTATGTCAAATATGGACTACAGTATGGTTGATGAGACATCAGAAGGAGTCAAATAGTCTGTAATTAAAGATTGAGAACTCCTTGGCCTGAAATATATTCAGTATGTCAAATATGGACTACTGTATGGTTGATGAGACATCAGAAAGAGTCAATTGGTCTGTATAGAAAGTCAAGATTGAGAACTCCTTGGCCTGAAATATGTTCAGTATATCAAATATGGACTACTGTAGGGTTGATGAGACATCATAATTAGTTATTTGGTCTGTATAGAAAGTTCAAGATTGAGAACTCCTTGGCCTGAAATATGTTCAGTATATCAAATATGGACTACTGTATGGTTGATGAGATGTCACAAGGAGTTACTTGGTTTGTATAGAAAGTCAAGACTGAGAAATCCTTGGCCTGAAAAATGTTCAGTATGTCAAATATGGACTACTGTAGGTTTGATGAGACATCATAATTAGTTAATTGGTCTGTATAAAAAGTTCAAAATTGAGAACTCCTTGGCTTGAAATATGTTCAGTATATCAAATATGGACTACTGTATGGTTGATGAGACATCAGAAGGAGTCAAATATTCTGTAATTAAAGTTCAATATTGAGAACTCTTTGGTCTGAAATATATTCAGTATGTCAAATATGGACTACAGTATCGTTGATGAGACATCAGAAGGAGTCAAATAGTCTGTAATTAAAGATTGAGAACTCCTTGGCCTGAAATATACTAAGTATGTCAAATATGGACTACTGTATGGTTGATGAGACATCAGAAAGAGTCAATTGGTCTGTATAGAAAGTCAAGATTGAGAACTCCTTGGCCTGAAATATGTTCAGTATATCAAATATGGACTACTCTATGGTTGATGAGACATCAGAAAGAGTCAATTGGTCTGTATAGAAAATGCAAAATTGAGAACTCCTTGGCCTGAAATATATTCAGTATGTCAAATATGGAATACTGTATGGTTGATGAGACATCATAATGAGTCAATTGGTCTGTAAAGAAAATTCAAAATTGAGAACTCCTTGGCCTGAAATATGTTCAGTATATCAAATATGGACTACTGTAGGGTTGATGAGACATCATAATTAGTTAATTGGTCTGTATAGAATGTTCAAGATTGAGAACTCCTTGGCCTAAAATATATTCAGTATGTCAAATATGGACTACTGTATGGTTGATGAGACATCAGGAGTCAATTGGTCTGTATACAAAGTTCAAGATTGAGAACTCCTTGACCTGAAATATGTTCAATATGACAAATATGGACTACTGTATGGTTGATGAGACATTAGAAGGAGTCAAATAGTCTGTAATTAAAGGTTGAGAACTCCTTGACCTGAAATATATTCAGTATGTCAAATATGGACTACTGTATGGTTGATGAGACATCAGAGTCAATTGGTCTGTATAGAAAGTCAAGATTGAGAACTCATTGGCCTGAAATATGTTCAGTATGTCAAATATGGACTACTGTAGGCTTGATGAGACATCATAATTAGTTAATTGGTCTGTAAAAAAAGTTCAAAATTGAGAACTCCTTGGCCTGAAATATGTTCAGTATATCAAATATGGACTACTGTAGGGTTAATGAGACATCATAATTAGTTATTTGGTCTCTATAGAAAGTTCAAGATTGAGAACTTCTTGGCCTGTAATATGTTCAGTATATTAAATATGGACTACTGTAGGGTTGATGAGACATCATAATTAGTTATTTGGTCTGTATAGAAAGTTCAAGATTGAGATCTCCTTGGCCTGAAATATGTTCAGTATATCAAATATGGACTACTGTAGGGTTGATGAGACATTATAATTAGTTATTTGGTCTGTATAGAAAGTTCAAGATTGAGAACTCCTTGGCCTGAAATATGTTCAGTATATCACATATGGACTACTGTATGGTTGATGAGATGTCACAAGGATTTAATTGGTCTGTATAGAAAGTCGAGATTTAGAACTCCTTGGCCAAAAATATGTTCAGTTTGTCAAATATGGACTACTGTATGGTTGATGAGACATCATAATGAGTCAATTGGTCTGTAAAGAAAATTCAAAATTGAGAACTCCTTGGCCTGAAATATGTTCAGTATATCAAATATGGACTACTGTAGGGTTGATGAGACATCACAAGGAGTTAATTGGTCTGTATAGAAATTTGAGATTTAGAACTCCTTGGCCAAAAATATGTTCCGTTTGTCAAATATGGACTACTGTATGGTTGATGAGACATCAAAAGGAGTCAAATAGTCTGTAATTAAATTTCAAAATTGAGAACTCCTTGGCCTGAAATATGTTCAGTATATCAAATATGGACTACTGTAGGGTTGATGAGACATCATAATTAGTTAATTGGTCTGTATAGAATGTTCAAGATTGAGAACTCCTTGGCCTAAAATATATTCAGTATGTCAAATATGGACTACTGTATGGTTGATGAGACATCAGGAGTCAATTGGTCTGTATACAAAGTTCAAGATTGAGAACTCCTTGACCTGAAATATATTCAGTATGTCAAATATGGACTACTGTATGGTTGATGAGACATCAGAGTCAATTGGTCTGTATAGAAAGTCAAGATTGAGAACTCATTGGCCTGAAATATGTTCAGTATGTCAAATATGGACTACTGTAGGCTTGATGAGACATCATAATTAGTTAATTGGTCTGTAAAAAAAGTTCAAAATTGAGAACTCCTTGGCCTGAAATATGTTCAGTATATCAAATATGGACTACTGTAGGGTTAATGAGACATCATAATTAGTTATTTGGTCTCTATAGAAAGTTCAAGATTGAGAACTCCTTGGCCTGTAATATGTTCAGTATATTAAATATGGACTACTGTAGGGTTGATGAGACATCATAATTAGTTATTTGGTCTGTATAGAAAGTTCAAGATTGAGATCTCCTTGGCCTGAAATATGTTCAGTATATCAAATATGGACTACTGTAGGGTTGATGAGACATTATAATTAGTTATTTGGTCTGTATAGAAAGTTCAAGATTGAGAACTCCTTGGCCTGAAATATGTTCAGTATATCACATATGGACTACTGTATGGTTGATGAGATGTCACAAGGATTTAATTGGTCTGTATAGAAAGTCGAGATTTAGAACTCCTTGGCCAAAAATATGTTCAGTTTGTCAAATATGGACTACTGTATGGTTGATGAGACATCATAATGAGTCAATTGGTCTGTAAAGAAAATTCAAAATTGAGAACTCCTTGGCCTGAAATATGTTCAGTATATCAAATATGGACTACTGTAGGGTTGATGAGACATCACAAGGAGTTAATTGGTCTGTATAGAAATTTGAGATTTAGAACTCCTTGGCCAAAAATATGTTCCGTTTGTCAAATATGGACTACTGTATGGTTGATGAGACATCAAAAGGAGTCAAATAGTCTGTAATTAAATTTCAATATTGAGAACTCCTTGGCCTGAAATATGTTCAGTATGTCAAATATGGAATACTGTATGGTTGATGAGACATCATAATGAGTCAATTGGTCTGTAAAGAAAATTCAAAATTGAGAACTCCTTGGCCTGAAATATGTTGAGTATGTCAAATATGGAATACTGTATGGTTGATGAGACATCATAATGACTCAATTGGTCTGTAAAGAAAATTCAAAATTGAGAACTCCTTGGCCTGAAATATGTTCAGTATATCAAATATGGACTACTGTAGGGTTGATGAGACATCACAAGGAGTTAATTGGTCTGTATAGAAAGTAGAGATTTAGAACTCTTTGGCCTGAAATATGTTCAGTTTGTCAAATATGGACTACTGTATGGTTGATGAGACATAAGAAAGAGTCAATTAGTCTGTATAGAAAATTCAAATTTGAGAACTCCTTTGCCTGAAATATGTTCACTATATCAAATATGGACTACTGTAGGGTTGTTGAGACATCATAATTAGTTAATTGGTCTGTATAAAAAGTTCAAAATTGAGATCTCCTTGACCTGAAATATGTTCAGTATATCAAATATGGACTACTGTAGGGTTGATGAGACATTATAATTAGTTATTTGGTCTGTATAGAAAGTTCAAGATTGAGAACTCCTTGGCCTGAAATATGTTCAGTATATCAAATATGGACTACTGTATGGTTGATGAGATGTCACAAGGAGTTAATTGGTTTGTATAGAAAGTCAAGACTGAGAAATCCTTGGCCTGAAAAATGTTCAGTATGTCAAATATGGACTACTGTAGGTTTGATGAGACATCATAATTAGTTAATTGGTCTGTATAAAAAGTTCAAAATTGAGAACTCCTTGGCTTGAAATATGTTCAGTATATCAAATATGGACTACTGTATGGTTGATGAGACATCAGAAGGAGTCAAATAGTCTGTAATTAAAGATTGAGAACTCCTTGGCCTGAAATATACTAAGTATGTCAAATATGGACTACTGTATGGTTGATGAGACATCAGAAAGAGTCAATTGGTCTGTATAGAAAGTCAAGATTGAGAACTCCTTGGCCTGAAATATGTTCAGTATATCAAATATGGACTACTGTATGGTTGATGAGACATCAGAGAGAGTTAATTGGTCTGTATAGAAAATGCAAAATTGAGAGCTCCTTGGCCTGAAATATGTTCAGTATGTCAAATATGGAATACTGTATGATTGATGAGACATCATAATGAGTCAATTGGTCTGTAAAGAAAATTCAAAATTGAGAACTCCTTGGCCTGAAATATGTTGAGTATGTCAAATATGGAATACTGTATGGTTGATGAGACATCATAATGAGTCAATTGGTCTGTACAGAATGTTCAAGATTGAGAACTCCTTGGCCTAAAATATATTCAGTACGTCAAATATGGACTTACTGTATGGTTGATGAGACATCACAAGGAGTTAATTGGTCTGTATAGAAAGTCGAGATTTAGATCTCTTTGGCCTGAAATATGTTCAGTATATCAAATATGGACTACTGTAGGGTTGATGAGACATCATAATTAGTTAATTGGTCTGTATAGAAAGTTCAAGATTGAGAACTCCTTGGACTAAAAAATATTCAGTATGTCAAATATGGACTACTATATGGTTGATGAGACATCACAAGGATTTAATTGGTCTGTATAGAAAGTCGAGATTTAGAACTCCTTGGCCAAAAATATGTTCAGTTTGTCAAATATGGACTACTGTATGGTTGATGAGACATCAGAAGGAGTCAAATAGTCTGTAATTAAATTTCAATATTGAGAACTCCTTGGCCTGAAATATATTCAGTATGTCAAATATGGACTACAGTATGGTTGATGAGACATCAGAAGGAGTCAAATAGTCTGTAATTAAAGATTGAGAACTCCTTGGCCTGAAATATATTCAGTATGTCAAATATGGACTACTGTATGGTTGATGAGACATCAGAAAGAGTCAATTGGTCTGTATAGAAAGTCAAGATTGAGAACTCCTTGGCCTGAAATATGTTCAGTATATCAAATATGGACTACTGTAGGGTTGATGAGACATCATAATTAGTTATTTGGTCTGTATAGAAAGTTCAAGATTGAGAACTCCTTGGCCTGAAATATGTTCAGTATATCAAATATGGACTACTGTATGGTTGATGAGATGTCACAAGGAGTTACTTGGTTTGTATAGAAAGTCAAGACTGAGAAATCCTTGGCCTGAAAAATGTTCAGTATGTCAAATATGGACTACTGTAGGTTTGATGAGACATCATAATTAGTTAATTGGTCTGTATAAAAAGTTCAAAATTGAGAACTCCTTGGCTTGAAATATGTTCAGTATATCAAATATGGACTACTGTATGGTTGATGAGACATCAGAAGGAGTCAAATATTCTGTAATTAAAGTTCAATATTGAGAACTCTTTGGTCTGAAATATATTCAGTATGTCAAATATGGACTACAGTATCGTTGATGAGACATCAGAAGGAGTCAAATAGTCTGTAATTAAAGATTGAGAACTCCTTGGCCTGAAATATACTAAGTATGTCAAATATGGACTACTGTATGGTTGATGAGACATCAGAAAGAGTCAATTGGTCTGTATAGAAAGTCAAGATTGAGAACTCCTTGGCCTGAAATATGTTCAGTATATCAAATATGGACTACTGTATGGCTGATGAGACATCAGAGAGAGTTAATTGGTCTGTATAGAAAATGCAAAATTGAGAACTCCTTGGCCTGAAATATGTTCAGTATGTCAAATATGGAATACTGTATGATTGGAGACATCATAATGAGTCAATTGGTCTGTAAAGAAAATTCAAAATTGAGAACTCCTTGGCCTAAAATATATTCAGTATGTCAAATATGGACTTACTGTATGGTTGATGAGACATCACAAGGAGTTAATTGGTCTGTATAGAAAGTCGAGATTTAGATCTCTTTGGCCTGAAATATGTTCAGTATATCAAATATGGACTACTGTAGGGTTGATGAGACATCATAATTAGTTAATTGGTCTGTATAGAAAGTTCAAGATTGAGAACTCCTTGGACTAAAATATATTCAGTATGTCAAATATGGACTACTATATGGTTGATGAGACATCACAAGGATTTAATTGGTCTGTATAGAAAGTCGAGATTTAGAACTCCTTGGCCAAAAATATGTTCAGTTTGTTAAATATGGACTACTGTATGGTTGATGAGACATCAGAAGGAGTCAAATAGTCTGTAATTAAATTTCAATATTGAGAACTCCTTGGCCTGAAATATATTTAGTATGTCAAATATGGACTACAGTATGGTTGATGAGACATCAGAAGGAGTCAAATAGTCAGTAATTAAAGATTGAGAACTCCTTGGCCTGAAATATATTCAGTATGTCAAATATGGACTACTGTATGGTTGATGAGACATCAGAAAGAGTCAATTGGTCTGTATAGAAAGTCAAGATTGAGAACTCCTTGGCCTGAAATATGTTCAGTATATCAAATATGGACTACTCTATGGTTGATGAGACATCAGAAAGAGTCAATTGGTCTGTATAGAAAATGCAAAATTGAGAACTCCTTGGCCTGAAATATGTTCAGTATGTCAAATATGGAATACTGTATGGTTGATGAGACATCATAATGAGTCAATTGGTCTGTAAAGAAAATTCAAAATTGAGAACTCCTTGGCCTGAAATATGTTCAGTATATCAAATATGGACTACTGTAGGGTTGATGAGACATCATAATTAGTTAATTGGTCTGTATAGAATGTTCAAGATTGAGAACTCCTTGGCCTAAAATATATTCAGTATGTCAAATATGGACTACTGTATGGTTGATGAGACATCAGGAGTCAATTGGTCTGTATACAAAGTTCAAGATTGAGAACTCCTTGACCTGAAATATGTTCAATATGACAAATATGGACTACTGTATGGTTGATGAGACATTAGAAGGAGTCAAATAGTCTGTAATTAAAGGTTGAGAACTCCTTGGCCTGAAATATATTCAGTATGTCAAATATGGACTACTGTATGGTTGATGAGACATCAGAGTCAATTGGTCTGTATAGAAAGTCAAGATTGAGAACTCATTGGCCTGAAATATGTTCAGTATGTCAAATATGGACTACTGTAGGCTTGATGAGACATCATAATTAGTTAATTGGTCTGTAAAAAAAGTTCAAAATTGAGAACTCCTTGGCCTGAAATATGTTCAGTATATCAAATATGGACTACTGTAGGGTTAATGAGACATCATAATTAGTTATTTGGTCTCTATAGAAAGTTCAAGATTGAGAACTCCTTGGCCTGTAATATGTTCAGTATATTAAATATGGACTACTGTAGGGTTGATGAGACATCATAATTAGTTATTTGGTCTGTATAGAAAGTTCAAGATTGAGATCTCCTTGGCCTGAAATATGTTCAGTATATCAAATATGGACTACTGTAGGGTTGATGAGACATTATAATTAGTTATTTGGTCTGTATAGAAAGTTCAAGATTGAGAACTCCTTGGCCTGAAATATGTTCAGTATATCACATATGGACTACTGTATGGTTGATGAAATGTCACAAGGATTTAATTGGTCTGTATAGAAAGTCGAGATTTAGAACTCCTTGGCCAAAAATATGTTCAGTTTGTCAAATATGGACTACTGTATGGTTGATGAGACATCATAATGAGTCAATTGGTCTGTAAAGAAAATTCAAAATTGAGAACTCCTTGGCCTGAAATATGTTGAGTATGTCAAATATGGAATACTGTATGGTTGATGAGACATCATAATGACTCAATTTGTCTGTAAAGAAAATTCAAAATTGAGAACTCCTTGGCCTGAAATATGTTCAGTATATCAAATATGGACTACTGTAGGGTTGATGAGACATCACAAGGAGTTAATTGGTCTGTATAGAAAGTAGAGATTTAGAACTCTTTGGCCTGAAATATGTTCAGTTTGTCAAATATGGACTACTGTATGGTTGATGAGACATAAGAAAGAGTCAATTAGTCTGTATAGAAAATTCAAATTTGAGAACTCCTTTGCCTGAAATATGTTCACTATATCAAATATGGACTACTGTAGGGTTGTTGAGACATCATAATTAGTTAATTGGTCTGTATAAAAAGTTCAAAATTGAGATCTCCTTGACCTGAAATATGTTCAGTATATCAAATATGGACTACTGTAGGGTTGATGAGACATTATAATTAGTTATTTGGTCTGTATAGAAAGTTCAAGATTGAGAACTCCTTGGCCTGAAATATGTTCAGTATATCACATATGGACTACTGTATGGTTGATGAGATGTCACAAGGAGTTAATTGGTTTGTATAGAAAGTCAAGACTGAGAAATCCTTGGCCTGAAAAATTTTCAGTATGTCAAATATGGACTACTGTAGGTTTGATGAGACATCATAATTAGTTAATTGGTCTGTATAAAAAGTTCAAAATTGAGAACTCCTTGGCTTGAAATATGTTCAGTATATCAAATATGGACTACTGTATGGTTGATGAGACATCAGAAGGAGTCAAATAGTCTGTAATTAAAGATTGAGAACTCCTTGGCCTGAAATATACTAAGTATGTCAAATATGGACTACTGTATGGTTGATGAGACATCAGAAAGAGTCAATTGGTCTGTATAGAAAGTCAAGATTGAGAACTCCTTGGCCTGAAATATGTTCAGTATATCAAATATGGACTACTGTATGGTTGATGAGACATCAGAGAGAGTTAATTGGTCTGTATAGAAAATGCAAAATTGAGAACTCCTTGGCCTGAAATATGTTCAGTATGTCAAATATGGAATACTGTATGATTGATGAGACATCATAATGAGTCAATTGGTCTGTAAAGAAAATTCAAAATTGAGAACTCCTTGGCCTGAAATATGTTGAGTATGTCAAATATGGAATACTGTATGGTTGATGAGACATCATAATGAGTCAATTGGTCTGTACAGAATGTTCAAGATTGAGAACTCCTTGGCCTAAAATATATTCAGTATGTCAAATATGGACTTACTGTATGGTTGATGAGACATCACAAGGAGTTAATTGGTCTGTATAGAAAGTCGAGATTTAGATCTCTTTGGCCTGAAATATGTTCAGTATATCAAATATGGACTACTGTAGGGTTGATGAGACATCATAATTAGTTAATTGGTCTGTATAGAAAGTTCAAGATTGAGAACTCCTTGGACTAAAATATATTCAGTATGTCAAATATGGACTACTATATGGTTGATGAGACATCACAAGGATTTAATTGGTCTGTATAGAAAGTCGAGATTTAGAACTCCTTGGCCAAAAATATGTTCAGTTTGTCAAATATGGACTACTGTATGGTTGATGAGACATCAGAAGGAGTCAAATAGTCTGTAATTAAATTTCAATATTGAGAACTCCTTGGCCTGAAATATATTCAGTATGTCAAATATGGACTACAGTATGGTTGATGAGACATCAGAAGGAGTCAAATAGTCTGTAATTAAAGATTGAGAACTCCTTGGCCTGAAATATATTCAGTATGTCAAATATGGACTACTGTATGGTTGATGAGACATCAGAAAGAGTCAATTGGTCTGTATAGAAAGTCAAGATTGAGAACTCCTTGGCCTGAAATATGTTCAGTATATCAAATATGGACTACTGTAGGGTTGATGAGACATCATAATTAGTTATTTGGTCTGTATAGAAAGTTCAAGATTGAGAACTCCTTGGCCTGAAATATGTTCAGTATATCAAATATGGACTACTGTAGGTTTGATGAGACATCATAATTAGTTAATTGGTCTGTATAAAAAGTTCAAAATTGAGAACTCCTTGGCTTGAAATATGTTCAGTATATCAAATATGGACTACTGTATGGGTGATGAGACATCAGAAGGAGTCAAATATTCTGTAATTAAAGTTCAATATTGAGAACTCTTTGGTCTGAAATATATTCAGTATGTCAAATATGGACTACAGTATCGTTGATGAGACATCAGAAGGAGTCAAATAGTCTGTAATTAAAGATTGAGAACTCCTTGGCCTGAAATATACTAAGTATGTCAAATATGGACTACTGTATGGTTGATGAGACATCAGAAAGAGTCAATTGGTCTGTATAGAAAGTCAAGATTGAGAACTCCTTGGCCTGAAATATGTTCAGTATATCAAATATGGACTACTGTATGGTTGATGAGACATCAGAGAGAGTTAATTGGTCTGTATAGAAAATGCAAAATTGAGAACTCCTTGGCCTGAAATATGTTCAGTATGTCAAATATGGAATACTGTATGATTGGAGACATCATAATGAGTCAATTGGTCTGTAAAGAAAATTCAAAATTGAGAACTCCTTGGCCTAAAATATATTCAGTATGTCAAATATGGACTTACTGTATGGTTGATGAGACATCACAAGGAGTTAATTGGTCTGTATAGAAAGTCGAGATTTAGATCTCTTTGGCCTGAAATATGTTCAGTATATCAAATATGGACTACTGTAGGGTTGATGAGACATCATAATTAGTTAATTGGTCTGTATAGAAAGTTCAAGATTGAGAACTCCTTGGACTAAAATATATTCAGTTTGTCAAATATGGACTACTGTATTGTTGATGAGACATCATAATGAGTCAATTGGTCTGTAAAGAAAATTCAAAATTGAGAACTCCTTGGCCTGAAATATGTTGAGTATGTCAAATATGGAATACTGTATGGTTGATGAGACATCATAATGACTCAATTGGTCTGTAAAGAAAATTCAAAATTGAGAACTCCTTGGCCTGAAATATGTTCAGTATATCAAATATGGACTACTGTAGGGTTGATGAGACATCACAAGGAGTTAATTGGTCTGTATAGAAAGTAGAGATTTAGAACTCTTTGGCCTGAAATATGTTCAGTTTGTCAAATATGGACTACTGTATGGTTGATGAGACATAAGAAAGAGTCAATTAGTCTGTATAGAAAATTCAAATTTGAGAACTCCTTTGCCTGAAATATGTTCACTATATCAAATATGGACTACTGTAGGGTTGTTGAGACATCATAATTAGTTAATTGGTCTGTATAAAAAGTTCAAAATTGAGATCTCCTTGACCTGAAATATGTTCAGTATATCAAATATGGACTACTGTAGGGTTGATGAGACATTATAATTAGTTATTTGGTCTGTATAGAAAGTTCAAGATTGAGAACTCCTTGGCCTGAAATATGTTCAGTATATCACATATGGACTACTGTATGGTTGATGAGATGTCACAAGGAGTTAATTGGTTTGTATAGAAAGTCAAGACTGAGAAATCCTTGGCCTGAAAAATTTTCAGTATGTCAAATATGGACTACTGTAGGTTTGATGAGACATCATAATTAGTTAATTGGTCTGTATAAAAAGTTCAAAATTGAGAACTCCTTGGCTTGAAATATGTTCAGTATATCAAATATGGACTACTGTATGGTTGATGAGACATCAGAAGGAGTCAAATAGTCTGTAATTAAAGATTGAGAACTCCTTGGCCTGAAATATACTAAGTATGTCAAATATGGACTACTGTATGGTTGATGAGACATCAGAAAGAGTCAATTGGTCTGTATAGAAAGTCAAGATTGAGAACTCCTTGGCCTGAAATATGTTCAGTATATCAAATATGGACTACTGTATGGTTGATGAGACATCAGAGAGAGTTAATTGGTCTGTATAGAAAATGCAAAATTGAGAACTCCTTGGCCTGAAATATGTTCAGTATGTCAAATATGGAATACTGTATGATTGATGAGACATCATAATGAGTCAATTGGTCTGTAAAGAAAATTCAAAATTGAGAACTCCTTGGCCTGAAATATGTTGAGTATGTCAAATATGGAATACTGTATGGTTGATGAGACATCATAATGAGTCAATTGGTCTGTACAGAATGTTCAAGATTGAGAACTCCTTGGCCTAAAATATATTCAGTATGTCAAATATGGACTTACTGTATGGTTGATGAGACATCACAAGGAGTTAATTGGTCTGTATAGAAAGTCGAGATTTAGATCTCTTTGGCCTGAAATATGTTCAGTATATCAAATATGGACTACTGTAGGGTTGATGAGACATCATAATTAGTTAATTGGTCTGTATAGAAAGTTCAAGATTGAGAACTCCTTGGACTAAAATATATTCAGTATGTCAAATATGGACTACTATATGGTTGATGAGACATCACAAGGATTTAATTGGTCTGTATAGAAAGTCGAGATTTAGAACTCCTTGGCCAAAAATATGTTCAGTTTGTCAAATATGGACTACTGTATGGTTGATGAGACATCAGAAGGAGTCAAATAGTCTGTAATTAAATTTCAATATTGAGAACTCCTTGGCCTGAAATATATTCAGTATGTCAAATATGGACTACAGTATGGTTGATGAGACATCAGAAGGAGTCAAATAGTCTGTAATTAAAGATTGAGAACTCCTTGGCCTGAAATATATTCAGTATGTCAAATATGGACTACTGTATGGTTGATGAGACATCAGAAAGAGTCAATTGGTCTGTATAGAAAGTCAAGATTGAGAACTCCTTGGCCTGAAATATGTTCAGTATATCAAATATGGACTACTGTAGGGTTGATGAGACATCATAATTAGTTATTTGGTCTGTATAGAAAGTTCAAGATTGAGAACTCCTTGGCCTGAAATATGTTCAGTATATCAAATATGGACTACTGTAGGTTTGATGAGACATCATAATTAGTTAATTGGTCTGTATAAAAAGTTCAAAATTGAGAACTCCTTGGCTTGAAATATGTTCAGTATATCAAATATGGACTACTGTATGGTTGATGAGACATCAGAAGGAGTCAAATATTCTGTAATTAAAGTTCAATATTGAGAACTCTTTGGTCTGAAATATATTCAGTATGTCAAATATGGACTACAGTATCGTTGATGAGACATCAGAAGGAGTCAAATAGTCTGTAATTAAAGATTGAGAACTCCTTGGCCTGAAATATACTAAGTATGTCAAATATGGACTACTGTATGGTTGATGAGACATCAGAAAGAGTCAATTGGTCTGTATAGAAAGTCAAGATTGAGAACTCCTTGGCCTGAAATATGTTCAGTATATCAAATATGGACTACTGTATGGTTGATGAGACATCAGAGAGAGTTAATTGGTCTGTATAGAAAATGCAAAATTGAGAACTCCTTGGCCTGAAATATGTTCAGTATGTCAAATATGGAATACTGTATGATTGGAGACATCATAATGAGTCAATTGGTCTGTAAAGAAAATTCAAAATTGAGAACTCCTTGGCCTAAAATATATTCAGTATGTCAAATATGGACTTACTGTATGGTTGATGAGACATCACAAGGAGTTAATTGGTCTGTATAGAAAGTCGAGATTTAGATCTCTTTGGCCTGAAATATGTTCAGTATATCAAATATGGACTACTGTAGGGTTGATGAGACATCATAATTAGTTAATTGGTCTGTATAGAAAGTTCAAGATTGAGAACTCCTTGGACTAAAATATATTCAGTATGTCAAATATGGACTACTATATGGTTGATGAGACATCACAATGATTTAATTGGTCTGTATAGAAAGTCGAGATTTAGAACTCCTTGGCCAAAAATATGTTCAGTTTGTTAAATATGGACTACTGTATGGTTGATGAGACATCAGAAGGAGTCAAATAGTCTGTAATTAAATTTCAATATTGAGAACTCCTTGGCCTGAAATATATTTAGTATGTCAAATATGGACTACAGTATGGTTGATGAGACATCAGAAGGAGTCAAATAGTCAGTAATTAAAGATTGAGAACTCCTTGGCCTGAAATATATTCAGTATGTCAAATATGGACTACTGTATGGTTGATGAGACATCAGAAAGAGTCAATTGGTCTGTATAGAAAGTCAAGATTGAGAACTCCTTGGCCTGAAATATGTTCAGTATATCAAATATGGACTACTCTATGGTTGATGAGACATCAGAAAGAGTCAATTGGTCTGTATAGAAAATGCAAAATTGAGAACTCCTTGGCCTGAAATATGTTCAGTATGTCAAATATGGAATACTGTATGGTTGATGAGACATCATAATGAGTCAATTGGTCTGTAAAGAAAATTCAAAATTGAGAACTCCTTGGCCTGAAATATGTTCAGTATATCAAATATGGACTACTGTAGGGTTGATGAGACATCATAATTAGTTAATTGGTCTGTATAGAATGTTCAAGATTGAGAACTCCTTGGCCTAAAATATATTCAGTATGTCAAATATGGACTACTGTATGGTTGATGAGACATCATAATGAGTCAATTGGTCTGTAAAGAAAATTCAAAATTGAGAACTCCTTGGCCTGAAATATGTTGAGTATGTCAAATATGGAATACTGTATGGTTGATGAGACATCATAATGACTCAATTGGTCTGTAAAGAAAATTCAAAATTGAGAACTCCTTGGCCTGAAATATGTTCAGTATATCAAATATGGACTACTGTAGGGTTGATGAGACATCACAAGGAGTTAATTGGTCTGTATAGAAAGTAGAGATTTAGAACTCTTTGGCCTGAAATATGTTCAGTATGTCAAATATGGAATACTGTATGGTTGATGAGACATAAGAAAGAGTCAATTAGTCTGTATAGAAAATTCAAATTTGAGGACTCCTTTGCCTGAAATATGTTCACTATATCAAATATGGACTACTGTAGGGTTGTTGAGACATCATAATTAGTTAATTGGTCTGTATAAAAAGTTCAAAATTGAGATCTCCTTGACCTGAAATATGTTCAGTATATCAAATATGGACTACTGTAGGGTTGATGAGACATTATAATTAGTTATTTGGTCTGTATAGAAAGTTCAAGATTGAGAACTCCTTGGCCTGAAATATGTTCAGTATATCACATATGGACTACTGTATGGTTGATGAGATGTCACAAGGAGTTAATTGGTTTGTATAGAAAGTCAAGACTGAGAAATCCTTGGCCTGAAAAATTTTCAGTATGTCAAATATGGACTACTGTAGGTTTGATGAGACATCATAATTAGTTAATTGGTCTGTATAAAAAGTTCAAAATTGAGAACTCCTTGGCTTGAAATATGTTCAGTATATCAAATATGGACTACTGTATGGTTGATGAGACATCAGAAGGAGTCAAATAGTCTGTAATTAAAGATTGAGAACTCCTTGGCCTGAAATATACTAAGTATGTCAAATATGGACTACTGTATGGTTGATGAGACATCAGAAAGAGTCAATTGGTCTGTATAGAAAGTCAAGATTGAGAACTCCTTGGCCTGAAATATGTTCAGTATATCAAATATGGACTACTGTATGGTTGATGAGACATCAGAGAGAGTTAATTGGTCTGTATAGAAAATGCAAAATTGAGAACTCCTTGGCCTGAAATATGTTCAGTATGTCAAATATGGAATACTGTATGATTGATGAGACATCATAATGAGTCAATTGGTCTGTAAAGAAAATTCAAAATTGAGAACTCCTTGGCCTGAAATATGTTGAGTATGTCAAATATGGAATACTGTATGGTTGATGAGACATCATAATGAGTCAATTGGTCTGTACAGAATGTTCAAGATTGAGAACTCCTTGGCCTAAAATATATTCAGTATGTCAAATATGGACTTACTGTATGGTTGATGAGACATCACAAGGAGTTAATTGGTCTGTATAGAAATTCGAGATTTAGATCTCTTTGGCCTGAAATATGTTCAGTATATCAAATATGGACTACTGTAGGGTTGATGAGACATCATAATTAGTTAATTGGTCTGTATAGAAAGTTCAAGATTGAGAACTCCTTGGACTAAAATATATTCAGTATGTCAAATATGGACTACTATATGGTTGATGAGACATCACAAGGATTTAATTGGTCTGTATAGAAAGTCGAGATTTAGAACTCCTTGGCCAAAAATATGTTCAGTTTTTCAAATATGGACTACTGTATGGTTGATGAGACATCAGAAGGAGTCAAATAGTCTGTAATTAAATTTCAATATTGAGAACTCCTTGGCCTGAAATATATTCAGTATGTCAAATATGGACTACAGTATGGTTGATGAGACATCAGAAGGAGTCAAATAGTCTGTAATTAAAGATTGAGAACTCCTTGGCCTGAAATATATTCAGTATGTCAAATATGGACTACTGTATGGTTGATGAGACATCAGAAAGAGTCAATTGGTCTGTATAGAAAGTCAAGATTGAGAACTCCTTGGCCTGAAATATGTTCAGTATATCAAATATGGACTACTGTAGGTTTGATGAGACATCATAATTAGTTAATTGGTCTGTATAAAAAGTTCAAAATTGAGAACTCCTTGGCTTGAAATATGTTCAGTATATCAAATATGGACTACTGTATGGTTGATGAGACATCAGAAGGAGTCAAATATTCTGTAATTAAAGTTCAATATTGAGAACTCTTTGGTCTGAAATATATTCAGTATGTCAAATATGGACTACAGTATCGTTGATGAGACATCAGAAGGAGTCAAATAGTCTGTAATTAAAGATTGAGAACTCCTTGGCCTGAAATATACTAAGTATGTCAAATATGGACTACTGTATGGTTGATGAGACATCAGAAAGAGTCAATTGGTCTGTATAGAAAGTCAAGATTGAGAACTCCTTGGCCTGAAATATGTTCAGTATATCAAATATGGACTACTGTATGGTTGATGAGACATCAGAGAGAGTTAATTGGTCTTTATAGAAAATGCAAAATTGAGAACTCCTTGGCCTGAAATATGTTCAGTATGTCAAATATGGAATACTGTATGATTGGAGACATCATAATGAGTCAATTGGTCTGTAAAGAAAATTCAAAATTGAGAACTCCTTGGCCTAAAATATATTCAGTATGTCAAATATGGACTTACTGTATGGTTGATGAGACATCACAAGGAGTTAATTGGTCTGTATAGAAAGTCGAGATTTAGATCTCTTTGGCCTGAAATATGTTCAGTATATCAAATATGGACTACTGTAGGGTTGATGAGACATCATAATTAGTTAATTGGTCTGTATAGAAAGTTCAAGATTGAGAACTCCTTGGACTAAAATATATTCAGTATGTCAAATATGGACTACTATATGGTTGATGAGACATCACAAGGATTTAATTGGTCTGTATAGAAAGTCGAGATTTAGAACTCCTTGGCCAAAAATATGTTCAGTTTGTTAAATATGGACTACTGTATGGTTGATGAGACATCAGAAGGAGTCAAATAGTCTGTAATTAAATTTCAATATTGAGAACTCCTTGGCCTGAAATATATTTAGTATGTCAAATATGGACTACAGTATGGTTGATGAGACATCAGAAGGAGTCAAATAGTCAGTAATTAAAGATTGAGAACTCCTTGGCCTGAAATATATTCAGTATGTCAAATATGGACTACTGTATGGTTGATGAGACATCAGAAAGAGTCAATTGGTCTGTATAGAAAATGCAAAATTGAGAACTCCTTGGCCTGAAATATGTTCAGTATGTCAAATATGGAATACTGTATGGTTGATGAGACATCATAATGAGTCAATTGGTCTGTAAAGAAAATTCAAAATTGAGAACTCCTTGGCCTGAAATATGTTCAGTATATCAAATATGGACTACTGTAGGGTTGATGAGACATCATAATTAGTTAATTGGTCTGTATAGAATGTTCAAGATTGAGAACTCCTTGGCCTAAAATATATTCAGTATGTCAAATATGGACTACTGTATGGTTGATGAGACATCAGGAGTCAATTGGTCTGTATACAAAGTTCAAGATTGAGAACTCCTTGACCTGAAATATGTTCAATATGACAAATATGGACTACTGTATGGTTGATGAGACATTAGAAGGAGTCAAATAGTCTGTAATTAAAGGTTGAGAACTCCTTGGCCTGAAATATATTCAGTATGTCAAATATGGACTACTGTATGGTTGATGAGACATCAGAGTCAATTGGTCTGTATAGAAAGTCAAGATTGAGAACTCATTGGCCTGAAATATGTTCAGTATGTCAAATATGGACTACTGTAGGCTTGATGAGACATCATAATTAGTTAATTGGTCTGTAAAAAAAGTTCAAAATTGAGAACTCCTTGGCCTGAAATATGTTCAGTATATCAAATATGGACTACTGTAGGGTTAATGAGACATCATAATTAGTTATTTGGTCTCTATAGAAAGTTCAAGATTGAGAACTCCTTGGCTTGTAATATGTTCAGTATATCAAATATGGACTACTGTAGGGTTGATGAGACATCATAATTAGTTATTTGGTCTGTATAGAAAGTTCAAGATTGAGATCTCCTTGGCCTGAAATATGTTCAGTATATCAAATATGGACTACTGTAGGGTTGATGAGACATCACAAGGAGTTAATTGGTCTGTATAGAAAGTTCAAGATTGAGAACTCCTTGGACTAAAATATATTCAGTATGTCAAATATGGACTACTATATGGTTGATGAGACATCATAATTAGTTATTTGGTCTGTATAGAAAGTTCAAGATTGAGATCTCCTTGGCCTGAAATATGTTCAGTATATCAAATATGGACTACTGTAGGGTTGATGAGACATCACAAGGAGTTAATTGGTCTGTATAGAAATTTGAGATTTAGAACTCCTTGGCCAAAAATATGTTCAGTTTGTCAAATATGGACTACTGTATGGTTGATGAGACATCAAAAGGAGTCAAATAGTCTGTAATTAAATTTCAATATTGAGAACTCCTTGGCCTGAAATATGTTCAGTATGTCAAATATGGAATACTGTATGGTTGATGAGACATCATAATGAGTCAATTGGTCTGTAAAGAAAATTCAAAATTGAGAACTCCTTGGCCTGAAATATGTTGAGTATGTCAAATATGGAATACTGTATGGTTGATGAGACATCATAATGACTCAATTGGTCTGTAAAGAAAATTCAAAATTGAGAACTCCTTGGCCTGAAATATGTTCAGTATATCAAATATGGACTACTGTAGGGTTGATGAGACATCACAAGGAGTTAATTGGTCTGTATAGAAAGTAGAGATTTAGAACTCTTTGGCCTGAAATATGTTCAGTTTGTCAAATATGGACTACTGTATGGTTGATGAGACATAAGAAAGAGTCAATTAGTCTGTATAGAAAATTCAAATTTGAGAACTCCTTTGCCTGAAATATGTTCACTATATCAAATATGGACTACTGTAGGGTTGTTGAGACATCATAATTAGTTAATTGGTCTGTATAAAAAGTTCAAAATTGAGATCTCCTTGACCTGAAATATGTTCAGTATATCAAATATGGACTACTGTAGGGTTGATGAGACATTATAATTAGTTATTTGGTCTGTATAGAAAGTTCAAGATTGAGAACTCCTTGGCCTGAAATATGTTCAGTATATCACATATGGACTACTGTATGGTTGATGAGATGTCACAAGGAGTTAATTGGTTTGTATAGAAAGTCAAGACTGAGAAATCCTTGGCCTGAAAAATGTTCAGTATGTCAAATATGGACTACTGTAGGTTTGATGAGACATCATAATTAGTTAATTGGTCTGTATAAAAAGTTCAAAATTGAGAACTCCTTGGCTTGAAATATGTTCAGTATATCAAATATGGACTACTGTATGGTTGATGAGACATCAGAGAGAGTTAATTGGTCTGTATAGAAAATGCAAAATTGAGAACTCCTTGGCCTGAAATATGTTCAGTATGTCAAATATGGAATACTGTATGATTGGAGACATCATAATGAGTCAATTGGTCTGTAAAGAAAATTCAAAATTGAGAACTCCTTGGCCTAAAATATATTCAGTATGTCAAATATGGACTTACTGTATGGTTGATGAGACATCACAAGGAGTTAATTGGTCTGTATAGAAAGTCGAGATTTAGATCTCTTTGGCCTGAAATATGTTCAGTATATCAAATATGGACTACTGTAGGGTTGATGAGACATCATAATTAGTTAATTGGTCTGTATAGAAAGTTCAAGATTGAGAACTCCTTGGACTAAAATATATTCAGTATGTCAAATATGGACTACTATATGGTTGATGAGACATCACAAGGATTTAATTGGTCTGTATAGAAAGTCGAGATTTAGAACTCCTTGGCCAAAAATATGTTCAGTTTGTTAAATATGGACTACTGTATGGTTGATGAGACATCAGAAGGAGTCAAATAGTCTGTAATTAAATTTCAATATTGAGAACTCCTTGGCCTGAAATATATTTAGTATGTCAAATATGGACTACAGTATGGTTGATGAGACATCAGAAGGAGTCAAATAGTCAGTAATTAAAGATTGAGAACTCCTTGGCCTGAAATATATTCAGTATGTCAAATATGGACTACTGTATGGTTGATGAGACATCAGAAAGAGTCAATTGGTCTGTATAGAAAGTCAAGATTGAGAACTCCTTGGCCTGAAATATGTTCAGTATATCAAATATGGACTACTCTATGGTTGATGAGACATCAGAAAGAGTCAATTGGTCTGTATAGAAAATGCAAAATTGAGAACTCCTTGGCCTGAAATATGTTCAGTATGTCAAATATGGAATACTGTATGGTTGATGAGACATCATAATGAGTCAATTGGTCTGTAAAGAAAATTCAAAATTGAGAACTCCTTGGCCTGAAATATGTTCAGTATATCAAATATGGACTACTGTAGGGTTGATGAGACATCATAATTAGTTAATTGGTCTGTATAGAATGTTCAAGATTGAGAACTCCTTGGCCTAAAATATATTCAGTATGTCAAATATGGACTACTGTATGGTTGATGAGACATCAGGAGTCAATTGGTCTGTATACAAAGTTCAAGATTGAGAACTCCTTGACCTGAAATATGTTCAATATGACAAATATGGACTACTGTATGGTTGATGAGACATTAGAAGGAGTCAAATAGTCTGTAATTAAAGGTTGAGAACTCCTTGGCCTGAAATATATTCAGTATGTCAAATATGGACTACTGTATGGTTGATGAGACATCAGAGTCAATTGGTTTGTATAGAAAGTCAAGATTGAGAACTCATTGGCCTGAAATATGTTCAGTATGTCAAATATGGACTACTGTAGGCTTGATGAGACATCATAATTAGTTAATTGGTCTGTAAAAAAAGTTCAAAATTGAGAACTCCTTGGCCTGAAATATGTTCAGTATATCAAATATGGACTACTGTAGGGTTAATGAGACATCATAATTAGTTATTTGGTCTCTATAGAAAGTTCAAGATTGAGAACTCCTTGGCCTGTAATATGTTCAGTATATCAAATATGGACTACTGTAGGGTTGATGAGACATCATAATTAGTTATTTGGTCTGTATAAAAAGTTCAAAATTGAGATCTCCTTGACCTGAAATATGTTCAGTATATCAAATATGGACTACTGTAGGGTTGATGAGACATCATAATTAGTTATTTGGTCTGTATAGAAAGTTCAAGATTGAGAACTCCTTGGCCTGAAATATGTTCAGTATATCACATATGGACTACTGTATGGTTGATGAGATGTCACAAGGAGTTAATTGGTTTGTATAGAAAGTCAAGACTGAGAAATCCTTGGCCTGAAAAATGTTCAGTATGTCAAATATGGACTACTGTAGGTTTGATGAGACATCATAATTAGTTAATTGGTCTGTATAAAAAGTTCAAAATTGAGAACTCCTTGGCTTGAAATATGTTCAGTATATCAAATATGGACTACTGTATGGTTGATGAGACATCAGAGAGAGTTAATTGGTCTGTATAGAAAATGCAAAATTGAGAACTCCTTGGCCTGAAATATGTTCAGTATGTCAAATATGGAATACTGTATGATTGGAGACATCATAATGAGTCAATTGGTCTGTAAAGAAAATTCAAAATTGAGAACTCCTTGGCCTAAAATATATTCAGTATGTCAAATATGGACTTACTGTATGGTTGATGAGACATCACAAGGAGTTAATTGGTCTGTATAGAAAGTCGAGATTTAGATCTCTTTGGCCTGAAATATGTTCAGTATATCAAATATGGACTACTGTAGGGTTGATGAGACATCATAATTAGTTAATTGGTCTGTATAGAAAGTTCAAGATTGAGAACTCCTTGGACTAAAATATATTCAGTATGTCAAATATGGACTACTATATGGTTGATGAGACATCACAAGGATTTAATTGGTCTGTATAGAAAGTCGAGATTTAGAACTCCTTGGCCAAAAATATGTTCAGTTTGTTAAATATGGACTACTGTATGGTTGATGAGACATCAGAAGGAGTCAAATAGTCAGTAATTAAAGATTGAGAACTCCTTGGCCTGAAATATATTCAGTATGTCAAATATGGACTACTGTATGGTTGATGAGACATCAGAAAGAGTCAATTGGTCTGTATAGAAAGTCAAGATTGAGAACTCCTTGGCCTGAAATATGTTCAGTATATCAAATATGGACTACTCTATGGTTGATGAGACATCAGAAAGAGTCAATTGGTCTGTATAGAAAATGCAAAATTGAGAACTCCTTGGCCTGAAATATGTTCAGTATGTCAAATATGGAATACTGTATGGTTGATGAGACATCATAATGAGTCAATTGGTCTGTAAAGAAAATTCAAAATTGAGAACTCCTTGGCCTGAAATATGTTCAGTATATCAAATATGGACTACTGTAGGGTTGATGAGACATCATAATTAGTTAATTGGTCTGTATAGAATGTTCAAGATTGAGAACTCCTTGGCCTAAAATATATTCAGTATGTCAAATATGGACTACTGTATGGTTGATGAGACATCAGGAGTCAATTGGTCTGTATACAAAGTTCAAGATTGAGAACTCCTTGACCTGAAATATGTTCAATATGACAAATATGGACTACTGTATGGTTGATGAGACATTAGAAGGAGTCAAATAGTCTGTAATTAAAGGTTGAGAACTCCTTGGCCTGAAATATATTCAGTATGTCAAATATGGACTACTGTATGGTTGATGAGACATCAGAGTCAATTGGTTTGTATAGAAAGTCAAGATTGAGAACTCATTGGCCTGAAATATGTTCAGTATGTCAAATATGGACTACTGTAGGCTTGATGAGACATCATAATTAGTTAATTGGTCTCTATAGAAAGTTCAAGATTGAGAACTCCTTGGCCTGTAATATGTTCAGTATATCAAATATGGACTACTGTAGGGTTGATGAGACATCATAATTAGTTATTTGGTCTGTATAGAAAGTTCAAGATTGAGATCTCCTTGGCCTGAAATATGTTCAGTATATCAAATATGGACTACTGTATGGTTGATGAGACATCAGAAAGAGTCAATTGGTCTGTATAGAAAATGCAAAATTGAGAACTCCTTGGCCTGAAATATGTTCAGTATGTCAAATATGGAATACTGTATGGTTGACGAGACATCAGAAGGAGTCAAATAGTCTGTAATTAAATTTCATAATTGAGAACTCCTTGGCCTGAAATATATTCAGTATGTCAAATATGGACTACAGTATGGTTGATGAGACATCAGAAGGAGTCAAATAGTCTGTAATTAAAGATTGAGAACTCCTTGGCCTGAAATATATTCAGTATGTCAAATATGGACTACTGTATGGTTGATGAGACATCAGAAAGAGTCAATTGGTCTGTATAGAAAGTCAAGATTGAGAACTCCTTGGCCTGAAATATGTTCAGTATATCAAATATGGACTACTCTATGGTTGATGAGACATCAGAAAGAGTCAATTGGTCTGTATAGAAAATGCAAAATTGAGAACTCCTTGGCCTGAAATATGTTCAGTATGTCAAATATGGAATACTGTATGGTTGATGAGACATCATAATGAGTCAATTGGTCTGTAAAGAAAATTCAAAATTGAGAACTCCTTGGCCTGAAATATGTTCAGTATATCAAATATGGACTACTGTAGGGTTAATGAGACATCATAATTAGTTAATTGGTCTGTATAGAATGTTCAAGATTGAGAACTCCTTGGCCTAAAATATATTCAGTATGTCAAATATGGACTACTGTATGGTTGATGAGACATCAGGAGTCAATTGGTCTGTATAGAAAGTTCAAGATTGAGAACTCCTTGGCCTGTAACATGTTCAGTATATCAAATATGGACTACTGTAGGGTTGATGAGACATCATAATTAGTTATTTGGTCTGTATAGAAAGTTCAAGATTGAGATCTCCTTGGCCTGAAATATGTTCAGTATATCAAATATGGACTACTGTATGGTTGATGAGACATCATAATAACTCAATTGGTCTGTAAAGAAAATTCAAAATTGAGAACTCCTTGGCCTGAAATATGTTCAGTATATCAAATATGGACTACTGTAGGGTTGATGAGACATCACAAGGAGTTAATTGGTCTGTATAGAAAGTAGAGATTTAGAACTCTTTGGCCTGAAATATGTTCAGTTTGTCAAATATGGACTACTGTATGGTTGATGAGACATCATAATTAGTTAATTGGTCTGTATAAAAAGTTCAAAATTGAGATCTCCTTGACCTGATATATGTTCAGTATATCAAATATGGACTACTGTAGGGTTGATGAGACATTATAATTAGTTATTTGGTCTGTATAGAAAGTTCAAGATTGAGAACTCCTTGGCCTGAAATATGTTCAGTATATCAAATATGGACTACTGTATGGTTGATGAGATGTCACAAGGAGTTAATTGGTTTGTATAGAAAGTCAAGACTGAGAAATCCTTGGCCTGAAAAATGTTCAGTATGTCAAATATGGACTACTGTAGGTTTGATGAGACATCATAATTAGTTAATTGGTCTGTATAAAAAGTTCAAAATTGAGAACTCCTTGGCTTGAAATATGTTCAGTATATCAAATATGGACTACTGTATGGTTGATGAGACATCAGAAGGAGTCAAATAGTCTGTAATTAAAGATTGAGAACTCCTTGGCCTGAAATATACTAAGTATGTCAAATATGGACTACTGTATGGTTGATGAGACATCAGAAAGAGTCAATTAGTCTGTTTAGAAAGTCAAGATTGAGAACTCCTTGGCCTGAAATATGTTCAGTATATCAAATATGGACTACTGTATGGTTGATGAGACATCAGAGAGAGTTAATTGGTCTGTATAGAAAATGCAAAATTGAGAACTCCTTGGCCTGAAATATGTTCAGTATGTCAAATATGGAATACTGTATGATTGATGAGACATCATAATGAGTCAATTGGTCTGTAAAGAAAATTCAAAATTGAGAACTCCTTGGCCTGAAATATGTTGAGTATGTCAAATATGGAATACTGTATGGTTGATGAGACATCATAATGAGTCAATTGGTCTGTACAGAATGTTCAAGATTGAGAACTCCTTGGCCTAAAATATATTCAGTATGTCAAATATGGACTTACTGTATGGTTGATGAGACATCACAAGGAGTTAATTGGTCTGTATAGAAAGTCGAGATTTAGATCTCTTTGGCCTGAAATATGTTCAGTATATCAAATATGGACTACTGTAGGGTTGATGAGACATCATAATTAGTTAATTGGTCTGTATAGAAAGTTCAAGATTGAGAACTCCCTGGACTAAAATATATTCAGTATGTCAAATATGGACTACTATATGGTTGATGAGACATCACAAGGATTTAATTGGTCTGTATAGAAAGTCGAGATTTAGAACTCCTTGGCCAAAAATATGTTCAGTTTGTCAAATATGGACTACTGTATGGTTGATGAGACATCAGAAGGAGTCAAATAGTCTGTAATTAAATTTCAATATTGAGAACTCCTTGGCCTGAAATATATTCAGTATGTCAAATATGGACTACAGTATGGTTGATGAGACATCAGAAGGAGTCAAATAGTCTGTAATTAAAGATTGAGAACTCCTTGGCCTGAAATATATTCAGTATGTCAAATATGGACTACTGTATGGTTGATGAGACATCAGAAAGAGTCAATTGGTCTGTATAGAAAGTCAAGATTGAGAACTCCTTGGCCTGAAATATGTTCAGTATATCAAATATGGACTACTGTATGGTTGATGAGACATCAGAAAGAGTCAATTGGTCTGTATAGAAAATGCAAAATTGAGAACTCCTTGGCCTGAAATATGTTCAGTATGTCAAATATGGAATACTGTATGGTTGATGAGACATCATAATGAGTCAATTGGTCTGTAAAGAAAATTCAAAATTGAGAACTCCTTGGCCTGAAATATGTTGAGTATGTCAAATATGGAATACTGTATGGTTGATGAGACATTATAATGAGTCAATTGCTCTGTAAAGAAAATTCAAAATTGAGAATTCCTTGGCCTGAAATATGTTCAGTATATCAAATATGGACTACTGTAGGGTTGATGAGACATCATAATTAGTTAATTGGTCTGTATAGAATGTTCAAGATTGAGAACTCTTTGGCCTAAAATATATTAAGTATGTCAAATATGGACTACTGTATGGTTGATGAGACATCAGAAGGAGTCAATTGGTCTGTATACAAAGTTCAAGATTGAGAACTCCTTGACCTGAAATATGTTCAGTATGACAAATATGGACTACTGTATGGTTGATGAGACATTAGAAGGAGTCAAATAGTCTATAATGAAAGGTTGAGAACTCCTTGGCCTGAAATATATTCAGTATATGTCAAATATGGACTACTGTATGGTTGATGAGACATCAGAAGGAGTCAATTGGTCTGTATACAAAGTTCAAGATTGAGAACTCCTTGACCTGAAATATCTTCAGTATGACAAATATGGACTACTGTATGGTTGATGAGACATCAGAGTCAATTGGTCTGTATAGAAAGTCAAGATTGAGAACTCATTGGCCTGAAATATGTTCAGTATGTCAAATATGGACTACTGTAGGCTTGATGAGACATCATAAATAGTTAATTGGTCTGTAAAAAAAGTTCAAAATTGAGAACTCCTTGGCCTGAAATATGTTCAGTATATCAAATATGGACTACTGTAGGGTTGATGAGACATCATAATTAGTTATTTGGTCTGTATAGAAAGTTCAAGATTGAGAACTCCTTGGCCTGGAATATGTTCAGTATATCAAATATGGACAACTGTAGGGTTGATGAGACATCACAAGGAGTTAATTGGTCTGTATAGAAAGTAGAGATTTGGAACTCTTTGGCCAAAAATATGTTCAGTTTGTCAAATATGGACTACTGTATGGTTGATGAGACATCATAATTAGTTATTTGGTCTGTATAGAAAGTCGAGATTTAGAACTCCTTGGCCAAAAATATGTTCAGTTTGTCAAATATGGACTACTGTATGGTTGATGAGACATCAGAAGGAGTCAAATAGTCTGTAATTAAATTTCAATATTGAGAACTCCTTGGCCTGAAATATATTCAGTATGTCAAATATGGACTACAGTATGGTTGATGAGACATCAGAAGGAGTCAAATAGTCTGTAATTAAAGATTGAGAACTCCTTGGCCTGAAATATATTCAGTATGTCAAATATGGACTACTGTATGGTTGATGAGACATCAGAAGGAGTCAAATAGTCTGTAATTAAAGATTGAGAACTCCTTGGCCTGAAATATACTAAGTATGTCAAATATGGACTACTGTATGGTTGATGAGACATCAGAAAGAGTCAATTGGTCTGTATAGAAAGTCAAGATTGAGAACTCCTTGGCCTGAAATATGTTCAGTATATCAAATATGGACTACTGTATGGTTGATGAGACATCAGAGAGAGTTAATTGGTCTGTATAGAAAATGCAAAATTGAGAACTCCTTGGCCTGAAATATGTTCAGTATGTCAAATATGGAATACTGTATGATTGATGAGACATCATAATGAGTCAATTGGTCTGTAAAGAAAATTCAAAATTGAGAACTCCTTGGCCTGAAATATGTTGAGTATGTCAAATATGGAATACTGTATGGTTGATGAGACATCATAATGAGTCAATTGGTCTGTACAGAATGTTCAAGATTGAGAACTCCTTGGCCTAAAATATATTCAGTATGTCAAATATGGACTTACTGTATGGTTGATGAGACATCACAAGGAGTTAATTGGTCTGTATAGAAAGTCGAGATTTAGATCTCTTTGGCCTGAAATATGTTCAGTATATCAAATATGGACTACTGTAGGGTTGATGAGACATCATAATTAGTTAATTGGTCTGTATAGAAAGTTCAAGATTGAGAACTCCTTGGACTAAAATATATTCAGTATGTCAAATATGGACTACTATATGGTTGATGAGACATCACAAGGATTTAATTGGTCTGTATAGAAAGTCGAGATTTAGAACTCCTTGGCCAAAAATATGTTCAGTTTGTCAAATATGGACTACTGTATGGTTGATGAGACATCAGAAGGAGTCAAATAGTCTGTAATTAAATTTCAATATTGAGAACTCCTTGGCCTGAAATATATTCAGTATGTCAAATATGGACTACAGTATGGTTGATGAGACATCAGAAGGAGTCAAATAGTCTGTAATTAAAGATTGAGAACTCCTTGGCCTGAAATATATTCAGTATGTCAAATATGGACTACTGTATGGTTGATGAGACATCAGAAAGAGTCAATTGGTCTGTATAGAAAGTCAAGATTGAGAACTCCTTGGCCTGAAATATGTTCAGTATATCAAATATGGACTACTGTATGGTTGATGAGACATCAGAAAGAGTCAATTGGTCTGTATAGAAAATGCAAAATTGAGAACTCCTTGGCCTGAAATATGTTCAGTATGTCAAATATGGAATACTGTATGGTTGACGAGACATCAGAAGGAGTCAAATAGTCTGTAATTAAATTTCATAATTGAGAACTCCTTGGCCTGAAATATATTCAGTATGTCAAATATGGACTACAGTATGGTTGATGAGACATCAGAAGGAGTCAAATAGTCTGTAATTAAAGATTGAGAACTCCTTGGCCTGAAATATATTCAGTATGTCAAATATGGACTACTGTATGGTTGATGAGACATCAGAAAGAGTCAATTGGTCTGTATAGAAAGTCAAGATTGAGAACTCCTTGGCCTGAAATATGTTCAGTATATCAAATATGGACTACTCTATGGTTGATGAGACATCAGAAAGAGTCAATTGGTCTGTATAGAAAATGCAAAATTGAGAACTCCTTGGCCTGAAATATGTTCAGTATGTCAAATATGGAATACTGTATGGTTGATGAGACATCATAATGAGTCAATTGGTCTGTAAAGAAAATTCAAAATTGAGAACTCCTTGGCCTGAAATATGTTCAGTATATCAAATATGGACTACTGTAGGGTTAATGAGACATCATAATTAGTTAATTGGTCTGTATAGAATGTTCAAGATTGAGAACTCCTTGGCCTAAAATATATTCAGTATGTCAAATATGGACTACTGTATGGTTGATGAGACATCAGGAGTCAATTGGTCTGTATAGAAAGTTCAAGATTGAGAACTCCTTGGCCTGTAATATGTTCAGTATATCAAATATGGACTACTGTAGGGTTGATGAGACATCATAATTAGTTATTTGGTCTGTATAGAAAGTTCAAGATTGAGATCTCCTTGGCCTGAAATATGTTCAGTATATCAAATATGGACTACTGTAGGGTTGATGAGACATCACAAGGAGTTAATTGGTCTGTATAGAAAGTCGAGATTTAGAACTCCTTGGCCAAAAATATGTTCAGTTTGTCAAATATGGACTACTGTATGGTTGATGAGACATCAAAAGGAGTCAAATAGTCTGTAATTAAATTTCAATATTGAGAACTCCTTGGCCTGAAATATGTTCAGTATGTCAAATATGGAATACTGTATGGTTGATGAGACATCATAATGAGTCAATTGGTCTGTAAAGAAAATTCAAAATTGAGAACTCCTTGGCCTGAAATATGTTGAGTATGTCAAATATGGAATACTGTATGGTTGATGAGACATCATAATAACTCAATTGGTCTGTAAAGAAAATTCAAAATTGAGAACTCCTTGGCCTGAAATATGTTCAGTATATCAAATATGGACTACTGTAGGGTTGATGAGACATCACAAGGAGTTAATTGGTCTGTATAGAAAGTAGAGATTTAGAACTCTTTGGCCTGAAATATGTTCAGTTTGTCAAATATGGACTACTGTATGGTTGATGAGACATCATAATTAGTTAATTGGTCTGTATAAAAAGTTCAAAATTGAGATCTCCTTGACCTGATATATGTTCAGTATATCAAATATGGACTACTGTAGGGTTGATGAGACATTATAATTAGTTATTTGGTCTGTATAGAAAGTTCAAGATTGAGAACTCCTTGGCCTGAAATATGTTCAGTATATCAAATATGGACTACTGTATGGTTGATGAGATGTCACAAGGAGTTAATTGGTTTGTATAGAAAGTCAAGACTGAGAAATCCTTGGCCTGAAAAATGTTCAGTATGTCAAATATGGACTACTGTAGGTTTGATGAGACATCATAATTAGTTAATTGGTCTGTATAAAAAGTTCAAAATTGAGAACTCCTTGGCTTGAAATATGTTCAGTATATCAAATATGGACTACTGTATGGTTGATGAGACATCAGAAGGAGTCAAATAGTCTGTAATTAAAGATTGAGAACTCCTTGGCCTGAAATATACTAAGTATGTCAAATATGGACTACTGTATGGTTGATGAGACATCAGAAAGAGTCAAATAGTCTGTTTAGAAAGTCAAGATTGAGAACTCCTTGGCCTGAAATATGTTCAGTATATCAAATATGGACTACTGTATGGTTGATGAGACATCAGAGAGAGTTAATTGGTCTGTATAGAAAATGCAAAATTGAGAACTCCTTGGCCTGAAATATGTTCAGTATGTCAAATATGGAATACTGTATGATTGATGAGACATCATAATGAGTCAATTGGTCTGTAAAGAAAATTCAAAATTGAGAACTCCTTGGCCTGAAATATGTTGAGTATGTCAAATATGGAATACTGTATGGTTGATGAGACATCATAATGAGTCAATTGGTCTGTATAGAATGTTCAAGATTGAGAACTCCTTGGCCTAAAATATATTCAGTATGTCAAATATGGACTTACTGTATGGTTGATGAGACATCACAAGGAGTTAATTGGTCTGTATAGAAAGTCGAGATTTAGATCTCTTTGGCCTGAAATATGTTCAGTATATCAAATATGGACTACTGTAGGGTTGATGAGACATCATAATTAGTTAATTGGTCTGTATAGAAAGTTCAAGATTGAGAACTCCCTGGACTAAAATATATTCAGTATGTCAAATATGGACTACTATATGGTTGATGAGACATCACAAGGATTTAATTGGTCTGTATAGAAAGTCGAGATTTAGAACTCCTTGGCCAAAAATATGTTCAGTTTGTCAAATATGGACTACTGTATGGTTGATGAGACATCAGAAGGAGTCAAATAGTCTGTAATTAAATTTCAATATTGAGAACTCCTTGGCCTGAAATATATTCAGTATGTCAAATATGGACTACAGTATGGTTGATGAGACATCAGAAGGAGTCAAATAGTCTGTAATTAAAGATTGAGAACTCCTTGGCCTGAAATATATTCAGTATGTCAAATATGGACTACTGTATGGTTGATGAGACATCAGAAAGAGTCAATTGGTCTGTATAGAAAGTCAAGATTGAGAACTCCTTGGCCTGAAATATGTTCAGTATATCAAATATGGACTACTGTATGGTTGATGAGACATCAGAAAGAGTCAATTGGTCTGTATAGAAAATGCAAAATTGAGAACTCCTTGGCCTGAAATATGTTGAGTATGTCAAATATGGAATACTGTATGGTTGATGAGACATTATAATGAGTCAATTGCTCTGTAAAGAAAATTCAAAATTGAGAATTCCTTGGCCTGAAATATGTTCAGTATATCAAATATGGACTAATGTAGGGTTGATGAGACATCATAATTAGTTAATTGGTCTGTATAGAATGTTCAAGATTGAGAACTCTTTGGCCTAAAATATATTAAGTATGTCAAATATGGACTACTGTATGGTTGATGAGACATCAGAAGGAGTCAATTGGTCTGTATACAAAGTTCAAGATTGAGAACTCCTTGACCTGAAATATGTTCAGTATGACAAATATGGACTACTGTATGGTTGATGAGACATTAGAAGGAGTCAAATAGTCTATAATGAAAGGTTGAGAACTCCTTGGCCTGAAATATATTCAGTATGTCAAATATGGACTACTGTATGGTTGATGAGACATCAGAAGGAGTCAATTGGTCTGTATACAAAGTTCAAGATTGAGAACTCCTTGACCTGAAATATCTTCAGTATGACAAATATGGACTACTGTATGGTTGATGAGACATCAGAGTCAATTGGTCTGTATAGAAAGTCAAGATTGAGAACTCATTGGCCTGAAATATGTTCAGTATGTCAAATATGGACTACTGTAGGCTTGATGAGACATCATAAATAGTTAATTGGTCTGTAAAAAAAGTTCAAAATTGAGAACTCCTTGGCCTGAAATATGTTCAGTATATCAAATATGGACTACTGTAGGGTTGATGAGACATCATAATTAGTTATTTGGTCTGTATAGAAAGTTCAAGATTGAGAACTCCTTGGCCTGGAATATGTTCAGTATATCAAATATGGACAACTGTAGGGTTGATGAGACATCACAAGGAGTTAATTGGTCTGTATAGAAAGTAGAGATTTGGAACTCTTTGGCCAAAAATATGTTCAGTTTGTCAAATATGGACTACTGTATGGTTGATGAGACATCATAATTAGTTATTTGGTCTGTATAGAAAGTCGAGATTTAGAACTCCTTGGCCAAAAATATGTTCAGTTTGTCAAATATGGACTACTGTATGGTTGATGAGACATCAGAAGGAGTCAAATAGTCTGTAATTAAATTTCAATATTGAGAACTCCTTGGCCTGAAATATATTCAGTATGTCAAATATGGACTACAGTATGGTTGATGAGACATCAGAAGGAGTCAAATAGTCTGTAATTAAAGATTGAGAACTCCTTGGCCTGAAATATATTCAGTATGTCAAATATGGACTACTGTATGGTTGATGAGACATCAGAAGGAGTCAAATAGTCTGTAATTAAAGATTGAGAACTCCTTGGCCTGAAATATACTAAGTATGTCAATTATGGACTACTGTATGGTTGATGAGACATCAGAAAGAGTCAATTGGTCTGTATAGAAAGTCAAGATTGAGAACTCCTTGGCCTGAAATATGTTCAGTATATCAAATATGGACTACTGTATGGTTGATGAGACATCAGAGAGAGTTAATTGGTCTGTATAGAAAATGCAAAATTGAGAACTCCTTGGCCTGAAATATGTTCAGTATGTCAAATATGGAATACTGTATGATTGATGAGACATCATAATGAGTCAATTGGTCTGTAAAGAAAATTCAAAATTGAGAACTCCTTGGCCTGAAATATGTTGAGTATGTCAAATATGGAATACTGTATGGTTGATGAGACATCATAATGAGTCAATTGGTCTGTAAAGAAAATTCAAAATTGAGAACTCCTTGGCCTGAAATATGTTCAGTATATCAAATATGGACTACTGTAGGGTTAATGAGACATCATAATTAGTTAATTGGTCTGTATAGAATGTTCAAGATTGAGAACTCCTTGGCCTAAAATATATTCAGTATGTCAAATATGGACTACTGTATGGTTGATGAGACATCAGGAGTCAATTGGTCTGTATAGAAAGTTCAAGATTGAGAACTCCTTGGCCTGTAATATGTTCAGTATATCAAATATGGACTACTGTAGGGTTGATGAGACATCATAATTAGTTATTTGGTCTGTATAGAAAGTTCAAGATTGAGATCTCCTTGGCCTGAAATATGTTCAGTATATCAAATATGGACTACTGTAGGGTTGATGAGACATCACAAGGAGTTAATTGGTCTGTATAGAAAGTCGAGATTTAGAACTCCTTGGCCAAAAATATGTTCAGTTTGTCAAATATGGACTACTGTATGGTTGATGAGACATCAAAAGGAGTCAAATAGTCTGTAATTAAATTTCAATATTGAGAACTCCTTGGCCTGAAATATGTTCAGTATGTCAAATATGGAATACTGTATGGTTGATGAGACATCATAATGAGTCAATTGGTCTGTAAAGAAAATTCAAAATTGAGAACTCCTTGGCCTGAAATATGTTGAGTATGTCAAATATGGAATACTGTATGGTTGATGAGACATCATAATAACTCAATTGGTCTGTAAAGAAAATTCAAAATTGAGAACTCCTTGGCCTGAAATATGTTCAGTATATCAAATATGGACTACTGTAGGGTTGATGAGACATCACAAGGAGTTAATTGGTCTGTATAGAAAGTAGAGATTTAGAACTCTTTGGCCTGAAATATGTTCAGTTTGTCAAATATGGACTACTGTATGGTTGATGAGACATCATAATTAGTTAATTGGTCTGTATAAAAAGTTCAAAATTGAGATCTCCTTGACCTGATATATGTTCAGTATATCAAATATGGACTACTGTAGGGTTGATGAGACATTATAATTAGTTATTTGGTCTGTATAGAAAGTTCAAGATTGAGAACTCCTTGGCCTGAAATATGTTCAGTATATCAAATATGGACTACTGTATGGTTGATGAGATGTCACAAGGAGTTAATTGGTTTGTATAGAAAGTCAAGACTGAGAAATCCTTGGCCTGAAAAATGTTCAGTATGTCAAATATGGACTACTGTAGGTTTGATGAGACATCATAATTAGTTAATTGGTCTGTATAAAAAGTTCAAAATTGAGAACTCCTTGGCTTGAAATATGTTCAGTATATCAAATATGGACTACTGTATGGTTGATGAGACATCAGAAGGAGTCAAATAGTCTGTAATTAAAGATTGAGAACTCCTTGGCCTGAAATATACTAAGTATGTCAAATATGGACTACTGTATGGTTGATGAGACATCAGAAAGAGTCAATTAGTCTGTTTAGAAAGTCAAGATTGAGAACTCCTTGGCCTGAAATATGTTCAGTATATCAAATATGGACTACTGTATGGTTGATGAGACATCAGAGAGAGTTAATTGGTCTGTATAGAAAATGCAAAATTGAGAACTCCTTGGCCTGAAATATGTTCAGTATGTCAAATATGGAATACTGTATGATTGATGAGACATCATAATGAGTCAATTGGTCTGTAAAGAAAATTCAAAATTGAGAACTCCTTGGCCTGAAATATGTTGAGTATGTCAAATATGGAATACTGTATGGTTGATGAGACATCATAATGAGTCAATTGGTCTGTATAGAATGTTCAAGATTGAGAACTCCTTGGCCTAAAATATATTCAGTATGTCAAATATGGACTTACTGTATGGTTGATGAGACATCACAAGGAGTTAATTGGTCTGTATAGAAAGTCGAGATTTAGATCTCTTTGGCCTGAAATATGTTCAGTATATCAAATATGGACTACTGTAGGGTTGATGAGACATCATAATTAGTTAATTGGTCTGTATAGAAAGTTCAAGATTGAGAACTCCCTGGACTAAAATATATTCAGTATGTCAAATATGGACTACTATATGGTTGATGAGACATCACAAGGATTTAATTGGTCTGTATAGAAAGTCGAGATTTAGAACTCCTTGGCCAAAAATATGTTCAGTTTGTCAAATATGGACTACTGTATGGTTGATGAGACATCAGAAGGAGTCAAATAGTCTGTAATTAAATTTCAATATTGAGAACTCCTTGGCCTGAAATATATTCAGTATGTCAAATATGGACTACAGTATGGTTGATGAGACATCAGAAGGAGTCAAATAGTCTGTAATTAAAGATTGAGAACTCCTTGGCCTGAAATATATTCAGTATGTCAAATATGGACTACTGTATGGTTGATGAGACATCAGAAAGAGTCAATTGGTCTGTATAGAAAGTCAAGATTGAGAACTCCTTGGCCTGAAATATGTTCAGTATATCAAATATGGACTGCTGTATGGTTGATGAGACATCAGAAAGAGTCAATTGGTCTGTATAGAAAATGCAAAATTGAGAACTCCTTGGCCTGAAATATGTTGAGTATGTCAAATATGGAATACTGTATGGTTGATGAGACATTATAATGAGTCAATTGCTCTGTAAAGAAAATTCAAAATTGAGAATTCCTTGGCCTGAAATATGTTCAGTATATCAAATATGGACTACTGTAGGGTTGATGAGACATCATAATTAGTTAATTGGTCTGTATAGAATGTTCAAGATTGAGAACTCTTTGGCCTAAAATATATTAAGTATGTCAAATATGGACTACTGTATGGTTGATGAGACATCAGAAGGAGTCAATTGGTCTGTATACAAAGTTCAAGATTGAGAACTCCTTGACCTGAAATATGTTCAGTATGACAAATATGGACTACTGTATGGTTGATGAGACATTAGAAGGAGTCAAATAGTCTATAATGAAAGGTTGAGAACTCCTTGGCCTGAAATATATTCAGTATGTCAAATATGGACTACTTTATGGTTGATGAGACATCAGAAGGAGTCAATTGGTCTGTATACAAAGTTCAAGATTGAGAACTCCTTGACCTGAAATATCTTCAGTATGACAAATATGGACTACTGTATGGTTGATGAGACATCAGAGTCAATTGGTCTGTATAGAAAGTCAAGATTGAGAACTCATTGGCCTGAAATATGTTCAGTATGTCAAATATGGACTACTGTAGGCTTGATGAGACATCATAAATAGTTAATTGGTCTGTAAAAAAAGTTCAAAATTGAGAACTCCTTGGCCTGAAATATGTTCAGTATATCAAATATGGACTACTGTAGGGTTGATGAGACATCATAATTAGTTATTTGGTCTGTATAGAAAGTTCAAGATTGAGAACTCCTTGGCCTGGAATATGTTCAGTATATCAAATATGGACAACTGTAGGGTTGATGAGACATCACAAGGAGTTAATTGGTCTGTATAGAAAGTAGAGATTTAAAACTCTTTGGCCAAAAATATGTTCAGTTTGTCAAATATGGACTACTGTATGGTTGATGAGACATCATAATTAGTTATTTGGTCTGTATAGAAAGTCGAGATTTAGAACTCCTTGGCCAAAAATATGTTCAGTTTGTCAAATATGGACTACTGTATGGTTGATGAGACATCAGAAGGAGTCAAATAGTCTGTAATTAAATTTCAATATTGAGAACTCCTTGGCCTGAAATATATTCAGTATGTCAAATATGGACTACAGTATGGTTGATGAGACATCAGAAGGAGTCAAATAGTCTGTAATTAAAGATTGAGAACTCCTTGGCCTGAAATATATTCAGTATGTCAAATATGGACTACTGTATGGTTGATGAGACATCAGAAGGAGTCAAATAGTCTGTAATTAAAGATTGAGAACTCCTTGGCCTGAAATATACTAAGTATGTCAAATATGGACTACTGTATGGTTGATGAGACATCAGAAAGTCAATTGGTCTGTATAGAAAGTCAAGATTGAGAACTCCTTGGCCTGAAATATGTTCAGTATATCAAATATGGACTACTGTATGGTTGATGAGACATCAGAGAGAGTTAATTGGTCTGTATAGAAAATGCAAAATTGAGAACTCCTTGGCCTGAAATATGTTCAGTATGTCAAATATGGAATACTGTATGATTGATGAGACATCATAATGAGTCAATTGGTCTGTAAAGAAAATTCAAAATTGAGAACTCCTTGGCCTGAAATATGTTGAGTATGTCAAATATGGAATACTGTATGGTTGATGAGACATCATAATGAGTCAATTGGTCTGTACAGAATGTTCAAGATTGAGAACTCCTTGGCCTAAAATATATTCAGTATGTCAAATATGGACTTACTGTATGGTTGATGAGACATCACAAGGAGTTAATTGGTCTGTATAGAAAGTCGAGATTTAGATCTCTTTGGCCTGAAATATGTTCAGTATATCAAATATGGACTACTGTAGGGTTGATGAGACATCATAATTAGTTAATTGGTCTGTATAGAAAGTTCAAGATTGAGAACTCCTTGGACTAAAATATATTCAGTATGTCAAATATGGACTACTATATGGTTGATGAGACATCACAAGGATTTAATTGGTCTGTATAGAAAGTCGAGATTTAGAACTCCTTGGCCAAAAATATGTTCAGTTTGTCAAATATGGACTACTGTATGGTTGATGAGACATCAGAAGGAGTCAAATAGTCTGTAATTAAATTTCAATATTGAGAACTCCTTGGCCTGAAATATATTCAGTATGTCAAATATGGACTACAGTATGGTTGATGAGACATCAGAAGGAGTCAAATAGTCTGTAATTAAAGATTGAGAACTCCTTGGCCTGAAATATATTCAGTATGTCAAATATGGACTACTGTATGGTTGATGAGACATCAGAAAGAGTCAATTGGTCTGTATAGAAAGTCAAGATTGAGAACTCCTTGGCCTGAAATATGTTCAGTATATCAAATATGGACTACTGTATGGTTGATGAGACATCAGAAAGAGTCAATTGGTCTGTATAGAAAATGCAAAATTGAGAACTCCTTGGCCTGAAATATGTTCAGTATGTCAAATATGGAATACTGTATGGTTGACGAGACATCAGAAGGAGTCAAATAGTCTGTAATTAAATTTCATAATTGAGAACTCCTTGGCCTGAAATATATTCAGTATGTCAAATATGGACTACAGTATGGTTGATGAGACATCAGAAGGAGTCAAATAGTCTGTATAGAAAGTCAAGATTGAGAACTCCTTGGCCTGAAATATGTTCAGTATATCAAATATGGACTACTCTATGGTTGATGAGACATCAGAAAGAGTCAATTGGTCTGTATAGAAAATGCAAAATTGAGAACTCCTTGGCCTGAAATATGTTCAGTATGTCAAATATGGACTACTGTAGGTTTGATGAGACATCATAATTAGTTAATTGGTCTGTATAAAAAGTTCAAAATTGAGAACTCCTTGGCTTGAAATATGTTCAGTATATCAAATATGGACTACTGTATGGTTGATGAGACATCAGAAGGAGTCAAATAGTCTGTAATTAAAGATTGAGAACTCCTTGGCCTGAAATATACTAAGTATGTCAAATATGGACTACTGTATGGTTGATGAGACATCAGAAAGAGTCAAATAGTCTGTTTAGAAAGTCAAGATTGAGAACTCCTTGGCCTGAAATATGTTCAGTATATCAAATATGGACTACTGTATGGTTGATGAGACATCAGAGAGAGTTAATTGGTCTGTATAGAAAATGCAAAATTGAGAACTCCTTGGCCTGAAATATGTTCAGTATGTCAAATATGGAATACTGTATGATTGATGAGACATCATAATGAGTCAATTGGTCTGTAAAGAAAATTCAAAATTGAGAACTCCTTGGCCTGAAATATGTTGAGTATGTCAAATATGGAATACTGTATGGTTGATGAGACATCATAATGAGTCAATTGGTCTGTATAGAATGTTCAAGATTGAGAACTCCTTGGCCTAAAATATATTCAGTATGTCAAATATGGACTTACTGTATGGTTGATGAGACATCACAAGGAGTTAATTGGTCTGTATAGAAAGTCGAGATTTAGATCTCTTTGGCCTGAAATATGTTCAGTATATCAAATATGGACTACTGTAGGGTTGATGAGACATCATAATTAGTTAATTGGTCTGTATAGAAAGTTCAAGATTGAGAACTCCCTGGACTAAAATATATTCAGTATGTCAAATATGGACTACTATATGGTTGATGAGACATCACAAGGATTTAATTGGTCTGTATAGAAAGTCGAGATTTAGAACTCCTTGGCCAAAAATATGTTCAGTTTGTCAAATATGGACTACTGTATGGTTGATGAGACATCAGAAGGAGTCAAATAGTCTGTAATTAAATTTCAATATTGAGAACTCCTTGGCCTGAAATATATTCAGTATGTCAAATATGGACTACAGTATGGTTGATGAGACATCAGAAGGAGTCAAATAGTCTGTAATTAAAGATTGAGAACTCCTTGGCCTGAAATATATTCAGTATGTCAAATATGGACTACTGTATGGTTGATGAGACATCAGAAAGAGTCAATTGGTCTGTATAGAAAGTCAAGATTGAGAACTCCTTGGCCTGAAATATGTTCAGTATATCAAATATGGACTACTGTATGGTTGATGAGACATCAGAAAGAGTCAATTGGTCTGTATAGAAAATGCAAAATTGAGAACTCCTTGGCCTGAAATATGTTGAGTATGTCAAATATGGAATACTGTATGGTTGATGAGACATTATAATGAGTCAATTGCTCTGTAAAGAAAATTCAAAATTGAGAATTCCTTGGCCTGAAATATGTTCAGTATATCAAATATGGACTACTGTAGGGTTGATGAGACATCATAATTAGTTAATTGGTCTGTATAGAATGTTCAAGATTGAGAACTCTTTGGCCTAAAATATATTAAGTATGTCAAATATGGACTACTGTATGGTTGATGAGACATCAGAAGGAGTCAATTGGTCTGTATACAAAGTTCAAGATTGAGAACTCCTTGACCTGAAATATGTTCAGTATGACAAATATGGACTACTGTATGGTTGATGAGACATTAGAAGGAGTCAAATAGTCTATAATGAAAGGTTGAGAACTCCTTGGCCTGAAATATATTCAGTATGTCAAATATGGACTACTGTATGGTTGATGAGACATCAGAAGGAGTCAATTGGTCTGTATACAAAGTTCAAGATTGAGAACTCCTTGACCTGAAATATCTTCAGTATGACAAATATGGACTACTGTATGGTTGATGAGACATCAGAGTCAATTGGTCTGTATAGAAAGTCAAGATTGAGAACTCATTGGCCTGAAATATGTTCAGTATGTCAAATATGGACTACTGTAGGCTTGATGAGACATCATAAATAGTTAATTGGTCTGTAAAAAAAGTTCAAAATTGAGAACTCCTTGGCCTGAAATATGTTCAGTATATCAAATATGGACTACTGTAGGGTTGATGAGACATCATAATTAGTTATTTGGTCTGTATAGAAAGTTCAAGATTGAGAACTCCTTGGCCTGGAATATGTTCAGTATATCAAATATGGACAACTGTAGGGTTGATGAGACATCACAAGGAGTTAATTGGTCTGTATAGAAAGTAGAGATTTGGAACTCTTTGGCCAAAAATATGTTCAGTTTGTCAAATATGGACAACTGTATGGTTGATGAGACATCATAATTAGTTATTTGGTCTGTATAGAAAGTCGAGATTTAGAACTCCTTGGCCAAAAATATGTTCAGTTTGTCAAATATGGACTACTGTATGGTTGATGAGACATCAGAAGGAGTCAAATAGTCTGTAATTAAATTTCAATATTGAGAACTCCTTGGCCTGAAATATATTCAGTATGTCAAATATGGACTACAGTATGGTTGATGAGACATCAGAAGGAGTCAAATAGTCTGTAATTAAAGATTGAGAACTCCTTGGCCTGAAATATATTCAGTATGTCAAATATGGACTACTGTATGGTTGATGAGACATCAGAAGGAGTCAAATAGTCTGTAATTAAAGATTGAGAACTCCTTGGCCTGAAATATACTAAGTATGTCAATTATGGACTACTGTATGGTTGATGAGACATCAGAAAGAGTCAATTGGTCTGTATAGAAAGTCAAGATTGAGAACTCCTTGGCCTGAAATATGTTCAGTATATCAAATATGGACTACTGTATGGTTGATGAGACATCAGAGAGAGTTAATTGGTCTGTATAGAAAATGCAAAATTGAGAACTCCTTGGCCTGAAATATGTTCAGTATGTCAAATATGGAATACTGTATGATTGATGAGACATCATAATGAGTCAATTGGTCTGTAAAGAAAATTCAAAATTGAGAACTCCTTGGCCTGAAATATGTTGAGTATGTCAAATATGGAATACTGTATGGTTGATGAGACATCATAATGAGTCAATTGGTCTGTAAAGAAAATTCAAAATTGAGAACTCCTTGGCCTGAAATATGTTCAGTATATCAAATATGGACTACTGTAGGGTTAATGAGACATCATAATTAGTTAATTGGTCTGTATAGAATGTTCAAGATTGAGAACTCCTTGGCCTAAAATATATTCAGTATGTCAAATATGGACTACTGTATGGTTGATGAGACATCAGGAGTCAATTGGTCTGTATAGAAAGTTCAAGATTGAGAACTCCTTGGCCTGTAATATGTTCAGTATATCAAATATGGACTACTGTAGGGTTGATGAGACATCATAATTAGTTATTTGGTCTGTATAGAAAGTTCAAGATTGAGATCTCCTTGGCCTGAAATATGTTCAGTATATCAAATATGGACTACTGTAGGGTTGATGAGACATCACAAGGAGTTAATTGGTCTGTATAGAAAGTCGAGATTTAGAACTCCTTGGCCAAAAATATGTTCAGTTTGTCAAATATGGACTACTGTATGGTTGATGAGACATCAAAAGGAGTCAAATAGTCTGTAATTAAATTTCAATATTGAGAACTCCTTGGCCTGAAATATGTTCAGTATGTCAAATATGGAATACTGTATGGTTGATGAGACATCATAATGAGTCAATTGGTCTGTAAAGAAAATTCAAAATTGAGAACTCCTTGGCCTGAAATATGTTGAGTATGTCAAATATGGAATACTGTATGGTTGATGAGACATCATAATAACTCAATTGGTCTGTAAAGAAAATTCAAAATTGAGAACTCCTTGGCCTGAAATATGTTCAGTATATCAAATATGGACTACTGTAGGGTTGATGAGACATCACAAGGAGTTAATTGGTCTGTATAGAAAGTAGAGATTTAGAACTCTTTGGCCTGAAATATGTTCAGTTTGTCAAATATGGACTACTGTATGGTTGATGAGACATCATAATTAGTTAATTGGTCTGTATAAAAAGTTCAAAATTGAGATCTCCTTGACCTGATATATGTTCAGTATATCAAATATGGACTACTGTAGGGTTGATGAGACATTATAATTAGTTATTTGGTCTGTATAGAAAGTTCAAGATTGAGAACTCCTTGGCCTGAAATATGTTCAGTATATCAAATATGGACTACTGTATGGTTGATGAGATGTCACAAGGAGTTAATTGGTTTGTATAGAAAGTCAAGACTGAGAAATCCTTGGCCTGAAAAATGTTCAGTATGTCAAATATGGACTACTGTAGGTTTGATGAGACATCATAATTAGTTAATTGGTCTGTATAAAAAGTTCAAAATTGAGAACTCCTTGGCTTGAAATATGTTCAGTATATCAAATATGGACTACTGTATGGTTGATGAGACATCAGAAGGAGTCAAATAGTCTGTAATTAAAGATTGAGAACTCCTTGGCCTGAAATATACTAAGTATGTCAAATATGGACTACTGTATGGTTGATGAGACATCAGAAAGAGTCAATTAGTCTGTTTAGAAAGTCAAGATTGAGAACTCCTTGGCCTGAAATATGTTCAGTATATCAAATATGGACTACTGTATGGTTGATGAGACATCAGAGAGAGTTAATTGGTCTGTATAGAAAATGCAAAATTGAGAACTCCTTGGCCTGAAATATGTTCAGTATGTCAAATATGGAATACTGTATGATTGATGAGACATCATAATGAGTCAATTGGTCTGTAAAGAAAATTCAAAATTGAGAACTCCTTGGCCTGAAATATGTTGAGTATGTCAAATATGGAATACTGTATGGTTGATGAGACATCATAATGAGTCAATTGGTCTGTATAGAATGTTCAAGATTGAGAACTCCTTGGCCTAAAATATATTCAGTATGTCAAATATGGACTTACTGTATGGTTGATGAGACATCACAAGGAGTTAATTGGTCTGTATAGAAAGTCGAGATTTAGATCTCTTTGGCCTGAAATATGTTCAGTATATCAAATATGGACTACTGTAGGGTTGATGAGACATCATAATTAGTTAATTGGTCTGTATAGAAAGTTCAAGATTGAGAACTCCCTGGACTAAAATATATTCAGTATGTCAAATATGGACTACTATATGGTTGATGAGACATCACAAGGATTTAATTGGTCTGTATAGAAAGTCGAGATTTAGAACTCCTTGGCCAAAAATATGTTCAGTTTGTCAAATATGGACTACTGTATGGTTGATGAGACATCAGAAGGAGTCAAATAGTCTGTAATTAAATTTCAATATTGAGAACTCCTTGGCCTGAAATATATTCAGTATGTCAAATATGGACTACAGTATGGTTGATGAGACATCAGAAGGAGTCAAATAGTCTGTAATTAAAGATTGAGAACTCCTTGGCCTGAAATATATTCAGTATGTCAAATATGGACTACTGTATGGTTGATGAGACATCAGAAAGAGTCAATTGGTCTGTATAGAAAGTCAAGATTGAGAACTCCTTGGCCTGAAATATGTTCAGTATATCAAATATGGACTGCTGTATGGTTGATGAGACATCAGAAAGAGTCAATTGGTCTGTATAGAAAATGCAAAATTGAGAACTCCTTGGCCTGAAATATGTTGAGTATGTCAAATATGGAATACTGTATGGTTGATGAGACATTATAATGAGTCAATTGCTCTGTAAAGAAAATTCAAAATTGAGAATTCCTTGGCCTGAAATATGTTCAGTATATCAAATATGGACTACTGTAGGGTTGATGAGACATCATAATTAGTTAATTGGTCTGTATAGAATGTTCAAGATTGAGAACTCTTTGGCCTAAAATATATTAAGTATGTCAAATATGGACTACTGTATGGTTGATGAGACATCAGAAGGAGTCAATTGGTCTGTATACAAAGTTCAAGATTGAGAACTCCTTGACCTGAAATATGTTCAGTATGACAAATATGGACTACTGTATGGTTGATGAGACATTAGAAGGAGTCAAATAGTCTATAATGAAAGGTTGAGAACTCCTTGGCCTGAAATATATTCAGTATGTCAAATATGGACTACTTTATGGTTGATGAGACATCAGAAGGAGTCAATTGGTCTGTATACAAAGTTCAAGATTGAGAACTCCTTGACCTGAAATATCTTCAGTATGACAAATATGGACTACTGTATGGTTGATGAGACATCAGAGTCAATTGGTCTGTATAGAAAGTCAAGATTGAGAACTCATTGGCCTGAAATATGTTCAGTATGTCAAATATGGACTACTGTAGGCTTGATGAGACATCATAAATAGTTAATTGGTCTGTAAAAAAAGTTCAAAATTGAGAACTCCTTGGCCTGAAATATGTTCAGTATATCAAATATGGACTACTGTAGGGTTGATGAGACATCATAATTAGTTATTTGGTCTGTATAGAAAGTTCAAGATTGAGAACTCCTTGGCCTGGAATATGTTCAGTATATCAAATATGGACAACTGTAGGGTTGATGAGACATCACAAGGAGTTAATTGGTCTGTATAGAAAGTAGAGATTTAAAACTCTTTGGCCAAAAATATGTTCAGTTTGTCAAATATGGACTACTGTATGGTTGATGAGACATCATAATTAGTTATTTGGTCTGTATAGAAAGTCGAGATTTAGAACTCCTTGGCCAAAAATATGTTCAGTTTGTCAAATATGGACTACTGTATGGTTGATGAGACATCAGAAGGAGTCAAATAGTCTGTAATTAAATTTCAATATTGAGAACTCCTTGGCCTGAAATATATTCAGTATGTCAAATATGGACTACAGTATGGTTGATGAGACATCAGAAGGAGTCAAATAGTCTGTAATTAAAGATTGAGAACTCCTTGGCCTGAAATATATTCAGTATGTCAAATATGGACTACTGTATGGTTGATGAGACATCAGAAGGAGTCAAATAGTCTGTAATTAAAGATTGAGAACTCCTTGGCCTGAAATATACTAAGTATGTCAAATATGGACTACTGTATGGTTGATGAGACATCAGAAAGTCAATTGGTCTGTATAGAAAGTCAAGATTGAGAACTCCTTGGCCTGAAATATGTTCAGTATATCAAATATGGACTACTGTATGGTTGATGAGACATCAGAGAGAGTTAATTGGTCTGTATAGAAAATGCAAAATTGAGAACTCCTTGGCCTGAAATATGTTCAGTATGTCAAATATGGAATACTGTATGATTGATGAGACATCATAATGAGTCAATTGGTCTGTAAAGAAAATTCAAAATTGAGAACTCCTTGGCCTGAAATATGTTGAGTATGTCAAATATGGAATACTGTATGGTTGATGAGACATCATAATGAGTCAATTGGTCTGTACAGAATGTTCAAGATTGAGAACTCCTTGGCCTAAAATATATTCAGTATGTCAAATATGGACTTACTGTATGGTTGATGAGACATCACAAGGAGTTAATTGGTCTGTATAGAAAGTCGAGATTTAGATCTCTTTGGCCTGAAATATGTTCAGTATATCAAATATGGACTACTGTAGGGTTGATGAGACATCATAATTAGTTAATTGGTCTGTATAGAAAGTTCAAGATTGAGAACTCCTTGGACTAAAATATATTCAGTATGTCAAATATGGACTACTATATGGTTGATGAGACATCACAAGGATTTAATTGGTCTGTATAGAAAGTCGAGATTTAGAACTCCTTGGCCAAAAATATGTTCAGTTTGTCAAATATGGACTACTGTATGGTTGATGAGACATCAGAAGGAGTCAAATAGTCTGTAATTAAATTTCAATATTGAGAACTCCTTGGCCTGAAATATATTCAGTATGTCAAATATGGACTACAGTATGGTTGATGAGACATCAGAAGGAGTCAAATAGTCTGTAATTAAAGATTGAGAACTCCTTGGCCTGAAATATATTCAGTATGTCAAATATGGACTACTGTATGGTTGATGAGACATCAGAAAGAGTCAATTGGTCTGTATAGAAAGTCAAGATTGAGAACTCCTTGGCCTGAAATATGTTCAGTATATCAAATATGGACTACTGTATGGTTGATGAGACATCAGAAAGAGTCAATTGGTCTGTATAGAAAATGCAAAATTGAGAACTCCTTGGCCTGAAATATGTTCAGTATGTCAAATATGGAATACTGTATGGTTGACGAGACATCAGAAGGAGTCAAATAGTCTGTAATTAAATTTCATAATTGAGAACTCCTTGGCCTGAAATATATTCAGTATGTCAAATATGGACTACAGTATGGTTGATGAGACATCAGAAGGAGTCAAATAGTCTGTATAGAAAGTCAAGATTGAGAACTCCTTGGCCTGAAATATGTTCAGTATATCAAATATGGACTACTCTATGGTTGATGAGACATCAGAAAGAGTCAATTGGTCTGTATAGAAAATGCAAAATTGAGAACTCCTTGGCCTGAAATATGTTCAGTATGTCAAATATGGAATACTGTATGGTTGATGAGACATCATAATGAGTCAATTGGTCTGTAAAGAAAATTCAAAATTGAGAACTCCTTGGCCTGAAATATGTTCAGTATATCAAATATGGACTACTGTAGGGTTAATGAGACATCATAATTAGTTAATTGGTCTCTATAGAATGTTCAAGATTGAGAACTCCTTGGCCTAAAATATATTCAGTATGTCAAATATGGACTACTGTATGGTTGATGAGACATCAGGAGTCAATTGGTCTGTATAGAAAGTTCAAGATTGAGAACTCCTTGGCCTGTAATATGTTCAGTATATCAAATATGGACTACTGTAGGGTTGATGAGACATCATAATTAGTTATTTGGTCTGTATAGAAAGTTCAAGATTGAGATCTCCTTGGCCTGAAATATGTTCAGTATATCAAATATGGACTACTGTAGGGTTGATGAGACATCACAAGGAGTTAATTGGTCTGTATAGAAAGTCGAGATTTAGAACTCCTTGGCCAAAAATATGTTCAGTTTGTCAAATATGGACTACTGTATGGTTGATGAGACATCAGAAGGAGTCAAATAGTCTGTAATTAAATTTCAATATTGAGAACTCCTTGGCCTGAAATATATTCAGTATGTCAAATATGGACTACAGTATGGTTGATGAGACATCAGAAGGAGTCAAATAGTCTGTAATTAAAGATTGAGAACTCCTTGGCCTGAAATATATTCAGTATGTCAAATATGGACTACTGTATGGTTGATGAGACATCAGAAAGAGTCAATTGGTCTGTATAGAAAGTCAAGATTGAGAACTCCTTGGCCTGAAATATGTTCAGTATATCAAATATGGACTACTGTATGGTTGATGAGACATCAGAAAGAGTCAATTGGTCTGTATAGAAAATGCAAAATTGAGAACTCCTTGGCCTGAAATATGTTCAGTATGTCAAATATGGAATACTGTATGGTTGACGAGACATCAGAAGGAGTCAAATAGTCTGTAATTAAATTTCATAATTGAGAACTCCTTGGCCTGAAATATATTCAGTATGTCAAATATGGACTACAGTATGGTTGATGAGACATCAGAAGGAGTCAAATAGTCTGTAATTAAAGATTGAGAACTCCTTGGCCTGAAATATATTCAGTATGTCAAATATGGACTACTGTATGGTTGATGAGACATCAGAAAGAGTCAATTGGTCTGTATAGAAAGTCAAGATTGAGAACTCCTTGGCCTGAAATATGTTCAGTATATCAAATATGGACTACTCTATGGTTGATGAGACATCAGAAAGAGTCAATTGGTCTGTATAGAAAATGCAAAATTGAGAACTCCTTGGCCTGAAATATGTTCAGTATGTCAAATATGGAATACTGTATGGTTGATGAGACATCATAATGAGTCAATTGGTCTGTAAAGAAAATTCAAAATTGAGAACTCCTTGGCCTGAAATATGTTCAGTATATCAAATATGGACTACTGTAGGGTTAATGAGACATCATAATTAGTTAATTGGTCTCTATAGAATGTTCAAGATTGAGAACTCCTTGGCCTAAAATATATTCAGTATGTCAAATATGGACTACTGTATGGTTGATGAGACATCAGGAGTCAATTGGTCTGTATAGAAAGTTCAAGATTGAGAACTCCTTGGCCTGTAATATGTTCAGTATATCAAATATGGACTACTGTAGGGTTGATGAGACATCATAATTAGTTATTTGGTCTGTATAGAAAGTTCAAGATTGAGATCTCCTTGGCCTGAAATATGTTCAGTATATCAAATATGGACTACTGTAGGGTTGATGAGACATCACAAGGAGTTAATTGGTCTGTATAGAAAGTCGAGATTTAGAACTCCTTGGCCAAAAATATGTTCAGTTTGTCAAATATGGACTACTGTATGGTTGATGAGACATCAAAAGGAGTCAAATAGTCTGTAATTAAATTTCAATATTGAGAACTCCTTGGCCTGAAATATGTTCAGTATGTCAAATATGGAATACTGTATGGTTGATGAGACATCATAATGAGTCAATTGGTCTGTAAAGAAAATTCAAAATTGAGAACTCCTTGGCCTGAAATATGTTGAGTATGTCAAATATGGAATACTGTATGGTTGATGAGACATCATAATAACTCAATTGGTCTGTAAAGAAAATTCAAAATTGAGAACTCCTTGGCCTGAAATATGTTCAGTATATCAAATATGGACTACTGTAGGGTTGATGAGACATCACAAGGAGTTAATTGGTCTGTATAGAAAGTAGAGATTTAGAACTCTTTGGCCTGAAATATGTTCAGTTTGTCAAATATGGACTACTGTATGGTTGATGAGACATCATAATTAGTTAATTGGTCTGTATAAAAAGTTCAAAATTGAGATCTCCTTGACCTGATATATGTTCAGTATATCAAATATGGACTACTGTAGGGTTGATGAGACATTATAATTAGTTATTTGGTCTGTATAGAAAGTTCAAGATTGAGAACTCCTTGGCCTGAAATATGTTCAGTATATCAAATATGGACTACTGTATGGTTGATGAGATGTCACAAGGAGTTAATTGGTTTGTATAGAAAGTCAAGACTGAGAAATCCTTGGCCTGAAAAATGTTCAGTATGTCAAATATGGACTACTGTAGGTTTGATGAGACATCATAATTAGTTAATTGGTCTGTATAAAAAGTTCAAAATTGAGAACTCCTTGGCTTGAAATATGTTCAGTATATCAAATATGGACTACTGTATGGTTGATGAGACATCAGAAGGAGTCAAATAGTCTGTAATTAAAGATTGAGAACTCCTTGGCCTGAAATATACTAAGTATGTCAAATATGGACTACTGTATGGTTGATGAGACATCAGAAAGAGTCAATTAGTCTGTTTAGAAAGTCAAGATTGAGAACTCCTTGGCCTGAAATATGTTCAGTATATCAAATATGGACTACTGTATGGTTGATGAGACATCAGAGAGAGTTAATTGGTCTGTATAGAAAATGCAAAATTGAGAACTCCTTGGCCTGAAATATGTTCAGTATGTCAAATATGGAATACTGTATGATTGATGAGACATCATAATGAGTCAATTGGTCTGTAAAGAAAATTCAAAATTGAGAACTCCTTGGCCTGAAATATGTTGAGTATGTCAAATATGGAATACTGTATGGTTGATGAGACATCATAATGAGTCAATTGGTCTGTATAGAATGTTCAAGATTGAGAACTCCTTGGCCTAAAATATATTCAGTATGTCAAATATGGACTTACTGTATGGTTGATGAGACATCACAAGGAGTTAATTGGTCTGTATAGAAAGTCGAGATTTAGATCTCTTTGGCCTGAAATATGTTCAGTATATCAAATATGGACTACTGTAGGGTTGATGAGACATCATAATTAGTTAATTGGTCTGTATAGAAAGTTCAAGATTGAGAACTCCCTGGACTAAAATATATTCAGTATGTCAAATATGGACTACTATATGGTTGATGAGACATCACAAGGATTTAATTGGTCTGTATAGAAAGTCGAGATTTAGAACTCCTTGGCCAAAAATATGTTCAGTTTGTCAAATATGGACTACTGTATGGTTGATGAGACATCAGAAGGAGTCAAATAGTCTGTAATTAAATTTCAATATTGAGAACTCCTTGGCCTGAAATATATTCAGTATGTCAAATATGGACTACAGTATGGTTGATGAGACATCAGAAGGAGTCAAATAGTCTGTAATTAAAGATTGAGAACTCCTTGGCCTGAAATATATTCAGTATGTCAAATATGGACTACTGTATGGTTGATGAGACATCAGAAAGAGTCAATTGGTCTGTATAGAAAGTCAAGATTGAGAACTCCTTGGCCTGAAATATGTTCAGTATATCAAATATGGACTACTGTATGGTTGATGAGACATCAGAAAGAGTCAATTGGTCTGTATAGAAAATGCAAAATTGAGAACTCCTTGGCCTGAAATATGTTGAGTATGTCAAATATGGAATACTGTATGGTTGATGAGACATTATAATGAGTCAATTGCTCTGTAAAGAAAATTCAAAATTGAGAATTCCTTGGCCTGAAATATGTTCAGTATATCAAATATGGACTACTGTAGGGTTGATGAGACATCATAATTAGTTAATTGGTCTGTATAGAATGTTCAAGATTGAGAACTCTTTGGCCTAAAATATATTAAGTATGTCAAATATGGACTACTGTATGGTTGATGAGACATCAGAAGGAGTCAATTGGTCTGTATACAAAGTTCAAGATTGAGAACTCCTTGACCTGAAATATGTTCAGTATGACAAATATGGACTACTGTATGGTTGATGAGACATTAGAAGGAGTCAAATAGTCTATAATGAAAGGTTGAGAACTCCTTGGCCTGAAATATATTCAGTATGTCAAATATGGACTACTTTATGGTTGATGAGACATCAGAAGGAGTCAATTGGTCTGTATACAAAGTTCAAGATTGAGAACTCCTTGACCTGAAATATCTTCAGTATGACAAATATGGACTACTGTATGGTTGATGAGACATCAGAGTCAATTGGTCTGTATAGAAAGTCAAGATTGAGAACTCATTGGCCTGAAATATGTTCAGTATGTCAAATATGGACTACTGTAGGCTTGATGAGACATCATAAATAGTTAATTGGTCTGTAAAAAAAGTTCAAAATTGAGAACTCCTTGGCCTGAAATATGTTCAGTATATCAAATATGGACTACTGTAGGGTTGATGAGACATCATAATTAGTTATTTGGTCTGTATAGAAAGTTCAAGATTGAGAACTCCTTGGCCTGGAATATGTTCAGTATATCAAATATGGACAACTGTAGGGTTGATGAGACATCACAAGGAGTTAATTGGTCTGTATAGAAAGTAGAGATTTGGAACTCTTTGGCCAAAAATATGTTCAGTTTGTCAAATATGGACTACTGTATGGTTGATGAGACATCATAATTAGTTATTTGGTCTGTATAGAAAGTCGAGATTTAGAACTCCTTGGCCAAAAATATGTTCAGTTTGTCAAATATGGACTACTGTATGGTTGATGAGACATCAGAAGGAGTCAAATAGTCTGTAATTAAATTTCAATATTGAGAACTCCTTGGCCTGAAATATATTCAGTATGTCAAATATGGACTACAGTATGGTTGATGAGACATCAGAAGGAGTCAAATAGTCTGTAATTAAAGATTGAGAACTCCTTGGCCTGAAATATATTCAGTATGTCAAATATGGACTACTGTATGGTTGATGAGACATCAGAAGGAGTCAAATAGTCTGTAATTAAAGATTGAGAACTCCTTGGCCTGAAATATACTAAGTATGTCAAATATGGACTACTGTATGGTTGATGAGACATCAGAAAGAGTCAATTGGTCTGTATAGAAAGTCAAGATTGAGAACTCCTTGGCCTGAAATATGTTCAGTATATCAAATATGGACTACTGTATGGTTGATGAGACATCAGAGAGAGTTAATTGGTCTGTATAGAAAATGCAAAATTGAGAACTCCTTGGCCTGAAATATGTTCAGTATGTCAAATATGGAATACTGTATGATTGATGAGACATCATAATGAGTCAATTGGTCTGTAAAGAAAATTCAAAATTGAGAACTCCTTGGCCTGAAATATGTTGAGTATGTCAAATATGGAATACTGTATGGTTGATGAGACATCATAATGAGTCAATTGGTCTGTACAGAATGTTCAAGATTGAGAACTCCTTGGCCTAAAATATATTCAGTATGTCAAATATGGACTTACTGTATGGTTGATGAGACATCACAAGGAGTTAATTGGTCTGTATAGAAAGTCGAGATTTAGATCTCTTTGGCCTGAAATATGTTCAGTATATCAAATATGGACTACTGTAGGGTTGATGAGACATCATAATTAGTTAATTGGTCTGTATAGAAAGTTCAAGATTGAGAACTCCTTGGACTAAAATATATTCAGTATGTCAAATATGGACTACTATATGGTTGATGAGACATCACAAGGATTTAATTGGTCTGTATAGAAAGTCGAGATTTAGAACTCCTTGGCCAAAAATATGTTCAGTTTGTCAAATATGGACTACTGTATGGTTGATGAGACATCAGAAGGAGTCAAATAGTCTGTAATTAAATTTCAATATTGAGAACTCCTTGGCCTGAAATATATTCAGTATGTCAAATATGGACTACAGTATGGTTGATGAGACATCAGAAGGAGTCAAATAGTCTGTAATTAAAGATTGAGAACTCCTTGGCCTGAAATATATTCAGTATGTCAAATATGGACTACTGTATGGTTGATGAGACATCAGAAAGAGTCAATTGGTCTGTATAGAAAGTCAAGATTGAGAACTCCTTGGCCTGAAATATGTTCAGTATATCAAATATGGACTACTGTATGGTTGATGAGACATCAGAAAGAGTCAATTGGTCTGTATAGAAAATGCAAAATTGAGAACTCCTTGGCCTGAAATATGTTCAGTATGTCAAATATGGAATACTGTATGGTTGACGAGACATCAGAAGGAGTCAAATAGTCTGTAATTAAATTTCATAATTGAGAACTCCTTGGCCTGAAATATATTCAGTATGTCAAATATGGACTACAGTATGGTTGATGAGACATCAGAAGGAGTCAAATAGTCTGTAATTAAAGATTGAGAACTCCTTGGCCTGAAATATATTCAGTATGTCAAATATGGACTACTGTATGGTTGATGAGACATCAGAAAGAGTCAATTGGTCTGTATAGAAAGTCAAGATTGAGAACTCCTTGGCCTGAAATATGTTCAGTATATCAAATATGGACTACTCTATGGTTGATGAGACATCAGAGAGAGTCAATTGGTCTGTATAGAAAATGCAAAATTGAGAACTCCTTGGCCTGAAATATGTTCAGTATGTCAAATATGGAATACTGTATGGTTGATGAGACATCATAATGAGTCAATTGGTCTGTAAAGAAAATTCAAAATTGAGAACTCCTTGGCCTGAAATATGTTCAGTATATCAAATATGGACTACTGTAGGGTTAATGAGACATCATAATTAGTTAATTGGTCTGTATAGAATGTTCAAGATTGAGAACTCCTTGGCCTAAAATATATTCAGTATGTCAAATATGGACTACTGTATGGTTGATGAGACATCAGCAGTCAATTGGTCTGTATAGAAAGTTCAAGATTGAGAACTCCTTGGCCTGTAATATGTTCAGTATATCAAATATGGACTACTGTAGGGTTGATGAGACATCATAATTAGTTATTTGGTCTGTATAGAAAGTTCAAGATTGAGATCTCCTTGGCCTGAAATATGTTCAGTATATCAAATATGGACTACTGTAGGGTTGATGAGACATCACAAGGAGTTAATTGGTCTGTATAGAAAGTCGAGATTTAGAACTCCTTGGCCAAAAATATGTTCAGTTTGTCAAATATGGACTACTGTATGGTTGATGAGACATTAGAAGGAGTCAAATAGTCTATAATGAAAGGTTGAGAACTCCTTGGCCTGAAATATATTCAGTATGTCAAATATGGACTACTGTATGGTTGATGAGACATCAGAAGGAGTCAATTGGTCTGTATACAAAGTTCAAGATTGAGAACTCCTTGACCTGAAATATCTTCAGTATGACAAATATGGACTACTGTATGGTTGATGAGACATCAGAGTCAATTGGTCTGTATAGAAAGTCAAGATTGAGAACTCATTGGCCTGAAATATGTTCAGTATGTCAAATATGGACTACTGTAGGCTTGATGAGACATCATAAATAGTTAATTGGTCTGTATAGAAAGTCGAGATTTAGAACTCCTTGGCCAAAAATATGTTCAGTTTGTCAAATATGGACTACTGTATGGTTGATGAGACATCAGAAGGAGTCAAATAGTCTGTAATTAAATTTCAATATTGAGAACTCCTTGGCCTGAAATATATTCAGTATGTCAAATATGGACTACAGTATGGTTGATGAGACATCAGAAGGAGTCAAATAGTCTGTAATTAAAGATTGAGAACTCCTTGGCCTGAAATATATTCAGTATGTCAAATATGGACTACTGTATGGTTGATGAGACATCAGAAAGAGTCAATTGGTCTGTATAGAAAGTCAAGATTGAGAACTCCTTGGCCTGAAATATGTTCAGTATGTCAAATATGGAATACTGTATGGTTGATGAGACATCAGAAGGAGTCAAATAGTCTGTAATTAAATTTCAATATTGAGAACCCCTTGGCCTGAAATATATTCAGTATGTCAAATATGGACTACTGTATGGTTGATGAGACATCAGAAAGAGTCAATTGGTCTGTATAGAAAGTCAAGATTGAGAACTCCTTGGCCTGAAATATATTCAGTATGTCAAATATGGACTACAGTATGGTTGATGAGACATCAGAAGGAGTCAAATAGTCTGTAATTAAAGATTGAGAACTCCTTGGCCTGAAATATATTCAGTATGTCAAATATGGACTACTGTATGGTTGATGAGACATCAGAAAGAGTCAATTGGTCTGTATAGAAAGTCAAGATTGAGAACTCCTTGGCCTGAAATATGTTCAGTATATCAAATATGGACTACTGTATGGTTGATGAGACATCAGAAAGAGTCAATTGGTCTGTATAGAAAATGCAAAATTGAGAACTCCTTGGCCTGAAATATGTTCAGTATGTCAAATATGGAATACTGTATGGTTGATGAGACATCAGAAGGAGTCAAATAGTCTGTAATTAAATTTCAATATTGAGAACCCCTTGGCCTGAAATATGTTCAGTATGTCAAATATGGACTACTGTAGGGTTGATGAGACATCATAATTAGTTAATTGGTCTGTATAGAATGTTCAAGATTGAGAACTCCTTGGCCTGAAATATATTCAGTATGTCAAATATGGACTACTGTATGGTTGATGAGACATCAGAAAGAGTCAATTGGTCTGTATAGAAAGTCAAGATTGAGAACTCCTTGGCCTGAAATATGTTCAGTATATCAAATATGGACTACTGTATGGTTGATGAGACATCAGAAAGAGTCAATTGGTCTGTATAGAAAATGCAAAATTGAGAACTCCTTGGCCTGAAATATGTTGAGTATGTCAAATATGGAATACTGTATGGTTGATGAGACATTATAATGAGTCAATTGCTCTGTAAAGAAAATTCAAAATTGAGAATTCCTTGGCCTGAAATATGTTCAGTATATCAAATATGGACTACTGTAGGGTTGATGAGACATCATAATTAGTTAATTGGTCTGTATAGAATGTTCAAGATTGAGAACTCTTTGGCCTAAAATATATTAAGTATGTCAAATATGGACTACTGTATGGTTGATGAGACATCAGAAGGAGTCAATTGGTCTGTATACAAAGTTCAAGATTGAGAACTCCTTGACCTGAAATATGTTCAGTATGACAAATATGGACTACTGTATGGTTGATGAGACATTAGAAGGAGTCAAATAGTCTATAATGAAAGGTTGAGAACTCCTTGGCCTGAAATATATTCAGTATGTCAAATATGGACTACTTTATGGTTGATGAGACATCAGAAGGAGTCAATTGGTCTGTATACAAAGTTCAAGATTGAGAACTCCTTGACCTGAAATATCTTCAGTATGACAAATATGGACTACTGTATGGTTGATGAGACATCAGAGTCAATTGGTCTGTATAGAAAGTCAAGATTGAGAACTCATTGGCCTGAAATATGTTCAGTATGTCAAATATGGACTACTGTAGGCTTGATGAGACATCATAAATAGTTAATTGGTCTGTAAAAAAAGTTCAAAATTGAGAACTCCTTGGCCTGAAATATGTTCAGTATATCAAATATGGACTACTGTAGGGTTGATGAGACATCATAATTAGTTATTTGGTCTGTATAGAAAGTTCAAGATTGAGAACTCCTTGGCCTGGAATATGTTCAGTATATCAAATATGGACAACTGTAGGGTTGATGAGACATCACAAGGAGTTAATTGGTCTGTATAGAAAGTAGAGATTTGGAACTCTTTGGCCAAAAATATGTTCAGTTTGTCAAATATGGACTACTGTATGGTTGATGAGACATCATAATTAGTTATTTGGTCTGTATAGAAAGTCGAGATTTAGAACTCCTTGGCCAAAAATATGTTCAGTTTGTCAAATATGGACTACTGTATGGTTGATGAGACATCAGAAGGAGTCAAATAGTCTGTAATTAAATTTCAATATTGAGAACTCCTTGGCCTGAAATATATTCAGTATGTCAAATATGGACTACAGTATGGTTGATGAGACATCAGAAGGAGTCAAATAGTCTGTAATTAAAGATTGAGAACTCCTTGGCCTGAAATATATTCAGTATGTCAAATATGGACTACTGTATGGTTGATGAGACATCAGAAGGAGTCAAATAGTCTGTAATTAAAGATTGAGAACTCCTTGGCCTGAAATATACTAAGTATGTCAAATATGGACTACTGTATGGTTGATGAGACATCAGAAAGAGTCAATTGGTCTGTATAGAAAGTCAAGATTGAGAACTCCTTGGCCTGAAATATGTTCAGTATATCAAATATGGACTACTGTATGGTTGATGAGACATCAGAGAGAGTTAATTGGTCTGTATAGAAAATGCAAAATTGAGAACTCCTTGGCCTGAAATATGTTCAGTATGTCAAATATGGAATACTGTATGATTGATGAGACATCATAATGAGTCAATTGGTCTGTAAAGAAAATTCAAAATTGAGAACTCCTTGGCCTGAAATATGTTGAGTATGTCAAATATGGAATACTGTATGGTTGATGAGACATCATAATGAGTCAATTGGTCTGTACAGAATGTTCAAGATTGAGAACTCCTTGGCCTAAAATATATTCAGTATGTCAAATATGGACTTACTGTATGGTTGATGAGACATCACAAGGAGTTAATTGGTCTGTATAGAAAGTCGAGATTTAGATCTCTTTGGCCTGAAATATGTTCAGTATATCAAATATGGACTACTGTAGGGTTGATGAGACATCATAATTAGTTAATTGGTCTGTATAGAAAGTTCAAGATTGAGAACTCCTTGGACTAAAATATATTCAGTATGTCAAATATGGACTACTATATGGTTGATGAGACATCACAAGGATTTAATTGGTCTGTATAGAAAGTCGAGATTTAGAACTCCTTGGCCAAAAATATGTTCAGTTTGTCAAATATGGACTACTGTATGGTTGATGAGACATCAGAAGGAGTCAAATAGTCTGTAATTAAATTTCAATATTGAGAACTCCTTGGCCTGAAATATATTCAGTATGTCAAATATGGACTACAGTATGGTTGATGAGACATCAGAAGGAGTCAAATAGTCTGTAATTAAAGATTGAGAACTCCTTGGCCTGAAATATATTCAGTATGTCAAATATGGACTACTGTATGGTTGATGAGACATCAGAAAGAGTCAATTGGTCTGTATAGAAAGTCAAGATTGAGAACTCCTTGGCCTGAAATATGTTCAGTATATCAAATATGGACTACTGTATGGTTGATGAGACATCAGAAAGAGTCAATTGGTCTGTATAGAAAATGCAAAATTGAGAACTCCTTGGCCTGAAATATGTTCAGTATGTCAAATATGGAATACTGTATGGTTGACGAGACATCAGAAGGAGTCAAATAGTCTGTAATTAAATTTCATAATTGAGAACTCCTTGGCCTGAAATATATTCAGTATGTCAAATATGGACTACAGTATGGTTGATGAGACATCAGAAGGAGTCAAATAGTCTGTAATTAAAGATTGAGAACTCCTTGGCCTGAAATATATTCAGTATGTCAAATATGGACTACTGTATGGTTGATGAGACATCAGAAAGAGTCAATTGGTCTGTATAGAAAGTCAAGATTGAGAACTCCTTGGCCTGAAATATGTTCAGTATATCAAATATGGACTACTCTATGGTTGATGAGACATCAGAGAGAGTCAATTGGTCTGTATAGAAAATGCAAAATTGAGAACTCCTTGGCCTGAAATATGTTCAGTATGTCAAATATGGAATACTGTATGGTTGATGAGACATCATAATGAGTCAATTGGTCTGTAAAGAAAATTCAAAATTGAGAACTCCTTGGCCTGAAATATGTTCAGTATATCAAATATGGACTACTGTAGGGTTAATGAGACATCATAATTAGTTAATTGGTCTGTATAGAATGTTCAAGATTGAGAACTCCTTGGCCTAAAATATATTCAGTATGTCAAATATGGACTACTGTATGGTTGATGAGACATCAGCAGTCAATTGGTCTGTATAGAAAGTTCAAGATTGAGAACTCCTTGGCCTGTAATATGTTCAGTATATCAAATATGGACTACTGTAGGGTTGATGAGACATCATAATTAGTTATTTGGTCTGTATAGAAAGTTCAAGATTGAGATCTCCTTGGCCTGAAATATGTTCAGTATATCAAATATGGACTACTGTAGGGTTGATGAGACATCACAAGGAGTTAATTGGTCTGTATAGAAAGTCGAGATTTAGAACTCCTTGGCCAAAAATATGTTCAGTTTGTCAAATATGGACTACTGTATGGTTGATGAGACATTAGAAGGAGTCAAATAGTCTATAATGAAAGGTTGAGAACTCCTTGGCCTGAAATATATTCAGTATGTCAAATATGGACTACTGTATGGTTGATGAGACATCAGAAGGAGTCAATTGGTCTGTATACAAAGTTCAAGATTGAGAACTCCTTGACCTGAAATATCTTCAGTATGACAAATATGGACTACTGTATGGTTGATGAGACATCAGAGTCAATTGGTCTGTATAGAAAGTCAAGATTGAGAACTCATTGGCCTGAAATATGTTCAGTATGTCAAATATGGACTACTGTAGGCTTGATGAGACATCATAAATAGTTAATTGGTCTGTATAGAAAGTCGAGATTTAGAACTCCTTGGCCAAAAATATGTTCAGTTTGTCAAATATGGACTACTGTATGGTTGATGAGACATCAGAAGGAGTCAAATAGTCTGTAATTAAATTTCAATATTGAGAACTCCTTGGCCTGAAATATATTCAGTATGTCAAATATGGACTACAGTATGGTTGATGAGACATCAGAAGGAGTCAAATAGTCTGTAATTAAAGATTGAGAACTCCTTGGCCTGAAATATATTCAGTATGTCAAATATGGACTACTGTATGGTTGATGAGACATCAGAAAGAGTCAATTGGTCTGTATAGAAAGTCAAGATTGAGAACTCCTTGGCCTGAAATATGTTCAGTATGTCAAATATGGAATACTGTATGGTTGATGAGACATCAGAAGGAGTCAAATAGTCTGTAATTAAATTTCAATATTGAGAACCCCTTGGCCTGAAATATATTCAGTATGTCAAATATGGACTACTGTATGGTTGATGAGACATCAGAAAGAGTCAATTGGTCTGTATAGAAAGTCAAGATTGAGAACTCCTTGGCCTGAAATATATTCAGTATGTCAAATATGGACTACAGTATGGTTGATGAGACATCAGAAGGAGTCAAATAGTCTGTAATTAAAGATTGAGAACTCCTTGGCCTGAAATATATTCAGTATGTCAAATATGGACTACTGTATGGTTGATGAGACATCAGAAAGAGTCAATTGGTCTGTATAGAAAGTCAAGATTGAGAACTCCTTGGCCTGAAATATGTTCAGTATATCAAATATGGACTACTGTATGGTTGATGAGACATCAGAAAGAGTCAATTGGTCTGTATAGAAAATGCAAAATTGAGAACTCCTTGGCCTGAAATATGTTCAGTATGTCAAATATGGAATACTGTATGGTTGATGAGACATCAGAAGGAGTCAAATAGTCTGTAATTAAATTTCAATATTGAGAACCCCTTGGCCTGAAATATGTTCAGTATGTCAAATATGGACTACTGTAGGGTTGATGAGACATCATAATTAGTTAATTGGTCTGTATAGAATGTTCAAGATTGAGAACTCCTTGGCCTAAAATATATTCAGTATGTCAAATATGGACTACTGTATGGTTGATGAGACATCAGGAGTCAATTGGTCTGTATACAAAGTTCAAGATTGAGAACTCCTTGACCTGAAATATGTTCAATATGACAAATATGGACTACTGTATGGTTGATGAGACATTAGAAGGAGTCAAATAGTCTGTAATTAAAGGTTGAGAACTCCTTGGCCTGAAATATATTCAGTTTGTCAAATATGGACTACTGTATGGTTGATGAGACATCAGAGTCAATTGGTCTGTATAGAAAGTCAAGATTGAGAGCTCATTGGCCTGAAATATGTTCAGTATGTCAAATATGGACTACTGTAGGCTTGATGAGACATCATAATTAGTTAATTGGTCTGTAAAAAAAGTTCAAAATTGAGAACTCCTTGGCCTGAAATATGTTCAGTATATCAAATATGGACTACTGTAGGGTTGATGAGACATCACAAGGAGTTAATTGGTCTGTATAGAAAGTCAAGATTTAGAACTCCTTGGCCAAAAATATGTTCAGTTTGTCAAATATGGACTACTGTATGGTTGATGAGACATCGAAAGGAGTCAAATAGTCTGTAATTAAATTTCAATATTGAGAACTCCTTGGCCTGAAATATGTTCAGTATGTCAAATATGGAATACTGTATGGTTGATGAGACATCATAATGAGTCAATTGGTCTGTAAAGAAAATTCAAAATTGAGAACTCCTTGGCCTGAAATATGTTCAGTATATCAAATATGGACTACTGTATGGTTGATGAGATGTCACAAGGAGTTAATTGGTTTGTATAGAAAGTCAAGACTGAGAAATCCTTGGCCTGAAAAATGTTCAGTATGTCAAATATGGACTACTGTAGGTTTGATGAGACATCATAATTAGTTAATTGGTCTGTATAAAAAGTTCAAAATTGAGAACTCCTTGGCTTGAAATATGTTCAGTATATCAAATATGGACTACTGTATGGTTGATGAGACATCAGAGAGAGTTAATTGGTCTGTATAGAAAATGCAAAATTGAGAACTCCTTGGCCTGAAATATGTTCAGTATGTCAAATATGGAATACTGTATGATTGATGAGACATCATAATGAGTCAATTGGTCTGTAAAGAAAATTCAAAATTGAGAACTCCTTGGCCTGAAATATGTTGAGTATGTCAAATATGGAATACTGTATGGTTGATGAGACATCATAATGAGTCAATTGGTCTGTATAGAATGTTCAAGATTGAGAACTCCTTGGCCTAAAATATATTCAGTATGTCAAATATGGACTTACTGTATGGTTGATGAGACATCACAAGGAGTTAATTGGTCTGTATAGAAAGTCGAGATTTAGATCTCTTTGGCCTGAAATATGTTCAGTATATCAAATATGGACTACTGTAGGGTTGATGAGACATCATAATTAGTTAATTGGTCTGTATAGAAAGTTCAAGATTGAGAACTCCCTGGACTAAAATATATTCAGTATGTCAAATATGGACTACTATATGGTTGATGAGACATCACAAGGATTTAATTGGTCTGTATAGAAAGTCGAGATTTAGAACTCCTTGGCCAAAAATATGTTCAGTTTGTCAAATATGGACTACTGTATGGTTGATGAGACATCAGAAGGAGTCAAATAGTCTGTAATTAAATTTCAATATTGAGAACTCCTTGGCCTGAAATATATTCAGTATGTCAAATATGGACTACAGTATGGTTGATGAGACATCAGAAGGAGTCAAATAGTCTGTAGTTAAAGATTGAGAACTCCTTGGCCTGAAATATATTCAGTATGTCAAATATGGACTACTGTATGGTTGATGAGACATCAGAAAGAGTCAATTGGTCTGTATAGAAAGTCAAGATTGAGAACTCCTTGGCCTGAAATATGTTCAGTATATCAAATATGGACTACTGTATGGTTGATGAGACATCAGAAAGAGTCAATTGGTCTGTATAGAAAATGCAAAATTGAGAACTCCTTGGCCTGAAATATGTTCAGTATGTCAAATATGGAATACTGTATGGTTGATGAGACATCATAATGAGTCAATTGGTCTGTAAAGAAAATTCAAAATTGAGAACTCCTTGGCCTGAAATATGTTGAGTATGTCAAATATGGAATACTGTATGGTTGATGAGACATTATAATGAGTCAATTGCTCTGTAAAGAAAATTCAAAATTGAGAATTCCTTGGCCTGAAATATGTTCAGTATATCAAATATGGACTACTGTAGGGTTGATGAGACATCATAATTAGTTAATTGGTCTGTATAGAATGTTCAAGATTGAGAACTCTTTGGCCTAAAATATATTAAGTATGTCAAATATGGACTACTGTATGGTTGATGAGACATCAGAAGGAGTCAATTGGTCTGTATACAAAGTTCAAGTTTGAGAACTCTTTGACCTGAAATATGTTCAGTATGACAAATATGGACTACTGTATGGTTGATGAGACATTAGAAGGAGTCAAATAGTCTATAATGAAAGGTTGAGAACTCCTTGGCCTGAAATATATTCAGTATGTCAAATATGGACTACTGTATGGTTGATGAGACATCAGAAGGAGTCAATTGGTCTGTATACAAAGTTCAAGATTGAGAACTCCTTGACCTGAAATATCTTCAGTATGACAAATATGGACTACTGTATGGTTGATGAGACATCAGAATCAATTGGTCTGTATAGAAAGTCAAGATTGAGAACTCATTGGCCTGAAATATGTTCAGTATGTCAAATATGGACTACTGTAGGCTTGATGAGACATCATAAATAGTTAATTGGTCTGTAAAAAAAGTTCAAAATTGAGAACTCATTGGCCTGAAATATGTTCAGTATTTCAAATATGGACTACTGTAGGGTTGATGAGACATCATAATTAGTTATTTGGTCTGTATAGAAAGTTCAAGATTGAGAACTCCTTGGCCTGGAATATGTTCAGTATATCAAATATGGACAACTGTAGGGTTGATGAGACATCACAAGGAGTTAATTGGTCTGTATAGAAAGTAGAGATTTGGAACTCTTTGGCCAAAAATATGTTCAGTTTGTCAAATATGGACTACTGTATGGTTGATGAGACATCATAATTAGTTATTTGGTCTGTATAGAAAGTCGAGATTTAGAACTCCTTGGCCAAAAATATGTTCAGTTTGTCAAATATGGACTACTGTATGGTTGATGAGACATCAGAAGGAGTCAAATAGTCTGTAATTAAATTTCAATATTGAGAACTCCTTGGCCTGAAATATATTCAGTATGTCAAATATGGACTACAGTATGGTTGATGAGACATCAGAAGGAGTCAAATAGTCTGTAATTAAAGATTGAGAACTCCTTGGCCTGAAATATATTCAGTATGTCAAATATGGACTACTGTATGGTTGATGAGACATCAGAAAGAGTCAATTGGTCTGTATAGAAAGTCAAGATTGAGAACTCCTTGGCCTGAAATATGTTCAGTATATCAAATATGGACTACTGTATGGTTGATGAGACATCAGAAAGAGTCAATTGGTCTGTATAGAAAATGCAAAATTGAGAACTCCTTGGCCTGAAATATGTTCAGTATGTCAAATATGGAATACTGTATGGTTGATGAGACATCATAATGAGTCAATTGGTCTGTAAAGAAAATTCAAAATTGAGAACTCCTTGGCCTGAAATATGTTGAGTATGTCAAATATGGAATACTGTATGGTTGATGAGACATCATAATAACTCAATTGGTCTGTAAAGAAAATTCAAAATTGAGAACTCCTTGGCCTGAAATATGTTCAGTATATCAAATATGGACTACTGTAGGGTTGATGAGACATCACAAGGAGTTAATTGGTCTGTATAGAAAGTAGAGATTTAGAACTCTTTGGCCTGAAATATGTTCAGTTTGTCAAATATGGACTACTGTATGGTTGATGAGACATAAGAAAGAGTCAATTAGTCTGTATAGAAAATTCAAATTTGAGAACTCCTTTGCCTGAAATATGTTCACTATATCAAATATGGACTACTGTAGGGTTGTTGAGACATCATAATTAGTTAATTGGTCTGTATAAAAAGTTCAAAATTGAGATCTCCTTGACCTGAAATATGTTCAGTATATCAAATATGGACTACTGTAGGGTTGATGAGACATTATAATTAGTTATTTGGTCTGTATAGAAAGTTCAAGATTGAGAACTCCTTGGCCTGAAATATGTTCAGTATATCAAATATGGACTACTGTAGGGTTGATGAGACATCATAATTAGTTATTTGGTCTGTATACAAAGTTCAAGATTGAGAACTCCTTGACCTGAAATATGTTCAGTATGACAAATATGGACTACTGTATGGTTGATGAGACATTAGAAGGAGTCAAATAGTCTATAATGAAAGGTTGAGAACTCCTTGGCCTGAAATATATTCAGTATGTCAAATATGGACTACTGTATGGTTGATGAGACATCAGAAGGAGTCAATTGGTCTGTATACAAAGTTCAAGATTGAGAACTCCTTGACCTGAAATATCTTCAGTATGACAAATATGGACTACTGTATGGTTGATGAGACATCAGAGTCAATTGGTCTGTATAGAAAGTCAAGATTGAGAACTCATTGGCCTGAAATATGTTCAGTATGTCAAATATGGACTACTGTAGGCTTGATGAGACATCATAAATAGTTAATTGGTCTGTAAAAAAAGTTCAAAATTGAGAACTCCTTGGCCTGAAATATGTTCAGTATATCAAATATGGACTACTGTAGGGTTGATGAGACATCATAATTAGTTATTTGGTCTGTATAGAAAGTTCAAGATTGAGAACTCCTTGGCCTGGAATATGTTCAGTATATCAAATATGGACAACTGTAGGGTTGATGAGACATCACAAGGAGTTAATTGGTCTGTATAGAAAGTAGAGATTTGGAACTCTTTGGTCAAAAATATGTTCAGTTTGTCAAATATGGACTACTGTATGGTTGATGAGACATCATAATTAGTTATTTGGTCTGTATAGAAAGTCGAGATTTAGAACTCCTTGGCCAAAAATATGTTCAGTTTGTCAAATATGGACTACTGTATGGTTGATGAGACATCAGAAGGAGTCAAATAGTCTGTAATTAAATTTCAATATTGAGAACTCCTTGGCCTGAAATATATTCAGTATGTCAAATATGGACTACTGTATGGTTGATGAGACATCAGAAGGAGTCAATTGGTCTGTATACAAAGTTCAAGATTGAGAACTCCTTGACCTGAAATATCTTCAGTATGACAAATATGGACTACTGTATGGCTGATGAGACATCAGAGTCAATTGGTCTGTATAGAAAGTCAAGATTGAGAACTCATTGGCCTGAAATATGTTCAGTATGTCAAATATGGACTACTGTAGGCTTGATGAGACATCATAAATAGTTAATTGGTCTGTAAAAAAAGTTCAAAATTGAGAACTCCTTGGCCTGAAATATGTTCAGTATATCAAATATGGACTACTGTAGGGTTGATGAGACATCATAATTAGTTATTTGGTCTGTATAGAAAGTTCAAGATTGAGAACTCCTTGGCCTGGAATATGTTCAGTATATCAAATATGGACAACTGTAGGGTTGATGAGACATCACAAGGAGTTAATTGGTCTGTATAGAAAGTAGAGATTTGGAACTCTTTGGTCAAAAATATGTTCAGTTTGTCAAATATGGACTACTGTATGGTTGATGAGACATCATAATTAGTTATTTGGTCTGTATAGAAAGTCGAGATTTAGAACTCCTTGGCCAAAAATATGTTCAGTTTGTCAAATATGGACTACTGTATGGTTGATGAGACATCAGAAGGAGTCAAATAGTCTGTAATTAAATTTCAATATTGAGAACTCCTTGGCCTTAAATATATTCAGTATGTCAAATATGGACTACAGTATGGTTGATGAGACTTCAGAAGGAGTCAAATAGTCTGTAATTAAAGATTTTGAACTCCTTGGCCTGAAATATATTCAGTATGTCAAATATGGACTACTGTATGATTGATGAGACATCAGAAAGAGTCAATTGGTCTGTATAGAAAGTCAAGATTGAGAACTCCTTGGCCTGAAATATGTTCAGTATATCAAATATGGACTACTGTATGGTTGATGAGACATCAGAAAGAGTCAATTGGTCTGTATAGAAAATGCAAAATTGAGAACTCCTTGGCCTGAAATATGTTCAGTATATCAAATATGGACTACTGTATGGTTGATGAGACATCAGAAAGAGTCAATTGGTCTGTATAGAAAATGCAAAATTGAGAACTCCTTGGCCTGAAATATGTTCAGTATGTCAAATATGGAATACTGTATGGTTGATGAGACATTATAATGAGTCAATTGCTCTGTAAAGAAAATTCAAAATTGAGAATTCCTTGGCCTGAAATATGTTCAGTATATCAAATATGGACTACTGTAGGGTTGATGAGACATCATAATTAGTTAATTGGTCTGTATAGAATGTTCAAGATTGAGAACTCTTTGGCCTAAAATATATTAAGTATGTCAAATATGGACTACTGTATGGTTGATGAGACATCAGAAGGAGTCAATTGGTCTGTATACAAAGTTCAAGTTTGAGAACTCTTTGACCTGAAATATGTTCAGTATGACAAATATGGACTACTGTATGGTTGATGAGACATTAGAAGGAGTCAAATAGTCTATAATGAAAGGTTGAGAACTCCTTGGCCTGAAATATATTCAGTATGTCAAATATGGACTACTGTATGGTTGATGAGACATCAGAAGGAGTCAATTGGTCTGTATACAAAGTTCAAGATTGAGAACTCCTTGACCTGAAATATCTTCAGTATGACAAATATGGACTACTGTATGGTTGATGAGACATCAGAATCAATTGGTCTGTATAGAAAGTCAAGATTGAGAACTCATTGGCCTGAAATATGTTCAGTATGTCAAATATGGACTACTGTAGGCTTGATGAGACATCATAAATAGTTAATTGGTCTGTAAAAAAAGTTCAAAATTGAGAACTCCTTGGCCTGAAATATGTTCAGTATTTCAAATATGGACTACTGTAGGGTTGATGAGACATCATAATTAGTTATTTGGTCTGTATAGAAAGTTCAAGATTGAGAACTCCTTGGCCTGGAATATGTTCAGTATATCAAATATGGACAACTGTAGGGTTGATGAGACATCACAAGGAGTTAATTGGTCTGTATAGAAAGTAGAGATTTGGAACTCTTTGGCCAAAAATATGTTCAGTTTGTCAAATATGGACTACTGTATGGTTGATGAGACATCATAATTAGTTATTTGGTCTGTATAGAAAGTCGAGATTTAGAACTCCTTGGCCAAAAATATGTTCAGTTTGTCAAATATGGACTACTGTATGGTTGATGAGACATCAGAAGGAGTCGAATAGTCTGTAATTAAATTTCAATATTGAGAACTCCTTGCCCTGAAATATATTCAGTATGTCAAATATGGACTACAGTATGGTTGATGAGACATCAGAAGGAGTCAAATAGTCTGTAATTAAAGATTGAGAACTCCTTGGCCTGAAATATATTCAGTATGTCAAATATGGACTACTGTATGGTTGATGAGACATCAGAAAGAGTCAATTGGTCTGTATAGAAAGTCAAGATTGAGAACTCCTTGGCCTGAAATATGTTCAGTATATCAAATATGGACTACTGTATGGTTGATGAGACATCAGAAAGAGTCAATTGGTCTGTATAGAAAATGCAAAATTGAGAACTCCTTGGCCTGAAATATGTTCAGTATGTCAAATATGGAATACTGTATGGTTGATGAGACATCAGAAGGAGTCAAATAGTCTGTAATTAAATTTCAATATTGAGAACCCCTTGGCCTGAAATATATTCAGTATGTCAAATATGGACTACTGTATGGTTGATGAGACATCAGAAAGAGTCAATTGGTCTGTATAGAAAGTCAAGATTGAGAACTCCTTGGCCTGAAATATGTTCAGTATGTCAAATATGGACTACTGTAGGCTTGATGAGACATCAGAAGGAGTCAATTGGTCTGTATACAAAGTTCAAGATTGAGAACTCCTTGACCTGAAATATCTTCAGTATGACAAATATGGACTACTGTATGGTTGATGAGACATCAGAATCAATTGGTCTGTATAGAAAGTCAAGATTGAGAACTCATTGGCCTGAAATATGTTCAGTATGTCAAATATGGACTACTGTAGGCTTGATGAGACATCATAAATAGTTAATTGGTCTGTAAAAAAAGTTCAAAATTGAGAACTCATTGGCCTGAAATATGTTCAGTATTTCAAATATGGACTACTGTAGGGTTGATGAGACATCATAATTAGTTATTTGGTCTGTATAGAAAGTTCAAGATTGAGAACTCCTTGGCCTGGAATATGTTCAGTATATCAAATATGGACAACTGTAGGGTTGATGAGACATCACAAGGAGTTAATTGGTCTGTATAGAAAGTAGAGATTTGGAACTCTTTGGCCAAAAATATGTTCAGTTTGTCAAATATGGACTACTGTATGGTTGATGAGACATCATAATTAGTTATTTGGTCTGTATAGAAAGTCGAGATTTAGAACTCCTTGGCCAAAAATATGTTCAGTTTGTCAAATATGGACTACTGTATGGTTGATGAGACATCAGAAGGAGTCAAATAGTCTGTAATTAAATTTCAATATTGAGAACTCCTTGGCCTGAAATATATTCAGTATGTCAAATATGGACTACAGTATGGTTGATGAGACATCAGAAGGAGTCAAATAGTCTGTAATTAAAGATTGAGAACTCCTTGGCCTGAAATATATTCAGTATGTCAAATATGGACTACTGTATGGTTGATGAGACATCAGAAAGAGTCAATTGGTCTGTATAGAAAGTCAAGATTGAGAACTCCTTGGCCTGAAATATGTTCAGTATATCAAATATGGACTACTGTATGGTTGATGAGACATCAGAAAGAGTCAATTGGTCTGTATAGAAAATGCAAAATTGAGAACTCCTTGGCCTGAAATATGTTCAGTATGTCAAATATGGAATACTGTATGGTTGATGAGACATCATAATGAGTCAATTGGTCTGTAAAGAAAATTCAAAATTGAGAACTCCTTGGCCTGAAATATGTTGAGTATGTCAAATATGGAATACTGTATGGTTGATGAGACATCATAATAACTCAATTGGTCTGTAAAGAAAATTCAAAATTGAGAACTCCTTGGCCTGAAATATGTTCAGTATATCAAATATGGACTACTGTAGGGTTGATGAGACATCACAAGGAGTTAATTGGTCTGTATAGAAAGTAGAGATTTAGAACTCTTTGGCCTGAAATATGTTCAGTTTGTCAAATATGGACTACTGTATGGTTGATGAGACATAAGAAAGAGTCAATTAGTCTGTATAGAAAATTCAAATTTGAGAACTCCTTTGCCTGAAATATGTTCACTATATCAAATATGGACTACTGTAGGGTTGTTGAGACATCATAATTAGTTAATTGGTCTGTATAAAAAGTTCAAAATTGAGATCTCCTTGACCTGAAATATGTTCAGTATATCAAATATGGACTACTGTAGGGTTGATGAGACATTATAATTAGTTATTTGGTCTGTATAGAAAGTTCAAGATTGAGAACTCCTTGGCCTGAAATATGTTCAGTATATCAAATATGGACTACTGTAGGGTTGATGAGACATCATAATTAGTTATTTGGTCTGTATACAAAGTTCAAGATTGAGAACTCCTTGACCTGAAATATGTTCAGTATGACAAATATGGACTACTGTATGGTTGATGAGACATTAGAAGGAGTCAAATAGTCTATAATGAAAGGTTGAGAACTCCTTGGCCTGAAATATATTCAGTATGTCAAATATGGACTACTGTATGGTTGATGAGACATCAGAAGGAGTCAATTGGTCTGTATACAAAGTTCAAGATTGAGAACTCCTTGACCTGAAATATCTTCAGTATGACAAATATGGACTACTGTATGGTTGATGAGACATCAGAGTCAATTGGTCTGTATAGAAAGTCAAGATTGAGAACTCATTGGCCTGAAATATGTTCAGTATGTCAAATATGGACTACTGTAGGCTTGATGAGACATCATAAATAGTTAATTGGTCTGTAAAAAAAGTTCAAAATTGAGAACTCCTTGGCCTGAAATATGTTCAGTATATCAAATATGGACTACTGTAGGGTTGATGAGACATCATAATTAGTTATTTGGTCTGTATAGAAAGTTCAAGATTGAGAACTCCTTGGCCTGGAATATGTTCAGTATATCAAATATGGACAACTGTAGGGTTGATGAGACATCACAAGGAGTTAATTGGTCTGTATAGAAAGTAGAGATTTGGAACTCTTTGGTCAAAAATATGTTCAGTTTGTCAAATATGGACTACTGTATGGTTGATGAGACATCATAATTAGTTATTTGGTCTGTATAGAAAGTCGAGATTTAGAACTCCTTGGCCAAAAATATGTTCAGTTTGTCAAATATGGACTACTGTATGGTTGATGAGACATCAGAAGGAGTCAAATAGTCTGTAATTAAATTTCAATATTGAGAACTCCTTGGCCTTAAATATATTCAGTATGTCAAATATGGACTACAGTATGGTTGATGAGACTTCAGAAGGAGTCAAATAGTCTGTAATTAAAGATTTTGAACTCCTTGGCCTGAAATATATTCAGTATGTCAAATATGGACTACTGTATGATTGATGAGACATCAGAAAGAGTCAATTGGTCTGTATAGAAAGTCAAGATTGAGAACTCCTTGGCCTGAAATATGTTCAGTATATCAAATATGGACTACTGTATGGTTGATGAGACATCAGAAAGAGTCAATTGGTCTGTATAGAAAATGCAAAATTGAGAACTCCTTGGCCTGAAATATGTTCAGTATATCAAATATGGACTACTGTATGGTTGATGAGACATCAGAAAGAGTCAATTGGTCTGTATAGAAAATGCAAAATTGAGAACTCCTTGGCCTGAAATATGTTCAGTATGTCAAATATGGAATACTGTATGGTTGATGAGACATTATAATGAGTCAATTGCTCTGTAAAGAAAATTCAAAATTGAGAATTCCTTGGCCTGAAATATGTTCAGTATATCAAATATGGACTACTGTAGGGTTGATGAGACATCATAATTAGTTAATTGGTCTGTATAGAATGTTCAAGATTGAGAACTCTTTGGCCTAAAATATATTAAGTATGTCAAATATGGACTACTGTATGGTTGATGAGACATCAGAAGGAGTCAATTGGTCTGTATACAAAGTTCAAGTTTGAGAACTCTTTGACCTGAAATATGTTCAGTATGACAAATATGGACTACTGTATGGTTGATGAGACATTAGAAGGAGTCAAATAGTCTATAATGAAAGGTTGAGAACTCCTTGGCCTGAAATATATTCAGTATGTCAAATATGGACTACTGTATGGTTGATGAGACATCAGAAGGAGTCAATTGGTCTGTATACAAAGTTCAAGATTGAGAACTCCTTGACCTGAAATATCTTCAGTATGACAAATATGGACTACTGTATGGTTGATGAGACATCAGAATCAATTGGTCTGTATAGAAAGTCAAGATTGAGAACTCATTGGCCTGAAATATGTTCAGTATGTCAAATATGGACTACTGTAGGCTTGATGAGACATCATAAATAGTTAATTGGTCTGTAAAAAAAGTTCAAAATTGAGAACTCCTTGGCCTGAAATATGTTCAGTATTTCAAATATGGACTACTGTAGGGTTGATGAGACATCATAATTAGTTATTTGGTCTGTATAGAAAGTTCAAGATTGAGAACTCCTTGGCCTGGAATATGTTCAGTATATCAAATATGGACAACTGTAGGGTTGATGAGACATCACAAGGAGTTAATTGGTCTGTATAGAAAGTAGAGATTTGGAACTCTTTGGCCAAAAATATGTTCAGTTTGTCAAATATGGACTACTGTATGGTTGATGAGACATCATAATTAGTTATTTGGTCTGTATAGAAAGTCGAGATTTAGAACTCCTTGGCCAAAAATATGTTCAGTTTGTCAAATATGGACTACTGTATGGTTGATGAGACATCAGAAGGAGTCGAATAGTCTGTAATTAAATTTCAATATTGAGAACTCCTTGGCCTGAAATATATTCAGTATGTCAAATATGGACTACAGTATGGTTGATGAGACATCAGAAGGAGTCAAATAGTCTGTAATTAAAGATTGAGAACTCCTTGGCCTGAAATATATTCAGTATGTCAAATATGGACTACTGTATGGTTGATGAGACATCAGAAAGAGTCAATTGGTCTGTATAGAAAGTCAAGATTGAGAACTCCTTGGCCTGAAATATGTTCAGTATATCAAATATGGACTACTGTATGGTTGATGAGACATCAGAAAGAGTCAATTGGTCTGTATAGAAAATGCAAAATTGAGAACTCCTTGGCCTGAAATATGTTCAGTATGTCAAATATGGAATACTGTATGGTTGATGAGACATCAGAAGGAGTCAAATAGTCTGTAATTAAATTTCAATATTGAGAACCCCTTGGCCTGAAATATATTCAGTATGTCAAATATGGACTACTGTATGGTTGATGAGACATCAGAAAGAGTCAATTGGTCTGTATAGAAAGTCAAGATTGAGAACTCCTTGGCCTGAAATATGTTCAGTATATCAAATATGGACTACTCTATGGTTGATGAGACATCAGAAAGAGTCAATTGGTCTGTATAGAAAATGCAAAATTGAGAACTCCTTGGCCTGAAATATGTTCAGTATGTCAAATATGGAATACTGTATGGTTGATGAGACATCATAATGAGTCAATTGGTCTGTAAAGAAAATTCAAAATTGAGAACTCCTTGGCCTGAAATATGTTCAGTATATCAAATATGGACTACTGTAGGGTTGATGAGACATCATAATTAGTTAATTGGTCTGTATAGAATGTTCAAGATTGAGAACTCCTTGGCCTAAAATATATTCAGTATGTCAAATATGGACTACTGTATGGTTGATGAGACATCAGGAGTCAATTGGTCTGTATACAAAGTTCAAGATTGAGAACTCCTTGACCTGAAATATGTTCAATATGACAAATATGGACTACTGTATGGTTGATGAGACATTAGAAGGAGTCAAATAGTCTGTAATTAAAGGTTGAGAACTCCTTGGCCTGAAATATATTCAGTATGTCAAATATGGACTACTGTATGGTTGATGAGACATCAGAGTCAATTGGTCTGTATAGAAAGTCAAGATTGAGAGCTCATTGGCCTGAAATATGTTCAGTATGTCAAATATGGACTACTGTAGGCTTGATGAGACATCATAATTAGTTAATTGGTCTGTAAAAAAAGTTCAAAATTGAGAACTCCTTGGCCTGAAATATGTTCAGTATATCAAATATGGACTACTGTAGGGTTGATGAGACATCACAAGGAGTTAATTGGTCTGTATAGAAAGTAGAGATTTGGAACTCTTTGGTCAAAAATATGTTCAGTATATCAAATATGGACTACTGTAGGGTTGATGAGACATCATAATTAGTTATTTGGTCTGTATAGAAAGTTCAAGATTGAGATCTCCTTGGCCTGAAATATGTTCAGTATATCAAATATGGACTTATGTAGGGTTGATGAGACATCACAAGGAGTTAATTGGTCTGTATAGAAAGTCGAGATTTAGAACTCCTTGGCCAAAAATATGTTCAGTTTGTCAAATATGGACTACTGTATGGTTGATGAGACATCAAAAGGAGTCAAATAGTCTGTAATTAAATTTCAATATTGAGAACTCCTTGGCCTGAAATATGTTCAGTATGTCAAATATGGAATACTGTATGGTTGATGAGACATCATAATGAGTCAATTGGTCTGTAAAGAAAATTCAAAATTGAGAACTCCTTGGCCTGAAATATGTTGAGTATGTCAAATATGGAATACTGTATGGTTGATGAGACATCATAATAACTCAATTGGTCTGTAAAGAAAATTCAAAATTGAGAACTCCTTGGCCTGAAATATGTTCAGTATATCAAATATGGACTACTGTAGGGTTGATGAGACATCACAAGGAGTTAATTGGTCTGTATAGAAAGTAGAGATTTAGAACTCTTTGGCCTGAAATATGTTCAGTTTGTCAAATATGGACTACTGTATGGTTGATGAGACATAAGAAAGAGTCAATTAGTCTGTATAGAAAATTCAAATTTGAGAACTCCTTTGCCTGAAATATGTTCACTATATCAAATATGGACTACTGTAGGGTTGTTGAGACATCATAATTAGTTAATTGGTCTGTATAAAAAGTTCAAAATTGAGATCTCCTTGACCTGAAATATGTTCAGTATATCAAATATGGACTACTGTAGGGTTGATGAGACATTATAATTAGTTATTTGGTCTGTATAGAAAGTTCAAGATTGAGAACTCCTTGGCCTGAAATATGTTCAGTATATCAAATATGGACTACTGTAGGGTTGATGAGACATCATAATTAGTTATTTGGTCTGTATACAAAGTTCAAGATTGAGAACTCCTTGACCTGAAATATGTTCAGTATGACAAATATGGACTACTGTATGGTTGATGAGACATTAGAAGGAGTCAAATAGTCTATAATGAAAGGTTGAGAACTCCTTGGCCTGAAATATATTCAGTATGTCAAATATGGACTACTGTATGGTTGATGAGACATCAGAAGGAGTCAATTGGTCTGTATACAAAGTTCAAGATTGAGAACTCCTTGACCTGAAATATCTTCAGTATGACAAATATGGACTACTGTATGGTTGATGAGACATCAGAGTCAATTGGTCTGTATAGAAAGTCAAGATTGAGAACTCATTGGCCTGAAATATGTTCAGTATGTCAAATATGGACTACTGTAGGCTTGATGAGACATCATAAATAGTTAATTGGTCTGTAAAAAAAGTTCAAAATTGAGAACTCCTTGGCCTGAAATATGTTCAGTATATCAAATATGGACTACTGTAGGGTTGATGAGACATCATAATTAGTTATTTGGTCTGTATAGAAAGTTCAAGATTGAGAACTCCTTGGCCTGGAATATGTTCAGTATATCAAATATGGACAACTGTAGGGTTGATGAGACATCACAAGGAGTTAATTGGTCTGTATAGAAAGTAGAGATTTGGAACTCTTTGGCCAAAAATATGTTCAGTTTGTCAAATATGGACTACTGTATGGTTGATGAGACATCATAATTAGTTATTTGGTCTGTATAGAAAGTCGAGATTTAGAACTCCTTGGCCAAAAATATGTTCAGTTTGTCAAATATGGACTACTGTATGGTTGATGAGACATCAGAAGGAGTCAAATAGTTTGTAATTAAATTTCAATATTGAGAACTCCTTGGCCTTAAATATATTCAGTATGTCAAATATGGACTACAGTATGGTTGATGAGACTTCAGAAGGAGTCAAATAGTCTGTAATTAAAGATTTTGAACTCCTTGGCCTGAAATATATTCAGTATGTCAAATATGGACTACTGTATGATTGATGAGACATCAGAAAGAGTCAATTGGTCTGTATAGAAAGTCAAGATTGAGAACTCCTTGGCCTGAAATATGTTCAGTATATCAAATATGGACTACTGTATGGTTGATGAGACATCAGAAAGAGTCAATTGGTCTGTATAGAAAATGCAAAATTGAGAACTCCTTGGCCTGAAATATGTTCAGTATGTCAAATATGGAATACTGTATGGTTGATGAGACATCAGAAGGAGTCAAATAGTCTGTAATTAAATTTCAATATTGAGAACCCCTTGGCCTGAAATATATTCAGTATGTCAAATATGGACTACTGTATGGTTGATGAGACATCAGAAAGAGTCAATTGGTCTGTATAGAAAGTCAAGATTGAGAACTCCTTGGCCTGAAATATGTTCAGTATATCAAATATGGACTACTCTATGGTTGATGAGACATCAGAAAGAGTCAATTGGTCTGTATAGAAAATGCAAAATTGAGAACTCCTTGGCCTGAAATATGTTCAGTATGTCAAATATGGAATACTGTATGGTTGATGAGACATCATAATGAGTCAATTGGTCTGTAAAGAAAATTCAAAATTGAGAACTCCTTGGCCTGAAATATGTTCAGTATATCAAATATGGACTACTGTAGGGTTGATGAGACATCATAATTAGTTAATTGGTCTGTATAGAATGTTCAAGATTGAGAACTCCTTGGCCTAAAATATATTCAGTATGTCAAATATGGACTACTGTATGGTTGATGAGACATCAGGAGTCAATTGGTCTGTATACAAAGTTCAAGATTGAGAACTCCTTGACCTGAAATATGTTCAATATGACAAATATGGACTACTGTATGGTTGATGAGACATTAGAAGGAGTCAAATAGTCTGTAATTAAAGGTTGAGAACTCCTTGGCCTGAAATATATTCAGTATGTCAAATATGGACTACTGTATGGTTGATGAGACATCAGAGTCAATTGGTCTGTATAGAAAGTCAAGATTGAGAGCTCATTGGCCTGAAATATGTTCAGTATGTCAAATATGGACTACTGTAGGCTTGATGAGACATCATAATTAGTTAATTGGTCTGTAAAAAAAGTTCAAAATTGAGAACTCCTTGGCCTGAAATATGTTCAGTATATCAAATATGGACTACTGTAGGGTTGATGAGACATCATAATTAGTTATTTGGTCTGTATAGAAAGTTCAAGATTGAGAACTCCTTGGCCTGTAATATGTTCAGTATGTCAAATATGGACTACTGTAGGGTTGATGAGACATCATAATTAGTTATTTGGTCTGTATAGAAAGTTCAAGATTGAGATCTCCTTGGCCTGAAATATGTTCAGTATATCAAATATGGACTACTGTAGGGTTGATGAGACATCACAAGGAGTTAATTGGTCTGTATAGAAAGTCGAGATTTAGAACTCCTTGGCCAAAAATATGTTCAGTTTGTCAAATATGGACTACTGTATGGTTGATGAGACATCAAAAGGAGTCAAATAGTCTGTAATTAAATTTCAATATTGAGAACTCCTTGGCCTGAAATATGTTCAGTATGTCAAATATGGAATACTGTATGGTTGATGAGACATCATAATGAGTCAATTGGTCTGTAAAGAAAATTCAAAATTGAGAACTCCTTGGCCTGAAATATGTTGAGTATGTCAAATATGGAATACTGTATGGTTGATGAGACATCATAATAACTCAATTGGTCTGTAAAGAAAATTCAAAATTGAGAACTCCTTGGCCTGAAATATGTTCAGTATATCAAATATGGACTACTGTAGGGTTGATGAGACATCACAAGGAGTTAATTGGTCTGTATAGAAAGTAGAGATTTAGAACTCTTTGGCCTGAAATATGTTCAGTTTGTCAAATATGGACTACTGTATGGTTGATGAGACATAAGAAAGAGTCAATTAGTCTGTATAGAAAATTCAAATTTGAGAACTCCTTTGCCTGAAATATGTTCACTATATCAAATATAGACTACTGTAGGGTTGTTGAGACATCATAATTAGTTAATTGGTCTGTATAAAAAGTTCAAAATTGAGATCTCCTTGACCTGAAATATGTTCAGTATATCAAATATGGACTACTGTAGGGTTGATGAGACATTATAATTAGTTATTTGGTCTGTATAGAAAGTTCAAGATTGAGAACTCCTTGGCCTGAAATATGTTCAGTATATCAAATATGGACTACTGTAGGGTTGATGAGACATCATAATTAGTTATTTGGTCTGTATAGAAAGTTCAAGATTGAGAACTCCTTGGCCTGTAATATGTTCAGTATATCAAATATGGACTACTGTAGGGTTGATGAGACATCATAATTAGTTATTTGGTCTGTATAGAAAGTTCAAGATTGAGATCACCTTGGCCTGAAATATGTTCAGTATATCAAATATGGACTACTGTAGGGTTGATGAGACATCACAAGGAGTTAATTGGTCTGTATAGAAAGTCGAGATTTAGAACTCCTTGGCCAAAAATATGTACAGTTTGTCAAATATGGACTACTGTATGGTTGATGAGACATCAAAAGGAGTCAAATAGTCTGTAATTAAATTTCAATATTGAGAACTCCTTGGCCTGAAATATGTTCAGTATGTCAAATATGGAATACTGTATGGTTGATGAGACATCATAATGAGTCAATTGGTCTGTAAAGAAAATTCAAAATTGAGAACTCCTTGGCCTGAAATATGTTGAGTATGTCAAATATGGAATACTGTATGGTTGATGAGACATCATAATAACTCAATTGGTCTGTAAAGAAAATTCAAAATTGAGAACTCCTTGGCCTGAAATATGTTCAGTATATCAAATATGGACTACTGTAGGGTTGATGAGACATCACAAGGAGTTAATTGGTCTGTATAGAAAGTAGAGATTTAGAACTCTTTGGCCTGAAATATGTTCAGTTTGTCAAATATGGACTACTGTATGGTTGATGAGACATAAGAAAGAGTCAATTAGTCTGTATAGAAAATTCAAATTTGAGAACTCCTTTGCCTGAAATATGTTCACTATATCAAATATGGACTACTGTAGGGTTGTTGAGACATCATAATTAGTTAATTGGTCTGTATAAAAAGTTCAAAATTGAGATCTCCTTGACCTGAAATATGTTCAGTATATCAAATATGGACTACTGTAGGGTTGATGAGACATTATAATTAGTTATTTGGTCTGTATAGAAAGTTCAAGATTGAGAACTCCTTGGCCTGAAATATGTTCAGTATATCAAATATGGACTACTGTATGGTTGATGAGATGTCACAAGGAGTTAATTGGTTTGTATAGAAAGTCAAGACTGAGAAATCCTTGGCCTGAAAAATGTTCAGTATGTCAAATATGGACTACTGTAGGTTTGATGAGACATCATAATTAGTTAATTGGTCTGTATAAAAAGTTCAAAATTGAGAACTCCTTGGCTTGAAATATGTTCAGTATATCAAATATGGACTACTGTATGGTTGATGAGACATCAGAAGGAGTCAAATAGTCTGTAATTAAAGATTGAGAACTCCTTGGCCTGAAATATACTAAGTATGTCAAATATGGACTACTGTATGGTTGATGAGACATCAGAGAGAGTTAATTGGTCTGTATAGAAAATGCAAAATTGAGAACTCCTTGGCCTGAAATATGTTCAGTATGTCAAATATGGAATACTGTATGATTGATGAGACATCATAATGAGTCAATTGGTCTGTAAAGAAAATTCAAAATTGAGAACTCCTTGGCCTGAAATATGTTGAGTATGTCAAATATGGAATACTGTATGGTTGATGAGACATCATAATGAGTCAATTGGTCTGTATAGAATGTTCAAGATTGAGAACTCCTTGGCCTAAAATATATTCAGTATGTCAAATATGGACTTACTGTATGGTTGATGAGACATCACAAGGAGTTAATTGGTCTGTATAGAAAGTCGAGATTTAGATCTCTTTGGCCTGAAATATGTTCAGTATATCAAATATGGACTACTGTAGGGTTGATGAGACATCATAATTAGTTAATTGGTCTGTATAGAAAGTTCAAGATTGAGAACTCCCTGGACTAAAATATATTCAGTATGTCAAATATGGACTACTATATGGTTGATGAGACATCACAAGGATTTAATTGGTCTGTATAGAAAGTCGAGATTTAGAACTCCTTGGCCAAAAATATGTTCAGTTTGTCAAATATGGACTACTGTATGGTTGATGAGACATCAGAAGGAGTCAAATAGTCTGTAATTAAATTTCAATATTGAGAACTCCTTGGCCTGAAATATATTCAGTATGTCAAATATGGACTACAGTATGGTTGATGAGACATCAGAAGGAGTCAAATAGTCTGTAATTAAAGATTGAGAACTCCTTGGCCTGAAATATATTCAGTATGTCAAATATGGACTACTGTATGGTTGATGAGACATCAGAAAGAGTCAATTGGTCTGTATAGAAAGTCAAGATTGAGAACTCCTTGGCCTGAAATATGTTCAGTATATCAAATATGGACTACTGTATGGTTGATGAGACATCAGAAAGAGTCAATTGGTCTGTATAGAAAATGCAAAATTGAGAACTCCTTGGCCTGAAATATGTTCAGTATGTCAAATATGGAATACTGTATGGTTGATGAGACATCATAATGAGTCAATTGGTCTGTAAAGAAAATTCAAAATTGAGAACTCCTTGGCCTGACATATGTTGAGTATGTCAAATATGGAATACTGTATGGTTGATGAGACATTATAATGAGTCAATTGCTCTGTAAAGAAAATTCAAAATTGAGAATTCCTTGGCCTGAAATATGTTCAGTATATCAAATATGGACTACTGTAGGGTTGATGAGACATCATAATTAGTTAATTGGTCTGTATAGAATGTTCAAGATTGAGAACTCTTTGGCCTAAAATATATTCATTATGTCAAATATGGACTGACTGTATGGTTGATGAGACATCAGAAGGAGTCAAATAGTCTGTAATTAAAGTTCAATATTGAGAACTCCTTGGCCTGAAATATATTAAGTATGTCAAATATGGACTACTGTATGGTTGATGAGACATCAGAAGGAGTCAATTGGTCTGTATACAAAGTTCAAGATTGAGAACTCCTTGACCTGAAATATGTTCAGTATGACAAATATGGACTACTGTATGGTTGATGAGACATTAGAAGGAGTCAAATAGTCTATAATGAAAGGTTGAGAACTCCTTGGCCTGAAATATATTCAGTATGTCAAATATGGACTACTGTATGGTTGATTAGACATCAGAAGGAGTCAATTGGTCTGTATACAAAGTTCAAGATTGAGAACTCCTTGACCTGAAATATCTTCAGTATGACAAATATGGACTACTGTATGGTTGATGAGACATCAGAGTCAATTGGTCTGTATAGAAAGTCAAGATTGAGAACTCATTGGCCTGAAATATGTTCAGTATGTCAAATATGGACTACTGTAGGCTTGATGAGACATCATAAATAGTTAATTGGTCTGTAAAAAAAGTTCAAAATTGAGAACTCCTTGGCCTGAAATATGTTCAGTATATCAAATATGGACTACTGTAGGGTTGATGAGACATCATAATTAGTTATTTGGTCTGTATAGAAAGTTCAAGATTGAGAACTCCTTGGCCTGGAATATGTTCAGTATATCAAATATGGACTACTGTAGGGTTGATGAGACATCACAAGGAGTTAATTGGTCTGTATAGAAAGTAGAGATTTGGAACTCTTTGGCCTGAAATATGTTCAGTTTGTCAAATATGGACTACTGTATGGTTGATGAGACATAAAAAAGAGTCAATTAGTCTGTATAGAAAATTCAAATTTGAGAACTCCTTTGCCTGAAATATGTTCACTATATCAAATATGGACTACTGTAGGGTTGATGAGACATCATAATTAGTTAATTGGTCTGTATAAAAAGTTCAAAATTAAGATCTCCTTGACCTGAAATATGTTCAGTATATCAAATATGGACTACTGTAGGGCTGATGAGACATCATAATTAGTTATTTGGTCTGTATAGAAAGTTCAAGATTGAGAACTCCTTGGCCTGAAATATGTTCAGTATATCAAATATGGACTACTGTATGGTTGATGAGATGTCACAAGGAGTTAATTGGTTTGTATAGAAAGTCAAGACTGAGAAATCCTTGGCCTGAAAAATGTTCAGTATGTCAAATATGGACTACTGTAGGTTTGATGAGACATCATAATTAGTTAATTGGTCTGTATAAAAAGTTCAAAATTGAGAACTCCTTGGCTTGAAATATGTTCAGTATATCAAATATGGACTACTGTATGGTTGATGAGACATCAGAAGGAGTCAAATAGTCTGTAATTAAAGATTGAGAACTCCTTGGCCTGAAATATACTAAGTATGTCAAATATGGACTACTGTATGGTTGATGAGACATCAGAAAGAGTCAATTGGTCTGTATAGAAAGTCAAGATTGAGAACTCCTTGGCCTGAAATATGTTCAGTATATCAAATATGGACTACTGTATGGTTGATGAGACATCAGAGAGAGTTAATTGGTCTGTATAGAAAATGCAAAATTGAGAACTCCTTGGCCTGAAATATGTTCAGTATGTCAAATATGGAATACTGTATGATTGATGAGACATCATAATGAGTCAATTGGTCTGTAAAGAAAATTCAAAATTGAGAACTCCTTGGCCTGAAATATGTTGAGTATGTCAAATATGGAATACTGTATGGTTGATGAGACATCATAATGAGTCAATTGGTCTGTATAGAATGTTCAAGATTGAGAACTCCTTGGCCTAAAATATATTCAGTATGTCAAATATGGACTTACTGTATGGTTGATGAGACATCACAAGGAGTTAATTGGTCTGTATAGAAAGTCGAGATTTAGATCTCTTTGGCCTGAAATATGTTCAGTATATCAAATATGGACTACTGTAGGGTTGATGAGACATCATAATTAGTTAATTGGTCTGTATAGAAAGTTCAAGATTGAGAACTCCTTGGACTAAAATATATTCAGTATGTCAAATATGGACTACTATATGGTTGATGAGACATCACAAGGATTTAATTGGTCTGTATAGAAAGTCGAGATTTAGAACTCCTTGGCCAAAAATATGTTCAGTTTGTCAAATATGGACTACTGTATGGTTGATGAGACATCAGAAGGAGTCAAATAGTCTGTAATTAAATTTCAATATTGAGAACTCCTTGGCCTGAAATATATTCAGTATGTCAAATATGGACTACAGTATGGTTGATGAGACATCAGAAGGAGTCAAATAGTCTGTAATTAAAGATTGAGAACTCCTTGGCCTGAAATATATTCAGTATGTCAAATATGGACTACTGTATGGTTGATGAGACATCAGAAAGAGTCAATTGGTCTGTATAGAAAGTCAAGATTGAGAACTCCTTGGCCTGAAATATGTTCAGTATATCAAATATGGACTACTGTATGGTTGATGAGACATCAGAAAGAGTCAATTGGTCTGTATAGAAAATGCAAAATTGAGAACTCCTTGGCCTGAAATATGTTCAGTATATCAAATATGGACTACTCTATGGTTGATGAGACATCAGAAAGAGTCAATTGGTCTGTATAGAAAATGCAAAATTGAGAACTCCTTGGCCTGAAATATGTTCAGTATGTCAAATATGGAATACTGTATGGTTGATGAGACATCATAATGAGTCAATTGGTCTGTAAAGAAAATTCAAAATTGAGAACTCCTTGGCCTGAAATATGTTCAGTATATCAAATATGGACTACTGTAGGGTTGATGAGACATCATAATTAGTTAATTGGTCTGTATAGAAAATGCAAAATTGAGAACTCCTTGGCCTGAAATATGTTCAGTATGTCAAATATGGAATACTGTATGATTGATGAGACATGATAATGAGTCAATTGGTCTGTAAAGAAAATTCAAAATTGAGAACTCCTTGGCCTGAAATATGTTGAGTATGTCAAATATGGAATACTGTATGGTTGATGAGACATCATAATGAGTCAATTGGTCTGTATAGAATGTTCAAGATTGAGAACTCCTTGGCCTAAAATATATTCAGTATGTCAAATATGGACTACTATATGGTTGATGAGACATCACAAGGATTTAATTGGTCTGTATAGAAAGTCGAGATTTAGAACTCCTTGGCCAAAAATATGTTCAGTTTGTCAAATATGGACTACTATATGGTTGATGAGACATCAGAAGGAGTCAAATAGTCTGTAATTAAATTTCAATATTGAGAACTCCTTGGCCTGAAATATATTCAGTATGTCAAATATGGACTACAGTATGGTTGATGAGACATCAGAAGGAGTCAAATAGTCTGTAATTAAAGATTGAGAACTCCTTGGCCTGAAATATATTCAGTATGTCAAATATGGACTACTGTATGGTTGATGAGACATCAGAAAGAGTCAATTGGTCTGTATAGAAAGTCAAGATTGAGAACTCCTTGGCCTGAAATATGTTCAGTATATCAAATATGGACTACTGTATGGTTGATGAGACATCAGAAAGAGTCAATTGGTCTGTATAGAAAATGCAAAATTGAGAACTCCTTGGCCTGAAATATGTTCAGTATATCAAATATGGACTACTCTATGGTTGATGAGACATCAGAAAGAGTCAATTGGTCTGTATAGAAAATGCAAAATTGAGAACTCCTTGGCCTGAAATATGTTCAGTATGTCAAATATGGAATACTGTATGGTTGATGAGACATCATAATGAGTCAATTGGTCTGTAAAGAAAATTCAAAATTGAGAACTCCTTGGCCTGAAATATGTTCAGTATATCAAATATGGACTACTGTAGGGTTGATGAGACATCATAATTAGTTAATTGGTCTGTATAGAATGTTCAAGATTGAGAACTCCTTGGCCTAAAATATATTCAGTATATCAAATATGGACTACTGTATGGTTGATGAGACATCAGGAGTCAATTGGTCTGTATACAAAGTTCAAGATTGAGAACTCCTTGACCTGAAATATGTTCAATATGACAAATATGGACTACTGTATGGTTGATGAGACATTAGAAGGAGTCAAATAGTCTGTAATTAAAGGTTGAGAACTCCTTGGCCTGAAATATGTTCAGTATATCAAATATGGACTACTGTAGGGTTGATGAGACATCATAATTAGTTATTTGGTCTGTATAGAAAGTTCAAGATTGAGAACTCCTTGGCCTGTAATATGTTCAGTATATCAAATATGGACTACTGTAGGGTTGATGAGACATCATAATTAGTTATTTGGTCTGTATAGAAAGTTCAAGATTGAGATCTCCTTGGCCTGAAATATGTTCAATATATCAAATATGGACTACTGTAGGGTTGATGAGACATCACAAGGAGTTAATTGGTCTGTATAGAAAGTCGAGATTTAGAACTCCTTGGCCAAAAATATGTTCAGTTTGTCAAATATGGACTACTGTATGGTTGATGAGACATCAGAAGGAGTCAAATAGTCTGTAATTAAATTTCAATATTGAGAACTCCTTGGCCTGAAATATATTCAGTATTTCAAATATGGACTACAGTATGGTTGATGAGACATCAGAAGGAGTCAAATAGTCTGTAATTAAAGATTGAGAACTCCTTGGCCTGAAATATATTCAGTATGTCAAATATGGACTACTGTATGGTTGATGAGACATCAGAAAGAGTCAATTGGTCTGTATAGAAAGTCAAGATTGAGAACTCCTTGGCCTGAAATATGTTCAGTATATCAAATATGGACTACTGTATGGTTGATGAGACATCAGAAAGAGTCAATTGGTCTGTATAGAAAATGCAAAATTGAGAACTCCTTGGCCTGAAATATGTTCAGTATATCAAATATGGACTACTCTATGGTTGATGAGACATCAGAAAGAGTCAATTGGTCTGTATAGAAAATGCAAAATTGAGAACTCCTTGGCCTGAAATATGTTCAGTATGTCAAATATGGAATACTGTATGGTTGATGAGACATCATAATGAGTCAATTGGTCTGTAAAGAAAATTCAAAATTGAGAACTCCTTGGCCTGAAATATGTTCAGTATATCAAATATGGACTACTGTAGGGTTGATGAGACATCATAATTAGTTAATTGGTCTGTATAGAAAATGCAAAATTGAGAACTCCTTGGCCTGAAATATGTTCAGTATGTCAAATATGGAATACTGTATGATTGATGAGACATGATAATGAGTCAATTGGTCTGTAAAGAAAATTCAAAATTGAGAACTCCTTGGCCTGAAATATGTTGAGTATGTCAAATATGGAATACTGTATGGTTGATGAGACATCATAATGAGTCAATTGGTCTGTATAGAATGTTCAAGATTGAGAACTCCTTGGCCTAAAATATATTCAGTATGTCAAATATGGACTTACTGTATGGTTGATGAGACATCACAAGGAGTTAATTGGTCTGTATAGAAAGTCGAGATTTAGATCTCTTTGGCCTGAAATATGTTCAGTATATCAAATATGGACTACTGTAGGGTTGATGAGACATCATAATTAGTTAATTGGTCTGTATAGAAAGTTCAAGATTGAGAACTCCTTGGACTAAAATATATTCAGTATGTCAAATATGGACTACTATATGGTTGATGAGACATCACAAGGATTTAATTGGTCTGTATAGAAAGTCGAGATTTAGAACTCCTTGGCCAAAAATATGTTCAGTTTGTCAAATATGGACTACTGTATGGTTGATGAGACATCAGAAGGAGTCAAATAGTCTGTAATTAAATTTCAATATTGAGAACTCCTTGGCCTGAAATATATTCAGTATGTCAAATATGGACTACAGTATGGTTGATGAGACATCAGAAGGAGTCAAATAGTCTGTAATTAAAGATTGAGAACTCCTTGGCCTGAAATATATTCAGTATGTCAAATATGGACTACTGTATGGTTGATGAGACATCAGAAAGAGTCAATTGGTCTGTATAGAAAGTCAAGATTGAGAACTCCTTGGCCTGAAATATGTTCAGTATATCAAATATGGACTACTGTATGGTTGATGAGACATCAGAAAGAGTCAATTGGTCTGTATAGAAAATGCAAAATTGAGAACTCCTTGGCCTGAAATATGTTCAGTATATCAAATATGGACTACTCTATGGTTGATGAGACATCAGAAAGAGTCAATTGGTCTGTATAGAAAATGCAAAATTGAGAACTCCTTGGCCTGAAATATGTTCAGTATGTCAAATATGGAATACTGTATGGTTGATGAGACATCATAATGAGTCAATTGGTCTGTAAAGAAAATTCAAAATTGAGAACTCCTTGGCCTGAAATATGTTCAGTATATCAAATATGGACTACTGTAGGGTTGATGAGACATCATAATTAGTTAATTGGTCTGTATAGAATGTTCAAGATTGAGAACTCCTTGGCCTAAAATATATTCAGTATATCAAATATGGACTACTGTATGGTTGATGAGACATCAGGAGTCAATTGGTCTGTATACAAAGTTCAAGATTGAGAACTCCTTGACCTGAAATATGTTCAATATGACAAATATGGACTACTGTATGGTTGATGAGACATTAGAAGGAGTCAAATAGTCTGTAATTAAAGGTTGAGAACTCCTTGGCCTGAAATATGTTCAGTATATCAAATATGGACTACTGTAGGGTTGATGAGACATCATAATTAGTTATTTGGTCTGTATAGAAAGTTCAAGATTGAGAACTCCTTGGCCTGTAATATGTTCAGTATATCAAATATGGACTACTGTAGGGTTGATGAGACATCATAATTAGTTATTTGGTCTGTATAGAAAGTTCAAGATTGAGATCTCCTTGGCCTGAAATATGTTCAATATATCAAATATGGACTACTGTAGGGTTGATGAGACATCACAAGGAGTTAATTGGTCTGTATAGAAAGTCGAGATTTAGAACTCCTTGGCCAAAAATATGTTCAGTTTGTCAAATATGGACTACTGTATGGTTGATGAGACATCAGAAGGAGTCAAATAGTCTGTAATTAAATTTCAATATTGAGAACTCCTTGGCCTGAAATATATTCAGTATTTCAAATATGGACTACAGTATGGTTGATGAGACATCAGAAGGAGTCAAATAGTCTGTAATTAAAGATTGAGAACTCCTTGGCCTGAAATATATTCAGTATGTCAAATATGGACTACTGTATGGTTGATGAGACATCAGAAAGAGTCAATTGGTCTGTATAGAAAGTCAAGATTGAGAACTCCTTGGCCTGAAATATGTTCAGTATATCAAATATGGACTACTGTATGGTTGATGAGACATCAGAAAGAGTCAATTGGTCTGTATAGAAAATGCAAAATTGAGAACTCCTTGGCCTGAAATATGTTCAGTATATCAAATATGGACTACTCTATGGTTGATGAGACATCAGAAAGAGTCAATTGGTCTGTATAGAAAATGCAAAATTGAGAACTCCTTGGCCTGAAATATGTTCAGTATGTCAAATATGGAATACTGTATGGTTGATGAGACATCATAATGAGTCAATTGGTCTGTAAAGAAAATTCAAAATTGAGAACTCCTTGGCCTGAAATATGTTCAGTATATCAAATATGGACTACTGTAGGGTTGATGAGACATCATAATTAGTTAATTGGTCTGTATAGAAAATGCAAAATTGAGAACTCCTTGGCCTGAAATATGTTCAGTATGTCAAATATGGAATACTGTATGATTGATGAGACATGATAATGAGTCAATTGGTCTGTAAAGAAAATTCAAAATTGAGAACTCCTTGGCCTGAAATATGTTGAGTATGTCAAATATGGAATACTGTATGGTTGATGAGACATCATAATGAGTCAATTGGTCTGTATAGAATGTTCAAGATTGAGAACTCCTTGGCCTAAAATATATTCAGTATGTCAAATATGGACTTACTGTATGGTTGATGAGACATCACAAGGAGTTAATTGGTCTGTATAGAAAGTCGAGATTTAGATCTCTTTGGCCTGAAATATGTTCAGTATATCAAATATGGACTACTGTAGGGTTGATGAGACATCATAATTAGTTAATTGGTCTGTATAGAAAGTTCAAGATTGAGAACTCCTTGGACTAAAATATATTCAGTATGTCAAATATGGACTACTATATGGTTGATGAGACATCACAAGGATTTAATTGGTCTGTATAGAAAGTCGAGATTTAGAACTCCTTGGCCAAAAATATGTTCAGTTTGTCAAATATGGACTACTGTATGGTTGATGAGACATCAGAAGGAGTCAAATAGTCTGTAATTAAATTTCAATATTGAGAACTCCTTGGCCTGAAATATATTCAGTATGTCAAATATGGACTACAGTATGGTTGATGAGACATCAGAAGGAGTCAAATAGTCTGTAATTAAAGATTGAGAACTCCTTGGCCTGAAATATATTCAGTATGTCAAATATGGACTACTGTATGGTTGATGAGACATCAGAAAGAGTCAATTGGTCTGTATAGAAAGTCAAGATTGAGAACTCCTTGGCCTGAAATATGTTCAGTATATCAAATATGGACTACTGTATGGTTGATGAGACATCAGAAAGAGTCAATTGGTCTGTATAGAAAATGCAAAATTGAGAACTCCTTGGCCTGAAATATGTTCAGTATATCAAATATGGACTACTCTATGGTTGATGAGACATCAGAAAGAGTCAATTGGTCTGTATAGAAAATGCAAAATTGAGAACTCCTTGGCCTGAAATATGTTCAGTATGTCAAATATGGAATACTGTATGGTTGATGAGACATCATAATGAGTCAATTGGTCTGTAAAGAAAATTCAAAATTGAGAACTCCTTGGCCTGAAATATGTTCAGTATATCAAATATGGACTACTGTAGGGTTGATGAGACATCATAATTAGTTAATTGGTCTGTATAGAATGTTCAAGATTGAGAACTCCTTGGCCTAAAATATATTCAGTATATCAAATATGGACTACTGTATGGTTGATGAGACATCAGGAGTCAATTGGTCTGTATACAAAGTTCAAGATTGAGAACTCCTTGACCTGAAATATGTTCAATATGACAAATATGGACTACTGTATGGTTGATGAGACATTAGAAGGAGTCAAATAGTCTGTAATTAAAGGTTGAGAACTCCTTGGCCTGAAATATGTTCAGTATATCAAATATGGACTACTGTAGGGTTGATGAGACATCATAATTAGTTATTTGGTCTGTATAGAAAGTTCAAGATTGAGAACTCCTTGGCCTGTAATATGTTCAGTATATCAAATATGGACTACTGTAGGGTTGATGAGACATCATAATTAGTTATTTGGTCTGTATAGAAAGTTCAAGATTGAGATCTCCTTGGCCTGAAATATGTTCAATATATCAAATATGGACTACTGTAGGGTTGATGAGACATCACAAGGAGTTAATTGGTCTGTATAGAAAGTCGAGATTTAGAACTCCTTGGCCAAAAATATGTTCAGTTTGTCAAATATGGACTACTGTATGGTTGATGAGACATCAAAAGGAGTCAAATAGTCTGTAATTAAATTTCAATATTGAGAACTCCTTGGCCTGAAATATGTTCAGTATGTCAAATATGGAATACTGTATGGTTGATGAGACATCATAATGAGTCAATTGGTCTGTAAAGAAAATTCTAAATTGAGAACTCCTTGGCCTGAAATATGTTGAGTATGTCAAATATGGAATACTGTATAGTTGATGAGACATCATAATGACTCAATTGGTCTGTAAAGAAAATTCAAAATTGAGAACTCCTTGGCCTGAAATATGTTCAGTATATCAAATATGGACTACTGTAGGGTTGATGAGACATCACAAGGAGTTAATTGGTCTGTATAGAAAGTATAGATTTAGAACTCTTTGGCCTGAAATATGTTCAGTTTGTCAAATATGGACTACTGTATGGTTGATGAGACATAAGAAATAGTCAATTAGTCTGTATAGAAAATTCAAATTTGAGAACTCCTTTGCCTGAAATATGTTCAGTATATCAAATATGGACTACTGTATGGTTGATGAGATGTCACAAGGAGTTAATTGGTTTGTATAGAAAGTCAAGACTGAGAAATCCTTGGCCTGAAAAATGTTCAGTATGTCAAATATGGACTACTGTAGGTTTGATGAGACATCATAATTAGTTAATTGGTCTGTATAAAAAGTTCAAAATTGAGAACTCCTTGGCTTGAAATATGTTCAGTATATCAAATATGGACTACTGTATGGTTGATGAGACATCAGAAGGAGTCAAATAGTCTGTAATTAAAGATTGAGAACTCCTTGGCCTGAAATATACTAAGTATGTCAAATATGGACTACTGTATGGTTGATGAGACATCAGAAAGAGTCAATTGGTCTGTATAGAAAGTCAAGATTGAGAACTCCTTGGCCTGAAATATGTTCAGTATATCAAATATGGACTACTGTATGGTTGATGAGACATCAGAGAGAGTTAATTGGTCTGTATAGAAAATGCAAAATTGAGAACTCCTTGGCCTGAAATATGTTGAGTATGTCAAATATGGAATACTGTATGGTTGATGAGACATCATAATGAGTCAATTGGTCTGTATAGAATGTTCAAGATTGAGAACTCCTTGGCCTAAAATATATTCAGTATGTCAAATATGGACTTACTGTATGGTTGATGAGACATCACAAGGAGTTAATTGGTCTGTATAGAAAGTCGAGATTTAGATCTCTTTGGCCTGAAATATGTTCAGTATATCAAATATGGACTACTGTAGGGTTGATGAGACATCATAATTAGTTAATTGGTCTGTATAGAAAGTTCAAGATTGAGAACTCCTTGGACTAAAATATATTCAGTATGTCAAATATGGACTACTATATGGTTGATGAGACATCACAAGGATTTAATTGGTCTGTATAGAAAGTCGAGATTTAGAACTCCTTGGCCAAAAATATGTTCAGTTTGTCAAATATGGACTACTGTATGGTTGATGAGACATCAGAAGGAGTCAAATAGTCTGTAATTAAATTTCAATATTGAGAACTCCTTGGCCTGAAATATATTCAGTATTTCAAATATGGACTACAGTATGGTTGATGAGACATCAGAAGGAGTCAAATAGTCTGTAATTAAAGATTGAGAACTCCTTGGCCTGAAATATATTCAGTATGTCAAATATGGACTACTGTATGGTTGATGAGACATCAGAAAGAGTCAATTGGTCTGTATAGAAAGTCAAGATTGAGAACTCCTTGGCCTGAAATATGTTCAGTATATCAAATATGGACTACTGTATGGTTGATGAGACATCAGAAAGAGTCAATTGGTCTGTATAGAAAATGCAAAATTGAGAACTCCTTGGCCTGAAATATGTTCAGTATATCAAATATGGACTACTCTATGGTTGATGAGACATCAGAAAGAGTCAATTGGTCTGTATAGAAAATGCAAAATTGAGAACTCCTTGGCCTGAAATATGTTCAGTATGTCAAATATGGAATACTGTATGGTTGATGAGACATCATAATGAGTCAATTGGTCTGTAAAGAAAATTCAAAATTGAGAACTCCTTGGCCTGAAATATGTTCAGTATATCAAATATGGACTACTGTAGGGTTGATGAGACATCATAATTAGTTAATTGGTCTGTATAGAAAATGCAAAATTGAGAACTCCTTGGCCTGAAATATGTTCAGTATGTCAAATATGGAATACTGTATGATTGATGAGACATGATAATGAGTCAATTGGTCTGTAAAGAAAATTCAAAATTGAGAACTCCTTGGCCTGAAATATGTTGAGTATGTCAAATATGGAATACTGTATGGTTGATGAGACATCATAATGAGTCAATTGGTCTGTATAGAATGTTCAAGATTGAGAACTCCTTGGCCTAAAATATATTCAGTATGTCAAATATGGACTTACTGTATGGTTGATGAGACATCACAAGGAGTTAATTGGTCTGTATAGAAAGTCGAGATTTAGATCTCTTTGGCCTGAAATATGTTCAGTATATCAAATATGGACTACTGTAGGGTTGATGAGACATCATAATTAGTTAATTGGTCTGTATAGAAAGTTCAAGATTGAGAACTCCTTGGACTAAAATATATTCAGTATGTCAAATATGGACTACTATATGGTTGATGAGACATCACAAGGATTTAATTGGTCTGTATAGAAAGTCGAGATTTAGAACTCCTTGGCCAAAAATATGTTCAGTTTGTCAAATATGGACTACTGTATGGTTGATGAGACATCAGAAGGAGTCAAATAGTCTGTAATTAAATTTCAATATTGAGAACTCCTTGGCCTGAAATATATTCAGTATGTCAAATATGGACTACAGTATGGTTGATGAGACATCAGAAGGAGTCAAATAGTCTGTAATTAAAGATTGAGAACTCCTTGGCCTGAAATATATTCAGTATGTCAAATATGGACTACTGTATGGTTGATGAGACATCAGAAAGAGTCAATTGGTCTGTATAGAAAGTCAAGATTGAGAACTCCTTGGCCTGAAATATGTTCAGTATATCAAATATGGACTACTGTATGGTTGATGAGACATCAGAAAGAGTCAATTGGTCTGTATAGAAAATGCAAAATTGAGAACTCCTTGGCCTGAAATATGTTCAGTATATCAAATATGGACTACTCTATGGTTGATGAGACATCAGAAAGAGTCAATTGGTCTGTATAGAAAATGCAAAATTGAGAACTCCTTGGCCTGAAATATGTTCAGTATGTCAAATATGGAATACTGTATGGTTGATGAGACATCATAATGAGTCAATTGGTCTGTAAAGAAAATTCAAAATTGAGAACTCCTTGGCCTGAAATATGTTCAGTATATCAAATATGGACTACTGTAGGGTTGATGAGACATCATAATTAGTTAATTGGTCTGTATAGAATGTTCAAGATTGAGAACTCCTTGGCCTAAAATATATTCAGTATATCAAATATGGACTACTGTATGGTTGATGAGACATCAGGAGTCAATTGGTCTGTATACAAAGTTCAAGATTGAGAACTCCTTGACCTGAAATATGTTCAATATGACAAATATGGACTACTGTATGGTTGATGAGACATTAGAAGGAGTCAAATAGTCTGTAATTAAAGGTTGAGAACTCCTTGGCCTGAAATATGTTCAGTATATCAAATATGGACTACTGTAGGGTTGATGAGACATCATAATTAGTTATTTGGTCTGTATAGAAAGTTCAAGATTGAGAACTCCTTGGCCTGTAATATGTTCAGTATATCAAATATGGACTACTGTAGGGTTGATGAGACATCATAATTAGTTATTTGGTCTGTATAGAAAGTTCAAGATTGAGATCTCCTTGGCCTGAAATATGTTCAATATATCAAATATGGACTACTGTAGGGTTGATGAGACATCACAAGGAGTTAATTGGTCTGTATAGAAAGTCGAGATTTAGAACTCCTTGGCCAAAAATATGTTCAGTTTGTCAAATATGGACTACTGTATGGTTGATGAGACATCAAAAGGAGTCAAATAGTCTGTAATTAAATTTCAATATTGAGAACTCCTTGGCCTGAAATATGTTCAGTATGTCAAATATGGAATACTGTATGGTTGATGAGACATCATAATGAGTCAATTGGTCTGTAAAGAAAATTCTAAATTGAGAACTCCTTGGCCTGAAATATGTTGAGTATGTCAAATATGGAATACTGTATAGTTGATGAGACATCATAATGACTCAATTGGTCTGTAAAGAAAATTCAAAATTGAGAACTCCTTGGCCTGAAATATGTTCAGTATATCAAATATGGACTACTGTAGGGTTGATGAGACATCACAAGGAGTTAATTGGTCTGTATAGAAAGTATAGATTTAGAACTCTTTGGCCTGAAATATGTTCAGTTTGTCAAATATGGACTACTGTATGGTTGATGAGACATAAGAAATAGTCAATTAGTCTGTATAGAAAATTCAAATTTGAGAACTCCTTTGCCTGAAATATGTTCAGTATATCAAATATGGACTACTGTATGGTTGATGAGATGTCACAAGGAGTTAATTGGTTTGTATAGAAAGTCAAGACTGAGAAATCCTTGGCCTGAAAAATGTTCAGTATGTCAAATATGGACTACTGTAGGTTTGATGAGACATCATAATTAGTTAATTGGTCTGTATAAAAAGTTCAAAATTGAGAACTCCTTGGCTTGAAATATGTTCAGTATATCAAATATGGACTACTGTATGGTTGATGAGACATCAGAAGGAGTCAAATAGTCTGTAATTAAAGATTGAGAACTCCTTGGCCTGAAATATACTAAGTATGTCAAATATGGACTACTGTATGGTTGATGAGACATCAGAAAGAGTCAATTGGTCTGTATAGAAAGTCAAGATTGAGAACTCCTTGGCCTGAAATATGTTCAGTATATCAAATATGGACTACTGTATGGTTGATGAGACATCAGAGAGAGTTAATTGGTCTGTATAGAAAATGCAAAATTGAGAACTCCTTGGCCTGAAATATGTTGAGTATGTCAAATATGGAATACTGTATGGTTGATGAGACATCATAATGAGTCAATTGGTCTGTATAGAATGTTCAAGATTGAGAACTCCTTGGCCTAAAATATATTCAGTATGTCAAATATGGACTTACTGTATGGTTGATGAGACATCACAAGGAGTTAATTGGTCTGTATAGAAAGTCGAGATTTAGATCTCTTTGGCCTGAAATATGTTCAGTATATCAAATATGGACTACTGTAGGGTTGATGAGACATCATAATTAGTTAATTGGTCTGTATAGAAAGTTCAAGATTGAGAACTCCTTGGACTAAAATATATTCAGTATGTCAAATATGGACTACTATATGGTTGATGAGACATCACAAGGATTTAATTGGTCTGTATAGAAAGTCGAGATTTAGAACTCCTTGGCCAAAAATATGTTCAGTTTGTCAAATATGGACTACTGTATGGTTGATGAGACATCAGAAGGAGTCAAATAGTCTGTAATTAAATTTCAATATTGAGAACTCCTTGGCCTGAAATATATTCAGTATGTCAAATATGGACTACAGTATGGTTGATGAGACATCAGAAGGAGTCAAATAGTCTGTAATTAAAGATTGAGAACTCCTTGGCCTGAAATATATTCAGTATGTCAAATATGGACTACTGTATGGTTGATGAGACATCAGAAAGAGTCAATTGGTCTGTATAGAAAGTCAAGATTGAGAACTCCTTGGCCTGAAATATGTTCAGTATATCAAATATGGACTACTGTATGGTTGATGAGACATCAGAAAGAGTCAATTGGTCTGTATAGAAAATGCAAAATTGAGAACTCCTTGGCCTGAAATATGTTCAGTATGTCAAATATGGAATACTGTATGGTTGATGAGACATCATAATGAGTCAATTGGTCTGTAAAGAAAATTCAAAATTGAGAACTCCTTGGCCTGAAATATGTTGAGTATGTCAAATATGGAATACTGTATGGTTGATGAGACATTATAATGAGTCAATTGCTCTGTAAAGAAAATTCAAAATTGAGAATTCCTTGGCCTGAAATATGTTCAGTATATCAAATATGGACTACTGTAGGGTTGATGAGACATCATAATTAGTTATTTGGTCTGTATAGAAAGTTCAAGATTGAGAACTCTTTGGCCTGAAATATGTTCAGCATGACAAATATGGACTACTGTATGGTTGATGAGACATTAGAAGGAGTCAAATAGTCTATAATGAAAGGTTGAGAACTCCTTGGCCTGAAATATATTCAGTATGTCAAATATGGACTACTGTATGGTTGATGAGACATCAGAAGGAGTCAATTGGTCTGTATACAAAGTTCAAGATTGAGAACTCCTTGACCTGAAATATCTTCAGTATGACAAATATGGACTACTGTATGGTTGATGAGACATCAGAGTCAATTGGTCTGTATAGAAAGTCAAGATTGAGAACTCATTGGCCTGAAATATGTTCAGCATGTCAAATATGGACTACTGTAGGCTTGATGAGACATCATAAATAGTTAATTGGTCTGTAAAAAAAGTTCAAAATTGAGAACTCCTTGGCCTGAAATATGTTCAGTATATCAAATATGGACTACTGTAGGGTTGATGAGACATCATAATTAGTTATTTGGTCTGTATAGAAAGTTCAAGATTGAGAACTCCTTGGCCTGTAATATGTTCAGTATATCAATATATGGACTACTGTAGGGTTGATGAGACATCATAATTAGTTATTTGGTCTGTATAGAAAGTCGAGATTTAGAACTCCTTGGCCAAAAATATGTTCAGTTTGTCAAATATGGACTACTGTATGGTTGATGAGACATCAAAAGGAGTCAAATAGTCTGTAATTAAATTTCAATATTGAGAACTCCTTGGCCTGAAATATGTTCAGTATGTCAAATATGGAATACTGTATGGTTGATGAGACATCATAATGAGTCAATTGGTCTGTAAAGAAAATTCAAAATTGAGAACTCCTTGGCCTGAAATATGTTGAGTATGTCAAATATGGAATACTGTATGGTTGATGAGACATCATAATAACTCAATTGGTCTGTAAAGAAAATTCAAAATTGAGAACTCCTTGGCCTGAAATATGTTCAGTATATCAAATATGGACTACTGTAGGGTTGATGAGACATCACAAGGAGTTAATTGGTCTGTATAGAAAGTAGAGATTTAGAACTCTTTGGCCTGAAATATGTTCAGTTTGTCAAATATGGACTACTGTATGGTTGATGAGACATAAGAAAGAGTCAATTAGTCTGTATAGAAAATTCAAATTTGAGAACTCCTTTGCCTGAAATATGTTCACTATATCAAATATGGACTACTGTAGGGTTGTTAAGACATCATAATTAGTTAATTGGTCTGTATAAAAAGTTCAAAATTGAGATCTCCTTGACCTGAAATATGTTCAGTATATCAAATATGGACTACTGTAGGGTTGATGAGACATTATAATTAGTTATTTGGTCTGTATAGAAAGTTCAAGATTGAGAACTCCTTGGCCTGAAATATGTTCAGTATATCAAATATGGACTACTGTATGGTTGATGAGATGTCACAAGGAGTTAATTGGTTTGTATAGAAAGTCAAGACTGAGAAATCCTTGGCCTGAAAAATGTTCAGTATGTCAAATATGGACTACTGTAGGTTTGATGAGACATCATAATTAGTTAATTGGTCTGTATAAAAAGTTCAAAATTGAGAACTCCTTGGCTTGAAATATGTTCAGTATATCAAATATGGACTACTGTATGGTTGATGAGACATCAGAAGGAGTCAAATAGTCTGTAATTAAAGATTGAGAACTCCTTGGCCTGAAATATACTAAGTATGTCAAATATGGACTACTGTATGGTTGATGAGACATCAGAAAGAGTCAATTGGTCTGTATAGAAAGTCAAGATTGAGAACTCCTTGGCCTGAAATATGTTCAGTATATCAAATATGGACTACTGTATGGTTGATGAGACATCAGAGAGAGTTAATTGGTCTGTATAGAAAATGCAAAATTGAGAACTCCTTGGCCTGAAATATGTTCAGTATGTCAAATATGGAATACTGTATGATTGATGAGACATCATAATGAGTCAATTGGTCTGTAAAGAAAATTCAAAATTGAGAACTCCTTGGCCTGAAATATGTTGAGTATGTCAAATATGGAATACTGTATGGTTGATGAGACATCATAATGAGTCAATTGGTCTGTATAGAATGTTCAAGATTGAGAACTCCTTGGCCTAAAATATATTCAGTATGTCAATAATGGACTTACTGTATGGTTGATGAGACATCACAAGGAGTTAATTGGTCTGTATAGAAAGTCGAGATTTAGATCTCTTTGGCCTGAAATATGTTCAGTATATCAAATATGGACTACTGTAGGGTTGATGAGACATCATAATTAGTTAATTGGTCTGTATAGAAAGTTCAAGATTGAGAACTCCTTGGACTAAAATATATTCAGTATGTCAAATATGGACTACTATATGGTTGATGAGACATCACAAGGATTTAATTGGTCTGTATAGAAAGTCGAGATTTAGAACTCCTTGGCCAAAAATATGTTCAGTTTGTCAAATATGGACTACTGTATGGTTGATGAGACATCAGAAGGAGTCAAATAGTCTGTAATTAAATTTCAATATTGAGAACTCCTTGGCCTGAAATATATTCAGTATGTCAAATATGGACTACAGTATGGTTGATGAAACATCAGAAGGGGTCAAATAGTCTGTAATTAAAGATTGAGAACTCCTTGGCCTGAAATATATTCAGTATGTCAAATATGGACTACTGTATGGTTGATGAGACATCAGAAAGAGTCAATTGGTCTGTATAGAAAGTCAAGATTGATAACTCCTTGGCCTGAAATATGTTCAGTATATCAAATATGGACTACTGTATGGTTGATGAGACATCAGAAAGAGTCAATTGGTCTGTATAGAAAATGCAAAATTGAGAACTCCTTGGCCTGAAATATGTTCAGTATGTCAAATATGGAATACTGTATGGTTGATGAGACATCAGAAGGAGTCAAATAGTCTGTAATTAAATTTCAATATTGAGAACTCCTTGGCCTGAAATATATTCAGTATGTCAAATATGGACTACAGTATGGTTGATGAGACATCAGAAGGAGTCAAATAGTCTGTAATTAAAGATTGAGAACTCCTTGGCCTGAAATATACTAAGTATGTCAAATATGGACTACTGTATGGTTGATGAGACATCAGAAAGAGTCAATTGGTCTGTATAGAAAGTCAAGATTGAGAACTCCTTGGCCTGAAATATGTTCAGTATATCAAATATGGACTACTGTATGGTTGATGAGACATCAGAGAGAGTTAATTGGTCTGTATAGAAAATGCAAAATTGAGAACTCCTTGGCCTGAAATATGTTCAGTATGTCAAATATGGAATACTGTATGATTGATGAGACATCATAATGAGTCAATTGGTCTGTAAAGAAAATTCAAAATTGAGAACTCCTTGGCCTGAAATATGTTGAGTATGTCAAATATGGAATACTGTATGGTTGATGAGACATCATAATGAGTCAATTGGTCTGTATAGAATGTTCAAGATTGAGAACTCCTTGGCCTAAAATATATTCAGTATGTCAAATATGGACTTACTGTATGGTTGATGAGACATCACAAGGAGTTAATTGGTCTGTATAGAAAGTCGAGATTTAGATCTCTTTGGCCTGAAATATGTTCAGTATATCAAATATGGACTACTGTAGGGTTGATGAGACATCATAATTAGTTAATTGGTCTGTATAGAAAGTTCAAGATTGAGAACTCCTTGGACTAAAATATATTCAGTATGTCAAATATGGACTACTATATGGTTGATGAGACATCACAAGGATTTAATTGGTCTGTATAGAAAGTCGAGATTTAGAACTCCTTGGCCAAAAATATGTTCAGTTTGTCAAATATGGACTACTGTATGGTTGATGAGACATCAGAAGGAGTCAAATAGTCTGTAATTAAATTTCAATATTGAGAACTCCTTGGCCTGAAATATATTCAGTATGTCAAATATGGACTACAGTATGGTTGATGAAACATCAGAAGGGGTCAAATAGTCTGTAATTAAAGATTGAGAACTCCTTGGCCTGAAATATATTCAGTATGTCAAATATGGACTACTGTATGGTTGATGAGACATCAGAAAGAGTCAATTGGTCTGTATAGAAAGTCAAGATTGATAACTCCTTGGCCTGAAATATGTTCAGTATATCAAATATGGACTACTGTATGGTTGATGAGACATCAGAAAGAGTCAATTGGTCTGTATAGAAAATGCAAAATTGAGAACTCCTTGGCCTGAAATATGTTCAGTATGTCAAATATGGAATACTGTATGGTTGATGAGACATCAGAAGGAGTCAAATAGTCTGTAATTAAATTTCAATATTGAGAACTCCTTGGCCTGAAATATATTCAGTATGTCAAATATGGACTACAGTATGGTTGATGAGACATCAGAAGGAGTCAAATAGTCTGTAATTAAAGATTGAGAACTCCTTGGCCTGAAATATATTCAGTATGTCAAATATGGACTACTGTATGGTTGATGAGACATCAGAAAGAGTCAATTGGTCTGTATAGAAAGTCAAGATTGAGAACTCCTTGGCCTGAAATATGTTCAGTATATCAAATATGGACTACTCTATGGTTGATGAGACATCAGAAAGAGTCAATTGGTCTGTATAGAAAATGCAAAATTGAGAACTCCTTGTCCTGAAATATGTTCAGTATGTCAAATATGGAATACTGTATGGTTGATGAGACATCATAATGAGTCAATTGGTCTGTAAAGAAAATTCAAAATTGAGAACTCCTTGGCCTGAAATATGTTCAGTATATCAAATATGGACTACTGTAGGGTTGATGAGACATCACAAGGAGTTAATTGGTCTGTATAGAAAGTCGAGATTTAGAACTCCTTGGCCAAAAATATGTTCAGTTTGTCAAATATGGACTACTGTATGGTTGATGAGACATCAAAAGGAGTCAAATAGTCTGTAATTAAATTTCAATATTGAGAACTCCTTGGCCTGAAATATGTTCAGTATGTCAAATATGGAATACTGTATGGTTGATGAGACATCATAATGAGTCAATTAGTCTGTAAAGAAAATTCAAAATTGAGAACTCCTTGGCCTGAAATATGTTGAGTATGTCAAATATGGAATACTGTATGGTTGATGAGACATCATAATGACTCAATTGGTCTGTAAAGAAAATTCAAAATTGAGAACTCCTTGGCCTGAAATATGTTCAGTATATCAAATATGGACTACTGTAGGGTTGATGAGACATCACAAGGAGTTAATTGGTCTGTATAGAAAGTATAGATTTAGAACTCTTTGGCCTGAAATATGTTCAGTTTGTCAAATATGGACTACTGTATGGTTGATGAGACATAAGAAAGAGTCAATTAGTCTGTATAGAAAATTCAAATTTGAGAACTCCTTTGCCTGAAATATGTTCACTATATCAAATATGGACTACTGTAGGGTTGATGAGACATCATAATTAGTTAATTGGTCTGTATAAAAAGTTCAAAATTAAGATCTCCTTGACCTGAAATATGTTCAGTATATCAAATATGGACTACTGTAGGTTTGATGAGACATCATAATTAGTTAATTGGTCTGTATAAAAAGTTCAAAATTGAGAACTCCTTGGCCTGAAATATGTTCAGTATATCAAATATGAACTACTGTATGGTTGATGAGACATCAGTAAGGGGTCAAATAGTCTGTAATTAAAGTTCAATATTGAGAACTCTTTGGTCTGAAATATATTCAGTGTGTCAAATATGGACTACTGTATGGTTGATAAGACATCAGAAACAGTAATTTGGTCTGTATAGAAAGTCAAGATTGAGAACTCCTTGGCCTGAAATATGTTCAGTATATCAAATATGGACTACCATACCAGTAATCCATATTTTACATTCTGAACATATTTCAGGCCAAGGAGTTCTCAATTTTCTATGCAAACCAATTATCTCCCTATGACGTCTCATCAACCATAAAGTAGTTTATATTTGACATACTGAACATATTTCAAGCCAAGGAGTTCTCAATCCTGAAATTTATATACAGACTAATTGACTCTTTCTGATGTCTCATCAACCATACAGTAGTCCATATTTGACATACTGAACATATTTCAAGCCAAGGAGTTCTCAATTTTGAATTTTCTATACAGAACAATTATCTCCCTTTGATGTCTCATCAACCATAGAGTAGTCCATATTTGACATACTGAACATATTTCAGGCCAAGGAGTTCTCAATTTTTAATTGTTTATACAGACCAATTAACTCCTTATGATGGCTCATTAACCATACCGTAGACCATATTTGACATTCTGAACATATTTCAGGCCAAGGAATTCTCAATTTTTAATTTTTTATACAGACCAATTAACTCCTTATGATGGCTCATTAACCATATTTGACATACTGAACATATTTCAAGACAAGGAGTTCTCAATCTTGAACACTCTATACAGACTAATTGACTCTTTCGGATGTCTCATCAACCATACTGTAGTCCATATATGACAAACTGAACATATTTCAAGCCAAGGAGTTCTCAATTTTGAATTTTTCTATACAGAACAATTATTTCCCTATCGTGTCTCATCAACCATACAGTAGTCCATATTTGACATACTGAACATATTTCAAGCCAAGGAGTTCTCAATTTTAAATTTTCTATACAGAACAATTATCTCCCTATGATGTCTCATCAACCATACAGTAGTCCATATTTGACATACTGAACATATTTCAAGCCAAGGAGTTCTCAATATTGAGCTTTCTATACAGACCAATTAATACCATATGATGTCTCATCAACCATACAGTAATCCATATTTTACATTCTGAACATATTTCAAGCCAAGGATTTCTCAATTTTTTTAATTTTCTATGCAGAACAATTATCTCCCTATGATATCTCACCAACCATACAGTAGTCCATTCTTGACATACTGAACATTTTTCAGGCCAAGGAGTTCTCAATTTTGAATTTTCTATATTGACAAATTATCTCCCAATGATGTCTGTGGTCTAAAAATTTAATCATAGAGGAAGATTAATTAAGACATATGTTTGAGATCATACAGGAGCTAACGTGTTTCTGCCGTGCGGGACACCTTATTTGAGGGCTCTCCTGTACCAAAGGTGTCGGGCAGAACTAATTCTAAATCTGTGTTTCTTACTTTTACCATGTGTGGAAAACTACTGAGAAGGATTGTTTACACATTGGGGGGTATAAGAGATTGTAGCTTCAGTTATGTCTTCAGTTAGCACTCTACAGACATTCAGGATGGCTGTATGACTATGACTCTTTTCTTGCAAGAAAATAAATCTTTATAAAGACAATTGGCTAAGGTTTGTCTCTTATTCAGTGGTGCAACTGAGAGTTAATTTTTTACCATGACATGTCTCATCAACCATACAGTAGTCCATATTTGACATACTGAACATATTTCAAGCCAAGGAGTTCTCAATCTTGAAATTTATATACAGACTAATTGACTCTTTCTGATGTCTCATCAACCATACAGTAGTCCATATTTGACATACTGAACATATTTCAAGCCAAGGAGTTCTCAATTTTGAATTTTTTCTATACCGAACAATTATCTCCCTATGATGTCTCATCAACCATACAGTAGTCCATATTTGACATACTGATCATATTTCAGGCCAAGGAGTTCTCAATTTTGAATTTTTTATATAGACTAATTGACTCTTTCTGATGTCTCATCAACCATACAGTAGTCCATATTTGACATACTGAACATATTTCAAGCCAAGGAGTTCTCAATTTTGAATTTTCTATACAGAACAATTATCTCCCTATGATGTCTCATCAACCATAAAGTAGTTTATATTTGACATACTGAACATATTTCAAGCCAAGGAGTTCTCAATCTTGAAATTTATATACAGACTAATTGACTCTGTCTGATGACTCATCAACCATACAGTAGTCCATATTTGACATACTGAACATATTTCAAGCCAAGGAGTTCTCAAACTTGAACTTTCTATGCAGACTACTTAACTCCTTATGATGTCTCATCAACCATATAGTAGTCCATATTTGACATACTGAACATATTTCAAGCCAAGGAGTTCTCAATTTTGAATTTTCTATACAGAACAATTATCTCCCTATGATGTCTCATCAACCATACAGTAGTCCATATTTGAAATACTGATCATATTTCAGGCCAAGGAGTTCTCAGTTTTGAATTGTTTATACAGACCAATTAATTCCTTATGATGGCTCATTAACCATACAGTAGTCCATATTTGACATACTGAACATATTTCAGGCCAAGGAGTCCTCAATCTTGAACTTTAATTACAGAATAATTGACTCCTGATGTCTCATCAACCATAAAGTAGTCCATATTTGACATACTGAACGTATTTCAAGCCAAGGAGTTCTCAATCTTGAAGTTTATATACAGACTAATTGACTCTTTCTGATGTCTCATCAACCATGCAGTAGTCCATATTTGACATACTGAACATATTTCAAGCCAAGGAGTTCTCAATTTAGAATTTTTCTATACAGAACAATTATCTCCCTATGATGTCTCATCAACCAACATATTTCAGGCCAAGGAGTTCTCGATTTTGAACTTTCTATACAGACCAATTAACACCTTATGATGTCTCATCAACCATACCAGTAATCCATATTTTACATTCTGAACATATTTCAGGCCAAGGAGTTCTCAATTTTCTATGCAAACCAAATATCTCCCTATGATGTCTCATCAACCATACAGTAGTCCATATTCGACATACTGAACAAATTTCAAGCCAAGGAATTCTCAATCTTTAACTTTCTATAGAGACCAATTAACTCCTTATGATATCTCATCAGTCATACAGTAGTCCATATTCGACATACTGAACATATTTCAAGCCAAGGAATTCTCAATCTTGAACTTTCTATAGAGACCAATTAACTCCAAATGATGTCTCATCAACCATACAGTAGTCCATATTTGAAATACTGATCATATTTCAGGCCAAGGAGTTCTCAGTTTTGAATTGTTTATACAGACCAATTAATTCCTTATGATGGCTCATTAACCATACAGTAATCCATATTTGACATACTGATCATATTTCAGGCCAAGGAGTTCTCAGTTTTGAACTGTTTATACAGACCAATTAATTCCTTATGATGGCTCATTAACCATACAGTAGTCCATATTTGACATACTGAACATATTTCAGGCCAAGGAGTCCTCAATCTTGAACTTTAATTACAGAATAATTGACTCCTGATGTCTCATCAACCATAAAGTAGTCCATATTTGACATACTGAACGTATTTCAAGCCAAGGAGTTCTCAATCTTGAAATTTATATACAGACTAATTGACTCTTTCTGATGTCTCATCAACCATGCAGTAGTCCATATTTGACATACTGAACATATTTCAAGCCAAGGAGTTATCAATTTTGAATTTTTCTATACAGAACAATTATCTCCCTATGATGTCTCATCAACCATACAGTAGTCCATTTTTGACATACTGAACATATTTCAGGCCAAGGAGTTCTCAATTTTGAATTTTCTATACAGACCAATTAACACCTTATGATGTCTCATCAACCATACCAGTAATCCATATTTTATATTCTGAACATATTTCAGGCCAAGGAGTTCTCAATTTTCTATGCAAACCAAATATCTCCCTATGATGTCTCATCAACCATACAGTAGTCCATATTTGACATACTGAACATATTTCAAGCCAAGGAGTTCTCAATTTTGAATTTTCTATACAGAACAATTATCTCCCTATGATGTCTCATCAACCATACAGTAGTCCATATTTGAAATACTGATCATATTTCAGGCCAAGGAGTTCTCAGTTTTGAATTGTTTATACAGACCAATTAATTCCTTATGATGGCTCATTAACCATACAGTAGTCCATATTTGACATACTGAACATATTTCAGGCCAAGGAGTCCTCAATCTTGAACTTTAATTACAGAATAATTGACTCCTGATGTCTCATCAACCATAAAGTAGTCCATATTTGACATACTGAACGTATTTCAAGCCAAGGAGTTCTCAATCTTGAAATTTATATACAGACTAATTGACTCTTTCTGATGTCTCATTAACCATACAGTAGTCCATATTTGACATACTGAACATATTTCAAGCCAAGGAGTTCTCAATTTTGAATTTTTCTATACCGAACAATTATCTCCCTATGATGTCTCATCAACCATACAGTAGTCCATTTTTGACATACTGAACATATTTCAGGCCAAGGAGTTCTCAATTTTGAATTTTCTATACAGACCAATTAACACCTTATGATGTCTCATCAACCATACCAGTAATCCATATTTTACATTCTGAACATATTTCAGGCCAAGGAGTTCTCAATTTTCTATGCAAACCAAATATCTCCCTATGATGTCTCATCAACCATACAGTAGTCCATTTTTGACATACTGAACATATTTCAAGCCAAGGAGTTCTCAATTTTGAATTTTTCTATACAGAACAACTATCTCCCTATGATGGCTCATTAACCCTACAGTACTCCATATTTGACATACTGAACATATTTCAGGCCAAGGAGTTCTCGATTTTGAACTTTCTATACAGACCAATTAACACCTTATGATGTCTCATCAACCATACGAGTAATCCATATTTTACATTCTGAACATATTTCAGGCCAAGGAGTTCTCAATTTTATATGCAAACCAAATATCTCCCTATGACGTCTCATCAACCATAAAGTAGTTTATATTTGACATACTGAACATATTTCAAGCCAAGGAGTTCTCAATCTTGAAATTTATATACAGACTAATTGACTCTTTCTGATGTCTCATCAACCATACAGTAGTCCATATTTGACATACTGAACATATTTCAAGCCAAGGAGTTCTCAATTTTGAATTTTTCTATACCGAACAATTATCTCCCTATGATGTCTCATCAACCATACAGTAGTCCATATTTGACATACTGAACATATTTCAAGCCAAGGAATTCTCAATCTTGAACTTTCTATAGAGACCAATTACTCCAAATGATGTCTCATCAACCATACAGTAGTCCATATTTGAAATACTGATCATATTTCAGGCCAAGGAGTTCTCAGTTTTGAATTGTTTATACAGACCAATTAATTCCTTATGATGGCTCATTAACCATACAGTAATCCATATTTGACATACTGATCATATTTCAGGCCAAGGAGTTCTCAGTTTTGAACTGTTTATACAGACCAATTAATTCCTTATGATGGCTCATTAACCATACAGTAGTCCATATTTGACATACTGAACATATTTCAGGCCAAGGAGTCCTCAATCTTGAACTTTAATTACAGAATAATTGACTCCTGATGTCTCATCAACCATAAAGTAGTCCATATTTGACATACTGAACGTATTTCAAGCCAAGGAGTTCTCAATCTTGAAATTTATATACAGACTAATTGACTCTTTCTGATGTCTCATCAACCATGCAGTAGTCCATATTTGACATACTGAACATATTTCAAGCCAAGGAGTTATCAATTTTGAATTTTTCTATACAGAACAATTATCTCCCTATGATGTCTCATCAACCATACAGTAGTCCATTTTTGACATACTGAACATATTTCAGGCCAAGGAGTTCTCAATTTTGAATTTTCTATACAGACCAATTAACACCTTATGATGTCTCATCAACCATACCAGTAATCCATATTTTATATTCTGAACATATTTCAGGCCAAGGAGTTCTCAATTTTCTATGCAAACCAAATATCTCCCTATGATGTCTCATCAACCATACAGTAGTCCATTTTTGACATACTGAACATATTTCAAGCCAAGGAGTTCTCAATTTTGAATTTTTCTATACAGAACAATTATCTCCCTATGATATCTCATCAACCATACAGTAGTCCATATTTGACATACTGAACATATTTCAAGCCAAGGAGTTCTCAATTTTGAATTTTCTATACAGAACAATTATCTCCCTATGATGTCTCATCAACCATACAGTAGTCCATATTTGAAATACTGATCATATTTCAGGCCAAGGAGTTCTCAGTTTTGAATTGTTTATACAGACCAATTAATTCCTTATGATGGCTCATTAACCATACAGTAGTCCATATTTGACATACTGAACATATTTCAGGCCAAGGAGTCCTCAATCTTGAACTTTAATTACAGAATAATTGACTCCTGATGTCTCATCAACCATAAAGTAGTCCATATTTGACATACTGAACGTATTTCAAGCCAAGGAGTTCTCAATCTTGAAATTTATATACAGACTAATTGACTCTTTCTGATGTCTCATCAACCATACAGTAGTCCATATTTGACATACTGAACATATTTCAAGCCAAGGAGTTCTCAATTTTGAATTTTTCTATACCGAACAATTATCTCCCTATGATGTCTCATCAACCATACAGTAGTCCATATTTGACATACTGATCATATTTCAGGCCAAGTAGTTCTCAATTTTGAATTTTTTATATAGACTAATTGACTCTTTCTGATGTCTCATCAACCATACCAGTAATCCATATTTTACATTCTGAACATATTTCAGGCCAAGGAGTTCTCAATTTTCTATGCAAACCAAATATCTCCCTATGATGTCTCATCAACCATACAGTAGTCCATTTTTGACATACTGAACATATTTCAAGCCAAGGAGTTCTCAATTTTGAATTTTTCTATACAGAACAACTATCTCCCTATGATGGCTCATTAACCCTACAGTACTCCATATTTGACATACTGAACATATTTCAGGCCAAGGAGTTCTCGATTTTGAACTTTCTATACAGACCAATTAACACCTTATGATGTCTCATCAACCATACCAGTAATCCATATTTTACATTCTGAACATATTTCAGGCCAAGGAGTTCTCAATTTTATATGCAAACCAAATATCTCCCTATGACGTCTCATCAACCATAAAGTAGTTTATATTTGACATACTGAACATATTTCAAGCCAAGGAGTTCTCAATCTTGAAATTTATATACAGACTAATTGACTCTTTCTGATGTCTCATCAACCATACAGTAGTCCATATTTGACATACTGAACATATTTCAAGCCAAGGAGTTCTCAATTTTGAATTTTTCTATACCGAACAATTATCTCCCTATGATGTCTCATCAACCATACAGTCGTCCATATTTGACATACTGAACATATTTCAGGCCAAGGAGTTCTCAATTTTGAATTTTCTATACAGACCAATTAACACCTTATGATGTCTCATCAACCATACCAGTAATCCATATTTTACATTCTGAACATATTTCAGGCCAAGGAGTTCTCAATTTTCTATGCAAACCAAATATCTCCCTATGATGTCTCATCAACCATACAGTAGTCCATTTTTGACATACTGAACATATTTCAAGCCAAGGAGTTCTCAATTTTGAATTTTTCTATACAGAACAACTATCTCCCTATGATGGCTCATTAACCCTACAGTACTCCATATTTGACATACTGAACATATTTCAGGCCAAGGAGTTCTCGATTTTGAACTTTCTATACAGACCAATTAACACCTTATGATGTCTCATCAACCATACCAGTAATCCATATTTTACATTCTGAACATATTTCAGGCCAAGGAGTTCTCAATTTTATATGCAAACCAAATATCTCCCTATGACGTCTCATCAACCATAAAGTAGTTTATATTTGACATACTGAACATATTTCAAGCCAAGGAGTTCTCAATCTTGAAATTTATATACAGACTAATTGACTCTTTCTGATGTCTCATCAACCATACAGTAGTCCATATTTGACATACTGAACATATTTCAAGCCAAGGAGTTCTCAATTTTGAATTTTTCTATACCGAACAATTATCTCCCTATGATGTCTCATCAACCATACAGTCGTCGATATTTGACATACTGATCATACTTCAGGCCAAGGAGTTCTCAATTTTGAATTTTTTATATAGACTAATTGACTCTTTCTGATGTCTCATCAACCATACAGTAGTCCATATTTGACGTACTGAACATATTTCAAGCCAAGGAGTTCTCAATTTTGAATTTTCTATACAGAACAATTATCTCCCTGTGATGTCTCATCAACCATAAAGTAGTTTATATTTGACATACTGAACATATTTCAAGCCAAGGAGTTCTCAATCTTGAAATTTATATACACACTAATTGACTCTGTCTGATGTCTCATCAACCATACAGTAATCCATATTTGACATACTGAACATATTTCAAGCCAAGGAGTTCTCAAACTTGAACTTTCTATGCAGACTAATTAACTCCTTATGATGTCTCATCAACCATATAGTAGTCCATATTTGACATAATGAACATATTTCAAGCCAAGGAGTTCTCAATTTTGAATTTTCTATACAGAACAATTATCTCCCTATGATGTCTCATCAACCATAAAGTAGTCCATATTTGACATACTGAACGTATTTCAAGCCAAGGAGTTCTCAATCTTGAAATTTATATACAGACTAATTGACTCTTTCTGATGTCTCATCAACCATGCAGTAGTCCATATTTGACATACTGAACATATTTCAAGCCAAGGAGTTCTCAATTTTGAATTTTTCTATACAGAACAATTATCTCCCTATGATGTCTCATCAACCATACAGTAGTCCATTTTTGACATACTGAACATATTTCAGGCCAAGGAGTTCTCAATTTTGAATTTTCTATACAGACCAATTAACACCTTATGATGTCTCATCAACCATACCAGTAATCCATATTTTACATTCTGAACATATTTCAGGCCAAGGAGTTCTCAATTTTATATGCAAACCAAATATCTCCCTATGATGTCTCATCAACCATACAGTAGTCAATTTTTGACATACTGAACATATTTCAAGCCAAGGAGTTCTCAATTTTGAATTTTTCTATACAGAACAACTATCTCCCTATGATGGCTCATTAACCCTACAGTACTCCATATTTGACATACTGAACATATTTCAGGTCAAGGAGTTCTCGATTTTGAACTTTCTATACAGACCAATTAACACCTTATGATGTCTCATCAACCATACCAGTAATCCATATTTTACATTCTGAACATATTTCAGGCCAAGGAGTTCTCAATGTTCTATGCAAACCAGTTATCTCCCTATGATGTCTCATCAACCATACAGTAGTCCATTTTTGACATACTTAACATATTTCAGGCCAAGGAGTTCTCAATTTTGAATTTTTTTTTATACAGACCAATTAACACCTTATGATGTCTCATCAACCATACCAGTAATCCATATTTTACATTCTGAACATATTTCAGGCCAAGGAGTTCTCAATTTTCTATGCAAACCAAATATCTCCCTATGATGTCTCATCAACCATACAGTAGTCCATTTTTGACATACTGAACATATTTCAGGCCAAGGAGTTCTCAATTTTGAATTTTTTTTTATACAGACCAATTAACACCTTATGATGTCTCATCAACCATACCAGTAATCCATATTTTACATTCTGAACATATTTCAGGCCAAGGAGTTCTCAATTTTCTATGCAAACCAAATATCTCCCTATGATGTCTCATCAACCATACAGTAGTCCATATTCGACATACTGAACATATTTCAAGCCAAGGAATTCTCAATCTTTAACATTCTATAGAGACCAATTAACTCCTTATGATATCTCATCAGTCATACAGTAGTCCATATTCGACATACTGAACATATTTCAAGCCAAGGAATTCTCAATCTTGAACTTTCTATAGAGACCAATTAACTCCAAATGATGTCTCATCAACCATACAGTAGTCCATATTTGAAATACTGATCATATTTCAGGCCAAGGAGTTCTCAGTTTTGAATTGTTTATACAGACCAATTAATTCCTTATGATGGCTCATTAACCATACTGTAATCCATATTTGACATACTGAACATATTTCAGGCCAAGGAGTCCTCAATCTTGAACTTTAATTACAGAATAATTGACTCCTGATGTCTCATCAACCATAAAGTAGTCCATATTTGACATACTGAACGTATTTCAAGCCAAGGAGTTCTCAATCTTGAAATTTCTATACAGACTAATTGACTCTTTCTGATGTCTCATCAACCATGCAGTAATCCATATTTGACATACTGAACATATTTCAAGCCAAGGAGTTCTCAATTTTGAATTTTTCTATACAGAACAATTATCTCCCTATGATGTCTCATCAACCATACAGTAGTCCATTTTTGACATACTGAACATATTTCAGGCCAAGGAGTTCTCAATTTTGAATTTTCTATACAGACCAATTAACACCTTATGATGTCTCATCAACCATACCAGTAATCCATATTTTACATTCTGAACATATTTCAGGCCAAGGAGTTCTCAATTTTCTATGCAAACCAAATATCTCCCTATGATGTCTCATCAACCATACAGTAGTCCATTTTGGACATACTGAACATATTTCAAGCCAAGGAGTTCTCAATTTAGAATTTTTCTATACAGAACAATTATCTCCCTATGATGTCTCATCAACCATACAGTAGTCCATATTTGACATACTGAACATATTTCAAGCCAAGGAGTTCTCAATTTTGAATTTTCTATACAGAACAATTATCTCCCTATGATGTCTCATCAACCATACAGTAGTCCATATTTGAAATACTGATCATATTTCAGGCCAAGGAGTTCTCAGTTTTGAATTGTTTATACAGACCAATTAATTCCTTATGATGGCTCATTAACCATACAGTAGTCCATATTTGACATACTGAACATATTTCAGGCCAAGGAGTCCTCAATCTTGAACTTTAATTACAGAATAATTGACTCCTGATGTCTCATCAACCATAAAGTAGTCCATATTTGACATACTGAACGTATTTCAAGCCAAGGAGTTCTCAATCTTGAAATTTATATACAGACTAATTGACTCTTTCTGATGTCTCATCAACCATGCAGTAGTCCATATTTGACATACTGAACATATTTCAAGCCAAGGAGTTCTCAATTTTGAATTTTTCTATACAGAACAACTATCTCCCTATGATGGCTCATTAACCCTACAGTACTCCATATTTGACATACTGAACATATTTCAGGTCAAGGAGTTCTCGATTTTGAACTTTCTATACAGACCAATTAACACCTTATGATGTCTCATCAACCATACCAGTAATCCATATTTTACATTCTGAACATATTTCAGGCCAAGGAGTTCTCAATGTTCTATGCAAACCAGTTATCTCTCTATGATGTCTCATCAACCATACAGTAGTCCATTTTTGACATACTGAACATATTTCAGGCCAAGGAGTTCTCAATTTTGATTTTTTTTTTATACAGACCAATTAACACCTTATGATTCCTTATCAACCATACCAGTAATCCATATTTTACATTCTGAACATATTTCAGGCCAAGGAGTTCTCAATTTTAAATTTTCTATACAGAACAATTATCTCCCTATGATGTCTCATCAACCATACAGTGGTCCATATTTGACATACTGAACATATTTCAAACCAAGGAGTTCTCAAAATTGAACTTTCTATACAGACTAATTGACTCTTTCTGATGTCTCATCAACCATACAGTAGTCCATATATGACAAACTGAAATTATTTCAGGCCAAGGAGTTCTCAATATTGAACTTTCTATACAGACCAATTAATACCATATGATGTCTCATCAACCATACCAATAATCCATATTTTACATTCTGAATATATTTCAGGCCAAGGAGTTCTCAATTTTGAATTTTCTATACAGACCAATTAACACCTTATGATGTCTCATCAACCATACCAGTAATCCATATTTTACATTCTGAACATATTTCAAGCCAAGGAGTTCTCAATTTTGAATTTTTCTATACAGAACAATTATCTCCCTATGATGTCTCATCAACCATACAGTAGTCCATATTTGACATACTGAACATATTTCAAGCCAAGGAGTTCTCAATTTTGAATTTTCTATACAGAACAATTATCTCCCTATGATGTCTCATCAACCATACAGTAGTCCATATTTGACATACTGAACATATTTCAAGCCAAGGAGTTCTCAATTTTGAATTTTCTATACAGAACAATTATCTCCCTATGATGTCTCATCAACCATACAGTAGTCCATATTTGAAATACTGATCATATTTCAGGCCAAGGAGTTCTCAGTTTTGAATTGTTTATACAGACCAATTAATTCCTTATGATGGCTCATTAACCATGCAGTAGTCCATATTTGACATACTGAACATATTTCAGGCCAAGGAGTCCTCAATCTTGAACTTTAATTACAGAATAATTGACTCCTGATGTCTCATCAACCATAAAGTAGTCCATATTTGACATACTGAACGTATTTCAAGCCAAGGAGTTCTCAATCTTGAAATTTATATACAGACTAATTGACTCTTTCTGATGTCTCATCAACCATGCAGTAGTCCATATTTGACATACTGAACATATTTCAAGCCAAGGAGTTCTCAATTTTGAATTTTTCTATACAGAACAACTATCTCCCTATGATGGCTCATTAACCCTACAGTACTCCATATTTGACATACTGAACATATTTCAGGTCAAGGAGTTCTCGATTTTGAACTTTCTATACAGACCAATTAACACCTTATGATGTCTCATCAACCATACCAGTAATCCATATTTTACATTCTGAACATATTTCAGGCCAAGGAGTTCTCAATGTTCTATGCAAACCAGTTATCTCCCTATGATGTCTCATCAACCATACAGTAGTCCATTTTTGACATACTGAACATATTTCAGGCCAAGGAGTTCTCAATTTTGAATTTTTTTTTATACAGACCAATTAACACCTTATGATGTCTTATCAACCATACCAGTAATCCATATTTTACATTCTGAACATATTTCAGGCCAAGGAGTTCTCAATTTTCGATGCAAACCAAATATCTCCCTATGATGTCTCATCAACCATACAGTAGTCCATTTTTGACATACTGAACATATTTCAAGCCAAGGAATTCTCAATTTTAAATTTTCTATACAGAACAATTATCTCCCTATGATGTCTCATCAACCATACAGTGGTCCATATTTGACATACTGAACATATTTCAAACCAAGGAGTTCTCAATCTTGAACTTTCTATACAGACTAATTGACTCTTTCTGATGTCTCATCAACCATACAGTAGTCCATATTTGACATACTGAACATATTTCAAGCCAAGGAGTTCTCAATTGTGAATTTTTTTTTTTTGAGTCCATATATGACAAACTGAACTCATTTCAGGCCAAGGAGTTCTCAATATTGAACTTTCTATACAGACCAATTAATACCATATGATGTCTCATCAACCATACAGTAATCCATATTTTACATTCTGAACATATTTCAAGCCAAGGATTTCTCAATTTTTTTAATTTTCTATGCAGAAAAATTATCTCCCTATGATGTCTCATCAACCATAAAGTATTCCATATTTGACATACTGAACATATTTCAAGCCAAGGAGTTCTCAATCTTGAAATTTATATACAGACTAATTGACTCTTTCTGATGTCTCATCAACCATACAGTAGTCCATATTTGACATACTGAACATATTTCAAGCCAAGGAGTTCTCAATTTTGAATTTTTTTATACAGAACAATTATCCCCCTATGATGTCTCATCAACCATACAGTAGTCCATATTTGACATACTGAACATATTTCAAGCCAAGGAGTTCTCAATTAAGAATTTTTCTATACAGAACAATTATCTCCCTATGATGTCTCATCAACCATACAGTAGTCCATTTTTGACATACTGAACATATTTCAGGCCAAGGAGTTCTCAATTTTGAATTTTCTATACAGACCAATTAACACCTTATGATGTCTCATCAACCATACCAGTAATCCATATTTTACATTCTGAACATATTTCAGGCCAAGGAGTTCTCAATGTTCTATGCAAACCAGTAATCTCCCTATGATGTCTCATCAACCATACAGTAGTCCATTTTTGACATACTGAACATATTTCAGGCCAAGGAGTTCTCAATTTTGAATTTTTTTTTATACAGACCAATTAACACCTTATGATGTCTCATCAACCATACCAGTAATCCATATTTTACATTCTGAACATATTTCAGGCCAAGGAGTTCTCAATTTTCTATGCAAACCAAATATCTCCCTGTGATGTCTCATCAACCATACAGTAGTCCATATTCGACATCCTGAACATATTTCAAGCCAAGGAATTCTCAATCTTTAACATTCTATAGAGACCAATTAACTCCTTATGATATCTCATCAGTCATACAGTAGTCCATATTCGACATACTGAACATATTTCAAGCCAAGGAATTCTCAATCTTGAACTTTCTATAGAGACCAATTAACTCCAAATGATGTCTCATCAACCATACAGTAGTCCATATTTGAAATACTGATCATATTTCAGGCCAAGGAGTTCTCAGTTTTGAATTGTTTATACAGACCAATTAATTCCTTATGATGGCTCATTAACCATACAGTAATCCATATTTGACATACTGAACATATTTCAGGCCAAGGAGTCCTCAATCTTGAATTTTCTATACAGACCAATTAACACCTTATGATGTCTCATCAACCATACCAGTAATCCATATTTTACATTCTGAACATATTTCAGGCCAAGGAGTTCTCAATTTTATATGCAAACCAAATATCTCCCTATGATGTCTCATCAACCATACAGTAGTCAATTTTTGACATACTGAACATATTTCAAGCCAAGGAGTTCTCAATTTTGAATTTTTCTATACAGAACAACTATCTCCCTATGATGGCTCATTAACCCTACAGTACTCCATATTTGACATACTGAACATATTTCAGGTCAAGGAGTTCTCGATTTTGAACTTTCTATACAGACCAATTAACACCTTATGATGTCTCATCAACAATACCAGTAATCCATATTTTACATTCTGAACATATTTCAGGCCAAGGAGTTCTCAATGTTCTATGCAAACCAGTAATCTCCCTATGATGTCTCATCAACCATACAGTAGTCCATTTTTGACATACTGAACATATTTCAGGCCAAGGAGTTCTCAATTTTGAATTTTTTTTTATACAGACCAATTAACACCTTATGATGTCTCATCAACCATACCAGTAATCCATATTTTACATTCTGAACATATTTCAGGCCAAGGAGTTCTCAATTTTCTATGCAAACCAAATATCTCCCTGTGATGTCTCATCAACCATACAGTAGTCCATATTCGACATCCTGAACATATTTCAAGCCAAGGAATTCTCAATCTTTAACATTCTATAGAGACCAATTAACTCCTTATGATATCTCATCAGTCATACAGTAGTCCATATTCGACATACTGAACATATTTCAAGCCAAGGAATTCTCAATCTTGAACTTTCTATAGAGACCAATTAACTCCAAATGATGTCTCATCAACCATACAGTAGTCCATATTTGAAATACTGATCATATTTCAGGCCAAGGAGTTCTCAGTTTTGAATTGTTTATACAGACCAATTAATTCCTTATGATGGCTCATTAACCATACAGTAATCCATATTTGACATACTGAACATATTTCAGGCCAAGGAGTCCTCAATCTTGAACTTTAATTACAGAATAATTGACTCCTGATGTCTCATCAACCATAAAGTAGTCCATATTTGACATACTGAACGTATTTCAAGCCAAGGAGTTCTCAATCTTGAAATTTCTATACAGACTAATTGACTCTTTCTGATGTCTCATCAACCATGCAGTAATCCATATTTGACATACTGAACATATTTCAAGCCAAGGAGTTCTCAATTTAGAATTTTTCTATACAGAACAATTATCTCCCTATGATGTCTCATCAACCATACAGTAGTCCATTTTTGACATACTGAACATATTTCAGGCCAAGGAGTTCTCAATTTTGAATTTTCTATACAGACCAATTAACACCTTATGATGTCTCATCAACCATACCAGTAATCCATATTTTACATTCTGAACTTATTTCAGGCCAAGGAGTTCTCAATTTTCTATGCAAACCAAATATCTCCCTATGATGTCTCATCAACCATACAGTAGTCCATTTTTGACATACTGAACATATTTCAAGCCAAGGAGTTCTCAATTTTGAATTTTTCTATACAGAACAATTATCTCCCTATGATGTCTTATCAACCATACAGTAGTCCATATTTGACATACTGAACATATTTCAAGCCAAGGAGTTCTCAATTTTGAATTTTTTTATACAGAACAATTATCCCCCTATGATGTCTCATCAACCATACAGTAGTCCATTTTTGACATACTGAACATATTTCAGGCCAAGGAGTTCTCAATTTTGCATTTTTTATACAGACCAATTAACACCTTATGATGTCTCATCAACCATACCAATAATCCATATTTTACATTCTGAATATATTTCAGGCCAAGGAGTTCTCAATTTTGAATTTTTTTTTTTTGAGTCCATATATGACAAACTGAACTTATTTCAGGCCAAGGAGTTCTCAATATTGAACTTTCTATACAGACCAATTAATACCATATGATGTCTCATCAACCATACAGTAATCCATATTTTACATTCTGAACATATTTCAAGCCAAGGATTTCTCAATTTTTTTAATTTTCTATGCAGAACAATTATCTCCCTATGATGTCTCATCAACCATAAAGTATTCCATATTTGACATACTGAACGTATTTCAAGCCAAGGAGTTCTCAATCTTGAAATTTATATACAGACTAATTGACTCTTTCTGATGTCTCATCAACCATACAGTAGTCCATATTTGACATACTGAACATATTTCAAGCCAAGGAGTTCTCAATTTTGAATTTTTTTATACAGAACAATTATCCCCCTATGATGTCTCATCAACCATACAGTAGTCCATATTTGACATACTGAACATATTTCAAGCCAAAGAGTTCTCAATTTTGAATTTTTCTATACAGAACAATTATCTCCCTATGATGTCTCATCAACCATACAGTAGTCCATTTTTGACATACTGAACATATTTCAGGCCAAGGAGTTCTCAATTTTGAATTTTCTATACAGACCAATTAACACCTTATGATGTCTCATCAACCATACCAGTAATCCATATTTTACACTCTGAACATATTTCAGGCCAAGGAGTTCTCAATTTTATATGCAAACCAAATATCTCCCTATGATGTCTCATCAACTATACAGTAGTCAATTTTTGACATACTGAACATATTTCAAGCCAAGGAGTTCTCAATTTTGAATTTTTCTATACAGAACAACTATCTCCCTATGATGGCTCATTAACCCTACAGTACTCCATATTTGACATACTGAACATATTTCAGGTCAAGGAGTTCTCGATTTTGAACTTTCTATACAGACCAATTAACACCTTATGATGTCTCATCAACCATACCAGTAATCCATATTTTACATTCTGAACATATTTCAGGCCAAGGAGTTCTCAATGTTCTATGCAAACCAGTTATCTCCCTATGATGTCTCATCAACCATACAGTAGTCCATTTTTGACATACTGAACATATTTCAGGCCAAGGAGTTCTCAATTTTGAATTTTTTTTTATACAGACCAATTAACACCTTATGATGTCTCATCAACCATACCAGTAATCCATATTTTACATTCTGAACATATTTCAGGCCAAGGAGTTCTCAATTTTCTATGCAAACCAAATATCTCCCTATGATGTCTCATCAACCATACCAGTAATCCATATTCGACATACTGAACATATTTCAAGCCAAGGAATTCTCAATTTTGAATTTTCTATAGAGACCAATTAACTCCAAATGATGTCTCATCAACCATACAGTAGTCCATATTTGAAATACTGATCATATTTCAGGCCAAGGAGTTCTCAGTTTTGAATTGTTTATACAGACCAATTAATTCCTTATGATGGCTCATTAACCATACAGTAGTCCATTTTTGACATACTGAACATATTTCAAGCCAAGGAATTCTCAATCTTGAACTTTCTATAGAGACCAATTAACTCCAAATGATGTCTCATCAACCATACAGTAGTCCATATTTGAAATACTGATCATATTTCAGGCCAAGGAGTTCTCAGTTTTGAATTGTTTATACAGACCAATTAATTCCTTATGATGGCTCATTAACCATACAGTAGTCCATTTTTGACATACTGAACATATTTCAGGCCAAGGAGTTCTCAATTTTGAATTTTTTTTTATACAGACCAATTAACACCTTATGATGTCTTATCAACCATACCAGTAATCCATATTTTACATTCTGAACATATTTCAGGCCAAGGAGTTCTCAATTTTCTATGCAAACCAAATATCTCCCTATGATGTCTCATCAACCATACAGTAGTCCATTTTTGACATACTGAACATATTTCAAGCCAAGGAATTCTCAATTTTGAATTTTTCTATACAGAACAATTATCTCCCTATGATGTCTCATCAACCATACAGTAGTCCATATTTGACATACTGAACATATTTCAAGCCAAGGAGTTCTCAATTTTGAATTTTTTTATACAGAACAATTATCCCCCTATGATGTCTCATCAACCATACAGTAGTCCATTTTTAACATACTGAACATATTTCAGGCCAAGGAGTTCTCAATTTTGCATTTTTTATACAGACCAATTAACACCTAATGTGTCTCATCAACCATACCAATAATTCATATTTTACATTCTGAATATATTTCAGGCCAAGGAGTTCTCAATTTTGAATTTTCTATACAGACCAATTAACACCTTATGATGTCTCATCAACCATACCAGTAATCCATATTTTACATTCTGAACATATTTCAAGCCAAGGAGTTCTCAATTTTGAATTTTTCTATACAGAACAATTATCTCCCTATGATGTCTCATCAACCATACAGTAGTCCATATTTGACATACTGAACATATTTCAAGCCAAGGAGTTCTCAATTTTGAATTTTCTATACAGAACAATTATCTCCCTATGATGTCTCATCAACCATACAGTAGTCCATATTTGACATACTGAACATATTTCAAGCCAAGGAGTTCTCAATTTTGAATTTTCTATACAGAACAATTATCTCCCTATGATGTCTCATCAACCATACAGTAGTCCATATTTGAAATACTGATCATATTTCAGGCCAAGGAGTTCTCAGTTTTGAATTGTTTATACAGACCAATTAATTCCTTATGATGGCTCATTAACCATACAGTAGTCCATATTTGACATACTGAACATATTTCAGGCCAAGGAGTCCTCAATCTTGAACTTTAATTACAGAATAATTGACTCCTGATGTCTCATCAACCATAAAGTAGTCCATATTTGACATACTGAACGTATTTCAAGCCAAGGAGTTCTCAATCTTGAAATTTATATACAGACTAATTGACTCTTTCTGATGTCTCATCAACCATGCAGTAGTCCATATTTGACATACTGAACATATTTCAAGCCAAGGAGTTCTCAATTTTGAATTTTTCTATACAGAACAACTATCTCCCTATGATGGCTCATTAACCCTACAGTACTCCATATTTGACATACTGAACATATTTCAGGTCAAGGAGTTCTCGATTTTGAACTTTCTATACAGACCAATTAACACCTTATGATGTCTCATCAACCATACCAGTAATCCATATTTTACATTCTGAACATATTTCAGGCCAAGGAGTTCTCAATGTTCTATGCAAACCAGTTATCTCCCTATGATGTCTCATCAACCATACAGTAGTCCATTTTTGACATACTGAACATATTTCAGGCCAAGGAGTTCTCAATTTTGAATTTTTTTTTATACAGACCAATTAACACCTTATGATGTCTTATCAAACATACCAGTAATCCATATTTTACATTCTGAACATATTTCAGGCCAAGGAGTTCTCAATTTTCTATGCAAACCAAATATCTCCCTATGATGTCTCATCAACCATACAGTAGTCCATTTTTGACATACTGAACATATTTCAAGCCAAGGAATTCTCAATTTTGAATTTTTCTATACAGAACAATTATCTCCCTATGATGTCTCATCAACCATACAGTAGTCCATATTTGACATACTGAACATATTTCAAGCCAAGGAGTTCTCAATTTTAAATTTTCTATACAGAACAATTATCTCCCTATGATGTCTCATCAACCATACAGTGGTCCATATTTGACATACTGAACATATTTCAAACCAAGGAGTTCTCAATCTTGAACTTTCTATACAGACTAATTGACTCTTTCTGATGTCTCATCAACCATACAGTAGTCCATATATGACAAACTGAACTTATTTCAGGCCAAGGAGTTCTCAATATTGAACTTTCTATACAGACCAATTAATACCATATGATGTCTCATCAACCATACAGTAATCCATATTTTACATTCTGAACATATTTCAAGCCAAGGATTTCTCAATTTTTTAAATTTTCTATGCAGAACAATTATCTCCCTATGATGTCTCATCAACCATAAAGTATTCCATATTTGACATACTGAACGTATTTCAAGCCAAGGAGTTCTCAATCTTGAAATTTATATACAGACTAATTGACTCTTTCTGATGTCTCATCAACCATACAGTAGTCCATATATGACAAACTGAACTTATTTCAGGCCAAGGAGTTCTCAATATTGAACTTTCTATACAGACCAATTAATACCATATGATGTCTCATCAACCATACAGTAATCCATATTTTACATTCTGAACATATTTCAAGCCAAGGAGTTCTCAATTTTGAATTTTTCTATACAGAACAACTATCTCCCTATGATGGCTCATTAACCCTACAGTACTCCATATTTGACATACTGAACATATTTCAGGTCAAGGAGTTCTCGATTTTGAACTTTCTATACAGACCAATTAACACCTTATGATGTCTCATCAACCATACCAGTAATCCATATTTTACATTCTGAACATATTTCAGGCCAAGGAGTTCTCAATGTTCTATGCAAACCAGTTATCTCCCTATGATGTCTCATCAACCATACAGTAGTCCATTTTTGACATACTGAACATATTTCAGGCCAAGGAGTTCTCAATTTTGAATTTTTTTTTATACAGACCAATTAACACCTTATGATGTCTTATCAACCATACCAGTAATCCATATTTTACATTCTGAACATATTTCAGGCCAAGGAGTTCTCAATTTTCTATGCAAACCAAATATCTCCCTATGATGTCTCATCAACCATACAGTAGTCCATTTTTGACATACTGAACATATTTCAAGCCAAGGAATTCTCAATTTTGAATTTTTCTATACAGAACAATTATCTCCCTATGATGTCTCATCAACCATACAGTAGTCCATATTTGACATACTGAACATATTTCAAGCCAAGGAGTTCTCAATTTTGAATTTTTTTATACAGAACAATTATCCCCCTATGATGTCTCATCAACCATACAGTAGTCCATTTTTAACATACTGAACATATTTCAGGCCAAGGAGTTCTCAATTTTGCATTTTTTATACAGACCAATTAACACCTAATGTGTCTCATCAACCATACCAATAATTCATATTTTACATTCTGAATATATTTCAAGCCAAGGAGTTCTCAATTTTGAATTTTCTATACAGACCAATTAACACCTTATGATGTCTCATCAACCATACCAGTAATCCATATTTTACATTCTGAACATATTTCAAGCCAAGGAGTTCTCAATTTTGAATTTTTCTATACAGAACAATTATCTCCCTATGATGTCTCATCAACCATACAGTAGTCCATATTTGACATACTGAACATATTTCAAGCCAAGGAGTTCTCAATTTTGAATTTTCTATACAGAACAATTATCTCCCTATGATGTCTCATCAACCATACAGTAGTCCATATTTGACATACTGAACATATTTCAAGCCAAGGAGTTCTCAATTTTGAATTTTCTATACAGAACAATTATCTCCCTATGATGTCTCATCAACCATACAGTAGTCCATATTTGAAATACTGATCATATTTCAGGCCAAGGAGTTCTCAGTTTTGAATTGTTTATACAGACCAATTAATTCCTTATGATGGCTCATTAACCATACAGTAGTCCATATTTGACATACTGAACATATTTCAGGCCAAGGAGTCCTCAATCTTGAACTTTAATTACAGAATAATTGACTCCTGATGTCTCATCAACCATAAAGTAGTCCATATTTGACATACTGAACGTATTTCAAGCCAAGGAGTTCTCAATCTTGAAATTTATATACAGACTAATTGACTCTTTCTGATGTCTCATCAACCATGCAGTAGTCCATATTTGACATACTGAACATATTTCAAGCCAAGGAGTTCTCAATTTTGAATTTTTCTATACAGAACAACTATCTCCCTATGATGGCTCATTAACCCTACAGTACTCCATATTTGACATACTGAACATATTTCAGGTCAAGGAGTTCTCGATTTTGAACTTTCTATACAGACCAATTAACACCTTATGATGTCTCATCAACCATACCAGTAATCCATATTTTACATTCTGAACATATTTCAGGCCAAGGAGTTCTCAATGTTCTATGCAAACCAGTTATCTCCCTATGATGTCTCATCAACCATACAGTAGTCCATTTTTGACATACTGAACATATTTCAGGCCAAGGAGTTCTCAATTTTGAATTTTTTTTTATACAGACCAATTAACACCTTATGATGTCTTATCAAACATACCAGTAATCCATATTTTACATTCTGAACATATTTCAGGCCAAGGAGTTCTCAATTTTCTATGCAAACCAAATATCTCCCTATGATGTCTCATCAACCATACAGTAGTCCATTTTTGACATACTGAACATATTTCAAGCCAAGGAATTCTCAATTTTGAATTTTTCTATACAGAACAATTATCTCCCTATGATGTCTCATCAACCATACAGTAGTCCATATTTGACATACTGAACATATTTCAAGCCAAGGAGTTCTCAATCTTGAAATTTATATACAGACTAATTGACTCTTTCTGATGTCTCATCAACCATACAGTAGTCCATATTTGACATACTGAACATATTTCAAGCCAAGGAGTTCTCAATTTTGAATTTTTTTATACAGAACAATTATCCCCCTATGATGTCTCATCAACCATACAGTAGTCCATATTTGACATACTGAACATATTTCAAGCCAAGGAGTTCTCAATTTTGAATTTTTCTATACAGAACAATTATCTCCCTATGATGTCTCATCAACCATACAGTAGTCCATTTTTGACATACTGAACATATTTCAGGCCAAGGAGTTCTCAATTTTGAATTTTCTATACAGACCAATTAACACCTTATGATGTCTCATCAACCATACCAGTAATCCATATTTTACATTCTGAACATATTTCAGGCCAAGGAGTTCTCAATTTTATATGCAAACCAAATATCTCCCTATGATGTCTCATCAACTATACAGTAGTCAATTTTTGACATACTGAACATATTTCAAGCCAAGGAGTTCTCAATTTTGAATTTTTCTATACAGAACAACTATCTCCCTATGATGGCTCATTAACCCTACAGTACTCCATATTTGACATACTGAACATATTTCAGGTCAAGGAGTTCTCGATTTTGAACTTTCTATACAGACCAATTAACACCTTATGATGTCTCATCAACCATACCAGTAATCCATATTTTACATTCTGAACATATTTCAGGCCAAGGAGTTCTCAATGTTCTATGCAAACCAGTTATCTCCCTATGATGTCTCATCAACCATACAGTAGTCCATTTTTGACATACTGAACATATTTCAGGCCAAGGAGTTCTCAATTTTGAATTTTTTTTTATACAGACCAATTAACACCTTATGATGTCTCATCAACCATACCAGTAATCCATATTTTACATTCTGAACATATTTCAGGCCAAGGAGTTCTCAATTTTCTATGCAAACCAAATATCTCCCTATGATGTCTCATCAACCATACCAGTAATCCATATTCGACATACTGAACATATTTCAAGCCAAGGAATTCTCAATCTTTAACATTCTATAGAGACCAATTAACTCCTTATGATATCTCATCAGTCATACAGTAGTCCATATTCGGCATACTGAACATATTTCAAGCCAAGGAATTCTCAATCTTGAACTTTCTATAGAGACCAATTAACTCCAAATGATGTCTCATCAACCATACAGTAGTCCATATTTGAAATACTGATCATATTTCAGGCCAAGGAGTTCTCAGTTTTGAATTGTTTATACAGACCAATTAATTCCTTATGATGGCTCATTAACCATACAGTAGTCCATTTTTGACATACTGAACATATTTCAGGCCAAGGAGTTCTCAATTTTGAATTTTTTTTTATACAGACCAATTAACACCTTATGATGTCTTATCAACCATACCAGTAATCCATATTTTACATTCTGAACATATTTCAGGCCAAGGAGTTCTCAATTTTCTATGCAAACCAAATATCTCCCTATGATGTCTCATCAACCATACAGTAGTCCATTTTTGACATACTGAACATATTTCAAGCCAAGGAATTCTCAATTTTGAATTTTTCTATACAGAACAATTATCTCCCTATGATGTCTCATCAACCATACAGTAGTCCATATTTGACATACTGAACATATTTCAAGCCAAGGAGTTCTCAATTTTGAATTTTTTTATACAGAACAATTATCCCCCTATGATGTCTCATCAACCATACAGTAGTCCATTTTTAACATACTGAACATATTTCAGGCCAAGGAGTTCTCAATTTTGCATTTTTTATACAGACCAATTAACACCTAATGTGTCTCATCAACCATACCAATAATTCATATTTTACATTCTGAATATATTTCAGGCCAAGGAGTTCTCAATTTTGAATTTTCTATACAGACCAATTAACACCTTATGATGTCTCATCAACCATACCAGTAATCCATATTTTACATTCTGAACATATTTCAAGCCAAGGAGTTCTCAATTTTGAATTTTTCTATACAGAACAATTATCTCCCTATGATGTCTCATCAACCATACAGTAGTCCATATTTGACATACTGAACATATTTCAAGCCAAGGAGTTCTCAATTTTGAATTTTCTATACAGAACAATTATCTCCCTATGATATCTCATCAACCATACAGTAGTCCATATTTGACATACTGAACATATTTCAAGCCAAGGAGTTCTCAATTTTGAATTTTCTATACAGAACAATTATCTCCCTATGATGTCTCATCAACCATACAGTAGTCCATATTTGAAATACTGATCATATTTCAGGCCAAGGAGTTCTCAGTTTTGAATTGTTTATACAGACCAATTAATTCCTTATGATGGCTCATTAACCATACAGTAGTCCATATTTGACATACTGAACATATTTCAGGCCAAGGAGTCCTCAATCTTGAACTTTAATTACAGAATAATTGACTCCTGATGTCTCATCAACCATAAAGTAGTCCATATTTGACATACTGAACGTATTTCAAGCCAAGGAGTTCTCAATCTTGAAATTTATATACAGACTAATTGACTCTTTCTGATGTCTCATCAACCATGCAGTAGTCCATATTTGACATACTGAACATATTTCAAGCCAAGGAGTTCTCAATTTTGAATTTTTCTATACAGAACAACTATCTCCCTATGATGGCTCATTAACCCTACAGTACTCCATATTTGACATACTGAACATATTTCAGGTCAAGGAGTTCTCGATTTTGAACTTTCTATACAGACCAATTAACACCTTATGATGTCTCATCAACCATACCAGTAATCCATATTTTACATTCTGAACATATTTCAGGCCAAGGAGTTCTCAATGTTCTATGCAAACCAGTTATCTCCCTATGATGTCTCATCAACCATACAGTAGTCCATTTTTGACATACTGAACATATTTCAGGCCAAGGAGTTCTCAATTTTGAATTTTTTTTTATACAGACCAATTAACACCTTATGATGTCTTATCAAACATACCAGTAATCCATATTTTACATTCTGAACATATTTCAGGCCAAGGAGTTCTCAATTTTCTATGCAAACCAAATATCTCCCTATGATGTCTCATCAACCATACAGTAGTCCATTTTTGACATACTGAACATATTTCAAGCCAAGGAATTCTCAATTTTGAATTTTTCTATACAGAACAATTATCTCCCTATGATGTCTCATCAACCATACAGTAGTCCATATTTGACATACTGAACATATTTCAAGCCAAGGAGTTCTCAATTTTAAATTTTCTATACAGAACAATTATCTCCCTATGATGTCTCATCAACCATACAGTGGTCCATATTTGACATACTGAACATATTTCAAACCAAGGAGTTCTCAATCTTGAACTTTCTATACAGACTAATTGACTCTTTCTGATGTCTCATCAACCATACAGTAGTCCATATATGACAAACTGAACTTATTTCAGGCCAAGGAGTTCTCAATATTGAACTTTCTATACAGACCAATTAATACCATATGATGTCTCATCAACCATACAGTAATCCATATTTTACATTCTGAACATATTTCAAGCCAAGGATTTCTCAATTTTTTAAATTTTCTATGCAGAACAATTATCTCCCTATGATGTCTCATCAACCATAAAGTATTCCATATTTGACATACTGAACGTATTTCAAGCCAAGGAGTTCTCAATCTTGAAATTTATATACAGACTAATTGACTCTTTCTGATGTCTCATCAACCATGCAGTAGTCCATATTTGACATACTGAACATATTTCAAGCCAAGGAGTTCTCAATTTTGAATTTTTCTATACAGAACAACTATCTCCCTATGATGGCTCATTAACCCTACAGTACTCCATATTTGACATACTGAACATATTTCAGGTCAAGGAGTTCTCGATTTTGAACTTTCTATACAGACCAATTAACACCTTATGATGTCTCATCAACCATACCAGTAATCCATATTTTACATTCTGAACATATTTCAGGCCAAGGAGTTCTCAATGTTCTATGCAAACCAGTTATCTCCCTATGATGTCTCATCAACCATACAGTAGTCCATTTTTGACATACTGAACATATTTCAGGCCAAGGAGTTCTCAATTTTGAATTTTTTTTATACAGACCAATTAACACCTTATGATGTCTTATCAACCATACCAGTAATCCATATTTTACATTCTGAACATATTTCAGGCCAAGGAGTTCTCAATTTTCTATGCAAACCAAATATCTCCCTATGATGTCTCATCAACCATACAGTAGTCCATTTTTGACATACTGAACATATTTCAAGCCAAGGAATTCTCAATTTTGAATTTTTCTATACAGAACAATTATCTCCCTATGATGTCTCATCAACCATACAGTAGTCCATATTTGACATACTGAACATATTTCAAGCCAAGGAGTTCTCAATTTTGAATTTTTTTATACAGAACAATTATCCCCCTATGATGTCTCATCAACCATACAGTAGTCCATTTTTAACATACTGAACATATTTCAGGCCAAGGAGTTCTCAATTTTGCATTTTTTATACAGACCAATTAACACCTAATGTGTCTCATCAACCATACCAATAATTCATATTTTACATTCTGAATATATTTCAGGCCAAGGAGTTCTCAATTTTGAATTTTCTATACAGACCAATTAACACCTTATGATGTCTCATCAACCATACCAGTAATCCATATTTTACATTCTGAACATATTTCAAGCCAAGGAGTTCTCAATTTTGAATTTTTCTATACAGAACAATTATCTCCCTATGATGTCTCATCAACCATACAGTAGTCCATATTTGACATACTGAACATATTTCAAGCCAAGGAGTTCTCAATTTTGAATTTTCTATACAGAACAATTATCTCCCTATGATGTCTCATCAACCATACAGTAGTCCATATTTGACATACTGAACATATTTCAAGCCAAGGAGTTCTCAATTTTGAATTTTCTATACAGAACAATTATCTCCCTATGATGTCTCATCAACCATACAGTAGTCCATATTTGAAATACTGATCATATTTCAGGCCAAGGAGTTCTCAGTTTTGAATTGTTTATACAGACCAATTAATTCCTTATGATGGCTCATTAACCATACAGTAGTCCATATTTGACATACTGAACATATTTCAGGCCAAGGAGTCCTCAATCTTGAACTTTAATTACAGAATAATTGACTCCTGATGTCTCATCAACCATAAAGTAGTCCATATTTGACATACTGAACGTATTTTAAGCCAAGGAGTTCTCAATCTTGAAATTTATATACAGACTAATTGACTCTTTCTGATGTCTCATCAACCATGCAGTAGTCCATATTTGACATACTGAACATATTTCAAGCCAAGGAGTTCTCAATTTTGAATTTTTCTATACAGAACAACTATCTCCCTATGATGGCTCATTAACCCTACAGTACTCCATATTTGACATACTGAACATATTTCAGGTCAAGGAGTTCTCGATTTTGAACTTTCTATACAGACCAATTAACACCTTATGATGTCTCATCAACCATACCAGTAATCCATATTTTACATTCTGAACATATTTCAGGCCAAGGAGTTCTCAATGTTCTATGCAAACCAGTTATCTCCCTATGATGTCTCATCAACCATACAGTAGTCCATTTTTGACATACTGAACATATTTCAGGCCAAGGAGTTCTCAATTTTGAATTTTTTTTTATACAGACCAATTAACACCTTATGATGTCTTATCAAACATACCAGTAATCCATATTTTACATTCTGAACATATTTCAGGCCAAGGAGTTCTCAATTTTCTATGCAAACCAAATATCTCCCTATGATGTCTCATCAACCATACAGTAGTCCATTTTTGACATACTGAACATATTTCAAGCCAAGGAATTCTCAATTTTGAATTTTTCTATACAGAACAATTATCTCCCTATGATGTCTCATCAACCATACAGTAGTCCATATTTGACATACTGAACATATTTCAAGCCAAGGAGTTCTCAATTTTAAATTTTCTATACAGAACAATTATCTCCCTATGATGTCTCATCAACCATACAGTGGTCCATATTTGACATACTGAACATATTTCAAACCAAGGAGTTCTCAATCTTGAACTTTCTATACAGACTAATTGACTCTTTCTGATGTCTCATCAACCATACAGTAGTCCATATATGACAAACTGAACTTATTTCAGGCCAAGGAGTTCTCAATATTGAACTTTCTATACAGACCAATTAATACCATATGATGTCTCATCAACCATACAGTAATCCATATTTTACATTCTGAACATATTTCAAGCCAAGGATTTCTCAATTTTTTTAATTTTCTATGCAGAACAATTATCTCCCTATGATGTATCAACCATAAAGTATTCCATATTTGACATACTGAACGTATTTCAAGCCAAGGAGTTCTCAATCTTGAAATTTATATACAGACTAATTGACTCTTTCTGATGTCTCATCAACCATACAGTAGTCCATATTTGACATACTGAACATATTTCAAGCCAAGGAGTTCTCAATTTTGAATTTTTTTATACAGAACAATTATCCCCCTATGATGTCTCATCAACCATACAGAAGTCCATATTTGACATACTGAACATATTTCAAGCCAAGGAGTTCTCAATTTTGAATTTTCTATACAGAACAATTATCTCCCTATGATGTCTCATCAACCATACAGTAGTCCATATTTGACATACTGAACATATTTCAAGCCAAGGAGTTCTCAATTTTGAATTTTCTATACAGAACAATTATCTCCCTATGATGTCTCATCAACCATAGAGTAGTCCATATTTGAAATACTGATCATATTTCAGGCCAAGGAGTTCTCAGTTTTGAATTGTTTATACAGACCAATTAATTCCTTATGATGGCTCATTAACCATACAGTAGTCCATATTTGACATACTGAACATATTTCAGGCCAAGGAGTCCTCAATCTTGAACTTTAATTACAGAATAATTGACTCCTGATGTCTCATCAACCATAAAGTAGTCCATATTTGACATACTGAACGTATTTCAAGCCAAGGAGTTCTCAATCTTGAAATTTATATACAGACTAATTGACTCTTTCTGATGTCTCATCAACCATGCAGTAGTCCATATTTGACATACTGAACATATTTCAAGCCAAGGAGTTCTCAATTTTGAATTTTTCTATACAGAACAACTATCTCCCTATGATGGCTCATTAACCCTACAGTACTCCATATTTGACATATTGAACATATTTCAGGTCAAGTTCTCGATTTTGAACTTTCTATACAGACCAATTAACACCTTATGATGTCTCATCAACCATACCAGTAATCCATATTTTACATTCTGAACATATTTCAGGCCAAGGAGTTCTCAATGTTCTATGCAAACCAGTTATCTCCCTATGATGTCTCATCAACCATACAGTAGTCCATTTTTGACATACTGAACATATTTCAGGCCAAGGAGTTCTCAATTTTGAATTTTTTTTTATACAGACAAATTAACACCTTATGATGTCTTATCAAACATACCAGTAATCCATATTTTACATTCTGAACATATTTCAGGCCAAGGAGTTCTCAATTTTCTATGCAAACCAAATATCTCCCTATGATGTCTCATCAACCATACAGTAGTCCATTTTTGACATACTGAACATATTTCAAGCCAAGGAATTCTCAATTTTGAATTTTTCTATACAGAACAATTATCTCCCTATGATGTCTCATCAACCATACAGTAGTCCATATTTGACATACTGAACATATTTCAAGCCAAGGAGTTCTCAATTTTAAATTTTCTATACAGAACAATTATCTCCCTATGATGTCTCATCAACCATACAGTGGTCCATATTTGACATACTGAACATATTTCAAACCAAGGAGTTCTCAATCTTGAACTTTCTATACAGACTAATTGACTCTTTCTGATGTCTCATCAACCATACAGTAGTCCATATATGACAAACTGAACTTATTTCAGGCCAAGGAGTTCTCAATATTGAACTTTCTATACAGACCAATTAATACCATATGATGTCTCATCAACCATACAGTAATCCATATTTTACATTCTGAACATATTTCAAGCCAAGGATTTCTCAATTTTTTTAATTTTCTATGCAGAACAATTATCTCCCTATGATGTATCAACCATAAAGTATTCCATATTTGACATACTGAACGTATTTCAAGCCAAGGAGTTCTCAATCTTGAAATTTATATACAGACTAATTGACTCTTTCTGATGTCTCATCAACCATACAGTAGTCCATATTTGACATACTGAACATATTTCAAGCCAAGGAGTTCTCAATTTTGAATTTTTTTATACAGAACAATTATCCCCCTATGATGTCTCATCAACCATACAGAAGTCCATATTTGACATACTGAACATATTTCAAGCCAAGGAGTTCTCAATTTTGAATTTTCTATACAGAACAATTATCTCCCTATGATGTCTCATCAACCATACAGTAGTCCATATTTGACATACTGAACATATTTCAAGCCAAGGAGTTCTCAATTTTGAATTTTCTATACAGAACAATTATCTCCCTATGATGTCTCATCAACCATAGAGTAGTCCATATTTGAAATACTGATCATATTTCAGGCCAAGGAGTTCTCAGTTTTGAATTGTTTATACAGACCAATTAATTCCTTATGATGGCTCATTAACCATACAGTAGTCCATATTTGACATACTGAACATATTTCAGGCCAAGGAGTCCTCAATCTTGAACTTTAATTACAGAATAATTGACTCCTGATGTCTCATCAACCATAAAGTAGTCCATATTTGACATACTGAACGTATTTCAAGCCAAGGAGTTCTCAATCTTGAAATTTATATACAGACTAATTGACTCTTTCTGATGTCTCATCAACCATGCAGTAGTCCATATTTGACATACTGAACATATTTCAAGCCAAGGAGTTCTCAATTTTGAATTTTTCTATACAGAACAACTATCTCCCTATGATGGCTCATTAACCCTACAGTACTCCATATTTGACATATTGAACATATTTCAGGTCAAGTTCTCGATTTTGAACTTTCTATACAGACCAATTAACACCTTATGATGTCTCATCAACCATACCAGTAATCCATATTTTACATTCTGAACATATTTCAGGCCAAGGAGTTCTCAATGTTCTATGCAAACCAGTTATCTCCCTATGATGTCTCATCAACCATACAGTAGTCCATTTTTGACATACTGAACATATTTCAGGCCAAGGAGTTCTCAATTTTGAATTTTTTTTTATACAGACCAATTAACACCTTATGATGTCTTATCAACCATACAGTGGTCCATATTTGACATACTGAACATATTTCAAACCAAGGAGTTCTCAATCTTGAACTTTCTATACAGACTAATTGACTCTTTCTGATGTCTCATCAACCATACAGTAGTCCATATATGACAAACTGAACTTATTTCAGGCCAAGGAGTTCTCAATATTGAACTTTCTAAACAGACCAATTAATACCATATGATGTCTCATCAACCATACAGTAATCCATATTTTACATTCTGAACGTATTTCAAGCCAAGGAGTTCTCAATCTTGAAATTTATATACAGACTAATTGACTCTTTCTGATGTCTCATCAACCATACAGTAGTCCATTTTTGATATACTGAACATATTTCAGGCCAAGGAGTTCTCAATTTTGCATTTTTTATACAGACCATTTAACACCTTATGATGTCTCATCAACCATACCAATAATCCATATTTTACATTCTGAATATATTTCAGGCCAAGGAGTTCTCAATTTTGAATTTTCTATACAGACCAATTAACACCTTATGATGTCTCATCAACCATACCAGTAATCCATATTTTACATTCTGAAAATATTTCAAGCCAAGGAGTTCTCAATTTTGAATTTTTCTATACAGAACAATTATCTCCCTATGATGTCTCATCAACCATACAGTAGTCCATATTTGACATACTGAACATATTTCAAGCCAAGGAGTTCTCAATTTTTAATTTTCTATACAGAACAATTATCTCCCTATGATGTCTCATCAACCATACAGTAGTCCATATTTGACATACTGAACATATTTCAAGCCAAGGAGTTCTAAATTTTTAATTTTCTATACAGAACAATTATCTCCCTATGATGTCTCATCAACCATACAGTAGTCCATATTTGACATGCTGAACATATTTCAAGCCAAGGAGGTCTCAATTTTGAGTTTTCTATACTGACCAGTTAACTCCTTCTGATGTCTCATTAACCATATTTGACATACTGAACATATTTCAGGCCAAAGAGTCCTCAGTCTTGAACTTTAATTAAAGAATAATTGACTCCTGTGGTGGAAACATTTAATCATAGAGGAAGATTAATTAAGACATATGTTTGAGATCATACAGGAGCTAACCTGTTTCTGCCGTGCGGGACACCTTATTTGAGGGCTCTCCTGTACCAAAGGTGTCGGGCAGAACTAATTCTAAATCTGTGTTTCTTACTTTTACCATGTGTGGAAAACTACTGAGAAGGATTGTTTACACATTGGGGGGTATAAGAGATTGTAGCTTCTGTTATGTCTTCAGTTAGCACTCTACAGACATTCAGGATGGCTGTATGACTATGACTCTTTTCTTGCAAGAAAATAAATCTTTATAAAGACAATTGGCTAAGGTTTGTCTCTTATTCAGTGGTGCAACTGAGAGTTAATTTTTTACCATGACATGTCTCATCAACCATACAGTAGTCCATATTTGACATACTGAACATATTTCAGGCCAAGGAGTTCTCAATTTTCAATGCAAACCAAATATCTCCCTATGATGTCTCATCAACCATACAGTAGTCCATTTTTGACATACTGAACATATTTCAAGCAAAGGAGTTCTCAATTTTGAATTTTTCTATACAGAACAATTATCTCCCTATGATGTCTCATCAACTATAAAGTAGTTTATATTTGACATACTGAACATATTTCAAGCCAAGGAGTTCTCAAACTTGAACTTTCTATGCAGACTAATTAACTCCTTATGATGTCTCATCAACCATACAGTAGTCCATATTTGACATACTGAACATATTTCAAGCCAAGGAGTTCTCAATTTTGAATTTTCTATACAGAACAATTATCTCCCTATGATGTCTCATCAACTATAAAGTAGTTTATATTTGACATACTGAACATATTTCAAGCCAAGGAGTTCTCAATCTTGAAATTTATATAGACTAATTGACTCTTTCTGATGTCTCATCAACCATACAGTAGTCCATATTTGACATACTCAACATATTTCAAGCAAAGGAGATCTCAATTTCGAATTTTTCTATACAGAACAATTATCTCCCTATGATGGCTCATTAACCCTACAGTACTCCATATTTGACATACTGAACATATGTCAGGCCAAGGAGTTCTCGATTTTGAACTTTCTATACAGACCAATTAACACCTTATGATGTCTCATCAACCATACCAGTAATCCATATTTTACATTCTGAACATATTTCAGGCCAAGGAGTTCTCAATGTTCTATGCAAACCAGTTATCTCCCTATGATGTCTCATCAACCATACAGTAGTCCATATTTGACATACTGAACATATTTCAAGCCAAGGAGTTCTCAATCTTGAAATTTAAATACAGACTAATTGACTCTGTCTGATGTCTCATCAACCATACAGTAGTCCATATTTGACATACTGAACATATTTCAAGCCAAGGAGTTCTCAAACTTGAACTTTCTATGCAGACTAATTAACTCCTTATGATGTCTCATCAACCATATAGTAGTCCATATTTGACATACTGAACATATTTCAAGCCAAGGAGTTCTCAATTTTGAATTTTCTATACAGAACAATTATCTCCCTATGATGTCTCATCAACCATACAGTAGTCCATATTTGAAATACTGATCATATTTCAGGCCAAGGAGTTCTCAGTTTTGAATTGTTTATACAGACCAATTAATTCCTTATGATGGCTCATTAACCATACAGTAGTCCATATTTGACATACTGAACATATTTCAGGCCAAGGAGTCCTCAATCTTGAACTTTAATTACAGAATAATTGACTCCTGATGTCTCATCAACCATAAAGTAGTCCATATTTGACATACTGAACGTATTTCAAGCCAAGGAGTTCTCAATCTTGAAATTTATATACAGACTAATTGACTCTTTCTGATGTCTCATCAACCATGCAGTAGTCCATATTTGACATACTGAACATATTTCAAGCCAAGGAGTTCTCAATTTTGAATTTTTCTATACAGAACAATTATCTCCCTATGATGTCTCATCAACCATACAGTAGTCCATTTTTGACATACTGAACATATTTCAGGCCAAGGAGTTCTCAATTTTGAATTTTCTATACAGACCAATTAACACCTTATGATGTCTCATCAACCATACCAGTAATCCATATTTTACATTCTGAACATATTTCAGGCCAAGGAGTTCTCAATGTTCTATGCAAACCACTTATCTCCCTATGATGTCTCATCAACCATACAGTAGTCCATTTTTGACATACTGAACATATTTCAGGCCAAGGAGTTCTCAATTTTGAATTTTTTTTTATACAGACCAATTAACACCTTATGATGTCTCATCAACCATACCAGTAATCCATATTTTACATTCTGAACATATTTCAGGCCAAGGAGTTCTCAATTTTCTATGCAAACCAAATATCTCCCTATGATGTCTCATCAACCATACAGTAGTCCATATTCGACATACTGAACATATTTCAAGCCAAGGAATTCTCAATCTTTAACTTTCTATAGAGACCAATTAACTCCTTATGATATCTCATCAGTCATACAGTAGTCCATATTCGACATAATGAACATATTTCAAGCCAAGGAATTCTCAATCTTGAACTTTCTATAGAGACCAATTAACTCCAAATGATGTCTCATCAACCATACAGTAGTCCATATTTGAAATACTGATCATATTTCAGGCCAAGGAGTTCTCAGTTTTGAATTGTTTATACAGACTAATTGACTCTTTCTGATGTCTCATCAACCATGCAGTAGTCCATATTTGACATACTGAACATATTTCAGGCCAAGGAGTTCTCAATTTTGAATTTTTCTATACAGAACAATTATCTCCCTATGATGTCTCATCAACCATACAGTAGTCCATTTTTGACATACTGAACATATTTCAGGCCAAGGAGTTCTAAATTTTGAATTTTCTATACAGACCAATTAACACCTTATGATGTCTCATCAACCATACCAGTAATCCATATTTTACATTCTGAACATATTTCAGGCCAAGGAGTTCTCAATTTTCTATGCAAACCAAATATCTCCCTATGATGTCTCATCAACCATACAGTAGTCCATTTTTGACATACTGAACATATTTCAAGCCAAGGAGTTCTCAATTTTGAATTTTTCTATACAGAACAATTATCTCCCTATGATGTCTCATCAACCATACAGTAGTCCATATTTGATATACTGAACATATTTCAAGCCAAGGAGTTCTCAATTTTACATTTTCTATACAGAACAATTATCTCCCTATGATGTCTCATCAACCATACAGTGGTCCATATTTGACATACTGAACATATTTCAAGCCAAGGAGTTCTCAATCTTGAACTTTCTATACAGACTAATTGACTCTTTCTGATGTCTCATCAACCATACAGTAGTCCATATATGACAAACTGAACTTATTTCAGGCCAAGGAGTTCTCAATATTGAACTTTCTATACAGACCAATTAATACCATATGATGTCTCATCAACCATACAGTAATCCATATTTTACATTCTGAACATATTTCAAGCCAAGGATTTCTCAATTTTTTTAATTTTCTATGCAGAACAATTATCTCCCTATGATGTCTCATCAACCATAAAGTATTCCATATTTGACATACTGAACGTATTTCAAGCCAAGGAGTTCTCATTCTTGAAATTTATATACAGACTAATTGACTCTTTCTGATGTCTCATCAACCATACAGTAGTCCATATTTGACATACTGAACATATTTCAAGCCAAGGAGTTCTCAATTTTGAATTTTTTTATACAGAACAATTATCCCCCTATGATGTCTCATCAACCATACAGTAGTCCATATTTGACATGCTGAACATATTTCAAGCCAAGGAGGTCTCAATTTTGAATTTTCTATACTGACCAGTTAACTCCTTCTGATGTCTCATTAACCATATTTGACATACTGAACATATTTCAGGCCAAGGAGTCCTCAGTCTTGAACTTTAATTAAAGAATAATTGACTCCTGTGGTGGAAACATTTAATCATAGAGGAAGATTAATTAAGACATATGTTTGAGATCATACAGGAGCTAACCTGTTTCTGCCGTGCGGGACACCTTATTTGAGGGCTCTCCTGTACCAAAGGTGTCGGGCAGAACTAATTCTAAATCTGTGTTTCTTACTTTTACCATGTGTGGAAAACTACTGAGAAGGATTGTTTACACATTGGGGGGTATAAGAGATTGTAGCTTCTGTTATGTCTTCAGTTAGCACTCTACAGACATTCAGGATGGCTGTATGACTATGACTCTTTTCTTGCAAGAAAATAAATCTTTATAAAGACAATTGGCTAAGGTTTGTCTCTTATTCAGTGGTGCAACTGAGAGTTAATTTTTTACCATGACATGTCTCATCAACCATACAGTAGTCCATATTTGACATACTGATCATATTTCAGGCCAAGGAGTTCTCAATTTTGAATTGTTCATACACACCAATTAACTCCTTATGATGGCTCATTAAACCTACAGTACTCCATATTTGACATACTGAACATATTTCAGGCCAAGGAGTTCTCAATTTTCTATGCAAACCAAATATCTCCCTATGATGTCTCATCAACCATACAGTAGTCCATTTTTGACATACTGAACATATTTCAAGCCAAGGAGTTCTCAATTTTGAATTTTTCTATACAGAACAATTATCTCCCTATGATGTCTCATCAACCATACAGTAGTCCATATTTGACATACTGAACATATTTCAAGCCAAGGAGTTCCAAATCTTGAAATTTATATACAGACTAATTGACTCTTTCTGATGTCTCATCAACCATACAGTAGTCCATATTTGACATACTGAACATATTTCAAGCCAAGGAGTTCTAAATTTTAAATTTTCTATACAGAACAATTATCTCCCTATGATGTCTCATCAACCATACAGTAGTCCATATTTGACATACTGAACATATTTCAAGCCAAGGAGGTCTCAATTTTGAATTTTCTATACAAACCAGTTAACTCCTTCTGATGTCTCATTAACCATATTTGACATACTGAACATATTTCAGGCCAAGGAGTCCTCAGTCTTGAACTTTAATTACAGAAAAATTGACTCCTGATGTCTCATCAACCATGCAGTACTCCATATTTGACATACTGAACATATTTCAAGCCAAGGAGTTCCAAATCTTGAAATTTATATACAGACTAATTGACTCTTTATGATGTCTCATCAACCATACAGTAGTCCATATTTGACATACTGAACATATTTCAAGCCAAGGAGTTCTAAATTTTAAATTTTCTATACAGAACAATTATCTCCCTATGATGTCTCATCAACCATACAGTAGTCCATATTTGACATATTGAACATATTTCATGCCAAGGAGGTCTCAATTTTGAATTTTCTATACAGACCAGTTAACTCCTTCTGATGTCTCATTAACCATATTTGACATACTGAACATATTTCAGGCCAAGGAGTCCTCAGTCTTGAACTTTAATTACAGAAAAATTGACTCCTGATGTCTCATCAACCATGCAGTACTCCATATTTGACATACTGAACATATTTCAAGCCAAGGAGTTCTCAAACTTGAACTTTCTATGCAGACTAATTAACTCCTTATGATGTCTCATCAACCATACAGTAGTCCATATTTGACATACTGAACATATTTCAAGCCAAGGAGTTCTCAATTTTGAATTTTTCTATACAGAACAATTATCTCCCTATGGTGTCTCATCAACCATACAGTAGTCCATATTTGACATCCTGAACATATTTCAAGCGAAGGAGTTCTCAATCTTGAACTTTCTATACAGACTAATTGACTCTTTCTGATGTCTCATCAACCATACAGTAGTCCATATATGACAAACTGAACTTATTTCAGGCCAAGGAGTTCTCAATATTGAACTTTCTATACAGACCAATTAATACCATATGATGTCTCATCAACCATACAGTAATCCATATTTTACATTCTGAACATATTTCAAGCCAAGGATTTCTCAATTTTTTTAATTTTCTATGCAGAACAATTATCTCCCTATGATGTCTCACCAACCATACAGTAGTCCATTCTTGACATACTGAACATATTTCAGGCCAAGGAGTTCTCAATTTTGAATTTTCTATATTGACCAATTATCTCCCAATGATGTCTGAACATATTTCAAGCCAAGGAGTTCCAAATCTTGAAATTTATATACAGACTAATTGACTCTTTATGATGTCTCATCAACCATACAGTAGTCCATATTTGACATACTGAACATATTTCAAGCCAAGGAGTTCTAAATTTTTAATTTTCTATACAGAACAATTATCTCCCTATGATGTCTCATCAACCATACAGTAGTCCATATTTGACATACTGAACATATTTCAAGCCAAGGAGGTCTCAATTTTGAATTTTCTATACAGACCAGTTAACTCCTTCTGATGTCTCATTAACCATATTTGACATACTGAACATATTTCAGGCCAAGGAGTCCTCAGTCTTGAACTTTAATTACAGAAAAATTGACTCCTGATGTCTCATCAACCATGCAGTACTCCATATTTGACATACTGAACATATTTCAAGCCAAGGAGTTCCAAATCTTGAAATTTATATACAGACTAATTGACTCTTTATGATGTCTCATCAACCATACAGTAGTCCATATTTGACATACTGAACATATTTCAAGCCAAGGAGTTCTAAATTTTTAATTTTCTATACAGAACAATTATCTCCCTATGATGTCTCATCAACCATACAGTAGTCCATATTTGACATACTGAACATATTTCAAGCCAAGGAGGTCTCAATTTTGAATTTTCTATACAGACCAGTTAACTCCTTCTGATGTCTCATTAACCATATTTGACATACTGAACATATTTCAGGCCAAGGAGTCCTCAGTCTTGAACTTTAATTACAGAAAAATTTACTCCTGATGTCTCATCAACCATGCAGTACTCCATATTTGACATACTGAACATATTTCAAGCCAAGGAGTTCTCAAACTTGAACTTTCTATGCAGACTAATTAACTCCTTATGATGTCTCATCAACCATACAGTAGTCCATATTCGACATACTGAACATATTTCAAGCCAAGGAATTCTCAATCTTGAACTTTCTATAGAGACCAATTAACTCCAAATGATGTCTCATCAACCATACAGTAGTCCATATTTGAAATACTGATCATATTTCAGGCCAAGGAGTTCTCAGTTTTGAATTGTTTATACAGACTAATTGACTCTTTCTGATGTCTCATCAACCATGCAGTAGTCCATATTTGACATACTGAACATATTTCAGGCCAAGGAGTTCTCAATTTTGAATTTTCTATACAGAACAATTATCTCCCTATGATGTCTCATCAACCATACAGTAGTCCATTTGTGACATACTGAACATATTTCAGGCCAAGGAGTTCTCAATTTTGAATTTTCTATACAGACCAATTACCACCTTATGATGTCTCATCAACCATACCAGTAATCCATATTTTACATTCTGAACATATTTCAGGCCAAGGAGTTCTCAATTTTCTATGCAAACCAAATATCTCCCTATGATGTCTCATCAACCATACAGTAGTCCATTTTTGACATACTGAACATATTTCAAGCCAAGGAGTTCTCAATTTTGAATTTTTCTATACAGAACAATTATCTCCCTATGATGTCTCATCAACCATACAGTAGTCCATATTTGACATACTGAACATATTTCAAGCCAAGGAGTTCTCAATTTTACATTTTCTATACAGAACAATTATCTCCCTATGATGTCTCATCAACCATACAGTGGTCCATATTTGACATACTGAACATATTTCAAGCCAAGGAGTTCTCAATCTTGAACTTTCTATACAGACTAATTGACTCTTTCTGATGTCTCATCAACCATACAGTAGTCCATATATGACAAACTGAACTTATTTCAGGCCAAGGAGTTCTCAATATTGAACTTTCTATACAGACCAATTAATACCATATGATGTCTCATCAACCATACAGTAATCCATATTTTACATTCTGGACATATTTCAAGCCAAGGATTTCTCAATTTTTATAATTTTCTATGCAGAACAATTATCTCCCTATGATGTCTCATCAACCATAAAGTATTCCATATTTGACATACTGAACGTATTTCAAGCCAAGGAGTTCTCAATCTTGAAATTTATATACAGACTAATTGACTCTTTCTGATGTCTCATCAACCATACAGTAGTCAATTTTTAACATACTGAACATATTTCAGGCCAAGGAGTTCTCAATTTTGCATTTTTTATACAGACCATTTAACACCTAATGATGTCTCATCAACCATACCAATAATCCATATTTTACATTCTGAATATATTTCAGGCCAAGGAGTTCTCAATTTTGAATTTTCTATACAGACCAATTAACACCTTATGATGTCTCATCAACCATACCAGTAATCCATATTTTACATTCTGAAAATATTTCAAGCCAAGGAGTTCTCAATTTTGAATTTTTCTATACAGAACAATTATCTCCCTATGATGTCTCATCAACCATACAGTAGTCCATATTTGACATGCTGAACATATTTCAAGCCAAGGAGGTCTCAATTTTGAATTTTCTATACTGACCAGTTAACTCCTTCTGATGTCTCATTAACCATATTTGACATACTGAACATATTTCAGGCCAAGGAGTCCTCAGTCTTGAACTTTAATTAAAGAATAATTGACTCCTGTGGTGGAAACATTTAATCATAGAGGAAGATTAATTAAGACATATGTTTGAGATCATACAGGAGCTAACCTGTTTCTGCCGTGCGGGACACCTTATTTGTTTCTTACTTTTACCATGTGTGGAAAACTACTGAGAAGGATTGTTTACACATTGGGGGGTATAAGAGATTGTAGCTTCTGTTATGTCTTCAGTTAGCACTCTACAGACATTCAGGATGGCTGTATGACTATGACTCTTTTCTTGCAAGAAAATAAATCTTTATAAAGACAATTGGCTAAGGTTTGTCTCTTATTCAGTGGTGCAACTGAGAGTTAATTTTTTACCATGACATGTCTCATCAACCATACAGTAGTCCATATTTGACATACTGATCATATTTCAGGCCAAGGAGTTCTCAATTTTGAATTGTTCATACACACCAATTAACTCTTATGATGGCTCATTAAACCTACAGTACTCCATATTTGACATACTGAACATATTTCAGGCCAAGGAGTTCTCAATTTTCTATGCAAACCAAATATCTCCCTATGATGTCTCATCAACCATACAGTAGTCCATTTTTGACATACTGAACATATTTCAAGCCAAGGAGTTCTCAATTTTGAATTTTTCTATACAGAACAATTATCTCCCTATGATGTCTCATCAACCATACAGTAGTCCATATTTGACATACTGAACATATTTCAAGCCAAGGAGTTCCAAATCTTGAAATTTATATACAGACTAATTGACTCTTTCTGATGTCTCATCAACCATACAGTAGTCCATATTTGACATACTGAACATATTTCAAGCCAAGGAGTTCTAAATTTTAAATTTTCTATACAGAACAATTATCTCCCTATGATGTCTCATCAACCATACAGTAGTCCATATTTGACATACTGAACATATTTCAAGCCAAGGAGGTCTCAATTTTGAATTTTCTATACAGACCAGTTAACTCCTTCTGATGTCTCATTAACCATATTTGACATACTGAACATATTTCAGGCCAAGGAGTCCTCAGTCTTGAACTTTAATTACAGAAAAATTGACTCCTGATGTCTCATCAACCATGCAGTACTCCATATTTGACATACTGAACATATTTCAAGCCAAGGAGTTCCAAATCTTGAAATTTATATACAGACTAATTGACTCTTTATGATGTCTCATCAAACATACAGTAGTCCATATTTGACATACTGAACATATTTCAAGCCAAGGAGTTCTAAATTTTAAATTTTCTATACAGAACAATTATCTCCCTATGATGTCTCATCAACCATACAGTAGTCCATATTTGACATACTGAACATATTTCAAGCCAAGGAGGTCTCAATTTTGAATTTTCTATACAGACCAGTTAACTCCTTCTGATGTCTCATTAACCATATTTGACATACTGAACATATTTCAGGCCAAGGAGTCCTCAGTCTTGAACTTTAATTACAGAAAAATTGACTCCTGATGTCTCATCAACCATGCAGTACTCCATATTTGACATACTGAACATATTTCAAGCCAAGGAGTTCTCAAACTTGAACTTTCTATGCAGACTAATTAACTCCTTATGATGTCTCATCAACCATACAGTAGTCCATATTTGACATACTGAACATATTTCAAGCCAAGGAGTTCTCAATTTTGAATTTTTCTATACAGAACAATTATCTCCCTATGGTGTCTCATCAACCATACAGTAGTCCATATTTGACATACTGAACATATTTCAAGCGAAGGAGTTCTCAATCTTGAACTTTCTATACAGACTAATTGAATCTTTCTGATGTCTCATCAACCATACAGTAGTCCATATATGACAAACTGAACTTATTTCAGGCCAAGGAGTTCTCAATATTGAACTTTCTATACAGACCAATTAATACCATATGATGTCTCATCAACCATACAGTAATCCATATTTTACATTCTGAACATATTTCAAGCCAAGGATTTCTCAATTTTTTTAATTTTCTATGCAGAACAATTATCTCCCTATGATGTCTCACCAACCATACAGTAGTCCATTCTTGACATACTGAACATATTTCAGGCCAAGGAGTTCTCAATTTTGAATTTTCTATATTGACCAATTATCTCCCAATGATGTCTGAACATATTTCAAGCCAAGGAGTTCCAAATCTTGAAATTTATATACAGACTAATTGACTCTTTATGATGTCTCATCAACCATACAGTAGTCCATATTTGACATACTGAACATATTTCAAGCCAAGGAGTTCTAAATTTTAAATTTTCTATACAGAACAATTATCTCCCTATGATGTCTCATCAACCATACAGTAGTCCATATTTGACATACTGAACATATTTCAAGCCAAGGAGGTCTCAATTTTGAATTTTCTATACAGACCAGTTAACTCCTTCTGATGTCTCATTAACCATATTTGACATACTGAACATATTTCAAGCCAAGGAGTTCTCAATTTTAAATTTTCTATACAGAACAATTATCTCCCTATGGTGTCTCATCAACCATACAGTAGTCCATATTTGACATACTGAACATATTTCAAGCCAAGGAGTTCTCAATCTTGAACTTTCTATACAGACTAATTGACTCTTTCTGATGTCTCATCAACCATACAGTAGTCCATATATGACAAACTGAACTTATTTCAGGCCAAGGAGTTCTCAATATTGAACTTTCTATACAGACCAATTAATACCATATGATGTCTCATCAACCATACAGTAATCCATATTTTACATTCTGAACATATTTCAAGCCAAGGATTTCTCAATTTTTTTAATTTTCTATGCAGAACAATTATCTCCCTATGATGTCTCACCAACCATACAGTAGTCCATTCTTGACATACTGAACATATTTCAGGCCAAGGAGTTCTCAATTTTGAATTTTCTATATTGACCAATTATCTCCCAATGATGTCTGTGGTGGAAAAATGTAATCATAGAGGAAGATTAATTAAGACATATGTTTGAGATCATACAGGAGCTAACGTGTTTTTGCCGTGCGGGACACCTTATTTGAGGGCTCTTCTGTACCAAAGGTGTCGGGCAGAACTAATTTTAAATCTGTGTTTCTTACTTTTACCATGTGTGGAAAACTACTGAGAAGGATTGTTTACACATTGGGGGGTATAAGAGATTGTAGCTTCTGTTATGTCTTCAGTTAGCACTCTACAGACATTCAGGATGGCTGTATGACTATGACTCTTTTCTTGCAAGAAAATAAATCTTTATAAAGACAATTGGCTAAGGTTTGTCTCTTATTCAGTGGTGCAACTGACAGTTAATTTTTTACCATTAAAGGTCTCATCAACCATACAGTAGTCCATATTTGACATACTGATCATATTTCAGGCCAAGGAGTTCTCAATTTTGAATTGTTCATACACACCAATTAACTGCTTATGATGGCTCATTAACCCTACAGTACTCCATATTTGACATACTGAACATATTTCAGGCCAAGGAGTTCTCAATTTTCTATGCAAACCAAATATCTCCCTATGATGTCTCATCAACCATACAGTAGTCCATTTTTGACATACTGAACATATTTCAAGCCAAGGAGTTCTCAATTTTGAATTTTTCTATACAGAACAATTATCTCCCTATGGTGTCTCATCAACCATACAGTAGTCCATATTTGACATACTGAACATATTTCAAGCCAAGGAGTTCTCAATTTTAAATTTTCTATACAGAACAATTATCTCCCTATGATGTCTCATCAACCATACAGTAGTCCATATTTGACATACTGAACATATTTCAAGCCAAGGAGTTCTCAATCTTGAACTTTCTATACAGACTAATTGACACTTTCTGATGTCTCATCAACCATACAGTAGTCCATATATGACAAACTGAACTTATTTCAGGCCAAGGAGTTCTCAATATTGAACTTTCTATACAGACCAATTAATACCATATGATGTCTCATCAACCATACAGTAATCCATATTTTGCATTCTGAACATATTTCAAGCCAAGGATTTCTCAATTTTTTTAGTTTTCTATGCAGAACAGTTATCTCCCTATGATGTCTCACCAGCCATACAGTAGTCCATTCTTGACATACTGAACATATTTCAGGCCAAGGAGTTCTCAATTTTGAATTTGAATGGTGGAAAAATGTAATCATAGAGGAAGATTAATTAAGACATATGTTTGAGATCATACAGGAGCTAATGTTTTTGCCGTGCGGGACACCTTATTTGAGGGCTCTTCTGTACCAAAGGTGTCGGGCAGAACTAATTCTAAATCTGTGTTTCTTACTTTTACCATGTGTGGGAAACTACTGAGAAGGATTGTTTACACATTGGGGGGTATAAGAGATTGTAGCTTCTGTTATGTCTTCAGTTAGCACTCTACAGACATTCAGGATGGCTGTATGACTATGACTCTTTTCTTGCAAGAAAATAAATCTTTATAAAGACAATTGGCTAAGGTTTGTCTCTTATTCAGTGGTGCAACTGAGAGTTCATTTTTTACCATGACATGTCTCATCAACCATACAGTAGTCCATATTTGACATACTGATCATATTTCAGGCCAAGGAGTTCTCAATTTTGAATTGTTCATACACACCAATTAACTGCTTATGATGGCTCATTAACCCTACAGTACTCCATATTTGACATACTGAACATATTTCAGCCAAGGAGTTCTCAATCTTCAATTTTTTTTTTATGCAGACCAATTAACACCTTATGATGTCTCATCAACCATACCAGTAATCCATATTTTACATTCTGAACATATTTCAGGCCAAGGAGTTCTCAATTTTCTATGCAAACCAAATATCTCCCTATGATGTCTCATCAACCATACAGTAGTCCATATTCGACATACTGAACATATTTCAAGCCAAGGAATTCTCAATCTTTAACTTTCTATAGAGACCAATTAACTCCTAATGATGTCTCATCAGTCATACAGTAGTCCATATTCGACATACTGAACATATTTCAAGCCAAGGAATTCTCAATCTTGAACTTTAATTACAGAATAATTGACTCCTGATGTCTCATCAACCATAAAGTAGTCCATATTTGACATACTGAACGTATTTCAAGCCAAGGAGTTCTCAATCTTGAAATTTATATACAGACTAATTGACTCTTTATGATGTCTCATCAACCATGCAGTAGTCCATATTTGACATACTGAACATATTTCAAGCCAAGGAGTTCTCAATTTTAAATTTTCTATACAGAACAATTATCTCCCTATGATGTCTCATCAACCATACAGTAGTCCATATTTGACATACTGAACATATTTCAAGCCAAGGAGTTCTCAATCTTGAACTTTCTATACAGACTAATTGACTCTTTCTGATGTCTCATCAACCATACAGTAGTCCATATTCGACATACTGAACTTATTTCAGGCCAAGGAGTTCTCAATATTGAACTTTCTATACAGACCAATTAATACCATATGATGTCTCATCAACCATACAGTAATCCATATTTTACATTCTGAACATATTTCAAGGCAAGGATTTCTCAATTTTTTTAATTTTCTATGCAGAACAATTATCTCCCTATGATGTCTCACCAACCATACAGTAGTCCATTCTTGACATACTGAACATATTTCAAGTCAAGGAGTTCTCAATTTTAAATTTTCTATACAGAACAATTATCTCCCTATGATGTCTCATCAACCATACAGTAGTCCATATTTGACATACTGAACATATTTCAAGCCAAGGAGTTCTCAATCTTGAACTTTCTATACAGACTAATTGACTCTTTCTGATGTCTCATCAACCATACAGTAGTCCATATATGACAAACTGAACTTATTTCAGGCCAAGGAGTTCTCAATATTGAACTTTCTATACAGACCAATTAATACCATATGATGTCTCATCAACCATACAGTAATCCATATTTTACATTCTGAACATATTTCAAGCCAAAGATTTCTCAATTTTTTTAATTTTCTAAGCAGAACAATTATCTCCCTATGATGTCTCACCAACCATACAGTAGTCCATTCTTGACATACTGAACATATTTCAGGCCAAGGAGTTCTCGATTTTGAATTGTTCATACACACCAATTAACTGCTTATGATGGCTCATTAACCCTACAGTACTCCATATTTGACATACTGAACATATTTCAGCCAAGGAGTTCTCGATTTTGAACTTTCTATACAGACCAATTAACACCTTATGATGTCTCATCAACCATACCAGTAATCCATATTTTACATTCTGAACATATTTCAGGCCAAGGAGTTCTCAATTTTCTATGCAAACCAAATATCTCCCTATGATGTCTCATCAACCATACAGTAGTCCATATTCGACATACTGAACATATTTCAAGCCAAGGAATTCTCAATCTTTAACTTTCTATAGAGACCAATTAACTCCTTATGATGTCTCATCAGTCATACAGTAGTCCATATTCGACATACTGAACATATTTCAAGCCAAGGAATTCTCAATCTTGAACTTTCTATAGAGACCAATTAACTCCAAATGATGTCTCATCAACCATACAGTAGTCCATATTTGAAATACTGATCATATTTCAGGCCAAGGAGTTCTCAGTTTTGAATTGTTTATACAGACCAATTAATTCCTTATGATGGCTCATTAACCATACAGTAGTCCATATTTGACATACTGAACATATTTCAGGCCAATGAGTCCTCAATCTTGAACTTTAATTACAGAATAATTGACTCCTGTTGTCTCATCAACCATAAAGTAGTCCATATTTGACATTCTGAAAGTATTTCAAGCCAGGGAGTTCTCAATCTTGAAATTTATATACAGACTAATTGACTCTTTCTGATGTCTCATCAACCATGCAGTAGTCCATATTTGACATACTGAACATATTTCAAGCCAAGGAGTTCTCAATTTAGATTTTTTCTATACAGAACAATTATCTCCCTATGATGTCTCATCAACCATACAGTAGTCCATTTTTGACATACTGAACATATTTCAGGCCAAGGAGTTCTCAATTTTGAATTTTCTATACAGACCAATTAACACCTTATGATGTCTCATCAACCATACCAGTAATCCATATTTTACATTCTGAACATATTTCAGGCCAAGGAGTTCTCAATTTTCTATGCAAACCAAATATCTCCCTATGATGTCTCATCAACCATACAGCAGTCCATATTCGACATACTGAACATATTTCAAGCCAAGGAATTCTCAATCTTTAACTTTCTATAGAGACCAATTAACTCCTTATGATGTCTCATCAGTCATACAGTAGTCCATATTCGGCATACTGAACATATTTCAAGCCAAGGAATTCTCAATCTTGAACTTTCTATAGAGACCAATTAACTCCAAATGATGTCTCATCAACCATACAGTAGTCCATATTTGAAATACTGATCATATTTCAGGCCAAGGAGTTCTCAGTTTTGAATTGTTTATACAGACCAATTAATTCCTTATGATGGCTCATTAACCATACAGTAGTCCATATTTGACATACTGAACATATTTCAGGCCAAGGAGTCCTCAATCTTGAACTTTAATTACAGAATAATTGACTCCTGATGTCTCATCAACCATAAAGTAGTCCATATTTGACATGCTGAAAGTATTTCAAGCCAAGGAGTTCTCAATCTTGAAATTTATATACAGACTAATTGACTCTTTCTGATGTCTCATCAACCATGCAGTAGTCCATATTTGACATACTGAACATATTTCAAGCCAAGGAGTTCTCAATTTAGATTTTTTCTATACAGAACAATTATCTCCCTATGATGTCTCATCAACCATACAGTAGTCCATTTTTGACATACTGAACATATTTCAGGCCAAGGAGTTCTCAATTTAGAATTTTCTATACAGACCAATTAACACCTTTTGATGTCTCATCAACCATACCAGTAATCCATATTTTATATTCTGAACATATTTCAGGCCAAGGAGTTCTCAATTTTCTATGCAAACCAAATATCTCCCTATGATGTCTCATCAACCATACAGTAGTCCATTTTTGACATACTGAACATATTTCAAGCCAAGGAGTTCTCAATTTTGAATTTTTCTATACAGAACAATTATCTCCCTATGATGGCTCATTAACCCTACAGTACTCCATATTTGACATACTGAACATATTTCAGGCCAAGGAGTTCTCAATTTTCTATGCAAACCAAATATCTCCCTATGATGTCTCATCAACCATACAGTAGTCCATATTCGACATACTGAACATATTTCAGCCAAGGAGTTCTCGATTTTGAACTTTCTATACAGACCAATTAACACCTTATGATGTCTCATCAACCATACCAGTAATCCATATTTTACATTCTGAACATATTTCAGGCCAAGGAGTTCTCAATTTTCTATGCAAACCAGTTATCTCCCTATGATGTCTCATCAACCATACAGTAGTCCATTTTTGACATACTGAACATATTTCAGGCCAAGGAGTTCTCAAATTTGATTTTTTTTTTATACAGACCAATTAACACCTTATGATGTCTCATAAACCATACCAGTAATCCATATTTTACATTCTGAACATATTTCAAGCCAAGGAGTTCTCAATTTTGATTTTTTCTATACAGAACAATTATCTCCCTATGATGTCTCATCAACCATACAATAGTCCATTTTTGACATACTGAACATATTTCAAGCCAAAGAGTTCTCAATTTTAAATTTTCTATACAGAACAATTATCTCCCTATGATGTCTCATCAACCATACAGTAGTCCATGTTTGACATACTGAACATATTTCAAGCCAAGGAGTTCTCAATCTTGAACTTTCTATACAGACTAATTGACTCTTTCTGATGTCTCATCAACCATACAGTAGTCCATATTTGACATACTGAACTTATTTCAGGCCAAGGAGTTCTCAATATTGAACTTTCTATACAGACCAATTAATACCATATGATGTCTCATCAACCATACAGTAATCCATATTTTACATTCTGAACATATTTCAAGCCAAGGATTTCTCAATTTTTTTAATTTTCTATGCAGAACAATTATCTCCCTATGATGTCTCACCAACCATACAGTAGTCCATTCTTGACATACTGAACATATTTCAGGCCAAGGAGTTCTCAATTTTGAATTTTCTATATTGACCAATTATCTCCCAATGATGTCTGTGGTGGAAAAATTTAATCATAGAGGAAGATTAATTAAGACATATGTTTGAGATCATACAGGAGCTAACGTGTTTTTGCCGTGCGGGACACCTTATTTGAGGGCTCTTCTGTACCAAAGGTGTCGGGCAGAACTAATTCTAAATCTGTGTTTCTTACTTTTACCATGTGTGGAAAACTACTGAGAAGGATTGTTTACACATTGGGGGGTACAAGAGATTGTATCTTCTGTTATGTCTTCAGTTAGCACTCTACATACATTCAGGATGGCTGTATGACTATGACTCTTTTCTTGCAAGAAAATAAATCTTTATAAAGACAATTGGCTAAGGTTTGTCTCTTATTCAGTGGTGCAACTGAGAGTTAATTTTTTACCATTAAAGGTCTCATCAACCATACAGTAGTCCATATTTGACAAACTGATCATATTTCAGGCCAAGGAGTTCTCAATTTTGAATTGTTCATACACACCAATTAACTGCTTATGATGGCTCATTAACCCTACAGTACTCCATATTTGACATACTGAACATATTTCAGCCAAGGAGTTCTCGATTTTGAACTTTCTATACAGACCAATTAACACCTTATGATGTCTCATCAACCATACCAGTAATCCATATTTTACATTTTGAACATATTTCAAGCCAAGGAGTTCTCAATTTTGATTTTTTCTATACAGAACAATTATCTCCCTATGATGTCTCATCAACCATACAATAGTCCATTTTTGACATACTGAACATATTTCAGGCCAAGGAGTTCTCAATTTTGAATTTTCTATACAGACCAATTAACACCTTATGATGTCTCATCAACCATACCAGTAATCCATATTTTACATTCTGAACATATTTCAGGCCAAGGAGTTCTCAATTTTCTATGCAAACCAAATATCTCCCTATGATGTCTCATCAACCATACAGTAGTCCATTTTTGACATACTGAACATATTTCAAGCCAAGGAGTTCTCAATTTTGAATTTTTCTATACAGAACAATTATCTCCCTATGATGGCTCAATAACCCTACAGTACTCCATATTTGACATACTGAACATATTTCAGGCCAAGGAGTTCTCAATTTTCTATGCAAACCAAATATCTCCCTATGATGTCTCATCAACCATACAGTAGTCCATATTCGACATACTGAACATATTTCAAGCCAAGGAATTCTCAATCTTTAACTTTCTATAGAGACCAATTAACTCCTTATGATGTCTCATCAGTCATACAGTAGTCCATATTCGACATACTGAACATATTTCAAGCCAAGGAATTCTCAATCTTGAACTTTCTATAGAGACCAATTAACTCCAAATGATGTCTCATTAACCATACAGTAGTCCATATTTGACATACTGAACATATTTCAGGCCAAGGAGTCCTCAATCTTGAACTTTAATTACAGAATAATTGACTCCTGATGTCTCATCAACCATAAAGTAGTCCATATTTGACATACTGAACGTATTTCAAGCCAAGGAGTTCTCAATCTTGAAATTTATATTCAGACTAATTGACTCTTTCTGATGTCTCATCAACCATGCAGTAGTCCATATTTGACATACTGAACATATTTCAAGCCAAGGAGTTCTCAATTTTGAATTTTTCTATACAGAACAATTATCTCCCTATGATGTCTCATCAACCATACAGTAGTCCATATTTGACATACTGAACATATTTCAAGCCAAGGAGTTCCAAATCTTGAAATTTATATACAGACTAATTGACTCTTTCTGATGTCTCATCAACCATACAGTAGTCCATATTTGACATACTGAACATATTTCAAGCCAAGGAGTCCTAAATTTTTAATTTTCTATACAGAACAATTATCTCCCTATGATGTCTCATCAACCATACAGTAGTCCTTTTTTGACATACTGAACATATTTCAAGCCAAGGAGTTCTCAATTTTGAATTTTTCTATACAGAACAATTATCTCCCTATGATGTCTCATCAACCATACAGTAGTCTATATTTGACATACTGAACATATTTCAAGCCAAGGAGTTCTCAATTTTGAATTTTCTATACAGAACAATTATCTCGCTATGATGTCTCATCAACCATAAAGTAGTTTATATTTGACATACTGAACATATTTCAAGCCAAGGAGTTCCAAATCTTGAAATTTATATACAGACTAATTGACTCTTTCTGATGTCTCATCAACCATACAGTAGTCCATATTTGACATACTGAACATATTTCAAGCCAAGGAGTTCTAAATTTAAAATTTTCTATACAGAACAATTATCTCCCTATGATGTCTCATCAACCATACAGTAGTCCATATTTGACATACTGAACATATTTCAAGCTAAGGAGGTCTCAATTTTGAATTTTCTATACAGACCAGTTAACTCCTTCTGATGTCTCATTAACCATATTTGACATACTGAACATATTTCAGGCCAAGGAGTCCTCAGTCTTGAACTTTAATTACAGAAAAATTGACTCCTGATGTCTCATCAACCATGCAGTACTCCATATTTGACATACTGAACACATTTCAAGCCAAGGAGTTCTCAAACTTGACCTTTCTATGCAAACTAATTAACTCCTTATGATGTCTCATCAACCATACAGTAGTCCATATTTGACATACTGAACATATTTCAAGCCAAGGAGTTCTCAATTTTGAATTTTTCTATACAGAACAATTATCTCCCTATGATGGCTCATTAACCATACAGTAGTCCATATTTGACATACTGAACATATTTCAGGCCAAGGAGTCCTCAATCTTGAACTTTAATTACAGAATAATTGACTCCTGATGTCTCATCAACCATAAAGTAGTCCATATTTGACATGCTGAAAGTATTTCAAGCCAAGGAGTTCTCAATCTTGAAATTTATATACAGACTAATTGACTCTTTCTGATGTCTCATCAACCATGCAGTAGTCCATATTTGACATACTGAACATATTTCAAGCCAAGGAGTTCTCAATTTAGATTTTTTCTATACAGAACAATTATCTCCCTATGATGTCTCATCAACCATACAGTAGTCCATTTTTGACATACTGAACATATTTCAGGCCAAGGAGTTCTCAATTTTGAATTTTCTATACAGACCAATTAACACCTTATGATGTCTCATCAACCATACCAGTAATCCATATTTTACATTCTGAACATATTTCAGGCCAAGGAGTTCTCAATTTTCTATGCAAACCAAATATCTCCCTATGATGTCTCATCAACCATACAGTAGTCCATTTTTGACATACTGAACATATTTCAAGCCAAGGAGTTCTCAATTTTGAATTTTTCCATACAGAACAATTATCTCCCTATGATGGCTCATTAACCCTACAGTACTCCATATTTGACATACTGAACATATTTCAGGCCAAGGAGTTCTCAATTTTCTATGCAAACCAAATATCTCCCTATGATGTCTCATCAACCATACAGTAGTCCATATTCGACATACTGAACATATTTCAAGCCAAGGAATTCTCAATCTTTAACTTTCTATAGAGACCAATTAACTCCTTATGATGTCTCATCAGTCATACAGTAGTCCATATTCGACATACTGAACATATTTCAAGCCAAGAAATTCTCAATCTTGAACTTTCTATAGAGACCAATTAACTCCAAATGATGTCTCATCAACCATACAGTAGTCCATATTTGAAATACTGATCATATTTCAGGCCAAGGAGTTCTCAGTTTTGAACTGTTTATACAGACCAATTAATTCCTTATGATGGCTCATTAACCATACAGTAGTCCATATTTGACATACTGAACATATTTCAGGCCAAGGAGTCCTCAATCTTGAACTTTAATTACAGAATAATTGACTCCTGATGTCTCATCAACCATAAAGTAGTCCATGTTTGACATACTGAACGTATTTCAAGCCAAGGAGTTCTCAATCTTGAAATTTATATACAGACTAATTGACTCTTTCTGATGTCTCATCAACCATGCAGTAGTCCATATTTGACATACTGAACATATTTCAAGCCAAGGAGTTCTCAATTTTGAATTTTTCTATACAGAACAATTATCTCCCTATGATGTCTCATCAACCATACAGTAGTCCATTTTTGACATACTGAACATATTTCAGGCCAAGGAGTTCTCAATTTTGAATTTTTCTATACAGAACAATTATCTCCCTATGGTGTCTCATCAACCATACAGTAGTCCATATTTGACATACTGAACATATTTCAAGCCAAGGAGTTCTCAATTTTAAATTTTCTATACAGAACAATTATCTCCCTATGATGTCTCATCAACCATACAGTAGTCCATGTTTGACATACTGAACATATTTCAAGCCAAGGAGTTCTCAATCTTGAACTTTCTATACAGACTAATTGACTCTTTCTGATGTCTCATCAACCATACAGTAGTCCATATTTGACATACTGAACTTATTTCAGGCCAAGGAGTTCTCAATATTGAACTTTCTATACAGACCAATTAATACCATATGATGTCTCATCAACCATACAGTAATCCATATTTTACATTCTGAACATATTTCAAGCCAAGGATTTCTCAATTTTTTTAATTTTCTATGCAGAACAATTATCTCCCTATGATGTCTCACCAACCATACAGTAGTCCATTCTTGACATACTGAACATATTTCAGGCCAAGGAGTTCTCAATTTTGAATTTTTCTATACAGAACAATTATCGCCCTATGATGTCTCATCAACCATACAGTAGTCCATTTTTGACATACTGAACATATTTCAGGCCAAGGAGTTCTCAATTTTGAATTTTTCTATACAGAACAATTATCTCCCTATGGTGTCTCATCAACCATACAGTAGTCCATATTTGACATACTGAACATATTTCAAGCCAAGGAGTTCTCAATTTTAAATTTTCTATACAGAACAATTATCTCCCTATGATGTCTCATCAACCATACAGTAGTCCATGTTTGACATACTGAACATATTTCAAGCCAAGGAGTTCTCAATCTTGAACTTTCTATACAGACTAATTGACTCTTTCTGATGTCTCATCAACCATACAGTAGTCCATATTTGACATACTGAACTTATTTCAGGCCAAGGAGTTCTCAATATTGAACTTTCTATACAGACCAATTAATACCATATGATGTCTCATCAACCATACAGTAATCCATATTTTACATTCTGAACATATTTCAAGCCAAGGATTTCTCAATTTTTTTTATTTTCTATGCAGAACAATTATCTCCCTATGATGTCTCACCAACCATACAGTAGTCCATTCTTGACATACTGAACATATTTCAGGCCAAGGAGTTCTCAATTTTGAATTTTCTATATTGACCAATTATCTCCCAATGATGTCTGTGGTGGAAAAATTTAATCATAGAGGAAGATTAATTAAGACATATGTTTGAGATCATACAGGAGCTAACTTGTTTTTGCCGTGCGTGACACCTTATTTGAGGGCTCTTCTGTACCAAAGGTGTCGGGCAGAACTAATTCTAAATCTGTGTTTCTTACTTTTACCATGTGTGGAAAACTACTGAGAAGGATTGTTTACACATTGGGGGGTATAAGAGATTGTAGCTTCTGTTATGTCTTCAGTTAGCACTCTACATACATTCAGGATGGCTGTATGACTATGACTCTTTTCTTGCAAGAAAATAAATCTTTATAAAGACAATTGGCTAAGGTTTGTCTCTTATTCAGTGGTGCAACTGAGAGTTAATTTTTTACCATTAAAGGTCTCATCAACCATACAGTAGTCCATATTTGACATACTGATCATATTTCAGGCCAAGGAGTTCTCAATTTTGAATTGTTCATACACACCAATTAACTGCTTATGATGGCTCATTAACCCTACAGTACTCCATATTTGACATACTGAACATATTTCAGCCAAGGAGTTCTCGATTTTGAACTTTCTATACAGACCAATTAACACCTTATGATGTCTCATCAACCATACCAGTAATCCATATTTTACATTCTGAACATATTTCAGGCCAAGGAGTTCTCAATTTTCTATGCAAACCAGTTATCTCCCTATGATGTCTCATCAACCATACAGTAGTCCATATTTGACATACTGAACATATTTCAGGCCAAGGAGTCCTCAATCTTGAACTTTAATTACAGAATAATTGACTCCTGATGTCTCATCAACCATAAAGTAGTCCATATTTGACAGACTGAACGTATTTCAAGCCAAGGAGTTCTCAATCTTGAAATTTATATACAGACTAATTGACTCTTTCTGATGTCTCATCAACCATGCAGTAGTCCATATTTGACATACTGAACATATTTCAAGCCAAGGAGTTCTCAATTTTGAATTTTTCTATACAGAACAATTATCTCCCTATGATGTCTCATCAACCATACAGTAGTCCATTTTTGACATACTGAACATATTTCAGGCCAAGGAGTTCTCAATTTTGAATTTTCTATACAGACCAATTAACACCTTATGATGTCTCATCAACCATACCAGTAATCCATATTTTACATTCTGAACATATTTCAGGCCAAGGAGTTCTCAATTTTCTATGCAAACCAAATATCTCCCTATGATGTCTCATCAACCATACAGTAGTCCATTTTTGACATACTGAACATATTTCAAGCCAAGGAGTTCTCAATTTAGAATTTTTCTATACAGAACAATTATCTCCCTATGATGGCTCATTAACCCTACAGTACTCCATATTTGACATACTGAACATATTTCAGGCCAAGGAGTTCTCAATTTTCTATGCAAACCAAATATCTCCCTATGATGTCTCATCAACCATACAGTAGTCCATTTTTGACATACTGAACATATTTCAGGCCAAGGAGTTCTCAAATTTGATTTTTTTTTTATACAGACCAATTAACACCTTATGATGTCTCATCAACCATACCAGTAATCCATATTTTACATTCTGAACATATTTCAAGCCAAGGAGTTCTCAATTTTGATTTTTTCTATACAGAACAATTATCTCCCTATGATGTCTCATCAACCATACAATAGTCCATTTTTGACATACTGAACATATTTCAAGCCAAGGAGTTCTCAATTTTAAATTTTCTATACAGAACAATTATCTCCCTATGATGTCTCATCAACCATACAGTAGTCCATGTTTGACATACTGAACATATTTCAAGCCAAGGAGTTCTCAATCTTGAACTTTCTATACAGACTAATTGACTCTTTCTGATGTCTCATCAACCATACAGTAGTCCATAATTGACATACTGAACTTATTTCAGGCCAAGGAGTTCTCAATATTGAACTTTCTATACAGACCAATTAATACCATATGATGTCTCATCAACCATACAGTAATCCATATTTTACATTCTGAACATATTTCAAGCCAAGGATTTCTCAATTTTTTTAATTTTCTATGCAGAACAATTATCTCCCTATGATGTCTCACCAACCATACAGTAGTCCATTCTTGACATACTGAACATATTTCAGGCCAAGGAGTTCTCAATTTTGAATTTTCTATATTGACCAATTATCTCCCAATGATGTCTGTGGTGGAAAAATTTAATCATAGAGGAAGATTAATTAAGACATATGTTTGAGATCATACAGGAGCTAACGTGTTTTTGCCGTGCGGGACACCTTATTTGAGGGCTCTTCTGTACCAAAGGTGTCGGGCAGAACTAATTCTAAATCTGTGTTTCTTACTTTTACCATGTGTGGAAAACTACTGAGAAGGATTGTTTACACATTGGGGGGTATAAGAGATTGTAGCTTCTGTTATGTCTTCAGTTAGCACTCTACATACATTCAGGATGGCTGTATGACTATGACTCTTTTCTTGCAAGAAAATAAATCTTTATAAAGACAATTGGCTAAGGTTTGTCTCTTATTCAGTGGTGCAACTGAGAGTTAATTTTTTACCATTAAAGGTCTCATCAACCATACAGTAGTCCATATTTGACATACTGATCATATTTCAGGCCAAGGAGTTCTCAATTTTGAATTGTTCATACACACCAATTAACTGCTTATGATGGCTCATTAACCCTACAGTACTCCATATTTGACATACTGAACATATTTCAGCCAAGGAGTTCTCGATTTTGAACTTTCTATACAGACCAATTAACACCTTATGATGTCTCATCAACCATACCAGTAATCCATATTTTACATTCTGAACATATTTCAGGCCAAGGAGTTCTCAATTTTCTATGCAAACCAGTTATGTCCCTATGATGTCTCATCAACCATACAGTGGTCCATTTTTGACATACTGAACATATTTCAGGCCAAGGAGTTCTCAAATTTAATTTTTTTTTTATACAGACCAATTAACACCTTATGATGTCTCATCAACCATACCAGTAATCCATATTTTACATTTTGAACATATTTCAAGCCAAGGAGTTCTCAATTTTGATTTTTTCTATACAGAACAATTATCTCCCTATGATGTCTCATCAACCATACAATAGTCCATTTTTGACATACTGAACATATTTCAGGCCAAGGAGTTCTCAATTTTGAATTTTCTATACAGACCAATTAACACCTTATGATGTCTCATCAACCATACCAGTAATCCATATTTTACATTCTGAACATATTTCAGGCCAAGGAGTTCTCAATTTTCTATGCAAACCAAATATCTCCCTATGATGTCTCATCAACCATACAGTAGTCCATTTTTGACATACTGAACATATTTCAAGCCAAGGAGTTCTCAATTTTGAATTTTTCTATACAGAACAATTATCTCCCTATGATGGCTCAATAACCCTACAGTACTCCATATTTGACATACTGAACATATTTCAGGCCAAGGAGTTCTCAATTTTCTATGCAAACCAAATATCTCCCTATGATGTCTCATCAACCATACAGTAGTCCATATTCGACATACTGAACATATTTCAAGCCAAGGAATTCTCAATCTTTAACTTTCTATAGAGACCAATTAACTCCTTATGATGTCTCATCAGTCATACAGTAGTCCATATTCGACATACTGAACATATTTCAAGCCAAGGAATTCTCAATCTTGAACTTTCTATAGAGACCAATTAACTCCAAATGATGTCTCATCAACCATACAGTAGTCCATATTTGAAATACTGATCATATTTCAGGCCAAGGAGTTCTCAGTTTTGAATTGTTTATACAGACCAATTAATTCCTTATGATGGCTCATTAACCATACAGTAGTCCATATTTGACATACTGAACATATTTCAGGCCAAGGAGTCCTCAATCTTGAACTTTAATTACAGAATAATTGACTCCTGATGTCTCATCAACCATAAAGTAGTCCATATTTGACATACTGAACATATTTCAAGCCAAGGAGTTCCAAATCTTGAAATTTATATACAGACTAATTGACTCTTTCTGATGTCTCATCAACCATACAGTAGTCCATATTTGACATACTGAACATATTTCAAGCCAAGGAGTTCTAAATTTTAAATTTTCTATACAGAACAATTATCTCCCTATGATGTCTCATCAACCATACAGTAGTCCATTTTTGACATACTGAACATATTTCAAGCCAAGGAGTTCTCAATTTTGAAATTTTCTATACAGAACAATTATCTCCCTATGATGTCTCATCAACCATACAGTAGTCCATATTTGACATACTGAACATATTTCAAGCCAAGGAGTTCTCAATTTTGAATTTTCTATACAGAACAATTATCTCGCTATGATGTCTCATCAACCATAAAGTAGTTTATATTTGACATACTGAACATATTTCAAGCCAAGGAGTTCCAAATCTTGAAATTTATATACAGACTAATTGACTCTTTCTGATGTCTCATCAACCATACAGTAGTCCATATTTGACATGCTGAACATATTTCAAGCCAAGGAGTTCTAAATTTAAAATTTTCTATACAGAACAATTATCTCCCTATGATGTCTCATCAACCATACAGTAGTCCATATTTGACATACTGAACATATTTCAAGCCAAGGAGTTCTCAATCTTGAACTTTAATTACAGAAAAATTGACTCCTGATGTCTCATCAACCATGCAGTACTCCATATTTGATATACTGAACACATTTCAAGCCAAGGAGTTCTCAAACTTGAACTTTCTATGCAGACTAATTAACTCCTTATGATGTCTCATCAACCATACAGTAGTCCATATTTGACATACTGAACATATTTCAAGCCAAGGAGTTCTCAATTTTAAATTTTCTATACAGAACAATTATCTCCCTATGATGTCCCATCAACCATACAGTAGTCCATATTTGACATACTGAACATATTTCAAGCCAAGGAGTTCTCAATCTTGAACTTTCTATACAGACTAATTGACTCTTTCTGATGTCTCATCAACCATACAGTAGTCCATATATGACAAACTGAACTTATTTCAGGCCAAGGAGTTCTCAATATTGAACTTTCTATACAGACCAATTAATACCATATGATGTCTCATCAACCATACAGTAATCCATATTTGACATACTGAACATATTTCAAGCTAAGGAGGTCTCAATTTTGAATTTTCTATACAGACCACTTAACTCCTTCTGATGTCTCATTAACCATATTTGACATACTGAACATATTTCAGGCCAAGGAGTCCTCAGTCTTGAACTTTAATTACAGAAAAATTGACTCCTGATGTCTCATCAACCATGCAGTACTCCATATTTGACATACTGAATACATTTCAAGCCAAGGAGTTCTCAAACTTGAACTTTCTATGCAGACTAATTAACTCCTTATGATGTCTCATCAACCATACAGTAGTCCATATTTGACATACTGAACATATTTCAAGCCAAGGAGTTCTCAATTTTGAATTTTTCTATACAGAACAATTATCTCCCTATGGTGTCTCATCAACCATACAGTAGTCCATATTTGACATACTGAACATATTTCAAGCCAAGGAGTTCTCAATTTTAAATTTTCTATACAGAACAATTATCTCCCTATGATGTCCCATCAACCATACAGTAGTCCATATTTGACATACTGAATATATTTCAAGCCAAGGAGTTCTCAATCTTGAACTTTCTATACAGACTAATTGACTCTTTCTGATGTCTCATCAACCATACAGTAGTCCATATATGACAAACTGAACTTATTTCAGGCCAAGGAGTTCTCAATATTGAACTTTCTATACAGACCAATTAATACCATATGATGTCTCATCAACCATACAGTAATCCATATTTTACATTCTGAACATATTTCAAGCCAAGGATTTCTCAATTTTTTTTATTTTCTATGCAGAACAATTATTTCCCTATGATGTCTCACCAACCATACAGTAGTTCATTCTTGACATACTGAACATATTTCAAGCCAAGGAGTTCTCAATTTTGAATTTTTCTATACAGAACAATTATTTCCCTATGGTGTCTCATCAACCATACAGTAGTCCATATTTGACATACTGAACATATTTCAAGCCAAGGAGTTCTCAATTTTAAATTTTCTATACAGAACAATTATCTCCCTATGATGTCCCATCAACCATACAGTAGTCCATATTTGACATACTGAACATATTTCAAGCCAAGGAGTTCTCAATCTTGAACTTTCTATACAGACTAATTGACTTTCTGATGTCTCATCAACCATACAGTAGTCCATATATGACAAACTGAACTTATTTCAGGCCAAGGAGTTCTCAATATTGAACTTTCTATACAGACCAATTAATACCATATGATGTCTCATCAACCATACAGTAATCCATATTTTACATTCTGAACATATTTCAAGCCAAGGATTTCTCAATTTTTTTTATTTTCTATGCAGAACAATTATCTCCCTATGATGTCTCACCAACCATACAGTAGTCCATTCTTGACATACTGAACATATTTCAGGCCAAGGAGTTCTCAATTTTGAATTTTCTATATTGACCAATTATCTCCCAATGATGTCTGTGGTGGAAAAATTTAATCATAGAGGAAGATTAATTAAGACATATGTTTGAGATCATACAGGAGCTAACATGTTTTTGCCGTGCGGGACACCTTATTTGAGGGCTCTTCTGTACCAAAGGTGTCGGGCAGAACTAATTCTAAATCTGTGTTTCTTACTTTTACCATGTGTGGAAAACTACTGAGAAGGATTGTTTACACATTGGGGGGTATAAGAGATTGTAGCTTCTGTTATGTCTTCAGTTAGCACTCTACAGACATTCAGGATGGCTGTATGACTATGACTCTTTTCTTGCAAGAAAATAAATCTTTATAAAGACAATTGGCTAAGGTTTGTCTCTTATTCAGTGGTGCAACTGAGAGTTAATTTTTTACCATGACATGTCTCATCAACCATACAGTAGTCCATATTTGACATATTGATCATATTTCAGGCCAAGGAGTTCTCAATTTTGAATTGTTCATACACACCAATTAACTGCTTATGATGGCTCATTAACCCTACAGTACTCCATATTTGACATACTGAACATATTTCAGGCCAAGGAGTTCTCAATTTTCTATGCAAACCAAATATCTCCCTATGATGTCTCATCAACCATACAGTAGTCCATTTTTGACATACTGAACATATTTCAAGCCAAGGAGTTCTCAATTTTGAATTTTTCTATACAGAACAATTATCTCCCTATGATGTCTCATCAACCATACAGTAGTCCATATTTGACATACTGAACATATTTCAAGCCAAGGAGGTCTCAATTTTGAATGTTCTATACAGACCAGTTAACTCCTTCTGATGTCTCATTAACAATATTTGACATACTGAACATATTTCAGGCCAAGGAGTCCTCAAACTTGAACTTTCTATGCAGACTAATTAACTCCTTATGATGTCTCATCAACCATACAGTAGTCCATATTTGACATACTGAACATATTTCAAGCCAAGGAGTTCTCAAACTTGAACTTTCTATGCAGACTAATTAACTCCTTATGATGTCTCATCAACCATACAGTAATCCATATTTTACATTCTGAACATATTTCAAGCCAAGGATTTCTCAATTTTTTTTATTTTCTATGCAGAACAATTATCTCCCTATGATGTCTCACCAACCATACAGTAGTCCATTCTTGACATACTGAACATATTTCAGGCCAAGGAGTTCTCAATTTTGAATTGTTCATACACACCAATTAACTCCTTATGATGGCTCATTAACCCTACAGTACTCCATATTTGACATACTGAACATATTTCAGGCCAAGGAGTTCTCAATTTTCTATGCAAACCAAATATCTCCCTATGATGTCTCATCAACCATACAGTAGTCCATTTTTGACATACTGAACATATTTCAAGCCAAGGAGTTCTCAATTTTGAATTTTTCTATACAGAACAATTATCTCCCTATGATGTCTCATCAACCATACAGTAGTCCATATTTGACATACTGAACATATTTCAAGCCAAGGAGTTCTCAATTTTGAATTTTCTATACAGAACAATTATCTCGCTATGATGTCTCATCAACCATAAAGTAGTTTATATTTGACATACTGAACATATTTCAAGCCAAGGAGTTCCAAATCTTGAAATTTATATACAGACTAATTGACTCTTTCTGATGTCTCATCAACCATACAGTAGTCCATATTTGACATACTGAACATATTTCAAGCCAAGGAGTTCTCAATTTTGATTTTTTCTATACAGAACAATTATCTCCCTATGATGTCTCATCAACCATACAATAGTCCATTTTTGACATACTGAACATATTTCAGGCCAAGGAGTTCTCAATTTTGAATTTTCTATACAGACCAATTAACACCTTATGATGTCTCATCAACCATACCAGTAATCCATATTTTACATTCTGAACATATTTCAGGCCAAGGAGTTCTCAATTTTCTATGCAAACCAAATATCTCCCTATGATGTCTCATCAACCATACAGTAGTCCATTTTTGACATACTGAACATATTTCAAGCCAAGGAGTTCTCAATTTTGAATTTTTCTATACAGAACAATTATCTCCCTATGATGGCTCAATAACCCTACAGTACTCCATATTTGACATACTGAACATATTTCAGGCCAAGGAGTTCTCAATTTTCTATGCAAACCAAATATCTCCCTATGATGTCTCATCAACCATACAGTAGTCCATATTCGACATACTGAACATATTTCAAGCCAAGGAATTCTCAATCTTTAACTTTCTATAGAGACCAATTAACTCCTTATGATGTCTCATCAGTCATACAGTAGTCCATATTCGACATACTGAACATATTTCAAGCCAAGGAATTCTCAATCTTGAACTTTCTATAGAGACCAATTAACTCCAAATGATGTCTCATCAACCATACAGTAGTCCATATTTGAAATACTGATCATATTTCAGGCCGAGTTCTCAGTTTTGAATTGTTTATACAGACCAATTAATTCCTTATGATGGCTCATTAACCATACAGTAGTCCATATTTGACATACTGAACATATTTCAGGCCAAGGAGTCCTCAATCTTGAACTTTAATTACAGAATAATTGACTCCTGATGTCTCATCAACCATAAAGTAGTCCATATTTGACATACTGAACGTATTTCAAGCCAAGGAGTTCTCAATCTTGAAATTTATATACAGACTAATTGACTCTTTCTGATGTCTCATCAACCATGCAGTAGTCCATATTTGACATACTGAACACATTTCAAGCCAAGGAGTTCTCAAACTTGAACTTTCTATGCAGACTAATTAACTCCTTATGATGTCTCATCAACCATACAGTAGTCCATATTTGACATACTGAACATATTTCAAGCCAAGGAGTTCTCAATTTTGAATTTTTCTATACAGAACAATTATCTCCCTATGGTGTCTCATCAACCATACAGTAGTCCATATTTGACATACTGAACATATTTCAAGCCAAGGAGTTCTCAATTTTAAATTTTCTATACAGAACAATTATCTCCCTATGATGTCTCATCAACCATAAAGTAGTCCATATTTGACATACTGAACGTATTTCAAGCCAAGGAGTTCTCAATCTTGAACTTTCTATACAGACTAATTGACTCTTTCTGATGTCTCATCAACCATACAGTAGTCCATATATGACAAACTGAACTTATTTCAGGCCAAAGAGTTCTCAATATTGAACTTTCTATACAGACCAATTAATACCATATGATGTCTCATCAACCATACAGTAATCCATATTTTACATTCTGAACATATTTCAAGCCAAGGATTTCTCAATTTTTTTTATTTTCTATGCAGAACAATTATCTCCCTATGATGTCTCACCAACCATACAGTAGTCCATTCTTGACATACTGAACATATTTCAAGCCAAGGAGTTCTCAATTTTGAATTTTTCTATACAGAACAATTATTTCCCTATGGTGTCTCATCAACCATACAGTAGTCCATATTTGACATACTGAACATATTTCAAGCCAAGGAGTTCTCAATTTTAAATTTTCTATACAGAACAATTATCTCCCTATGATGTCCCATCAACCACACAGTAGTCCATATTTGACATACTGAACATATTTCAAGCCAAGGAGTTCTCAATCTTGAACTTTCTATACAGACTAATTGACTCTTTCTGATGTCTCATCAACCATACAGTAGTCCATATATGACAAACTGAACTTATTTCAGGCCAAGGAGTTCTCAATATTGAACTTTCTATACAGACCAATTAATACCATATGATGTCTCATCAACCATACAGTAATCCATATTTTACATTCTGAACATATTTCAAGCCAAGGATTTCTCAATTTTTTTTATTTTCTATGCAGAACAATTATCTCCCTATGATGTCTCACCAACCATACAGTAGTCCATTCTTGACATACTGAACATATTTCAGGCCAAGGAGTTCTCAATTTTGAATTTTCTATATTGACCAATTATCTCCCAATGATGTCTGTGGTGGAAAAATTTAATCATAGAGGAAGATTAATTAAGACATATGTTTGAGATCATACAGGAGCTAACATGTTTTTGCCGTGCGGGACACCTTATTTGAGGGCTCTTCTGTACCAAAGGTGTCGGGCAGAACTAATTCTAAATCTGTGTTTTTACTTTTACCATGTGTGGAAAACTACTGAGAAGGATTGTTTACACATTGGGGGGTATAAGAGATTGTAGCTTCTGTTATGTCTTCAGTTAGCACTCTACAGACATTCAGGATGGCTGTATGACTATGACTCTTTTCTTGCAAGAAAATAAATCTTTATAAAGACAATTGGCTAAGGTTTGTCTCTTATTCAGTGGTGCAACTGAGAGTTAATTTTTTACCATGACATGTCTCATCAACCATACAGTAGTCCATATTTGACATATTGATCATATTTCAGGCCAAGGAGTTCTCAATTTTGAATTGTTCATACACACCAATTAACTGCTTATGATGGCTCATTAACCCTACAGTACTCCATATTTGACATACTGAACATATTTCAGGCCAAGGAGTTCTCAATTTTCTATGCAAACCAAATATCTCCCTATGATGTCTCATCAACCATACAGTAGTCCATTTTTGACATACTGAACATATTTCAAGCCAAGGAGTTCTCAATTTTGAATTTTTCTATACAGAACAATTATCTCCCTATGATGTCTCATCAACCATACAGTAGTCCATATTTGACATACTGAACATATTTCAAGCCAAGGAGGTCTCAATTTTGAATGTTCTATACAGACCAGTTAACTCCTTCTGATGTCTCATTAACAATATTTGACATACTGAACATATTTCAGGCCAAGGAGTCCTCAAACTTGAACTTTCTATGCAGACTAATTAACTCCTTATGATGTCTCATCAACCATACAGTAGTCCATATTTGACATACTGAACATATTTCAAGCCAAGGAGTTCTCAAACTTGAACTTTCTATGCAGACTAATTAACTCCTTATGATGTCTCATCAACCATACAGTAATCCATATTTTACATTCTGAACATATTTCAAGCCAAGGATTTCTCAATTTTTTTTATTTTCTATGCAGAACAATTATCTCCCTATGATGTCTCACCAACCATACAGTAGTCCATTCTTGACATACTGAACATATTTCAGGCCAAGGAGTTCTCAATTTTGAATTGTTCATACACACCAATTAACTCCTTATGATGGCTCATTAACCCTACAGTACTCCATATTTGACATACTGAACATATTTCAGGCCAAGGAGTTCTCAATTTTCTATGCAAACCAAATATCTCCCTATGATGTCTCATCAACCATACAGTAGTCCATTTTTGACATACTGAACATATTTCAAGCCAAGGAGTTCTCAATTTTGAATTTTTCTATACAGAACAATTATCTCCCTATGATGTCTCATCAACCATACAGTAGTCCATATTTGACATACTGAACATATTTCAAGCCAAGGAGTTCTCAATTTTGAATTTTCTATACAGAACAATTATCTCGCTATGATGTCTCATCAACCATAAAGTAGTTTATATTTGACATACTGAACATATTTCAAGCCAAGGAGTTCCAAATCTTGAAATTTATATACAGACTAATTGACTCTTTCTGATGTCTCATCAACCATACAGTAGTCCATATTTGACATACTGAACATATTTCAAGCCAAGGAGTTCTCAATTTTGATTTTTTCTATACAGAACAATTATCTCCCTATGATGTCTCATCAACCATACAATAGTCCATTTTTGACATACTGAACATATTTCAGGCCAAGGAGTTCTCAATTTTGAATTTTCTATACAGACCAATTAACACCTTATGATGTCTCATCAACCATACCAGTAATCCATATTTTACATTCTGAACATATTTCAGGCCAAGGAGTTCTCAATTTTCTATGCAAACCAAATATCTCCCTATGATGTCTCATCAACCATACAGTAGTCCATTTTTGACATACTGAACATATTTCAAGCCAAGGAGTTCTCAATTTTGAATTTTTCTATACAGAACAATTATCTCCCTATGATGGCTCAATAACCCTACAGTACTCCATATTTGACATACTGAACATATTTCAGGCCAAGGAGTTCTCAATTTTCTATGCAAACCAAATATCTCCCTATGATGTCTCATCAACCATACAGTAGTCCATATTCGACATACTGAACATATTTCAAGCCAAGGAATTCTCAATCTTTAACTTTCTATAGAGACCAATTAACTCCTTATGATGTCTCATCAGTCATACAGTAGTCCATATTCGACATACTGAACATATTTCAAGCCAAGGAATTCTCAATCTTGAACTTTCTATAGAGACCAATTAACTCCAAATGATGTCTCATCAACCATACAGTAGTCCATATTTGAAATACTGATCATATTTCAGGCCGAGTTCTCAGTTTTGAATTGTTTATACAGACCAATTAATTCCTTATGATGGCTCATTAACCATACAGTAGTCCATATTTGACATACTGAACATATTTCAGGCCAAGGAGTCCTCAATCTTGAACTTTAATTACAGAATAATTGACTCCTGATGTCTCATCAACCATAAAGTAGTCCATATTTGACATACTGAACGTATTTCAAGCCAAGGAGTTCTCAATCTTGAAATTTATATACAGACTAATTGACTCTTTCTGATGTCTCATCAACCATGCAGTAGTCCATATTTGACATACTGAACACATTTCAAGCCAAGGAGTTCTCAAACTTGAACTTTCTATGCAGACTAATTAACTCCTTATGATGTCTCATCAACCATACAGTAGTCCATATTTGACATACTGAACATATTTCAAGCCAAGGAGTTCTCAATTTTGAATTTTTCTATACAGAACAATTATCTCCCTATGGTGTCTCATCAACCATACAGTAGTCCATATTTGACATACTGAACATATTTCAAGCCAAGGAGTTCTCAATTTTAAATTTTCTATACAGAACAATTATCTCCCTATGATGTCTCATCAACCATAAAGTAGTCCATATTTGACATACTGAACGTATTTCAAGCCAAGGAGTTCTCAATCTTGAACTTTCTATACAGACTAATTGACTCTTTCTGATGTCTCATCAACCATACAGTAGTCCATATATGACAAACTGAACTTATTTCAGGCCAAAGAGTTCTCAATATTGAACTTTCTATACAGACCAATTAATACCATATGATGTCTCATCAACCATACAGTAATCCATATTTTACATTCTGAACATATTTCAAGCCAAGGATTTCTCAATTTTTTTTATTTTCTATGCAGAACAATTATCTCCCTATGATGTCTCACCAACCATACAGTAGTCCATTCTTGACATACTGAACATATTTCAAGCCAAGGAGTTCTCAATTTTGAATTTTTCTATACAGAACAATTATTTCCCTATGGTGTCTCATCAACCATACAGTAGTCCATATTTGACATACTGAACATATTTCAAGCCAAGGAGTTCTCAATTTTAAATTTTCTATACAGAACAATTATCTCCCTATGATGTCCCATCAACCACACAGTAGTCCATATTTGACATACTGAACATATTTCAAGCCAAGGAGTTCTCAATCTTGAACTTTCTATACAGACTAATTGACTCTTTCTGATGTCTCATCAACCATACAGTAGTCCATATATGACAAACTGAACTTATTTCAGGCCAAGGAGTTCTCAATATTGAACTTTCTATACAGACCAATTAATACCATATGATGTCTCATCAACCATACAGTAATCCATATTTTACATTCTGAACATATTTCAAGCCAAGGATTTCTCAATTTTTTTTATTTTCTATGCAGAACAATTATCTCCCTATGATGTCTCACCAACCATACAGTAGTCCATTCTTGACATACTGAACATATTTCAGGCCAAGGAGTTCTCAATTTTGAATTTTCTATATTGACCAATTATCTCCCAATGATGTCTGTGGTGGAAAAATTTAATCATAGAGGAAGATTAATTAAGACATATGTTTGAGATCATACAGGAGCTAACATGTTTTTGCCGTGCGGGACACCTTATTTGAGGGCTCTTCTGTACCAAAGGTGTCGGGCAGAACTAATTCTAAATCTGTGTTTTTACTTTTACCATGTGTGGAAAACTACTGAGAAGGATTGTTTACACATTGGGGGGTATAAGAGATTGTAGCTTCTGTTATGTCTTCAGTTAGCACTCTACAGACATTTAGGATGGCTGTATGACTATGACTCTTTTCTTGCAAGAAAATAAATCTTTATAAAGACAATTGGCTAAGGTTTGTCTCTTATTCAGTGGTGCAACTGAGAGTTAATTTTTTACCATGACATGTCTCATCAACCATACAGTAGTCCATATTTGACATATTGATCATATTTCAGGCCAAGGAGTTCTCAATTTTGAATTGTTCATACACACCAATTAACTGCTTGTGATGGCTCATTAACCCTACAGTACTCCATATTTGACATACTGAACATATTTCAGGCCAAGGAGTTCTCAATTTTCTATGCAAACCAAATATCTCCCTATGATGTCTCATCAACCATACAGTAGTCCATTTTTGACATACTGAACATATTTCAAGCCAAGGAGTTCTCAATTTTGAATTTTTCTATACAGAACAATTATCTCCCTATGATGTCTCATCAACCATACAGTAGTCCATATTTGACATACTGAACATATTTCAAGCCAAGGAGGTCTCAATTTTGAATTTTCTATACAGACCAGTTAACTCCTTCTGATGTCTCATTAACCATATTTGACATACTGAACATATTTCAGGCCAAGGAGTCCTCAGTCTTGAACTTTAATTACAGAAAAATTGACTCCTGATGTCTCATCAACCATGCAGTACTCCATATTTGACATACTGAACATATTTCAAGCCAAGGAGTTCTCAAACTTGAACTTTCTATGCAGACTAATTAACTCCTTATGATGTCTCATCAACCATACAGTAGTCCATATTTGACATACTGAACATATTTCAAGCCAAGGAGTTCTCAATTTTGAATTTTTCTATACAGAACAATTATCTCCCTATGGTGTCTCATCAACCATACAGTAGTCCATATTTGACATACTGAACATATTTCAAGCCAAGGAGTTCTCAATTTTAAATTTCCTATACAGAACAATTATCTCCCTATGATGTCTCATCAACCATACAGTAATCCATATTTTACATTCTGAACATATTTCAAGCCAAGGATTTCTCAATTTTTTTAATTTTCTATGCAGAACAATTATCTCCCTATGATGTCTCACCAACCATACAGTAGTCCATTCTTGACATACTGAACATATTTCAGGCCAAGGAGTTCTCAATTTTGAATTTTCTATACTGACCAATTATCTCCCAATGATGTCTGTGGTGGAAAAATTTAATCATAGAGGAAGATTAATTAAGACATATGTTTGAGATCATACAGGAGCTAAGGTGTTTCTGCCGTGCGGGACACCTTATTTGAGGGCTCTCCTGTACCAAAGGTGTCGGGCAGAACTAATTCTAAATCTGTGTTTCTTACTTTTACCATGTGTGGAAAACTACTGAGAAGGATTGTTTACACATTGGGGGGTATAAGAGATTGTAGCTTCTGTTATGTCTTCAGTTAGCCCTCTACAGACATTCAGGATGGCTGTATGACTATGACTCTTTTCTTGCAAGAAAATAAATCTTTATAAAGACAATTGGCTAAGGTTTGCTCTTATTCAGTGGTGCAACTGAGAGTTAATTTTTTACCATGACATGTCTCATCAACCATACAGTAGTCCATATTTGACATACTGATCATATTTCAGGCCAAGGAGTTCTCAATTTTGAATTGTTCATACACACCAATTAACTCCTTATGATGGCTCATTAACCCTACAGTACTCCATATTTGACATACTGAACATATTTCAGGCCAAGGAGTTCTCAATTTTCTATGCAAACCAAATATCTCCCTATGATGTCTCATCAACCATACAGTAGTCCATTTTTGACATACTGAACATATTTCAAGCCAAGGAGTTCTCAATTTTGAATTTTTCTATACAGAACAATTATCTCCCTATGATGTCTCATCAACCATACAGTAGTCCATATTTGACATACTGAACATATTTCAAGCCAAGGAGTTCTCAATTTTGAATTTTCTATACAGAACAATTGTCTCGCTATGATGTCTCATCAACCATAAAGTAGTTTATATTTGACATACTGAACATATTTCAAGCCAAGGAGTTCCAAATCTTGAAATTTATATACAGACTAATTGACTCTTTCTGATGTCTCATCAACCATACAGTAGTCCATATTTGACATACTGAACATATTTCAAGCCAAGGAGTTCTCAATTTTGATTTTTTCTATACAGAACAATTATCTCCCTATGATGTCTCATCAACCATACAATAGTCCATTTTTGACATACTGAACATATTTCAGGCCAAGGAGTTCTCAATTTTCTATGCAAACCAAATATCTCCCTATGATGTCTCATCAACCATACAGTAGTCCATATTCGACATACTGAACATATTTCAAGCCAAGGAATTCTCAATCTTTAACTTTCTATAGAGACCAATTAACTCCTTATGATGTCTCATCAGTCATACAGTAGTCCATATTCGACATACTGAACATATTTCAAGCCAAGGAATTCTCAATCTTGAACTTTCTATAGAGACCAATTAACTCCAAATGATGTCTCATCAACCATACAGTAGTCCATATTTGAAATACTGATCATATTTCAGGCCAAGGAGTTCTCAGTTTTGAATTGTTTATACAGACCAATTAATTCCTTATGATGTCTCATTAACCATATTTGACATACTGAACATATTTCAGGCCAAGGAGTCCTCAATCTTGAACTTTAATTACAGAATAATTGACTCCTGATGTCTCATCAACCATACAGTAGTCCATATATGACAAACTGAATTTATTTCAGGCCAAGGAGTTCTTCATCTTGAGCTTTCTATAGAGACCAATTAACTCCAAATGATGTCTCATCAACCATACAGTAGTCCATATTTGACATAATGATCTTATTTCAGGCCAAGGAATTCTAATTTTTTTTTTTTCTATGCAGACCAAGTATCTCCCTATGATGTCTCATCAACCATACAGTAGTCCATATTTGACACACTGATCATATTTCAGGCCAAGGAGTTCTCAGTTTTGAATTGTTTATACAGACCAATTAATTCCTTATGATGGCTCATTAACCATACAGTAGTCCATATTTGACATACTGAACATATTTCAGGCCAAGGAGTTCTCAATCTTTAACTTTATATAGAGACCAATTAACTCCTTATGATGTCTCATCAACCATACAGTAATCCATATTTGACATACTGAACATATTTCAGGCCAAGGAATTCTCAATTTTTAATTTTTTATACAGACCAATTAACTCCCTATGATGTCTCATCAACCATACAGTAGACCATATTTGACATACTGAACATATTTCAGGCCAAGGACTTCTCAATCTTGAACTTTCTTAACAGACCAATTAACTCCTTATGATGTCTCATCAACCATACAGTAGTCCATATTTGACATACTGAACATATTTCAGGCCAAGGAGTTCTCAATCTTTAACTTTATATAGAGAACAATTAACTCTATATGATGTCTCATTAACCATATTTGACATACTGAACATATTTCAGGCCAAGGAGTCCTCAATCTTGAACTTTAATTACAGAATAATTGACTCCTGATGTCTCATCAACCATACAGTAGTCCATATTTGACATACTGAACATATTTTAAGCCAAAGAGTTCTCAGTTTTAAATTTTCTATACAAAACAATTGTCTCCCTATGATGTCTCATCAACCATACAGTAGTCCATATTTGACATACTGAACATGTTTCAGGCCAAGGATTCTCAATTTTGAATTTTCTACACTGACCAATTAACTCCTTATGATGTCTCATAAACCATACATTAGTCGATATTTGAAAATACTGAACATATTTCAAGCAAAGGATTTCTCAATCTTTAACTTTCTATAGAGCCCAATTAACTCCTTATGATGTCTCATCAACCATACAGTAGTCCATTTTTGACATACTGAACATATTTCAGGCCAAGGAGTTCTCAATCTTGAACTTTCTATACAGACTAATTGACTCTTTCTGATGTCTCATCAACCATACAGTAGTCCATCCTTGACATACTGGACATATTTCAGGCCAAGGAATTTTCAATTTTGAATTTTCTATACTGACCAATTAACTCCTTATGATGTCTCATCAACCATACAGTAGTCCACATTTGACATACTGAACATATTTCAAGCCAAGGAGTTCTCAATCTTGAACTTTCTATACAGACTAATTGACTCTTTCTGATGTCTCATCAACCATACAGTAGTCCATATATGACAAACTGAATTTATTTCAGGCCAAGGAGTTCTCAATCTTGAACTTTCAATAGAGACCAATTAACTCCAAATGATGTCTCATCAACCATACAGTAGTCCATATTTGACATACTGATCTTATTTCAGGCCATGGAATTCATTTTTTTTTTTTTTCTATGCAGACCAATTATCTCCCTATGATGTCTCATTAACCATACAGTAGTCCATATTTGACATACTGAACATATTTCAAGCCATGGAGTTCTCAAACTTGTACTTTCTATGCAGAATAATTAACTCCTTATGATGTCTCATCAACCATACAGTAGTCCATATTTGACATACTGAACATATTTCAGGCCAAGGAGTTCTCAATCTTTAACTTTATACAGAGACCAATTAACTCCTTATGATGTCTCATCAACCATACAGTGTCCATATTTGACATACAGAACATATTTCAGGCCAAGGACTTCTCAATCTTGAACTTTCTAAACAGAAAAATTAACTCCTTATGATGTCTCATCAACCATACAGTAGTCCATATTTGACATACTGAACATATTTCAAGCCAAGGAGTTCTCAGTTTTAAATTTTCTATACAGAACAATTATCTTCCTATGATGTCTCATCAACCATACAGTAGTCCATATTTGACATACTGAACATATTTCAAGCCATGGAGTTCTCAAACTTGTACTTTCTATGCAGACTAATTAACTCCTTTTGATGTCTCATCAACCATACAGTAGTCCATATTTGACATACTGAACATATTTCAGGCCAAAGAGTCCTCAATCTTGAACTTTAATTACAGAATAATTGACTCCTGATGTCTCATCACCCATACAGTAGTCCATATTTGACATACTGGACATATTTCAAGCCATGGAGTTCTCAAACTTGTACTTTCTATGCAGACTAATTAACTCCTTATGATGTCTCATCGACCATACAGTAGTCCATATTTGACATACTGAACATATTTCAGGCCAAGCATTCTCAATTTTGAATTTTCTATACTAACCAATTAACTCCTTATGATGTCTCATCAACCATACATTAGTCGATATTTAAACTTACTGAACATATTTCAAGCAAAGGAGTTCTCAATCTTGAACTTTCTATACAGACTAATTGACTCTTTGTGATGTCTCATCAACCATACAGTAGTCCATATATGACAAACTGAATTTATTTCAGGCCAAGGAGTTCTCCATCTTGAACTTTCTATAGAGACCAATTAACTCCAAATGATGTCTCATCAACCATACAGTAGTCCATATTTGACATACTGATCTTATTTCAGGCCAAGTAATTCAAAAAAAAATTATTTTCTATGCAGACCAATTATCTCCCTATGATGTCTCATTAACCATACAGTAGTCCATATTTGACATACTGAACATATTTCAGGCCAAGGAATTCTCAATTTTTAATTTTTTATACAGACCAATTAACTCCTTCTGATGGCTCATTAACCATACAGTAGTCCACATTTGACATACTGAACATATTTCAAGCCAAGGAGTTCTCAATCTTGAACTTTCTATACAGACTAATTGACTCTTTCTGATGTCTCATCAACCATACAGTAGTCCATATATGACAAACTGAATTTATTTCAGGCCAAGGAGTTCTTCATCTTGAGCTTTCTATAGAGACCAATTAACTCCAAATGATGTCTCATCAACCATACAGTAGTCCATATTTGACATAATGATCTTATTTCAGGCCAAGGAATTCTAATTTTTTTTTTTTCTATGCAGACCAAGTATCTCCCTATGATGTCTCATCAACCATACAGTAGTCCATATTTGACACACTGATCATATTTCAGGCCAAGGAGTTCTCAGTTTTGAATTGTTTATACAGACCAATTAATTCCTTATGATGGCTCATTAACCATACAGTAGTCCATATTTGACATACTGAGCATATGTCAGGCCAAGGAGTTCTCAATCTTTAACTTTATATAGAGACCAATTAACTCCTTATGATGTCTCATCAACCATACAGTAGTCCATATTTGACATACTGAACATATTTCAGGCCAAGGAATTCTCAATTTTTAATTTTTTATACAGACCAATTAACTTCCTATGATGTCTCATCAACCATACAGTAGACCATATTTGACATACTGAACATATTTCAGGCCAAGGACTTCTCAATCTTGAACTTTCTAAACAGACCAATTAACTCCTTATGATGTCTCATCAACCATACAGTAGTCCATATTTGACATACTGAACATATTTCAGGCCAAGGAGTTCTCAATCTTTAACTTTATATAGAGAACAATTAACTCTATATGATGTCTCATTAACCATATTTGACATACTGAACATATTTCAGGCCAAGGAGTCCTCAATCTTGAACTTTAATTACAGAATAATTGACTCCTGATGTCTCATCAACCATACAGTAGTCCATATTTGACATACTGAACATATTTTAAGCCAAAGAGTTCTCAGTTTTAAATTTTCTATACAGAACAATTGTCTCCCTATGATGTCTCATCAACCATACAGTAGTCCATATTTAACATACTGAACATGTTTCAGGCCAAGGATTCTCAATTTTGAATTTTCTACACTGACCAATTAACTCCTTATGATGTCTCATAAACCATACATTAGTCGATATTTGAACATACTGAACATATTTCAAGCAAAGGAGTTCTCAATCTTTAACTTTCTATAGAGCCCAATTAACTCCTTATGATGTCTCATCAACCATACAGTAGTCCATTTTTGACATACTGAACATATTTCAGGCCAAGGAGTTCTCAATCTTGAACTTTCTATACAGACTAATTGACTCTTTCTGATGTCTCATCAACCATACAGTAGTCCATCCTTGACATACTGGACATATTTCAGGCCAAGGAGTTCTCAATTTTGAATTTTCTATACTGACCAATTAACTCCTTATGATGTCTCATCAACCATACAGTAGTCCACATTTGACATACTGAACATATTTCAAGCCAAGGAGTTCTCAATCTTGAACTTTCTATACAGACTAATTGACTCTTTCTGATGTCTCATCAACCATACAGTAGTCCATATATGACTAACTGAATTTATTTCAGGCCAAGGAGTTCTCAATCTTGAACTTTCTATAGAGACCAATTAACTCCAAATGATGTCTCATCAACCATACAGTAGTCCATATTTGACATACTGATCTTATTTCAGGCCATGGAATTCATTTTTTTTTTTTTTCTATGCAGACCAATTATCTCCCTATGATGTCTCATTAACCATACAGTAGTCCATATTTGAAATACTGATCATATTTCAGGCCAAGGAGTTCTCAGTTTTGAATTGTTTATACAGACCAATTAATTCCTTATGATGTCTCATTAACCATATTTGACATACTGAACATATTTCAGGCCAAGGAGTCCTCAATCTTGAACTTTAATTACAGAATAATTGACTCCTGATGTCTCATCAACCATACAGTAGTCCATATATGACAAACTGAATTTATTTCAGGCCAAGGAGTTCTTCATCTTGAGCTTTCTATAGAGACCAATTAACTCCAAATGATGTCTCATCAACCATACAGTAGTCCATATTTGACATACTGAACATATTTCAGGCCAAGGAATTCTCAATTTTTAATTTTTTATACAGACCGATTAACTCCCTATGATGTCTCATCAACCATACAGTAGACCATATTTGACATACTGAACATATTTCAGGCCAAGGACTTCTCAATCTTGAACTTTCTTAACAGACCAATTAACTCCTTATGATGTCTCATCAACCATACAGTAGTCCATATTTGACATACTGAACATATTTCAGGCCAAGGAGTCCTCAATCTTGAACTTTAATTACAGAATAATTGACTCCTGATGTCTCATCAACCATACAGTAGTCCATATTTGACATACTGAACATATTTTAAGCCAAAGAGTTCTCAGTTTTAAATTTTCTATACAAAACAATTGTCTCCCTATGATGTCTCATCAACCATACAGTAGTCCATATTTGACATACTGAACATGTTTCAGGCCAAGGATTCTCAATTTTGAATTTTCTACACTGACCAATTAACTCCTTATGATGTCTCATAAACCATACATTAGTCGATATTTGAAAATACTGAACATATTTCAAGCAAAGGAGTTCTCAATCTTTAACTTTCTATAGAGCCCAATTAACTCCTTATGATGTCTCATCAACCATACAGTAGTCCATCCTTGACATACTGGACATATTTCAGGCCAAGGAGTTCTCAATTTTGAATTTTCTATACTGACCAATTAACTCCTTATGATGTCTCATCAACCATACAGTAGTCCACATTTGACATACTGAACATATTTCAAGCCAAGGAGTTCTCAATCTTGAACTTTCTATACAGACTAATTGACTCTTTCTGATGTCTCATCAACCATACAGTAGTCCATATATGACAAACTGAATTTATTTCAGGCCAAGGAGTTCTCAATCTTGAACTTTCTATAGAGACCAATTAACTCCAAATGATGTCTCATTAACCATACAGTAGTCCATATTTGACATACTGAACATATTTCAAGCCATGGAGTTCTCAAACTTGTACTTTCTATGCAGAATAATTAACTCCTTATGATGTCTCATCAACCATACAGTAGTCCATATTTGACATACTGAACATATTTCAGGCCAAGGAGTTCTCAATCTTTAACTTTATACAGAGACCAATTAACTCCTTATGATGTCTCTTCAACCATACAGTGTCCATATTTGACATACAGAACATATTTCAGGCCAAGGACTTCTCAATCTTGAACTTTCTAAACAGAAAAATTAACTCCTTATGATGTCTCATCAACCATACAGTAGTCCATATTTGACATACTGAACATATTTCAAGCCAAGGAGTTCTCAGTTTTAAATTTTCTATACAGAACAATTATCTTCCTATGATGTCTCATCAACCATACAGTAGTCCATATTTGACATACTGAACATATTTCAAGCCATGGAGTTCTCAAACTTGTACTTTCTATGCAGACTAATTAAGTCCTTTTGATGTCTCATCAACCATACAGTAGTCCATATTTGACATACTGAACATATTTCAAGCCAAGGAGTTCTCAATTTTGAATTTTTCTATACAGAACAATTATCTCCCTATGGTGTCTCATCAACCATACAGTAGTCCATATTTGACATACTGAACATATTTCAAGCCAAGGAGTTCTCAATTTTAAATTTTCTATACAGAACAATTATCTCCCTATGATGTCCCATCAACCATACAGTAGTCCATATTTGATATACTGAATATATTTCAAGCCAAGGAGTTCTCAATCTTGAACTTTCTATACAGACTAATTGACTCTTTCTGATGTCTCATCAACCATACAGTAGTCCATATATGACAAACTGAACTTATTTCAGGCCAAAGAGTTCTCAATATTGAACTTTCTATACAGACCAATTAATACCATATGATGTCTCATCAACCATACAGTAATCCATATTTTACATTCTGAACATATTTCAAGCCAAGGATTTCTCAATTTTTTTTATTTTCTATGCAGAACAATTATCTCCCTATGATGTCTCACCAACCATACAGTAGTCCATTCTTGACATACTGAACATATTTCAAGCCAAGGAGTTCTCAATTTTGAATTTTTCTATACAGAACAATTATTTCCCTATGGTGTCTCATCAACCATACAGTAGTCCATATTTGACATACTGAACATATTTCAAGCCAAGGAGTTCTCAATTTTAAATTTTCTATACAGAACAATTATCTCCCTATGATGTCCCATCAACCATACAGTAGTCCATATTTGACATACTGAACATATTTCAAGCCAAGGAGTTCTCAATCTTGAACTTTCTATACAGACTAATTGACTCTTTCTGATGTCTCATCAACCATACAGTAGTCCATATATGACAAACTGAACTTATTTCAGGCCAAGGAGTTCTCAATATTGAACTTTCTATACAGACCAATTAATACCATATGATGTCTCATCAACCATACAGTAATCCATATTTTACATTCTGAACATATTTCAAGCCAAGGATTTCTCAATTTTTTTTATTTTCTATGCAGAACAATTATCTCCCTATGATGTCTCACCAACCATACAGTAGTCCATTCTTGACATACTGAACATATTTCAGGCCAAGGAGTTCTCAATTTTGAATTTTCTATATTGACCAATTATCTCCCAATGATGTCTGTGGTGGAAAAATTTAATCATAGAGGAAGATTAATTAAGACATATGTTTGAGATCATACAGGAGCTAACATGTTTTTGCCGTGCGGGACACCTTATTTGAGGGCTCTTCTGTACCAAAGGTGTCGGGCAGAACTAATTCTAAATCTGTGTTTTTACTTTTACCATGTGTGGAAAACTACTGAGAAGGATTGTTTACACATTGGGGGGTATAAGAGATTGTAGCTTCTGTTATGTCTTCAGTTAGCACTCTACAGACATTTAGGATGGCTGTATGACTATGACTCTTTTCTTGCAAGAAAATAAATCTTTATAAAGACAATTGGCTAAGGTTTGTCTCTTATTCAGTGGTGCAACTGAGAGTTAATTTTTTACCATGACATGTCTCATCAACCATACAGTAGTCCATATTTGACATATTGATCATATTTCAGGCCAAGGAGTTCTCAATTTTGAATTGTTCATACACACCAATTAACTGCTTATGATGGCTCATTAACCCTACAGTACTCCATATTTGACATACTGAACATATTTCAGGCCAAGGAGTTCTCAATTTTCTATGCAAACCAAATATCTCCCTATGATGTCTCATCAACCATACAGTAGTCCATTTTTGACATACTGAACATATTTCAAGCCAAGGAGTTCTCAATTTTGAATTTTTCTATACAGAACAATTATCTCCCTATGATGTCTCATCAACCATACAGTAGTCCATATTTGACATACTGAACATATTTCAAGCCAAGGAGGTCTCAATTTTGAATTTTCTATACAGACCAGTTAACTCCTTCTGATGTCTCATTAACCATATTTGACATACTGAACATATTTCAGGCCAAGGAGTCCTCAGTCTTGAACTTTAATTACAGAAAAATTGACTCCTGATGTCTCATCAACCATGCAGTACTCCATATTTGACATACTGAACATATTTCAAGCCAAGGAGTTCTCAAACTTGAACTTTCTATTCAGACTAATTAACTCCTTATGATGTCTCATCAACCATACAGTAGTCCATATTTGACATACTGAACATATTTCAAGCCAAGGAGTTCTCAATTTTGAATTTTTCTATACAGAACAATTATCTCCCTATGGTGTCTCATCAACCATACAGTAGTCCATATTTGACATACTGAACATATTTCAAGCCAAGGAGTTCTCAATTTTAAATTTTCTATACAGAACAATTATCTCCCTATGATGTCTCATCAACCATACAGTAATCCATATTTTACATTCTGAACATATTTCAAGCCAAGGATTTCTCAATTTTTTTAATTTTCTATGCAGAACAATTATCTCCCTATGATGTCTCACCAACCATACAGTAGTCCATTCTTGACATACTGATCATATTTCAGGCCAAGGAGTTCTCAATTTTGAATTTTCTATACTGACCAATTATCTCCCAATGATGTCTGTGGTGGAAAAATTTAATCATAGAGGAAGATTAATTAAGACATATGTTTGAGATCATACAGGAGCTAAGGTGTTTCTGCCGTGCGGGACACCTTATTTGAGGGCTCTCCTGTACCAAAGGTGTCGGGCAGAACTAATTCTAAATCTGTGTTTCTTACTTTTACCATGTGTGGAAAACTACTGAGAAGGATTGTTTACACATTGGGGGGTATAAGAGATTGTAGCTTCTGTTATGTCTTCAGTTAGCACTCTACAGACATTCAGGATGGCTGTATGACTATGACTCTTTTCTTGCAAGAAAATAAATCTTTATAAAGACAATTGGCTAAGGTTTGCTCTTATTCAGTGGTGCAACTGAGAGTTAATTTTTTACCATGACATGTCTCATCAACCATACAGTAGTCCATATTTGACATACTGATCATATTTCAGGCCAAGGAGTTCTCAATTTTGAATTGTTCATACACACCAATTAACTCCTTATGATGGCTCATTAACCCTACAGTACTCCATATTTGACATACTGAACATATTTCAGGCCAAGGAGTTCTCAATTTTCTATGCAAACCAAATATCTCCCTATGATGTCTCATCAACCATACAGTAGTCCATTTTTGACATACTGAACATATTTCAAGCCAAGGAGTTCTCAATTTTGAATTTTTCTATACAGAACAATTATCTCCCTATGATGTCTCATCAACCATACAGTAGTCCATATTTGACATACTGAACATATTTCAAGCCAAGGAGTTCTCAATTTTGAATTTTCTATACAGAACAATTGTCTCGCTATGATGTCTCATCAACCATAAAGTAGTTTATATTTGACATACTGAACATATTTCAAGCCAAGGAGTTCCAAATCTTGAAATTTATATACAGACTAATTGACTCTTTCTGATGTCTCATCAACCATACAGTAGTCCATATTTGACATACTGAACATATTTCAAGCCAAGGAGTTCTCAATTTTGATTTTTTCTATACAGAACAATTAACTCCCTATGATGTCTCATCAACCATACAATAGTCCATTTTTGACATACTGAACATATTTCAGGCCAAGGAGTTCTCAATTTTGAATTTTCTATACAGACCAATTAACACCTTATGATGTCTCATCAACCATACCAGTAATCCATATTTTACATTCTGAACATATTTCAGGCCAAGGAGTTCTCAATTTTCTATGCAAACCAAATATCACCCTATGATGTCTCATCAACCATACAGTAGTCCATTTTTGACATACTGAACATATTTCAAGCCAAGGAGTTCTCAATTTTGAATTTTTCTATACAGAACAATTATCTCCCTATGATGGCTCAATAACCCTACAGTACTCCATATTTGACATACTGAACATATTTCAGGCCAAGGAGTTCTCAATTTTCTATGCAAACCAAATATCTCCCTATGATGTCTCATCAACCATACAGTAGTCCATATTCGACATACTGAACATATTTCAAGCCAAGGAATTCTCAATCTTTAACTTTCTATAGAGACCAATTAACTCCTTATGATGTCTCATCAGTCATACAGTAGTCCATATTCGACATACTGAACATATTTCAAGCCAAGGAATTCTCAATCTTGAACTTTCTATAGAGACCAATTAACTCCAAATGATGTCTCATCAACCATACAGTAGTCCATATTTGAAATACTGATCATATTTCAGGCCAAGGAGTTCTCAGTTTTGAATTGTTTATACAGACCAATTAATTCCTTATGATGTCTCATTAACCATATTTGACATACTGAACATATTTCAGGCCAAGGAGTCCTCAATCTTGAACTTTAATTACAGAATAATTGACTCCTGATGTCTCATCAACCATACAGTAGTCCATATATGACAAACTGAATTTATTTCAGGCCAAGGAGTTCTTCATCTTGAGCTTTCTATAGAGACCAATTAACTCCAAATGATGTCTCATCAACCATACAGTAGTCCATATTTGACATAATGATCTTATTTCAGGCCAAGGAATTCTAATTTTTTTTTTTTTCTATGCAGACCAAGTATCTCCCTATGATGTCTCATCAACCATACAGTAGTCCATATTTGACACACTGATCATATTTCAGGCCAAGGAGTTCTCAGCTTTGAATTGTTTATACAGACCAATTAATTCCTTATGATGGCTCATTAACCATACAGTAGTCCATATTTGACATACTGAACATATTTCAGGCCAAGGAGTTCTCAATCTTTAACTTTATATAGAGACCAATTAACTCCTTATGATGTCTCATCAACCATACAGTAATCCATATTTGACATACTGAACATATTTCAGGCCAAGGAATTCTCAATTTTTAATTTTTTATACAGACCAATTAACTCCCTATGACGTCTCATCAACCATACAGTAGACCATATTTGACATACTGAACATATTTCAGGCCAAGGACTTCTCAATCTTGAACTTTCTTAACAGACCAATTAACTCCTTATGATGTCTCATCAACCATACAGTAGTCCATATTTGACATACTGAACATATTTCAGGCCAAGGAGTTCTCAATCTTTAACTTTATATAGAGAACAATTAACTCTATATGATGTCTCATTAACCATATTTGACATACTGAACATATTTCAGGCCAAGGAGTCCTCAATCTTGAACTTTAATTACAGAATAATTGACTCCTGATGTCTCATCAACCATACAGTAGTCCATATTTGACATACTGAACATATTTTAAGCCAAAGAGTTCTCAGTTTTAAATTTTCTATACAAAACAATTGTCTCCCTATGATGTCTCATCAACCATACAGTAGTCCATATTTGACATACTGAACATGTTTCAGGCCAAGGATTCTCAATTTTGAATTTTCTACACTGACCAATTAACTCCTTATGATGTCTCATAAACCATACATTAGTCGATATTTGAAAATACTGAACATATTTCAAGCAAAGGAGTTCTCAATCTTTAACTTTCTATAGAGCCCAATTAACTCCTTATGATGTCTCATCAACCATACAGTAGTCCATTTTTGACATACTGAACATATTTCAGGCCAAGGAGTTCTCAATCTTGAACTTTCTATACAGACTAATTGACTCTTTCTGATGTCTCATCAACCATACAGTAGTCCATCCTTGACATACTGGACATATTTCAGGCCAAGGAATTTTCAATTTTGAATTTTCTATACTGACCAATTAACTCCTTATGATGTCTCATCAACCATACAGTAGTCCACATTTGACATACTGAACATATTTCAAGCCAAGGAGTTCTCAAACTTGTACTTTCTATGCAGAATAATTAACTCCTTATGATGTCTCATCAACCATACAGTAGTCCATATTTGACATACTGAACATATTTCAGGCCAAGGAGTTCTCAATCTTTAACTTTATACAGAGACCAATTAACTCCTTATGATGTCTCATCAACCATACAGTGTCCATATTTGACATACAGAACATATTTCAGGCCAAGGACTTCTCAATCTTGAACTTTCTAAACAGAAAAATTAACTCCTTATGATGTCTCATCAACCATACAGTAGTCCATATTTGACATACTGAACATATTTCAAGCCAAGGAGTTCTCAGTTTTAAATTTTCTATACAGAACAATTATCTTCCTATGATGTCTCATCAACCATACAGTAGTCCATATTTGACATACTGAACATATTTCAAGCCATGGAGTTCTCAGTTTTAAATTTTCTATACAGAACAATTATCTTCCTATGATGTCTCATCAACCATACAGTAGTCCATATTTGACATACTGAACATATTTCAAGCCATGGAGTTCTCAAACTTGTACTTTCTATACAGACTAATTGACTCTTTCTGATGTCTCATCAACCATACAGTAGTCCATATATGACAAACTGAATTTATTTCAGGCCAAGGAGTTCTCAATCTTGAACTTTCAATAGAGACCAATTAACTCCAAATGATGTCTCATCAACCATACAGTAGTCCATATTTGACATACTGATCTTATTTCAGGCCATGGAATTCATTTTTTTTTTTTTTCTATGCAGACCAATTATCTCCCTATGATGTCTCATTAACCATACAGTAGTCCATATTTGACATACTGAACATATTTCAAGCCATGGAGTTCTCAAACTTGTACTTTCTATGCAGAATAATTAACTCCTTATGATGTCTCATCAACCATACAGTAGTCCATATTTGACATACTGAACATATTTCAGGCCAAGGAGTTCTCAATCTTTAACTTTATACAGAGACCAATTAACTCCTTATGATGTCTCATCAACCATACAGTGTCCATATTTGACATACAGAACATATTTCAGGCCAAGGACTTCTCAATCTTGAACTTTCTAAACAGAAAAATTAACTCCTTATGATGTCTCATCAACCATACAGTAGTCCATATTTGACATACTGAACATATTTCAAGCCAAGGAGTTCTCAGTTTTAAATTTTCTATACAGAACAATTATCTTCCTATGATGTCTCATCAACCATACAGTAGTCCATATTTGACATACTGAACATATTTCAGGCCAAAGAGTCCTCAATCTTGAACTTTAATTACAGAATAATTGACTCCTGATGTCTCATCACCCATACAGTAGTCCATATTTGACATACTGGACATATTTCAAGCCATGGAGTTCTCAAACTTGTACTTTCTATGCAGACTAATTAACTCCTTATGATGTCTCATCGACCATACAGTAGTCCATATTTGACATACTGAACATATTTCAGGCCAAGGATTCTCAATTTTGAATTTTCTATACTAACCAATTAACTCCTTATGATGTCTCATCAACCATACATTAGTCGATATTTAAACATACTGAACATATTTCAAGCAAAGGAGTTCTCAATCTTGAACTTTCTATACAGACTAATTGACTCTTTGTGATGTCTCATCAACCATACAGTAGTCCATATATGACAAACTGAATTTATTTCAGGCCAAGGAGTTCTCCATCTTGAACTTTCTATAGAGACCAATTAACTCCAAATGATGTCTCATCAACCATACAGTAGTCCATATTTGACATACTGATCTTATTTCAGGCCAAGGAATTCTAATTTTTTTTTTTTCTATGCAGACCAATTATCTCCCTATGATGTCTCATCAACCATACAGTAGTCCATATTTGACACACTGATCATATTTCAGGCCAAGGAGTTCTCAGTTTTGAATTGTTTATACAGACCAATTAATTCCTTATGATGGCTCATTAACCATACAGTAGTCCATATTTGACATACTGAACATATTTCAGGCCAAGGAGTTCTCAATCTTTAACTTTATATAGAGACCAATTAACTCCTTATGATGTCTCATCAACCATACAGTAGTCCATATTTGACATACTGAACATATTTCAGGCCAAGGAATTCTCAATTTTTAATTTTTTATACAGACCAATTAACTCCCTATGATGTCTCATCAACCATACAGTAGTCCATATTTGACATACTGATCTTATTTCAGGCCAAGTAATTCAAAAAAAAATTATTTTCTATGCAGACCAATTATCTCCCTATGATGTCTCATTAACCATACAGTAGTCCATATTTGACATACTGAACATATTTCAGGCCAAGGAATTCTCAATTTTTAATTTTTTATACAGACCAATTAACTCCTTCTGATGGCTCATTAACCATACAGTAGTCCACATTTGACATACTGAACATATTTCAAGCCAAGGAGTTCTCAATCTTGAACTTTCTATACAGACTAATTGACTCTTTCTGATGTCTCATCAACCATACAGTAGTCCATATATGACAAACTGAATTTATTTCAGGCCAAGGAGTTCTTCATCTTGAGCTTTCTATAGAGACCAATTAACTCCAAATGATGTCTCATCAACCATACAGTAGTCCATATTTGACATAATGATCTTATTTCAGGCCAAGGAATTCTAATTTTTTTTTTTTCTATGCAGACCAAGTATCTCCCTATGATGTCTCATCAACCATACAGTAGTCCATATTTGACACACTGATCATATTTCAGGCCAAGGAGTTCTCAGTTTTGAATTGTTTATACAGACCAATTAATTCCTTATGATGGCTCATTAACCATACAGTAGTCCATATTTGACATACTGAGCATATGTCAGGCCAAGGAGTTCTCAATCTTTAACTTTATATAGAGACCAATTAACTCCTTATGATGTCTCATCAACCATACAGTAGTCCATATTTGACATACTGAACATATTTCAGGCCAAGGAATTCTCAATTTTTAATTTTTTATACAGACCAATTAACTCCCTATGATGTCTCATCAACCATACAGTAGACCATATTTGACATACTGAACATATTTCAGGCCAAGGACTTCTCAATCTTGAACTTTCTAAACAGACAAATTAACTCCTTATGATGTCTCATCAACCATACAGTAGTCCATATTTGACATACTGAACATATTTCAGGCCAAGGAGTTCTCAATCTTTAACTTTATATAGAGAACAATTAACTCTATATGATGTCTCATTAACCATATTTGACATACTGAACATATTTCAGGCCAAGGAGTCCTCAATCTTGAACTTTAATTACAGAATAATTGACTCCTGATGTCTCATCAACCATACAGTAGTCCATATTTGACATACTGAACATATTTTAAGCCAAAGAGTTCTCAGTTTTAAATTTTCTATACAGAACAATTGTCTCCCTATGATGTCTCATCAACCATACAGTAGTCCATATTTAACATACTGAACATGTTTCAGGCCAAGGATTCTCAATTTTGAATTTTCTACACTGACCAATTAACTCCTTATGATGTCTCATAAACCATACATTAGTCGATATTTGAACATACTGAACATGTTTCAAGCAAAGGAGTTCTCAATCTTTAACTTTCTATAGAGCCCAATTAACTCCTTATGATGTCTCATCAACCATACAGTAGTCCATTTTTGACATACTGAACATATTTCAGGCCAAGGAGTTCTCAATCTTGAACTTTCTATACAGACTAATTGACTCTTTCTGATGTCTCATCAACCATACAGTAGTCCATCCTTGACATACTGGACATATTTCAGGCCAAGGAGTTCTCAATTTTGAATTTTCTATACTGACCAATTAACTCCTTATGATGTCTCATCAACCATACAGTAGTCCACATTTGACATACTGAACATATTTCAAGCCAAGGAGTTCTCAATCTTGAACTTTCTATACAGACTAATTGACTCTTTCTGATGTCTCATCAACCATACAGTAGTCCATATATGACTAACTGAATTTATTTCAGGCCAAGGAGTTCTCAATCTTGAACTTTCTATAGAGACCAATTAACTCCAAATGATGTCTCATCAACCATACAGTAGTCCATATTTGACATACTGATCTTATTTCAGGCCATGGAATTCATTTTTTTTTTTTTTCTATGCAGACCAATTATCTCCCTATGATGTCTCATTAACCATACAGTAGTCCATATTTGAAATACTGATCATATTTCAGGCCAAGGAGTTCTCAGTTTTGAATTGTTTATACAGACCAATTAATTCCTTATGATGTCTCATTAACCATATTTGACATACTGAACATATTTCAGGCCAAGGAGTCCTCAATCTTGAACTTTAATTACAGAATAATTGACTCCTGATGTCTCATCAACCATACAGTAGTCCATATATGACAAACTGAATTTATTTCAGGCCAAGGAGTTCTTCATCTTGAGCTTTCTATAGAGACCAATTAACTCCAAATGATGTCTCATCAACCATACAGTAGTCCATATTTGACATAATGATCTTATTTCAGGCCAAGGAATTCTAATTTTTTTTTTTTTCTATGCAGACCAAGTATCTCCCTATGATGTCTCATCAACCATACAGTAGTCCATATTTGACACACTGATCATATTTCAGGCCAAGGAGTTCTCAGTTTTGAATTGTTTATACAGACCAATTAATTCCTTATGATGGCTCATTAACCATACAGTAGTCCATATTTGACATACTGAACATATTTCAGGCCAAGGAGTTCTCAATCTTTAACTTTATATAGAGACCAATTAACTCCTTATGATGTCTCATCAACCATACAGTAATCCATATTTGACATACTGAACATATTTCAGGCCAAGGAATTCTCAATTTTTAATTTTTTATACAGACCAATTAACTCCCTATGATGTCTCATCAACCATACAGTAGACCATATTTGACATACTGAACATATTTCAGGCCAAGGAGTTCTCAATCTTTAACTTTATATAGAGAACAATTAACTCTATATGATGTCTCATTAACCATATTTGACATACTGAACATATTTCAGGCCAAGGAGTCCTCAATCTTGAACTTTAATTACAGAATAATTGACTCCTGATGTCTCATCAACCATACAGTAGTCCATATTTGACATACTGAACATATTTTAAGCCAAAGAGTTCTCAGTTTTAAATTTTCTATACAAAACAATTGTCTCCCTATGATGTCTCATCAACCATACAGTAGTCCATATTTGACATACTGAACATGTTTCAGGCCAAGGATTCTCAATTTTGAATTTTCTACACTGACCAATTAACTCCTTATGATGTCTCATAAACCATACATTAGTCGATATTTGAAAATACTGAACATATTTCAAGCAAAGGAGTTCTCAATCTTTAACTTTCTATAGAGCCCAATTAACTCCTTATGATGTCTCATCAACCATACAGTAGTCCATCCTTGACATACTGGACATATTTCAGGCCAAGGAGTTCTCAATTTTGAATTTTCTATACTGACCAATTAACTCCTTATGATGTCTCATCAACCATACAGTAGTCCACATTTGACATACTGAACATATTTCAAGCCAAGGAGTTCTCAATCTTGAACTTTCTATACAGACTAATTGACTCTTTCTGATGTCTCATCAACCATACAGTAGTCCATATATGACAAACTGAATTTATTTCAGGCCAAGGAGTTCTCAATCTTGAACTTTCAATAGAGACCAATTAACTCCAAATGATGTCTCATTAACCATACAGTAGTCCATATTTGACATACTGAACATATTTCAAGCCATGGAGTTCTCAAACTTGTACTTTCTATGCAGAATAATTAACTCCTTATGATGTCTCATCAACCATACAGTAGTCCATATTTGACATACTGAACATATTTCAGGCCAAGGAGTTCTCAATCTTTAACTTTATACAGAGACCAATTAACTCCTTATGATGTCTCTTCATCCATACAGTGTCTATATTTGACATACAGAACATATTTCAGGCCAAGGACTTCTCAATCTTGAACTTTCTAAACAGAAAAATTAACTCCTTATGATGTCTCATCAACCATACAGTAGTCCATATTTGACATACTGAACATATTTCAAGCCAAGGAGTTCTCAGTTTTAAATTTTCTATACAGAACAATTATCTTCCTATGATGTCTCATCAACCATACAGTAGTCCATATTTGACATACTGAACATATTTCAAGCCATGGAGTTCTCAAACTTGTACTTTCTATGCAGACTAATTAACTCCTTTTGATGTCTCATCAACCATACAGTAGTCCATATTTGACATACTGAACATATTTCAGGCCAAAGAGTCCTCAATCTTGAACTTTAATTACAGAATAATTGACTCCTGATGTCTCATCACCCATACAGTAGTCCATATTTGACATACTGGACATATTTCAAGCCATGGAGTTCTCAAACTTGTACTTTCTATGCAGACTAATTAACTCCTTATGATGTCTCATCGACCATACAGTAGTCCATATTTGACATACTGAACATATTTCAGGCCAAGGATTCTCAATTTTGAATTTTCTATACTAACCAATTAACTCCTTATGATGTCTCATCAACCATACATTAGTCGATATTTAAACATACTGAACATATTTCAAGCAAAGGAGTTCTCAATCTTGAACTTTCTATACAGACTAATTGACTCTTTCTGATGTCTCATCAACCATACAGTAGTCCATATATGACAAACTGAATTTATTTCAGGCCAAGGAGTTCTCCATCTTGAACTTTCTATAGAGACCAATTAACTCCAAATGATGTCTCATCAACCATACAGTAGTCCATATTTGACATACTGATCTTATTTCAGGCCAAGGAATTCAAATTTTTTTTTTTTCTATGCAGACCAATTATCTCCCTATGATGTCTCATCAACCATACAGTAGTCCATATTTGACACACTGATCATATTTCAGGCCAAGGAGTTCTCAGTTTTGAATTGTTTATACAGACCAATTAATTCCTTATGATGGCTCATTAACCATACAGTAGTCCATATTTGACATACTGAACATATTTCAGGCCAAGGAGTTCTCAATCTTTAACTTTATATAGAGACCAATTAACTCCTTATGATGTCTCATCAACCATACAGTAGTCCATATTTGACATACTGATCTTATTTCAGGCCAAGTAATTCAAAAAAAATTTATTTTCTATGCAGACCAATTATCTCCCTATGATGTCTCATTAACCATACAGTAGTCCATATTTGACATACTGAACATATTTCAGGCCAAGGAATTCTCAATTTTTAATTTTTTATACAGACCAATTAACTCCTTCTGATGGCTCATTAACCATACAGTAGTCCACATTTGACATACTGAACATATTTCAAGCCAAGGAGTTCTCAATCTTGAACTTTCTATACAGACTAATTGACTCTTTCTGATGTCTCATCAACCATACAGTAGTCCATATATGACAAACTGAATTTATTTCAGGCCAAGGAGTTCTTCATCTTGAGCTTTCTATAGAGACCAATTAACTCCAAATGATGTCTCATCAACCATACAGTAGTCCATATTTGACACACTGATCATATTTCAGGCCAAGGAGTTCTCAGTTTTGAATTGTTTATACAGACCAATTAATTCCTTATGATGGCTCATTAACCATACAGTAGTCCATATTTGACATACTGAGCATATGTCAGGCCAAGGAGTTCTCAATCTTTAACTTTATATAGAGACCAATTAACTCCTTATGATGTCTCATCAACCATACAGTAGTCCATATTTGACATACTGAACATATTTCAGGCCAAGGAATTCTCAATTTTTAATTTTTTATACAGACCAATTAACTCCCTATGATGTCTCATCAACCATACAGTAGACCATATTTGACATACTGAACATATTTCAGGCCAAGGACTTCTCAATCTTGAACTTTCTAAACAGACCAATTAACTCCTTATGATGTCTCATCAACCATACAGTAGTCCATATTTGACATACTGAACATATTTCAGGCCAAGGAGTTCTCAATCTTTAACTTTATATAGAGAACAATTAACTCTATATGATGTCTCATTAACCATATTTGACATACTGAACATATTTCAGGCCAAAGAGTCCTCAATCTTGAACTTTAATTACAGAATAATTGACTCCTGATGTCTCATCAACCATACAGTAGTCCATATTTGACATACTGAACATATTTTAAGCCAAAGAGTTCTCAGTTTTAAATTTTCTATACAGAACAATTGTCTCCCTATGATGTCTCATCAACCATACAGTAGTCCATATTTAACATACTGAACATGTTTCAGGCCAAGGATTCTCAATTTTGAATTTTCTACACTGACCAATTAACTCCTTATGATGTCTCATAAACCATACATTAGTCGATATTTGAACATACTGAACATATTTCAAGCCAAGGAGTTCTCAATCTTGAACTTTCTATACAGACTAATTGACTCTTTCTGATGTCTCATCAACCATACAGTAGTCCATATATGACAAACTGAATTTATTTCAGGCCAAGGAGTTCTTCATCTTGAGCTTTCTATAGAGACCAATTAACTCCAAATAATGTCTCATCAACCATACAGTAGTCCATATTTGACATAATGATCTTATTTCAGGCCAAGGAATTCTAATTTTTTTTTTTTCTATGCAGACCAAGTATCTCCCTATGATGTCTCATCAACCATACAGTAGTCCATATTTGACATACTGAACATATTTCAAGCCAAGGAGTTCTCAGTTTTAAATTTTCTATACAGAACAATTATCTTCCTATGATGTCTCATCAACCATACAGTAGTCCATATTTGACATACTGAACATATTTCAAGCCATGGAGTTCTCAAACTTGTACTTTCTATGCAGACTAATTAACTCCTTTTGATGTCTCATCAACCATACAGTAGTCCATATTTGACATACTGAACATATTTCAGGCCAAAGAGTCCTCAATCTTGAACTTTAATTACAGAATAATTGACTCCTGATGTCTCATCACCCATACAGTAGTCCATATTTGACATACTGGACATATTTCAAGCCATGGAGTTCTCAAACTTGTACTTTCTATGCAGACTAATTAACTCCTTATGATGTCTCATCGACCATACAGTAGTCCATATTTGACATACTGAACATATTTCAGGCCAAGGATTCTCAATTTTGAATTTTCTATACTAACCAATTAACTCCTTGTGATGTCTCATCAACCATACATTAGTCGATATTTAAACATACTGAACATATTTCAAGCAAAGGAGTTCTCAATCTTGAACTTTCTATACAGACTAATTGACTCTTTCTGATGTCTCATCAACCATACAGTAGTCCATATATGACAAACTGAATTTATTTCAGGCCAAGGAGTTCTCCATCTTGAACTTTCTATAGAGACCAATTAACTCCAAATGATGTCTCATCAACCATACAGTAGTCCATATTTGACATACTGATCTTATTTCAGGCCAAGGAATTCAAATTTTTTTTTTTTCTATGCAGACCAATTATCTCCCTATGATGTCTCATCAACCATACAGTAGTCCATATTTGACACACTGATCATATTTCAGGCCAAGGAGTTCTCAGTTTTGAATTGTTTATACAGACCAATTAATTCCTTATGATGGCTCATTAACCATACAGTAGTCCATATTTGACATACTGAACATATTTCAGGCCAAGGAGTTCTCAATCTTTAACTTTATATAGAGACCAATTAACTCCTTATGATGTCTCATCAACCATACAGTAGTCCATATTTGACATACTGATCTTATTTCAGGCCAAGTAATTCAAAAAAAATTTATTTTCTATGCAGACCAATTATCTCCCTATGATGTCTCATTAACCATACAGTAGTCCATATTTGACATACTGAACATATTTCAGGCCAAGGAATTCTCAATTTTTAATTTTTTATACAGACCAATTAACTCCTTCTGATGGCTCATTAACCATACAGTAGTCCACATTTGACATACTGAACATATTTCAAGCCAAGGAGTTCTCAATCTTGAACTTTCTATACAGACTAATTGACTCTTTCTGATGTCTCATCAACCATACAGTAGTCCATATATGACAAACTGAATTTATTTCAGGCCAAGGAGTTCTTCATCTTGAGCTTTCTATAGAGACCAATTAACTCCAAATGATGTCTCATCAACCATACAGTAGTCCATATTTGACACACTGATCATATTTCAGGCCAAGGAGTTCTCAGTTTTGAATTGTTTATACAGACCAATTAATTCCTTATGATGGCTCATTAACCATACAGTAGTCCATATTTGACATACTGAGCATATGTCAGGCCAAGGAGTTCTCAATCTTTAACTTTATATAGAGACCAATTAACTCCTTATGATGTCTCATCAACCATACAGTAGTCCATATTTGACATACTGAACATATTTCAGGCCAAGGAATTCTCAATTTTTAATTTTTTATACAGACCAATTAACTCCCTATGATGTCTCATCAACCATACAGTAGACCATATTTGACATACTGAACATATTTCAGGCCAAGGACTTCTCAATCTTGAACTTTCTAAACAGACCAATTAACTCCTTATGATGTCTCATCAACCATACAGTAGTCCATATTTGACATACTGAACATATTTCAGGCCAAGGAGTTCTCAATCTTTAACTTTATATAGAGAACAATTAACTCTATATGATGTCTCATTAACCATATTTGACATACTGAACATATTTCAGGCCAAAGAGTCCTCAATCTTGAACTTTAATTACAGAATAATTGACTCCTGATGTCTCATCAACCATACAGTAGTCCATATTTGACATACTGAACATATTTTAAGCCAAAGAGTTCTCAGTTTTAAATTTTCTATACAGAACAATTGTCTCCCTATGATGTCTCATCAACCATACAGTAGTCCATATTTAACATACTGAACATGTTTCAGGCCAAGGATTCTCAATTTTGAATTTTCTACACTGACCAATTAACTCCTTATGATGTCTCATAAACCATACATTAGTCGATATTTGAACATACTGAACATATTTCAAGCCAAGGAGTTCTCAATCTTGAACTTTCTATACAGACTAATTGACTCTTTCTGATGTCTCATCAACCATACAGTAGTCCATATATGACAAACTGAATTTATTTCAGGCCAAGGAGTTCTTCATCTTGAGCTTTCTATAGAGACCAATTAACTCCAAATGATGTCTCATCAACCATACAGTAGTCCATATTTGACATAATGATCTTATTTCAGGCCAAGGAATTCTAATTTTTTTTTTTTCTATGCAGACCAAGTATCTCCCTATGATGTCTCATCAACCATACAGTAGTCCATATTTGACACACTGATCATATTTCAGGCCAAGGAGTTCTCAGTTTTGAATTGTTTATACAGACCAATTAATTCCTTATGATGGCTCATTAACCATACAGTAGTCCATATTTGACATACTGAGCATATGTCAGGCCAAGGAGTTCTCAATCTTCAACTTTATATAGAGACCAATTAACTCCTTATGATGTCTCATCAACCATACAGTAGTCCATATTTGACATACTGAACATATTTCAGGCCAAGGAATTCTCAATTTTTAATTTTTTATACAGACCAATTAACTCCCTATGATGTCTCATCAACCATACAGTAGACCATATTTGACATACTGAACATATTTCAGGCCAAGGACTTCTCAATCTTGAACTTTCTATAGAGCCCAATTAACTCCTTATGATGTCTCATCAACCATACAGTAGTCCATCCTTGACATACTGGACATATTTCAGGCCAAGGAGTTCTCAATTTAGAATTTTCTATACTGACCAATTAACTCCTTATGATGTCTCATCAACCATACAGTAGTCCACATTTGACATACTGAACATATTTCAAGCCAAGGAGTTCTCAATCTTGAACTTTCTATACAGACTAATTGACTCTTTCTGATGTCTCATCAACCATACAGTAGTCCATATATGACAAACTGAATTTATTTCAGGCCAAGGAGTTCTCAATCTTGAACTTTCAATAGAGACCAATTAACTCCAAATGATGTCTCATTAACCATACAGTAGTCCATATTTGACATACTGAACATATTTCAAGCCATGGAGTTCTCAAACTTGTACTTTCTATGCAGAATAATTAACTCCTTATGATGTCTCATCAACCATACAGTAGTCCATATTTGACATACTGAACATATTTCAGGCCAAGGAGTTCTCAATCTTTAACTTTATACAGAGACCAATTAACTCCTTATGATGTCTCTTCAATCATACAGTGTCCATATTTGACATACAGAACATATTTCAGGCCAAGGACTTCTCAATCTTGAACTTTCTAAACAGAAAAATTAACTCCTTATGATGTCTCATCAACCATACAGTAGTCCATATTTGACATACTGAACATATTTCAAGCCAAGGAGTTCTCAGTTTTAAATTTTCTATACAGAACAATTATCTTCCTATGATGTCTCATCAACCATACAGTAGTCCATATTTGACATACTGAACATATTTCAAGCCATGGAGTTCTCAAACTTGTACTTTCTATGCAGACTAATTAACTCCTTTTGATGTCTCATCAACCATACAGTAGTCCATATTTGACATACTGAACATATTTCAGGCCAAAGAGTCCTCAATCTTGAACTTTAATTACAGAATAATTGACTCCTGATGTCTCATCGACCATACAGTAGTCCATATTTGACATACTGAACATATTTCAGGCCAAGGATTCTCAATTTTGAATTTTCTATACTAACCAATTAACTCCTTATGATGTCTCATCAACCATACATTAGTCGATATTTAAACATACTGAACATATTTCAAGCAAAGGAGTTCTCAATCTTGAACTTTCTATACAGACTAATTGACTCTTTCTGATGTCTCATCAACCATACAGTAGTCCATATATGACAAACTGAATTTATTTCAGGCCAAGGAGTTCTCCATCTTGAACTTTCTATAGAGACCAATTAACTCCAAATGATGTCTCATCAACCATACAGTAGTCCATATTTGACATACTGATCTTATTTCAGGCCAAGGAATTCTAATTTTTTTTTTTTCTATGCAGACCAATTATCTCCCTATGATGTCTCATCAACCATACAGTAGTCCATATTTGACACACTGATCATATTTCAGGCCAAGGAGTTCTCAGTTTTGAATTGTTTATACAGACCAATTAATTCCTTATGATGGCTCATTAACCATACAGTAGTCCATATTTGACATACTGAACATATTTCAGGCCAAGGAGTTCTCAATCTTTAACTTTATATAGAGACCAATTAACTCCTTATGATGTCTCATCAACCATACAGTAGTCCATATTTGACACACTGATCATATTTCAGGCCAAGGAGTTCTCAGTTTTGAATTGTTTATACAGACCAATTAATTCCTTATGATGGCTCATTAACCATACAGTAGTCCATATTTGACATACTGAGCATATGTCAGGCCAAGGAGTTCTCAATCTTTAACTTTATATAGAGACCAATTAACTCCTTATGATGTCTCATCAACCATACAGTAGTCCATATTTGACATACTGAACATATTTCAGGCCAAGGAATTCTCAATTTTTAATTTTTTATACAGACCAATTAACTCCCTATGATGTCTCATCAACCATACAGTAGACCATATTTGACATACTGAACATATTTCAGGCCAAGGACTTCTCAATCTTGAACTTTAATTACAGAATAATTGACTCCTGATGTCTCATCAACCATACAGTAGTCCATATTTGACATACTGAACATATTTTAAGCCAAAGAGTTCTCAGTTTTAAATTTTCTATACAGAACAATTGTCTCCCTATGATGTCTCATCAACCATACAGTAGTCCATATTTAACATACTGAACATGTTTCAGGCCAAGGATTCTCAATTTTGAATTTTCTACACTGACCAATTAACTCCTTATGATGTCTCATCAACCATACAGTAGTCCATATTTGACATACTGAACATATTTCAGGCCAAGGAGTTCTCAATCTTTAACTTTATATAGAGAACAATTAACTCTATATGATGTCTCATTAACCATATTTGACATACTGAACATATTTCAGGCCAAGGAGTCCTCAATCTTGAACTTTAATTACAGAATAATTGACTCCTGATGTCTCATCAACCATACAGTAGTCCATATTTGACATACTGAACATATTTTAAGCCAAAGAGTTCTCAGTTTTAAATTTTCTATACAGAACAATTGTCTCCCTATGATGTCTCATCAACCATACAGTAGTCCATATTTAACATACTGAACATGTTTCAGGCCAAGGATTCTCAATTTTGAATTTTCTACACTGACCAATTAACTCCTTATGATGTCTCATAAACCATACATTAGTCGATATTTGAACATACTGAACATATTTCAAGCAAAGGAGTTCTCAATCTTTAACTTTCTATAGAGCCCAATTAACTCCTTATGATGTCTCATCAACCATACAGTAGTCCATTTTTGACATACTGAACATATTTCAGGCCAAGGAGTTCTCAATCTTGAACTTTCTATACAGACTAATTGACTCTTTCTGATGTCTCATCAACCATACAGTAGTCCATCCTTGACATACTGGACATATTTCAGGCCAAGGAGTTCTCAATTTTGAATTTTCTATACTGACCAATTAACTCCTTATGATGTCTCATCAACCATACAGTAGTCCACATTTGACATACTGAACATATTTCAAGCCAAGGAGTTCTCAATCTTGAACTTTCTATACAGACTAATTGACTCTTTCTGATGTCTCATCAACCATACAGTAGTCCATATATGACAAACTGAATTTATTTCAGGCCAAGGAGTTCTCAATCTTGAACTTTCTATAGAGACCAATTAACTCCAAATGATGTCTCATCAACCATACAGTAGTCCATCCTTGACATACTGGACATATTTCAGGCCAAGGAGTTCTCAATTTTGAATTTTCTATACTGACCAATTAACTCCTTATGATGTCTCATCAACCATACAGTAGTCCACATTTGACATACTGAACATATTTCAAGCCAAGGAGTTCTCAATCTTGAACTTTCTATACAGACTAATTGACTCTTTCTGATGTCTCATCAACCATACAGTAGTCCATATATGACAAACTGAATTTATTTCAGGCCAAGGAGTTCTCAATCTTGAACTTTCTATAGAGACCAATTAACTCCAAATGATGTCTCATTAACCATACAGTAGTCCATATTTGACATACTGAACATATTTCAAGCCATGGAGTTCTCAAACTTGTACTTTCTATGCAGAATAATTAACTCCTTATGATGTCTCATCAACCATACAGTAGTCCATATTTGACATACTGAACATATTTCAGGCCAAGGAGTTCTCAATCTTTAACTTCATACAGAGACGAATTAACTCCTTATGATGTCTCATCAACCATACAGTGTCCATATTTGACATACAGAACATATTTCAGGCCAAGGACTTCTCAATCTTGAACTTTCTAAACAGAACAATTAACTCCTTATGATGTCTCATCAACCATACAGTAGTCCATATTTGACATACTGAACATATTTCAAGCCAAGGAGTTCTCAGTTTTAAATTTTCTATACAGAACAATTATCTTCCTATGATGTCTCATCAACAATACAGTAGTCCATATTTGACATACTGAACATATTTCAAGCCATGGAGTTCTCAAACTTGTACTTTCTATGCAGACTAATTAACTCCTTTTGATGTCTCATCAACCATACAGTAGTCCATATTTGACATACTGAACATATTTCAGGCCAAAGAGTCCTCAATCTTGAACTTTAATTACAGAATAATTGACTCCTGATGTCTCATCAACCATACAGTAGTCCATATTTGACATACTGGACATATTTCAAGCCATGGAGTTCTCAAACTTGTACTTTCTATGCAGACTAATTAACTCCTTATGATGTCTCATCGACCATACAGTAGTCCATATTTGACATACTGAACATATTTCAGGCCAAGGATTCTCAATTTTGAATTTTCTATACTAACCAATTAACTCCTTATGATGTCTCATCAACCATACATTAGTCGATATTTAAACATACTGAACATATTTCAAGCAAAGGAGTTCTCAATCTTGAACTTTCTATACAGACTAATTGACTCTTTCTGATGTCTCATCACCCATACAGTAGTCCATATATGACAAACTGAATTTATTTCAGGCCAAGGAATTCTAATTTTTTTTTTTTCTATGCAGACCAATTATCTCCCTATGATGTCTCATCAACCATACAGTAGTCCATATTTGACACACTGATCATATTTCAGGCCAAGGAGTTCTCAGTTTTGAATTGTTTATACAGACCAATTAATTCCTTATGATGGCTCATTAACCATACAGTAGTCCATATTTGACATACTGAGCATATGTCAGGCCAAGGAGTTCTCAATCTTTAACTTTATATAGAGACCAATTAACTCCTTATGATGTCTCATCAACCATACAGTAGTCCATATTTGACATACTGAACATATTTCAGGCCAAGGAATTCTCAATTTTTAATTTTTTATACAGACCAATTAACTCCCTATGATGTCTCATCAACCATACAGTAGACCATATTTGACATACTGAACATATTTCAGGCCAAGGACTTCTCAATCTTGAACTTTCTAAACAGACCAATTAACTCCTTATGATGTCTCATCAACCATACAGTAGTCCATATTTGACATACTGAACATATTTCAGGCCAAGGAGTTCTCAATCTTTAACTTTATATAGAGAACAATTAACTCTATATGATGTCTCATTAACCATATTTGACATACTGAACATATTTCAGGCCAAAGAGTCCTCAATCTTGAACTTTAATTACAGAATAATTGACTCCTGATGTCTCATCAACCATACAGTAGTCCATATTTGACATACTGAACATATTTTAAGCCAAAGAGTTCTCAGTTTTAAATTTTCTATACAGAACAATTGTCTCCCTATGATGTCTCATCAACCATACAGTAGTCCATATTTAACATACTGAACATGTTTCAGGCCAAGGATTCTCAATTTTGAATTTTCTACACTGACCAATTAACTCCTTATGATGTCTCATAAACCATACATTAGTCGATATTTGAACATACTGAACATATTTCAAGCCAAGGAGTTCTCAATCTTGAACTTTCTATACAGACTAATTGACTCTTTCTGATGTCTCATCAACCATACAGTAGTCCATATATGACAAACTGAATTTATTTCAGGCCAAGGAGTTCTTCATCTTGAGCTTTCTATAGAGACCAATTAACTCCAAATGATGTCTCATCAACCATACAGTAGTCCATATTTGACATAATGATCTTATTTCAGGCCAAGGAATTCTAATTTTTTTTTTTTCTATGCAGACCAAGTATCTCCCTATGATGTCTCATCAACCATACAGTAGTCCATATTTGACACACTGATCATATTTCAGGCCAAGGAGTTCTCAGTTTTGAATTGTTTATACAGACCAATTAATTCCTTATGATGGCTCATTAACCATACAGTAGTCCATATTTGACATACTGAGCATATGTCAGGCCAAGGAGTTCTCAATCTTCAACTTTATATAGAGACCAATTAACTCCTTATGATGTCTCATCAACCATACAGTAGTCCATATTTGACATACTGAACATATTTCAGGCCAAGGAATTCTCAATTTTTAATTTTTTATACAGACCAATTAACTCCCTATGATGTCTCATCAACCATACAGTAGACCATATTTGACATACTGAACATATTTCAGGCCAAGGACTTCTCAATCTTGAACTTTCTATAGAGCCCAATTAACTCCTTATGATGTCTCATCAACCATACAGTAGTCCATCCTTGACATACTGGACATATTTCAGGCCAAGGAGTTCTCAATTTAGAATTTTCTATACTGACCAATTAACTCCTTATGATGTCTCATCAACCATACAGTAGTCCACATTTGACATACTGAACATATTTCAAGCCAAGGAGTTCTCAATCTTGAACTTTCTATACAGACTAATTGACTCTTTCTGATGTCTCATCAACCATACAGTAGTCCATATATGACAAACTGAATTTATTTCAGGCCAAGGAGTTCTCAATCTTGAACTTTCAATAGAGACCAATTAACTCCAAATGATGTCTCATTAACCATACAGTAGTCCATATTTGACATACTGAACATATTTCAAGCCATGGAGTTCTCAAACTTGTACTTTCTATGCAGAATAATTAACTCCTTATGATGTCTCATCAACCATACAGTAGTCCATATTTGACATACTGAACATATTTCAGGCCAAGGAGTTCTCAATCTTTAACTTTATACAGAGACCAATTAACTCCTTATGATGTCTCTTCAATCATACAGTGTCCATATTTGACATACAGAACATATTTCAGGCCAAGGACTTCTCAATCTTGAACTTTCTAAACAGAAAAATTAACTCCTTATGATGTCTCATCAACCATACAGTAGTCCATATTTGACATACTGAACATATTTCAAGCCAAGGAGTTCTCAGTTTTAAATTTTCTATACAGAACAATTATCTTCCTATGATGTCTCATCAACCATACAGTAGTCCATATTTGACATACTGAACATATTTCAAGCCATGGAGTTCTCAAACTTGAACTTTAATTACAGAATAATTGACTCCTGATGTCTCATCACCCATACAGTAGTCCATATTTGACATACTGGACATATTTCAGGCCAAAGAGTCCTCAATCTTGAACTTTAATTACAGAATAATTGACTCCTGATGTCTCATCACCCATACAGTAGTCCATATTTGACATACTGGACATATTTCAAGCCATGGAGTTCTCAAACTTGTACTTTCTATGCAGACTAATTAACTCCTTATGATGTCTCATCGACCATACAGTAGTCCATATTTGACATACTGAACATATTTCAGGCCAAGGATTCTCAATTTTGAATTTTCTATACTAACCAATTAACTCCTTATGATGTCTCATCAACCATACATTAGTCGATATTTAAACATACTGAACATATTTCAAGCAAAGGAGTTCTCAATCTTGAACTTTCTATACAGACTAATTGACTCTTTCTGATGTCTCATCAACCATACAGTAGTCCATATATGACAAACTGAATTTATTTCAGGCCAAGGAGTTCTCCATCTTGAACTTTCTATAGAGACCAATTAACTCCAAATGATGTCTCATCAACCATACAGTAGTCCATATTTGACATACTGATCTTATTTCAGGCCAAGGAATTCTAATTTTTTTTTTTTCTATGCAGACCAATTATCTCCCTATGATGTCTCATCAACCATACAGTAGTCCATATTTGACACACTGATCATATTTCAGGCCAAGGAGTTCTCAGTTTTGAATTGTTTATACAGACCAATTAATTCCTTATGATGGCTCATTAACCATACAGTAGTCCATATTTGACATACTGAACATATTTCAGGCCAAGGAGTTCTCAATCTTTAACTTTATATAGAGACCAATTAACTCCTTATGATGTCTCATCAACCATACAGTAGTCCATATTTGACACACTGATCATATTTCAGGCCAAGGAGTTCTCAGTTTTGAATTGTTTATACAGACCAATTAATTCCTTATGATGGCTCATTAACCATACAGTAGTCCATATTTGACATACTGAGCATATGTCAGGCCAAGGAGTTCTCAATCTTTAACTTTATATAGAGACCAATTAACTCCTTATGATGTCTCATCAACCATACAGTAGTCCATATTTGACATACTGAACATATTTCAGGCCAAGGAATTCTCAATTTTTAATTTTTTATACAGACCAATTAACTCCCTATGATGTCTCATCAACCATACAGTAGACCATATTTGACATACTGAACATATTTCAGGCCAAGGACTTCTCAATCTTGAACTTTAATTACAGAATAATTGACTCCTGATGTCTCATCAACCATACAGTAGTCCATATTTGACATACTGAACATATTTTAAGCCAAAGAGTTCTCAGTTTTAAATTTTCTATACAGAACAATTGTCTCCCTATGATGTCTCATCAACCATACAGTAGTCCATATTTAACATACTGAACATGTTTCAGGCCAAGGATTCTCAATTTTGAATTTTCTACACTGACCAATTAACTCCTTATGATGTCTCATCAACCATACAGTAGTCCATATTTGACATACTGAACATATTTCAGGCCAAGGAGTTCTCAATCTTTAACTTTATATAGAGAACAATTAACTCTATATGATGTCTCATTAACCATATTTGACATACTGAACATATTTCAGGCCAAGGAGTCCTCAATCTTGAACTTTAATTACAGAATAATTGACTCCTGATGTCTCATCAACCATACAGTAGTCCATATTTGACATACTGAACATATTTTAAGCCAAAGAGTTCTCAGTTTTAAATTTTCTATACAGAACAATTGTCTCCCTATGATGTCTCATCAACCATACAGTAGTCCATATTTAACATACTGAACATGTTTCAGGCCAAGGATTCTCAATTTTGAATTTTCTACACTGACCAATTAACTCCTTATGATGTCTCATAAACCATACATTAGTCGATATTTGAACATACTGAACATATTTCAAGCAAAGGAGTTCTCAATCTTTAACTTTCTATAGAGCCCAATTAACTCCTTATGATGTCTCATCAACCATACAGTAGTCCATTTTTGACATACTGAACATATTTCAGGCCAAGGAGTTCTCAATCTTGAACTTTCTATACAGACTAATTGACTCTTTCTGATGTCTCATCAACCATACAGTAGTCCATCCTTGACATACTGGACATATTTCAGGCCAAGGAGTTCTCAATTTTGAATTTTCTATACTGACCAATTAACTCCTTATGATGTCTCATCAACCATACAGTAGTCCACATTTGACATACTGAACATATTTCAAGCCAAGGAGTTCTCAATCTTGAACTTTCTATACAGACTAATTGACTCTTTCTGATGTCTCATCAACCATACAGTAGTCCATATATGACAAACTGAATTTATTTCAGGCCAAGGAGTTCTCAATCTTGAACTTTCTATAGAGACCAATTAACTCCAAATGATGTCTCATCAACCATACAGTAGTCCATCCTTGACATACTGGACATATTTCAGGCCAAGGAGTTCTCAATTTTGAATTTTCTATACTGACCAATTAACTCCTTATGATGTCTCATCAACCATACAGTAGTCCACATTTGACATACTGAACATATTTCAAGCCAAGGAGTTCTCAATCTTGAACTTTCTATACAGACTAATTGACTCTTTCTGATGTCTCATCAACCATACAGTAGTCCATATATGACAAACTGAATTTATTTCAGGCCAAGGAGTTCTCAATCTTGAACTTTCTATAGAGACCAATTAACTCCAAATGATGTCTCATTAACCATACAGTAGTCCATATTTGACATACTGAACATATTTCAAGCCATGGAGTTCTCAAACTTGTACTTTCTATGCAGAATAATTAACTCCTTATGATGTCTCATCAACCATACAGTAGTCCATATTTGACATACTGAACATATTTCAGGCCAAGGAGTTCTCAATCTTTAACTTCATACAGAGACGAATTAACTCCTTATGATGTCTCATCAACCATACAGTGTCCATATTTGACATACAGAACATATTTCAGGCCAAGGACTTCTCAATCTTGAACTTTCTAAACAGAACAATTAACTCCTTATGATGTCTCATCAACCATACAGTAGTCCATATTTGACATACTGAACATATTTCAAGCCAAGGAGTTCTCAGTTTTAAATTTTCTATACAGAACAATTATCTTCCTATGATGTCTCATCAACAATACAGTAGTCCATATTTGACATACTGAACATATTTCAAGCCATGGAGTTCTCAAACTTGTACTTTCTATGCAGACTAATTAACTCCTTTTGATGTCTCATCAACCATACAGTAGTCCATATTTGACATACTGAACATATTTCAGGCCAAAGAGTCCTCAATCTTGAACTTTAATTACAGAATAATTGACTCCTGATGTCTCATCAACCATACAGTAGTCCATATTTGACATACTGGACATATTTCAAGCCATGGAGTTCTCAAACTTGTACTTTCTATGCAGACTAATTAACTCCTTATGATGTCTCATCGACCATACAGTAGTCCATATTTGACATACTGAACATATTTCAGGCCAAGGATTCTCAATTTTGAATTTTCTATACTAACCAATTAACTCCTTATGATGTCTCATCAACCATACATTAGTCGATATTTAAACATACTGAACATATTTCAAGCAAAGGAGTTCTCAATCTTGAACTTTCTATACAGACTAATTGACTCTTTCTGATGTCTCATCACCCATACAGTAGTCCATATATGACAAACTGAATTTATTTCAGGCCAAGGAATTCTAATTTTTTTTTTTTCTATGCAGACCAATTATCTCCCTATGATGTCTCATCAACCATACAGTAGTCCATATTTGACACACTGATCATATTTCAGGCCAAGGAGTTCTCAGTTTTGAATTGTTTATACAGACCAATTAATTCCTTATGATGGCTCATTAACCATACAGTAGTCCATATTTGACATACTGAACATATTTCAGGCCAAGGAGTTCTCAATCTTTAACTTTATATAGAGACCAATTAACTCCTTATGATGTCTCATCAACCATACAGTAGTCCATATTTGACATACTGAACATATTTCAGGCCAAGGAATTCTCAATTTTTTATTTTTTATACAGACCAATTAACTCCCTATGATGTCTCATCAACCATACAGTAGTCCATATTTGACATACTGATCTTATTTCAGGCCAAGTAATTCAAAAAAAAATTATTTTCTATGCAGACCAATTATCTCCCTATGATGGCTCATTAACCATAGAGTAGTTCATATTTGACATACTGAAGATATTTCAAGCCAAGGAGGTCTCAATTTTGAATTTTCTATACAGACCAGTTAACTGCTTCTGATGTCTCATCAACCATACAGTAGTCCATATTTGACATAGTGAACATATTTCAGGCCAAGGAGTCCTCAATCTTGAACTTTAATTACAGAATAATTGACTCCTGATGTCTCATCAACCATACAGTAGTCCATATTTGACATACTGGACATATTTCAGGCCAAGGAGTTCTCAATCTTGAGCTTACTATACAGACCAATTAACTCCTGATGATGTCTCATAAACCATACAGTAGTTCATATTTGACATACAAGCCAAGGAGTTCTCAATCTTGAACTTTCTATGCAGACTAATTAACTCTTGATGTCTCATCAACCATATAGTAGTCCATATTTGACATACTGAACATATTTCAGGCCAAGGAGTTCTCAATCTTTAACTTTATATAGAGACCAATTAACTCCTATGATGTCTCATCAACCATACAGTAAGTCCATATTTGACATACTGAACATATTTCATGCCAAGGAGTTCTCAATCTTTAACTTTATATAGAGACCAATTAACTCTATATGATGTCTCATTAACCATACAGTAGTCCATATTTGACATACTGAACATATTTCATGCCAAGGAGTTCTCAGTCTTTAACTTTATATAGAGACCAATTAACTCTATATGATTCTCATTCACCATATTTGACATACTGAACATATTTCCGGCCACGGAGTCCTCAATCTTGAACTTTAATTACTGAATAATTGACTCCTGATGTCTCATCAACCACACAGTAGTCCATATTTGATATACTGAACATATTTCAAGCCAAGGAGTTCTCAGTTTTAAATTTTCTATACAGAACAATTATCTCCCTGTGATGTCTCATCAACCATACAGTAGTCCATATTTAACATACTGGACATATGTCAAGCCATGGAGTTCTCAATCTTGTACTTTCTATGCAGACTAATTAACTCCTTATAATGTCTCATTGAACATACAGTAGTCCATATTTGACATACTGAACATATTTCAGGCCAAGGAATTCTCAATTTTTTATTTTTTATACAGACCAATTAACTCCCTATGATGTCTCATCAACCATACAGTAGTCCATATTTGACATACTGAACATATTTCAGGTCAATGAGTTCTCAATCTTGAACTTACTAGACAGACCAATTAAGTCCTGATGATGTCTCATCAATCATACAGTAGTACATATTTGATATACTGAACATATTTCAAGCCAAGGAGATATCAATCTTGAATTTTCGATACAGACCAATTAACTCCTTATCATGTCTCAGCAACCATACATTAGTCCATTTTTGACACACTGAACATATTTTAAGCCAAGGAGTTCTCAATCTTGAACTTAATTGAGAACTCAATTGAATGTCAAATATGGACTACTGTATGGTTGATGAGACATCACAGGGAGATAATTGTTCTGTATAAAAAATTTAAAACTGAGAACTCCTTAGCTTGAAATATGTTCAGTATGTCAAATATGGACTACTGTATGGTTGATGAGACATCAGGAGTCAATTATTCTGTAATTAAAGTTCAAGATTGAGGACTCCTTGGCCTGAAATATGTTCAGTATGTCAAATATTGACTACTGTATGGTTAATGAGACATCAGAAGGAGTTAGTTGGTCTGTAAAGAAAATTCAATATTGAAAACTGCTTGGCCTGATATATGTTGAGTGTCCAATATGGAATACTATATGGTTGATGAGACATCAAGTTAATTAGTCTGCATAGAAAGTTCAAGATTGAGAACACCTTGGCTTGAAATATGTTCAGTGTGTCAAATATGGACTAATGTATGGTTGCTGAGACACGATAAAGAGTTAACTGGTCTGTATCGAAAATTCAAGATTGATATCTCCTTGGCTTGAAATATGTTCAGTATGTCAAATATGGACTACTGTATGGTTAACCATACAGTAGTCTATATTTGACATGCTGAACATATTTCAGGCCAAGGAATTCTCATTTTTAAATTTTTTATACAGACCAATTAACTCCTTATGATGGCTCATTAACCATACAGTAGTCCATATTTGACATACTGAACATATTTTAGGCCAAGGAGTCCTCAATCTTGAACTTTAATTACATAAAAATTGACTCCTGATGATGTCTCATCAACCATACAGTAGTCCATATTTGACATACTGAACATATTTCAAGCCAAGGAGTTCTCAGTTTTAAATTTGCTATACAGAACAATTAACTCCTTATGATGGCTCATTAACCATACAGTAGTCCATATTTGACATACTGAACATATTTTAGGCCAAGGAGTCCTCAATCTTGAACTTTAATTACATAAAAATTGACTCCTGATGATGTCTCATCAACCATGCAGTAGTCCATATTTGACATACTGAACATATTTCAAGCCATGGAGTTCTCAAACTTGTACTTTCTATGCAGACTAATTAACTCCTTATGATGTCTCATCGACCATACAGTAGTCTATATTTGACATACTGAACATGTTTCAGGCCAAGGATTCTCAATTTTGAATTTTCTATACTAACCAATTAACTCCTTATGATGTCTCATCAACCATACATTAGTCGATATTTGAACATACTGAACATATTTCAAGCAAAGGAGTTCTCAATCTTGAACTTTCTATGCAGACTAATTCACTTGATGTCTCATCAACCATACAGTATTCCATATTGGACACTCAACATATTTCAGCCCAAGGAGTTTTCAATATTGAATTTTCTTTACAGAACAATTAACTCCTTCTGATGTCTCATTAACCATACAGTAGTCTATATTTGACATACTGAACATATTTCAGGCCAAGGAATTCTCATTTTTAATTTTTTTATACAGACCAATTAACTCCTTATGATGGCTCATTAACCATACAGTAGTCCATATTTGACATACTGAACATATTTTAGGCCAAGGAGTCCTCAATCTTGAACTTACTATACAGACCAATTGACTCCTGATGATGTCTCATCAACCATACAGTAGTCCATATTTGACATACTGATCATATTTCAGGCCATTAACCATACAGTAGTCCATATTTGACATACTGAACATATTTCAAGCCAAGGAGATATCAATCTTGAATTTTCGATACAGACCAATTAACTCCTTATCGTGTCTCAGCAACCATACATTAGTCCATATTTGACACACTGAACATATTTCAAGCCAAGGTGTTCTCAATCTTGAACTTTCTATGCAGACTAATTAACTTGATGTCTCATCAACCATATAGTATTCCATATTGGACACTCAACATATTTCAGGCCAAGGAGTTTTCAGTTTTAAATTTGCTATACAGAACAATTAACTCCTTATGATGGCTCATTAACCATACAGTAGTCCATATTTGACATACTGAACATATTTTAGGCCAAGGAGTCCTCAATCTTGAACTTTAATTACATAAAAATTGACTCCTGATGATGTCTCATCAACCGTGCAGTAGTCCATATTTGACATACTGAACATATTTCAAGCCATGGAGTTCTCAAACTTGTACTTTCTATGCAGACTAATTAACTCCTTATGATGTCTCATCGACCATACAGTAGTCCATATTTGACATACTGATCATATTTCAGGCCATTAACCATACAGTACTCCATATTTGACATACTGAACATATTTCAAGCCAAGGAGATATCAATCTTGAATTTTCGATACAGACCAATTAACTCCTTATCATGTCTCAGCAACCATACATTAGTCCATTTTTGACACACTGAACATATTTCAAGCCAAGGAGTTCTCAATCTTGAACTTTCTATGCAGACTAATTCACTTGATGTCTCATCAACCATACAGTATTCCATTTTGGACACTCAACATATTTCAGCCCAAGGAGTTTTCAATATTGAATTTTCTTTACAGAACAATTAACTCCTTCTGATGTCTCATTAACCATACAGTAGTCTATATTTGACATACTGAACATATTTCAGGCCAAGGAATTCTCATTTTTAAATTTTTTTATACAGACCAATTAACTCCTTATGATGGCTCATTAACCATACAGTAGTCCATATTTGACATACTGAACATATTTTAGGCCGAGTCCTCAATCTTGAACTTACTATAGAGACCAATTGACTCCTGATGATGTCTCATCAACCATACAGTAGTCCATATTTGACATACTGATCATATTTCAGGCCATTAACCATACAGTAGTCCATATTTGACATAATGAACATATTTCAAGCCAAGGAGATATCAATCTTGAATTTTCGATACAGACCAATTAACTCCTTATCGTGTCTCAGCAACCATACATTAGTCCATATTTGACTCACTGAACATATTTCAAGCCAAGGTGTTCTCAATCTTGAACTTTCTATGCAGACTAATTAACTTGATGTCTCATCAACCATATAGTATTCCATATTGGACACTCAATATATTTCAGGCCAAGGAGTTTTCAATATTGAATTTTCTTTACAGACCAATTAACTCCTGATGTCTTGAATTTTCGATACAGACCAATTAACTCCTTATCATGTCTCAGCAACCATACATTAGTCCATATTTGACACACTGAACATATTTCAAGCCAAGGTGTTCTCAATCTTGAACTTTCTATGCAGACTAATTAACTTGATGTCTCGTCAACCATACAGTATTCCATATTGGACACTCAACATATTTCAGGCCAAGGAGTTTTCAATATTGAATTTTCTTTACAGACCAATTAACTCCTTCTGATGTCTCATTAACCATACAGTAGTCCATATTTGACATACTGAACATATGTCAGGCCAAGGAATTCTCAATTTTAAATTTTTTATACAGACCAATTAACTCCCTATGATGTCTCATCAACCATACAGTAGTCCATATTTGACATACTGAACATATTTCAGGCCAAGGACTTCTCAATCTTGAACTTTCTAAACAGACCAATTAACTCCTTATGATGTCTCATCAACCATACAGTAGTCCATATTTGACATACTGAACATATTTAATGCCTAGGAGTTCTCAATCTTTAACTTCATATGGAGACCAATTAACTCTATATGATGTCTCATTAACCATATTTGACATACTGAACATTTTTCAGGCCAAGGAGTCCTCAATCTTGAACTTTAATTACAGAATAATTGACTCCTGATGTCTCATCAACCATACAGTTGTCCATATTTGACATACTGAACATATTTCAGGTCAATGAGTTGCCAATCTTGAACTTACTATACAGACCAATTAACTCCTGATGATGTCTCATCAACCATACAGTAGTCCATATTTGACATACGGAACATATTTCATGCCAAGGAGTTCTCAATCTTGAACTTTCTATAAAGTCTAATTGACTCTTTCTAATGTCTCATCAACCATACAGTAGTCCACATTTGACATCCTGAACATATTTCAAGCCAAGGAGTTCTCAATCTTGAACTTTCTATACAGACTAATTGACTTTTTCTGATGTCTCATTAACAATACAGTAGTCCATATATGACAAACTGAATTCATTTCAGGCCAAGGAGTTCTCAATCTTGAACTTTCTATGCAGACTAATTAACTTCTTATGATGTCTCATCAACCATACAGTAGTCCATATTTGACATACTGAATTGTTTATCCAGACCAATTAATTCCTTATGATGGCTCATTAACCATACAGTAATCCATATTTGACATACTGAACATATTTCAGGCCAAGGAGTCCTCAATCTTGAACTTTAATTACAAACTAATTGACTCTTTCTGATGTCTCATCATCCATACAGTAGTCCATATATGACAAACTGAACTTATTTCAGGCCAAGGAGTTCTCAATCTTGAACTTTCTATGCAGACCAATTAACTCCTGATGTCTCATCAACCATACATTATTCCATATTTGGACACTCAACATATTTCACAACGAGTGCACAAGATCTTGTATGCATTGCAAAAGCACTTATCTCTACAATGTACACGTCTTGTATGCAATGAAAAAGCAACTGTCTCTTTAATGCAACAAAGTGTTAATTGTATGCAATGCAAAAGCACGTGCATACACGTGCTTCAATGCACAACGAGTTATTTGTATGCAATGCAAAAGTAATTATCTCTACAATGCATAACGAGTTCTTGTATGCATTGCCATGCAAAAGCACTTACCTCTCAATGCACAAAGACATCTTGTATGCAATGCAAAAGCACTTGTCTCTTCAATGCACGTTTTCGTGTATGCAATGCAAACGCACTTATCTTTTCCAATGCATGTGTATGCATTGCACTTATCTCTTAATGCACTAAGAATTTTTGTATGCAATACAAAATCACTTTACTTTAATGCACTAAGAATTTTTGTATGCAATACAAAATCACTTACCCTTTAATGCACTAAGAATTTTTGTATGCAATACAAAATCACTTTACTTTAATGCACAACGAGTTCTTGTATGTAATGCAAAAGCATTTAACCTTTAATGCACTAAGAATTTTTGTATGCAATGAAAAAGCAACTATCTCTTCAATGCACAACATATTAATTTATGCAATGCAAAAGCACTTATAAATGCAAAAGATTTGTTCTCTGTTCAATGAAAAATCACTTATTCTTCGTGTATGCAATGCAAAGGCACTTATCTTTTCCAATTCACATGTATGCATTGCACTTATCTCTTTAATACACTAAGAATTTTTGTATGCAATACAAAATCACTTATTTCTTCAATGCGTTATTTCTTCAACGCGTTCACTTTTATCATGCATTGCATACAAGATCTCTTTGTGCATTGAGAGATAAGTGCTTTTGCATTGCAATGCATACACGTGCAGACTAATGTAGTGTACAAGTTCTTGTATGCATTGTATGCAGACGCACTCTTTCTTCAATGCACAACGATCTGTCCTTGTATTAAATGAAAAAGCACGTGTATGCATTGCAATGCAAAAGCACTTATCTCTCAATGCACAAAGAGATCTTGTATGCAATGCAAGCACTTGTCTCTTCAATGCACAACGAAATCGTGTATGCAATGCAAAAGCATTATATCTTCAGTGCACAACGAAATCTTCTATGCATTGCAAAAGCACTTATCCCTTCAATGCACAACGTGTTATTGTTTGCAATGCAAAATCACTTATCTCTTTAATGCACTAAGAATATTTGTATGCAATGAAAAAGCCACTGTCTCTTCAATGCACAAAGTGTTAATTGTATGCAATGCAAAAGCACTTATAAATGCAAAAGCACCGTGCATACACGTGCTTCAATGCACAACGAGTTATTTGTATGCAATGCAAAAGCAATTATCTCTACAATGCATAACGAGTTCTTGTATGCATTGCAATGCAAAAGCACTTACCTCTCAATGCACAAAGAGATCTTGTATGCAAATGCAAAAGCACTTACCTCTTTAATGCACTAGGAATATCTCTTTAATGCACTAAGATTTCTTGTATGCCATGAAAAAGCACGTATCTTCTTAGCACTTAGTTCTTTGTATGCAATGCAAAAGTAATTATCTCTACAATGCATAACGAGTTCTTGTATGCATTGCAATGCAAAAGCACTTGTCTCTTCAATGCACGTTTTCGTGTATGCAATGCAAACGCACTTATCTTTTCCAATGCATGTGTGTGCATTGCACTTATCTCTTTAATGCACTAAGAATATTTTTTATGCAATGAAAAAGCCACTGTCTCTTCAATGCACAAAGTGTTAATTGTATGCAATGCAAAAGCACTTATAAATGCAAAAGCACCGTGCATACACGTGCTTCAATGCACAACGAGTTATTTGTATGCAATGCAAAAGCAATTATCTCTACAATGCATAACGAGTTCTTGTATGCATTGCAATGCAAAAGCACTTACCTCTCAATGCACAAAGAGATCTTGTATGCAAATGCAAAAGCACTTACCTCTTTAATGCAGTAGGAATATCTCTTTAATGCACTAAGATTTCTTGATTGCCATGAAAAAGCACGTATCTTCTTAGCACTTAGTTCTTTGTATGCAATGCAAAAGTAATTATCTCTACAATGCATAACGAGTTCTTGTATGCATTGCAATGCAAAAGCACTTGTCTCTTCAATGCACGTTTTCGTGTATGCAATCCAAACGCACTTATCTTTTCCAATGCATGTGTGTGCATTGCACTTATATCTTAATGCACTAAGAATTTTTGTATGCAATACAAAATCACTTTACTTTAATGCACTAAGAATTTTTGTATGCAATGAAAAAGCAACTATCTCTTCAACGCACAAAGTATTAATATATGCAATGCAAAAGCACTTATCTTTTCCAATGCACGTGTATATTATCTCTTTAATGCACTAAGAATTTTTGTATGCAATACAAAATCACTTATTTCTTCAATGCGTTATTTCTTCAACGGGTTCACTTTTATCATGCATTGCATACAAGATCTCTTTGTGCATTGAGAGATAAGTGCTTTTGCATTGCAATGCATACACGTGCATACTAATGTAGTGTACAGGTTCTTGTATGCATTGTACACTTATCTCTCAATGCACAAAAAGAAATTGTATGCAGATGCAAAAGCACTTAACTCTTTAATGCACTAGGAATTTTTGTATGCAATGAAAAAGCAATTGTCTCGTGTTAATTGTATCAGTGCAAAAGCACTTATAGATGCAAAAGCGATTGTCTCTTCAATGCACAATGTGATAATTGTATGCAATGCAAAAGCACTTATAAATGCAAAAGCACGTATCTCTCAATGCACAAAGATCTGTTTCTCTGTTCAATGAAAAATCACTTATTCGATGCATATCTTCGTGTATGCAATGCAAAGGCACTTATCTTTTCCAATGCACGTGTATGCATTGCACTTATCTCTTAAATCACTAAGATTTTTTGTATGCAATACAAAATTACTTATTTCTTCAATGCGTTATTTCTTCAACGCGTTCACTTGTATCCTTCAATGCACAACAAAATCTTGGATGCAGTGCAAAAGCAATTGTCTCCAATGCACAACGAGATATTGTATGCAACGGAAAAGCACTAATGTAGTGTACAAGTTATTGTATGCATTGGAATGCAAACGCACTTATCTCTTCAATAAACAAAGAGATCTTGTATGCAATGCAAAAGCAATTGTCTATTTAATTCACAATAGCTCTTGTATGTAATACAAAATCACTTATTTTTTCAATGCACAACGAAATCTTGTAATCAATGCAAAAGCACTTGTCTCTTCAGTGCACAGCGATCTGTTCTCTGTTCAATGAAAAAGCACGTATTCTTCTATGCACATTTGTATGTATGCAATGCAAACGCACTTATTTTTTCCAATGCACGTGTTGCACGTATCTCTTAATGCACTAAGAATTTTTGTATGCAATACAAAATCACTTATTTCTTCAATGCGTTATTTCTTCAGCGCGTTTACTTTTATCCTTCAATGCACAACAAAATCTTGTATGCAATGCAAAAGCACTTATCTTTTAATGCACTAAGACTTTTTGTATGCATTGAAAAAGCAATTGTCTCTTCAGTGTACAACGAGATATTGTATGCAACGGAAAAGCACTAATGTAGTGTACAAGTTCTTGTATGCATTTCAAAGCAAAAACGCACTTATCTTAAGATCTCTTCTCCTGTTCAAGGAAAAATCACTTATTCTTGGATGCACGTCTTTGTGTATACAATGCAAAAGCACTTATCTCTTTAATGCACTAAGAATTTTTGTATGCAATACAAAATCACTTATTTCTTCAATGCGTTATTTCTTCAACGCGTTCACTTTTAGCATGCATTGCATACAAGATCTCTTTGTGCATTGAGAGATAAGTGCTTTTGTATTACAATGCATAAACGTGCATACTAATGTAGTGTACAAGTGCATTGTATGCAAACGCACTTATCTCTTCAATGCACAACGATCTGTCCTTGTATTAAACGAAAAAGCACTTATCTTTTCCAATGCGCGTGTATGCATTGCAATGCAAAAGCACGTATCTCTCAATGCACAAAGAGATCTTGTATGCAATGCAAGCACTTGTCTCTCAATGCACAACGAAATCGTGTATGCAATGCAAAAACACATCTTTTAATGCACTAAGAATTTTTGTATGCATTAAAAAAGCTATTGCCTCTTCAATGCACAACGAGATATTGTATGCAACGGGAAAGCACTAATGTAGTGTACAAGTTCTTGTATGCATTGCAGTGCAAACGCACTTATCTCTTCAATAAACAAAGAGATCTTGTATGCAATGCAAAAGCACTGATCTTTTCAATAAACAAAGAGATCTTGTATGCAATGCCAAAGCACTTGTCTCTTCAATGCACAACGATCTGTTCTCTGTTTAATGCAAAAGCACTTATTCTTCGATGCACGTGTATGCAAAGCAAAATCACTTATCTCTCAATGCACAACCAGTTCTTGTATGCATTGCATTAAAGGTAATGCACTAAGATTTCGTGTATGCAACGGAAAAGCACTAATGTATTCAATGCAGAACAAGTTATTGTATGCATTGCAATGCAAATACATCTCTTCAATGCAAAGCGAGTTCTTGCATGTAATGCAAACGCAGCTGTCTTTTGCAATGCACGTGTATGCATTGCAATGCAAAAGCACTTATCTCTTAAATGCACGAGTTACTGTATGCAATGCAAAGCACTTTTCTCTTTAATGCATGAGTTCTTCTGTATAGAAACTTCAAGATTGAGAACTCCTTGGCTTGAAATATGTTCAGTATGTCAAATATAGAAAAGTGTATGTTTGATGAGACATCAGGAGTCAATTCGTCAGTATTGAAAGTTCAGGATTGATAACTCCTTTGCCTGAAATATGTTTAGTATGGACTACTGTATGATTGATGAGACATCATAAGTTCAAATATGACTTTCTGAAAATTTTTCTGTGCCTGGATTCTATGAACTTCAACTTTCTTCACATACTCATAGACTTCTACTGATGTTTCATTAGCCAGACAGTAGTTTGTATTTGAACTATACAAGTTCAATTATCAACTTTTGAACTTATTTTTGGCCAAAGAGTCTTTGAACTTTAAATTTATATACATTATATATTTATATTTATATTTATATGTTTCATCTGAAGTTCAAATATGACTTTTTGAACATTTTTCTGTACTTTTTCTGAACTTTTTATACATACAGACTTCTGATGTTTCATTAGCCAGACAGTAGTCTGTATTTGAACTACACAACATATTTTTGGCCAAAGAGTCTTTGAACTATAACTATATCCATACTCATAGACTCCCTGTGATGTTTTATCAGACTGAAACTAGTCCACATTTCACCTATTGAACACATTTCTGGACAAAGAATTCTCGATATTGAACTTTCTATACAAACTCATAGATTCGTTCTGATGTTTCATCAGAAGTTCAAGTGGGAACTTTTGAACTTATTTCTGGCCAAAGAGTCTTTGACCTTAAACTTTATATAAAGACTTCTAGACCTGATGTTTCATCAGAAGATCAAATATGACTTTTTGAATATTTTTTTCTACCATTGGACTCCATGAACTTGAAGTTTTCACACATACTCATAGACTTCTGATATTTCATTAGCCAGACAGACAGTCTTTGAAATGTACATTTATATACAGACTTACAGACCTTGTGATGTTTCATTAGAAGTTCAAACATGACTTTTTAATTTTTTTTTTGAGTCTATGAGCTTGAACTTTCTATACATAGTCCAAGACTTCTTCTGATGTTTCTTTAGCCAGACAGTAGTCCGTATTTGCACTATACAAGTTCAAATAGGACTTTTTGAATATGTTTTTGGCCAAAGAGTCTTTGAACTTTCATTTTATTTACACACTTATAGACTTTCTGATGTTTCATCAGAAGTTCAAATATGATTTTTTGAACATTTTTCTGCATCTGGATTCTATGAACTTGAACTTTCTATACATACTCACAGACTTCTTCTGATATTTCATTAGCCAGACAGTAGTCCATATTTGAACTATACAAGTTCAAGTATGAACTTTTGAACTTATTTTTGGCCAAAGAGTCTTTGAACTTTCATTTTATTTACACACTTATAGACTTTCTGATGTTTCATCAGAAGTTCAAATATGATTTTTTGAACATTTTTCTGCATCTGGATTCTATGAACTTGAACTTTCTATACATACTCACAGACTTCTTCTGATATTTCATTAGCCAGACAGTAGTCCATATTTGAACTATACAAGTTCAAGTATGAACTTTTGAACTTATTTTTGGCCAAAGAGTCTTTGAACTTCAAATTTATATACAGACTTATAGACCTTCTGATGTTTCATCAGAAGTTCAAATATGATTTTTTTTAACCTTTTTCTGCACCTGGATTCTATGAATTTGAACTTTCTATACATACTCACAGACTTCTGATGTTTCATTAGCCAGACAGTAGTCCGTATTTGCACTATACGAGTTCAAGTATGACTTTTTGAATATGTTTTTGGCCAAAGAGTCTTTGAACTTTAAATATATATACAGACTTATAACCTTGTGATGTTTCATCAGAAGTTCAAATATGACTTTTTGATAATTGTTCTGCCCCAGGATTCTGTGAGCTTGAACTTTCTATACATACTCCAAGATTTATATCCATACTCATAGACTCCCTGTGATGTTTTATCAGACTGAAATTAGTCCACATTTTTTCTGCAACTGGAATCTATGAACTTGAACTTTATAAACAGACTTATAGACTCCTTCTGATGTATTTTTCAGACTGAGTATAGTCCACATTTGACCTACTGAACACATTTCTGGACAAAAAATCCTCGATATTGAACTTTCTATATATATTAGATTCCTTTATGATTATTAATCAGTAGTTCAAGTATGACTTTTTGAATATAGTTTTGGCCAAAGAGTCTTTGAACTTTAACTTTATAAACAGACTCATAGGCCTTCTGATGTATTTTTTTCCTTCTGAGTATTCCACATTTGACCTATTGTAACAGATTTCTGGACAAATAATCTGTTTGAGTGTCTTAATATCCCGCTGTAATACCAGGTATTGTGAGCATTTTTGTTCTAATGCAAAAGCACTAATATCTTCAATACACACTAAGTTCGTGTATGTATTAGAATGCAAAAGCACTGATCTTTTCAGCACAACGAGTTCTTGTATGCAGTGCAATGCAATGCAAAAGCACTTTTCTCTTTAATACACAAGTTATTGTATGCAATGCAAATGCACTAAACTCTGCAATGCACGAGTTATTATTATGCAATGCAATGCAAAGCACTAAACTCTTCAATGCACAAAGAGCTTTGGTATGCAATGTAATGCAACAGCATTTATCTTTTCAATGCACAGCGAGTTCTTGTATGCATTGCAATACAAAAGCACTTAACTCCTCAATGCACGAGTTCTTCTGTGCAATGCAAAAGCACTAATCTGTTCAATAAACGGGTTCTTGCATGAAATGCAATGCAAAGCGTTTGTCTCTTTAATGCACGAGATATTGTATGCAATGCAACACTAATCTCTTCAATGCACAGCGTTTGTATGAAATGCAATATAAAAGCATTTAACTCTTTAATGCACGAGTTCTTGTATGCAATGCAAAAGCACTAACTGCTTCAATACACGAGTTCTTGTACGCAATGTGAAAGCACTGAACTCTTAATGCACGAGTTCTTGTATGCAATGCAAAAGCACTTATCTCTTCAATTCACAGCGAGCTCTTGTATGAAATGCAATGCAAAATAACATCTCTTTAATGCACAACGAGTTCTTGTACGCAATGCAAACGCACTAATCTCTTAATGCACAACGGGTTTTTGTATGCATTACAATTAAAAAGCACTAATCTCATAATTTCACAACGAGATTTTGTATTCAATGCAATGCAAAAAGCACTAAACACTTCACTGCACAACGAGTTTTTGTGTGCAATGCAATACAAAAGCATTAACTCTTAAATGCACAAGTTCTTGTATGCAATGCAAAAGCACTAATTTCTTCAATGCACAACGAGTTCTTGTAATCAAATCAATGCAAGAGTACTAATCTCTTCAATGCCCAACGAGTTTTTGTGTGCAATGCAATACAAAAGCACGTAACTCTTCAATGCACAAGTTCTTGTATGCAATGCAAAATCACTAATTTCATCAATGCACAACGAGTTATTGGATGCATTGCAATGTAAAAGCTCTAATCTCTTTAATGCACGAGTTCTTGTATGCATTGCAAAAGCGACAGCAAATGTTTTTTATCTCTTTAATATACAAGTTAATTATTGCATGCAATGCACTGCAACAACACGTATGTTGTGTTCTCTTTTCAATACACAACATAAAAGCTAATTCTTGTATTGTAATGCAGCACATTATATCCTTAATAAAAAATGCATTAAATTAGATGGTGCAATAGAAATTATCTCTCCATTATATAACACACATTTTGTATGCAATGCATTGAAACAGAGCATATGTTATTCTTTAATTCATAACAGAATAATTTTGTTTTTGTATCTAAACAAAGCATTTGTTATTCCCTAAATACCGGATTAAGATAGATATTGCATGCAATGCAACAATTATGTGTTATTACTTCAATGCAGGATGGAATGAGATAGTTATTGTATGCATATCAATGAAACGGATTCTATGAACTTGAACTTTCTACACATACTGATAGACTGCTTCTGCTGTTTCCTTAGCCAGACAGTAGTCTGTATTTGAACAATACAAACTATTTATGGCCAAAGAGTCTTTGAACTTTAATTGTATATACATAATCATAGACTCCCTCTGATGTTTTATCAGACTGAAACTAGTCCACATTTCACATATTGAACACATTTCTGGACAAAGAATTCTCGATATTGAACTTTCTATACAAACTCATAGATTCGTTCTGATGTTTCATCAGAAGTTCAAGTGGGAACTTTTGAACTTATTTCTGGCCAAAGAGTCTTTGAACTTAAACTTTATATAAAGACTTCTAGACCTGATGTTTCATCAGAAGATCAAATATGACTTTTTGAATATTTTTTTCTACCATTGGACTCTATGAACTTGAACTTTTCACACATACTCATAGACTTCTGATATTTCATTAGCCAGACAGACAGTCTTTGAAATGTACATTTATATACAGACTTACAGACCTTGTGATGTTTCATCAGAAGTTCAAACATGACTTTTTAATTTTTTTTTTGAGTCTATGAGCTTGAACTTTCTATACATACTCCAAGACTTCTTCTGATGTTTCATTAGCCAGACAGTAGTCCGTATTTGCACTATACAAGTTCAAATAGGACTTTTTGAATATGTTTTTGGCCAAAGAGTCTTTGAACTTTAATTTTATTTACACACTTATAGACCTTCTGATGTTTCATCAGAAGTTCAAATATGATTTTTTGAACATTTTTCTGCATCTGGATTCTATGAACTTGAACTTTCTATACATACTCACAGACTTCTTCTGATATTTCATTAGCCAGACAGTAGTCCATATTTGAACTATACAAGTTCAAGTATGACTTTTTGAATATGTTTTTGGCCAAAGAGTCCTTGAACTTTAACTTTATATACATACTCATAGACTAACTCTGATGTTTTATCAGACTGAGATTTGTCCACATTTGACCTATTGAATACATTTCTGGACAAAGAATCCACAATGTTTAACTTTCTATACATACTCCCAGACTTCTGATGTTTCATTAGCCAGACAGTAGTCCGTATTTGCACTATACAAGTTCATGTAGGACTTTTTGAATATGTTTTTGGCCAAAGAGTCTTTGAACTTTAATTTTATATACATACTCATAGACTACGTCTGATGTTTTGTCAGACTGAGATTCGTCCACATTTGACATTGAACACATTTCTGGACAAAGAATCCAAGATGCTGAACTTTCTATACATACTCAGATTCCTTCCGATTTTTCATCAGTAGTTCAAGTATGAACTTTTGAACTCATTTTTGGCCAGAGTCTTTGAACTTCATATTTATATACAGACTTATAGACCTTCTGATGCTTCATCAGAAATACAATTATGATTTTTTGAACATTTTTCTGCACCTGGATTCTCTGAACTTGAATTTTCTATACATACTCACAGACTTATTCTTATGTTTCATTAGCCAGACAGTAGTCCGTATTTGCACTATACAAGTTCAAGTATGACTTTTTGAATATGTTTTTGGCCAAAGTCTTTGAACTTTAATTTTATATACATACTCATAGACTACTTCTGATGTTTTATCAGAAGTTCAAATATGACTTTTTGAATATTTTTTCTGCCCTTGCACTCTATGAACTTGAACTTTCTACACATACTCATAGACTTCTTCTGATATTTCATTAGCCAGACAGTAGTCCGTATTTGAACTATACAAGTTCAAGTATGACTTTTTGAATATGTTTTTGGCCAAAGAGTCTTTGAACTTAAAATTTATATACAGACTTATAGACGTTCTGTTCTTTCAGTTCAAATTTTTCTGCACCTGGATTCTATGAACTTGAACTCTATACATACTCACAGACTTCTGATGTTTCATTAGCCAGACAGTAGTCCTTATTTGCACTATACAAGTTCAAGTATGACTTTTTGAATATGTTTTTGACCAAAGAGTCTTTGAACTTAAAATTTATATACACACTTATAGACCTTCTGATGTTTCATCAGAAGTTCAAATATGACTTTTGGATAATTTTTCTGCCCCAGGATTCTGTGAACTTGAACTTTTTATACATACTCACAGAATTCTGAAGTTTCATTAGCCAGACAGTACTCCATATTTGCACTATACAAGTTCAAGTATGACTTTTTGAATATGTTTTTGGCCAAAGAGTCTTTGAACTTTAATTTTATATACATACTCAGAGACTACGTCTGATGTTTTGTCAGACTGAGATTCGTCCACATTTGACATTGAACACATTTCTGGACAAAGAATCCATGATGCTGAACTTTCTATACATACTCATAGATTCCTTCTGATTTTTCATCAGTAGTTCAAGTATGAATTTTTGAACTTATTTTTGGCCAAAGAGTCTTTGAACTTCAAATTTATATACAGACTTATAGACCTTCTGATGTTTCATCAGAAGTACAAATATGATTTTTTGAAAATTTTTCTGCACCTGGATTCTATGAACTTGAACTTTCTATACATAATCCCAGACTTCTTCTGATGTTTCATTAGCCAGACAGTAGTCCGTATTTGCACTATACAAGTTCAAGAATGACTTTTTTAATATGTTTTTGGCCAAAGTCTTTGAACTTTAATTTTATATACATACTCATAGACTACTTCTGATGATTTATCAGACTGAGATTCATCCACATTTGACCTATTGAACACATTTCTGGACAAAGAATCCTCGATATTAAACTTTCTATACATACTCATAGATTCCTTCTGATGTTTCATCACCAGTTCGAGTATGAACTTTTGAATTGATTTTTGGCCAAAGAGTCTTTGAACTTTAAATGTATATACACACTTATAGACCTTCTGATGTTTCATCAGAAGTTCAAATATGATTTTTTGAAAATTTTTCTGCACCTGGATTCTCTGAACTTGAACTTTCTATACATACTCCCAGACTTCTTCTGATGTTTCATTAGCCAGACAGTAGTCCGTATTTGCACTATACAAGTTCAAGTATGACTTTTTGAATATGTTTTTGGCCAAAGAGTCTTTGAACTTTAAATTTATATACACACTTATAGACCTTCTGATGTTTCATCAGAAGTTCAAATATGATTTTTTGAAAATTTTTCTGCACCTGGATTCTCTGAACTTGAACTTTCTATACATACTCCCAGACTTCTTCTGATGTTTCATTAGCCAGACAGTAGTCCGTATTTGCACTATACAAGTTCAAGTATGACTTTTTGAATATGTTTTTGACCAAAGAGTCTTTGAACTTAAAATTTATATACACACTTATAGACCTTCTGATGTTTCATCAGAAGTTCAAATATGACTTTTGGATAATTTTTCTGCCCCAGGATTCTGTGAACTTGAACTTTTTATACATACTCACAGAATTCTGAAGTTTCATTAGCCAGACAGTAGTCCATATTTGCACTATACAAGTTCAAGTATGACTTTTTGAATATGTTTTTGGCCAAAGAGTCTTTGAACTTTAATTTTATATACATACTCAGAGACTACGTCTGATGTTTTGTCAGACTGAGATTCGTCCACATTCGACATTGAACACATTTCTGGACAAAGAATCCACGATGCTCAACTTTCTATACATACTCATAGATTCCTTCTGATTTTTCATCAGTAGTTCAAGTATGAACTTTTGAACTTATTTTTGGCCAAAGAGTCTTTGAACTTTAAATTTATATACACACTTATAGACCTTCTGATGTTTCATCAGAAGTTTAAATATGATTTTTTGAAAATTTTCTGCACCTGGATTCTATGAACTTGAACTTTCTATACATACTCACAGACTTCTGGTTTCATTTTCCAGACAGTAGTCCGTATTTGCACTATACAAGTTCAAGTATGACTGTTGGAATATGTTTTTGGCCAAAGAGTCTTTGAACTTTAAATATATATACAGACTTATAGACTACTTCTGATGTTTTATCAGAAGTTCAAATATGACTTTTTGAATATTTTTTCCACACTTGGACTCTATGAACTTGAACTTTCTACACATACTCATAGACTTCTTCTGATATTTCATTAGCCAGACAGTAGTCCGTATTTGAACTATACAAGTTCAAGTATGACTTTTTGAATATGTTTTTGACCAAAGAGTCTTTGAACTTTAAATTTATATACACACTTATAGACCTTCTGATGTTTCATCAGAAGTTCAAATATGACTTTTGGATCATTTTTCTGCTCCAGGATTCTGTGAACTTGAACTTTTTATACATACTCACAGACTTCTGAAGTTTCATTAGCCAGACAGTACTTCATATTTGCACTATACAAGTTCAAGTATGACTTTTTGAATATGTTTTTGGCCAAAGAGTCTTTGAACTTTAATTTTATATACATACTCAGAGACTACGTCTGATGTTTTGTCAGACTGAGATTCGTCCACATTTGACATTGAACACATTTCTGGCCAAAGAGTCTTTGAACTTCAAATTTATATACAGACTTATAGACCTTCTGATGTTTCATCAGAAGTACAATTATGATTTTTTGAAAATTTTTCTGCACCTGGATTCTCTGAACTTGAACTTTCTATACATACTCCCAGACTTCTTCTGATGTTTCATTAGCCAGACAGTAGTCCGTATTTGCACTATACAAGTTCAAGTATGACTTTTTGAATATGTTTTTGACCAAAGAGTCTTTGAACTTAAAATTTATATACACACTTATAGACCTTCTGATGTTTCATCAGAAGTTCAAATATGACTTTTGGATAATTTTTCTGCCCCAGGATTCTGTGAACTTGAACTTTTTATACATACTCACAGAATTCTGAAGTTTCATTAGCCAGACAGTAGTCCATATTTGCACTATACAAGTTCAAGTATGACTTTTTGAATATGTTTTTGGCCAAAGAGTCTTTGAACTTTAATTTTATATACATACTCAGAGACTACGTCTGATGTTTTGTCAGACTGAGATTCGTCCACATTCGACATTGAACACATTTCTGGACAAAGAATCCACGATGCTCAACTTTCTATACATACTCATAGATTCCTTCTGATTTTTCATCAGTAGTTCAAGTATGAACTTTTGAACTTATTTTTGGCCAAAGAGTCTTTGAACTTTAAATTTATATACACACTTATAGACCTTCTGATGTTTCATCAGAAGTTTAAATATGATTTTTTGAAAATTTTCTGCACCTGGATTCTATGAACTTGAACTTTCTATACATACTCACAGACTTCTGGTTTCATTTTCCAGACAGTAGTCCGTATTTGCACTATACAAGTTCAAGTATGACTGTTGGAATATGTTTTTGGCCAAAGAGTCTTTGAACTTTAAATATATATACAGACTTATAGACTACTTCTGATGTTTTATCAGAAGTACAAATATGATTTTTTGAACATTTTTCTGCACCTGGATTCTATGAACTTGAACTTTCTATACATAATCCCAGACTTCTTCTGATGTTTCATTAGCCAGACAGTAGTCCGTATTTGCACTATACAAGTTCAAGTATGACTTTTTGAATATGTTTTTGGCCAAAGAGTCTTTGAACTTTAAATTTATATACACACTTATAGACCTTCTGATGTTTCATCAGAAGTTCAAATATGATTTTTTGAATATTTTCTGCACCTGGATTCTATGAACTTGAACTTTCTACACATACTGATAGACTTCTTCAGATATTTCATTAGCCAGACAGTAGTCCGTATTTGAACTATACAAGTTCAAGAATGACTTTTTGAATATGTTTTTGGCCAGAGTCTTTGAACTTAAAATTTATATATAGACTTATAGACGTTCTGATCTTTCATTTCAAATTTTTCTGCACCAGGATTCTATGAACTTGAACTTTTTATACATACTCACAGACTTCTGAAGTTTCATTAGCCAGACAGTACTCCATATTTGCACTATATAAGTTCAAGTATGACATTTTGAATATGTTTTTGGCCAAAGAGTCTTTTAACTTTAATTTTATATACATACTCAGAGACTACGTCTGATGTTTTGTCAGACTGAGATTCGTCCACATTTGACATTGAACACATTTCTGGACAAAGAATCCACGATGCTGAACTTTCTATACATACGCATAGATTCCTTCTGATTTTTCATTAGTAGTTCAAGTATGATCTTTTGAACTTATTTTTGGCCAAAGAGTCTTTGAACTTCAAATTTATATACAGACTTATAGACCTTCTGATGTTTCATCAGAAGTACAATTATGATTTTTTGAAAATTTTTCTGCACCTGGATTCTCTGAACTTGAACTTTCTATACATACTCCCAGACTTCTTCTGATGTTTCATTAGCCAGACAGTAGTCCGTATTTGCACTATACAAGTTCAAGTATGACTTTTTGAATATGTTTTTGGCCAAAGAGTCTTTGAACTTTAAATTTATATACACACTTATAGACCTTCTGATGTTTCATCAGAAGTTCAAATATGATTTTTTGAAAATTTTCTGCACCTGGATTCTATGAACTTGAACTTTCTATACATACTCACAGACTTCTTCTGATGTTTCATTTTCCAGACAGTAGTCCGTATTTGCACTATACAAGTTCAAGTATGACTGTTGGAATATGTTTTTGGCCAAAGAGTCTTTGAACTTTAAATACATATACAGACTTATAGACTACTTCTGATGTTTTATCAGAAGTTCAAATATGACTTTTTGAATATTTTTTCCACCCTTGGACTCTATAAACTTGAACTTTCTACACATACTCATAGACTTCTGATATTTCATTAGCCAGACAGTAGTCCGTATTTGAACTATACAAGTTCAAGTATGACTTTTTGAATATGTTTTTGGCCAGAGTCTTTGAACTTAAAATTTATATACAGACTTATAGACGTTCTGATCTTTCATTTCAAATTTTTCTGCACCTGGATTCTATGTACTTGAACTTTCTATACCTACTCCCAGACTTCTTCTGATGTTTCATTTGCCAGACAGTAGTTCGTATTTGCGCTATACAAGTTCAAGTATGACTTTTTGAATATGTTTTTGGCCAAAGAGTCTTTGAACTTTAATTTTATATACATACTCATAGACTACTTATGATGATTTATCAGACTGAGATTCGTCCACATTTGACCTATTGAACACATTTCTGGACAAAGAATCCTCGATATTAAACTTTCTATACATACTCACAGATTCCTTCTGATGTTTCATCAGCAGTTCGAGTATGAACTTTTGAATTGATTTTTGGCCAAAGAGTCTTTGAACTTTAAATGTATATACACACTTATAGACCTTCTGATGTTTCATCAGAAGTTTAAATATGATTTTTTGAACATTTTTCTGCACCTGGATTCTATGAACTTGAACTTTCTATACATAATCCCAGACTTCTTCTGATGTTTCATTAGCCAGAAAGTAGTCCGTATTTGCACTATACAAGTTCAAGAATGACTTTTTGAATATGTTTTTGGCCAAAGTCTTTGAACTTTAATTTTATATACATACTCATAGACTACTTCTGATGTTTTATCAGAAGTTCAAATATGACTTTTTGAATATTTTTTCTGCCCTTCGACTCTATGAACTTGAACTTTCTACACATACTCATAGACTTCTTCTGATATTTCATTAGCCAGACAGTAGTCCGTATTTGCACTATACAAGTTCAAGTATGACTGTTGGAATATGTTTTTGGCCAAAGAGTCTTTGAACTTTAAATATATATACAGACTTATAGACCTTGTAATGTTTCATCAGAAGTTCAAATATGCCTTTTTGATAATTTTTCTGCCCCAGGATTCTGTGAACTTGAACTTTCTACACATACTCATAGACTTCTTCTGATATTTCATTAGCCAGACAGTAGTCCGTATTTGAACTATACAAGTTCAAGTATGACTTTTTGAATATGTTTTTGGCCAAAGAGACTTTGAACTTAAACTTTATATAAAGACTTCTAGACCTGATGTTTCATCAGAAGATCAAATATGACTTTTTGAATATTTTTTTCTACCATTGGACTCTATGAACTTGAACTTTTCACACATACTCATAGACTTCTGATATTTCATTAGCCAGACAGACAGTCTTTGAAATGTACATTTATATACAGACTTACAGACCTTGTGATGTTTCATCAGAAGTTCAAACATGACTTTTTAATTTTTTTTTTGAGTCTATGAGCTTGAACTTTCTATACATACTCCAAGACTTCTTCTGATGTTTCATTAGCCAGACAGTAGTCCGTATTTGCACTATACAAGTTCAAATAGGACTTTTTGAATATGTTTTTGGCCAAAGAGTCTTTGAACTTTAATTTTATTTACACACTTATAGACCTTCTGATGTTTCATCAGAAGTTCAAATATGATTTTTTGAACATTTTTCTGCATCTGGATTCTATGAACTTGAACTTTCTATACATACTCACAGACTTCTTCTGATATTTCATTAGCCAGACAGTAGTCCATATTTGAACTATACAAGTTCAAGTATGACTTTTTGAATATGTTTTTGGCCAAAGAGTCCTTGAACTTTAACTTTATATACATACTCATAGACTAACTCTGATGTTTTATCAGACTGAGATTTGTCCACATTTGACCTATTGAATACATTTCTGGACAAAGAATCCACAATGTTTAACTTTCTATACATACTCCCAGACTTCTGATGTTTCATTAGCCAGACAGTAGTCCGTATTTGCACTATACAAGTTCATGTATGACTTTTTGAATATGTTTTTGGCCAAAGAGTCTTTGAACTTTAATTTTATATACATACTCATAGACTACGTCTGATGTTTTGTCAGACTGAGATTCGTCCACATTTGACATTGAACACATTTCTGGACAAAGAATCCAAGATGCTGAACTTTCTATACATACTCAGATTCCTTCCAATTTTTCATCAGTAGTTCAAGTATGAACTTTTGAACTCATTTTTGGCCAAAGAGTCTTTGAACTTCATATTTATATACAGACTTATAGACCTTCTGATGCTTCATCAGAAATACAATTATGATTTTTTGAACATTTTTCTGCACCTGGATTCTCTGAACTTGAATTTTCTATACATACTCCCAGACTTCTTCTTATGTTTCATTAGCCAGACAGTAGTCCGTATTTGCACTATACAAGTTCAAGTATGACTTTTTGAATATGTTTTTGGCCAAAGTCTTTGAACTTTAATTTTATATACATACTCATAGACTACTTCTGATGTTTTATCAGAAGTTCAAATATGACTTTTTGAATATTTTTTCTGCCCTTGGACTCTATGAACTTGAACTTTCTACACATACTCATAGACTTCTTCTGATATTACATTAGCCAGACAGTAGTCCGTATTTGAACTATACAAGTTCAAGTATGACTTTTTGAATATGTTTTTGGCCAAAGAGTCTTTGAACTTTAAATTTATATACACACTTATAGACCATCTCATGTTTCATCAGAAGTTCAAATATGATTTTTTGAATATTTTTCCGCACATGGATTCTATGATCTTGAACTTTCTATACATACTCACAGACTTCTTCTGATGTTTCATTAGCCAGACAGGAGTCCGTATTTGCACTATACAAGCTCAAGTATGACTTTTTGAATATGTTTTTGGTCAAATAGTCTTTGAACTTTAAGTTTATGTACATACTCATAGACTTCTTCAGATGTTTTATCAGACTGAGATTCGTCCACATTTGACCTATTGAACACATTTCTGCACAAAGAATCCTCGATATTGAACTTTCTATACATACTCATACATTGCTTCTGACGTTTCATCAGTAGTTCAAGTATTAACTTTTGAACTTATTTTTGGCCAAAGAGTCTTTGAACTTCAAATTTATATACAGACTTCTAGACCTGATGTTTCATTAGAAGTTCAAATATGGCTTTTTGAACATTTTTGTGCACCTGGATTCGATGAACTTTAACTTTATATACATACAAACTTCTGATGCTTCATTAGCCAGACAGTAGTCCGTATTTGCACTATACAAGTATGACTTTTTGAATATACTTTTGGCCAAAGAGTCTTTGAACTTTAACTTTATATACATACTCATAGACTATTTCTGATGTTTTATCAGAAGTTCAAACATGACTTTTTGAATATTTTTTCTGCCCTTGGACTCTATTAACTTGAACTTTCTACACATACTCATAGACTTCTTCTGATATTTCATTAGCCAGACATTGGTCCGTATTTGCACTACACAAGTTCAAGTATGACTTTTTGAATATGTTTTTGGCCAAAGAGTCTTTGAACTTTAATTTTATATGCATACTCACTTTAATTTTATATACATACTCATAGACTACTTCTGATGTTTCATCAGAAGTTCAAATATGATTTTTGAACATTTTTCTGCACCTGGATTCTATGAACTTGAACTTTCTATATATACTCACAGACTTCTTCTGATGTTTCATTAGCCAGACAGTAGTCCGTATTTGCACTACACAAGTTCAAGTATGACTTTTTGAATATGTTTTTGGCCAAACAGTCTTTGAACTCTAATCTTATATACATACTCATAGACTACTTCTGATGTTTTATCAGAAGTTGAAATGTGACTTTTTGATCTTTTTTCTGCCCCAGGATTCTGTGAACTTGAACTTTTTATACATACTCACAGACTTCTGAAGTTTCTTTAGCCAGACAGTAGTCTTTGAGCTATACAACATTGAACTTTAATTTTATATACATACTCATAGATTCCTTCTGATGTTTCATCAATAGTTCAAGTATGAACTTTTGAATTTATTTTTGGCCAAAGAGTCATTAAACTTTAAATGTATATACAGACTTATAGACCTTCTGCTGTTTCATCAGATGTTCAAATATGTCTTTTTGAATATTTTTTCTGCCCTTGGACTCTATGAACTTGAACTTTCTACACATACTCAGACTTCTGATATTTCATTAGCCAGACAGTATTCCGTATTTGCACTATACAAGTTCAAGTATGACTTTTGGAATATGTTTTTGGCAAAAGAGTCTTTGAACTTTAATTTTATATGCATACTCACTTTAATTTTATATACATACTCATAGACTACTTCTGATGTTTCATCAGAAGTTCAAATATGATTTTTGAACATTTTTCTGCACCTGGATTCTATGAACTTGAACTTTCTATACATACTCACAGACTTCTTCTGATGTTTCATTAGCCAGACAGTAGTCCGTATTTGCACCACACAAGTTCAAGTATGACTTTTTGAATATGTTTTTGGCCAAACAGTCTTTGAACTCTAATCTTATATACATACTCATAGACTACTTCTGATGTTTTATCAGAAGTTGAAATGTGACTTTTTGATCTTTTTTCTGCCCCAGGATTCTGTGAACTTGAACTTTTTATACATACTCACAGACTTCTGAAGTTTCTTTAGCCAGACAGTAGTCTTTGAGCTATACAACATTGAACTTTAATTTTATATACATACTCATAGATTCCTTCTGATGTTTCATCAATAGTTCAAGTATGAACTTTTGAATTTATTTTTGGCCAAAGAGTCATTAAACTTTAAATGTATATACAGACTTATAGACCTTCTGCTGTTTCATCAGATGTTCAAATATGTCTTTTTGAATATTTTTTCTGCCCTTGGACTCTATGAACTTGAACTTTCTACACATACTCAGACTTCTGATATTTCATTAGCCAGACAGTATTCCGTATTTGCACTATACAAGTTCAAGTATGACTTTTGGAATATGTTTTTGGCCAAAGAGTCTTTAAACTTTAAATATATATACAGACTTATAGACCTTGTGATGTTTCACCAGAAGTTCAAATATGACTTTTTGATAATTTTTCTGCCCCAGGATTCTGTGAACTTGAACTTTTTATACATACTCACAGACTTCTGAAGTTTCATTAGCCAGACAGTAGTCCATATTTGAACTACACAAAATATTTATGGCCAAAGAGTCTTTGAACTTTAAGTTTATATACATACTCATAGACTTCTTCTGATGTTATATCAGACTGAGATTAGTCCACATTTGACCTATTGAACACAGTTCTGGACAAAGAATCCTCAATATTGAACTTTCTAAACATACTCATAGATCAATTCTGACTTTCATCAGTAGTTCAAGTATGAACTTTTGAACTTATTTTTGGCCAAAGAGTCTTTGAACTTCAAACTTATATACAGACTTATAGACCTTCTGATGTTTCATCAGAAGTTCAAATATGATTTTTTTTTACATTTTTCTCCACCTGGATTCTATGAACTTGAACTTTCTATACATACTCCCAGACTTCTTCTGATGTTTCATTAGCCAGACAGTAATCCGTATTTGCACTATACAAGTTCAAGTATGACTTTTTTAATATGTTTTTGGCCAAAGAGTCTTTGAACTTTAATTTTATATACATACTCATAGACTCCTTTTGATGTTTTATCAGACTGAGATTCGCCCACATTTGACCTATTGAACACATTTCTGTACAAAGAATTCCCAATATTAAACTTTCTATACACACTCATAGATTCCTTCTGATGTTTCATCAGTAGTTCATGAACTTTTGAATGTATTTTTGGCCAAAGAGTCATTGAACTTTAAATATATATACAGACTTATAGACTATTTCTGAAGTTTTATCAGAAGTTCAAATATGACTTTTTGAATATTTTTTCTGCCCTTGGACTCTATGAACTTGAACTTTCTACACATACTCCCAGACTTCTTCTGATATTTCATTAGCCAGACAGTAGTCCGTATTTGAACTATACAAGTTCAAGTATGATTTTTTTAATATGTTTTTTGCCAAAGAGTCTTTGAACTTTAAATTTATATACACACTTAAAGACCTTCTGATGTTTCATCAGAAGTTCAAATATGATTTTTTGAAAAATTTTCTGCTCCTGGATTCAATGAACTTCAACATTCTATACATACTCACAGACTTCTTCTGATGTTTCATTAGCCAGACAGGAGTCCGTATTTGCACTATACAAGCTCAAGTATGACTTTTTGAATATGTTTTTGGCCAAATAGTCTTTGAACTATAATTTTATATAAATACTCATAGACTACGTCTGATGTTTTATCAGACTGAGATTTGTCCACATTTGACCTATTGAATACATTTCTGGACAAAGAATTCTCGATATTGAACTTTCTATACATACTCATAGATTCCTTCTGATGTTTCATCAGTAGTTCAAGTATGAACTTTTGAACTTATTTTTGGCCAAAGAGTCTTTGAACTTAAAATGTATATACAGACTTCTAGACCTGATGTTTCATCAGAAGTTCAAATATGACTTTTTGAATATTTTTTCTACCCTTGTACTCTATGATCTTGAACTTTCTACACATACTCATAGACTTCTGATATTTCATTAGCCAGACAGTAGTCCGTATTCGAGCTATACAAGTTCAAGTATGACTTTCTGAATATGTTTTTGGCCAAAGAGTCTTTGAACTTCAAATTTATATACATACTCATAGACTACTTCTGATGTTTTATCAGAAGTTCAAATATGACTTTTTGATAATTTTTCTGCCCCAGGATTCTGTGAACTTGAACTTTTTATACATACTCACAGACTTCTGAAGTTTCTATAGCCAGACAGTAGTCTTTGAACTATACAACACTGACGTTTAATTTAATATACATACTCATAGACTCCTTCTTATGTTTTATCAGACTGAGATTAGTCCACATTTGACCTATTGAACACATTTCTGGACAAAGAATCCTCGATATTGAACTTTCTATATATACTCATAGATTCCTTCTGATGTTTCATCAGTAGTTCAAGTATGAACTTTTGAACTTATTTTTGGCCAAAGAGTCTTTGAACTTTAAATATATATATACACACTTATAGACCTTCTGATGTTTCATCAGAAGTTCAAATATGATTTTTTGAAAATTTTTCTGCACCTGGATTCTATGAACTTCAACATTCTATACAGACTTATAGACTATTTCTGAAGTTTTATCAGAAGTTCAAATATGACTTTTTGAATATTTTTTCTGCCCTTGGACTCTATGAACTTCAACATTCTATACATACTCACAGATTTCTTCTGATGTTTCATTAGCCAGACAGGAGTCCGTATTTGCACTATACAAGCTCAAGTATGACTTTTTGAATATGTTTTTGGCCAAAGAGTCTTTGAACTTTAATTTTATATACATACTCACCTTAATTTTATATACATACTCATAGACTACTTCTGATGTTTTATCAGAAGTTCAAATATGACTTTTTGATCTTTTTTCTGCCACAGGATTCTGTGAACTTGAACTTTTTATACATACTCACAGACTTCTGAAGTTTCTTTAGCCAGACAGTAGTCTTTGAGCTATACAACATTGAACTTTAATTTTATATACATACTCATAAACTTCTTCTGATGTTTTATCAGACTGAGATTAGTCCACATTTGACCTATTGAACACATTTCTGGAAAAAGAATCCTCGATGTTGAACTTTCCACACATACTCATAGACTTCTGATGTTTCATTAGCTAGACAGTAGTCCGTATTTGCACTATACAAGTTCCAGGATGACTTTTTGAATATGTTTTTGGCCAAAGAGTCTTTGAACATTAATTTCATATACATACTCACTTTAATTTTATATACATACTTATAGACTACTTCTGATGTTTAATCAGAAGTTCAAATATGATTTTTGAACATTTTTCTGCACCTGGATTCTATGAACTTGAACTTTCTATATATACTCACAGACTTCTTCTGATGTTTCATTAGCCAGACAGTGGTCCGTATTTGCACTATACAAGTTCAAGTATGACTTTTTGAATATGCTTTTGGCCAAAGAGTCTTTGAGCTTTAATTTTATATACATACTCATAGACTACTTATGATTATTTATCAGACTGAGATTCGTCCAAATTTGACCTATTGAACACATTTCTGTACAAAGAATAATCGATATTGAACTTTCTATACATACTCATAGATTCCTTCTGATTTTTCATCAGTAGTTCAAGTATGAACTTTTGAACTTATTTTTGGCCAAAGAGTCTTTGAACTCTAATTTTATATACGTACTCATAGACTACTTCTGATGTTTTATCAGAAGTTCAAATATGACTTTTTGATCTTTTTTCTGCCACAGGATTCTGTGAACTTGAACTTTTTATACATACTCACAGACTTCTGAAGTTTCTTTAGCCAGACAGTAGTCCGTATTAGCAGTATACAAGAGCAAGTATGAATTTTTGAATATGTTTTTGGCCAAAGAGTCTTTGAACTTTAATTTTATATACATACTCATAGACTACTTATGATGACTTATCAGACTGAGATTCATCCACATTTGACCTATTGAACACATTTCTGGACAAAGGATCCTCGATATTGAACTTTCTATACATACTCATAGATTCCTTCTGATATTTCATCAGTAGTTCAAGTATGAACTTTTGAACTTATTTTTGGCAAAGAGTCTTTGAACTTTAACTTTATAAACAGACTCATAGACTACTTCTGATGTTTTATCAGACTGAGATTCGTCCACATTTGACCTATTGAACACATTTCTGGACAAAGAATCCTCGATATTGAACTTTCTATACATATTCATAGATTCCTTCTGATGTTTCTTCAGTAGTTCAAGTATGAACTTTTGAACTTATTTTTGGCCAAAGAGTCTTTGAACTTAAAATTTATATACAGACTTCTAGACCTGATGTTTCATCAGAAGTTCAAATATGACTTTTTGAATATTTTTTCTGCCCTTGGACTATGAACTTGAACTTTCCACACATACTCATAGACTTCTGATGTTTCATTAGCTAGACAGTAGTCCGTATTTGCACTATACAAGTTCCAGGATGACTTTTTGAATATGTTTTTGGCCAAAGAGTCTTTGAACATTAATTTCATATACATACTCACTTTAATTTTATATACATACTCATAGACTACTTCTGATGTTTAATCAGAAGTTCAAATATGATTTTTGAACATTTTTCTGCACCTGGATTCTATGAACTTGAACTTTCTATATATACTCACAGACTTCTTCTGATGTTTCATTAGCCAGACAGTGGTCCGTATTTGCACTATACAAGTTCAAGTATGACTTTTTGAATATGCTTTTGTCCAAAGAGTCTTTGAGCTTTAATTTTATATACATACTCATAGACTACTTATGATTATTTATCAGACTGAGATTCGTCCACATTTGACCTATTGAACACATTTCTGAACAAAGAATCCTCGATATTGAACTTTCTATACATATTCATAGATTCCTTCTGATTATTTATTAGTAGTTCAAGTATGACTTTTTGAATATAGTCTTGGCCAAAGAGTCTTTGAACTTAAAATTTATATACAGACTTCTAGACCTGATGTTTCATCAGAAGTTCAAATATGACTTTTTGAATATTTTTTCTGCCCTTGGACTATGAACTTGAACTTTCCACACATACTCATAGACTTCTGATGTTTCATTAGCTAGACAGTAGTCCGTATTTGCACTATACAAGTTCCAGGATGACTTTTTGAATATGTTTTTGGCCAAAGAGTCTTTGAACATTAATTTCATATACATACTCACTTTAATTTTATATACATACTCATAGACTACTTCTGATGTTTAATCAGAAGTTCAAATATGATTTTTGAACATTTTTCTGCACCTGGATTCTATGAACTTGAACTTTCTATATATACTCACAGACTTCTTCTGATGTTTCATTAGCCAGACAGTGGTCCGTATTTGCACTATACAAGTTCAAGTATGACTTTTTGAATATGCTTTTGTCCAAAGAGTCTTTGAGCTCTAATTTTATATACGTACTCATAGACTACTTCTGATGTTTTATCAGAAGTTCAAATATGACTTTTTGATCTTTTTTCTGCCCCAGGATTCTGTGAACTTGAACTTTTTATACATACTCACAGACTTCTGAAGTTTCTTTAGCCAGACAGTAGTCCGTATTAGCAGTATACAAGAGCAAGTATGAATTTTTGAATATGTTTTTGGCCAAAGAGTCTTTGAACTTTAATTTTATATACATACTCATAGACTACTTAGGATGACTTATCAGACTGAGATTCATCCACATTTGACCTATTGAACACATTTCTGGACAAAGGATCCTCGATATTGAACTTTCTATACATACTCATAGATTCCTTCTGATATTTCATCAGTAGTTCAAGTATGAACTTTTGAACTTATTTTTGGCAAAGAGTCTTTGAACTTTAACTTTATAAACAGACTCATAGACTACTTCTGATGTTTTATCAGACTGAGATTCGTCCACATTTGACCTATTGAACACATTTCTGAACAAAGAATCCTCGATATTGAACTTTCTATACATATTCATAGATTCCTTCTGATTATTTATTAGTAGTTCAAGTATGACTTTTTGAATATAGTCTTGGCCAAAGAGTCTTTGAACTTAAAATTTATATACAGACTTCTAGACCTGATGTTTCATTAGAAGTTCAAATATGACTTTTTGAATATTTTTTCTGCCCTTGGACTATGAACTTGAACTTTCCACACATACTCATAGACTTCTGATGTTTCATTAGCTAGGCAGTAGTCCGTATTTGCACTATACAAGTTTCAGGATGACTTTTTGAATATGTTTTTGGCCAAAGAGTCTTTGAACATTAATTTCATATACATACTCACTTTAATTTTATATACATACTCATAGACTACTTCTGATGTTTTATCAGAAGTTCAAATATGACTTTTTGATCTTTTTTCTGCTGCAGGATTCTGTGAACTTGAACTTTTTATACATACTCACAGACTTCTGAAGTTTCTTTAGCCAGACAGTAGTCCGTATTAGCAGTATACAAGAGCAAGTATGAATTTTTGAATATGTTTTTGGCCAAAGAGTCTTTGAACTTTAATTTTATATACATACTCATAGACTACTTAGGATGACTTATCAGACTGAGATTCATCCACATTTGACCTATTGAACACATTTCTGGACAAAGGATCCTCGATATTGAACTTTCTATACATACTCATAGATTCCTTCTGATATTTCATCAGTAGTTCAAGTATGAACTTTTGAACTTATTTTTGGCAAAGAGTCTTTGAACTTTAACTTTATAAACAGACTCATAGACTACTTCTGATGTTTTATCAGACTGAGATTCGTCCACATTTGACCTATTGAACACATTTCTGAACAAAGAATCCTCGATATTGAACTTTCTATACATATTCATAGATTCCTTCTGATTATTTATTAGTAGTTCAAGTATGACTTTTTGAATATAGTCTTGGCCAAAGAGTCTTTGAACTTAAAATTTATATACAGACTTCTAGACCTGATGTTTCATCAGAAGTTCAAATATGACTTTTTGAATATTTTTTCTGCCCTTGGACTATGAACTTGAACTTTCCACACATACTCATAGACTTCTGATGTTTCATTAGCTAGACAGTAGTCCGTATTTGCACTATACAAGTTCCAGGATGACTTTTTGAATATGTTTTTGGCCAAAGAGTCTTTGAACATTAATTTCATATACATACTCACTTTAATTTTATATACATACTCATAGACTACTTCTGATGTTTAATCAGAAGTTCAAATATGATTTTTGAACATTTTTCTGCACCTGGATTCTATGAACTTGAACTTTCTATATATACTCACAGACTTCTTCTGATGTTTCATTAGCCAGACAGTGGTCCGTATTTGCACTATACAAGTTCAAGTATGACTTTTTGAATATGCTTTTGTCCAAAGAGTCTTTGAGCTTTAATTTTATATACATACTCATAGACTACTTATGATTATTTATCAGACTGAGATTCGTCCACATTTGACCTATTGAACACATTTCTGAACAAAGAATCCTCGATATTGAACTTTCTATACATATTCATAGATTCCTTCTGATTATTTATTAGTAGTTCAAGTATGACTTTTTGAATATAGTCTTGGCCAAAGAGTCTTTGAACTTAAAATTTATATACAGACTTCTAGACCTGATGTTTCATCAGAAGTTCAAATATGACTTTTTGAATATTTTTTCTGCCCTTGGACTATGAACTTGAACTTTCCACACATACTCATAGACTTCTGATGTTTCATTAGCTAGACAGTAGTCCGTATTTGCACTATACAAGTTCCAGGATGACTTTTTGAATATGTTTTTGGCCAAAGAGTCTTTGAACATTAATTTCATATACATACTCACTTTAATTTTATATACATACTCATAGACTACTTCTGATGTTTAATCAGAAGTTCAAATATGATTTTTGAACATTTTTCTGCACCTGGATTCTATGAACTTGAACTTTCTATATATACTCACAGACTTCTTCTGATGTTTCATTAGCCAGACAGTGGTCCGTATTTGCACTATACAAGTTCAAGTATGACTTTTTGAATATGCTTTTGTCCAAAGAGTCTTTGAGCTCTAATTTTATATACGTACTCATAGACTACTTCTGATGTTTTATCAGAAGTTCAAATATGACTTTTTGATCTTTTTTCTGCCCCAGGATTCTGTGAACTTGAACTTTTTATACATACTCACAGACTTCTGAAGTTTCTTTAGCCAGACAGTAGTCCGTATTAGCAGTATACAAGAGCAAGTATGAATTTTTGAATATGTTTTTGGCCAAAGAGTCTTTGAACTTTAATTTTATATACATACTCATAGACTACTTAGGATGACTTATCAGACTGAGATTCATCCACATTTGACCTATTGAACACATTTCTGGACAAAGGATCCTCGATATTGAACTTTCTATACATACTCATAGATTCCTTCTGATATTTCATCAGTAGTTCAAGTATGAACTTTTGAACTTATTTTTGGCAAAGAGTCTTTGAACTTTAACTTTATAAACAGACTCATAGACTACTTCTGATGTTTTATCAGACTGAGATTCGTCCACATTTGACCTATTGAACACATTTCTGAACAAAGAATCCTCGATATTGAACTTTCTATACATATTCATAGATTCCTTCTGATTATTTATTAGTAGTTCAAGTATGACTTTTTGAATATAGTCTTGGCCAAAGAGTCTTTGAACTTAAAATTTATATACAGACTTCTAGACCTGATGTTTCATTAGAAGTTCAAATATGACTTTTTGAATATTTTTTCTGCCCTTGGACTATGAACTTGAACTTTCCACACATACTCATAGACTTCTGATGTTTCATTAGCTAGGCAGTAGTCCGTATTTGCACTATACAAGTTTCAGGATGACTTTTTGAATATGTTTTTGGCCAAAGAGTCTTTGAACATTAATTTCATATACATACTCACTTTAATTTTATATACATACTCATAGACTACTTCTGATGTTTTATCAGAAGTTCAAATATGACTTTTTGATCTTTTTTCTGCTGCAGGATTCTGTGAACTTGAACTTTTTATACATACTCACAGACTTCTGAAGTTTCTTTAGCCAGACAGTAGTCCGTATTAGCAGTATACAAGAGCAAGTATGAATTTTTGAATATGTTTTTGGCCAAAGAGTCTTTGAACTTTAATTTTATATACATACTCATAGACTACTTAGGATGACTTATCAGACTGAGATTCATCCACATTTGACCTATTGAACACATTTCTGGACAAAGGATCCTCGATATTGAACTTTCTATACATACTCATAGATTCCTTCTGATATTTCATCAGTAGTTCAAGTATGAACTTTTGAACTTATTTTTGGCAAAGAGTCTTTGAACTTTAACTTTATAAACAGACTCATAGACTACTTCTGATGTTTTATCAGACTGAGATTCGTCCACATTTGACCTATTGAACACATTTCTGAACAAAGAATCCTCGATATTGAACTTTCTATACATATTCATAGATTCCTTCTGATTATTTATTAGTAGTTCAAGTATGACTTTTTGAATATAGTCTTGGCCAAAGAGTCTTTGAACTTAAAATTTATATACAGACTTCTAGACCTGATGTTTCATTAGAAGTTCAAATATGACTTTTTGAATATTTTTTCTGCCCTTGGACTATGAACTTGAACTTTCCACACATACTCATAGACTTCTGATGTTTCATTAGCTAGGCAGTAGTCCGTATTTGCACTATACAAGTTTCAGGATGACTTTTTGAATATGTTTTTGGCCAAAGAGTCTTTGAACATTAATTTCATATACATACTCACTTTAATTTTATATACATACTCATAGACTACTTCTGATGTTTTATCAGAAGTTCAAATATGACTTTTTGATCTTTTTTCTGCTGCAGGATTCTGTGAACTTGAACTTTTTATACATACTCACAGACTTCTGAAGTTTCTTTAGCCAGACAGTAGTCCGTATTAGCAGTATACAAGAGCAAGTATGAATTTTTGAATATGTTTTTGGCCAAAGAGTCTTTGAACTTTAATTTTATATACATACTCATAGACTACTTAGGATGACTTATCAGACTGAGATTCATCCACATTTGACCTATTGAACACATTTCTGGACAAAGGATCCTCGATATTGAACTTTCTATACATACTCATAGATTCCTTCTGATATTTCATCAGTAGTTCAAGTATGAACTTTTGAACTTATTTTTGGCAAAGAGTCTTTGAACTTTAACTTTATAAACAGACTCATAGACTACTTCTGATGTTTTATCAGACTGAGATTCGTCCACATTTGACCTATTGAACACATTTCTGAACAAAGAATCCTCGATATTGAACTTTCTATACATATTCATAGATTCCTTCTGATTATTTATTAGTAGTTCAAGTATGACTTTTTGAATATAGTCTTGGCCAAAGAGTCTTTGAACTTAAAATTTATATACAGACTTCTAGACCTGATGTTTCATTAGAAGTTCAAATATGACTTTTTGAATATTTTTTCTGCCCTTGGACTATGAACTTGAACTTTCCACACATACTCATAGACTTCTGATGTTTCATTAGCTAGGCAGTAGTCCGTATTTGCACTATACAAGTTTCAGGATGACTTTTTGAATATGTTTTTGGCCAAAGAGTCTTTGAACATTAATTTCATATACATACTCACTTTAATTTTATATACATACTCATAGACTACTTCTGATGTTTTATCAGAAGTTCAAATATGACTTTTTGATCTTTTTTCTGCTGCAGGATTCTGTGAACTTGAACTTTTTATACATACTCACAGACTTCTGAAGTTTCTTTAGCCAGACAGTAGTCCGTATTAGCAGTATACAAGAGCAAGTATGAATTTTTGAATATGTTTTTGGCCAAAGAGTCTTTGAACTTTAACTTTATAAACAGACTCATAGACTACTTCTGATGTTTTATCAGACTGAGATTCGTCCACATTTGACCTATTGAACACATTTCTGGACAAAGAATCCTCGATATTGAACTTTCTATACATATTCATAGATTCCATCTGATTATTTATTAGTAGTTCAAGTATGACTTTTTGAATATAGTTTTGGCCAAAGAGTCTTTGTACTTTAACTTTATAAACAGACTCATAGACTTTTTTTCCTTCTTACTCAGAAGTCCACATTTGACCTATTGTAACACATTTCTGGACAAAGAATCTGTTTGAGTGTATTAAATATCTCGCTGTAATACCAGGTACTGTGAACATGTTAGTTCCAATGCAAAAGCACTACTATCTTCAATACACACCGTTTCGTGTATGTATTAGAATGCAAAAGCACTGATCTTTTTAATGTACAACGAGTTCTTGTATGCAGTGCAATGCAATGTAAAAGCACTTTTCTCTTCAATGCACAAGGAGTATGCAGTGCAAACGCACTAATCTCTGCAATGCACGAGTTCTTATATGCAATGCAAAGCACTTATCTCTTCAATGCACAAGTTCTTGTATGCAGTGCAAACGCACTAATCTCTTAATGCACAACGAATTTTGTATGCATTGCAATTCTAAAGCACTAATCTAAAAATGTCACATCGAGTTTTTGTATGCAATGCAACAGCACTTATCAGTTTAATGCACATCGAGTTCTTGTATGCAATGCAAACGCACTAATCTCTTCAAAACACAACGAGTTCTTGTATGCAGTGCAATGCAATGCAACAGCACTTATCTCTTCAATTCACAGCGAGCTATTGTATGAAATGCAATGCAAAATAACTTATCTCTTTAAAGCACAACGAGTTTTTGTATTCATTGCAATTCAAAAAACTAATCTCATAATTTCACAACGAGTTTTTGTATGTAATGCAAAAGCATGTGTCTTTTCAATGTAAGCTTGCTTGTATGCAATGTAATTCAAAAGCACTTATATTTTTCAATGTAAAAGCATTAATCTCTTTGATGCACAACGAGTTCTTGTATTAATTGCAATGCAAAAGCACTAATCTCTTCAATGCACGAGTTCTTGTATGCAATGCAAAAGTACTAATATCTTCAATGCACGAGTTCTTGTATGTATTAGAATGTTCTTGTATCGAGTTCTTATATGCAATGAAAACGCACTAATCTCTTCAATACACACCGAGTTTCGTGTATGTATTAGAATGCAAAAGCACTGATCTTTTTAATCTACAACGAGTTCTTGTATGCAGTGCAATGCAATGCAAAATCACTTTTCTCTTTAATGCACAAGGAGTATGCAGTGCAAACGCACTAATCTCTGCAATGCACGAATTCTTATATGCAATGCAAAGTACGTATCTCTTTAATGCACGAGTTCTTGTAGGCAATGCAATGCAAAGCGCTTATCTATTTAATGCTATTTTATGCAACGCAAACGCACTAATCTCTTCAATTGCACAGCGAACTCTTGTATGAAATGCAATGTAAAAGGACTTAACTTTCAATGCATGAGTTCTTGTATACAATGAAAAAGCGCTAATCTCTTCAATGCACAAGTTCTTGTATGCAATGCAAAAGCACTAATCTCTTCAATGCACAGCGAGCTCTTGTATGAAATGCAATGCAAAAGCATTATCAGTTTAATGCACATCGAGTTCTTGTATGCAATGCAAACGCACTAATCTCTTCAATTCACAGCGAGCTCTTGTATGAAATGCAATGCAAAATAACTTATCTCTTTAATGCACAAGAAATTCTTGTATGCAGTGCAATGCAATGCAAAAAGCACTTATCTCTTAATGCACAACGAGTTTTTGTATGCATTGCAAAAGCATGTGTCTTTTCAATGTAAGCTTTCTTGTATGCAATGTCATTCAAAAGCACTTATATTTTTCAGTGCAAACGCACTAATCTCTTCAATGCACAACGAGTTATTGGATGCATTGCAATATAAAAGCACTAATCTCTTCAATGCACAACGAGTTATTGTATTAATTGCAATGAAAAAGCACTATTCTCTTCAATGCACAACAAGTTATTGGATGCAATGCAATGTAAAAGCACTAATCTCTTTAATGGACAACGAGTTCTTGTATTAATTGCAATGCAAAAGCACTAATCTCTTCAATGCACGAGTTCTTGTATGCAATGCAAACGCACTAATCTCTTCAATGCACACCGAGTTATTGTATGTATTAGAATGAATTATCAGTTTAATGCACATCGAGTTATTTTATGCAATGCAAACGCACCAATCTCTTCAATACACGAGGTCTTTTATGCAGTGCGTTGCAATGTAAAATCACTAATCTCTTTAATGCACAACGAGTTCTTGTTTTAAATGTGTCTTTTCAATGTAAGCTTTCTTGTATGCAATGTAATTCAAAAGCATTTATATTTTTCAATGCAAACGCAATGTATTGCAATGTAAAAGCACTAATCTCTTTGATGCACACCGAGATCTTGTATTAATTGCAATGCAAAAGCACTTAAACTCTTCAATGCACGAGTTCTTGTATGCAATGCAAAAGTGATAATCTCTTCAATACACAACGAGTTCTTTTATGCAGTGCAATGCAATGCAAACGCACTAATCTCTTCAATGCACGAGTTCTTGTATGCAATGCAAAAGCGCTTATCTCTTCAAAGCATTAGACGTGCATTGCAATGCGACAGCAAATGTTTTTTATCTATTTAATATACAAGTTAGTTCCTGCATGCAATGCACTGCAACAACACGTATGTTGTGTTCTCTTTTCAATACACAACAGAATAAGCTAATTCTTGTATTGTAATGCAACACATGCATTATTTCCTTAATAAACAACGCATTAAGATAGATGGTGCAAAATAAATTATCTCTCTATTATATAACACAACATTTTTATGCAATGCATTGAAAAAAGAGCATATGTTATTCTTTAATGCATAACAGAATAATTTTGTTTTTATATCTAAACAGAGCATTTGTAGATATTGCATGCAATGCAAGAATTATGTGTTATTTCTTCAATGCAGGATGGAATGAGATATTTTTATAATGTTTCATCAGAAATTCAAATATGATTTTTTGAACATTTTTCTGCACCTGCATTCGATGAACTTGAACCTTCTATACATACTCCCAGACGTCTTCTGATGTTTCATTAGCCAGACAGTAGTCCGTATTTGCACTAAACAAGTTCAAGTATGACTTTTTGAATATGCTTTTGGCCAAAGAGTCTTTCAAACTTTAATTTTATATACATACTCATAGACTACTTCTCATGTTTTTTCAGAAGTTCAAATATGACTTTTTGAATATTTTTTCTGCCCTTGGACTCTATGAACTTGAACTTTCTACACATACTCAAACTTTAAATTTATATACACATAGACCTTCTGATGTTTCATCAGAAGTTCAAATATGACTTTTTGAATATTTTTTTCTGCCCCTGGACTCTATGAACTTGAACTTTCTACACATACTCATAGACTTCTGATATTTCATTAGCCAGAGAGTAGTCCGTATTTGAACTATACAAGTTCAAGTATGACTTTTTGAATATGGTTTTGGCCAAACAGTCTTTGAACTTTAAATGTATATACACACTTATAGACCTTCTGATGTTTCATCGGAAGCTCAAATATGATTTTTTGGAACATTTTTCTGCACCTGGATTCTATGAACTTGAACTTTCTATACATACTCACAGACTTCTTCTGATGTTTCATTAGCCAGACAGTAGTCCGTATTTGCACTATACAAGTTCAAGTATGACTTTTTGAATATGGTTTTGGCCAAAGAGTCTTTGAACTTTAAATTTATATACACACTTATAGACCTTCTGATGTTTCATCGGAAGTTCAAATATGATTTTTTGAAAAAAATTTGCCCTTGGACTCTATGAATTTGAACTTTCTACACATACTCATAGACTTCTGATATTTCATTAGCCAGAGAGTAGTCCGTATTTGAACTATACAAGTTCAAGTATGACTTTTTGAATATGTTTTTTGCCAAAGAGTCTTTGAACTTTAAATTTATATACACACTTATAGACCTTCTGATGTTTCATCGGAAGCTCAAATATGATTTTTTTGAACATTTTTCTGCACCTGGATTCTATGAACTTGAACTTTCTATACATACTCCCAGACTTCTTCTGATGTTTCATTAGCCAGACAGTAGTCCGTATTTGCACTATTACAAGTTCAAGTATGACTTTTTGAATATGTTTTTGGCCAAAGAGTCTTTGAACTTTAAATTTATATACACACTTATAGACATTCTGATGTTTCATCGGAAGTTAAAATATGACTTTTTGAAAAAATTTTGCGCTTAGACTCTATGAACTTGAACTTTCTACACATACTCATAGACTTCTGATATTTCATTAGCCAGAGAGTAGTCCGTATTTGAACTATACAAGTTCAAGTATGACTTTTTGAATATGTTTTTTGCCAAAGAGTCTTTGAACTTTAAATTTATTTACACACTTATAGACCTTCTGATGTTTCATCGGAAGCTCAAATATGATTTTTTTGAACATTTTTCTGCACCTGGATTCTATGAACTTGAACTTTCTATACATACTCCCAGACTTCTGATGTTTCATTAGCCAGACAGTAGTCCGTATTTGCACTATTACAAGTTCAAGTATGACTTTTTGAATATGTTTTTGGCCAAAGAGTCTTTGAACTTTAAATTTATATACACACTTATAGACATTCTGATGTTTCATCGGAAGTTAAAATATGACTTTTTGAAAAAATTTTGCGCTTAGACTCTATGAACTTGAACTTTCTACACATACTCATAGACTTCTGATATTTCATTAGCCAGAGAGTAGTCCGTATTTGAACTATACAAGTTCAAGTATGACTTTTTGAATATGTTTTTGGCCAAAGAGTCTTTGAACTTTAAATTTATATACACACTTATAGACCTTCTGATGTTTCATCAGAAGTTCAAATATGATTTTTTGAACATTTCTCTGCACCTGGATTCTGTGAACTTGAACTTTCTATACATACTCCCAGACTTCTTCTGATGTTTCATTAGCCAGACAGTAGTCCATATTTGCACTATACAAGTTCAAGTATGACTTTTTGAATATGTTTTTGGCCAAAGAGTCTTTGAACTTTAAATTTATATACACATAGACCTTCTGATGTTTCATCAGAAGTTCAAATATGACTTTTTGAATATTTTTTTCTGCCCCTGGACTCTATGAACTTGAACTTTCTACACATACTCATAGACTTCTGATATTTCATTAGCCAGAGAGTAGTCCGTATTTGAACTATACAAGTTCAAGTATGACTTTTTGAATATGTTTTTGGCCAAAGAGTCTTTGAACTTTAAATTTATATACACACTTATAGACCTTCTGATGTTTCATCAGTTCAAAAATGATTTTTTGAACAATTCTCTGCACCTGGATTCTGTGAACTTGAACTTTCTATACATACTCCCAAACATCTTTTGATGTTTCATTAGCCAGACAGTAGTCCGTATTTGCACTATACAAGTTCAAGTATGACTTTTTGAATATGGTTTTGGCCAAACAGTCTTTGAACTTTAAATGTATATACACACTTATAGACCTTCTGATGTTTCATCGGAAGCTCAAATATGATTTTTTGGAACATTTTTCTGCACCTGGATTCTATGAACTTGAACTTTCTATACATACTCACAGACTTCTTCTGATGTTTCATTAGCCAGACAGTAGTCCGTATTTGCACTATACAAGTTCAAGTATGACTTTTTGAATATGTTTTTGGCCAAAGAGTCTTTGAACTTTAAATTTATATACACACTTATAGACATTCTGATGTTTCATCGGAAGTTAAAATATGACTTTTTGAAAAAATTTTGCGCTTAGACTCTATGAACTTGAACTTTCTACACATACTCATAGACTTCTGATATTTCATTAGCCAGAGAGTAGTCCGTATTTGAACTATACAAGTTCAAGTATGACTTTTTGAATATGTTTTTTGCCAAAGAGTCTTTGAACTTTAAATTTATTTACACACTTATAGACCTTCTGATGTTTCATCGGAAGCTCAAATATGATTTTTTTGAACATTTTTCTGCACCTGGATTCTATGAACTTGAACTTTCTATACATACTCCCAGACTTCTGATGTTTCATTAGCCAGACAGTAGTCCGTATTTGCACTATTACAAGTTCAAGTATGACTTTTTGAATATGTTTTTGGCCAAAGAGTCTTTGAACTTTAAATTTATATACACACTTATAGACATTCTGATGTTTCATCGGAAGTTAAAATATGACTTTTTGAAAAAATTTTGCGCTTAGACTCTATGAACTTGAACTTTCTACACATACTCATAGACTTCTGATATTTCATTAGCCAGAGAGTAGTCCGTATTTGAACTATACAAGTTCAAGTATGACTTTTTGAATATGTTTTTGGCCAAAGAGTCTATGAACTTTAAATTTATATACACACTTATAGACCTTCTGATGTTTCATCAGAAGTTCAAATATGATTTTTTGAACATTTTTCTGCACCTGCATTTGATGAACTTGAACTTTCTATACATACTCCCAGACGTCTTCTGATGTTTCATTAGCCAGACAGTAGTCCGTATTTCCACTATACAAGTTCAAGTATGACTTTTTGAATATGCTTTTGGCCAAAGAGTCTTTGAACTTTAATTTTATATACATACTCATAGACTACTTCTGATGTTTTAATATGTTTAAAAAGTTCAAATATGACTTTTTGATAATTTTTCTGCCCCAGGATTCTGTGAGCTTGAACTTTTTATACATACTCACAGACTTCTGAAGTTTCTATAGCCAGACAGTGGTCTTTGAACTATACAACATTGAAGATTAATTTTATATACATACTCATAGACTCCTTCTTATGTTTTATCAGACTGAGATTAGTCCACATTTGACCTATTGAACACATTTCTGGACAAAGAATCCTCGATATTGAACTTTCTATATATACTCATAGATTCCTTCTGATGTTTCATCAGTAGTTTAAGTATGATCTTTTGAACTTATTTTTGGCCAAAGAGTCTTTGAACTTAAAATTTATATACAGACTTCTAGACCTGATGTTTCATCAGAAGTTCAAATATGACTTTTAGAAAAATTTTCTGCACCTGGATTCTATGAACTTGAACTTTCTATACATACTCACAGACTTCTGAAGTTTCTTTAGCCAGACAGTAGTCCGTATTTGCACTATACAAGATCAAGTATGAATTTTTGAATATTTTTTTGGCCAAAGAGTCTTTGAACTTTAATTTTATATACATACTCATACACTACTTATGATGATTTATCAGACTGAGATTCATCCACATTTGACCTATTGAACACATTTCTAGACAAAGGATCCTCGATATTGAACTTTCTATACATACACATTGATTCCTTCTGATATTTCATCAGTAGTTCAAGTATGAACTTTGGAACTTATTTTTGGGCAAAGAGTCTTTGAACTTCAAATCTATATACAGACTCATAGACCTTCTGATGTTTCATCAGAAGTTCAAATATGATTTTTTGAAAATTTTTCTGCACCTGCATTCGATGAACTTGAACTTTCTATACATACTCCCAGACGTCTTCTGATGTTTCATTAGCCAGACAGTAGTCCGTATTTGCACTATACAAGTTCAAGTATGACTTTTTGAATATGCTTTTGGCCAAAGAGTCTTTGAACTTTAATTTTATATACATACTCATAGACTACTTCTGATGTTTTATCAGAAGTTCAAATTTGACTTTTTGATAATTTTTCTGCCCCAGGATTCTGTGAACTTGAACTTTTTATACATACTCACAGACTTCTGAAGTTTCTATAGCCAGACAGTGGTCTTTGAACTATACAACATTGAAGATTAATTTTATATACATACTCATAGACTCCTTCTTATGTTTTATCAGACTGAGATTAGTCCACATTTGACCTATTGAACACATTTCTGGACAAAGAATCCTCGATATTGAACTTTCTATATATACTCATAGATTCCTTCTGATGTTTCATCAGTAGTTTAAGTATGAACTTTTGAACTTATTTTTGGCCAAAGAGTCTTTGAACTTAAAATTTATATACAGACTTCTAGATCTGATGTTTCATCAGAAGTTCAAATATGACTTTTTGAAAATTTTTCTGCACCTGGATTCTATAAACTTGAACTTTCTATACATACTCACAGACTTCTGAAGTTTCTTTAGCCAGACAGTAGTCCGTATTTAAACCATACAAGTTCAAGTATGACTTTTGGAATATGTTTTTGGCCAAAGAGTCTTTGAACTTTAAATATATATACAGACTTATAGACCTTTTGATGTTTCATCAGAAGTTCAAATATGACTTTTTGATAATTTTTCTGCCCCAGGATTCTGTGAACTTGAACTTTTTATACATACTCACAGACTTCTGAAGTTTCATTAGCCAGACAATAGTCCATATTTGAACTATACAACATATTTATGGCCAAAGAGTCTTTGAACTTTAAGATTATGTACATACTCATAGACTTCTGATATTTTATCAGACTGAGATTAGTCCACATTTGACCTATTGAACACATTTCTGCACAAAGAATCCTCGATATTGAACTTTCTATACATACTCATAGATTGCTTCTGATGTTTCATCAGTAGTTCAAGTATGACTTTTTGAATATGCTTTTGGCCAAAGAGTCTTTGAACTTTAATTTTATATACATACTCATAGACTACTTCTGATGTTTTATCAGAAGTTCAAATATGACTTTTTGATAATTTTTCTGCCCCAGGATTCTGTGATCTTGAACTTTTTATACATACTCACAGACTTCTGAAGTTTCTATAGCCAGACAGTGGTCTTAGAACTATACATTGAAGATTAATTTTATATACATACTCACAGACTTCTTCTGATGTTTTATCAGACTGAGATTAGTCCACATTTGACCTACTGAACCCATTTCTGTACAAAGAAACCTTGATATTGAACTTTATATACATACTCATATATTCCTTCTGATGTTTCATCAGTAGTTTAAGTATGAACTTTTGAACTTATTTTTGGCCAAAGAGTCTTTGAACTTAAAATTTATATACAGACTTCTAGATCTGATGTTTCATCAGAAGTTCAAATATGACTTTTTGAAAATTTTTCTGCACCTGGATTCTATAAACTTGAACTTTCTATACATACTCACAGACTTCTGAAGTTTCTTTAGCCAGACAGTAGTCCATATTTGCACTATACAAGATCAAGTATGAATTTTTGAATATGTTTTTGGCCAAAGAGTCTTTGAACTTTAATTTTATATACATACTCATACACTACTTATGATGATTTATCAGACTGAGATTCATCCACATTTGACGTATTGAACACATTTCTGGACAAAGGATCCTCGATATTGAACTTTCTATACATACACATTGATTCCTTCTGATATTTCATCAGTAGTTCAAGTATGAACTTTTGAACTTATTTTTGGGCAAAGAGTCTTTGAACTAAAAAATCTATATACAGACTCATAGACCTTCTGATGTTTCATCAGAAGTTCAAATATGATTTTTTGAACATTTTTCTGCACCTGCATTCGATGAACTTGAACTTTCTATACATACTCCCAGACGTCTTCTGATGTTTCATTAGCCAGACAGTAGTCCGTATTTGCACTATACAAGTTCAAGTATGACTTTTTGAATATGCTTTTGGCCAAAGAGTCTTTGAACTTTAATTTTATATACATACTCATAGACTACTTCTGATGTTTTATCAGAAGTTCAAATATGACTTTTTGATAATTTTTCTGCCCCAGGATTCTGTGATCTTGAACTTTTTATACATACTCACAGACTTCTGAAGTTTCTATAGCCAGACAGTGGTCTTAGAACTATACATTGAAGATTAATTTTATATACATACTCACAGACTTCTTCTGATGTTTTATCAGACTGAGATTAGTCCACATTTGACCTACTGAACCCATTTCTGTACAAAGAAACCTTGATATTGAACTTTCTATACATACTCATATATTCCTTCTGATGTTTCATCAGTAGTTCAAGTATGAACTTTTGAACTTATTTTTGGGCAAGGAGTTTTTGAACTTCAAATTTATATACAGACTCATAGAACTTCTGATGTTTCATCAGAAGTTGAAATATGATTTTTTTTAAACATTTCTGCACCTGGATTCTATGAACTTGAACTTTCTATACATACAGACTTCTTCTGATGTTTCATTAGCCAGACAGTAGTCCGTATTTGAACTATACAACATATTTATGGCCAAAGAGTCTGAACTTTAAGTTTATATACATACTCATAGAACCCTTCTGATGTTTCATCAGTAGTTCAAGTACGAACTTTTGAACTTATTTTTGGCCAAAGAGTCTTTGAACTTCAAATTTATATACAGACTTATAGACCTTGTGATGTTTCATCAGAAGTACAAATATGACTTATTGAAAACATTTTTTGACAATGAATCCTCTATATTGAACTTTCTATACATACTCATAGACTCCTGATGTTTTATCAGACTGAGATTCGTCCACATTTGACCTTTTGAACACATTTCTGGACAAAGAATCCTCGATATTGAACTTTCTATACATATTCATAGATTCCTCCTGATTATTCATCAGTAGTTCAATTATGACTTTTTGAATATAGTTTTGGCCAAAGAGTCTTTGAACTTTAAATTTATATACACACTTATAGACCTTCTGATGTTTCATCAAAAGTTCAAGTATGAACTTTTGAACTTATTTTTGGCCAAAGAGTCTTTGAACTTTAAATTTATATACACACTTATAGACCTTCTGATGTTTCATCAGAAGTTCAAATATGATTTTTTGAACATTTTTCTGCACCTGCATTCGATGAACTTGAACTTTCTATACATACTCCCAGACTTCTTCTGATGTTTCCTTAGCCAGACAGTGGTCAGTATTTGCACTATACAAGTTCAAGTATAACTTTTTGAATATGTTTTTGGCCAAAGAGTCTTTGAACTTTAATTTTATATACATACTCATAGACTTCTTCTGTTGTTTTATCAGACTGAGATTAGTCCACATTTGACCTACTGAACACATTTCTGTACAAAGAATCCTCGATATTGAACTTTCTATACATACTCATATATTCCTTCTGATGTTTCATCAGTAGTTCAAGTATGAACTTTTGAACTTATTTTTGGGCAAGGAGTTTTTGAACTTCAAATTTATATACAGACTCATAGAACTTCTGATGTTTCATCAGAAGTTGAAATATGATTTTTTTTAAACATTTCTGCACCTGGATTCTATGAACTTGAACTTTCTATACACACAGACTTCTTCTGATGTTTCATTAGCCAGACAGTAGTCCGTATTTGAACTATACAACATATTTATGGCCAAAGAGTCTTTGAACTTTAAGTTTATATACATACTCATAGAATCCTTCTGATGTTTCATCAGTAGTTCAAGTACGAACTTTTGAACTTATTTTTGGCCAAAGAGTCTTTGAACTTCAAATTTATATACAGACTTATAGACCTTGTGATGTTTCATCAGAAGTACAAATATGACTTATTGAAAACATTTTTTGACAAAGAATCCTCTATATTGAACTTTCTATACATACTCATAGACTCCTGATGTTTTATCAGACTGAGATTCGTCCACATTTGACCTATTAAACACATTTCTGGACAAAGAATCCTCGATATTGAACTTTCTATACATATTCATAGATTCCTCCTGATTATTCATCAGTAGTTCAAGTATGACTTTTTGAATATAGTTTTGGCCAAAGAGTCTTTGAACTTTAAATTTATATACACACTTATAGACCTTCTGATGTTTCATCAAAAGTTCAAGTATGAACTTTTGAACTTATTTTTGGCCAAAGAGTCTTTGAACTTCAAATTTATATACAGACTTATAGACCTTCTGATGTTTCATCAGAAGTTCAAATATGACTTTTTGAAAAATTTTCTGCACCTGGATTCTATGAACTTGAACTTTCTATACATACTCACAGACTTTTTCTGATGTTTCATTAGCCAGACAGTAGTCCGTATTTAAACCATACAAGTTCAAATATGATTTTTTGAATATGTTTTTTGCCAAAGAGTCTTTGAACTTTAAATTTATATACACACTTATAGACCTTCTGATGTTTCATCAGAAGTTCAAATATGATTTTTTGAACATTTTTCTGCACCTGCATTCGATGAACTTGAACTTTCTATACATACTCCCAGACTTCTTCTGATGTTTCCTTAGCCAGACAGTGGTCAGTATTTGCACTATACAAGTTCAAGTATAACTTTTTGAATATGTTTTTGGCCAAAGAGTCTTTGAACTTTAATTTTATATACATACTTATAGACTTCTTCTGATGTTTTATCAGACTGAGATTAGTCCACATTTGACCTACTGAACACATTTCTGTACAAAGAATCCTCGATATTGAACTTTCTATACATACTCATATATTCCTTCTGATGTTTCATCAGTAGTTCAAGTATGAACTTTTGAACTTATTTTTGGGCAAGGAGTTTTTGAACTTCAAATTTATATACAGACTCATAGACCTTCTGATGTTTCATCAGAAGTTGAAATATGATTTCTTTTAAACATTTCTGCACCTGGATTCTATGAACTTGAACTTTCTATACATACAGACTTCTTCTGATGTTTCATTAGCCAGACAGTAGTCCGTATTTAAACCATACAAGTTCAAATATTACTTTTTGATAATTTTTCTGCCCCAGGATTCTGTGAACTTGAACTTTTTATACATTCAGACTTCTGATGTTTCATTAGCCAGATAGTAGTCCGTATTTGCACTATACAAGTTCAAGTATGACTTTTTGAATATGTTTTTGGCCAAAGAGTCTTTGAACTTTAAATTTATATACACACTTATAGACCTTCTGATGTTTCATCAGAAGTTCAAATATGATTTTTTGAACATTTTTCTGCGCCTGGATTCTGTGAACTTGAACTTTCTATACATACTCCCAGACTTCTTCTGATATTTCATTAGCCAGACAGTAGTCCGTAGTTAAACCATACAAGTTCAAGTATGACTTTTGGAATATGTTTTTGGCCAAAGAGTCTTTGAACTTTAAATATATATACAGACTTATAGACCTTGTGATGTTTCATCAGAAGTTCAAATATGACTTTTTGATAATTTTTGTGCCCCAGGATTCTGTGAACTTGAACTTTTTATACATACTCACAGACTTCTGAAGTTTCATTAGCCAGACAATAGTCCATATTTGAACTATACAACATATTTATGGCCAAAGAGTCTTTGAACTTTAAGTTTATGTACATACTCATAGACTTCTGATGTTTTATCAGACTGAGATTATTCCACATTTGACCTATTGAACACATTTCTGGACAAAGAATCCTCGATATTGAACGTTCAATACATACTCATAGATTGCTTCTGACTTTTCATCAGTAGTTCAAGTATGAACTTTTGCACTTATTTTTGGCCAAAGAGTCTTTGAACTTCAAATTTATATACAGACTTATAGACCTTCTGATGTTTCATCAGATGTTCAAATATGACTTTTTGAATATTTTTTTCTGCCCCTGGACTCTATGAACTTGAACTTTCTACACATACTCAGACTTCTGATATTTCATTAGCCAGAGAGTAGTCCGTATTTAAACTATACAAGTTCAAGTATGACTTTTGGAATATGTTTTTGGCCAAAGAGTCTTTGAACTTTAATTTTATATACACACTTATAGACCTTCTGATGTTTTATCAGACTGAGATTAGTCCACATTTGACCTATTGAACACATTTCTGGACAAAGAATCCTCGATATTGAACGTTCAATACATACTCATAGATTGCTTCTGACGTTTCATCAGTAGTTCAAGTATGAACTTTTGCACTTATTTTTGGCCAAAGAGTCTTTGAACTTCAAATTTATATACAGACTTATAGACCTTCTGATGTTTCATGAGAAGTTCAAATATGATTTTTTTTAACCTTTTTTTGCACCTGGATTCTATGAACTTGAACTTTCTATACATACTCCCAGACTTCTTCTGATGTTTCAATAGCCAGACAGTAGTCCGTATTTGCACTATACAAGTTCAAGTATGACTTTTTGAATATGGTTTTGGCCAAAGAGTCTTTGAACTTTAAATTTATATACACACTTATAGACCTTCTCATGTTTCATCAGAAGTTCAAATATGATTTTTTGAACATTTCTCTGCACCTGGATTCTGTGAACTTGAACTTTCTATACATACTCACAGACTTCTTCTGATGTTTCATTAGCCAGACAGTAGTCCGTATTTGCACTATACAAGTTCAAGTATGACTTTTTGAATATGTTTTTGGCCAAAGAGTCTTTGAACTTTAAATTTATATACACACTTATAGACCTTCCGATTTTTCATCAGAAGTTCAAATATGACTTTTTGAATATTTTTTTCTGCCCCTGGACTCTATGAACTTGAACTTTCTACACATACTCAGACTTCTGATATTTCATTAGCCAGAGAGTAGTTTGTATTTGAACTATACAAGTTCAAGTATGACTTTTTGAATATGTATTTGGCCAAAGAGTCTTTGAACTTTAAATTTATATACACACTTATAGACCTTCTGATGTTTCATCGGAAGTTGAAATATGATTTTTATGAACATTTTTCTGCACCTGGATTCTATGAACTTGAACTTTCTATACATACCCCCAGACTTCTTCTGATGTTTCATTAGCCAGACAGTAGTCCGTATTTGCACTATTACAAGTTCAAGTATGACTTTTTGAATATGTTTTTGGCCAAACAGTCTTTGAACTTTAAATTTATATACACACTTATAGACCTTCTGATGCTTCATCAGAAGTTCAAAAATGATTTTTTGAACATTTCTCTGCACCTGGATTCTGTGAACTTGAACTTTCTATACATACTCCCAGTCTTCTTCTGATGTTTCATTAGCCAGACAGTAGTCCGTATTTGCACTATACAACTTCAAGTATGACTTTTTGAATATGTTTTTGGCCAAAGAGTCTTTGAACTTTAAATTTTTATACACACTTATAGACCTTCTGATGTTTCATCAGAAGTTCAAATATGATTTTTTGAACATTTCTCTGCACCTGGATTCTGTGAACTTGAACTTTCTATACATACGCCCAGACTTCTTCTGATGTTTCATTAGCCAGACAGTAGTCCGTATTTGCACTATACAAGTTCAAATATGACTTTTTGAATATGGTTTTGGCCAAAGAGTCTTTGAACTTTAAATTTATATACACACTTATAAACCTTCTGATGTTTCATCGGAAGTTCAAATATGACTTTTTGAAAAAATTTTGACCGTGGACTCTATGAACTTGAACTTTCTACACATACTCATAGACTTCTGATATTTCATTAGCCAGAGAGTAGTCCGTATTTGAACTATACAAGTTCAAGTATGACTTTTTGAATATGTTTTTTGCCAAAGAGTCTTTGAACTTTAAATTTATATACACACTTATAGACCTTCTGATGTTTCATCGGAAGTTCAAATATGATTTTTTTTAACCTTTTTTTGCACCTGGATTCTATGAACTTGAACTTTCTATACATACTCCCAGACTTCTTCTGATGTTTCAATAGCCAGACAGTAGTCCGTATTTGCACTATACAAGTTCAAGTATGACTTTTTGAATATGGTTTTGGCCAAAGAGTCTTTGAACTTTAAATTTATATACACACTTATAGACCTTCTCATGTTTCATCAGAAGTTCAAATATGATTTTTTGAACATTTTTCTGCACCTGCATTCGATGAACTTGAACTTTCTATACATACTCCCAGACTTCTTCTGATGTTTCCTTAGCCAGACAGTGGTCAGTATTTGCACTATACAAGTTCAAGTATAACTTTTTGAATATGTTTTTGGCCAAAGAGTCTTTGAACTTTAATTTTATATACATACTCATAGACTTCTTCTGTTGTTTTATCAGACTGAGATTAGTCCACATTTGACCTACTGAACACATTTCTGTACAAAGAATCCTCGATATTGAACTTTCTATACATACTCATATATTCCTTCTGATGTTTCATCAGTAGTTCAAGTATGAACTTTTGAACTTATTTTTGGGCAAGGAGTTTTTGAACTTCAAATTTATATACAGACTCATAGAACTTCTGATGTTTCATCAGAAGTTGAAATATGATTTTTTTTAAACATTTCTGCACCTGGATTCTATGAACTTGAACTTTCTATACACACAGACTTCTTCTGATGTTTCATTAGCCAGACAGTAGTCCGTATTTGAACTATACAACATATTTATGGCCAAAGAGTCTTTGAACTTTAAGTTTATATACATACTCATAGAATCCTTCTGATGTTTCATCAGTAGTTCAAGTACGAACTTTTGAACTTATTTTTGGCCAAAGAGTCTTTGAACTTCAAATTTATATACAGACTTATAGACCTTGTGATGTTTCATCAGAAGTACAAATATGACTTATTGAAAACATTTTTTGACAAAGAATCCTCTATATTGAACTTTCTATACATACTCATAGACTCCTGATGTTTTATCAGACTGAGATTCGTCCACATTTGACCTATTAAACACATTTCTGGACAAAGAATCCTCGATATTGAACTTTCTATACATATTCATAGATTCCTCCTGATTATTCATCAGTAGTTCAAGTATGACTTTTTGAATATAGTTTTGGCCAAAGAGTCTTTGAACTTTAAATTTATATACACACTTATAGACCTTCTGATGTTTCATCAAAAGTTCAAGTATGAACTTTTGAACTTATTTTTGGCCAAAGAGTCTTTGAACTTCAAATTTATATACAGACTTATAGACCTTCTGATGTTTCATCAGAAGTTCAAATATGACTTTTTGAAAAATTTTCTGCACCTGGATTCTATGAACTTGAACTTTCTATACATACTCACAGACTTTTTCTGATGTTTCATTAGCCAGACAGTAGTCCGTATTTAAACCATACAAGTTCAAATATGATTTTTTGAATATGTTTTTTGCCAAAGAGTCTTTGAACTTTAAATTTATATACACACTTATAGACCTTCTGATGTTTCATCAGAAGTTCAAATATGATTTTTTGAACATTTTTCTGCACCTGCATTCGATGAACTTGAACTTTCTATACATACTCCCAGACTTCTTCTGATGTTTCCTTAGCCAGACAGTGGTCAGTATTTGCACTATACAAGTTCAAGTATAACTTTTTGAATATGTTTTTGGCCAAAGAGTCTTTGAACTTTAATTTTATATACATACTTATAGACTTCTTCTGATGTTTTATCAGACTGAGATTAGTCCACATTTGACCTACTGAACACATTTCTGTACAAAGAATCCTCGATATTGAACTTTCTATACATACTCATATATTCCTTCTGATGTTTCATCAGTAGTTCAAGTATGAACTTTTGAACTTATTTTTGGGCAAGGAGTTTTTGAACTTCAAATTTATATACAGACTCATAGACCTTCTGATGTTTCATCAGAAGTTGAAATATGATTTCTTTTAAACATTTCTGCACCTGGATTCTATGAACTTGAACTTTCTATACATACAGACTTCTTCTGATGTTTCATTAGCCAGACAGTAGTCCGTATTTAAACCATACAAGTTCAAATATTACTTTTTGATAATTTTTCTGCCCCAGGATTCTGTGAACTTGAACTTTTTATACATTCAGACTTCTGATGTTTCATTAGCCAGATAGTAGTCCGTATTTGCACTATACAAGTTCAAGTATGACTTTTTGAATATGTTTTTGGCCAAAGAGTCTTTGAACTTTAAATTTATATACACACTTATAGACCTTCTGATGTTTCATCAGAAGTTCAAATATGATTTTTTGAACATTTTTCTGCGCCTGGATTCTGTGAACTTGAACTTTCTATACATACTCCCAGACTTCTTCTGATATTTCATTAGCCAGACAGTAGTCCGTAGTTAAACCATACAAGTTCAAGTATGACTTTTGGAATATGTTTTTGGCCAAAGAGTCTTTGAACTTTAAATATATATACAGACTTATAGACCTTGTGATGTTTCATCAGAAGTTCAAATATGACTTTTTGATAATTTTTGTGCCCCAGGATTCTGTGAACTTGAACTTTTTATACATACTCACAGACTTCTGAAGTTTCATTAGCCAGACAATAGTCCATATTTGAACTATACAACATATTTATGGCCAAAGAGTCTTTGAACTTTAAGTTTATGTACATACTCATAGACTTCTGATGTTTTATCAGACTGAGATTATTCCACATTTGACCTATTGAACACATTTCTGGACAAAGAATCCTCGATATTGAACGTTCAATACATACTCATAGATTGCTTCTGACTTTTCATCAGTAGTTCAAGTATGAACTTTTGCACTTATTTTTGGCCAAAGAGTCTTTGAACTTCAAATTTATATACAGACTTATAGACCTTCTGATGTTTCATCAGATGTTCAAATATGACTTTTTGAATATTTTTTTCTGCCCCTGGACTCTATGAACTTGAACTTTCTACACATACTCAGACTTCTGATATTTCATTAGCCAGAGAGTAGTCCGTATTTAAACTATACAAGTTCAAGTATGACTTTTGGAATATGTTTTTGGCCAAAGAGTCTTTGAACTTTAATTTTATATACACACTTATAGACCTTCTGATGTTTTATCAGACTGAGATTAGTCCACATTTGACCTATTGAACACATTTCTGGACAAAGAATCCTCGATATTGAACGTTCAATACATACTCATAGATTGCTTCTGACGTTTCATCAGTAGTTCAAGTATGAACTTTTGCACTTATTTTTGGCCAAAGAGTCTTTGAACTTCAAATTTATATACAGACTTATAGACCTTCTGATGTTTCATGAGAAGTTCAAATATGATTTTTTTTAACCTTTTTTTGCACCTGGATTCTATGAACTTGAACTTTCTATACATACTCCCAGACTTCTTCTGATGTTTCAATAGCCAGACAGTAGTCCGTATTTGCACTATACAAGTTCAAGTATGACTTTTTGAATATGGTTTTGGCCAAAGAGTCTTTGAACTTTAAATTTATATACACACTTATAGACCTTCTCATGTTTCATCAGAAGTTCAAATATGATTTTTTGAACATTTCTCTGCACCTGGATTCTGTGAACTTGAACTTTCTATACATACTCACAGACTTCTTCTGATGTTTCATTAGCCAGACAGTAGTCCGTATTTGCACTATACAAGTTCAAGTATGACTTTTTGAATATGTTTTTGGCCAAAGAGTCTTTGAACTTTAAATTTATATACACACTTATAGACCTTCCGATTTTTCATCAGAAGTTCAAATATGACTTTTTGAATATTTTTTTCTGCCCCTGGACTCTATGAACTTGAACTTTCTACACATACTCAGACTTCTGATATTTCATTAGCCAGAGAGTAGTTTGTATTTGAACTATACAAGTTCAAGTATGACTTTTTGAATATGTATTTGGCCAAAGAGTCTTTGAACTTTAAATTTATATACACACTTATAGACCTTCTGATGTTTCATCGGAAGTTGAAATATGATTTTTATGAACATTTTTCTGCACCTGGATTCTATGAACTTGAACTTTCTATACATACCCCCAGACTTCTTCTGATGTTTCATTAGCCAGACAGTAGTCCGTATTTGCACTATTACAAGTTCAAGTATGACTTTTTGAATATGTTTTTGGCCAAACAGTCTTTGAACTTTAAATTTATATACACACTTATAGACCTTCTGATGCTTCATCAGAAGTTCAAAAATGATTTTTTGAACATTTCTCTGCACCTGGATTCTGTGAACTTGAACTTTCTATACATACTCCCAGTCTTCTTCTGATGTTTCATTAGCCAGACAGTAGTCCGTATTTGCACTATACAACTTCAAGTATGACTTTTTGAATATGTTTTTGGCCAAAGAGTCTTTGAACTTTAAATTTTTATACACACTTATAGACCTTCTGATGTTTCATCAGAAGTTCAAATATGATTTTTTGAACATTTCTCTGCACCTGGATTCTGTGAACTTGAACTTTCTATACATACGCCCAGACTTCTTCTGATGTTTCATTAGCCAGACAGTAGTCCGTATTTGCACTATACAAGTTCAAATATGACTTTTTGAATATGGTTTTGGCCAAAGAGTCTTTGAACTTTAAATTTATATACACACTTATAAACCTTCTGATGTTTCATCGGAAGTTCAAATATGACTTTTTGAAAAAATTTTGACCGTGGACTCTATGAACTTGAACTTTCTACACATACTCATAGACTTCTGATATTTCATTAGCCAGAGAGTAGTCCGTATTTGAACTATACAAGTTCAAGTATGACTTTTTGAATATGTTTTTTGCCAAAGAGTCTTTGAACTTTAAATTTATATACACACTTATAGACCTTCTGATGTTTCATCGGAAGTTCAAATATGATTTTTTTTAACCTTTTTTTGCACCTGGATTCTATGAACTTGAACTTTCTATACATACTCCCAGACTTCTTCTGATGTTTCAATAGCCAGACAGTAGTCCGTATTTGCACTATACAAGTTCAAGTATGACTTTTTGAATATGGTTTTGGCCAAAGAGTCTTTGAACTTTAAATTTATATACACACTTATAGACCTTCTCATGTTTCATCAGAAGTTCAAATATGATTTTTTGAACATTTCTCTGCACCTGGATTCTGTGAACTTGAACTTTCTATACATACTCACAGACTTCTTCTGATGTTTCATTAGCCAGACAGTAGTCCGTATTTGCACTATACAAGTTCAAGTATGACTTTTTGAATATGTTTTTGGCCAAAGAGTCTTTGAACTTTAAATTTATATACACACTTATAGACCTTCCGATATTTCATCAGAAGTTCAAATATGACTTTTTGAATATTTTTTTCTGCCCCTGGACTCTATGAACTTGAACTTTCTACACATACTCAGACTTCTGATATTTCATTAGCCAGAGAGTAGTCCGTATTTGCACTATACAAGTTCAAGTATGACTTTTTGAATATGTATTTGGCCAAAGAGTCTTTGAACTTTAAATTTATATACACACTTATAGACCTTCTGATGTTTCATCGGAAGTTGAAATATGATTTTTATGAACATTTTTCTGCACCTGGATTCTATGAACTTGAACTTTCTATACATACCCCCAGACTTCTTCTGATGTTTCATTAGCCAGACAGTAATCCGTATTTGCACTATTACAAGTTCAAGTATGACTTTTTGAATATGGTTTTGGCCAAAGAGTCTTTGAACTTTAAATTTATATACACACTTATAGACCTTCTGATGTTTCATCGGAAGTTCAAATATGACTTTTGGAAAAAAATTTGACCGTGGACTCTATGAACTTGAACTTTCTACACATACTCATAGACTTCTGATATTTCATTAGCCAGAGAGTAGTCCGTATTTGAACTATACAAGTTCAAGTATGACTTTTTGAATATGGTTTTGGCCAAAGAGTCTTTGAACTTTAAATTTATATACACACTTATAGACCTTCTCATGTTTCATCAGAAGTTCAAATATGATTTTTTGAACATTTCTCTGCACCTGGATTCTGTGAACTTGAACTTTCTATACATACTCACAGACTTCTTCTGATGTTTCATTAGCCAGACAGTAGTCCCGTATTTGCACTATACAAGTTCAAGTATGACTTTTTGAATATGTTTTTGGCCAAAGAGTCTTTGAACTTTAAATTTATATACACACTTATAGACCTTCTGATGTTTCATCAGAAGTTCAAATATGATTTTTTGAATATTTTTCTGCGCCTGGATTCTGTGAACTTGAACTTTCTATACATACTCCCAGACTTCTTCTGATATTTCATTAGCCAGACAGTAGTCCGTAGTTAAACCATACAAGTTCAAGTATGACTTTTGGAATATGTTTTTGGCCAAAGAGTCTTTGAACTTTAAATATATATACAGACTTATAGACCTTGTGATGTTTCATCAGAAGTTCAAATATGACTTTTTGATAATTTTTGTGCCCCAGGATTCTGTGAACTTGAACTTTTTATACATACTCACAGACTTCTGAAGTTTCATTAGCCAGACAATAGTCCATATTTGAACTATACAATATATTTATGGCCAAAGAGTCTTTGAACTTTAAGTTTATGTAAATACTCATAGACTTCTGATGTTTTATCAGACTGAGATTATTCCACATTTGACCTATTGAACACATTTCTGTACAAAGAATCCTCGATATTGAACGTTCAATACATACTCATAGATTGCTTCTGACGTTTCATCAGTAGTTCAAGTATGAACTTTTGCACTTATTTTTGGCCAAAGAGTCTTTGAACTTCAAATTTATATACAGACTTATAGACCTTCTGATGTTTCATCAGATGTTCAAATATGACTTTTTGAATATTTTTTTCTGCCCCTGGACTCTATGAACTTGAAATTTCTACACATACTCAGACTTCTGATATTTCATTAGCCAGAGAGTAGTCCGTATTTAAACTATACAAGTTCAAGTATGACTTTTGGAATATGTTTTTGGCCAAAGAGTCTTTGAACTTTAATTTTATATACACACTTATAGACCTTCTGATGTTTTATCAGACTGAGATTAGTCCACATTTGACCTATTGAACACATTTCTGGACAAAGAATCCTCGATATTGAACGTTCAATACATACTCATAGATTGCTTCTGACGTTTCATCAGTAGTTCAAGTATGAACTTTTGCACTTATTTTTGGCCAAAGAGTCTTTGAACTTCAAATTTATATACAGACTTATAGACCTTCTGATGTTTCATGAGAAGTTCAAATATGATTTTTTGAACATTTTTCTGCCCCAGGATTCTGGGAACTTGAACTTTCTATACATACTCCCAGACTTCTTCTGATGTTTCATTAGCCAGACAGTAGTCCGTATTTGCACTATACAAGTTCAAGTATGACTTTTTGAATATGGTTTTGGCCAAAGAGTCTTTGAACTTTAAATTTATATACACACTTATAGACCTTCTCATGTTTCATCAGAAGTTCAAATATGACTTTTTGAATATTTTTTCTGCCCCTGGACTCTATGAACTTGAACTTTCTACACATACTCAGACTTCTGATATTTCATTAGCCAGAGAGTAGTCCGTATTTGAACTATACAAGTTCAAGCATGACTTTTTGAATATGTATTTGGCCAAAGAGTCTTTGAACTTTAAATTTATATACACACTTATAGACCTTCTGATGTTTCATCGGCAGTTCTAATATGACTTTTTTTTTTAATTTTGCCCTTGGACTCTATGAACTTGAACTTTCTACACATACTCCCAGACTTCTTCGGATGTTTCATTAGCCAGACAGTAGTCCGTATTTGTATTATACAAGTTCAAGTATGACTTTTTGAATATGGTTTTGGCCAAAGAGTCTTTGAACTTTAAATTTATATATACACACTTATAGACCTTCTGATGTTTCATCAGAAGTTCAAATATGACTTTTTGAATATTTTTTTCTGCCCCTGGACTCTATGAACTTGAACTTTCTACTAATACTCAGACTTCTGATATTTTATTAGCCAGACAGTAGTCCGTATTAACTATACAAGTTCAAGTATGACTTTTGGAATATGTTTTTGGCCAAAGAGTCTTTGAACTTCAAATTTATATACAGACTTATAGACCTTCTGATGTTTCATGAGAAGTTCAAATATGATTTTTTTTAACCTTTTTTTGCACCTGGATTCTATGAACTTGAACTTTCTATACATACTCCCAGACTTCTTCTGATGTTTCAATAGCCAGACAGTAGTCCGTATTTGCACTATACAAGTTCAAGTATGACTTTTTGAATATGGTTTTGGCCAAAGAGTCTTTGAACTTTAAATTTATATACACACTTATAGACCTTCTCATGTTTCATCAGAAGTTCAAATATGATTTTTTGAACATTTCTCTGCACCTGGATTCTGTGAACTTGAACTTTCTATACATACTCACAGACTTCTTCTGATGTTTCATTAGCCAGACAGTAGTCCGTATTTGCACTATACAAGTTCAAGTATGACTTTTTGAATATGTTTTTGGCCAAAGAGTCTTTGAACTTTAAATTTATATACACACTTATAGACCTTCCGATTTTTCATCAGAAGTTCAAATATGACTTTTTGAATATTTTTTTCTGCCCCTGGACTCTATGAACTTGAACTTTCTACACATACTCAGACTTCTGATATTTCATTAGCCAGAGAGTAGTTTGTATTTGAACTATACAAGTTCAAGTATGACTTTTTGAATATGTATTTGGCCAAAGAGTCTTTGAACTTTAAATTTATATACACACTTATAGACCTTCTGATGTATCATCGGAAGTTGAAATATGATTTTTATGAACATTTTTCTGCACCTGGATTCTATGAACTTGAACTTTCTATACATACCCCCAGACTTCTTCTGATGTTTCATTAGCCAGACAGTAGTCCGTATTTGCACTATTACAAGTTCAAGTATGACTTTTTGAATATGTTTTTGGCCAAACAGTCTTTGAACTTTAAATTTATATACACACTTATAGACCTTCTGATGCTTCATCAGAAGTTCAAAAATGATTTTTTGAACATTTCTCTGCACCTGGATTCTGTGAACTTGAACTTTCTATACATACTCCCAGTCTTCTTCTGATGTTTCATTAGCCAGACAGTAGTCCGTATTTGCACTATACAACTTCAAGTATGACTTTTTGAATATGTTTTTGGCCAAAGAGTCTTTGAACTTTAAATTTTTATACACACTTATAGACCTTCTGATGTTTCATCAGAAGTTCAAATATGATTTTTTGAACATTTCTCTGCACCTGGATTCTGTGAACTTGAACTTTCTATACATACGCCCAGACTTCTTCTGATGTTTCATTAGCCAGACAGTAGTCCGTATTTGCACTATACAAGTTCAAATATGACTTTTTGAATATGGTTTTGGCCAAAGAGTCTTTGAACTTTAAATTTATATACACACTTATAAACCTTCTGATGTTTCATCGGAAGTTCAAATATGACTTTTTGAAAAAATTTTGACCGTGGACTCTATGAACTTGAACTTTCTACACATACTCATAGACTTCTGATATTTCATTAGCCAGAGAGTAGTCCGTATTTGAACTATACAAGTTCAAGTATGACTTTTTGAATATGTTTTTTGCCAAAGAGTCTTTGAACTTTAAATTTATATACACACTTATAGACCTTCTGATGTTTCATCGGAAGTTCAAATATGATTTTTTTTAACCTTTTTTTGCACCTGGATTCTATGAACTTGAACTTTCTATACATACTCCCAGACTTCTTCTGATGTTTCAATAGCCAGACAGTAGTCCGTATTTGCACTATACAAGTTCAAGTATGACTTTTTGAATATGGTTTTGGCCAAAGAGTCTTTGAACTTTAAATTTATATACACACTTATAGACCTTCTCATGTTTCATCAGAAGTTCAAATATGATTTTTTGAACATTTCTCTGCACCTGGATTCTGTGAACTTGAACTTTCTATACATACTCACAGACTTCTTCTGATGTTTCATTAGCCAGACAGTAGTCCGTATTTGCACTATACAAGTTCAAGTATGACTTTTTGAATATGTTTTTGGCCAAAGAGTCTTTGAACTTTAAATTTATATACACACTTATAGACCTTCCGATTTTTCATCAGAAGTTCAAATATGACTTTTTGAATATTTTTTTCTGCCCCTGGACTCTATGAACTTGAACTTTCTACACATACTCAGACTTCTGATATTTCATTAGCCAGAGAGTAGTTTGTATTTGAACTATACAAGTTCAAGTATGACTTTTTGAATATGTATTTGGCCAAAGAGTCTTTGAACTTTAAATTTATATACACACTTATAGACCTTCTGATGTATCATCGGAAGTTGAAATATGATTTTTATGAACATTTTTCTGCACCTGGATTCTATGAACTTGAACTTTCTATACATACCCCCAGACTTCTTCTGATGTTTCATTAGCCAGACAGTAGTCCGTATTTGCACTATTACAAGTTCAAGTATGACTTTTTGAATATGTTTTTGGCCAAACAGTCTTTGAACTTTAAATTTATATACACACTTATAGACCTTCTGATGCTTCATCAGAAGTTCAAAAATGATTTTTTGAACATTTCTCTGCACCTGGATTCTGTGAACTTGAACTTTCTATACATACTCCCAGTCTTCTTCTGATGTTTCATTAGCCAGACAGTAGTCCGTATTTGCACTATACAACTTCAAGTATGACTTTTTGAATATGTTTTTGGCCAAAGAGTCTTTGAACTTTAAATTTTTATACACACTTATAGACCTTCTGATGTTTCATCAGAAGTTCAAATATGATTTTTTGAACATTTCTCTGCACCTGGATTCTGTGAACTTGAACTTTCTATACATACGCCCAGACTTCTTCTGATGTTTCATTAGCCAGACAGTAGTCCGTATTTGCACTATACAAGTTCAAATATGACTTTTTGAATATGGTTTTGGCCAAAGAGTCTTTGAACTTTAAATTTATATACACACTTATAAACCTTCTGATGTTTCATCGGAAGTTCAAATATGACTTTTTGAAAAAATTTTGACCGTGGACTCTATGAACTTGAACTTTCTACACATACTCATAGACTTCTGATATTTCATTAGCCAGAGAGTAGTCCGTATTTGAACTATACAAGTTCAAGTATGACTTTTTGAATATGTTTTTTGCCAAAGAGTCTTTGAACTTTAAATTTATATACACACTTATAGACCTTCTGATGTTTCATCGGAAGTTCAAATATGATTTTTTTTAACCTTTTTTTGCACCTGGATTCTATGAACTTGAACTTTCTATACATACTCCCAGACTTCTTCTGATGTTTCAATAGCCAGACAGTAGTCCGTATTTGCACTATACAAGTTCAAGTATGACTTTTTGAATATGGTTTTGGCCAAAGAGTCTTTGAACTTTAAATTTATATACACACTTATAGACCTTCTCATGTTTCATCAGAAGTTCAAATATGATTTTTTGAACATTTCTCTGCACCTGGATTCTGTGAACTTGAACTTTCTATACATACTCACAGACTTCTTCTGATGTTTCATTAGCCAGACAGTAGTCCGTATTTGCACTATACAAGTTCAAGTATGACTTTTTGAATATGTTTTTGGCCAAAGAGTCTTTGAACTTTAAATTTATATACACACTTATAGACCTTCCGATATTTCATCAGAAGTTCAAATATGACTTTTTGAATATTTTTTTCTGCCCCTGGACTCTATGAACTTGAACTTTCTACACATACTCAGACTTCTGATATTTCATTAGCCAGAGAGTAGTCCGTATTTGCACTATACAAGTTCAAGTATGACTTTTTGAATATGTATTTGGCCAAAGAGTCTTTGAACTTTAAATTTATATACACACTTATAGACCTTCTGATGTTTCATCGGAAGTTGAAATATGATTTTTATGAACATTTTTCTGCACCTGGATTCTATGAACTTGAACTTTCTATACATACCCCCAGACTTCTTCTGATGTTTCATTAGCCAGACAGTAATCCGTATTTGCACTATTACAAGTTCAAGTATGACTTTTTGAATATGGTTTTGGCCAAAGAGTCTTTGAACTTTAAATTTATATACACACTTATAGACCTTCTGATGTTTCATCGGAAGTTCAAATATGACTTTTGGAAAAAATTTTGACCGTGGACTCTATGAACTTGAACTTTCTACACATACTCATAGACTTCTGATATTTCATTAGCCAGAGAGTAGTCCGTATTTGAACTATACAAGTTCAAGTATGACTTTTTGAATATGGTTTTGGCCAAAGAGTCTTTGAACTTTAAATTTATATACACACTTATAGACCTTCTCATGTTTCATCAGAAGTTCAAATATGATTTTTTGAACATTTCTCTGCACCTGGATTCTGTGAACTTGAACTTTCTATACATACTCACAGACTTCTTCTGATGTTTCATTAGCCAGACAGTAGTCCCGTATTTGCACTATACAAGTTCAAGTATGACTTTTTGAATATGTTTTTGGCCAAAGAGTCTTTGAACTTTAAATTTATATACACACTTATAGACCTTCTGATGTTTCATCAGAAGTTCAAATATGATTTTTTGAATATTTTTCTGCGCCTGGATTCTGTGAACTTGAACTTTCTATACATACTCCCAGACTTCTTCTGATATTTCATTAGCCAGACAGTAGTCCGTAGTTAAACCATACAAGTTCAAGTATGACTTTTGGAATATGTTTTTGGCCAAAGAGTCTTTGAACTTTAAATATATATACAGACTTATAGACCTTGTGATGTTTCATCAGAAGTTCAAATATGACTTTTTGATAATTTTTGTGCCCCAGGATTCTGTGAACTTGAACTTTTTATACATACTCACAGACTTCTGAAGTTTTATTAGCCAGACAATAGTCCATATTTGAACTATACAATATATTTATGGCCAAAGAGTCTTTGAACTTTAAGTTTATGTAAATACTCATAGACTTCTGATGTTTTATCAGACTGAGATTATTCCACATTTGACCTATTGAACACATTTCTGTACAAAGAATCCTCGATATTGAACGTTCAATACATACTCATAGATTGCTTCTGACGTTTCATCAGTAGTTCAAGTATGAACTTTTGCACTTATTTTTGGCCAAAGAGTCTTTGAACTTCAAATTTATATACAGACTTATAGACCTTCTGATGTTTCATCAGATGTTCAAATATGACTTTTTGAATATTTTTTTCTGCCCCTGGACTCTATGAACTTGAAATTTCTACACATACTCAGACTTCTGATATTTCATTAGCCAGAGAGTAGTCCGTATTTAAACTATACAAGTTCAAGTATGACTTTTGGAATATGTTTTTGGCCAAAGAGTCTTTGAACTTTAATTTTATATACACACTTATAGACCTTCTGATGTTTTATCAGACTGAGATTAGTCCACATTTGACCTATTGAACACATTTCTGGACAAAGAATCCTCGATATTGAACGTTCAATACATACTCATAGATTGCTTCTGACGTTTCATCAGTAGTTCAAGTATGAACTTTTGCACTTATTTTTGGCCAAAGAGTCTTTGAACTTCAAATTTATATACAGACTTATAGACCTTCTGATGTTTCATGAGAAGTTCAAATATGATTTTTTGAACATTTTTCTGCCCCAGGATTCTGGGAACTTGAACTTTCTATACATACTCCCAGACTTCTTCTGATGTTTCATTAGCCAGACAGTAGTCCGTATTTGCACTATACAAGTTCAAGTATGACTTTTTGAATATGGTTTTGGCCAAAGAGTCTTTGAACTTTAAATTTATATACACACTTATAGACCTTCTCATGTTTCATCAGAAGTTCAAATATGACTTTTTGAATATTTTTTCTGCCCCTGGACTCTATGAACTTGAACTTTCTACACATACTCAGACTTCTGATATTTCATTAGCCAGAGAGTAGTCCGTATTTGAACTATACAAGTTCAAGCATGACTTTTTGAATATGTATTTGGCCAAAGAGTCTTTGAACTTTAAATTTATATACACACTTATAGACCTTCTGATGTTTCATCGGCAGTTCTAATATGACTTTTTTTTTTAATTTTGCCCTTGGACTCTATGAACTTGAACTTTCTACACATACTCCCAGACTTCTTCGGATGTTTCATTAGCCAGACAGTAGTCCGTATTTGTATTATACAAGTTCAAGTATGACTTTTTGAATATGGTTTTGGCCAAAGAGTCTTTGAACTTTAAATTTATATATACACACTTATAGACCTTCTGATGTTTCATCAGAAGTTCAAATATGACTTTTTGAATATTTTTTTCTGCCCCTGGACTCTATGAACTTGAACTTTCTACTAATACTCAGACTTCTGATATTTTATTAGCCAGACAGTAGTCCGTATTAACTATACAAGTTCAAGTATGACTTTTGGAATATGTTTTTGGCCAAAGAGTCTTTGAACTTTAAATTTATATATACACACTTATAGACCTTGTGATGTTTCATCAGAAGTTCAAATATGACTTTTTGACAATTTTTCTGCCCCAGGATTCTGTGAACTTGAACTTTTTATACATACTCACAGACTTCTGATGAGAGTTGTCCGTACTTGCACTATACAAGTTCAAGTATGACTTTTGGAATATGTTTTTGGCCAAAGAGTCTTTGAACTTTAAATATATATACAGACTTATAGACCTTGTGATGTTTTATCAGAAGTTCAAATATGACTTTTTGATAATTTTTGTGCCCCAGGATTCTGTGAACTTGAACTTTTTATACATACTCACAGACTTCGGAAGTTTCATTAGCCAGACAATAGTCCATATTTGAACTATACAATATATTTATGGCCAAAGAGTCTTTGAACTTTAAGTTTATGTACATACTCACAGACTTCTGATGTTTCATTAGCCAGACAATAGTCCATATTTGAACTATACAATATATTTATGGCCAAAGAGTCTTTGAACTTTAAGTTTATGTACATACTCATAGACTTCTGATGTTTTATCAGACTGAGATTATTCCACATTTGACCTATTGAACACATTTCTGGACAAAGAATCCTCGATATTGAACGTTCAATACATACTCATAGATTGCTTCTGACGTTTCATCAGTAGTTCAAGTATGAACTTTTGCACTTATTTTTGGCCAAAGAGTCTTTGAACTTCAAATTTATATACAGACTTATAGACCTTCTGATGTTTCATCAGATGTTCAAATATGACTTTTTGAATATTTTTTTCTGCCCCTGGACTCTATGAACTTGAACTTTCTACACATTCTCAGACTTCTGATATTTCATTAGCCAGAGAGTAGTCCGTATTTAAACTATACAAGTTCAAGTATGACTTTTGGAATATGTTTTTGGCCAAAGAGTCTTTGAACTTTAATTTTATATAGACACTTATAGACCTTCTGATGTTTTATCAGACTGAGATTAGTCCACATTTGACCTATTGAACACATTTCTGGACAAAGAATCCTCGATATTGAACGTTCAATACATACTCATAGATTGCTTCTGACGTTTCATCAGTAGTTCAAGTATGAACTTTTGCACTTATTTTTGGCCAAAGAGTCTTTGAACTTCAAATTTATATACAGACTTATAGACCTTCTGATGTTTCATGAGAAGTTCAAATATGATTTTTGGAAAAATTTTCTGCCCCAGGTTTCTGGGAACTTGAACTTTTTATACATACTCACAGACTTCTGAAGTTTCATTAGCCAGACAATAGTCCATACTTGAACTATACAACATATTTATGGCCAAAGAGTCTTTGAACTTTAAGTTTATGTACATACTTATAGACTCCTTCTGATGTTTCATCAGTAGTTCAAGTATGAACTTTTGAACTTATTTTTGGCCAAAGAGTCTTTGAACTTCAAATTTATATACAGACTTATAGACCTTGTGATGTTTCATCAGAAGTACAAATATGACTTATTGAAAACATTTTTGGACAAAGAATCCTCTATATTGAACTTTCTATACATATTTATAGATTCCTTCTGATTATTCATCAGTAGTTCAAGTATGACTTTTTGAATATAGTTTTGGCCAAAGAGTCTTTGAACTTTAACTTTATAAACAGACTCATATACTTCTGATGTTTTTTTTTCTTCTGAGTAGTCCACATTTGACCTAGTGTAACACATTTCTGGACAAAGAATCTGTTTGAGTGTCTTAAATATCTCGCTGTAATACCAGGTACTGTGAGCATGTTAGTTCCAATGCAAAAGCACTAATATCTTCAATACACACCGTTTCGTGTATGTATTAGAATGCAAAAGCACTGATCTTTTTAATGCACAACGAGTTCTTGTATGCAGTGCAATGCAATGTAAAAGCACTTTTCTCTTTAATGCACAAGGAGTATGCAGTACAAACGCACTAATCTCTGCAATGCACGAGTTCTTATATGCAATGCAAAGCATGTATCTCTTCAATGCACAACTTCTTGTATGCAATGCAAAAGCACTAATCTCTTCAATGCACAGCGAATTTTTGTATGCATTGCAATTCAAAAAACTAATCTCATAATTTCACAACGAGTTTTTGTATGTAATGCAAAAGCATGTGTCTTTTCAATGTAAGCTTGCTTGTATGCAATGTAATTCAAAAGCACTTATATTTTTCAATGCAAACGCACTAATCTTTTCAATGCACAACGACTTATTGGATGCATTGCAATTTAAAAGCAATAATCTCTTTGATGCACAACGAGTTCTTGGATTAATTGCAATGCAAAGGCACTAATCTCTTCAATGCACGAGTTCTTGTATGCAATGCAAAAGCACTAATCTCTTCAATGCACGAGTTCTTGTATGTATTAGAATGTTCTTGTATCGATTTCTTGTATGCAATGAAAAGCACTAATCTCTTTAATACACCGAGTTTCGTGTATGTATTAGAATGCAAAAGCACTGATCATTTTAATCCACAACGAGTTCTTGCAATGCAAAAGCATTTTTCTCTTTAATGCACAAGGAGTATACAGTGCAAACGCACTAATCTCTGCAATGCACGAATTCTTATATGCAATGCAAAGTACGTATCTCTTTAATGCACGAGTTCTTGTATGCAATGCAATGCAAAGCGCTTATCTCTTTAATGCTATTGTATGCAACGCAAACACACTAATCTCTTCAATGCACAGCGAACTCTTGTATCAAATGCAATGTAAAAGGACTTAACTCTATCAATGCACGAGTTCTTGTATGCAATGCAAAAGCGCTAATCTCTTCAATGCAAAACAAGTTCTTGTATGCAGTGCAATGCAATGCAAAAGCTCTTATCTCTTCAATTCACAGCGAGCTCTTGTATGAAATGCAATGCAAAATAACTTATCTCTTTAATGCACAACGAGTTTTTGTATGCATTGCAATTCAAAAGCACTAATCTCCTAATTTCACAACAAGTTTTTGTATGCAATGCAATGCAACAGCACTTATCTTTTTAATGCACAACGAGTTTTGTATGCAATGCAAAAAGCACAAATCGCTTCAATGCGCAAAGAGTTTTTGTACGCATTGCAATTCAAAAGCACTAATCTCATGTGTCTTTTCAATGTAAGCTTTCTTGTATGCAATGTAATTCAAAAGCACTTATATTTTTCAGTGCAAACGAACTAATCTCTTCAATGCACAACGAGATATTGGATGCATTGCAATATAAAAGCACTAATCTCTTTGATGCACAACGAGTTATTGTATTATTTGCAATGCAAAAAGCACTAATCTCTTTAATGCACAACAAGTTATTGGATGCAATGTAATGTAAAAGCACTAATCTCTTTAATGCACAACGAGTTCTTGTATTAATTGCAATGCAAAAGCACTAATCTCTTCAATGCACGAGTTCTTGTATGCAATGCAAACGCACTAATCTCTTCAATGCACAACGAGTTATTGGATGCATTGCAATGTAAAAGCACTAATCTCTTTAATGCACACCGAGTTCTTGTATGTATTAGAATGAATTATCAGTTTAATGCACATCGAGTTCTTTTATGCAATGCAAACGCACTAATCTTTTCAATACACGAGTTCTTTTATGCAGTGCGTTGCAATGTAAAATCACTCATCTTTTTAATGCACAAAATCTCATGTGTCTTTTCAATGTAAGCTTTCTTGTATGCAATGTAATTCAAAAGCACTTATATTTTTCAGTGCAAACGAACTAATCTCTTCAATGCACAACGAGATATTGGATGCATTGCAATATAAAAGCACTAACCTCTTTGATGCACAACGAGTTATTGTATTATTTGCAATGCAAAAAGCACTAATCTCTTCAATGCACAACAAGTTATTGGATGCAATGTAATGTAAAAGCACTAATCTCTTTAATGCACAACGAGTTCTTGTATTAATTGCAATGCAAAAGCACTAATCTCTTCAATGCACGAGTTCTTGTATGCAATGCAAACGCACTAATCTCTTCAATGCACACCGAGTTATTGTATGTATTAGAATGAATTATCAGTTTAATGCACATCGAGTTCTTTTATGCAATGCAAACGCACCAATCTCTTCAATACACGAGGTCTTTTATGCAGTGCGTTGCAGTGTAAAATCACTAATCTCTTTAATGCACAACGAGTTCTTGTTTTAAATGTGTCTTTTCAATGTAAGCTTTCTTGTATGCAATGTAATTCAAAAGCACTTATATTTTTCAATGCAAACGCAATGTATTGCAATGTAAAAGCACTAATCTCTTTGATGCACACCGAGATCTTGTATTAATTACAATGCAAAAGCACTTAAACTCTTCAATGCACGAGTTCTTGTATGCAATGCAAAAGCGCTTTCTTCAATACACAAGTTTTTTTATGCAATGCAATGCAAACGCACTTATCTCTTCAATGCACAACGAGTTCTTGTATTAATTGCAATGCAAAAGCACTTAACTCTTCAATGCACGAGTTCTTGTATGCAATGCAAAAGCGCTTATCTCTTCAAAGCGTTAGACGTGCATTGCAATGCGACAACAAATGTTTTTTTATCTCTTTAATATACAAGTTAGTTCTTGCATGCAATGCACTGCAACAACACGTATGTTGTGTCCTCTTTTCATTACACACCAGAATAAGCTAATTCTTGTATTGTAATGCAACACATGCGTTATCTCCTTAATAAACAACGCATTAAGATAGATGATGCAAAAGAAATTATCTCTCCATTATATAACACAACATTTTTATACAATGCATTAAAAAAGAGCATATGTTATTCTTTAACGCATAACAGAATAATTTTGTTTTTATATCTAAACAGAGCATTTGTAGATATTGCATGCAATGCAACAATTATGTGTAATATCTTCAATGCAGGATGGAATGAGATATTTCTTGTATGCATATCAATGAAACGGCGGATATCTCAAGAGTTATTATTATATCTCTTCAATTCACATTATGAACATGACTCATTCTTATGTTACATAATTGAGATAATTGTACATTTTTAACTACTCAACATATTTCTGGACGTAGATTCTATTAAATTGAGCTTTCTATACATACTCATAGATTCCTTCTCATGTTTCATCAGTATAAACTTTTGAGCTTATTTTTGGCCAAAAAGTCTTTTACATTTATTTAGACTCTGATGTTTCATCAGAAATTCAATTATGACTTTTTGAGTATTTTTTACCTGCTCTTGGATTCTATGAACTTGAACTTTCTACACATACTCAGAGACTTCTTCTGATGTTTCATCAGAAGTTCAAATATGATTTTTTGAACATTTTTCTGCACCTGCATTCGATGAACTTGAACTTTCTATGCATACTCAAAGACTTCTGATGTTTCGTTAGAAACTACTTATTCACTACTTCTGATGATTTATCAGACTGAGATTCATCCACATTTGACCTATTGAACACATATCTGGACAAATGATCCTCGATATTGAACTTTCTATACATACTCATATATTCCTTCTGATATTTCATCAGTAGTTCAAGTATGAACTTTTGAACTTATTTTTGGGCAAAGAGTCTTTGAACTTCAAATCTATATGAGTCTCATAGACCTTCTGATGTTTCATCAGAAGTTCAAATATGATTTTTTGAACATTTTTCTGCACCTGCATTCGATGAACTTGAACTTTCTATACATACTCCCAGACTTCTTCTGATGTTTCATTAGCCAGACAGTGGTCAGTATTTGCACTATACAAGTTCAAGTATAACTTTTTGAATATGCTTTTTGCCAAAGAGTCTTTGAACTTTAAATTTATATACACACGAATAGACCTTCTGATGTTTCATCAGAAGTTCAAATATGATTTTTTGAAAAATTTTCTGCACCTGCATTGGATGAACTTGAACTTTCAATACATACTCCCAGACTTCTTCTGATGTTTCATTAGCCAGGCAGTGGTCAGTATTTGCACTATGCAAGTTCAAGTATAACTTTTTGAATATGCTTTTGGCCAAAGAGTCTTTGAACTTTAAATTTATATACATACTTATAGACTACTTCTGATGTTTTATCAGAAGTTCAAATATGACTTTTTGATAATTTTTCTGCCCCAGGATTCTGTGAACTTGAACTTTTTATACATACTCACAGACTTCTGAAGTTTCTATAGCCAGACAGTGGTCTTTGAACTATACAACATTGAAGATTAATTTTATATACATACTCATAGACTCCTTCTTATGTTTTATCAGACTGAGATTAGTCCACATTTGACCTATTGAACACATTTCTGGACAAAGAATCCTCGATATTGAACTTTCTATATATACTCATAGATTCCTTCTGATGTTTCATCAGTAGTTTAAGTATGAACTTTTGTACTTATTTTTGGCCAAAGAGTCTTTGAACTTAAAATTTATTTACAGACTTCTAGACCTGATGTTTCATCAGAAGTTCAAATATGACTTTTTGAAAGTTTTTCTGCACCTGGATTCTATGAACTTGAACTTTCTATACATACTCACAGACTTCTGAAGTTTCTTTAGCCAGACAGTACGTATTTGCACTATACAAGATCAAGTATGAATTTTTGAATATGTTTTTGGCCAAAGAGTCTTTGAACTTTAATTTTATATGCATACTCATACACTACTTATGATGATTTATCAGACTGAGATTCATCCACATTTGACCTATTGAACACATTTCTGGACAAAGGATCCTCGATATTGAACTTTCTATACATACACATAGATTCCTTCTGATATTTCATCAGTAGTTCAAGTATGAACTTTTGAACTTATTTTTGGGCAAAGAGTCTTTGAACTTCAAATCTATATACAGACTCATAGACCTTCTGATGTTTCATCAGAAGTTCATATATGACTTTTTGAAATTTTTTCTGCACCTGGGTTCTATGAACTTGAACTTTCTATACATACTCACAGACTTTTTCTGATGTTTCATTAGCCAGACAGTAGTCCGTATTTAAACCATACAAGTTCAAATATGATTTTTTGAACATTTTTCTTCACCTGCATTCGATGAACTTGAACTTTCTATACATACTCCCAGACTTCTTATGATGTTTCCTTAGCCAGACAGTAGTCCGTATTTGCCCTATACAAGTTCCAGTATGACTTTTTGAATATGTTTTTGGCCAAAGAGTCTTTGAACTTTAATTTTATATACATACTCACTTTAATTTTATATACATACTCATAGACTACTTATGATGTTTCATCAGTAGTTCAAATATGATTTTTTGAACATTTTTCTGCACCTGGATTCTATAAACTTGAACTTTCTATACATACTCACAGACTTCTTCTGATGTTTCATTAGCCAGACAGTAGTCCGTATTTAAACCATACAAGTTCAAATATGATTTTTTGAATATGTTTTTTGCCAAAGAGTCTTTGAACTTTAAATTTATATACACACTTACAGACCTTCTGATGTTTCATCAGAAGATCAAATATGATTTTTTGAACATTTTTCTGCACCCGCATTCGATGAACTTGAACTTTCTTTACATACTCCCAGACGTCTTCTGATGTTTCATTAGCCAGACAGTAGTCCGTATTTGCACTATACAAGTTCAAGTATGACTTTTTGAATATGCTTTTGGCCAAAGAGTCTTTGAACTTAAGATTTATATACAGACTTCTAGACCTGATGTTTCATCAGAAGTTCAAATATGATTTTTTGAACATTTTTCTGCACCTGGATTCTATGAACTTGAACTTTCTATACATACTCACAGACTTCTTCTGATGTTTCATTAGCCAGACAGTAGTCCGTATTTAAACCATACAAGTTCAAATATGATTTTTTGAATATGTTTTTTGCCAAAGAGTCTTTGAACTTTAAATTTATATACACACTTACAGACCTTCTGATGTTTCATCAGAAGTTCAAATATGACTTTTTGAAAATTTTTCTGCACCTGGATTCTATGAACTTGAACTTTCTATACATACTCCCAGACTTCTTCTGATGTTTCCTTAGCCAGACAGTAGTTCCTTATTTGCACTATACAAGTTCCAGTATGACTTTTTGAATATGTTTTTGGCCAAAGAGTCTTTGAACTTTAATTTTATATACATACTCACTTTAATTTTATATACATATTCATACTCATAGACTTCTTCTGATGTTTTATCAGACTGAGATTAGTCCACATTTGACCTACTGAACACATTTTTTGAACAAAGAATCCTCGATATTGAACTTTCAATACATACTCATAGATTCCTTCTGATGTTTCATTAGCCAGACAGTAGTCCGTATTTAAACCATACAAGTTCAAATATGATTTCTGAATATGTTTTTTGCCAAAGAGTCTTTGAACTTTAAATTTATATACACACTTATAGACCTTCTGATGTTTCATCAGAAGTTCAAATATGATTTTTTGAACATTTTTCTGCACCTGCATTTGATGAACTTGAACTTTCTATACATACTCCCAGACGTCTTCTGATGTTTCATTAGCCAGACAGTAGTCCGTATTTGCACTATACAAGTTCAAGTATGACTTTTTGAATATGCTTTTGGCCAAAGAGTCTTTGAACTTTAATTTTATATACATACTCATAGACTACTTCTGATGTTTTAATATGTTTAAAAAGTTCAAATATGACTTTTTGATAATTTTTCTGCCCCAGGATTCTGTGAACTTGAACTTTTTATACATACTCACAGACTTCTGAAGTTTCTATAGCCAGACAGTGGTCTTTGAACTATACAACATTGAAGATTAATTTTATATACATACTCATAGACTCCTTCTTATGTTTTATCAGACTGAGATTAGTCCACATTTGACCTATTGAACACATTTCTGGACAAAGAATCCTCGATATTGAACTTTCTATACTCATAGATTCCTTCTGATGTTTCATCAGTAGTTTAAGTATGAACTTTGGAACTTATTTTTGGGCAAAGAGTCTTTGAACTTCAAATCTATATACAGACTCATAGACCTTCTGATGTTTCATCAGAAGTTCAAATATGATTTTTTGAACATTTTTCTGCACCTGCATTCGATGAACTTGAACTTTCTATACATACTCCCAGACGTCTTCTGATGTTTCATTAGCCAGACAGTAGTCCGTATTTGCACTATACAAGTTCAAGTATGACTTTTTGAATATGCTTTTGGCCAAAGAGTCTTTGAACTTTAATTTTATATACATACTCATAGACTACTTCTGATGTTTTAATATGTTTAAAAAGTTCAAATATGACTTTTTGATAATTTTTCTGCCCCAGGATTCTGTGAACTTGAACTTTTTATACATACTCACAGACTTCTGAAGTTTCTATAGCCAGACAGTGGTCTTTGAACTATACAACATTGAAGATTAATTTTATATACATACTCATAGACTCCTTCTTATGTTTTATCAGACTGAGATTAGTCCACATTTGACCTATTGAACACATTTCTGGACAAAGAATCCTCGATATTGAACTTTCTATATATACTCATAGATTCCTTCTGATGTTTCATCAGTAGTTTAAGTATGAACTTTGGAACTTATTTTTGGGCAAAGAGTCTTTGAACTTCAAATCTATATACAGACTCATAGACCTTCTGATGTTTCATCAGAAGTTCAAATATGATTTTTTGAACATTTTTCTGCACCTGCTTTCGATGAACTTGAACTTTCTATACATACTCCCAGACGTCTTCTGATGTTTCATTAGCCAGACAGTAGTCCGTATTTGCACTATACAAGTTCAAGTATGACTTTTTGAATATGCTTTTGGCCAAAGAGTCTTTGAACTTTAATTTTATATACATACTCATAGACTACTTCTGATGTTTTATCAGAAGTTCAAATATGACTTTTTGATAATTTTTCTGCCCCAGGATTCTGTGAACTTGAACTTTTTATACATACTCACAGACTTCTGAAGTTTCTATAGCCAGACAGTGGTCTTTGAACTACACAACATTGAAGATTAATTTTATATACATACTCATAGACTCCTTCTTATGTTTTATCAGACTGAGATTAGTCCACATTTGACCTATTGAACACATTTCTGGACAAAGAATCCTCGATATTGAACTTTCTATATATACTCATAGATTCCTTCTGATGTTTCATCAGTAGTTTAAGTATGAACTTTTGTACTTATTTTTGGCCAAAGAGTCTTTGAACTTAAAATTTATTTACAGACTTCTAGACCTGATGTTTCATCAGAAGTTCAAATATGACTTTTTGAAAGTTTTTCTGCACCTGGATTCTATGAACTTGAACTTTCTATACATACTCACAGACTTCTGAAGTTTCTTTAGCCAGACAGTAGTCCGTATTTGCACTATACAAGATCAAGTATGAATTTTTGAATATGTTTTTGGCCAAAGAGTCTTTGAACTTTAATTTTATATGCATACTCATACACTACTTATGATGATTTATCAGACTGAGATTCATCCACATTTGACCTATTGAACACATTTCTGGACAAAGGATCCTCGATATTGAACTTTCTATACATACACATAGATTCCTTCTGATATTTCATCAGTAGTTCAAGTATGAACTTTTGAACTTATTTGCACTATACAAGTTCCAGTATGACTTTTTGAATATGTTTTTGGCCAAAGAGTCTTTGAACTTTAATTTTATATACATACTCACTTTAATTTTATATACATACTCACTTTAATTTTATATACATACTCACTTTAATTTTATATACATACTCATAAACTACTTCTGATGTTTCATCAGAAGTTCAAATATGATTTTTTAAACATTTTTCTGCACCTGGATTCTATGAACTTGAACTTTCTATACATACTCACAGACTTCTTCTGATGTTTCATTAGCCAGACAGTAGTCCGTATTTAAACCATACAAGTTCAAATATGATTTTTTGAATATGTTTTTTGCCAAAGAGTCTTTGAACTTTAAATTTATATACACACTTACAGACCTTCTGATGTTTCATCAGAAGTTCAAATATGACTTTTTGAATTTTTTCTGCACCTGCATTCTATGAACTTGAACTTTCTATACATACTCCCAGACTTCTTCTGATGTTTCCTTAGCCAGACAGTAGTTCCTTATTTGCACTATACAAGTTCCAGTATGACTTTTTGAATATGTTTTTGGCCAAAGAGTCTTTGAACTTTAATTTGATATACATACTCACTTTAATTTTATATACATATTCATACTCATAGACTTCTTCTGATGTTTTATCAGACTGAGATTAGTCCACATTTGACCTACTGAACACATTTTTTGAACAAAGAATCCTCGATATTGAACTTTCAATACATACTCATAGATTCCTTCTGATGTTTCATTAGCCAGACAGTAGTCCGTATTTAAACCATACAAGTTCAAATATGATTTCTGAATATGTTTTTTGCCAAAGAGTCTTTGAACTTTAAATTTATATACACACTTATAGACCTTCTGATGTTTCATCAGAAGTTCAAATATGATTTTTTGAACATTTTTCTGCACCTGCATTTGATGAACTTGAACTTTCTATACATACTCCCAGACGTCTTCTGATGTTTCATTAGCCAGACAGTAGTCCGTATTTCCACTATACAAGTTCAAGTATGACTTTTTGAATATGCTTTTGGCCAAAGAGTCTTTGAACTTTAATTTTATATACATACTCATAGACTACTTCTGATGTTTTAATATGTTTAAAAAGTTCAAATATGACTTTTTGATAATTTTTCTGCCCCAGGATTCTGTGAGCTTGAACTTTTTATACATACTCACAGACTTCTGAAGTTTCTATAGCCAGACAGTGGTCTTTGAACTATACAACATTGAAGATTAATTTTATATACATACTCATAGACTCCTTCTTATGTTTTATCAGACTGAGATTAGTCCACATTTGACCTATTGAACACATTTCTGGACAAAGAATCCTCGATATTGAACTTTCTATACATACACATTGATTCCTTCTGATATTTCATCAGTAGTTCAAGTATGAACTTTGGAACTTATTTTTGGGCAAAGAGTCTTTGAACTTCAAATCTATATACAGACTCATAGACCTTCTGATGTTTCATCAGAAGTTCAAATATGATTTTTTGAAAATTTTTCTGCACCTGCATTCGATGAACTTGAACTTTCTATACATACTCCCAGACGTCTTCTGATGTTTCATTAGCCAGACAGTAGTCCGTATTTGCACTATACAAGTTCAAGTATGACTTTTTGAATATGCTTTTGGCCAAAGAGTCTTTGAACTTTAATTTTATATACATACTCATAGACTACTTCTGATGTTTTATCAGAAGTTCAAATTTGACTTTTTGATAATTTTTCTGCCCCAGGATTCTGTGAACTTGAACTTTTTATACATACTCACAGACTTCTGAAGTTTCTATAGCCAGACAGTGGTCTTTGAACTATACAACATTGAAGATTAATTTTATATACATACTCATAGACTCCTTCTTATGTTTTATCAGACTGAGATTAGTCCACATTTGACCTATTGAACACATTTCTGGACAAAGAATCCTCGATATTGAACTTTCTATATATACTCATAGATTCCTTCTGATGTTTCATCAGTAGTTTAAGTATGAACTTTTGAACTTATTTTTGGCCAAAGAGTCTTTGAACTTAAAATTTATATACAGACTTCTAGATCTGATGTTTCATCAGAAGTTCAAATATGACTTTTTGAAAATTTTTCTGCACCTGGATTCTATAAACTTGAACTTTCTATACATACTCACAGACTTCTGAAGTTTCTTTAGCCAGACAGTAGTCCGTATTTAAACCATACAAGTTCAAGTATGACTTTTGGAATATGTTTTTGGCCAAAGAGTCTTTGAACTTTAAATATATATACAGACTTATAGACCTTTTGATGTTTCATCAGAAGTTCAAATATGACTTTTTGATAATTTTTCTGCCCCAGGATTCTGTGAACTTGAACTTTTTATACATACTCACAGACTTCTGAAGTTTCATTAGCCAGACAATAGTCCATATTTGAACTATACAACATATTTATGGCCAAAGAGTCTTTGAACTTTAAGATTATGTACATACTCATAGACTTCTGATATTTTATCAGACTGAGATTAGTCCACATTTGACCTATTGAACACATTTCTGCACAAAGAATCCTCGATATTGAACTTTCTATACATACTCATAGATTGCTTCTGATGTTTCATCAGTAGTTCAAGTATGACTTTTTGAATATGCTTTTGGCCAAAGAGTCTTTGAACTTTAATTTTATATACATACTCATAGACTACTTCTGATGTTTTATCAGAAGTTCAAATATGACTTTTTGATAATTTTTCTGCCCCAGGATTCTGTGATCTTGAACTTTTTATACATACTCACAGACTTCTGAAGTTTCTATAGCCAGACAGTGGTCTTAGAACTATACATTGAAGATTAATTTTATATACATACTCACAGACTTCTTCTGATGTTTTATCAGACTGAGATTAGTCCACATTTGACCTACTGAACCCATTTCTGTACAAAGAAACCTTGATATTGAACTTTATATACATACTCATATATTCCTTCTGATGTTTCATCAGTAGTTTAAGTATGAACTTTTGAACTTATTTTTGGCCAAAGAGTCTTTGAACTTAAAATTTATATACAGACTTCTAGATCTGATGTTTCATCAGAAGTTCAAATATGACTTTTTGAAAATTTTTCTGCACCTGGATTCTATAAACTTGAACTTTCTATACATACTCACAGACTTCTGAAGTTTCTTTAGCCAGACAGGAGTCCATATTTGCACTATACAAGATCAAGTATGAATTTTTGAATATGTTTTTGGCCAAAGAGTCTTTGAACTTTAATTTTATATACATACTCATACACTACTTATGATGATTTATCAGACTGAGATTCATCCACATTTGACGTATTGAACACATTTCTGGACAAAGGATCCTCGATATTGAACTTTCTATACATACACATTGATTCCTTCTGATATTTCATCAGTAGTTCAAGTATGAACTTTTGAACTTATTTTTGGGCAAAGAGTCTTTGAACTAAAAAATCTATATACAGACTCATAGACCTTCTGATGTTTCATCAGAAGTTCAAATATGATTTTTTGAACATTTTTCTGCACCTGCATTCGATGAACTTGAACTTTCTATACATACTCCCAGACGTCTTCTGATGTTTCATTAGCCAGACAGTAGTCCGTATTTGCACTATACAAGTTCAAGTATGACTTTTTGAATATGCTTTTGGCCAAAGAGTCTTTGAACTTTAATTTTATATACATACTCATAGACTACTTCTGATGTTTTATCAGAAGTTCAAATATGACTTTTTGATAATTTTTCTGCCCCAGGATTCTGTGATCTTGAACTTTTTATACATACTCACAGACTTCTGAAGTTTCTATAGCCAGACAGTGGTCTTAGAACTATACATTGAAGATTAATTTTATATACATACTCACAGACTTCTTCTGATGTTTTATCAGACTGAGATTAGTCCACATTTGACCTACTGAACCCATTTCTGTACAAAGAAACCTTGATATTGAACTTTCTATACATACTCATATATTCCTTCTGATGTTTCATCAGTAGTTCAAGTATGAACTTTTGAACTTATTTTTGGGCAAGGAGTTTTTGAACTTCAAATTTATATACAGACTCATAGAACTTCTGATGTTTCATCAGAAGTTGAAATATGATTTTTTTTAAACATTTCTGCACCTGGATTCTATGAACTTGAACTTTCTATACATACAGACTTCTTCTGATGTTTCATTAGCCAGACAGTAGTCCGTATTTGAACTATACAACATATTTATGGCCAAAGAGTCTGAACTTTAAGTTTATATACATACTCATAGAACCCTTCTGATGTTTCATCAGTAGTTCAAGTACGAACTTTTGAACTTATTTTTGGCCAAAGAGTCTTTGAACTTCAAATTTATATACAGACTTATAGACCTTGTGATGTTTCATCAGAAGTACAAATATGACTTATTGAAAACATTTTTTGACAATGAATCCTCTATATTGAACTTTCTATACATACTCATAGACTCCTGATGTTTTATCAGACTGAGATTCGTCCACATTTGACCTTTTGAACACATTTCTGGACAAAGAATCCTCGATATTGAACTTTCTATACATATTCATAGATTCCTCCTGATTATTCATCAGTAGTTCAATTATGACTTTTTGAATATAGTTTTGGCCAAAGAGTCTTTGAACTTTAAATTTATATACACACTTATAGACCTTCTGATGTTTCATCAAAAGTTCAAGTATGAACTTTTGAACTTATTTTTGGCCAAAGAGTCTTTGAACTTTAAATTTATATACACACTTATAGACCTTCTGATGTTTCATCAGAAGTTCAAATATGATTTTTTGAACATTTTTCTGCACCTGCATTCGATGAACTTGAACTTTCTATACATACTCCCAGACTTCTTCTGATGTTTCCTTAGCCAGACAGTGGTCAGTATTTGCACTATACAAGTTCAAGTATAACTTTTTGAATATGTTTTTGGCCAAAGAGTCTTTGAACTTTAATTTTATATACATACTCATAGACTTCTTCTGTTGTTTTATCAGACTGAGATTAGTCCACATTTGACCTACTGAACACATTTCTGTACAAAGAATCCTCGATATTGAACTTTCTATACATACTCATATATTCCTTCTGATGTTTCATCAGTAGTTCAAGTATGAACTTTTGAACTTATTTTTGGGCAAGGAGTTTTTGAACTTCAAATTTATATACAGACTCATAGAACTTCTGATGTTTCATCAGAAGTTGAAATATGATTTTTTTTAAACATTTCTGCACCTGGATTCTATGAACTTGAACTTTCTATACACACAGACTTCTTCTGATGTTTCATTAGCCAGACAGTAGTCCGTATTTGAACTATACAACATATTTATGGCCAAAGAGTCTTTGAACTTTAAGTTTATATACATACTCATAGAATCCTTCTGATGTTTCATCAGTAGTTCAAGTACGAACTTTTGAACTTATTTTTGGCCAAAGAGTCTTTGAACTTCAAATTTATATACAGACTTATAGACCTTGTGATGTTTCATCAGAAGTACAAATATGACTTATTGAAAACATTTTTTGACAAAGAATCCTCTATATTGAACTTTCTATACATACTCATAGACTCCTGATGTTTTATCAGACTGAGATTCGTCCACATTTGACCTATTAAACACATTTCTGGACAAAGAATCCTCGATATTGAACTTTCTATACATATTCATAGATTCCTCCTGATTATTCATCAGTAGTTCAAGTATGACTTTTTGAATATAGTTTTGGCCAAAGAGTCTTTGAACTTTAAATTTATATACACACTTATAGACCTTCTGATGTTTCATCAAAAGTTCAAGTATGAACTTTTGAACTTATTTTTGGCCAAAGAGTCTTTGAACTTCAAATTTATATACAGACTTATAGACCTTCTGATGTTTCATCAGAAGTTCAAATATGACTTTTTGAAAAATTTTCTGCACCTGGATTCTATGAACTTGAACTTTCTATACATACTCACAGACTTTTTCTGATGTTTCATTAGCCAGACAGTAGTCCGTATTTAAACCATACAAGTTCAAATATGATTTTTTGAATATGTTTTTTGCCAAAGAGTCTTTGAACTTTAAATTTATATACACACTTATAGACCTTCTGATGTTTCATCAGAAGTTCAAATATGATTTTTTGAACATTTTTCTGCACCTGCATTCGATGAACTTGAACTTTCTATACATACTCCCAGACTTCTTCTGATGTTTCCTTAGCCAGACAGTGGTCAGTATTTGCACTATACAAGTTCAAGTATAACTTTTTGAATATGTTTTTGGCCAAAGAGTCTTTGAACTTTAATTTTATATACATACTTATAGACTTCTTCTGATGTTTTATCAGACTGAGATTAGTCCACATTTGACCTACTGAACACATTTCTGTACAAAGAATCCTCGATATTGAACTTTCTATACATACTCATATATTCCTTCTGATGTTTCATCAGTAGTTCAAGTATGAACTTTTGAACTTATTTTTGGGCAAGGAGTTTTTGAACTTCAAATTTATATACAGACTCATAGACCTTCTGATGTTTCATCAGAAGTTGAAATATGATTTCTTTTAAACATTTCTGCACCTGGATTCTATGAACTTGAACTTTCTATACATACAGACTTCTTCTGATGTTTCATTAGCCAGACAGTAGTCCGTATTTAAACCATACAAGTTCAAATATTACTTTTTGATAATTTTTCTGCCCCAGGATTCTGTGAACTTGAACTTTTTATACATTCAGACTTCTGATGTTTCATTAGCCAGATAGTAGTCCGTATTTGCACTATACAAGTTCAAGTATGACTTTTTGAATATGTTTTTGGCCAAAGAGTCTTTGAACTTTAAATTTATATACACACTTATAGACCTTCTGATGTTTCATCAGAAGTTCAAATATGATTTTTTGAACATTTTTCTGCGCCTGGATTCTGTGAACTTGAACTTTCTATACATACTCCCAGACTTCTTCTGATATTTCATTAGCCAGACAGTAGTCCGTAGTTAAACCATACAAGTTCAAGTATGACTTTTGGAATATGTTTTTGGCCAAAGAGTCTTTGAACTTTAAATATATATACAGACTTATAGACCTTGTGATGTTTCATCAGAAGTTCAAATATGACTTTTTGATAATTTTTGTGCCCCAGGATTCTGTGAACTTGAACTTTTTATACATACTCACAGACTTCTGAAGTTTCATTAGCCAGACAATAGTCCATATTTGAACTATACAACATATTTATGGCCAAAGAGTCTTTGAACTTTAAGTTTATGTACATACTCATAGACTTCTGATGTTTTATCAGACTGAGATTATTCCACATTTGACCTATTGAACACATTTCTGGACAAAGAATCCTCGATATTGAACGTTCAATACATACTCATAGATTGCTTCTGACTTTTCATCAGTAGTTCAAGTATGAACTTTTGCACTTATTTTTGGCCAAAGAGTCTTTGAACTTCAAATTTATATACAGACTTATAGACCTTCTGATGTTTCATCAGATGTTCAAATATGACTTTTTGAATATTTTTTTCTGCCCCTGGACTCTATGAACTTGAACTTTCTACACATACTCAGACTTCTGATATTTCATTAGCCAGAGAGTAGTCCGTATTTAAACTATACAAGTTCAAGTATGACTTTTGGAATATGTTTTTGGCCAAAGAGTCTTTGAACTTTAATTTTATATACACACTTATAGACCTTCTGATGTTTTATCAGACTGAGATTAGTCCACATTTGACCTATTGAACACATTTCTGGACAAAGAATCCTCGATATTGAACGTTCAATACATACTCATAGATTGCTTCTGACGTTTCATCAGTAGTTCAAGTATGAACTTTTGCACTTATTTTTGGCCAAAGAGTCTTTGAACTTCAAATTTATATACAGACTTATAGACCTTCTGATGTTTCATGAGAAGTTCAAATATGATTTTTTTTAACCTTTTTTTGCACCTGGATTCTATGAACTTGAACTTTCTATACATACTCCCAGACTTCTTCTGATGTTTCAATAGCCAGACAGTAGTCCGTATTTGCACTATACAAGTTCAAGTATGACTTTTTGAATATGGTTTTGGCCAAAGAGTCTTTGAACTTTAAATTTATATACACACTTATAGACCTTCTGATGTTTCATCAGAAGTTCAAATATGATTTTTTGAACATTTCTCTGCACCTGGATTCTGTGAACTTGAACTTTCTATACATACTCCCAGACTTCTTCTGATATTTCATTAGCCAGACAGTAGTCCGTAGTTAAACCATACAAGTTCAAGTATGACTTTTGGAATATGTTTTTGGCCAAAGAGTCTTTGAACTTTAAATATATATACAGACTTATAGACCTTGTGATGTTTCATCAGAAGTTCAAATATGACTTTTTGATAATTTTTGTGCCCCAGGATTCTGTGAACTTGAACTTTTTATACATACTCACAGACTTCTGAAGTTTCATTAGCCAGACAATAGTCCATATTTGAACTATACAACATATTTATGGCCAAAGAGTCTTTGAACTTTAAGTTTATGTACATACTCATAGACTTCTGATGTTTTATCAGACTGAGATTATTCCACATTTGACCTATTGAACACATTTCTGGACAAAGAATCCTCGATATTGAACGTTCAATACATACTCATAGATTGCTTCTGACTTTTCATCAGTAGTTCAAGTATGAACTTTTGCACTTATTTTTGGCCAAAGAGTCTTTGAACTTCAAATTTATATACAGACTTATAGACCTTCTGATGTTTCATCAGATGTTCAAATATGACTTTTTGAATATTTTTTTCTGCCCCTGGACTCTATGAACTTGAACTTTCTACACATACTCAGACTTCTGATATTTCATTAGCCAGAGAGTAGTCCGTATTTAAACTATACAAGTTCAAGTATGACTTTTGGAATATGTTTTTGGCCAAAGAGTCTTTGAACTTTAATTTTATATACACACTTATAGACCTTCTGATGTTTCATGAGAAGTTCAAATATGATTTTTTTTAACCTTTTTTTGCACCTGGATTCTATGAACTTGAACTTTCTATACATACTCCCAGACTTCTTCTGATGTTTCATTAGCCAGACAGTAGTCCGTATTTGCACTATACAAGTTCAAGTATGACTTTTTGAATATGTTTTTGGCCAAAGAGTCTTTGAACTTTAAATTTATATACACACTTATAGACCTTCCGATTTTTCATCAGAAGTTCAAATATGACTTTTTGAATATTTTTTTCTGCCCCTGGACTCTATGAACTTGAACTTTCTACACATACTCAGACTTCTGATATTTCATTAGCCAGAGAGTAGTTTGTATTTGAACTATACAAGTTCAAGTATGACTTTTTGAATATGTATTTGGCCAAAGAGTCTTTGAACTTTAAATTTATATACACACTTATAGACCTTCTGATGTTTCATCGGAAGTTGAAATATGATTTTTATGAACATTTTTCTGCACCTGGATTCTATGAACTTGAACTTTCTATACATACCCCCAGACTTCTTCTGATGTTTCATTAGCCAGACAGTAGTCCGTATTTGCACTATTACAAGTTCAAGTATGACTTTTTGAATATGTTTTTGGCCAAACAGTCTTTGAACTTTAAATTTATATACACACTTATAGACCTTCTGATGCTTCATCAGAAGTTCAAAAATGATTTTTTGAACATTTCTCTGCACCTGGATTCTGTGAACTTGAACTTTCTATACATACTCCCAGTCTTCTTCTGATGTTTCATTAGCCAGACAGTAGTCCGTATTTGCACTATACAACTTCAAGTATGACTTTTTGAATATGTTTTTGGCCAAAGAGTCTTTGAACTTTAAATTTTTATACACACTTATAGACCTTCTGATGTTTCATCAGAAGTTCAAATATGATTTTTTGAACATTTCTCTGCACCTGGATTCTGTGAACTTGAACTTTCTATACATACGCCCAGACTTCTTCTGATGTTTCATTAGCCAGACAGTAGTCCGTATTTGCACTATACAAGTTCAAATATGACTTTTTGAATATGGTTTTGGCCAAAGAGTCTTTGAACTTTAAATTTATATACACACTTATAAACCTTCTGATGTTTCATCGGAAGTTCAAATATGACTTTTTGAAAAAATTTTGACCGTGGACTCTATGAACTTGAACTTTCTACACATACTCATAGACTTCTGATATTTCATTAGCCAGAGAGTAGTCCGTATTTGAACTATACAAGTTCAAGTATGACTTTTTGAATATGTTTTTTGCCAAAGAGTCTTTGAACTTTAAATTTATATACACACTTATAGACCTTCTGATGTTTCATCGGAAGTTCAAATATGATTTTTTTTAACCTTTTTTTGCACCTGGATTCTATGAACTTGAACTTTCTATACATACTCCCAGACTTCTTCTGATGTTTCAATAGCCAGACAGTAGTCCGTATTTGCACTATACAAGTTCAAGTATGACTTTTTGAATATGGTTTTGGCCAAAGAGTCTTTGAACTTTAAATTTATATACACACTTATAGACCTTCTCATGTTTCATCAGAAGTTCAAATATGATTTTTTGAACATTTCTCTGCACCTGGATTCTGTGAACTTGAACTTTCTATACATACTCACAGACTTCTTCTGATGTTTCATTAGCCAGACAGTAGTCCGTATTTGCACTATACAAGTTCAAGTATGACTTTTTGAATATGTTTTTGGCCAAAGAGTCTTTGAACTTTAAATTTATATACACACTTATAGACCTTCCGATATTTCATCAGAAGTTCAAATATGACTTTTTGAATATTTTTTTCTGCCCCTAGACTCTATGAACTTGAACTTTCTACACATACTCAGACTTCTGATATTTCATTAGCCAGAGAGTAGTCCGTATTTGCACTATACAAGTTCAAGTATGACTTTTTGAATATGTATTTGGCCAAAGAGTCTTTGAACTTTAAATTTATATACACACTTATAGACCTTCTGATGTTTCATCGGAAGTTGAAATATGATTTTTATGAACATTTTTCTGCACCTGGATTCTATGAACTTGAACTTTCTATACATACCCCCAGACTTCTTCTGATGTTTCATTAGCCAGACAGTAATCCGTATTTGCACTATTACAAGTTCAAGTATGACTTTTTGAATATGGTTTTGGCCAAAGAGTCTTTGAACTTTAAATTTATATACACACTTATAGACCTTCTGATGTTTCATCGGAAGTTCAAATATGACTTTTGGAAAAAATTTTGACCGTGGACTCTATGAACTTGAACTTTCTACACATACTCATAGACTTCTGATATTTCATTAGCCAGAGAGTAGTCCGTATTTGAACTATACAAGTTCAAGTATGACTTTTTGAATATGGTTTTGGCCAAAGAGTCTTTGAACTTTAAATTTATATACACACTTATAGACCTTCTCATGTTTCATCAGAAGTTCAAATATGATTTTTTGAACATTTCTCTGCACCTGGATTCTGTGAACTTGAACTTTCTATACATACTCACAGACTTCTTCTGATGTTTCATTAGCCAGACAGTAGTCCCGTATTTGCACTATACAAGTTCAAGTATGACTTTTTGAATATGTTTTTGGCCAAAGAGTCTTTGAACTTTAAATTTATATACACACTTATAGACCTTCTGATGTTTCATCAGAAGTTCAAATATGATTTTTTGAATATTTTTCTGCGCCTGGATTCTGTGAACTTGAACTTTCTATACATACTCCCAGACTTCTTCTGATATTTCATTAGCCAGACAGTAGTCCGTAGTTAAACCATACAAGTTCAAGTATGACTTTTGGAATATGTTTTTGGCCAAAGAGTCTTTGAACTTTAAATATATATACAGACTTATAGACCTTGTGATGTTTCATCAGAAGTTCAAATATGACTTTTTGATAATTTTTGTGCCCCAGGATTCTGTGAACTTGAACTTTTTATACATACTCACAGACTTCTGAAGTTTCATTAGCCAGACAATAGTCCATATTTGAACTATACAATATATTTATGGCCAAAGAGTCTTTGAACTTTAAGTTTATGTAAATACTCATAGACTTCTGATGTTTTATCAGACTGAGATTATTCCACATTTGACCTATTGAACACATTTCTGTACAAAGAATCCTCGATATTGAACGTTCAATACATACTCATAGATTGCTTCTGACGTTTCATCAGTAGTTCAAGTATGAACTTTTGCACTTATTTTTGGCCAAAGAGTCTTTGAACTTCAAATTTATATACAGACTTATAGACCTTCTGATGTTTCATCAGATGTTCAAATATGACTTTTTGAATATTTTTTTCTGCCCCTGGACTCTATGAACTTGAAATTTCTACACATACTCAGACTTCTGATATTTCATTAGCCAGAGAGTAGTCCGTATTTAAACTATACAAGTTCAAGTATGACTTTTGGAATATGTTTTTGGCCAAAGAGTCTTTGAACTTTAATTTTATATACACACTTATAGACCTTCTGATGTTTTATCAGACTGAGATTAGTCCACATTTGACCTATTGAACACATTTCTGGACAAAGAATCCTCGATATTGAACGTTCAATACATACTCATAGATTGCTTCTGACGTTTCATCAGTAGTTCAAGTATGAACTTTTGCACTTATTTTTGGCCAAAGAGTCTTTGAACTTCAAATTTATATACAGACTTATAGACCTTCTGATGTTTCATGAGAAGTTCAAATATGATTTTTTGAACATTTTTCTGCCCCAGGATTCTGGGAACTTGAACTTTCTATACATACTCCCAGACTTCTTCTGATGTTTCATTAGCCAGACAGTAGTCCGTATTTGCACTATACAAGTTCAAGTATGACTTTTTGAATATGGTTTTGGCCAAAGAGTCTTTGAACTTTAAATTTATATACACACTTATAGACCTTCTCATGTTTCATCAGAAGTTCAAATATGACTTTTTGAATATTTTTTCTGCCCCTGGACTCTATGAACTTGAACTTTCTACACATACTCAGACTTCTGATATTTCATTAGCCAGAGAGTAGTCCGTATTTGAACTATACAAGTTCAAGCATGACTTTTTGAATATGTATTTGGCCAAAGAGTCTTTGAACTTTAAATTTATATACACACTTATAGACCTTCTGATGTTTCATCGGCAGTTCTAATATGACTTTTTTTTTTAATTTTGCCCTTGGACTCTATGAACTTGAACTTTCTACACATACTCCCAGACTTCTTCGGATGTTTCATTAGCCAGACAGTAGTCCGTATTTGTATTATACAAGTTCAAGTATGACTTTTTGAATATGGTTTTGGCCAAAGAGTCTTTGAACTTTAAATTTATATATACACACTTATAGACCTTCTGATGTTTCATCAGAAGTTCAAATATGACTTTTTGAATATTTTTTTCTGCCCCTGGACTCTATGAACTTGAACTTTCTACTAATACTCAGACTTCTGATATTTTATTAGCCAGACAGTAGTCCGTATTAACTATACAAGTTCAAGTATGACTTTTGGAATATGTTTTTGGCCAAAGAGTCTTTGAACTTTAAATTTATATATACACACTTATAGACCTTGTGATGTTTCATCAGAAGTTCAAATATGACTTTTTGACAATTTTTCTGCCCCAGGATTCTGTGAACTTGAACTTTTTATACATACTCACAGACTTCTGATGAGAGTTGTCCGTACTTGCACTATACAAGTTCAAGTATGACTTTTGGAATATGTTTTTGGCCAAAGAGTCTTTGAACTTTAAATATATATACAGACTTATAGACCTTGTGATGTTTTATCAGAAGTTCAAATATGACTTTTTGATCATTTTTGTGCCCCAGGATTCTGTGAACTTGAACTTTTTATACATACTCACAGACTTCGGAAGTTTCATTAGCCAGACAATAGTCCATATTTGAACTATACAATATATTTATGGCCAAAGAGTCTTTGAACTTTAAGTTTATGTACATACTCACAGACTTCTGATGTTTCATTAGCCAGACAATAGTCCATATTTGAACTATACAATATATTTATGGCCAAAGAGTCTTTGAACTTTAAGTTTATGTACATACTCATAGACTTCTGATGTTTTATCAGACTGAGATTATTCCACATTTGACCTATTGAACACATTTCTGGACAAAGAATCCTCGATATTGAACGTTCAATACATACTCATAGATTGCTTCTGACGTTTCATCAGTAGTTCAAGTATGAACTTTTGCACTTATTTTTGGCCAAAGAGTCTTTGAACTTCAAATTTATATACAGACTTATAGACCTTCTGATGTTTCATCAGATGTTCAAATATGACTTTTTGAATATTTTTTTCTGCCCCTGGACTCTATGAACTTGAACTTTCTACACATTCTCAGACTTCTGATATTTCATTAGCCAGAGAGTAGTCCGTATTTAAACTATACAAGTTCAAGTATGACTTTTGGAATATGTTTTTGGCCAAAGAGTCTTTGAACTTTAATTTTATATAGACACTTATAGACCTTCTGATGTTTTATCAGACTGAGATTAGTCCACATTTGACCTATTGAACACATTTCTGGACAAAGAATCCTCGATATTGAACGTTCAATACATACTCATAGATTGCTTCTGACGTTTCATCAGTAGTTCAAGTATGAACTTTTGCACTTATTTTTGGCCAAAGAGTCTTTGAACTTCAAATTTATATACAGACTTATAGACCTTCTGATGTTTCATGAGAAGTTCAAATATGATTTTTGGAAAAATTTTCTGCCCCAGGTTTCTGGGAACTTGAACTTTTTATACATACTCACAGACTTCTGAAGTTTCATTAGCCAGACAATAGTCCATACTTGAACTATACAACATATTTATGGCCAAAGAGTCTTTGAACTTTAAGTTTATGTACATACTTATAGACTCCTTCTGATGTTTCATCAGTAGTTCAAGTATGAACTTTTGAACTTATTTTTGGCCAAAGAGTCTTTGAACTTCAAATTTATATACAGACTTATAGACCTTGTGATGTTTCATCAGAAGTACAAATATGACTTATTGAAAACATTTTTGGACAAAGAATCCTCTATATTGAACTTTCTATACATATTTATAGATTCCTTCTGATTATTCATCAGTAGTTCAAGTATGACTTTTTGAATATAGTTTTGGCCAAAGAGTCTTTGAACTTTAACTTTATAAACAGACTCATATACTTCTGATGTTTTTTTTTCTTCTGAGTAGTCCACATTTGACCTAGTGTAACACATTTCTGGACAAAGAATCTGTTTGAGTGTCTTAAATATCTCGCTGTAATACCAGGTACTGTGAGCATGTTAGTTCCAATGCAAAAGCACTAATATCTTCAATACACACCGTTTCGTGTATGTATTAGAATGCAAAAGCACTGATCTTTTTAATGCACAACGAGTTCTTGTATGCAGTGCAATGCAATGTAAAAGCACTTTTCTCTTTAATGCACAAGGAGTATGCAGTACAAACGCACTAATCTCTGCAATGCACGAGTTCTTATATGCAATGCAAAGCATGTATCTCTTCAATGCACAACTTCTTGTATGCAATGCAAAAGCACTAATCTCTTCAATGCACAGCGAATTTTTGTATGCATTGCAATTCAAAAAACTAATCTCATAATTTCACAACGAGTTTTTGTATGTAATGCAAAAGCATGTGTCTTTTCAATGTAAGCTTGCTTGTATGCAATGTAATTCAAAAGCACTTATATTTTTCAATGCAAACGCACTAATCTTTTCAATGCACAACGACTTATTGGATGCATTGCAATTTAAAAGCAATAATCTCTTTGATGCACAACGAGTTCTTGGATTAATTGCAATGCAAAGGCACTAATCTCTTCAATGCACGAGTTCTTGTATGCAATGCAAAAGCACTAATCTCTTCAATGCACGAGTTCTTGTATGTATTAGAATGTTCTTGTATCGATTTCTTGTATGCAATGAAAAGCACTAATCTCTTTAATACACCGAGTTTCGTGTATGTATTAGAATGCAAAAGCACTGATCATTTTAATCCACAACGAGTTCTTGCAATGCAAAAGCATTTTTCTCTTTAATGCACAAGGAGTATACAGTGCAAACGCACTAATCTCTGCAATGCACGAATTCTTATATGCAATGCAAAGTACGTATCTCTTTAATGCACGAGTTCTTGTATGCAATGCAATGCAAAGCGCTTATCTCTTTAATGCTATTGTATGCAACGCAAACACACTAATCTCTTCAATGCACAGCGAACTCTTGTATCAAATGCAATGTAAAAGGACTTAACTCTATCAATGCACGAGTTCTTGTATGCAATGCAAAAGCGCTAATCTCTTCAATGCAAAACAAGTTCTTGTATGCAGTGCAATGCAATGCAAAAGCTCTTATCTCTTCAATTCACAGCGAGCTCTTGTATGAAATGCAATGCAAAATAACTTATCTCTTTAATGCACAACGAGTTTTTGTATGCATTGCAATTCAAAAGCACTAATCTCCTAATTTCACAACAAGTTTTTGTATGCAATGCAATGCAACAGCACTTATCTTTTTAATGCACAACGAGTTTTGTATGCAATGCAAAAAGCACAAATCGCTTCAATGCGCAAAGAGTTTTTGTACGCATTGCAATTCAAAAGCACTAATCTCATGTGTCTTTTCAATGTAAGCTTTCTTGTATGCAATGTAATTCAAAAGCACTTATATTTTTCAGTGCAAACGAACTAATCTCTTCAATGCACAACGAGATATTGGATGCATTGCAATATAAAAGCACTAATCTCTTTGATGCACAACGAGTTATTGTATTATTTGCAATGCAAAAAGCACTAATCTCTTTAATGCACAACAAGTTATTGGATGCAATGTAATGTAAAAGCACTAATCTCTTTAATGCACAACGAGTTCTTGTATTAATTGCAATGCAAAAGCACTAATCTCTTCAATGCACGAGTTCTTGTATGCAATGCAAACGCACTAATCTCTTCAATGCACAACGAGTTATTGGATGCATTGCAATGTAAAAGCACTAATCTCTTTAATGCACACCGAGTTCTTGTATGTATTAGAATGAATTATCAGTTTAATGCACATCGAGTTCTTTTATGCAATGCAAACGCACTAATCTTTTCAATACACGAGTTCTTTTATGCAGTGCGTTGCAATGTAAAATCACTCATCTTTTTAATGCACAAAATCTCATGTGTCTTTTCAATGTAAGCTTTCTTGTATGCAATGTAATTCAAAAGCACTTATATTTTTCAGTGCAAACGAACTAATCTCTTCAATGCACAACGAGATATTGGATGCATTGCAATATAAAAGCACTAACCTCTTTGATGCACAACGAGTTATTGTATTATTTGCAATGCAAAAAGCACTAATCTCTTCAATGCACAACAAGTTATTGGATGCAATGTAATGTAAAAGCACTAATCTCTTTAATGCACAACGAGTTCTTGTATTAATTGCAATGCAAAAGCACTAATCTCTTCAATGCACGAGTTCTTGTATGCAATGCAAACGCACTAATCTCTTCAATGCACACCGAGTTATTGTATGTATTAGAATGAATTATCAGTTTAATGCACATCGAGTTCTTTTATGCAATGCAAACGCACCAATCTCTTCAATACACGAGGTCTTTTATGCAGTGCGTTGCAGTGTAAAATCACTAATCTCTTTAATGCACAACGAGTTCTTGTTTTAAATGTGTCTTTTCAATGTAAGCTTTCTTGTATGCAATGTAATTCAAAAGCACTTATATTTTTCAATGCAAACGCAATGTATTGCAATGTAAAAGCACTAATCTCTTTGATGCACACCGAGATCTTGTATTAATTACAATGCAAAAGCACTTAAACTCTTCAATGCACGAGTTCTTGTATGCAATGCAAAAGCGCTTTCTTCAATACACAAGTTTTTTTATGCAATGCAATGCAAACGCACTTATCTCTTCAATGCACAACGAGTTCTTGTATTAATTGCAATGCAAAAGCACTTAACTCTTCAATGCACGAGTTCTTGTATGCAATGCAAAAGCGCTTATCTCTTCAAAGCGTTAGACGTGCATTGCAATGCGACAACAAATGTTTTTTTATCTCTTTAATATACAAGTTAGTTCTTGCATGCAATGCACTGCAACAACACGTATGTTGTGTCCTCTTTTCATTACACACCAGAATAAGCTAATTCTTGTATTGTAATGCAACACATGCGTTATCTCCTTAATAAACAACGCATTAAGATAGATGATGCAAAAGAAATTATCTCTCCATTATATAACACAACATTTTTATACAATGCATTAAAAAAGAGCATATGTTATTCTTTAACGCATAACAGAATAATTTTGTTTTTATATCTAAACAGAGCATTTGTAGATATTGCATGCAATGCAACAATTATGTGTAATATCTTCAATGCAGGATGGAATGAGATATTTCTTGTATGCATATCAATGAAACGGCGGATATCTCAAGAGTTATTATTATATCTCTTCAATTCACATTATGAACATGACTCATTCTTATGTTACATAATTGAGATAATTGTACATTTTTAACTACTCAACATATTTCTGGACGTAGATTCTATTAAATTGAGCTTTCTATACATACTCATAGATTCCTTCTCATGTTTCATCAGTATAAACTTTTGAGCTTATTTTTGGCCAAAAAGTCTTTTACATTTATTTAGACTCTGATGTTTCATCAGAAATTCAATTATGACTTTTTGAGTATTTTTTACCTGCTCTTGGATTCTATGAACTTGAACTTTCTACACATACTCAGAGACTTCTTCTGATGTTTCATCAGAAGTTCAAATATGATTTTTTGAACATTTTTCTGCACCTGCATTCGATGAACTTGAACTTTCTATGCATACTCAAAGACTTCTGATGTTTCGTTAGAAACTACTTATTCACTACTTCTGATGATTTATCAGACTGAGATTCATCCACATTTGACCTATTGAACACATATCTGGACAAATGATCCTCGATATTGAACTTTCTATACATACTCATATATTCCTTCTGATATTTCATCAGTAGTTCAAGTATGAACTTTTGAACTTATTTTTGGGCAAAGAGTCTTTGAACTTCAAATCTATATGAGTCTCATAGACCTTCTGATGTTTCATCAGAAGTTCAAATATGATTTTTTGAACATTTTTCTGCACCTGCATTCGATGAACTTGAACTTTCTATACATACTCCCAGACTTCTTCTGATGTTTCATTAGCCAGACAGTGGTCAGTATTTGCACTATACAAGTTCAAGTATAACTTTTTGAATATGCTTTTTGCCAAAGAGTCTTTGAACTTTAAATTTATATACACACGAATAGACCTTCTGATGTTTCATCAGAAGTTCAAATATGATTTTTTGAAAAATTTTCTGCACCTGCATTGGATGAACTTGAACTTTCAATACATACTCCCAGACTTCTTCTGATGTTTCATTAGCCAGGCAGTGGTCAGTATTTGCACTATGCAAGTTCAAGTATAACTTTTTGAATATGCTTTTGGCCAAAGAGTCTTTGAACTTTAAATTTATATACATACTTATAGACTACTTCTGATGTTTTATCAGAAGTTCAAATATGACTTTTTGATAATTTTTCTGCCCCAGGATTCTGTGAACTTGAACTTTTTATACATACTCACAGACTTCTGAAGTTTCTATAGCCAGACAGTGGTCTTTGAACTATACAACATTGAAGATTAATTTTATATACATACTCATAGACTCCTTCTTATGTTTTATCAGACTGAGATTAGTCCACATTTGACCTATTGAACACATTTCTGGACAAAGAATCCTCGATATTGAACTTTCTATATATACTCATAGATTCCTTCTGATGTTTCATCAGTAGTTTAAGTATGAACTTTTGTACTTATTTTTGGCCAAAGAGTCTTTGAACTTAAAATTTATTTACAGACTTCTAGACCTGATGTTTCATCAGAAGTTCAAATATGACTTTTTGAAAGTTTTTCTGCACCTGGATTCTATGAACTTGAACTTTCTATACATACTCACAGACTTCTGAAGTTTCTTTAGCCAGACAGTACGTATTTGCACTATACAAGATCAAGTATGAATTTTTGAATATGTTTTTGGCCAAAGAGTCTTTGAACTTTAATTTTATATGCATACTCATACACTACTTATGATGATTTATCAGACTGAGATTCATCCACATTTGACCTATTGAACACATTTCTGGACAAAGGATCCTCGATATTGAACTTTCTATACATACACATAGATTCCTTCTGATATTTCATCAGTAGTTCAAGTATGAACTTTTGAACTTATTTTTGGGCAAAGAGTCTTTGAACTTCAAATCTATATACAGACTCATAGACCTTCTGATGTTTCATCAGAAGTTCATATATGACTTTTTGAAATTTTTTCTGCACCTGGGTTCTATGAACTTGAACTTTCTATACATACTCACAGACTTTTTCTGATGTTTCATTAGCCAGACAGTAGTCCGTATTTAAACCATACAAGTTCAAATATGATTTTTTGAACATTTTTCTTCACCTGCATTCGATGAACTTGAACTTTCTATACATACTCCCAGACTTCTTATGATGTTTCCTTAGCCAGACAGTAGTCCGTATTTGCCCTATACAAGTTCCAGTATGACTTTTTGAATATGTTTTTGGCCAAAGAGTCTTTGAACTTTAATTTTATATACATACTCACTTTAATTTTATATACATACTCATAGACTACTTATGATGTTTCATCAGTAGTTCAAATATGATTTTTTGAACATTTTTCTGCACCTGGATTCTATAAACTTGAACTTTCTATACATACTCACAGACTTCTTCTGATGTTTCATTAGCCAGACAGTAGTCCGTATTTAAACCATACAAGTTCAAATATGATTTTTTGAATATGTTTTTTGCCAAAGAGTCTTTGAACTTTAAATTTATATACACACTTACAGACCTTCTGATGTTTCATCAGAAGATCAAATATGATTTTTTGAACATTTTTCTGCACCCGCATTCGATGAACTTGAACTTTCTTTACATACTCCCAGACGTCTTCTGATGTTTCATTAGCCAGACAGTAGTCCGTATTTGCACTATACAAGTTCAAGTATGACTTTTTGAATATGCTTTTGGCCAAAGAGTCTTTGAACTTAAGATTTATATACAGACTTCTAGACCTGATGTTTCATCAGAAGTTCAAATATGATTTTTTGAACATTTTTCTGCACCTGGATTCTATGAACTTGAACTTTCTATACATACTCACAGACTTCTTCTGATGTTTCATTAGCCAGACAGTAGTCCGTATTTAAACCATACAAGTTCAAATATGATTTTTTGAATATGTTTTTTGCCAAAGAGTCTTTGAACTTTAAATTTATATACACACTTACAGACCTTCTGATGTTTCATCAGAAGTTCAAATATGACTTTTTGAAAATTTTTCTGCACCTGGATTCTATGAACTTGAACTTTCTATACATACTCCCAGACTTCTTCTGATGTTTCCTTAGCCAGACAGTAGTTCCTTATTTGCACTATACAAGTTCCAGTATGACTTTTTGAATATGTTTTTGGCCAAAGAGTCTTTGAACTTTAATTTTATATACATACTCACTTTAATTTTATATACATATTCATACTCATAGACTTCTTCTGATGTTTTATCAGACTGAGATTAGTCCACATTTGACCTACTGAACACATTTTTTGAACAAAGAATCCTCGATATTGAACTTTCAATACATACTCATAGATTCCTTCTGATGTTTCATTAGCCAGACAGTAGTCCGTATTTAAACCATACAAGTTCAAATATGATTTCTGAATATGTTTTTTGCCAAAGAGTCTTTGAACTTTAAATTTATATACACACTTATAGACCTTCTGATGTTTCATCAGAAGTTCAAATATGATTTTTTGAACATTTTTCTGCACCTGCATTTGATGAACTTGAACTTTCTATACATACTCCCAGACGTCTTCTGATGTTTCATTAGCCAGACAGTAGTCCGTATTTGCACTATACAAGTTCAAGTATGACTTTTTGAATATGCTTTTGGCCAAAGAGTCTTTGAACTTTAATTTTATATACATACTCATAGACTACTTCTGATGTTTTAATATGTTTAAAAAGTTCAAATATGACTTTTTGATAATTTTTCTGCCCCAGGATTCTGTGAACTTGAACTTTTTATACATACTCACAGACTTCTGAAGTTTCTATAGCCAGACAGTGGTCTTTGAACTATACAACATTGAAGATTAATTTTATATACATACTCATAGACTCCTTCTTATGTTTTATCAGACTGAGATTAGTCCACATTTGACCTATTGAACACATTTCTGGACAAAGAATCCTCGATATTGAACTTTCTATACTCATAGATTCCTTCTGATGTTTCATCAGTAGTTTAAGTATGAACTTTGGAACTTATTTTTGGGCAAAGAGTCTTTGAACTTCAAATCTATATACAGACTCATAGACCTTCTGATGTTTCATCAGAAGTTCAAATATGATTTTTTGAACATTTTTCTGCACCTGCATTCGATGAACTTGAACTTTCTATACATACTCCCAGACGTCTTCTGATGTTTCATTAGCCAGACAGTAGTCCGTATTTGCACTATACAAGTTCAAGTATGACTTTTTGAATATGCTTTTGGCCAAAGAGTCTTTGAACTTTAATTTTATATACATACTCATAGACTACTTCTGATGTTTTAATATGTTTAAAAAGTTCAAATATGACTTTTTGATAATTTTTCTGCCCCAGGATTCTGTGAACTTGAACTTTTTATACATACTCACAGACTTCTGAAGTTTCTATAGCCAGACAGTGGTCTTTGAACTATACAACATTGAAGATTAATTTTATATACATACTCATAGACTCCTTCTTATGTTTTATCAGACTGAGATTAGTCCACATTTGACCTATTGAACACATTTCTGGACAAAGAATCCTCGATATTGAACTTTCTATATATACTCATAGATTCCTTCTGATGTTTCATCAGTAGTTTAAGTATGAACTTTGGAACTTATTTTTGGGCAAAGAGTCTTTGAACTTCAAATCTATATACAGACTCATAGACCTTCTGATGTTTCATCAGAAGTTCAAATATGATTTTTTGAACATTTTTCTGCACCTGCTTTCGATGAACTTGAACTTTCTATACATACTCCCAGACGTCTTCTGATGTTTCATTAGCCAGACAGTAGTCCGTATTTGCACTATACAAGTTCAAATATGACTTTTTGAATATGCTTTTGGCCAAAGAGTCTTTGAACTTTAATTTTATATACATACTCATAGACTACTTCTGATGTTTTATCAGAAGTTCAAATATGACTTTTTGATAATTTTTCTGCCCCAGGATTCTGTGAACTTGAACTTTTTATACATACTCACAGACTTCTGAAGTTTCTATAGCCAGACAGTGGTCTTTGAACTACACAACATTGAAGATTAATTTTATATACATACTCATAGACTCCTTCTTATGTTTTATCAGACTGAGATTAGTCCACATTTGACCTATTGAACACATTTCTGGACAAAGAATCCTCGATATTGAACTTTCTATATATACTCATAGATTCCTTCTGATGTTTCATCAGTAGTTTAAGTATGAACTTTTGTACTTATTTTTGGCCAAAGAGTCTTTGAACTTAAAATTTATTTACAGACTTCTAGACCTGATGTTTCATCAGAAGTTCAAATATGACTTTTTGAAAGTTTTTCTGCACCTGGATTCTATGAACTTGAACTTTCTATACATACTCACAGACTTCTGAAGTTTCTTTAGCCAGACAGTAGTCCGTATTTGCACTATACAAGATCAAGTATGAATTTTTGAATATGTTTTTGGCCAAAGAGTCTTTGAACTTTAATTTTATATGCATACTCATACACTACTTATGATGATTTATCAGACTGAGATTCATCCACATTTGACCTATTGAACACATTTCTGGACAAAGGATCCTCGATATTGAACTTTCTATACATACACATAGATTCCTTCTGATATTTCATCAGTAGTTCAAGTATGAACTTTTGAACTTATTTGCACTATACAAGTTCCAGTATGACTTTTTGAATATGTTTTTGGCCAAAGAGTCTTTGAACTTTAATTTTATATACATACTCACTTTAATTTTATATACATACTCACTTTAATTTTATATACATACTCACTTTAATTTTATATACATACTCATAAACTACTTCTGATGTTTCATCAGAAGTTCAAATATGATTTTTTTAACATTTTTCTGCACCTGGATTCTATGAACTTGAACTTTCTATACATACTCACAGACTTCTTCTGATGTTTCATTAGCCAGACAGTAGTCCGTATTTAAACCATACAAGTTCAAATATGATTTTTTGAATATGTTTTTTGCCAAAGAGTCTTTGAACTTTAAATTTATATACACACTTACAGACCTTCTGATGTTTCATCAGAAGTTCAAATATGACTTTTTGAATTTTTTCTGCACCTGCATTCTATGAACTTGAACTTTCTATACATACTCCCAGACTTCTTCTGATGTTTCCTTAGCCAGACAGTAGTTCCTTATTTGCACTATACAAGTTCCAGTATGACTTTTTGAATATGTTTTTGGCCAAAGAGTCTTTGAACTTTAATTTGATATACATACTCACTTTAATTTTATATACATATTCATACTCATAGACTTCTTCTGATGTTTTATCAGACTGAGATTAGTCCACATTTGACCTACTGAACACATTTTTTGAACAAAGAATCCTCGATATTGAACTTTCAATACATACTCATAGATTCCTTCTGATGTTTCATTAGCCAGACAGTAGTCCGTATTTAAACCATACAAGTTCAAATATGATTTCTGAATATGTTTTTTGCCAAAGAGTCTTTGAACTTTAAATTTATATACACACTTATAGACCTTCTGATGTTTCATCAGAAGTTCAAATATGATTTTTTGAACATTTTTCTGCACCTGCATTTGATGAACTTGAACTTTCTATACATACTCCCAGACGTCTTCTGATGTTTCATTAGCCAGACAGTAGTCCGTATTTCCACTATACAAGTTCAAGTATGACTTTTTGAATATGCTTTTGGCCAAAGAGTCTTTGAACTTTAATTTTATATACATACTCATAGACTACTTCTGATGTTTTAATATGTTTAAAAAGTTCAAATATGACTTTTTGATAATTTTTCTGCCCCAGGATTCTGTGAGCTTGAACTTTTTATACATACTCACAGACTTCTGAAGTTTCTATAGCCAGACAGTGGTCTTTGAACTATACAACATTGAAGATTAATTTTATATACATACTCATAGACTCCTTCTTATGTTTTATCAGACTGAGATTAGTCCACATTTGACCTATTGAACACATTTCTGGACAAAGAATCCTCGATATTGAACTTTCTATATATACTCATAGATTCCTTCTGATGTTTCATCAGTAGTTTAAGTATGATCTTTTGAACTTATTTTTGGCCAAAGAGTCTTTGAACTTAAAATTTATATACAGACTTCTAGACCTGATGTTTCATCAGAAGTTCAAATATGACTTTTTGAAAAATTTTCTGCACCTGGATTCTATGAACTTGAACTTTCTATACATACTCACAGACTTCTGAAGTTTCTTTAGCCAGACAGTAGTCCGTATTTGCACTATACAAGATCAAGTATGAATTTTTGAATATTTTTTTGGCCAAAGAGTCTTTGAACTTTAATTTTATATACATACTCATACACTACTTATGATGATTTATCAGACTGAGATTCATCCACATTTGACCTATTGAACACATTTCTAGACAAAGGATCCTCGATATTGAACTTTCTATACATACACATTGATTCCTTCTGATATTTCATCAGTAGTTCAAGTATGAACTTTGGAACTTATTTTTGGGCAAAGAGTCTTTGAACTTCAAATCTATATACAGACTCATAGACCTTCTGATGTTTCATCAGAAGTTCAAATATGATTTTTTGAAAATTTTTCTGCACCTGCATTCGATGAACTTGAACTTTCTATACATACTCCCAGACGTCTTCTGATGTTTCATTAGCCAGACAGTAGTCCGTATTTGCACTATACAAGTTCAAGTATGACTTTTTGAATATGCTTTTGGCCAAAGAGTCTTTGAACTTTAATTTTATATACATACTCATAGACTACTTCTGATGTTTTATCAGAAGTTCAAATTTGACTTTTTGATAATTTTTCTGCCCCAGGATTCTGTGAACTTGAACTTTTTATACATACTCACAGACTTCTGAAGTTTCTATAGCCAGACAGTGGTCTTTGAACTATACAACATTGAAGATTAATTTTATATACATACTCATAGACTCCTTCTTATGTTTTATCAGACTGAGATTAGTCCACATTTGACCTATTGAACACATTTCTGGACAAAGAATCCTCGATATTGAACTTTCTATATATACTCATAGATTCCTTCTGATGTTTCATCAGTAGTTTAAGTATGAACTTTTGAACTTATTTTTGGCCAAAGAGTCTTTGAACTTAAAATTTATATACAGACTTCTAGATCTGATGTTTCATCAGAAGTTCAAATATGACTTTTTGAAAATTTTTCTGCACCTGGATTCTATAAACTTGAACTTTCTATACATACTCACAGACTTCTGAAGTTTCTTTAGCCAGACAGTAGTCCGTATTTAAACCATACAAGTTCAAGTATGACTTTTGGAATATGTTTTTGGCCAAAGAGTCTTTGAACTTTAAATATATATACAGACTTATAGACCTTTTGATGTTTCATCAGAAGTTCAAATATGACTTTTTGATAATTTTTCTGCCCCAGGATTCTGTGAACTTGAACTTTTTATACATACTCACAGACTTCTGAAGTTTCATTAGCCAGACAATAGTCCATATTTGAACTATACAACATATTTATGGCCAAAGAGTCTTTGAACTTTAAGATTATGTACATACTCATAGACTTCTGATATTTTATCAGACTGAGATTAGTCCACATTTGACCTATTGAACACATTTCTGCACAAAGAATCCTCGATATTGAACTTTCTATACATACTCATAGATTGCTTCTGATGTTTCATCAGTAGTTCAAGTATGACTTTTTGAATATGCTTTTGGCCAAAGAGTCTTTGAACTTTAATTTTATATACATACTCATAGACTACTTCTGATGTTTTATCAGAAGTTCAAATATGACTTTTTGATAATTTTTCTGCCCCAGGATTCTGTGATCTTGAACTTTTTATACATACTCACAGACTTCTGAAGTTTCTATAGCCAGACAGTGGTCTTAGAACTATACATTGAAGATTAATTTTATATACATACTCACAGACTTCTTCTGATGTTTTATCAGACTGAGATTAGTCCACATTTGACCTACTGAACCCATTTCTGTACAAAGAAACCTTGATATTGAACTTTATATACATACTCATATATTCCTTCTGATGTTTCATCAGTAGTTCAAGTATGAACTTTTGAACTTATTTTTGGGCAAGGAGTTTTTGAACTTCAAATTTATATACAGACTCATAGAACTTCTGATGTTTCATCAGAAGTTGAAATATGATTTTTTTTAAACATTTCTGCACCTGGATTCTATGAACTTGAACTTTCTATACATACAGACTTCTTCTGATGTTTCATTAGCCAGACAGTAGTCCGTATTTGAACTATACAACATATTTATGGCCAAAGAGTCTGAACTTTAAGTTTATATACATACTCATAGAACCCTTCTGATGTTTCATCAGTAGTTCAAGTACGAACTTTTGAACTTATTTTTGGCCAAAGAGTCTTTGAACTTCAAATTTATATACAGACTTATAGACCTTGTGATGTTTCATCAGAAGTACAAATATGACTTATTGAAAACATTTTTTGACAAAGAATCCTCTATATTGAACTTTCTATACATACTCATAGACTCCTGATGTTTTATCAGACTGAGATTCGTCCACATTTGACCTATTGAACACATTTCTGGACAAAGAATCCTCGATATTGAACTTTCTATACATATTCATAGATTCCTCCTGATTATTCATCAGTAGTTCAATTATGACTTTTTGAATATAGTTTTGGCCAAAGAGTCTTTGAACTTTAAATTTATATACACACTTATAGACCTTCTGATGTTTCATCAAAAGTTCAAGTATGAACTTTTGAACTTATTTTTGGCCAAAGAGTCTTTGAACTTCAAATTTATATACAGACTTATAGACCTTCTGATGTTTCATCAGAAGTTCAAATATGACTTTTTGAAAATGTTTCTGCACCTGGATTCTATGAACTTGAACTTTCTATACATACAGACTTTTTCTGATGTTTCATTAGCCAGACAGTAGTCCGTATTTAAACCATACAAGTTCAAATATGATTTTTTGAATTTGTTTTTTGCCAAAGAGTCTTTGAACTTTAAATTTATATACACACTTATAGACCTTCTGATGTTTCATCAGAAGTTCAAATATGATTTTTTGAACATTTTTCTGCACCTGCATTCGATGAACTTGAACTTTCTATACATACTCCCAGACTTCTTCTGATGTTTCCTTAGCCAGACAGTGGTCAGTATTTGCACTATACAAGTTCAAGTATAACTTTTTGAATATGTTTTTGGCCAAAGAGTCTTTGAACTTTAATTTTATATACATACTCATAGACTTCTTCTGTTGTTTTATCAGACTGAGATTAGTCCACATTTGACCTACTGAACACATTTCTGTACAAAGAATCCTCGATATTGAACTTTCTATACATACTCATATATTCCTTCTGATGTTTCATCAGTAGTTCAAGTATGAACTTTTGAACTTATTTTTGGGCAAGGAGTTTTTGAACTTCAAATTTATATACAGACTCATAGAACTTCTGATGTTTCATCAGAAGTTGAAATATGATTTTTTTTAAACATTTCTGCACCTGGATTCTATGAACTTGAACTTTCTATACACACAGACTTCTTCTGATGTTTCATTAGCCAGACAGTAGTCCGTATTTGAACTATACAACATATTTATGGCCAAAGAGTCTTTGAACTTTAAGTTTATATACATACTCATAGAATCCTTCTGATGTTTCATCAGTAGTTCAAGTACGAACTTTTGAATTTATTTTTGGCCAAAGAGTCTTTGAACTTCAAATTTATATACAGACTTATAGACCTTGTGATGTTTCATCAGAAGTACAAATATGACTTATTGAAAACATTTTTTGACAAAGAATCCTCTATATTGAACTTTCTATACATACTCATAGACTCCTGATGTTTTATCAGACTGAGATTCGTCCACATTTGACCTATTGAACACATTTCTGGACAAAGAATCCTCGATATTGAACTTTCTATACATATTCATAGATTCCTCCTGATTATTCATCAGTAGTTCAAGTATGACTTTTTGAATATAGTTTTGGCCAAAGAGTCTTTGAACTTTAAATTTATATACACACTTATAGACCTTCTGATGTTTCATCAAAAGTTCAAGTATGAACTTTTGAACTTATTTTTGGCCAAAGAGTCTTTGAACTTCAAATTTATATACAGACTTATAGACCTTCTGATGTTTCATCAGAAGTTCAAATATGACTTTTTGAAAAATTTTCTGCACCTGGATTCTATGAACTTGAACTTTCTATACATACTCACAGACTTTTTCTGATGTTTCATTAGCCAGACAGTAGTCCGTATTTAAACCATACAAGTTCAAATATGATTTTTTGAATATGTTTTTTGCCAAAGAGTCTTTGAACTTTAAATTTATATACACACTTATAGACCTTCTGATGTTTCATCAGAAGTTCAAATATGATTTTTTGAACATTTTTCTGCACCTGCATTCGATGAACTTGAACTTTCTTTACATACTCCCAGACTTCTTCTGATGTTTCCTTAGCCAGACAGTGGTCAGTATTTGCACTATACAAGTTCAAGTATAACTTTTTGAATATGTTTTTGGCCAAAGAGTCTTTGAACTTTAATTTTATATACATACTTATAGACTTCTTCTGATGTTTTATCAGACTGAGATTAGTCCACATTTGACCTACTGAACACATTTCTGTACAAAGAATCCTCGATATTGAACTTTCTATACATACTCATATATTCCTTCTGATGTTTCATCAGTAGTTCAAGCATGAACTTTTGAACTTATTTTTGGGCAAGGAGTTTTTGAACTTCAAATTTATATACAGACTCATAGACCTTCTGATGTTTCATCAGAAGTTGAAATATGATTTCTTTTAAACATTTCTGCACCTGGATTCTATGAACTTGAACTTTCTATACATACAGACTTCTTCTGATGTTTCATTAGCCAGACAGTAGTCCGTATTTAAACCATACAAGTTCAAATATGACTTTTTGATAATTTTTCTGCCCCAGGATTCTGTGAACTTGAACTTTTTATACATTCAGACTTCTGATGTTTCATTAGCCAGATAGTAGTCCGTATTTGCACTATACAAGTTCAAGTATGACTTTTTGAATATGTTTTTGGCCAAAGAGTCTTTGAACTTTAAATTTATATACACACTTATAGACCTTCTGATATTTCATCAGAAGTTCAAATATGATTTTTTGAAAATTTTTCTGCACCTGGATTCTGTGAACTTGAACTTTTTATACATACTCCCAGACTTCTGATATTTCATTAGCCAGACAGTAGTCCGTATTTAAACCATACAAGTTCAAGTATGACTTTTGGAATATGTTTTTGGCCTAAGAGTCTTTGAACTTTAAATATATATACAGACTTATAGACCTTTTGATGTTTCATCAGAAGTTCAAATATGACTTTTTGATAATTTTTCTGCCCCAGGATTCTGTGAACTTGAACTTTTTATACATACTCACAGACTTCTGAAGTTTCATTAGCCAGACAATAGTCCATATTTGAACTATACAACATATTTATGGCCAAAGAGTCTTTGAACTTTAAGATTATGTACATACTCATAGACTTCTGATGTTTTATCAGACTGAGATTAGTCCACATTTGACCTATTGAACACATTTCTGCACAAAGAATCCTCGATATTGAACTTTCTATACATACTCATAGATTGCTTCTGATGTTTCATCAGTAGTTCAAGTATGACTTTTTGAATATGCTTTTGGCCAAAGAGCCTTTGAACTTTAATTTTATATACATACTCAGACTACTTCTAATGTTTTATCAGAAGTTCAAATATGACTTTTTAATAATTTTTCTGCCCCAGTGAACTTGAACTTTTTATACATACTCACAGACTTCTGAAGTTTCATTAGCCAGACAGTAGTCCATATTTGAAAAATACAACATATTTATGGCCAAAGAGTCTTTGAACTTTCAATTTATGTACAGACTTATAGACCTTGTGATGTTTCATCAGAAGTACAAATATGACTTATTGAAAACATTTTTTGACAAAGAATCCTCTATATTGAACTTTCTATACATACTCATAGACTCCTGATGTTTTATCAGACTGAGATTCGTCCACATTTGACATTGAACACATTTCTGGACAAAGAATCCTCGATATTGAACTTTCTATACATATTCATAGATTCTTCCTGATTATTCATCAGTAGTTCAATTATGACTTTTTGAATATAGTTTTGGCCAAAGAGTCTTTGAACTTTAAATTTATATACACACTTATAGACCTTCTGATATTTCATCAGAAGTTCAAATATGATTTTTTGAACATTTTTCTGCACCTGGATTCTGTGAACTTGAACTTTTTATACATACTCCCAGACTTCTGATATTTCATTAGCCAGACAGTAGTCCGTATTTAAACCATACAAGTTCAAGTATGACTTTTGGAATATGTTTTTGGCCAAAGAGTCTTTGAACTTTAAATATATATACAGACTTATAGACCTTTTGATGTTTCATCAGAAGTTCAAATATGACTTTTTGATAATTTTTCTGCCCCAGGATTCTGTGAACTTGAACTTTTTATACATACTCACAGACTTCTGAAGTTTCATTAGCCAGACAATAGTCCATATTTGAACTATACAACATATTTATGGCCAAAGAGTCTTTGAACTTTAAGATTATGTACATACTCATAGACTTCTGATGTTTTATCAGACTGAGATTAGTCCACATTTGACCTATTGAACACATTTCTGCACAAAGAATCCTCGATATTGAACTTTCTATACATACTCATAGATTGCTTCTGATGTTTCATCAGTAGTTCAAGTATGACTTTTTGAATATGCTTTTGGCCAAAGAGCCTTTGAACTTTAATTTTATATACATACTCAGACTACTTCTAATGTTTTATCAGAAGTTCAAATATGACTTTTTAATAATTTTTCTGCCCCAGTGAACTTGAACTTTTTATACATACTCACAGACTTCTGAAGTTTCATTAGCCAGACAGTAGTTCATATTTGAACTATACAACATATTTATGACCAAAGAGTCTTTAAACTTTAAGTTTATATACAGACTTATAGACCTTGTGATGTTTCATCAGTAGTTCAAGTATGAACTTTTGAACTTATTTTTGGCCAAAGAGTCTTTGAACTTCAAATTTATATACAGACTTATAGACCTTGTGATGTTTCATCAGAAGTACAAATATGACTTATTGAAAACATTTTTTGACAAAGAATCCTCTATATTGAACTTTCTATACATACTCATAGACTCCTGATGTTTTATCAGACTGAGATTCGTCCACATTTGACCTATTGAACACATTTCTGGACAAAAAATCCTCGATATTGAACTTTCTATACATATTCATAGATTCCTCCTGATTATTCATCAGTAGTTCAAGTATGACTTTTTGAATATAGTTTTGGCCAAAGAGTCTTTGAACTTTAAATTTATATACACACTTATAGACCTTCTGATGTTTCATCAAAAGTTCAAGTATGAACTTTTGAACTTATTTTTGGCCAAAGAGTCTTTGAACTTCAAATTTATATACAGACTTATAGACCTTCTGATGTTTCATCAGAAGTTCAAATATGACTTTTTGAAAAATTTTCTGCACCTGGATTCTATGAACTTGAACTTTCTATACATACTCACAGACTTTTTCTGATGTTTCATTAGCCAGACAGTAGTCCGTATTTAAACCATACAAGTTCAAATATGATTTTTTGAATATGTTTTTTGCCAAAGAGTCTTTGAACTTTAAATTTATATACACACTTATAGACCTTCTGATGTTTCATCAGAAGTTCAAATATGATTTTTTGAACATTTTTCTGCACCTGCATTCGATGAACTTGAACTTTCTATACATACTCCCAGACTTCTTCTGATGTTTCCTTAGCCAGACAGTGGTCAGTATTTGCACTATACAAGTTCAAGTATAACTTTTTGAATATGTTTTTGGCCAAAGAGTCTTTGAACTTTAATTTTATATACATACTTATAGACTTCTTCTGATGTTTTATCAGACTGAGATTAGTCCACATTTGACCTACTGAACACATTTCTGTACAAAGAATCCTCGATATTGAACTTTCTATACATACTCATATATTCCTTCTGATGTTTCATCAGTAGTTCAAGTATGAACTTTTGAACTTATTTTTGGGCAAGGAGTTTTTGAACTTCAAATTTATATACAGACTCATAGACCTTCTGATGTTTCATCAGAAGTTGAAATATGATTTCTTTTAAACATTTCTGCACCTGGATTCTATGAACTTGAACTTTCTATACATACAGACTTCTTCTGATGTTTCATTAGCCAGACAGTAGTCCGTATTTAAACCATACAAGTTCAAATATGACTTTTTGATAATTTTTCTGCCCCAGGATTCTGTGAACTTGAACTTTTTATACATTCAGACTTCTGATGTTTCATTAGCCAGATAGTAGTCCGTATTTGCACTATACAAGTTCAAGTATGACTTTTTGAATATGTTTTTGGCCAAAGAGTCTTTGAACTTTAAATTTATATACACACTTATAGACCTTCTGATATTTCATCAGAAGTTCAAATATGATTTTTTGAACATTTTTCTGCACCTGGATTCTGTGAACTTGAACTTTTTATACATACTCCCAGACTTCTGATATTTCATTAGCCAGACAGTAGTCCGTATTTAAACCATACAAGTTCAAGTATGACTTTTGGAATATGTTTTTGGCCAAAGAGTCTTTGAACTTTAAATATATATACAGACTTATAGACCTTTTGATGTTTCATCAGAAGTTCAAATATGACTTTTTGATAATTTTTCTGCCCCAGGATTCTGTGAACTTGAACTTTTTATACATACTCACAGACTTCTGAAGTTTCATTAGCCAGACAATAGTCCATATTTGAACTATACAACATATTTATGGCCAAAGAATCTTTGAACTTTAAGATTATGTACATACTCATAGACTTCTGATGTTTTATCAGACTGAGATTCGTCCACATTTGACCTATTGAACACATTTCTGCACAAAGAATCCTCGATATTGAACTTTCTATACATACTCATAGATTGCTTCTGATGTTTCATCAGTAGTTCAAGTATGACTTTTTGAATATGCTTTTGGCTAAAGAGCCTTTGAACTTTAATTTTATATACATACTCAGACTACTTCTGATGTTTCATCAGTTGTTCAGGTACGAACTTTTGAACTTATTTTTGGTCAAAGAGTCTTTGAACTTCAAATTTATATACAGACTTATAGACCTTGTGATGTTTCATCAGAAGTATAAATATGACTTATTGAAAAGATTTTTGGACAAAGAATCCTCTATATTGAACTTTCTATATATACTCATAGATTCCTTCTGATGTTTCATCAGCAGTTCAAGTATGACTTTTTGAATATGCTTTTGGCCAAAGAGCCTTTGAACTTTAATTTTATATACATACTCAGACTACTTCTGATATTTTATCAGAAGTTCAAATATGACTTTTTGATAATTTTTCTGCCCCAGTGAACTTGAACTTTTTATACATACTCACAGACTTCTGAAGTTTCATTAGCCAGACAGTAGTCCATATTTGAACTATACAACATATTTATGGCCAAAGAGTCTTTGAACATTAAGTTTATATACATACTCATAGAATCCTTCTGATGTTTCATCAGTAGTTCAAGTACGAACTTTTGAACTTATTTTTGGCCAAAGACTCATTGAACTTCAAATTTATATACAGACTTATAGACCTTGTGATGTTTCATCAGAAGTACAAATATGACTTATTGAAAACATTTTTGGACAAAGAATCCTCTATATTGAACTTTCTATACATACTTATAGACTCCTGATGCTTTATCAGACTGAGATTCGTCCACATTTGACCTATTGAACACATTTCTGGACAAAGAATCCTCGATATTGAACTTTCTATACATATTCATAGATTCCTCCTGATTATTCATCAGTCTTTGAACTTTAACTTTATAAACAGACTCATAGACTTCTTCTGATGTATTTTTTTCCTTCAGAGTAGTCCACATTTGACCTATTGTAACACATTTCTGGACAAAGAATCTGTTTGAGTGTTTTAAATATCTCGCTGTAATACCAAGTACTGTGATCATGTTAGTTCCAATGCAAAAGCAATAATATCTTCAATACACACCGTTTCGTGTATGTATTAGAATGCAAAAGCACTGATCTTTTTAATGCACAACGAGTTCTTGTATGCAGTGCAATGCAATGTAAAAGCACTTTTCTCTTCAATGCACAAGTATGGAATACAAAAGCACTAATCTCTTCAATGCACAGCGAGCTCTTGTATGAAATGCAATGCAAAAGCATTATCTCTTTAATGCACAAGTTCTTGTATGCAGTGCAAAAGTACTAATCTAATAATTTCACATCGAGTTTTTCTATGCAATGCAACAGCACTTAGCTCTTTAATGCACAACGAGTTCTTGTATGTTTTAGAATGCAAAAGCATTATCAGTTTAATGCACATCGAATTCTTGTATGCAATGCAAACGCACTAATCTCTTCAAAACACAACGAGTTCTTGTATGCAGTGCAATGCAATGCAACAGCATTTATCTCTTCAATTCACAGCGAGCTCTTGTATGAAATGCAATGCAAAATAACTTATCTCTTTAATGCACAACGAGTTTTTGTATGCATTGCAATTTAAAAGCACTAATCTCATAATTTCACAACAAGTTTTTGTATGCAATGCAATGCAACAGCACTTATCTCTTTAATGCACAACGAGTTTTGTATGCAATGCAAAAAGCACTAATGGCTTCAATGCACAACGAGTATGCATTGTAATTCAAAAGCAGTTATCTCATAATTTCACGAGTTTTTGTATGCATTGCAATTCAAAAAACTAATCTCATAATTTCACAACGAGTTTTTGTATGTAATGCAAAAGCATGTGTCTTTTCAATGTAAGCTGTCTTGTATGCAATATAATTCAAAAGCATTTATATTTTTCAGTGCAAACGCACTAATCTCTTTAATGCACAACGAGTTATTGGATGCATTGCAATTCAAAAGCACTAATCTCATAATTTCACAACAAGTTTTTGTATGCAATGCAATGCAACAGCACTTATCTCTTTAATGCACAACGAGTTTTGTATGCAATGCAAAAAGCACTAATGGCTTCAATGCACAACGAGTTTTTGTATGCATTGTAATTCAAAAGCAGTAATCTCATTGATGCACAACGAGTTCTTGTATTAATGTGTATTTTCAGTGTAAGCTTGTATGCAGTGTAATTCAAAAGCACTTATTTTTTCAATGCAAACACACTAATCTCTTTGATGCACAACGAGTTCTTGTATTAATTGCAATGCAAAAGCACTAATCTCTTCAATGCACGAGTTCTTGTATGCAATGCAAACGCACTAATCTCTTCAATGCACAACGAGTTATTGGATGCATTGCAATGTAAAAGCACTAATCTCTTTAATGCACGAGTTCTTGTATGCAATGCAAACGCACTAATCTCTTCAATGCACGAGTTCTTGTATGCAATGCAAACGCACTAATCTCTTCAATGCACAACGAGTTATTGGATGCATTGCAATGTAAAAGCACTAATCTCTTTAATGCACACCGAGTTCTTGTATATATTAGAATGAATTATCAATTTAATGCACATCGAGTTCTTTTATGCAATGCAAACGCACTAATCTCTTCAATACACGAGTTATTTTATGCAGTGCATTGCAATGTAAAATCACTAATCTCTTTAATGCACAACGAGTTCTTGTTTTAAATGTGTCTTTTCAATGTAAGCTTTCGTGTATGCAATGTAATTCAAAAGCACTTATATTCTCTTTGATGCACACCAAGATCTTGTATTAATTGCAATGCAAAAGCACCTAAACTCTTCAATGCACGAGTTCTTGTATGCAATGCAAAAGCGCTAATCTCTTCAATACACAACGAGTTCTTTTATGCAGTGCAATGCAATGCAAATGCACTAATCTCTTCAATGCAAAACGAGTTCTTGTATTAATTGCACTGCAAAAGCACTTAACTCTTCAATGCACGAGTTCTTGTATGCAATGCAAAAGCGCTTATCTCTTCAAAGCGTTAGACGTGCATTGCAATGCGACAGCAAATGTTTTTTATCTCTTTAATATACAAGTTAGTTCTTGCATGCAATGCACTGCAACAACACGTATATTGTGTTCTCTTTTCAATACACAACAGAATAAGCTTATTCTTGTATTGTAATGCAACACATGCATTATCTCCTTAATAAACAACGCATTAAGACAGATGGTGCAAAAGAAATTATCTCTCCATTATATAACACAACATTTTTATGCAATGCATTGAAAAAGAGCATATGTTATTCTTTAATGCATAGAATAATTTTGTTTTTATATCTAAACAGAGCATTTGTAGATATTGCATGCAATGCAACAATTATGTGTTATTTCTTCAATGCAGGATGGAATGAGATATTTCTTGTATGCATATCAATGAAACGGCGCATATCTCAAGAGTTATTATTATATCTCTTCAATGCACATTATGAACATGACTCATTCTTATGTTACATCAGCGGTCATCAAAATTCTATATTTGCCCTGCTGATGATATTTCTAGCCAAAGAATCCATAGAAGTTTTTTTTAACTATATATTCTCGTAGACTCCTGATGCAAAATCCGCCATATATGACCCACTGGCCATTTCTGGCCAAGATTGATCATGAAAATTCTATACATTACCTCCTCATGTTAAATCAGCCATACCATTGTCCATTATGACATATTTAACATCTTTCTGGCAGAGAAGTCCACAAATATTAACTTTCAGATAGATCTCCTTCTAATATTAAACCAGTCATACAGTAGTCCATATTTAATGAAACCTCAGAAGTCAATCAGAATGCATAGTACGTTCATAGTATCTACGGCAAGAAATATGTTGAGTAGTCAAATATGGACAATTGTCTGACTAATGTATTATCTGAATGTATGTATGTATAGAAAGTTAAAGTTGAGACTCATAGACTTCTGATGTTTCATCAGTAGTTCAAGTATGACTTTTTGAGTCTTTGAACTATAACTTTATAAACAGACTCTTTTTTTTTCCTTCTGATGTATTTTTCAGACTGAGTGTAGTCCATATCTGACCTATTGAACACATTTCTAAACAAATAAACCTCAATATTGAACTTCTGATTTTTCATCAGTTTAACGTTTGAACTTATTTTTGGCCAAAGAGTCTTTGAACTTTAATTTTATATACATACACTCCTTTTTATGTTTCCTTAGCCAGACAGTAGTGCGTATTTGACCTATTGAACTTATTAATGGCCAAAGATATCTAAAATTTAAACTTTCTATAAATACTCATTGAATCTTTCAGATATTATATCAACCAGATAATTGTCAATTTTTAACTACTGAACACATTTCTGGACGTAGATTCTATTAACTTGAGCTTGAGCATATTTCTGGACGTAGATACTATTAACTTGAGCTTTCTATACATACTCATAGATTCTTCTGATGTTCAAGTATGAACTTTTGAATTTATTTTTGGCCAAAGACTCATTGAACTTTAAATGTATATACAGACTTTTAGACCTTCTGATGTTTCATCAGAAGTTCAAATATGATTTTTTAAATATTTTTCTCCAGCTGGATTCTATGAACTTGAACTTTCTATACATACAGACTTCTTCTGATGTTTCATTAGCCAGACAGGAGTCCGTATTTGTACTATACGAGTTGAAGTATGACTCTTTGAATATGTTTTTGGCCAAAGAGTCTTTGAACTTTAAATTTATATACACACTTATAGACCTTCTGATGTTTCATTAGAAGTTCAAATATGATTTTTTGAACATTTTTCTGCACCTGGATTCTATGAACTTGAACTTTCTACACATATTCATAGACTTCTTCTGATGTTTCATTAGCCAGACAGTAGTCCGTATTTGCACTATACAAGTTCAAGTATGACTTTTTGAATATGTTTTTGGCCAAAAAGTCTTTGAACTTTAAATTTATATACACACTTATAGACCTTCTTTTGTTTCATCAGAAGTTCAAATATGATTTTTTGAACATTTTTCTGCACCTGCATTCTATGAACTTGAACTTTCTATACATACTCACAGACTTATTCTGATGTTTCATTAGCCAGACAGGAGTCCGTATTTGCACTATACAAGTTCAAGTATGACTTTTTGAATATGTTTTTCGCCAAAGAGTCTTTGAACTTTAATTTTATATACATACTCATAGACTACTTCTGATGTTTTATCAGAAGTTCAGATATGACTTTTTGAATATTTTTTCTGCCCTTGGACTCTATGAACTTGAACTTTCTACACATACTCATAGACTTCTTCTGATATTTCATTAGCCAGACAGTAGTCTGTATTTGAACTATACAAGTTCAAGTATGATTTTTTGAATATATTTTTGGCCAAAAAGTCTTTGAACTTTAAATTTATATACACACTTATAGACCTTCTGATGTTTCATCAGAAGTTCAAATATGATTTTTTGAATATTTTTCTCCACCTGGATTCTATATACTTGAAATTTCTATACATACTCACAGACTTCTTCTGATGTTTCATTAGCCAGACAGGAGTCCGTATTTGCACTATACAAGTTCAAGTATGACTTTTTGAATATGTTTTTTACCAAAGAGTGTTTGAACTTTAAATTTATATACAGACTTATAGACCTTCTGATGTTTCATCAGAAGTTCAAATATGACTTTTTGAATATTTTTTCTGCCCTAGGACTCTATGAACTTGAACGTTCTACACATACTCATAGACTTCTGATATTTCATTAGCCAGACAGTAGTCCGTATTTGAACTATACAAGTTCAAGTATGATTTTTTGAATATATTTTTGGCCAGAGTCTTTGAACTTTAAATTTATATACAGACTTATAGACCTTCTGATGTTTCATCAGAAGTTCAAATATGATTTTTTGAAAATGTTTCTGCACCTGGATTCTATGAACTTGAACTTTCTATACATACTCACAGACTTCTTCTGATGTTTCATTAGCCAGACAGTAGTCCGTATTTGCACTATACAAGTTCAAGTATGACTTTTTGAATATGTTCTTGGCCAAAGAGTCTTTGAACTTTAATTTTATATACATACTCATAGACTACTTCTGATGTTTTATCAGAAGTTCAAATATGACTTTTTGAATATTTTTTCTGCCCTTGGACTCTATGAACTTGAACTTTCTACACATACTCATAGACTTCTTCTGATATTTCATTAGCCAGACAGTAGTCCGTATTTGAACTATACAAGTTCAAGTATGATTTTTTGAATATATTTTTGGCCAAAGAGTCTTTGAACTTTAAATTTATATACACACTTATAGACCTTCTGATGTTTCATCAGAAGTTCAAATATTATTTTTTAAATATTTTTCTCCACCTGGATTCTATGAACTTGAACTTTCTATACATACAGACTTCTTCTGATGTTTCATTAGCCAGACAGGAGTCCGTATTTGAACTATACGAGTTGAAGTATGACTCTTTGAATATGTTTTTGGCCAAAGAGTCTTTGAACCTTAAATTTATATACACACTTATAGACCTTCTGATGTTTCATTAGAAGTTCAAATATGATTTTTTGAAAATTTTTCTCCACCTGGATTCTATATACTTGAAATTTCTATACATACTCACAGACTTCTTCTGATGTTTCATTAGCCAGACAGGAGTCCGTATTTGCACTATACAAGTTCAAGTATGACTTTTTGAATATGTTTTTTACCAAAGAGTCTTTGAACTTTAAATTTATATACAGACTTATAGACCTTCTGATGTTTCATCAGGTCAAAATATGACTTTTTGAATATTTTTTCTGCCCTTGTACTCTATGAACTTGAACTTTCTACACTTACTCATAGACGACTTCTGATATTTCATTAGCCAGACAGTAGTCCGTATTTGAACTATACAAGTTCAAGTATGATTTTTTGAATATGTTTTTTTGCCAAAGACTCTTTGAACTTTAAATTTATATACAGACTTATAGACCTTCTGATGTTTCATCAGAAGTTCAAATATGACTTTTTGAATATTTTTTCTGCCCTAGGACTCTATGAACTTGAACTTTCTACACATACTCATAGACTTCTGATATTTCATTAGCCAGACAGTAGTCCGTATTTGAACTATACAAGTTCAAGTATGATTTTTTGAATATATTTTTGGCCAAAGAGTCTTTGAACTTTAAATTTATATACACACTTATAGACCTTCTTTTGTTTCATCAGAAGTTCAAATATGATTTTTTGAACATTTTTCTGCACCTGGATTCTATGAACTTGAACTTTCTATACATACTCACAGACTTATTCTGACGTTTCATTTGCCAGACAGGAGTCCGTATTTGCACTATACAAGTTCAAGTATGACTTTTTGAATATGTTTTTGGCCAAAGAGTCTTTGAACTTTAATTTTATATACATACTCATAGACTACTTCTGATGTTTTATCAGAAGTTCAAATATGACTTTTTGAATATTTTTTCTGCCCTTGGACTCTATGAACTTGAACTTTCTACACATACTCATAGACTTCTTCTGATATTTCATTAGCCAGACAGTAGTCTGTATTTGAACTATACAAGTTCAAGTATGATTTTTTGAATATATTTTTGGCCAAAAAGTCTTTGAACTTTAAATTTATATACACACTTATAGACCTTCTGATGTTTCATCAGAAGTTCAAATATGATTTTTTGAATATTTTTCTCCACCTGGATTCTATATACTTGAAATTTCCATACATACTCACAGACTTCTTCTGATGTTTCATTAGCCAGACAGGAGTCCGTATTTGCACTATACAAGTTCAAGTATGACTTTTTGAATATGTTTTTTACCAAAGAGTCTTTGAACTTTAAATTTATATACAGACTAATAGACCTTCTGATGTTTCATCAGAAGGTCAAAATATGACTTTTTGAATATTTTTTCTGCCCTAGGACTCTATGAACTTGAACTTTCTACACATACTCATAGACTTCTTCTGAAATTTCATTAGCCAGACAGTAGTCCGTATTTGAACTATACAAGTTCAAGTATGATTTTTTGAATATGTTTTTTTGCCAAAGAGTCTTTGAACTTTAAATTTATATACAGACTTATAGACCTTCTGATGTTTCATCAGAAGTTCAAATATGACTTTTTGAATATTTTTTCTGCCCTTGGACTCTATGAACTTGAACTTTCTAGACATACTCATAGACTTCTTCTGATATTTCATTAGCCAGACAGTAGTCTGTATTTGAACTATACAAGTTCAAGTATGACTTTTTGAATATGTTTTTTACCAAAGAGTCTTTGAACTTTAAATTTATATACAGACTTATAGACCTTCTGTTGTTTCATCAGAAGTTCAAATATGATTTTTTGAAAAATTTTCTGCACCTGGATTCTATGAACTTGAACTTTCTATACATACTCACAGACTTCTTCTGATGTTTCATTAGCCAGACAGGAGTCCGTATTTGAACTATACAAGTTCAAGTATGACTTTTTGAATATGTTCTTGGCCAAAGAGTCTTTGAACTTTAATTTTATATACATACTCATAGACTACTTCTGATGTTTTATCAGAAGTTCAAATATGACTTTTTGAATATTTTTTCTGCCCTTGGACTCTATGAACTTGAACTTTCTACACATACTCATAGACTTCTTCTGATATTTCATTAGCCAGACAGTAGTCCGTATTTGAACTATACAAGTTCAAGTATGATTTTTTGAATATATTTTTGGCCAAAGAGTCTTTGAACTTTAAATTTATATACACACTTATAGACCTTCTGATGTTTCATCAGAAGTTCAAATATGATTTTTTAAATATTTTTCTCCACCTGGATTCTATGAACTTGAACTTTCTATACATACAGACTTCTTCTGATGTTTCATTAGCCAGACAGGAGTCCGTATTTGAACTATACGAGTTGAAGTATGACTCTTTGAATATGTTTTTGGCCAAAGAGTCTTTGAACTTTAAATTTATATACACACTTATAGACCTTCTGATGTTTCATGAGAAGTTCAAATATGATTTTTTTGAACATTTTTCTCCACCTGGATTCTATGAACTTGAACTTTCTATACATACTCACAGACTACTTCTGATGTTTCATTAGCCAGACAGGAGTCCGTATTTGAACTATACGAGTTGAAGTATGACTCTTTGAATATGTTTTTGGCCAAAGAGTCTTTGAACTTCAAATTTATATACAGACTTATAGACCTTCTGATGTTTCATCAGAAGTTCAAATATGATTTTTTGAAAAATTTTCTGCACCTGGATTCTATGAACTTGAACTTTCTATACATACTCACAGACTTCTTCTGATGTTTCATTAGCCAGACAGTAGTCCGTATTTGCACTATACAAGTTCAAGTATGACTTTTTGAATATGTTTTTGGCCAAAAAGTCTTTGAACTTTAAATTTATATACACACTTATAGACCTTCTGATGTTTCATCAGAAGTTCAAATATGATTTTTTGAAAAATTTTCTGCACCTGGATTCTATGAACTTGAACTTTCTACACATATTCATATACTTCTTCTGATGTTTCATTAGCCAGACAGTAGTCCGTATTTGCACTATACAAGTTCAAGTATGACTTTTTGAATATGTTTTTGGCCAAAAAGTCTTTGAACTTTAAATTTATATACACACTTATAGACCTTCTTTTGTTTCATCAGAAGTTCAAATATGATTTTTTGAACATTTTTCTGCACCTGGATTCTATGAACTTGAACTTTCTATACATACTCACAGACTTATTCTGATGTTTCATTTGCCAGACAGGAGTCCGTATTTGCACTATACAAGTTCAAGTATGACTTTTTGAATATGTTTTTGGCCAAAGAGTCTTTGAACTTTAATTTTATATACATACTCATAGACTACTTCTGATGTTTTATCAGAAGTTCAAATATGACTTTTTGAATATTTTTTCTGCCCTTGGACTCTATGAACTTGAACTTTCTACACATACTCATAGACTTCTTCTGATATTTCATTAGCCAGACAGTAGTCTGTATTTGAACTATACAAGTTCAAGTATGATTTTTTGAATATATTTTTTACCAAAGAGTCTTTGAACTTTAAATTTATATACAGACTAATAGACCTTCTGATGTTTCATCAGAAGGTCAAAATATGACTTTTTGAATATTTTTTCTGCCCTAGGACTCTATGAACTTGAACTTTCTACACATACTCATAGACTTCTTCTGAAATTTCATTAGCCAGACAGGAGTCCGTATTTGAACTATACGAGTTGAAGTATGACTCTTTGAATATGTTTTTGGCCAAAGAGTCTTTGAACTTTAAATTTATATACACACTTATAGACCTTCTGATGTTTCATGAGAAGTTCAAATATGATTTTTTTGAACATTTTTCTCCACCTGGATTCTATGAACTTGAACTTTCTATACATACTCACAGACTACTTCTGATGTTTCATTAGCCAGACAGGAGTCCGTATTTGAACTATACGAGTTGAAGTATGACTCTTTGAATATGTTTTTGGCCAAAGAGTCTTTGAACTTCAAATTTATATACAGACTTATAGACCTTCTGATGTTTCATCAGAAGTTCAAATATGATTTTTTGAAAAATTTTCTGCACCTGGATTCTATGAACTTGAACTTTCTATACATACTCACAGACTTCTTCTGATGTTTCATTAGCCAGACAGTAGTCCGTATTTGCACTATACAAGTTCAAGTATGACTTTTTGAATATGTTTTTGGCCAAAAAGTCTTTGAACTTTAAATTTATATACACACTTATAGACCTTCTGATGTTTCATCAGAAGTTCAAATATGATTTTTTGAAAAATTTTCTGCACCTGGATTCTATGAACTTGAACTTTCTACACATATTCATATACTTCTTCTGATGTTTCATTAGCCAGACAGTAGTCCGTATTTGCACTATACAAGTTCAAGTATGACTTTTTGAATATGTTTTTGGCCAAAAAGTCTTTGAACTTTAAATTTATATACACACTTATAGACCTTCTTTTGTTTCATCAGAAGTTCAAATATGATTTTTTGAACATTTTTCTGCACCTGGATTCTATGAACTTGAACTTTCTATACATACTCACAGACTTATTCTGATGTTTCATTTGCCAGACAGGAGTCCGTATTTGCACTATACAAGTTCAAGTATGACTTTTTGAATATGTTTTTGGCCAAAGAGTCTTTGAACTTTAATTTTATATACATACTCATAGACTACTTCTGATGTTTTATCAGAAGTTCAAATATGACTTTTTGAATATTTTTTCTGCCCTTGGACTCTATGAACTTGAACTTTCTACACATACTCATAGACTTCTTCTGATATTTCATTAGCCAGACAGTAGTCTGTATTTGAACTATACAAGTTCAAGTATGATTTTTTGAATATATTTTTTACCAAAGAGTCTTTGAACTTTAAATTTATATACAGACTAATAGACCTTCTGATGTTTCATCAGAAGGTCAAAATATGACTTTTTGAATATTTTTTCTGCCCTAGGACTCTATGAACTTGAACTTTCTACACATACTCATAGACTTCTTCTGAAATTTCATTAGCCAGACAGTAGTCCGTATTTGAACTATACAAGTTCAAGTATGATTTTTTGAATATGTTTTTTTGCCAAAGAGTCTTTGAACTTTAAATTTATATACAGACTTATAGACCTTCTGATGTTTCATCAGAAGTTCAAATATGACTTTTTGAATATTTTTTCTGCCCTTGGACTCTATGAACTTGAACTTTCTAGACATACTCATAGACTTCTTCTGATATTTCATTAGCCAGACAGTAGTCTGTATTTGAACTATACAAGTTCAAGTATGACTTTTTGAATATGTTTTTTACCAAAGAGTCTTTGAACTTTAAATTTATATACAGACTTATAGACCTTCTGTTGTTTCATCAGAAGTTCAAATATGATTTTTTGAAAAATTTTCTGCACCTGGATTCTATGAACTTGAACTTTCTATACATACTCACAGACTTCTTCTGATGTTTCATTAGCCAGACAGTAGTCCGTATTTGAACTATACAAGTTCAAGTATGATTTTTTTTATATATTTTTGGCCAAAGAGTCTTTGAACTTTAAATTTATATACACACTTATAGACCTTCTGATGTTTCATCAGAAGTTCAAATATGATTTTTTAAATATTTTTCTCCACCTGGATTCTATGAACTTGAACTTTCTATACATACAGACTTCTTCTGATGTTTCATTAGCCAGACAGGAGTCGGTATTTGAACTATACGAGTTGAAGTATGACTCTTTGAATGTGTTTTTGGCCAAAGAGTCTTTGAACTTTAAATTTATATACACACTTATAGACCTTCTGATGTTTCATGAGAAGTTCAAATATGATTTTTTTGAACATTTTTCTCCACCTGGATTCTATGAACTTGAACTTTCTATACATACTCACAGACTACTTCTGATGTTTCATTAGCCAGACAGGAGTCCGTATTTGAACTATACGAGTTGAAGTATGACTCTTTGAATATGTTTTTGGCCAAAGAGTCTTTGAACTTCAAATTTATATACAGACTTATAGACCTTCTGATGTTTCATCAGAAGTTCAAATATGATTTTTTGAAAAATTTTCTGCACCTGGATTCTATGAACTTGAACTTTCTATACATACTCACAGACTTCTTCTGATGTTTCATTAGCCAGACAGGAGTCCGTATTTGCAATATACATGTTCAAGTATGACTTTTTGAATATGTTTTTGGCCAAAGAGTCTTTGAACTTTAATTTTATATACATACTCATAGACTACTTCTGATGTTTTATCAGAAGTTCAAATATGACTTTCTGAATATTTTTTCTGACCTTGGACTCTATGAACTTGAACTTTCTACACATACTCATAGACTTCTTCTGATATTTCATTAGCCAGACAGTAGTCCGTATTTGAACTATACAAGTTCAAGTATGATTTTTTGAATATGTTTTTTGCCAAAGAGTCTTTGAACTTTAAATTTATATACAGACTGATAGACCTTCTGATGTTTCATCAGAAGTTCAAATATGATTTTTTGAAAATGTTTCTGCACCTGGATTCTATGAACTTGAACTTTCTATACATACTCACAGACTTATTCTGATGTTTCATTAGCCAGACAGGAGTCCGTATTTGCACTATACAAGTTCAAGTATGACTTTTTGAATATGTTTTTGGCCAAAGAGTCTTTGAACTTTAATTTTATATACATACTCATAGACTACTTCTGATGTTTTATCAGAAGTTCAAATATGACTTTTTGAATATTTTTTCTGCCCTTGGACTCTATGAACTTGAACTTTCTACACATACTCATAGACTTCTTCTGATATTTCATTAGCCAGACAGTAGTCTGTATTTGAACTATACAAGTTCAAGTATGATTTTTTGAATATATTTTTGGCCAAAAAGTCTTTGAACTTTAAATTTATATACACACTTATAGACCTTCTGATGTTTCATCAGAAGTTCAAATATGATTTTTTGAATATTTTTCTCCACCTGGATTCTATATACTTGAAATTTCTATACATACTCACAGACTTCTTCTGATGTTTCATTAGCCAGACAGGAGTCCGTATTTGCACTATACAAGTTCAAGTATGACTTTTTGAATATGTTTTTTACCAAAGAGTCTTTGAACTTTAAATTTATATACAGACTTATAGACCTTCTGATGTTTCATCAGAAGGTCAAAATATGACTTTTTGAATATTTTTTCTGCCCTAGGACTCTATGAACTTGAACTTTCTACACATACTCATAGACTTCTTCTGAAATTTCATTAGCCAGACAGTAGTCCGTATTTGAACTATACAAGTTCAAGTATGATTTTTTGAATATGTTTTTTTGCCAAAGAGTCTTTGAACTTTAAATTTATATACAGACTTATAGACCTTCTGATGTTTCATCAGAAGTTCAAATATGACTTTTTGAATATTTTTTCTGCCCTTGGACTCTATGAACTTGAACTTTCTACACATACTCAGAGACTTCTTCTGATATTTCATTAGCCAGACAGTAGTCTGTATTTGAACTATACAAGTTCAAGTATGATTTTTTGAATATATTTTTGGCCAAAGAGTCTTTGAACTTTAAATTTATATACACACTTATAGACCTTCTGATGTTTCATCAGAAGTTCAAATATGATTTTTTGAATATTTTTCTCCACCTGGATTCTATATACTTGAAATTTCTATACATACTCACAGACTTCTTCTGATGTTTTATTAGCCAGACAGGAGTCCGTATTTGCACTATACAAGTTCAAGTATGACTTTTTGAATATGTTTTTTACCAAAGAGTCTTTGAACTTTAAATTTATATACAGACTTATAGACCTTCTGTTGTTTCATCAGAAGTTCAAATATGATTTTTTTAAAATTTTTCTCCACCTGGATTCTATATACTTGAAATTTCTATACATACTCACAGACTTCTTCTGATGTTTCATTAGCCAGACAGGAGTCCGTATTTGCACTATACAAGTTCAAGTATGACTTTTTGAATATGTTTTTTACCAAAGAGTCTTTGAACTTTAAATTTATATACAGACTTATAGACCTTCTGATGTTTCATCAGAAGTTCAAATATGATTTTTTGAACATTTTTCTGCACCTGGATTCTATGAACTTGAACTTTTTATACATACTCACAGACTTCTTCTGATGTTTCATTAGCCAGACAGGAGTCCGTATTTGAACTATACAAGTTCAAGTATGACTTTTTGAATATGTTTTTGGCCAAAGAGTCTTTGAACTTTAATTTTATATACATACTCATAGACTACTTCTGATGTTTTATCAGAAGTTCAAATATGACTTTTTGAATATTTTTTCTGCCCTTGGACTCTATGAACTTGAACTTTCTACACATACTCATAGACTTCTTCTGATATTTCATTAGCCAGACAGTAGTCTGTATTTGAACTATACAAGTTCAAGTATGATTTTTTGAATATATTTTTTACCAAAGAGTCTTTGAACTTTAAATTTATATACAGACTAATAGACCTTCTGATGTTTCATCAGAAGGTCAAAATATGACTTTTTGAATATTTTTTCTGCCCTAGGACTCTATGAACTTGAACTTTCTACACATACTCATAGACTTCTTCTGAAATTTCATTAGCCAGACAGTAGTCCGTATTTGAACTATACAAGTTCAAGTATGATTTTTTGAATATGTTTTTTTGCCAAAGAGTCTTTGAACTTTAAATTTATATACAGACTTATAGACCTTCTGATGTTTCATCAGAAGTTCAAATATGACTTTTTGAATATTTTTTCTGCCCTTGGACTCTATGAACTTGAACTTTCTAGACATACTCATAGACTTCTTCTGATATTTCATTAGCCAGACAGTAGTCTGTATTTGAACTATACAAGTTCAAGTATGACTTTTTGAATATGTTTTTTACCAAAGAGTCTTTGAACTTTAAATTTATATACAGACTTATAGACCTTCTGTTGTTTCATCAGAAGTTCAAATATGATTTTTTGAAAAATTTTCTGCACCTGGATTCTATGAACTTGAACTTTCTATACATACTCACAGACTTCTTCTGATGTTTCATTAGCCAGACAGTAGTCCGTATTTGAACTATACAAGTTCAAGTATGATTTTTTTTATATATTTTTGGCCAAAGAGTCTTTGAACTTTAAATTTATATACACACTTATAGACCTTCTGATGTTTCATCAGAAGTTCAAATATGATTTTTTAAATATTTTTCTCCACCTGGATTCTATGAACTTGAACTTTCTATACATACAGACTTCTTCTGATGTTTCATTAGCCAGACAGGAGTCCGTATTTGAACTATACGAGTTGAAGTATGACTCTTTGAATGTGTTTTTGGCCAAAGAGTCTTTGAACTTTAAATTTATATACACACTTATAGACCTTCTGATGTTTCATGAGAAGTTCAAATATGATTTTTTTGAACATTTTTCTCCACCTGGATTCTATGAACTTGAACTTTCTATACATACTCACAGACTACTTCTGATGTTTCATTAGCCAGACAGGAGTCCGTATTTGAACTATACGAGTTGAAGTATGACTCTTTGAATATGTTTTTGGCCAAAGAGTCTTTGAACTTCAAATTTATATACAGACTTATAGACCTTCTGATGTTTCATCAGAAGTTCAAATATGATTTTTTGAAAAATTTTCTGCACCTGGATTCTATGAACTTGAACTTTCTATACATACTCACAGACTTCTTCTGATGTTTCATTAGCCAGACAGGAGTCCGTATTTGCAATATACATGTTCAAGTATGACTTTTTGAATATGTTTTTGGCCAAAGAGTCTTTGAACTTTAATTTTATATACATACTCATAGACTACTTCTGATGTTTTATCAGAAGTTCAAATATGACTTTCTGAATATTTTTTCTGACCTTGGACTCTATGAACTTGAACTTTCTACACATACTCATAGACTTCTTCTGATATTTCATTAGCCAGACAGTGGTCCGTATTTGAACTATACAAGTTCAAGTATGATTTTTTGAATATGTTTTTTGCCAAAGAGTCTTTGAACTTTAAATTTATATACAGACTGATAGACCTTCTGATGTTTCATCAGAAGTTCAAATATGATTTTTTGAAAATGTTTCTGCACCTGGATTCTATGAACTTGAACTTTCTATACATACTCACAGACTTATTCTGATGTTTCATTAGCCAGACAGGAGTCCGTATTTGCACTATACAAGTTCAAGTATGACTTTTTGAATATGTTTTTGGCCAAAGAGTCTTTGAACTTTAATTTTATATACATACTCATAGACTACTTCTGATGTTTTATCAGAAGTTCAAATATGACTTTTTGAATATTTTTTCTGCCCTTGGACTCTATGAACTTGAACTTTCTACACATACTCATAGACTTCTTCTGATATTTCATTAGCCAGACAGTAGTCTGTATTTGAACTATACAAGTTCAAGTATGATTTTTTGAATATATTTTTGGCCAAAAAGTCTTTGAACTTTAAATTTATATACACACTTATAGACCTTCTGATGTTTCATCAGAAGTTCAAATATGATTTTTTGAATATTTTTCTCCACCTGGATTCTATATACTTGAAATTTCTATACATACTCACAGACTTCTTCTGATGTTTCATTAGCCAGACAGGAGTCCGTATTTGCACTATACAAGTTCAAGTATGACTTTTTGAATATGTTTTTTACCAAAGAGTCTTTGAACTTTAAATTTATATACAGACTTATAGACCTTCTGATGTTTCATCAGAAGGTCAAAATATGACTTTTTGAATATTTTTTCTGCCCTAGGACTCTATGAACTTGAACTTTCTACACATACTCATAGACTTCTTCTGAAATTTCATTAGCCAGACAGTAGTCCGTATTTGAACTATACAAGTTCAAGTATGATTTTTTGAATATGTTTTTTTGCCAAAGAGTCTTTGAACTTTAAATTTATATACAGACTTATAGACCTTCTGATGTTTCATCAGAAGTTCAAATATGACTTTTTGAATATTTTTTCTGCCCTTGGACTCTATGAACTTGAACTTTCTACACATACTCATAGACTTCTTCTGATATTTCATTAGCCAGACAGTAGTCTGTATTTGAACTATACAAGTTCAAGTATGATTTTTTGAATATATTTTTGGCCAAAGAGTCTTTGAACTTTAAATTTATATACACACTTATAGACCTTCTGATGTTTCATCAGAAGTTCAAATATGATTTTTTGAATATTTTTCTCCACCTGGATTCTATATACTTGAAATTTCTATACATACTCACAGACTTCTTCTGATGTTTTATTAGCCAGACAGGAGTCCGTATTTGCACTATACAAGTTCAAGTATGACTTTTTGAATATGTTTTTTACCAAAGAGTCTTTGAACTTTAAATTTATATACAGACTTATAGACCTTCTGTTGTTTCATCAGAAGTTCAAATATGATTTTTTTAAAATTTTTCTCCACCTGGATTCTATATACTTGAAATTTCTATACATACTCACAGACTTCTTCTGATGTTTCATTAGCCAGACAGGAGTCCGTATTTGCACTATACAAGTTCAAGTATGACTTTTTGAATATGTTTTTTACCAAAGAGTCTTTGAACTTTAAATTTATATACAGACTTATAGACCTTCTGATGTTTCATCAGAAGTTCAAATATGATTTTTTGAACATTTTTCTGCACCTGGATTCTATGAACTTGAACTTTTTATACATACTCACAGACTTCTTCTGATGTTTCATTAGCCAGACAGGAGTCCGTATTTGAACTATACAAGTTCAAGTATGACTTTTTGAATATGTTCTTGGCCAAAGAGTCTTTGAACTTTAATTTTATATACATACTCATAGACTACTTCTGATGTTTTATCAGAAGTTCAAATATGACTTTTTGAATATTTTTTCTGCCCTTGGACTCTATGAACTTGAACTTTCTATACATACAGACTTCTTCTGATGTTTCATTAGCCAGACAGGAGTCCGTATTTGAACTATACGAGTTGAAGTATGACTCTTTGAATATGTTTTTGGCCAAAGAGTCTTTGAACTTTAAATTTATATACACACTTATAGACCTTCTGATGTTTCATGAGAAGTTCAAATATGATTTTTTTGAACATTTTTCTCCACCTGGATTCTATGAACTTGAACTTTCTATACATACTCACAGACTACTTCTGATGTTTCATTAGCCAGACAGGAGTCCGTATTTGAACTATACGAGTTGAAGTATGACTCTTTGAATATGTTTTTGGCCAAAGAGTCTTTGAACTTCAAATTTATATACAGACTTATAGACCCTCTGATGTTTCTTCAGAAGTTCAAATATGATTTTTTGAAAAATTTTCTGCACCTGGATTCTATGAACTTGAACTTTCTATACATACTTACAGACTTCTTCTGATGTTTCATTAGAAAGACAGGAGTCTGTATTTGCAATATACATGTTCAAGTATGACTTTTTGAATATGTTTTTGGCCAAAGAGTCTTTGAACTTTAATTTTATATACATACTCATAGACTACTTCTGATGTTTTATCAGAAGTTCAAATATGACTTTTGGAATATTTTTTCTGACCTTGGACTCTATGAACTTGAACTTTCTACACATACTCATAGACTTCTTCTGATATTTCATTAGCCAGACAGTACTCCGTATTTGAACTATACAAGTTCAAGTATGATTTTTTGAATATGTTTTTTGCCAAAGAGTCTTTGAACTTTAAATTTATATACAGACTGATAGACCTTCTGATGTTTCATCAGAAGTTCAAATATGATTTTTTGAAAATGTTTCTGCACCTGGATTCTATGAACTTGAACTTTCTATACATACTCACAGACTTCTTCTGATGTTTCATTAGCCAGACAGTAGTCCGTATTTGCACTATACAAGTTCAAGTATGACTTTTTGAATATGTTCTTGGCCAAAGAGTCTTTGAACTTTAATTTTATATACATACTCATAGACTACTTCTGATGTTTTATCAGAAGTTCAAATATGACTTTTTGAATATTTTTTCTGCCCTTGGACTCTATGAACTTGAACTTTCTACACATACTCATAGACTTCTTCTGATATTTCATTAGCCAGACAGTAGTCCGTATTTGAACTATACAAGTTCAAGTATGATTTTTTGAATATGTTTTTTGCCAAAGAGTCTTTGAACTTTAAATTTATATACAGACTGATAGACCTTCTGATGTTTCATCAAAAGTTCAAATATGATTTTTTGAAAATGTTTCTGCACCTGGATTCTATGAACTTGAACTTTCTATACATACTCACAGACTTCTTCTGATGTTTCATTAGCCAGACAGTAGTCCGTATTTGCACTATACAAGTTCAAGTATGACTTTTTGAATATGTTCTTGGCCAAAGAGTCTTTGAACTTTAATTTTATATACATACTCATAGACTTCTTCTGATATTACATTAGCCAGACAGTACTCCGTATTTGAACTATACAAGTTCAAGTATGATTTTTTGAATATATTTTTGGCCAAAGAGTCTTTGAACTTTAAATTTATATACACACTTATAGACCTTCTGATGTTTCATCAGAAGTTCAAATATGATTTTTTAAATATTTTTCTCCACCTGGATTCTATGAACTTGAACTTTCTATACATACAGACTTCTTCTGATGTTTCATTAGCCAGAAAATAGTCCGTATTTGAACTATACGAGTTGAAGTATGACTCTTTGAATATGTTTTTGGCCAAAGAGTCTTTGAACTTTAAATTTATATACACACTTATAGACCTTCTGATGTTTCATTAGAAGTTCAAATATGATTTTTTGTACATTTTTCTGCACCTGGATTCTATGAACTTGAACTTTCTATACATACTCACAGACTTCTTCTGATGTTTCATTAGCCAGACAGGAGTCCGTATTTGAAATATACGAGTTGAAGTATGACTCTTTGAATATGTTTTTGGCCAAAGAGTCTTTGAACTTCAAATTTATATACAGACTTAAAGACCTTCTGATGTTTTATCAGAAGTTCAAATATGATTTTTTGAACATTTTTCTCCACCTGGATTCTATGAACTTGAACTTTCTATACATACCCCCAGACTTCTTCTGATGTTTCATTAGCCAGACAGTAATCCGTATTTGCACTATACAAGTTCAAGTATGACTTTTTGAATATGTTTTTGGCCAGAGAGTCTTTGAACTTTAATTTTATATACATACTCATAGACTCCTTTTGATGTTTTATCAGACTGAGATTCGTCCACATTTGACCTATTGAACACATTTCTGGACAACGAATCCTCGATATTGAACTTTCTATACACACTCATAGATTCCTTCTGATGTTTCATCAGTAGTTCATGAACTTTTGAATTTATTTTTGGCCAAAGAGTCATTGAACTTTAAATGTATATACAGACTTATAGACCTTCTTGTGTTTCATCAGATGTTCAAATATGACTTTTTGAATATTTTTTTCTGCCCCTGGACTCTATGAACTTGAACTTTCTACACATACTCTGACTTCTGATATTTCATTAGCCAGACAGTAGTCCATATTTGAACTACACAACATATTTAGTGCCAAAGAGTCTTTGAACTTGAATTTTATATACACATACTCATAGACTACTTATGATGATTTATCAGACTGAGATTCATCCCCATTTGACCTATTGAACACATTTCTGGACAAAGGATCCTCGATATTGAACTTTCTATACATACACATAGATTCCTTCTGATGTTTCATCAGAAGTTCAAATATGACTTTTTGAATATTTTTTCTGCCCTTGGACTCTATGAACTTGAACTTTCTACACATTCTCATAGACTTCTTCTGATATTTCATTAGCCAGATTGTAGTCCGTATTTGAGCTATACAAGTTCAAGTATGACTTTTTGAATATGTTTTTGGCCAAAGAGTCTATGAAGTTTAATTTTATATACATACACTCCTTTTTATGTTTCATTAGCCAGACAGTAGTGCGTATCTGACCTATTGAACTTATTAATGGCCAAAGGTTTCTAAAATTTAAACTTTATATAAATACTCATTGACTCTTTCAGATATTATATCAAACAGATAATTGTCAATTTTTAACTACTGAACATATTTCTGGACGTAGATTCTATTAACTTGAACTTTCTATACATACTCATAGATTCCTTCTCATGTTTCATCAGTATGAACTTTTGAGCTTATTTACATTAATATATGACCATATGATGTTTGATCAGAAATTCAAATATGACTTTTTGAGTATTTTTTTCCTGCCCTTGGATTCTATGAACTTCAACTTTCTACACATACTCATAGACTTCTTCTGATGTTTCATTAGCCACACAGTAGTTTGTATTTGATCTATACCAGTTCAAGTATGACTCTTTGAATATGTTTTTGGCCAAAGAGTCTTTGAACTTTAACTTTATAAAGACTTTTAGACTCCTTCTGATGCATTTTTTAGACTGAGTATAGTTCATATATGACCTATTGAACACATTTCTCGAAAAAGAATCCTTGAACTTTCTATACATACTCATAGACTGCAGTATTCCGTATTTGAACTATATATTTGAACTCTTTGAATATGTTTTTGGCCAAAGAGTCTTTAAACTTTAAATTTATATAAAGACTTATAGACCTTCTCATCAGAAGTTAAAATATGACTTTTTGAATTTTTTTTCTGCTCTTGGATTCTATGAACTTGAACTTTGTTTACACATACTCATAGACTTTTTCATTAGCCAGACAGTAGTCCGTATTTGAACTATATATTTGAACTCTTTGAAAATATTTTTGGCCAAAGAGTCTTTAAACTTTAACTTTTTAAAAAGACCTATTAGACTCCTTCTGATGCATTTTTCAGACTGAGTATAGTCCATATATGACCTTTTGAACACATTTCTTGACAAAGAATCCTCGATATTGAACTTTCTATACATACTCATATATTCCTTCTTATGTTTCATCAGTAGTTTAAGTATGAACTTTTGAACTTATTTTTGGGCAAGGAGTTTTTCAACTTTAAATTTATATACAGACTCATAGAAATTCTGATGTTTCATCAGAAGTTCAAATATGATTTTTTGAAAATTTTTCTGCACCTGGATTCTATGAAATTGAACTTTCTATACATACTCACAGACTTCTTCTGATGTTTCATTAGAAAGACAGGAGTCCGTATTTGCAATATACATGTTCAAGTATGACTTTTTGAATATGTTTTTGGCCAAAGAGTCTTTGAACTTTAATTTTATATACATACTCATAGACTACTTCTGATGTTTTATCAGAAGTTCAAATATGACTTTTTGAATATTTTTTCTGACCTTGGACTCTATGAACTTGAACTTTCTACACATACTCATAGACTTCTTCTGATATTTCATTAGCCAGACAGTAGTCCGTATTTGAACTATACAAGTTCAAGTATGATTTTTTGAATATGTTTTTTGCCAAAGAGTCTTTGAACTTTAAATTTATATACAGACTGATAGACCTTCTGATGTTTCATCAGAAGTTCAAATATGATTTTTTGAAAATGTTTCTGCACCTGGATTCTATGAACTTGAACTTTCTATACATACTCACAGACTTCTTCTGATGTTTCATTAGCCAGACAGTAGTCCGTATTTGCACTATACAAGTTCAAGTATGACTTTTTGAATATGTTCTTGGCCAAAGAGTCTTTGAACTTTAATTTTATATACATACTCATAGACTACTTCTGATGTTTTATCAGAAGTTCAAATATGACTTTTTGAATATTTTTTCTGCCCTTGGACTCTATGAACTTGAACTTTCTACACATACTCATAGACTTCTTCTGATATTACATTAGCCAGACAGTAGTCCGTATTTGAACTATACAAGTTCAAGTATGATTTTTTGAATATATTTTTGGCCAAAGAGTCTTTAAACTTTAAATTTATATACACACTTATAGACCTTCTGATGTTTCATCAGAAGTTCAAATATGATTTTTTAAATATTTTTCTCCACCTGGATTCTATGAACTTGAACTTTCTATACATACAGACTTCTTCTGATGTTTCATTAGCCAGAAAATAGTCCGTATTTGAACTATACGAGTTGAAGTATGACTCTTTGAATATGTTTTTGGCCAAAGAGTCTTTGAACTTTAAATTTATATACACACTTATAGACCTTCTGATGTTTCATTAGAAGTTCAAATATGATTTTTTGTACATTTTTCTGCACCTGGATTCTATGAACTTGAACTTTCTATACATACTCACAGACTTCTTCTGATGTTTCATTAGCCAGACAGGAGTCCGTATTTGAAATATACGAGTTGAAGTATGACTCTTTGAATATGTTTTTGGCCAAAGAGTCTTTGAACTTCAAATTTATATACAGACTTAAAGACCTTCTGATGTTTTATCAGAAGTTCAAATATGATTTTTTGAACATTTTTCTCCACCTGGATTCTATGAACTTGAACTTTCTATACATACTCACAGACTTCTTCTGTTTCATTAGCCAGACAGTAGTCCGTATTTGCACTATACAAGTTCAAGTATGACTTTTTGAATATGTTCTTGGCCAAAGAGTCTTTGAACTTTAATTTTATATACATACTCATAGACTACTTCTGATGTTTTATCAGAAGTTCAAATATGACTTTTTGAATATTTTTTCTGCCCTTGGACTCTATGAACTTGAACTTTCTACACATACTCATAGACTTCTTCTGATATTACATTAGCCAGACAGTAGTCCGTATTTGAACTATACAAGTTCAAGTATGATTTTTTGAATATATTTTTGGCCAAAGAGTCTTTAAACTTTAAATTTATATACACACTTATAGACCTTCTGATGTTTCATCAGAAGTTCAAATATGATTTTTTAAATATTTTTCTCCACCTGGATTCTATGAACTTGAACTTTCTATACATACAGACTTCTTCTGATGTTTCATTAGCCAGAAAATAGTCCGTATTTGAACTATACGAGTTGAAGTATGACTCTTTGAATATGTTTTTGGCCAAAGAGTCTTTGAACTTTAAATTTATATACACACTTATAGACCTTCTGATGTTTCATTAGAAGTTCAAATATGATTTTTTGTACATTTTTCTGCACCTGGATTCTATGAACTTGAACTTTCTATACATACTCACAGACTTCTTCTGATGTTTCATTAGCCAGACAGGAGTCCGTATTTGAAATATACGAGTTGAAGTATGACTCTTTGAATATGTTTTTGGCCAAAGAGTCTTTGAACTTCAAATTTATATACAGACTTAAAGACCTTCTGATGTTTTATCAGAAGTTCAAATATGATTTTTTGAACATTTTTCTCCACCTGGATTCTATGAACTTGAACTTTCTATACATACCCCCAGACTTCTTCTGATGTTTCATTAGCCAGACAGTAATCCGTATTTGCACTATACAAGTTCAAGTATGACTTTTTGAATATGTTTTTGGCCAGAGAGTCTTTGAACTTTAATTTTATATACATACTCATAGACTCCTTTTGATGTTTTATCAGACTGAGATTCGTCCACATTTGACCTATTGAACACATTTCTGGACAACGAATCCTCGATATTGAACTTTCTATACACACTCATAGATTCCTTCTGATGTTTCATCAGTAGTTCATGAACTTTTGAATTTATTTTTGGCCAAAGAGTCATTGAACTTTAAATGTATATACAGACTTATAGACCTTCTTGTGTTTCATCAGATGTTCAAATATGACTTTTTGAATATTTTTTTCTGCCCCTGGACTCTATGAACTTGAACTTTCTACACATACTCTGACTTCTGATATTTCATTAGCCAGACAGTAGTCCATATTTGAACTACACAACATATTTAGTGCCAAAGAGTCTTTGAACTTGAATTTTATATACACATACTCATAGACTACTTATGATGATTTATCAGACTGAGATTCATCCCCATTTGACCTATTGAACACATTTCTGGACAAAGGATCCTCGATATTGAACTTTCTATACATACACATAGATTCCTTCTGATGTTTCATCAGAAGTTCAAATATGACTTTTTGAATATTTTTTCTGCCCTTGGACTCTATGAACTTGAACTTTCTACACATTCTCATAGACTTCTTCTGATATTTCATTAGCCAGATTGTAGTCCGTATTTGAGCTATACAAGTTCAAGTATGACTTTTTGAATATGTTTTTGGCCAAAGAGTCTATGAAGTTTAATTTTATATACATACACTCCTTTTTATGTTTCATTAGCCAGACAGTAGTGCGTATCTGACCTATTGAACTTATTAATGGCCAAAGGTTTCTAAAATTTAAACTTTATATAAATACTCATTGACTCTTTCAGATATTATATCAAACAGATAATTGTCAATTTTTAACTACTGAACATATTTCTGGACGTAGATTCTATTAACTTGAACTTTCTATACATACTCATAGATTCCTTCTCATGTTTCATCAGTATGAACTTTTGAGCTTATTTACATTAATATATGACCATATGATGTTTGATCAGAAATTCAAATATGACTTTTTGAGTATTTTTTTCCTGCCCTTGGATTCTATGAACTTCAACTTTCTACACATACTCATAGACTTCTTCTGATGTTTCATTAGCCACACAGTAGTTTGTATTTGATCTATACCAGTTCAAGTATGACTCTTTGAATATGTTTTTGGCCAAAGAGTCTTTGAACTTTAACTTTATAAAGACTTTTAGACTCCTTCTGATGCATTTTTTAGACTGAGTATAGTTCATATATGACCTATTGAACACATTTCTCGAAAAATAATCCTTGAACTTTCTATACATACTCATAGACTGCAGTAGTCCGTATTTGAACTATATATTTGAACTCTTTGAATATGTTTTTGGCCAAAGAGTCTTTAAACTTTAAATTTATATAAAGACTTATAGACCTTCTCATCAGAAGTTAAAATATGACTTTTTGAATATTTTTTTCTGCTCTTGGATTCTATGAACTTGAACTTTGTTTACACATACTCATAGACTTTTTCATTAGCCAGACAGTAGTCCGTATTTGAACTATATATTTGAACTCTTTGAAAATATTTTTGGCCAAAGAGTCTTTAAACTTTAACTTTTTAAAAAGACCTATTAGACTCCTTCTGATGCATTTTTCAGACTGAGTATAGTCCATATATGACCTTTTGAACACATTTCTTGACAAAGAATCCTCGATATTGAACTTTCTATACATACTCATATATTCCTTCTTATGTTTCATCAGTAGTTTAAGTATGAACTTTTGAACTTATTTTTGGGCAAGGAGTTTTTCAACTTTAAATTTATATACAGACTCATAGAAATTCTGATGTTTCATCAGAAGTTCAAATATGATTTTTTGAAAATTTTTCTGCACCTGGATTCTATGAAATTGAACTTTCTATACATACTCACAGACTTCTTCTGATGTTTCATTAGAAAGACAGGAGTCCGTATTTGCAATATACATGTTCAAGTATGACTTTTTGAATATGTTTTTGGCCAAAGAGTCTTTGAACTTTAATTTTATATACATACTCATAGACTACTTCTGATGTTTTATCAGAAGTTCAAATATGACTTTTTGAATATTTTTTCTGACCTTGGACTCTATGAACTTGAACTTTCTACACATACTCATAGACTTCTTCTGATATTTCATTAGCCAGACAGTAGTCCGTATTTGAACTATACAAGTTCAAGTATGATTTTTTGAATATGTTTTTTGCCAAAGAGTCTTTGAACTTTAAATTTATATACAGACTGATAGACCTTCTGATGTTTCATCAGAAGTTCAAATATGATTTTTTGAAAATGTTTCTGCACCTGGATTCTATGAACTTGAACTTTCTATACATACTCACAGACTTCTTCTGATGTTTCATTAGCCAGACAGTAGTCCGTATTTGCACTATACAAGTTCAAGTATGACTTTTTGAATATGTTCTTGGCCAAAGAGTCTTTTAACTTTAATTTTATATACATACTCATAGACTACTTCTGATGTTTTATCAGAAGTTCAAATATGACTTTTTGAATATTTTTTCTGCCCTTGGACTCTATGAACTTGAACTTTCTACACATACTCATAGACTTCTTCTGATATTACATTAGCCAGACAGTAGTCCGTATTTGAACTATACAAGTTCAAGTATGATTTTTTGAATATATTTTTGGCCAAAGAGTCTTTAAACTTTAAATTTATATACACACTTATAGACCTTCTGATGTTTCATCAGAAGTTCAAATATGATTTTTTAAATATTTTTCTCCACCTGGATTCTATGAACTTGAACTTTCTATACATACAGACTTCTTCTGATGTTTCATTAGCCAGAAAATAGTCCGTATTTGAACTATACGAGTTGAAGTATGACTCTTTGAATATGTTTTTGGCCAAAGAGTCTTTGAACTTTAAATTTATATACACACTTATAGACCTTCTGATGTTTCATTAGAAGTTCAAATATGATTTTTTGTACATTTTTCTGCACCTGGATTCTATGAACTTGAACTTTCTATACATACTCACAGACTTCTTCTGATGTTTCATTAGCCAGACAGGAGTCCGTATTTGAAATATACGAGTTGAAGTATGACTCTTTGAATATGTTTTTGGCCAAAGAGTCTTTGAACTTCAAATTTATATACAGACTTAAAGACCTTCTGATGTTTTATCAGAAGTTCAAATATGATTTTTTGAACATTTTTCTCCACCTGGATTCTATGAACTTGAACTTTCTATACATACTCACAGACTTCTTCTGATGTTTCATTAGCCAGACAGTAGTCCGTATTTGCACTATACAAGTTCAAGTATGACTTTTTGAATATGTTCTTGGCCAAAGAGTCTTTGAACTTTAATTTTATATACATACTCATAGACTACTTCTGATGTTTTATCAGAAGTTCAAATATGACTTTTTGAATATTTTTTCTGCCCTTGGACTCTATGAACTTGAACTTTCTACACATACTCATAGACTTCTTCTGATATTACATTAGCCAGACAGTAGTCCGTATTTGAACTATACAAGTTCAAGTATGATTTTTTGAATATATTTTTGTCCAAAGAGTCTTTAAACTTTAAATTTATATACACACTTATAGACCTTCTGATGTTTCATCAGAAGTTCAAATATGATTTTTTAAATATTTTTCTCCACCTGGATTCTATGAACTTGAACTTTCTATACATACAGACTTCTTCTGATGTTTCATTAGCCAGAAAATAGTCCGTATTTGAACTATACGAGTTGAAGTATGACTCTTTGAATATGTTTTTGGCCAAAGAGTCTTTGAACTTTAAATTTATATACACACTTATAGACCTTCTGATGTTTCATTAGAAGTTCAAATATGATTTTTTGTACATTTTTCTGCACCTGGATTCTATGAACTTGAACTTTCTATACATACTCACAGACTTCTTCTGATGTTTCATTAGCCAGACAGGAGTCCGTATTTGAAATATACGAGTTGAAGTATGACTCTTTGAATATGTTTTTGGCCAAAGAGTCTTTGAACTTCAAATTTATATACAGACTTAAAGACCTTCTGATGTTTTATCAGAAGTTCAAATATGATTTTTTGAACATTTTTCTCCACCTGGATTCTATGAACTTGAACTTTCTATACATACCCCCAGACTTCTTCTGATGTTTCATTAGCCAGACAGTAATCCGTATTTGCACTATACAAGTTCAAGTATGACTTTTTGAATATGTTTTTGGCCAGAGAGTCTTTGAACTTTAATTTTATATACATACTCATAGACTCCTTTTGATGTTTTATCAGACTGAGATTCGTCCACATTTGACCTATTGAACACATTTCTGGACAACGAATCCTCGATATTGAACTTTCTATACACACTCATAGATTCCTTCTGATGTTTCATCAGTAGTTCATGAACTTTTGAATTTATTTTTGGCCAAAGAGTCATTGAACTTTAAATGTATATACAGACTTATAGACCTTCTGGTGTTTCATCAGATGTTTAAATATGACTTTTTGAATATTTTTTTCTGCCCCTGGACTCTATGAACTTGAACTTTCTACACATACTCTGACTTCTGATATTTCATTAGCCAGACAGTAGTCCATATTTGAACTACACAACATATTTAGTGCCAAAGAGTCTTTGAACTTGAATTTTATATACACATACTCATAGACTACTTATGATGATTTATCAGACTGAGATTCATCCCCATTTGACCTATTGAACACATTTCTGGACAAAGGATCCTCGATATTGAACTTTCTATACATACACATAGATTCCTTCTGATGTTTCATCAGAAGTTCAAATATGACTTTTTGAATATTTTTTCTGCCCTTGGACTCTATGAACTTGAACTTTCTACACATTCTCATAGACTTCTTCTGATATTTCATTAGCCAGATTGTAGTCCGTATTTGAGCTATACAAGTTCAAGTATGACTTTTTGAATATGGTTTTGGCCAAAGAGTCTATGAAGTTTAATTTTATATACATACACTCCTTTTTATGTTTCATTAGCCAGACAGTAGTGCGTATCTGACCTATTGAACTTATTAATGGCCAAAGGTTTCTAAAATTTTAACTTTATATAAATACTCATTGACTCATTCAGATATTATATCAAACAGATAATTGTCAATTTTTAACTACTGAACATATTTCTGGACGTAGATTCTATTAACTTGAACTTTCTATACATACTCATAGATTCCTTCTCATGTTTCATCAGTAAGAACTTTTGAGCTTATTTACATTAATATATGACCATATGATGTTTGATCAGAAATTCAAATATGACTTTTTGAGTATTTTTTTCCTGCCCTTGGATTCTATGAACTTCAACTTTCTACACATACTCATAGACTTCTTCTGATGTTTCATTAGCCACACAGTAGTTTGTATTTGATCTATACCAGTTCAAGTATGACTCTTTGACTCTTTGGATTCTATGAACTTGAACTTTCTATACATACTCACAGACTTTTTCTGATGTTTCATTAGCCAGACAGTAGTCCGTATTTAAACCATACAAGTTCAAATATGATTTTTTGAATATGTTTTTTGCCAAAGAGTCTTTGAACTTTAAATTTATATACACACGTATAGACCTTTTGATGTTTCATCACAAGTTCAAATATGATTTTTTGAACATTTTTCTGCACCTGCATTAGATGAACTTGAACTTTCTATACATACTCACAGACTTTTTCTTATGTTTCCTTAGCCAGACAGTAGTCCGTATTTAAACCATACAAGTTCAAGTATGACTTTTTGATCATGCTTTTGGCCAAAGAGTCTTTGAACTTTAATTTTATATACATACTCATAGACTACTTCTGATGTTTTATCAGAAGTTCAAACATGACTTTTTGATAATTTTTCTGCCCCAGGATTCTGTGAACTTGAACTTTTTATACATACTCACAGACTTCTGAAGTTTCTATAGCCAGACAGTGGTCTTTGAACTATACAACATTGAAGATTAATTTTATATACATACTCATAGACTCCTTCTTATGTTTTATCAGACTGAGATTAGTCCACATTTGACCTATTGAACACATTTCTGGACAAAGAATCCTCGATATTGAACTTTCTATATATACTCATAGATTCCTTCTGATGTTTCATCAGTAGTTCAAGTATGAACTTTTGAACTTATTTTTGGCCAAAGAGTCTTTGAACTTCAAATTTATATACAGACTTATAGACCTTCTGATGTTTCATCAGAAGTTCAAATATGATTTTTTGAACATTTTTCTGCACCTGGATTCTGTGAACTTGAACTTTCTATACATACTCGCAGACTTCTTCTGATGTTCCATTAGCCTGACAGTAATCCGTATTTGCACTATACAAGTTCAAGTATGACTTTTTGAATATGTTTTTGGCCAAAGAGTCTTTGAACTTTAATTTTATATACATACTCATAGACTACTTCTGATGTTTTATCAGACCGAGATTCGTCCACATTTGACCTACTGAACAAAGAATCCCCAATATTGAACTTTCTATATATACTCATAGATTCCTTCTGATGTTTCATCAGCAGTTCAAGTATGACTTTTTGAATATGCTTTTGGCCAAAGAGCCTTTGAACTTTAATTTTATATACATACTCAGACTACTTCTGATATTTTATCAGAAGTTCAAATATGACTTTTTGATAATTTTTCTGCCCCAGTGAACTTGAACTTTTTATACATACTCACAGACTTCTGAAGTTTCATTAGCCAAACAGTAGTCCATATTTGAACTATACAACATATTTATGGCCAAAGAGTCTTTGAACATTAAGTTTATATACATACTCATAGAATCCTTCTGATGTTTCATCAGTAGTTCAAGTACAAACTTTTGAACTTATTTTTGGCCAAAGAGTCTTTGAACTTCAAATTTATATACAGACTTATAGACCTTGTGATGTTTCATCAGAAGTACAAATATGACTTATTGAAGACATTTTTGGACAAAGAATCCTCTATATTGAACTTTCTATACATACTTATAGACTCCTGATGCTTTATCAGACTGAGATTCGTCCACATTTGACCTATTGAACACATTTCTGGACAAAGAATCCTCGATATTGAACTTTCTATACATATTCATAGATTCCTCCTGATTATTCATCAGTCTTTGAACTTTAACTTTATAAACAGACTCATAGACTTCTTCTGATGTATTTTTTTCCTTCAGAGTAGTCCACATTTGACCTATTGTAACACATTTCTGGACAAAGAATCTGTTTGAGTGTCTTAAATATCTCGCTGTAATACCAGGTACTGTGAGCATGTTAGTTCCAATGCAAAAGCACTAATATCTTCAATACACACCGTTTCGTGTATGTATTAGAATGCAAAAGCACTGATCTTTTTAATGCACAACGAGTTCTTGTATGCAGTGCAATGCAATGTAAAAGCACTTTTCTCTTCAATGCACAAGTATGGAATGCAAAAGCACTAATCTCTTCAATGCACAGCGAGCTCTTGTATGAAATGCAATGCAAAAGCATTATCTCTTTAATGCACAAGTTCTTGTATGCAGTGCAAAAGTACTAATCTAATAATTTCACATCGAGTTTTTCTATGCAATGCAACAGCACTTAGCTCTTTAATGCACAACGAGTTCTTGTATGTTTTAGAATGCAAAAGCATTATCAGTTTAATGCACATCGAATTCTTGTATGCAATGCAAACGCACTAATCTCTTCAAAACACAACGAGTTCTTGTATGCAGTGCAATGCAATGCAACAGCACTTATCTCTTCAATTCACAGCGAGCTCTTGTATGAAATGCAATGCAAAATAACTTATATCTTTAATGCACAACGAGTTTTTGTATGCATTGCAATTTAAAAGCACTAATCTCATAATTTCACGAGTTTTTGTATGCATTACAATTCAAAAAACTAATCTCATAATTTCACATCGAGTTTTTGTATGTAATGCAAAAGCATGTGTCTTTTCAATGTAAGCTTGCTTGTATGCAATGTAATTCAAAAGCACTTCAATCTCTTCAATGCACAACGAGTTATCGGATGCATTGCAATGTAAAAGCATTAATCTCTTTGATGCACAACGAGTTATTGTATTAATTGCAATGCAAAAGCACTAATCTCTTCAATGCACGAGTTCTTGTATGCAATGCAAAAGCACTAATCTCTTCAATGCACGAGTTCTTGTATGCAATGCAATGCAAAGCGCTTATCTTTTTGATGCTATTGTATGCAACGCAAACGCACTACTCTTCAATGCACAGCGAACTCTTGTATGAAATTTATATACACACTTATAGACCTGGACTTAACTCTTTCAATGCACGAGTTCTTGTATGCAATGAAAAAGCGCTAATCTCTTTAATGCACCAGTTCTTGTATGCAGTGCAAACGCACTAATCTCTTAATGCACAACGAATTTTTGTATGCATTGCAATTCAAAAGCACTAATCTAATCATTTCACATCGAGTTTTTGTATGCGATGCAACAGCACTTATCTCTTTAATGCACAACGAGTTCTTGTATGTTTTAGAACGCAAAAGCATTATCAGTTTAATGCACATGGAATTCTTGTATGCAATGCAAACGCACTAATCTCTTCAATACACGAGTTCTTGTATGCATTACAATTCAAAAGCACTAATCTCATAATTTCACAACACGTTTTTGTATGCAATGCAATGCAACAGCACTTATCTCTTTAATGCACAACGAGTTTTGTATGCAATGCAAAAAGCACTAATGGCTTCAATGCACAACGAGTTTTTGTATGCATTGTAATTCAAAAGCACTTATCTCATAATTTCACGAGTTTTTGTATGCATTGCAATTCAAAAAACGAATCTCATAATTTCACAACGAGTTTTTGTATGTAATGTAAAAGCATGTGTCTTTTCAATGTAAGCTGTCTTGTATGCAATGTAATTCAAAAGCATTTATATTTTTCAGTGCAAACGCACTAATCTCTTTAATGCACAACGAGTTATTGGATGCATTGCAATATAAGAGCACTAATCTCTTCAATGCACGAGTTCTTGTATGCAATGCAATGCAAAGCGCTTATCTCTTTAATGCTATTGTATGCAACGCAAACGCACTACTCTTCAATGCACAGCGAACTCTTGTATGAAATGCAATGTAAAAGGACTTAACTCTTTCAATGCACGAGTTCTTGTATGCATTGAAAAAGTGCTAATCTCTTTAATGCACCAGTTCTTGTATGCAGTGCAAACGCACTATTCTCTTAATGCACAACGAATTGATGTATGCATTGCAATTCAAAAGCACTAATCTAATTTTTTCACATCGAGTTTTTGTATGCGATGCAACAGCACTTATCTCTTTAATGCACAACGAGTTCTTGTATGTTTTAAACGCAAAAGCATTATCAGTTTAATGCACATCGAGTTCTTGTATGCAATTCAAACGCACTAATCTCTTCAAAACACGAGTTCTTGTATGCATTGCAATTCAAAAGCACTAATCTCATAATTTCACAACAAGTTTTTGTATGCAATGCAATGCAACAGCACTTATCTTTTTAATGCACAACGAGTTTTGTATGCAATGCAAAAAGCACTAATGGCTTCAATGCACAACGAGTTTTTGTATGCATTGTAATTCAAAAGCACTAATCTCTTTAATGCACAACGAGTTCTTGTATTAATGTGTATTTTCAATGTAAGCTTGTATGCAGTGTAATTCAAAAGCACTTATTTTTTCAATGCAAACACACTAATCTCTTTGATGCACAACGAGTTATTGTATTAATTGCAATGCAAAAGCACTAATCTCTTCAATGCACGAGTTCTTGTATGCAATGCAAACGCACTAATCTCTTCAATGCACAACGAGTTATTGGATGCATTGCAATGTAAAAGCACTAATCTCTTTAATGCACAACGAGTTCTTGTTTTAAATGTGTCTTTTCAATGTAAGCTTTCGTGTATGCAATGTAATTCAAAAGCACTTATATTTTTATAAGTGTATTGCAATGTAAAAGCACTAATCTCTTTGATGCACACCAAGATCTTGTATTAATTGCAATGCAAAAGCACTTAAACTCTTCAATGCACGAGTTCTTGTATGCAATGCAAAAGTGATAATCTCTTCAATACACAACGAGTTCTTTTATGCAGTGCAATGCAATGCAAACGCACTAATCTCTTCAATGCACAGCGAGTTCTTGTATTAATTGCAAATCTCTTCAAAGCGTTAGACGTAGTGTAGTCCATATCTGACCTATTGAACACATTTCTAAACAAATAAACCTCAATATTGAACTTCGGATTTTTCATCAGTTTAACTTTTGAACTTATTTTTGGCCAAAGAGTCTTTGAACTTTAATTTTATATACATACACTCCTTTTTATGTTTCCTTAGCCAGACAGTAGTGCGTATTTGACCTATTGAACTTATTAATGGCCAAAGATATCTAAAATTTAAACTTTCTATAAATACTCATTGAATCTTTCAGATATTATATCAACCAGATAATTGTCAATTTTTAACTACTGAACATATTTCTGGACGTAGATTCTATTAACTTGAGCTTTCTATACATACTTATAGATTCTTCTGATGTTTCATCAGTAGTTCAAGTATGAACTTTTGAATTTATTTTTGGCCAAAGACTCATTGAACTTTAAATTTATATACAGACTTATAGACCTTTTGATGTTTCATCAGTAGTTCAAGTATGAACTTTTGATTTTATTTTTGGCCAAAGACTCATTGAACTTTAAATTTATATACATACTCACAGACTTCTTCTGATGTTTCATTAGCCAGACAGGAGTCCATATTTGAACTATACGAGTTGAAGTATGACTCTTTGAATATATTTTTGGCCAAAGAGTCTTTAACTTTAATTTTATATACATACTCATAGACTACTTCTGATGTTTTATCAGAAGTTCAAATATGACTTTTTGAATATTTTTTCTGCCCTAGGACTTTATGAACTTGAACTTTCTAGACATACTCATAGACTTCTTCTGATATTTCAGTAGCCAGACAGTAGTCCGTATTTGAACTATACAAGTTCAAGTATGATTTTTTGAATATGTTTTTTGCCAAAGAGTCTTTGAACTTTAAATTTATATACACACTTATAGACCTTTTGATGTTTCATCAGAAGTTCAAATATGATTTTTCTGAACATTGTTCTCCACCTGGATTCTATGAACTTGAACTTTCTATACATACTCACAGACTTCTTCTGATGTTTCATTAGCCAGACAGGAGTCCGTATTTGAACTATACGAGTTGAAGTATGACTCTTTGAATATGTTTTTGGCCAAAGAGTCTTTGAACTTCAAATTTATATACAGACTTATAGACCTTCTGATGTTTCATCAGAAGTTCAAATATGATTTTTTCAAAATTTTTCTGCACCTGGATTCTATGAACTTGAACTTTCTATACATACTCACAGACTTCTTCTGATGTTTCATTAGCCAGACAGTAGTCCGTATTTGCACTATACAAGTTCAAGTATGACTTTTTGAATATGTTTTTGGCCAAAGAGTCTTTGAAATTTAAATGTATATACACACTTATAGACCTTCTGATGTTTCATCAGAAGTTAAAATATGATTTTTTGAAAATTTTTCTGCATCTGGATTCTATGAACTTGAACTTTCTACACATACTCACAGACTTCTTCTGATATTTCATTAGCCAGACAATAGTCCGTATTTCCACTATACAAGTTCAAGTATGACTTTTTGAATATGTTTTTGGCCAAAGAGTCTTTGAACTTTAATTTTATATACACACTTATAGACCTTCAGATGTTTCATCAGAAGTTCAAATATGATTTTTTGAAAAAATTTCTGCACCTGGATTCTATGAACTTGAACTTTCTATACATACTCACAGACTTCTTCTGATGTTTCATTAGCCAGACAGTAGTCCGTATTTGCACTATACAAGTTCAAGTATGACTTTTTAAATATGTTTTTGGCCAAAGAGTCTTTGAAATTTAAATGTATATACACACTTATAGACCTTCTGATGTTTCATCAGAAGTTCAAATATGATTTTTTGAAAATTTTTCTGCATCTGGATTCTATGAACTTGAACTTTCTACACATACTCACAGACTTCTTCTGATATTTCATTAGCCAGACAATAGTCCGTATTTGCACTATACAAGTTCAAGTATGACTTTTTGAATATGTTTTTGGCCAAAGAGTCTTTGAACTTTAATTTTATATACACACTTATAGACCTTCAGATGTTTCATCAGAAGTTCAAATATGATTTTTTGAAAAAATTTCTGCACCTGGATTCTATGAACTTGAACTTTCTATACATACTCACAGACTTCTTCTGATGTTTCATTAGCCAGACAGTGGTCCGTATTTGCACTATACAAGTTCAAGTATGACTTTTTAAATATGTTTTTGGCCAAAGACTCTATGAACTTGAACTTTCTACACATACTCATAGACTTCTTCTGATATTTCATTAGCCAGACAGTAGTCCGTATTTGAACTATATAAGTTCAAGTATGATTTTTTGAATATGTTTTTGGCCAAAGAGTCTTTGAACTTTAAATTTATATACACACTTATAGACCTTCTGATGTTTCATCAGAAGTTCAAATATGATTTTTTGAATATTTTTCTCCACCTGGATTCTATAAACTTGAACTTTCTATACATACTCAAAGACTTCTTCTGATGTTTCATTAGCCAGACAGGAGTCCGTATTTGCAATATACATGTTCAAGTATGACTTTTTGAATATGTTTTTGGCCAAAGAGTCTTTGAACTTTAATTTTATATACATACTCATAGACTACTTCTGATGTTTTATCAGAAGTTCAAATATGACTTTTTGAATATTTTTTCTGCCCTTGGACTCTATGAACTTGAACTTTCTACACATACTCATAGACTTCTTCTGATATTTCATTAGCCAGACAGTAGTCCGTATTTGAACTATACAAGTTCAAGTATGATTTTTTGAATATGTTTTTTGCCAAAGAGTCTTTGAACTTTAAATTTATATACAGACTTATAGACCTTCTGATGTTTCATCAGAAGTTCAAATATGATTTTTTGAAAATGTTTCTGCACCTGGATTCTATGAACTTGAACTTTCTATACATACTCACAGACTTCTTCTGATGTTTCATTAGCCAGACAGTAGTCCGTATTTGCACTATACAAGTTCAAGTATGACTTTTTGAATATGTTCTTGGCCAAAGAGTCTTTGAACTTTAATTTTATATACATACTCATAGACTATTTCTGATGTTTTATCAGAAGTTCAAATATGACTTTTTGAATATTTTTTCTGCCCTTGGACTCTATGAACTTGAACTTTCTACACATACTCAAAGACTTCTTCTGATATTTCATTAGCCAGAAAGTAGTCCGTATTTGAACTATACAAGTTCAAGTATGATTTTTTGAATATATTTTTGGCCAAAGAGTCTTTGAACTTTAAATTTATATACACACTTATAGACCATCTGATGTTTCATCAGAAGTTCAAATATGATTTTTTAAATATTTTTCTCCAGCTGGATTCTATGAACTTGAACTTTCTATACATACAGACTTCTTCTGATGTTTCATTAGCCAGACAGGAGTCCGTATTTGTACTATACGAGTTGAAGTATGACTCTTTGAATATGTTTTTGGCCAAAGAGTCTTTGAACTTTAAATTTATATACACACTTATAGACATTCTGATGTTTCATTAGAAGTTCAAATATGACTTTTTGAATATTTTTTCTGCCCTTGGACTCTATGAACTTGAACTTTCTACACATACTCATAGACTTCTTCTGATATTTCATTAGCCAGACAGTAGTCTGTATTTGAACTATACAAGTTCAAGTATGATTTTTTGAATATATTTTTGGCCAAAGAGTCTTTGAACTTTAAATTTATATACACACTTATAGACCTTCTGATGTTTCATCAGAAGTTCAAATATGATTTTTTGAATATTTTTCTCCACCTGGATTCTATATACTTGAAATTTCTATACATACTCAGACTTCTTCTGATGTTTTATTAGCCAGACAGGAGTCCGTATTTGCACTATACAAGTTCAAGTATGACTTTTTGAATATGTTTTTTACCAAAGAGTCTTTGAACTTTAAATTTATATACAGACTTATAGACCTTCTGTTGTTTCATCAGAAGTTCAAATATGATTTTTTGAAAAATTTTCTGCACCTGGATTCTATGAACTTGAACTTTCTATACATTCTCACAGACTTCTTCTGATGTTTCATTAGCCAGACAGGAGTCCGTATTTGAACTATACAAGTTCAAGTATGACTTTTTGAATATGTTCTTGGCCAAAGAGTCTTTGAACTTTAATTTTATATACATACTCATAGACTACTTCTGATGTTTTATCAGAAGTTCAAATATTACTTTTTGAATATTTTTTCTGCCCTTGGACTCTATGAACTTGAACTTTCTACACATACTCATAGACTTCTTCTGATATTTCATTAGCCAGACAGTAGTCCGTATTTGAACTATACAAGTTCAAGTATGATTTTTTGAATATATTTTTGGCCAAAGAGTCTTTGAACTTTAAATTTATATACACACTTATAGACCTTCTGATGTTTCATCAGAAGTTCAAATATGATTTTTTAAATATTTTTCTCCACCTGGATTCTATGAACTTGAACTTTCTATACATACAGACTTCTTCTGATGTTTCATTAGCCAGACAGGAGTCCGTATTTGAACTATACGAGTTGAAGTATGACTCTTTGAATATGTTTTTGGCCAAAGAGTCTTTGAACTTTAAATTTATATACACACTTATAGACCTTCTGATGTTTCATGAGAAGTTCAAATATGATTTTTTTGAACATTTTTCTCCACCTGGATTCTATATACTTGAAATTTCTATACATACTCACAGACTTCTTCTGATGTTTCATTAGCCAGACAGGAGTCCGTATTTGCACTATACAAGTTCAAGTATGACTCTTTGAATATGTTTTTTACCAAAGAGTCTTTGAACTTTAAATTTATATACAGACTTATAGACCTTCTGATGTTTCATCAGAAGTTCAAATATGATTTTTTGAAAATTTTTCTGCACCTGGATTCTATGAACTTGAACTTTCTATACATACTCACAGACTTCTTCTGATGTTTCATTAGCCAGACAGGAGTCCGTATTTGAACTATACAAGTTCAAGTATGACTTTTTGAATATGTTCTTGGCCAAAGAGTCTTTGAACTTTAATTTTATATACATATTCATAGACTACTTCTGATGTTTTATCAGAAGTTCAAATATGACTTTTTGAATATTTTTTCTGCCCTTGGACTCTATGAACTTGAACTTTCTACACATACTCATAGACTTCTTCTGATATTTCATTAGCCAGACAGTAGTCCGTATTTGAACTATACAAGTTCAAGTATGATTTTTTGAATATATTTTTGGCCAAAGAGTCTTTGAACTTTAAATTTATATACACACTTATAGACCTTCTGATGTTTTATCAGAAGTTCAAATATGATTTTTTAAATATTTTTCTCCACCTGGATTCTATGAACTTGAACTTTCTATACATACAGACTTCTTCTGATGTTTCATTAGCCAGACAAGAGTCCGTATTTGAACTATACGAGTTGAAGTATGACTCTTTGAATATGTTTTTGGCCAAAGAGTCTTTGAACTTTAAATTTATATACACACTTATAGACCTTCTGATGTTTCATGAGAAGTTCAAATATGATTTTTTTGAACATTTTTCTCCACCTGGATTCTATGAACTTGAACTTTCTATACATACTCACAGACTACTTCTGATGTTTCATTAGCCAGACAGGAGTCCGTATTTGAACTATACGAGTTGAAGTATGACTCTTTGAATATGTTTTTGGCCAAAGAGTCTTTGAACTTCAAATTTATATACAGACTTATAGACCTTCTGATGTTTCATCAGAAGTTCAAATATGATTTTTTGAAATTTTTTCTGCACCTGGATTCTATGAACTTGAACTTTCTATACATACTCACAGACTTCTTCTGATGTTTCATTAGAAAGACAGGAGTCCGTATTTGCAATATACATGTTCAAGTATGACTTTTTGAATATGTTTTTGGCCAAAGAGTCTTTGAACTTTAATTTTATATACATACTCATAGACTACTTCTGATGTTTTATCAGAAGTTCAAATATGACTTTTTGAATATTTTTTCTGACCTTGGACTCTATGAACTTGAACTTTCTACACATACTCATAGACTTCTTCTGATATTTCATTAGCCAGACAGGAGTCCGTATTTGAACTATACAAGTTCAAGTATGACTTTTTGAATATGTTCTTGGCCAAAGAGTCTTTGAACTTTAAATTTATATACATACTCATAGACTACTTCTGATGTTTTATCAGAAGTTCAAATATGACTTTTTGAATATTTTTTCTGCCCTTGGACTCTATGAACTTGAACTTTCTACACATACTCATAGACTTCTTCTGATATTTCATTAGCCAGACAGTAGTCCGTATTTGAACTATACAAGTTCAAGTATGACTTTTTGAATATGTTCTTGGCCAAAGAGTCTTTGAACTTTAATTTTATATACATACTCATAGACTACTTCTGATGTTTTATCAGAAGTTCAAACATGACTTTTTGAATATTTTTTCTGCCCTTGGACTCTATGAACTTGAACTTTCTACACATACTCATAGACTTCTTCTGATATTTCATTAGCCAGACAGTAGTCCGTATTTGAACTATACAAGTTCAAGTATGATTTTTTGAATATATTTTTGGCCAAAGAGTCTTTGAACTTTAAATTTATATACACACTTATAGACCTTCTGATGTTTTATCAGAAGTTCAAATATGATTTTTAAAATATTTTTCTCCACCTGGATTCTATAAACTTGAACTTTCTATACATACAGACTTCTTCTGATGTTTCATTAGCCAAACAAGAGTCCGTATTTGAACTATACGAGTTGAAGTATGACTCTTTGAATATGTTTTTGGCCAAAGAGTCTTTGAACTTTACATTTATATACACACTTATAGACCTTCTGATGTTTCATGAGAAGTTCAAATATGATTTTTTTGAACATTTTTCTCCACCTGGATTCTATGAACTTGAACTTTCTATACATACTCACAGACTACTTCTGATGTTTCATTAGCCAGACAGGAGTCCGTATTTGAACTATACGAGTTGAAGTATGACTCTTTGAATATGTTTTTGGCCAAAGAGTCTTTGAACTTCAAATTTATATACAGACTTATAGACCTTCTGATGTTTCATCAGAAGTTCAAATATGATTTTTTGAAATTTTTTCTGCACCTGGATTCTATGAACTTGAACTTTCTATACATACTCACAGACTTCTTCTGATGTTTCATTAGAAAGACAGGAGTCCGTATTTGCAATATACATGTTCAAGTATGACTTTTTGAATATGTTTTTGGCCAAAGAGTCTTTGAACTTTAATTTTATATACATACTCATAGACTACTTCTGATGTTTTATCAGAAGTTCAAATATGACTTTTTGAATATTTTTTCTGACCTTGGACTCTATAAACTTGAACTTTCTACACATACTCATAGACTTCTTCTGATATTTCATTAGCCAGACAGTAGTCCGTATTTGAACTATACAAGTTCAAGTATGATTTTTTGAATATATTTTTGGCCAAAGAGTCTTTGAACTTTAAATTTATATACACACTTATAGACCTTCTGATGTTTCATCAGAAGTTCAAATATGATTTTTTAAATATTTTTCTCCACCTGGATTCTATGAACTTGAACTTTCTATACATACAGACTTCTTCTGATGTTTCATTAGCCAGAAAATAGTCCGTATTTGAACTATACGAGTTGAAGTATGACTCTTTGAATATGTTTTTGGCCAAAGAGTCTTTGAACTTTAAATTTATATACACACTTATAGACCTTCTGATGTTTCATTAGAAGTTCAAATATGATTTTTTGTACATTTTTCTGCACCTGGATTCTATGAACTTGAACTTTCTATACATACTCACAGACTTCTTCTCATGTTTCATTAGCCAGACAGGAGTCCGTATTTGCACTATACAAGTACAAGTATGACTTTTTGAGTATGTTTTTGGCCAAAGAGTCTTTGAACTTTAATTTTATATACATACTCATAGACTACTTCTGATGTTTTATCTGAAGTTCAAATATGACTTTTTGAATATTTTTTCTGCCCTTGGACTCTATGAACTTGAACTTTCTACACATACTCATAGACTTCTTCTGATATTTCATTAGCCAGACAGTAGTCCGTATTTGAACTATACAAGTTCAAGTATGACTCTTTGAATATGTTTTTGGCCAAAGAGTCTTTGAACTTCAAATTTATATACAGACTTAAAGACCTTCTGATGTTTTATCAGAAGTTCAAATATGATTTTTTGAACATTTTTCTCCACCTGGATTCTATGAACTTGAACTTTCTATACATACCCCCAGACTTCTTCTGATGTTTCATTAGCCAGACAGTAATCCGTATTTGCACTATACAAGTTCAAGTATGACTTTTTGAATATGTTTTTGGCCAGAGAGTCTTTGAACTTTAATTTTATATACATACTCATAGACTCCTTTTGATGTTTTATCAGACTGAGATTCGTCCACATTTGACCTATTGAACACATTTCTGGACAACGAATCCTCGATATTGAACTTTCTATACACACTCATAGATTCCTTCTGATGTTTCATCAGTAGTTCATGAACTTTTGAATTTATTTTTGGCCAAAGAGTCATTGAACTTTAAATGTATATACAGACTTATAGACCTTCTGGTGTTTCATCAGATGTTCAAATATGACTTTTTGAATATTTTTTTCTGCCCCTGGACTCTATGAACTTGAACTTTCTACACATACTCTGACTTCTGATATTTCATTAGCCAGACAGTAGTCCATATTTGAACTACACAACATATTTAGTGCCAAAGAGTCTTTGAACTTGAATTTTATATACACATACTCATAGACTACTTATGATGATTTATCAGACTGAGATTCATCCCCATTTGACCTATTGAACACATTTCTGGACAAAGGATCCTCGATATTGAACTTTCTATACATACACATAGATTCCTTCTGATGTTTCATCAGAAGTTCAAGTATGACTTTTTGAATATTTTTTCTGCCCTTGGACTCTATGAACTTGAACTTTCTACACATTCTCATAGACTTCTTCTGATATTTCATTAGCCAGATTGTAGTCCGTATTTGAGCTATACAAGTTCAAGTATGACTTTTTGAATATGTTTTTGGCCAAAGAGTCTATGAAGTTGAATTTTATATACATACACTCCTTTTTATGTTTCATTAGCCAGACAGTAGTGCGTATCTGACCTATTGAACTTATTAATGGCCAAAGGTTTCTAAAATTTAAACTTTATATAAATACTCATTGACTCTTTCAGATATTATATCAAACAGATAATTGTCCATTTTTAACTACTGAACATATTTCTGGACGTAGATTCTATTAACTTGAACGTTCTATACATACTCATAGATTCCTTCTCATGTTTCATCAGTATGAACTTTTGAGCTTATTTACATTAATATATGACCATATGATGTTTGATCAGAAATTCAAATATGACTTTTTGAGTATTTTTTTCCTGCCCTTGGATTCTATGAACTTCAACTTTCTACACATACTCATAGACTTCTTCTGATGTTTCATTAGCCACACAGTAGTTTGTATTTGATCTATACAAGTTCAAGTATGACTCTTTGAATATGTTTTTGGCCAAAGAGTCTTTGAACTTTAACTTTATAAAGACTTTTAGACTCCTTCTGATGCATTTTTTAGACTGAGTATAGTTCATATATGACCTATTGAACACATTTCTCGAAAAAGAATCCTTGAACTTTCTATACATACTCATAGACTGCAGTAGTCCGTATTTGAACTATATATTTGAACTCTTTGAATATGTTTTTGGCCAAAGAGTCTTTAAACTTTAAATGTATATAAAGACTTATAGACCTTCTCATCAGAAGTTAAAATATGACTTTTTGAATATTTTTTTCTGCTCTTGGATTCTATGAACTTGAACTTTGTTTACACATACTCATAGACTTTTTCATTAGCCAGACAGTAGTCCGTATTTGAACTATATATTTGAACTCTTTGAAAATATTTTTGGCCAAAGAGTCTTTAAACTTTAACTTTATAAAAAGACCTATTAGACTCCTTCTGATGCATTTTTCAGACTGAGTATAGTCCATATATGACCTTTTGAACACATTTCTTGACAAAGAATCCTCGATATTGAACTTTCTATACATACTCATATATTCCTTCTTATGTTTCATCAGTAGTTCAAGTATGAACTTTTGAACTTATTTTTGGGCAAGGAGTTTTTCAACTTTAAATTTATATACAGACTCATAGAAATTCTGATGTTTCATCAGAAGTTCAAATATGATTTTTTTTTTTTTTTCTGCACCTGGATTCTATGAACTTGAACTTTCTATACATACAGACTTCTTCTGATGTTTCATTAGCCAGACAGTAGTCCGTATTTAAACCATACAAGTTCAAATATGATTTTTTGAATATGTTTTTTGCCAAAGAGTCTTTGAACTTTAAATTTATATACATACTCATACACTACTTATGATGATTTATCAGACTGAGATTCATCCACATTTGACCTATTGAACACATTTCTGGACAAAGGATCCTCGATATTGAACTTTCTATACATACACATAGATTCCTTCTGATATTTCATCAGTAGTTCAAGTATGAACTTTTGAACTTATTTTTGGGCAAAGAGTCTTTGAACTTCAAATCTATATACAGACTCATAGACCTTCTGATGTTTCATCAGAAGTTCAAATATGACTTTTTGAAAATTTTTCTGCACCTGGATTCTATGAACTTGAACTTTCTATACATACTCACAGACTTTTTCTGATGTTTCATTAGCCAGACAGTAGTCCGTATTTAAACCATACAAGTTCAAATATGATTTTTTGAATATGTTTTTTGCCAAAGAGTCTTTGAACTTTAAATTTATATACACACGTATAGACCTTTTGATGTTTCATCACAAGTTCAAATATGATTTTTTGAACATTTTTCTGCACCTGCATTCGATGAACTTGAACTTTCTATACATACTCACAGACTTTTTCTGATGTTTCATTAGCCAGACAGTAGTCCGTATTTGCACTATACAAGTTCAAGTATGACTTTTTGAGTATGTTTTTGGCCAAAGAGTCTTTGAACTTTAATTTTATATACATACTCATAGACTACTTCTGATGTTTTATCTGAAGTTCAAATATGACTTTTTGAATATTTTTTCTGCCCTTGGACTCTATGAACTTGAACTTTCTACACATACTCATAGACTTCTTCTGATGTTTCATTAGCCAGACAGGAGTCCGTATTTGCACTATACAAGTTCAAGTATGACTTTTTGAATATGTTTTTTACCAAAGAGTCTTTGAACTTTAAATTTATATACACACTTATAGACCTTCTGATGTTTCATTAGAAGTTCAAATATGACTTTTTGAATATTTTTTCTGCCCTTGGACTCTATGAACTTGAACTTTCTACACATACTCATAGACTTCTTCTGATATTTCATTAGCCAGACAGTAGTCTGTATTTGAACTATACAAGTTCAAGTATGATTTTTTGAATATATTTTTGGCCAAAGAGTCTTTGAACTTTAAATTTATATACACACTTATAGACCTTCTGATGTTTCATCAGAAGTTCAAATATGATTTTTTGAATATTTTTCTCCACCTGGATTCTATATACTTGAAATTTCTATACATACTCAGACTTCTTCTGATGTTTTATTAGCCAGACAGGAGTCCGTATTTGCACTATACAAGTTCAAGTATGACTTTTTGAATATGTTTTTTACCAAAGAGTCTTTGAACTTTAAATTTATATACAGACTTATAGACCTTCTGTTGTTTCATCAGAAGTTCAAATATGATTTTTTGAAAAATTTTCTGCACCTGGATTCTATGAACTTGAACTTTCTATACATACTCACAGACTTCTTCTGATGTTTCATTAGCCAGACAGGAGTCCGTATTTGAACTATACAAGTTCAAGTATGACTTTTTGAATATGTTCTTGGCCAAAGAGTCTTTGAACTTTAATTTTATATACATATTCATAGACTACTTCTGATGTTTTATCAGAAGTTCAAATATGACTTTTTGAATATTTTTTCTGCCCTTGGACTCTATGAACTTGAACTTTCTACACATACTCATAGACTTCTTCTGATATTTCATTAGCCAGACAGTAGTCCGTATTTGAACTATACAAGTTCAAGTATGATTTTTTGAATATATTTTTGGCCAAAGAGTCTTTGAACTTTAAATTTATATACACACTTATAGACCTTCTGATGTTTTATCAGAAGTTCAAATATGATTTTTTAAATATTTTTCTCCACCTGGATTCTATGAACTTGAACTTTCTATACATACAGACTTCTTCTGATGTTTCATTAGCCAGACAAGAGTCCGTATTTGAACTATACGAGTTGAAGTATGACTCTTTGAATATGTTTTTGGCCAAAGAGTCTTTGAACTTTAAATTTATATACACACTTATAGACCTTCTGATGTTTCATGAGAAGTTCAAATATGATTTTTTTGAACATTTTTCTCCACCTGGATTCTATGAACTTGAACTTTCTATACATACTCACAGACTACTTCTGATGTTTCATTAGCCAGACAGGAGTCCGTATTTGAACTATACGAGTTGAAGTATGACTTTTTGAATATGTTTTTGGCCAAAGAGTCTTTGAACTTTAATTTTATATACATACTCATAGACTACTTCTGATGTTTTATCAGAAGTTCAAATATGACTTTTTGAATATTTTTTCTGACCTTGGACTCTATGAACTTGAACTTTCTACACATACTCATAGACTTCTTCTGATATTTCATTAGCCAGACAGGAGTCCGTATTTGAACTATACAAGTTCAAGTATGACTTTTTGAATATGTTCTTGGCCAAAGAGTCTTTGAACTTTAATTTTATATACATACTCATAGACTACTTCTGATGTTTTATCAGAAGTTCAAATATGACTTTTTGAATATTTTTTCTGACCTTGGACTCTATGAACTTGAACTTTCTACACATACTCATAGACTTCTTCTGATATTTCATTAGCCAGACAGGAGTCCGTATTTGAACTATACAAGTTCAAGTATGACTTTTTGAATATGTTCTTGGCCAAAGAGTCTTTGAACTTTAAATTTATATACATACTCATAGACTACTTCTGATGTTTTATCAGAAGTTCAAATATGACTTTTTGAATATTTTTTCTGCCCTTGGACTCTATGAACTTGAACTTTCTACACATACTCATAGACTTCTTCTGATATTTCATTAGCCAGACAGTAGTCCGTATTTGAACTATACAAGTTCAAGTATGACTTTTTGAATATGTTCTTGGCCAAAGAGTCTTTGAACTTTAATTTTATATACATACTCATAGACTACTTCTGATGTTTTATCAGAAGTTCAAATATGACTTTTTGAATATTTTTTCTGCCCTTGGACTCTATGAACTTGAACTTTCTACACATACTCATAGACTTCTTCTGATATTTCATTAGCCAGACAGTAGTCCGTATTTGAACTATACAAGTTCAAGTATGATTTTTTGAATATATTTTTGGCCAAAGAGTCTTTGAACTTTAAATTTATATACACACTTATAGACCTTCTGATGTTTTATCAGAAGTTCAAATATGATTTTTAAAATATTTTTCTCCACCTGGATTCTATGAACTTGAACTTTCTATACATACAGACTTCTTCTGATGTTTCATTAGCCAAACAAGAGTCCGTATTTGAACTATACGAGTTGAAGTATGACTCTTTGAATATGTTTTTGGCCAAAGAGTCTTTGAACTTTAAATTTATATACACACTTATAGACCTTCTGATGTTTCATGAGAAGTTCAAATATGATTTTTTTGAACATTTTTCTCCACCTGGATTCTATGAACTTGAACTTTCTATACATACTCACAGACTACTTCTGATGTTTCATTAGCCAGACAGGAGTCCGTATTTGAACTATACGAGTTGAAGTATGACTCTTTGAATATGTTTTTGGCCAAAGAGTCTTTGAACTTTAATTTTATATACATACTCATAGACTACTTCTGATGTTTTATCAGAAGTTCAAATATGACTTTTTGAATATTTTTTCTGACCTTGGACTCTATAAACTTGAACTTTCTACACATACTCATAGACTTCTTCTGATATTTCATTAGCCAGACAGTAGTCCGTATTTGAACTATACAAGTTCAAGTATGATTTTTTGAATATATTTTTGGCCAAAGAGTCTTTGAACTTTAAATTTATATACACACTTATAGACCTTCTGATGTTTCATCAGAAGTTCAAATATGATTTTTTAAATATTTTTCTCCACCTGGATTCTATGAACTTGAACTTTCTATACATACAGACTTCTTCTGATGTTTCATTAGCCAGAAAATAGTCCGTATTTGAACTATACGAGTTGAAGTATGACTCTTTGAATATGTTTTTGGCCAAAGAGTCTTTGAACTTTAAATTTATATACACACTTATAGACCTTCTGATGTTTCATTAGAAGTTCAAATATGATTTTTTGTACATTTTTCTGCACCTGGATTCTATGAACTTGAACTTTCTATACATACTCACAGACTTCTTCTCATGTTTCATTAGCCAGACAGGAGTCCGTATTTGCACTATACAAGTACAAGTATGACTTTTTGAGTATGTTTTTGGCCAAAGAGTCTTTGAACTTTAATTTTATATACATACTCATAGACTACTTCTGATGTTTTATCTGAAGTTCAAATATGACTTTTTGAATATTTTTTCTGCCCTTGGACTCTATGAACTTGAACTTTCTACACATACTCATAGACTTCTTCTGATATTTCATTAGCCAGACAGTAGTCCGTATTTGAACTATACAAGTTCAAGTATGACTCTTTGAATATGTTTTTGGCCAAAGAGTCTTTGAACTTCAAATTTATATACAGACCTAAAGACCTTCTGATGTTTTATCAGAAGTTCAAATATGATTTTTTGAACATTTTTCTCCACCTGGATTCTATGAACTTGAACTTTCTATACATACCCCCAGACTTCTTCTGATGTTTCATTAGCCAGACAGTAATCCGTATTTGCACTATACAAGTTCAAGTATGACTTTTTGAATATGTTTTTGGCCAGAGAGTCTTTGAACTTTAATTTTATATACATACTCATAGACTCCTTTTGATGTTTTATCAGACTGAGATTCGTCCACATTTGACCTATTGAACACATTTCTGGACAACGAATCCTCGATATTGAACTTTCTATACACACTCATAGATTCCTTCTGATGTTTCATCAGTAGTTCATGAACTTTTGAATTTATTTTTGGCCAAAGAGTCATTGAACTTTAAATGTATATACAGACTTATAGACCTTCTGGTGTTTCATCAGATGTTCAAATATGACTTTTTGAATATTTTTTTCTGCCCCTGGACTCTATGAACTTGAACTTTCTACACATACTCTGACTTCTGATATTTCATTAGCCAGACAGTAGTCCATATTTGAACTACACAACATATTTAGTGCCAAAGAGTCTTTGAACTTGAATTTTATATACACATACTCATAGACTACTTATGATGATTTATCAGACTGAGATTCATCCCCATTTGACCTATTGAACACATTTCTGGACAAAGGATCCTCGATATTGAACTTTCTATACATACACATAGATTCCTTCTGATGTTTCATCAGAAGTTCAAGTATGACTTTTTGAATATTTTTTCTGCCCTTGGACTCTATGAACTTGAACTTTCTACACATTCTCATAGACTTCTTCTGATATTTCATTAGCCAGATTGTAGTCCGTATTTGAGCTATACAAGTTCAAGTATGACTTTTTGAATATGTTTTTGGCCAAAGAGTCTATGAAGTTGAATTTTATATACATACACTCCTTTTTATGTTTCATTAGCCAGACAGTAGTGCGTATCTGACCTATTGAACTTATTAATGGCCAAAGGTTTCTAAAATTTAAACTTTATATAAATACTCATTGACTCTTTCAGATATTATATCAAACAGATAATTGTCCATTTTTAACTACTGAACATATTTCTGGACGTAGATTCTATTAACTTGAACGTTCTATACATACTCATAGATTCCTTCTCATGTTTCATCAGTATGAACTTTTGAGCTTATTTACATTAATATATGACCATATGATGTTTGATCAGAAATTCAAATATGACTTTTTGAGTATTTTTTTCCTGCCCTTGGATTCTATGAACTTCAACTTTCTACACATACTCATAGACTTCTTCTGATGTTTCATTAGCCACACAGTAGTTTGTATTTGATCTATACAAGTTCAAGTATGACTCTTTGAATATGTTTTTGGCCAAAGAGTCTTTGAACTTTAACTTTATAAAGACTTTTAGACTCCTTCTGATGCATTTTTTAGACTGAGTATAGTTCATATATGACCTATTGAACACATTTCTCGAAAAAGAATCCTTGAACTTTCTATACATACTCATAGACTGCAGTAGTCCGTATTTGAACTATATATTTGAACTCTTTGAATATGTTTTTGGCCAAAGAGTCTTTAAACTTTAAATGTATATAAAGACTTATAGACCTTCTCATCAGAAGTTAAAATATGACTTTTTGAATATTTTTTTCTGCTCTTGGATTCTATGAACTTGAACTTTGTTTACACATACTCATAGACTTTTTCATTAGCCAGACAGTAGTCCGTATTTGAACTATATATTTGAACTCTTTGAAAATATTTTTGGCCAAAGAGTCTTTAAACTTTAACTTTATAAAAAGACCTATTAGACTCCTTCTGATGCATTTTTCAGACTGAGTATAGTCCATATATGACCTTTTGAACACATTTCTTGACAAAGAATCCTCGATATTGAACTTTCTATACATACTCATATATTCCTTCTTATGTTTCATCAGTAGTTCAAGTATGAACTTTTGAACTTATTTTTGGGCAAGGAGTTTTTCAACTTTAAATTTATATACAGACTCATAGAAATTCTGATGTTTCATCAGAAGTTCAAATATGATTTTTTTTTTTTTTCTGCACCTGGATTCTATGAACTTGAACTTTCTATACATACAGACTTCTTCTGATGTTTCATTAGCCAGACAGTAGTCCGTATTTAAACCATACAAGTTCAAATATGATTTTTTGAATATGTTTTTTGCCAAAGAGTCTTTGAACTTTAAATTTATATACATACTCATACACTACTTATGATGATTTATCAGACTGAGATTCATCCACATTTGACCTATTGAACACATTTCTGGACAAAGGATCCTCGATATTGAACTTTCTATACATACACATAGATTCCTTCTGATATTTCATCAGTAGTTCAAGTATGAACTTTTGAACTTATTTTTGGGCAAAGAGTCTTTGAACTTCAAATCTATATACAGACTCATAGACCTTCTGATGTTTCATCAGAAGTTCAAATATGACTTTTTGAAAATTTTTCTGCACCTGGATTCTATGAACTTGAACTTTCTATACATACTCACAGACTTTTTCTGATGTTTCATTAGCCAGACAGTAGTCCGTATTTAAACCATACAAGTTCAAATATGATTTTTTGAATATGTTTTTTGCCAAAGAGTCTTTGAACTTTAAATTTATATACACACGTATAGACCTTTTGATGTTTCATCACAAGTTCAAATATGATTTTTTGAACATTTTTCTGCACCTGCATTCGATGAACTTGAACTTTCTATACATACTCACAGACTTTTTCTGATGTTTCATTAGCCAGACAGTAGTCCGTATTTAAACCATACAAGTTCAAGTATGACTTTTTGAACATGCTTTTGGCCAAAGAGTCTTTGAACTTTAATTTTATATACATACTCATAGACTACTTCTGATGTTTTATCAGAAGTTCAAATATGACTTTTTGATAATTTTTCTGCCCCAGGATTCTGTGAACTTGAACTTTTTATACATACTCACAGACTTCTGAAGTTTCTATAGCCAGACAGTGGTCTTTGAACTATACAACATTGAAGATTAATTTTATATACATACTCATAGACTCCTTCTTATGTTTTATCAGACTGAGATTAGTCCACATTTGACCTATTGAACACATTTCTGGACAAAGAATCTTCAAAGAGTCTTTGAACTTTAAACTTATATACACACTTATAGACCTTCTGATGTTTCATCAGAAGTTCAAATATGATTTTTTAAATATTTTTCTCCACCTGGATTCTATGAACTTGAACTTTCTATACATATAGACTTCTTCTGATGTTTCATTAGCCAGAAAATAGTCCGTATTTGAACTATACGAGTTGAAGTATGACTCTTTGAATATGTTTTTGGCCAAAGAGTCTTTGAACTTTAAATTTATATACACACTTATAGACCTTCTGATGTTTCATTAGAAGTTCAAATATGATTTTTTGTACATTTTTCTGCACCTGGATTCTATGAACTTGAACTTTCTATACATACTCACAGACTTCTTCTCATGTTTCATTAGCCAGACAGGAGTCCGTATTTGCACTATACAAGTTCAAGTATGACTTTTTGAGTATGTTTTTGGCCAAAGAGTCTTTGAACTTTAATTTTATATACATACTCATAGACTACTTCTGATGTTTTATCTGAAGTTCAAATATGACTTTTTGAATATTTTTTCTGCCCTTGGACTCTATGAACTTGAACTTTCTACACATACTCATAGACTTCTTCTGATATTTCATTAGCCAGACAGTAGTCCGTATTTGAACTATACAAGTTCAAGTATGATTTTTTGAATATGTTTTTTGCCAAAGAGTCTTTGAACTTTAAATTTATATACACACTTATAGACCTTCTGATGTTTCATCAGAAGTTCAAATATGATTTTTTTGAACATTTTTCTCCACCTGGATTCTATGAACTTGAACTTTCTATACATACTCACAGACTTCTTCTGATGTTTCATTAGCCAGACAGGAGTCCGTATTTGAAATATACGAGTTGAAGTATGACTCTTTGAATATGTTTTTGGCCAAAGAGTCTTTGAACTTCAAATTTATATACAGACTTAAAGACCTTCTGATGTTTTATCAGAAGTTCAAATATGATTTTTTGAACATTTTTCTCCACCTGGATTCTATGAACTTGAACTTTCTATACATACCCCCAGGCTTCTTCTGATGTTTCATTAGCCAGACAGTAATCCGTATTTGCACTATACAAGTTCAAGTATGACTTTTTGAATATGTTTTTGGCCAGAGAGTCTTTGAACTTTAATTTTATATACATACTCATAGACTCCTTTTGATGTTTTATCAGACTGAGATTCGTCCACATTTGACCTATTGAACACATTTCTGGACAACGAATCCTCGATATTGAACTTTCTATACACACTCATAGATTCCTTCTGATGATTCATCAGTAGTTCATGAACTTTTGAATTTATTTTTGGCCAAAGAGTCATTGAACTTTAAATGTATATACAGACTTATAGACCTTCTGGTGTTTCATCAGATGTTCAAATATGACTTTTTGAATATTTTTTTCTGCCCCTGGACTCTATGAACTTGAACTTTCTACACATACTCTGACTTCTGATATTTCATTAGCCAGACAGTAGTCCATATTTGAACTACACAACATATTTAGTGCCAAAGAGTCTTTGAACTTGAATTTTATATACACATACTCATAGACTACTTATGATGATTTATCAGACTGAGATTCATCCCCATTTGACCTATTAAACACATTTCTGGACAATGGATCCTCGATATTGAACTTTCTATACATACACATAGATTCCTTCTGATGTTTCATCAGAAGTTCAAATATGACTTTTTGAATATTTTTTCTGCCCTTGGACTCTATGAACTTGAACTTTCTACACATTCTCATAGACTTCTTCTGATATTTCATTAGCCAGATTGTAGTCCGTATTTGAGCTATACAAGTTCAAGTATGACTTTTTGAATATGTTTTTGGCCAAAGAGTCTATGAAGTTTAATTTTATATACATACACTCCTTTTTATGTTTCATTAGCCAGACAGTAGTGCGTATCTGACCTATTGAACTTATTAATGGCCAAAGGTTTCTAAAATTTAAACTTTATATAAATACTCATTGACTCTTTCAGATATTATATCAAACAGATAATTGTCCATTTTTAACTACTGAACATATTTCTGGACGTAGATTCTATTAACTTGAACTTTCTATACATACTCATAGATTCCTTCTCATGTTTCATCAGTATGAACTTTTGAGCTTATTTACATTAATATATGACCATATGATGTTTGATCAGAAATTCAAATATGACTTTTTGAGTATTTTTTTCCTGCCCTTGGATTCTATGAACTTCAACTTTCTACACATACTCATAGACTTCTTCTGATGTTTCATTAGCCACACAGTAGTTTGTATTTGATCTATACAAGTTCAAGTATGACTCTTTGAATATGTTTTTGGCCAAAGAGTCTTTGAACTTTAACTTTATAAAGACTTTTAGACTCCTTCTGATGCATTTTTTAGACTGAGTATAGTTCATATATGACCTATTGAACACATTTCTCGAAAAAGAATCCTTGAACTTTCTATACATACTCATAGACTGCAGTAGTCCGTATTTGAACTATATATTTGAACTCTTTGAATATGTTTTTGGCCAAAGAGTCTTTAAACTTTAAATGTATATAAAGACTTATAGACCTTCTCATCAGAAGTTAAAATATGACTTTTTGAATATTTTTTTCTGCTCTTGGATTCTATGAACTTGAACTTTGTTTACACATACTCATAGACTTTTTCATTAGCCAGACAGTAGTCCGTATTTGAACTATATATTTGAACTCTTTGAAAATATTTTTGGCCAAAGAGTCTTTAAACTTTAACTTTATAAAAAGACCTATTAGACTCCTTCTGATGCATTTTTCAGACTGAGTAAAGTCCATATATGACCTTTTGAACACATTTCTTGACAAAGGATCCTCGATATTGAACTTTCTATACATACACATAGATTCCTTCTGATATTTCATCAGTAGTTCAAGTATGAACTTTTGAACTTATTTTTGGGCAAAGAGTCTTTGAACTTCAAATCTATATACATACTCATAGACCTTCTGATGTTTCATCACAAGTTCAAATATGATTTTTTGAACATTTTTCTGCACCTGCATTCGATGAACTTGAACTTTCTATACATACTCACAGACTTTTTCTGATGTTTCATTAGCCAGACAGTAGTCCGTATTTAAACCATACAAGTTCAAGTATGACTTTTTGAACATGCTTTTGGCCAAAGAGTCTTTGAACTTTAATTTTATATACATACTCATAGACTACTTCTGATGTTTTATCAGAAGTTCAAATATGACTTTTTGATAATTTTTCTGCCCCAGGATTCTGTGAACTTGAACTTTTTATACATACTCACAGACTTCTGAAGTTTCTATAGCCAGACAGTGGTCTTTGAACTATACAACATTGAAGATTAATTTTATATACATACTCATAGACTCCTTCTTATGTTTTATCAGACTGAGATTAGTCCACATTTGACCTATTGAACACATTTCTGGACAAAGAATCCTCGATATTGAACTTTCTATTTATACTCATAGATTCCTTCTGATGTTTCATCAGTAGTTCAAGTATGAACTTTTGAACTTATTTTTGGCCAAAGAGTCTTTGAACTTCAAATTTATATACAGACTTATAGACCTTCTGATGTTTCATCAGAAGTTCAAATATGATTTTTTGAACATTTTTCTGCACCTGGATTCTGTGAACTTGAACTTTCTATACATACTTGCAGACTTCTTCTGATATTCCATTAGCCTGACAGTAATCCGTATTTGCACTATACAAGTTCAAGTATGACTTTTTGAATATGTTTTTGGCCAAAGAGTCTTTGAACTTTAATTTTATATACATACTCATAGACTACTTCTGATGTTTTATCAGACCGAGATTCGTCCACATTTGACCTACTGAACAAAGAATCCCCAATATTGAACTTTCTATATATACTCATAGATTCCTTCTGATGTTTCATCAGCAGTTCAAGTATGACTTTTTGAATATGCTTTTGGCCAAAGAGCCTTTGAACTTTAATTTTATATACATACTCAGACTACTTCTGATATTTTATCAGAAGTTCAAATATGACTTTTTGATAATTTTTCTGCCCCAGTGAACTTGAACTTTTTATACATACCGACTTCTGAAGTTTCATTAGCCAAACAGTAGTCCATATTTGAACTATACAACATATTTATGGCCAAAGAGTCTTTGAACATTAAGTTTATATACATACTCATAGAATCCTTCTGATGTTTCATCAGTAGTTCAAGTACAAACTTTTGAACTTATTTTTGGCCAAAGAGTCTTTGAACTTCAAATTTATATACAGACTTATAGACCTTGTGATGTTTCATCAGAAGTACAAATATGACTTATTGAAAACATTTTTGGACAAAGAATCCTCTATATTGAACTTTCTATACATACTTATAGACTCCTGATGCTTTATCAGACTGAGATTCGTCCACATTTGACCTATTGAACACATTTCTGGACAAAGAATCCTCGATATTGAACTTTCTATACATATTCATAGATTCCTCCTGATTATTCATCAGTCTTTGAACTTTAACTTTATAAACAGACTCATAGACTTCTTCTGATGTATTTTTTTCCTTCAGAGTAGTCCACATTTGACCTATTGTAACACATTTCTGGACAAAGAATCTGTTTGAGTGTCTTAAATATCTCGCTGTAATACCAGGTACTGTGAGCATGTTAGTTCCAATGCAAAAGCACTAATATCTTCAATACACACCGTTTCGTGTATTAGAATGCAAAAGCACTGATCTTTTTAATGCACAACGAGTTCTTGTATGCAGTGCAATGCAATGTAAAAGCACTTTTCTCTTCAATGCACAAGTATGGAATGCAAAAGCACTAATCTCTTCAATGCACAGCGAGCTCTTGTATGAAATGCAATGCAAAAGCATTATCTCTTTAATGCACAAGGTCTTGTATGCAGTGCAAAAGTACTAATCTAATAATTTCACATCGAGTTTTTCTATGCAATGCAACAGCACTTAGCTCTTTAATGCACAACGAGTTCTTGTATGTTTTAGAATGCAAAAGCATTATCAGTTTAATGCACATCGAATTCTTGTATGCAATGCAAACGCACTAATCTCTTCAAAACACAACGAGTTCTTGTATGCAGTGCAATGCAATGCAACAGCGCTTATCTCTTCAATTCACAGCGAGCTCTTGTATGAAATGCAATGCAAAATAACTTATCTCTTTAATGCACAACGAGTTTTTGTATGCATTGCAATTTAAAAGCACTAATCTCATAATTTCACATCGAGTTTTTGTATGTAATGCAAAAGCATGTGTCTTTTCAATGTAAGCTTGCTTGTATGCAATGTAATTCAAAAGCACTTCAATCTCTTCAATGCACAACGAGTTATTGGATGCATTGCAATGTAAAAGCATTAATCTCTTTGATGCACAACGAGTTATTGTATTAATTGCAATGCAAAAGCACTAATCTCTTCAATACACGAGTTCTTGTATGCAATGCAAAAGCACTAATCTCTTCAATGCACGAGTTCTTGTATGCAATGCAATGCAAAGCGCTTATCTTTTTGATGCTATTGTATGCAACGCAAACGCACTACTCTTCAATGCACAGCGAACTCTTGTATGAAATTTATATACACACTTATAGACCTGGACTTAACTCTTTCAATGCACGAGTTCTTGTATGCAATGAAAAAGCGCTAATCTCTTTAATGCACCAGTTCTTGTATGCAGTGCCAACGCACTAATCTCTTAATGCACAACGAATTTTTGTATGCATTGCAATTCAAAAGCACTAATCTAATCATTTCACATCGAGTTTTTGTATGCGATGCAACAGCACTTATCTCTTTAATGCACAACGAGTTCTTGTATGTTTTAGAACGCAAAAGCATTATCAGTTTAATGCACATCGAGTTCTTGTATGCAATGCAAACGCACTAATCTCTTCAAAACACGAGTTCTTGTATGCATTGCAATTCAAAAGCACTAATCTCATAATTTCACAACAAGTTTTTGTATGCAATGCAATGCAACAGCACTTATCTCTTTAATGCACAACGAGTTTTGTATGCAATGCAAAAAGCACTAATGGCTTCAATGCACAACGAGTTTTTGTATGCATTGTAATTCAAAAGCACTTATCTCATAATTTCACGAGTTTTTGTATGCATTGCAATTCAAAAAACTAATCTCATAATTTCACAACGAGTTTTTGTATGTAATGTAAAAGCATGTGTCTTTTCAATGTAAGCTGTCTTGTATGCAATGTAATTCAAAAGCATTTATATTTTTCAGTGCAAACGCACTAATCTCTTATTGGATGCATTGCAATATAAAAGCACTAATCTCTTCAATGCACAAGTTCTTGTATGCAATGCAATGCAAAGCGCTTATCTCTTTAATGCTATTGTATGCAACGCAAACGCACTACTCTTCAATGCACAGCGAACTCTTGTATGAAATGCAATGTAAAAGGACTTAACTCTTTCAATGCACGAGTTCTTGTATGCATTGAAAAAGCGCTAATCTCTTTAATGCACCAGTTCTTGTATGCAGTGCAAACGCACTAATCTCTTAATGCACAACGAATTTTTGTATGCATTGCAATTCAAAAGCACTAATCTAATCATTTCACATCGAGTTTTTGTATGCGATGCAACAGCACTTATCTATTTAATGCACAACGAGTTCTTGTATGTTTTAGAACGCAAAAGCATTATCAGTTTAATGCACATGGAATTCTTGTATGCAATGCAAACGCACTAATCTCTTCAAAACACGAGTTCTTGTATGCATTACAATTCAAAAGCACTAATCTCATAATTTCACAACACGTTTTTGTATGCAATGCAATGCAACAGCACTTATCTCTTTAATGCACAACGAGTTTTGTATGCAATGCAAAAAGCACTAATGGCTTCAATGCACAACGAGTTTTTGTATGCATTGTAATTCAAAAGCACTTATCTCATAATTTCACGAGTTTTTGTATGCATTGCAATTCAAAAACTTAATCTCATAATTTCACAACGAGTTTTTGTATGTAATGTAAAAGCATGTGTCTTTTCAATGTAAGCTGTCTTGTATGCAATGTAATTCAAAAGCATTTATATTTTTCAGTGCAAACGCACTAATCTCTTTAATGCACAACGAGTTATTGGATGCATTGCAATATAAGAGCACTAATCTCTTCAATGCACGAGTTCTTGTATGCAATGCAATGCAAAGCGCGTATCTCTTTAATGCTATTGTATGCAACGCAAACGCACTACTCTTCAATGCACAGCGAACTCTTGTATGAAATGCAATGTAAAAGGACTTAACTCTTTCAATGCACGAGTTCTTGTATGCATTGAAAAAGCGCTAATCTCTTTAATGCACCAGTTCTTGTATGCAGTGCAAACGCACTATTCTCTTAATGCACAACGAATTGATGTATGCATTGCAATTCAAAAGCACTAATCTAATTATTTCACATCGAGTTTTTGTATGCGATGCAACAGCACTTATCTCTTTAATGCACAACGAGTTCTTGTATGTTTTAGAACGCAAAAGCATTATCAGTTTAATGCACATCGAGTTCTTGTATGCAATTCAAACGCACTAATCTCTTCAAAACACGAGTTCTTGTATGCATTGCAATTCAAAAGCACTAATCTCATAATTTCACAACAAGTTTTTGTATGCAATGCAATGCAACAGCACTAATCTCTTTAATGCACAACGAGTTCTTGTATTAATGTGTATTTTCAATGTAAGCTTGTATGCAGTGTAATTCAAAAGCACTTATTTTTTCAATGCAAACACACTAATCTCTTTGATGCACAACGAGTTCTTGTATTATTGCAATGCAAAAGCACTAATCTCTTCAATGCACGAGTTCTTGTATGCAATGCAAACGCACTAATCTCTTCAATGCACAACGAGTTATTGGATGCATTGCAATGTAAAAGCACTAATCTCTTTAATGCACACCGAGTTCTTGTATGTATTAGAATGAATTATCAATTTAATGCACATCGAGTTCTTTTATGCAATGCAAACGCACTAATCTCTTCAATACACGAGTTCTTTTATGCAGTGCATTGCAATGTAAAATCACTAATCTCTTTAATGCACAACGAGTTCTTGTTTTAAATGTGTCTTTTCAATGTAAGCTTTCGTGTATGCAATGTAATTCAAAAGCACTTATATTTTTCAATGCAAACGCAATGTATTGCAATGTAAAAGCACTAATCTCTTTGATGCACACCAAGATCTTGTATTAATTGCAATGCAAAAGCACTTAAACTCTTCAATGCACGAGTTCTTGTATGCAATGCAAAAGCGCTAATCTCTTCAATACACAACGAGTTCTTTTATGCAGTGCAATGCAATGCAAACGCACTAATCTCTTCAATGCACAACGAGTTCTTGTATTAATTGCAAATCTCTTCAAAGCGTTAGACGTAGTGTAGTCCATATCTGACCTATTGAACACATTTCTAAACAAATAAACCTCAATATTGAACTTCGGATTTTTCATCAGTTTAACTTTTGAACTTATTTTTGGCCAAAGAGTCTTTGAACTTTAATTTTATATACATACACTCCTTTTTATGTTTCCTTAGCCAGACAGTAGTGCGTATTTGACCTATTGAACTTATTAATGGCCAAATATATCTAAAATTTAAACTTTCTATAAATACTCATTGAATCTTTCAGATATTATATCAACCAGATAATTGTCAATTTTTAACTACTGAACATATTTCTGGACGTAGATTATATTAACTTGAGCTTTCTATACATACTTATAGATTCTTCTGATGTTTCATCAGTAGTTCAAGTATGAACTTTTGAATTTATTTTTGGCCAAAGACTCATTGAACTTTAAATTTATATACAGACTTATAGACCTGATGTTTCATCAGTAGTTCAAGTATGAACTTTTGATTTTATTTTTGGCCAAAGACTCATTGAACTTTAAATTTATATACATACTCACAGACTTCTTCTGATATTTCAGTAGCCAGACAGTAGTCCGTATTTGAACTATACAAGTTCAAGTATGATTTTTTGAATATGTTTTTTGCCAAAGAGTCTTTGAACTTTAAATTTATATACACACTTATAGACCTTCTGATGTTTCATCAGAAGTTCAAATATGATTTTTTGAAAATTTTTCTGCACCTGGATTCCATGAACTTGAACTTTCTATACATACTCACAGACTTCTTCTGATGTTTCATTAGCCAGACAGGAGTCCGTATTTGCAATATACAAGTTCAAGTATGACTTTTTGAATATGTTTTTGGCCAAAGAGTCTTTGAACTTTAATTTTATATACATACTCATAGACTACTTCTGATGTTCTATCAGAAGTTCAAATATGACTTTTTGAATATTTTTTCTGCCCTTGGACTCTATGAACTTGAACTTTCTACACATACTCATAGACTTCTTCTGATATTTCATTAGCCAGACAGTAGTCCGTATTTGAACTATACAAGTTCAAGTATGATTTTTTGAATATGTTTTTTGCCAAAAAGTGTTTGAACTTTAAATTTATATACAGACTTATAGACCTTCTGATGTTTCATCAGAAGTTCAAATATGATTTTTTGAATATTTTTTCTGCCCTTGGACTCTATGAACTTGAACTTTCTACACATACTCATAGACTTCTTCTGATATTTCATTAGCCAGACAGTAGTCCATATTTGAACAATACAAGTTCAAGTATGATTTTTTGAATATGTTTTTTGCCAAAGAGTCTTTGAACTTTAAATTTATATACACACTTATAGACCTTCTGATGTTTCATCAGAAGTTCAAATATGATTTTTTTGAACATTGTTCTCCACCTGGATTCTATGAACTTGAACTTTCTATACATACTCACAGACTTCTTCTGATGTTTCATTAGCCAGACAGTAGTCCGTATTTGCACTATACAAGTTCAAGTATGACTTTTTGAATATGTTTTTGGCCAAAGAGTCTTTGAAATTTAAATGTATATACACACTTATAGACCTTCTGATGTTTCATCAGAAGTTCAAATATGATTTTTTGAAAATTTTTCTGCATCTGGATTCTATGAACTTGAACTTTCTATACATACAGACTTCTTCTGATATTTCATTAGCCAGACAGTAGTCCGTATTTGCACTATACAAGTTCAAGTATGACTTTTTGAATATGTTTTTGGCCAAAGAGTCTTTGAAATTTAAATGTATATACACACTTATAGACCTTCTGATGTTTCATCAGAAGTTCAAATATGATTTTTTGAAGATTTTTCTGCATCTGGATTCTATGAACGTGAACTTTCTACACATACTCACAGACTTCTTCTGATATTTCATTAGCCAGACAATACTCCGTATTTGCACTATACAAGTTCAAGTATGACTTTTTGAGTATGTTTTAGGCCAAAGAGTCTTTGAACTTTAATTTTATGTACATACTCATAGACTACTTCTGATGTTTTATCAGAAGTTCAAATATGATTTTTTCAAAATTTTTCTGCACCTGGATTCTATGAACTTGAACTTTCTATACATACTCACAGACTTCTTCTGATGTTTCATTAGCCAGACAGTAGTCCGTGTTTGAACTATACAAGTTCAAGTATGACTTTTTGAATATGTTTTTGGCCTAAGAGTCTTTGAAATTTAAATGTATATACACACTTATAGACCTTCTGATGTTTCATCAGAAGTTCAAATATGATTTTTTGAATTTTTTCTGCATCTGGATTCTATGAACTTGAACTTTCTACACATACTCACAGACTTCTTCTGATATTTCATTAGCCAGACAATAGTCCGTATTTGCACTATACAAGTTCAAGTATGACTTTTTGAATATGTTTTTGGCCAAAGAGTCTTTGAACTTTAATTTTATATACACACTTATAGACCTTCAGATGTTTCATCAGAAGTTCAAATATGATTTTTTGAAAAATTTTCTGCACCTGGATTCTATGACCTTGAACTTTCTATACATACTCACAGACTTCTTCTGATGTTTCATTAGCCAGACAGTAGTCCGTATTTGCACTATACAAGTTCAAGTATGACTTTTTGAATATGTTTTTGGCCAAAGAGTCTTTGAAATTTAAATGTATATACACACTTATAGACCTTCTGATGTTTCATCAGAAGTTAAAATATGATTTTTTGAAAATTTTTCTGCATCTGGATTCTATGAACTTGAACTTTCTACACATACTCACAGACTTCTTCTGATATTTCATTAGCCAGACAATAGTCCGTATTTGCACTATACAAGTTCAAGTATGACTTTTTGAGTATGTTTTTGGCCAAAGAGTCTTTGAACTTTAATTTTATATACATACTCATAGACTACTTCTGATGTTTTATCAGAAGTTCAAATATGATTTTTTTGAACATTTTTCTCCACCTGGATTCTATGAACTTGAACATTCTATACATACTCACAGACTTCTTCTGATGTTTCATTAGCCAGACAGGAGTCCGTATTTGAACTATACGAGTTGAAGTATGACTCTTTGAATATGTTTTTGGCCAAAGAGTCTTTGAACTTCAAATTTATATACAGACTTATAGACCTTCAGATGTTTCATCAGAAGTTCAAATATGATTTTTTGAAAAATTTTCTGCACCTGGATTCTATGAACTTGAACTTTCTACACATACTCACAGACTTCTTCTGATATTTCATTAGCCAGACAATAGTCCGTATTTGCACTATACAAGTTCAAGTATGACTTTTTGAGTATGTTTTTGGCCAAAGAGTCTTTGAACTTTAATTTTATATACATACTCATAGACTACTTCTGATGTTTTATCAGAAGTTCAAATATGATTTTTTTGAACATTTTTCTCCACCTGGATTCTATGAACTTGAACTTTCTACACATACTCACAGACTTCTTCTGATATTTCATTAGCCAGACAATAGTCCGTATTTGCACTATACAAGTTCAAGTATGACTTTTTGAATATGTTTTTGGCCAAAGAGTCTTTGAAATTTAAATGTATATACACACTTATAGACCTTCTGATGTTTCATCAGAAGTTCAAATATGATTTTTTGAAAAATGTTCTGCACCTGGATTCTATGAACTTGAACTTTCTATACATACTCACAGACTTCTTCTGATGTTTCATTAGCCAGACAGTAGTCCGTATTTGCACTATACAAGTTCAAGTATGACTTTTTGAATATGTTTTTGGCCAAAGAGTCTTTGAAATTTAAATGTATATACACACTTATAGACCTTCTGATGTTTCATCAGAAGTTCAAATATGATTTTTTGAAAATTTTTCTGCATCTGGATTCTATGAACTTGAACTTTCTACACATACCCACAGACTTCTTCTGATATTTCATTAGCCAGACAATAGTCCGTATTTGCACTATACAAGTTCAAGTATGACTTTTTGAATATGTTTTTGGCCAAAGAGTCTTTGAACTTTAATTTTATATACACACGTATAGACCTTCAGATGTTTCATCAGAAGTTCAAATATGATTTTTTGAAAATTTTTCTGCACCTGGATTCTATGAACTTGAACTTTCTATACATACAGACTTCTTCTGATGTTTCATTAGCCAGACAGTAGTCCGTATTTGCACTATACAAGTTCAAGTATGACTTTTTGAATATGTTCTTGGCCAAAGAGTCTTTGAAATTTAAATGTATATACACACTTATAGACCTTCTGATGTTTCATCAGAAGTTCAAATATGATTTTTTGAAGATTTTTCTGCATCTGGATTCTATGAACTTGAACTTTCTACACATACTCACAGACTTCTTCTGATATTTCATTAGCCAGACAATACTCCGTATTTGCACTATACAAGTTCAAGTATGACTTTTTGAGTATGTTTTGGGCCAAAGAGTCTTTGAACTTTAATTTTATGTACATACTCATAGACTACTTCTGATGTTTTATCAGAAGTTCAAATATGAGTTTTTGAATATTTTTTCTGCCCTTGGACTCTATGAACTTGAACTTTCTACACATACTCATAGACTTCTTCTGATATTTCATTAGCCAGACAGTAGTCCGTATTTGAACTATACAAGTTCAAGTATGATTTTTTTAAATTAGTTTTTTGCCAAAGAGTCTTTGAACTTTAAATTTATATACACACTTATAGACCTTCTGATGTTTCATCAGAAGTTCAAATATGATTTTTTTGAAAATTTTTCTCCACCTGGATTCTATGAACTTGAACTTTCTATACATACTCACAGACTTCTTCTGATGTTTCATTAGCCAGACAGGAGTCCGTATTTGAACTATACGAGTTGAAGTATGACTCTTTGAATATGTTTTTGGCTAAAGAGTCTTTGAACTTCAAATTTATATACAGACTTATAGACCTTCTGATGTTTCATCAGAAGTTCAAATATGATTTTTTCAAAATTTTTCTGCACCTGGATTCTATGAACTTGAACTTTCTATACATACTCACAGACTTCTTCTGATGTTTCATTAGCCAGACAGTAGTCCGTGTTTGAACTATACAAGTTCAAGTATGACTTTTTGAATATGTTTTTGGCCAAAGAGTCTTTGAAATTTAAATGTATATACACACTTATAGACCTTCTGATGTTTCATCAGAAGTTCAAATATGATTTTTTGAAAATTTTTCTGCATCTGGATTCTATGAACTTGAACTTTCTACACATACTCACAGACTTCTTCTGATATTTCATTAGCCAGACAATAGTCCGTATTTGCACTATACAAGTTCAAGTATGACTTTTTGAATATGTTTTTGGCCAAAGAGTCTTTGAACTTTAATTTTATATACACACTTATAGACCTTCAGATGTTTCATCAGAAGTTCAAATATGATTTTTTGATTTTTTTCTGCATCTGGATTCTATGAACTTGAACTTTCTACACATACTCACAGACTTCTTCTGATATTTCATTAGCCAGACAATAGTCCGTATTTGCACTATACAAGTTCAAGTATGACTTTTTGAATATGTTTTTGGCCAAAGAGTCTTTGAACTTTAATTTTATATACAAACTTATAGACCTTCAGATGTTTCATCAGAAGTTCAAATATGATTTTTTGAAAAATTTTCTGCACCTGGATTCTATGAACTTGAACTTTCTATACATACTCACAGACTTCTTCTGATGTTTCATTAGCCAGACAGTAGTCCGTATTTGCACTATACAAGTTCAAGTATGACTTTTTGAATATGTTTTTGGCCAAAGAGTCTTTGAAATTTAAATGTATATACACACTTATAGACCTTCTGATGTTTCATCAGAAGTTAAAATATGATTTTTTGAAAATTTTTCTGCATCTGGATTCTATGAACTTGAACTTTCTACACATACTCACAGACTTCTTCTGATATTTCATTAGCCAGACAATAGTCCGTATTTGCACTATACAAGTTCAAGTATGACTTTTTGAGTATGTTTTTGGCCAAAGAGTCTTTGAACTTAAATTTTATATACATACTCATAGACTACTTCTGATGTTTTATCAGAAGTTCAAATATGATTTTTTTGAACATTTTTCTCCACCTGGATTCTATGAACTTGAACTTTCTATACATACTCACAGACTTCTTCTGATGTTTCATTAGCCAGACAGGAGTCCGTATTTGAACTATACGAGTTGAAGTATGACTCTTTGAATATGTTTTTGGCCAAAGAGTCTTTGAACTTCAAATTTATATACAGACTTATAGACCTTCAGATGTTTCATCAGAAGTTCAAATATGATTTTTTGAAAAATTTTCTGCACCTGGATTCTATGAACTTGAACTTTCTACACATACTCACAGACTTCTTCTGATATTTCATTAGCCAGACAATAGTCCGTATTTGCACTATACAAGTTCAAGTATGACTTTTTGAACATTTTTTCTGCCCTAGGACTCTATGAACTTGAACTTTCTATACATACAGACTTCTTCTGATGTTTCATTAGCCAGACAGTAGTCCGTATTTGCACTATACAAGTTCAAGTATGACTTTTTGAATATGTTCTTGGCCAAAGAGTCTTTGAAATTTAAATGTATATACACACTTATAGACCTTCTGATGTTTCATCAGAAGTTCAAATATGATTTTTTGAAGATTTTTCTGCATCTGGATTCTATGAACTTGAACTTTCTACACATACTCACAGACTTCTTCTGATATTTCATTAGCCAGACAATACTCCGTATTTGCACTATACAAGTTCAAGTATGACTTTTTGAGTATGTTTTGGGCCAAAGAGTCTTTGAACTTTAATTTTATGTACATACTCATAGACTACTTCTGATGTTTTATCAGAAGTTCAAATATGAGTTTTTGAATATTTTTTCTGCCCTTGGACTCTATGAACTTGAACTTTCTACACATACTCATAGACTTCTTCTGATATTTCATTAGCCAGACAGTAGTCCGTATTTGAACTATACAAGTTCAAGTATGATTTTTTTAAATTAGTTTTTTGCCAAAGAGTCTTTGAACTTTAAATTTATATACACACTTATAGACCTTCTGATGTTTCATCAGAAGTTCAAATATGATTTTTTTGAAAATTTTTCTCCACCTGGATTCTATGAACTTGAACTTTCTATACATACTCACAGACTTCTTCTGATGTTTCATTAGCCAGACAGGAGTCCGTATTTGAACTATACGAGTTGAAGTATGACTCTTTGAATATGTTTTTGGCTAAAGAGTCTTTGAACTTCAAATTTATATACAGACTTATAGACCTTCTGATGTTTCATCAGAAGTTCAAATATGATTTTTTCAAAATTTTTCTGCACCTGGATTCTATGAACTTGAACTTTCTATACATACTCACAGACTTCTTCTGATGTTTCATTAGCCAGACAGTAGTCCGTGTTTGAACTATACAAGTTCAAGTATGACTTTTTGAATATGTTTTTGGCCAAAGAGTCTTTGAAATTTAAATGTATATACACACTTATAGACCTTCTGATGTTTCATCAGAAGTTCAAATATGATTTTTTGAAAATTTTTCTGCATCTGGATTCTATGAACTTGAACTTTCTACACATACTCACAGACTTCTTCTGATATTTCATTAGCCAGACAATAGTCCGTATTTGCACTATACAAGTTCAAGTATGACTTTTTGAATATGTTTTTGGCCAAAGAGTCTTTGAACTTTAATTTTATATACACACTTATAGACCTTCAGATGTTTCATCAGAAGTTCAAATATGATTTTTTGATTTTTTTCTGCATCTGGATTCTATGAACTTGAACTTTCTACACATACTCACAGACTTCTTCTGATATTTCATTAGCCAGACAATAGTCCGTATTTGCACTATACAAGTTCAAGTATGACTTTTTGAATATGTTTTTGGCCAAAGAGTCTTTGAACTTTAATTTTATATACAAACTTATAGACCTTCAGATGTTTCATCAGAAGTTCAAATATGATTTTTTGAAAAATTTTCTGCACCTGGATTCTATGAACTTGAACTTTCTATACATACTCACAGACTTCTTCTGATGTTTCATTAGCCAGACAGTAGTCCGTATTTGCACTATACAAGTTCAAGTATGACTTTTTGAATATGTTTTTGGCCAAAGAGTCTTTGAAATTTAAATGTATATACACACTTATAGACCTTCTGATGTTTCATCAGAAGTTAAAATATGATTTTTTGAAAATTTTTCTGCATCTGGATTCTATGAACTTGAACTTTCTACACATACTCACAGACTTCTTCTGATATTTCATTAGCCAGACAATAGTCCGTATTTGCACTATACAAGTTCAAGTATGACTTTTTGAGTATGTTTTTGGCCAAAGAGTCTTTGAACTTAAATTTTATATACATACTCATAGACTACTTCTGATGTTTTATCAGAAGTTCAAATATGATTTTTTTGAACATTTTTCTCCACCTGGATTCTATGAACTTGAACTTTCTATACATACTCACAGACTTCTTCTGATGTTTCATTAGCCAGACAGGAGTCCGTATTTGAACTATACGAGTTGAAGTATGACTCTTTGAATATGTTTTTGGCCAAAGAGTCTTTGAACTTCAAATTTATATACAGACTTATAGACCTTCAGATGTTTCATCAGAAGTTCAAATATGATTTTTTGAAAAATTTTCTGCACCTGGATTCTATGAACTTGAACTTTCTACACATACTCACAGACTTCTTCTGATATTTCATTAGCCAGACAATAGTCCGTATTTGCACTATACAAGTTCAAGTATGACTTTTTGAACATTTTTTCTGCCCTAGGACTCTATGAACTTGAACTTTCTAGACATACTCATAGACTTCTTCTGATATTTCAGTAGCCAGACAGTAGTCCGTATTTGAACTATACAAGTTCAAGTATGATTTTTTGAATATGTTTTTTGCCAAAGAGTCTTTGAACTTTAAATTTATATACACACTTATAGACCTTCTGATGTTTCATCAGAAGTTCAAATATGATTTTTTGAAAAATTTTCTGCACCTGGATTCCATGAACTTGAACTTTCTATACATACTCACAGACTTCTTCTGATGTTTCATTAGCCAGACAGGAGTCCGTATTTGCAATATACAAGTTCAAGTATGACTTTTTGAATATGTTTTTGGCCAAAGAGTCTTTGAACTTTAATTTTATATACATACTCATAGTCTACTTCTGATGTTCTATCAGAAGTTCAAATATGACTTTTTGAATATTTTTTCTGCCCTTGGACTCTATGAACTTGAACTTTCTACACATACTCATAGACTTCTTCTGATATTTCATTAGCCAGACAGTAGTCCGTATTTGAACTATACAAGTTCAAGTATGATTTTTTGAATATGTTTTTTGCCAAAAAGTGTTTGAACTTTAAATTTATATACAGACTTATAGACCTTCTGATGTTTCATCAGAAGTTCAAATATGATTTTTTGAATATTTTTTCTGCCCTTGGACTCTATGAACTTGAACTTTCTACACATACTCATAGACTTCTTCTGATATTTCATTAGCCAGACAGTAGTCCATATTTGAACTATACAAGTTCAAGTATGATTTTTTGAATATGTTTTTTGCCAAAGAGTCTTTGAACTTTAAATTTATATACACACTTATAGACCTTCTGATGTTTCATCAGAAGTTCAAATATGATTTTTTTGAACATTGTTCTCCACCTGGATTCTATGAACTTGAACTTTCTATACATACTCACAGACTTCTTCTGATGTTTCATTAGCCAGACAGTAGTCCGTATTTGCACTATACAAGTTCAAGTATGACTTTTTGAATATGTTTTTGGCCAAAGAGTCTTTGAAATTTAAATGTATATACACACTTATAGACCTTCTGATGTTTCATCAGAAGTTCAAATATGATTTTTTGAAAATTTTTCTGCATCTGGATTCTATGAACTTGAACTTTCTACACATACTCACAGACTTCTTCTGATATTTCATTAGCCAGACAATAGTCCGTATTTGCACTATACAAGTTCAAGTATGACTTTTTGAATATGTTTTTGCCAAAGAGTCTTTGAAATTTAAATGTATATACACACTTATAGACCTTCTGATGTTTCATCAGAAGTTCAAATATGATTTTTTGACAAATTTTCTGCACCTGGATTCCATGAACTTGAACTTTCTATACATACTCACAGACTTCTTCTGATGTTTCATTAGCCAGACAGTAGTCCGTATTTGCACTATACAAGTTCAAGTATGACTTTTTGAATATGTTTTTGGCCAAAGAGTCTTTGAAATTTAAATGTATATACACACTTATAGACCTTCTGATGTTTCATCAGAAGTTCAAATATGATTTTTTGAAAATTTTTCTGCATCTGGATTCTATGAACTTGAACTTTCTACACATACCCACAGACTTCTTCTGATATTTCATTAGCCAGACAGTAGTCCATATTTGAACTATACAAGTTCAAGTATGATTTTTTGAATATGTTTTTTGCCAAAGAGTCTTTGAACTTTAAATTTATATACACACTTATAGACCTTCTGATGTTTCATCAGAAGTTCAAATATGATTTTTTTGAACATTGTTCTCCACCTGGATTCTATGAACTTGAACTTTCTATACATACTCACAGACTTCTTCTGATGTTTCATTAGCCAGACAGTAGTCCGTATTTGCACTATACAAGTTCAAGTATGACTTTTTGAATATGTTTTTGGCCAAAGAGTCTTTGAAATTTAAATGTATATACACACTTATAGACCTTCTGATGTTTCATCAGAAGTTCAAATATGATTTTTTGAAAATTTTTCTGCATCTGGATTCTATGAACTTGAACTTTCTACACATACTCACAGACTTCTTCTGATATTTCATTAGCCAGACAATAGTCCGTATTTGCACTATACAAGTTCAAGTATGACTTTTTGAATATGTTTTTGCCAAAGAGTCTTTGAAATTTAAATGTATATACACACTTATAGACCTTCTGATGTTTCATCAGAAGTTAAAATATGATTTTTTGAAAATTTTTCTGCATCTGGATTCTATGAACTTGAACTTTCTACACATACTCACAGACTTCTTCTGATATTTCATTAGCCAGACAATAGTCCGTATTTGCACTATACAAGTTCAAGTATGACTTTTTGAATATGTTTTTGGCCAAAGAGTCTTTGAACTTTAATTTTATATACATACTCATAGACTACTTCTGAGGTTTTATCAGAAGTTCAAATATGATTTTTTTGAACATTTTTCTCCACCTGGATTCTATGAACTTGAACTTTCTATACATACTCACAGACTTCTTCTGATGTTTCATTAGCCAGACAGGAGTCCGTATTTGAACTATACGAGTTGAAGTATGACTCTTGAATATGTTTTTGGCCAAAGAGTCTTTGAACTTCAAATTTATATACAGACTTATAGACCTTCAGATGTTTCATCAGAAGTTCAAGTATGACTTTTTGAATATGTTTTTGGCCAAAGAGTCTATGAACTTGAACTTTCTACACATACTCATAGACTTCTTCTGATATTTCATTAGCCAGACAGTAGTCCGTATTTGAACTATATAAGTTCAAGTATGATTTTTTGAATATGTTTTTGGCCAAAGAGTCTTTGAACTTTAAATTTATATACACACTTATAGACCTTCTGATGTTTCATCAGAAGTTCAAATATGATTTTTTGAATATTTTTCTCCACCTGGATTCTATACACTTGAACTTTCTATACATACTCACAGACTTCTTCTGATGTTTCATTAGCCAGACAGGAGTCCGTATTTGAACTATACTAGTTGAATTATGACTCTTTGAATATGTTTTTGGCCAAAGAGTCTTTGAACTTTAAATTTATATACACACTTATAGACCTTCTGATGTTTCATTAGAAGTTCAAATATGATTTTTTGAACATTTTTCTGCACCTGGATTCTATGAACTTGAACTTTCTATACATACTCACAGACTTCTTCTGATGTTTTATTAGCCAGACAGTAGTCCATATTTGCACTATACAAGTTCAAGTATGACTTTTTGAATATGTTTTTGGCCAAAGAGTCTTTGAACGTTAAATTTATATACACACTTATAGACCTTCTGATGTTTTATCAGAAGTTCAAATATGATTTTTTGAAAAATTTTCTGCACCTGGATTCTATGAACTTGAACTTTCTATACATACTCACAGACTTCTTCTGATGTTTCATTAGCCAGACAGGAGTCAGTATTTGCACTATACAAGCTCAAGTATGACTTTTTGAATATGTTTTTGGCCAAATAGTCTTTGAACTTTAATTGTATATACATACTCATAGACTACTTCTGATGTTTTACCAGACTGAGATTCGTCCACATTTGACCTATTGAACACTTTTCTGGACAAAGAATCCTCGATATTGAACTTTCTATACATACTCATAGATTCCTTCTGATGTTTCGTCAGTAGTTCAAGTATGAACTTCTGAATTTATTTTTGGCCAAAGAGTCATTGAACTTTAAATGTATATACAGACTTATAGACCTTCTGATGTTTCATCAGATGTTCAAATATGACTTTTTGAATATTTTTTTCTGCCCCTGGACTCTATGAACTTGAACTTTCTACACATACTCAGACTTCTGATATTTCATTAGCCAGACAGTAGTCCGTATTTAAACTATACAAGTTCAAGTGTGACTTTTGGAATATGTTTTTGCTTCATTAGCCAGACAGTAGTCCGTATTTGAACTGTACGAGTTGAAGTATGACTCTTTGAATATGTTTTTGGCCAAAGAGTCTTTGAACTGTAATTTTATATACATACTCATAGACTACTTCTAATGTTTTATCAGAAGTTCAAATATGACTTTTTGAATATTTTTTCTGCCCTTGGACTCTATGAACTTGAACTTTCTACACATACTCATAGACTTCTTCTGATATTTCATTAGCCAGACAGTAGTCCGTATTTGAACTATACGAGTTGAAGTATGACTCTTTGAATATGTTTTTGGCCAAAGAGTCTTTGAACTTCAAATTTATATACAGACTTATAGACCTTCTGATGTTTCATCAGAAGTTCAAATATGATTTTTTGAAAAATTTTCTGCACCTGGATTCTATGAACTTGAACTTTCTATACATACTCACAGACTTCTTCTGATGTTTCATTAGCCAGACAGGAGTCAGTATTTGCACTATACAAGCTCAAGTATGACTTTTTGAATATGTTTTTGGCCAAATAGTCTTTGAACTTTAATTGTATATACATACTCATAGACTACTTCTGATGTTTTACCAGACTGAGATTCGTCCACATTTGACCTATTGAACACTTTTCTGGACAAAGAATCCTCGATATTGAACTTTCTATACATACTCATAGATTCCTTCTGATGTTTCGTCAGTAGTTCAAGTATGAACTTCTGAATTTATTTTTGGCCAAAGAGTCATTGAACTTTAAATGTATATACAGACTTATAGACCTTCTGATGTTTCATCAGATGTTCAAATATGACTTTTTGAATATTTTTTTCTGCCCCTGGACTCTATGAACTTGAACTTTCTACACATACTCAGACTTCTGATATTTCATTAGCCAGACAGTAGTCCGTATTTAAACTATACAAGTTCAAGTGTGACTTTTGGAATATGTTTTTGCTTCATTAGCCAGACAGTAGTCCGTATTTGAACTGTACGAGTTGAAGTATGACTCTTTGAATATGTTTTTGGCCAAAGAGTCTTTGAACTGTAATTTTATATACATACTCATAGACTACTTCTAATGTTTTATCAGAAGTTCAAATATGACTTTTTGAATATTTTTTCTGCCCTTGGACTCTATGAACTTGAACTTTCTACACATACTCATAGACTTCTTCTGATATTTCATTAGCCAGACAGTAGTCCGTATTTGAACTATACGAGTTGAAGTATGACTCTTTGAATATGTTTTTGGCCAAAGAGTCTTTGAACTTCAAATTTATATACAGACTTATAGACCTTCTGATGTTTCATCAGAAGTTCAAATATGATTTTTTGAAAATTTTTCTGCACCTGGATTCTATGAACTTGAACTTTCTATACATACTCACAGACTTCTGATGTTTCATTAGCCAGACAGTAGTCCGTATTTGCACTATACAAGTTCAAGTATGACTTTTTGAATATGTTTTTGGCCAAAGAGTCTTTGAAATTTAAATGTATATACACACTTATAGACCTTCTGATGTTTCATCAGAAGTTCAAATATGATTTTTTGAAAATTTTTCTGCATCTGGATTCTATGAACTTGAACTTTCTACAAATACTCACAGACTTCTTCTGATATTTCATTAGCCAGACAATAGTCCGTATTTGCACTATACAAGTTCAAGTATGACTTTTTGAATATGTTTTTGGCCAAAGAGTCTTTGAACTTTAATTTTATATACACACTTATAGACCTTCAGATGTTTCATCAGAAGTTCAAATATGATTTTTTGAAAAATTTTCTGCACCTGGATTCTATGAACTTGAACTTTCTATACATACTCACAGACTTCTTCTGATGTTTCATTAGCCAGACAGTAGTCCGTATTTGCACTATACAAGTTCAAGTATGACTTTTTGAATATGTTTTTGGCCAAAGAGTCTTTGAACTTTAATTTTATATACACACTTATAGACCTTCAGATGTTTCATCAGAAGTTCAAATATGATTTTTTGAAAAATTTTCTGCACCTGGATTCTATGAACTTGAACTTTCTATACATACTCACAGACTTCTGATGTTTCATTAGCCAGACAGTAGTCCGTATTTGCACTATACAAGTTCAAGTATGACTTTTTGAATATGTTTTTGGCCAAAGAGTCTTTGAAATTTAAATGTATATACACACTTATAGACCTTCTGATGTTTCATCAGAAGTTCAAATATGATTTTTTGAAAATTTTTCTGCATCTGGATTCTATGAACTTGAACTTTCTACACATACTCACAGACTTCTTCTGATATTTCATTAGCCAGACAATAGTCCGTATTTGCACTATACAAGTTTAAGTATGACTTTTTGAGTATGTTTTTGGCCAAAGAGTCTTTGAACTTTAATTTTATATACATACTCATAGACTACTTCTGATGTTTTATCAGAAGTTCAAATATGATTTTTTTGAACATTTTTCTCCACCTGGATTCTATGAACTTGAACTTTCTATACATACTCACAGACTTCTTCTGATGTTTCATTAGCCAGACAGGAGTCCGTATTTGAACTATACGAGTTGAAGTATGACTCTTTGAATATGTTTTTGGCCAAAGAGTCTTTGAACTTCAAATTTATATACAGACTTATAGACCTTCAGATGTTTCATCAGAAGTTCAAATATGATTTTTTGAAAAATTTTCTGCACCTGGATTCTATGAACTTGAACTTTCTATACATACTCACAGACTTCTTCTGATGTTTCATTAGCCAGACAGTAGTCCGTATTTGCACTATACAAGTTCAAGTATGACTTTTTGAATATGTTTTTGGCCAAAGAGTCTTTGAAATTTAAATGTATATACACACTTATAGACCTTCTGATGTTTCATCAGAAGTTCAAATATGATTTTTTGAAAATTTTTCTGCATCTGGATTCTATGAACTTGAACTTTCTACACATACTCACAGACTTCTTCTGATATTTCATTAGCCAGACAATAGTCCGTATTTGCACTATACAAGTTCAAGTATGACTTTTTGAATATGTTTTTGGCCAAAGAGTCTTTGAACTTTAATTTTATATACACACTTATAGACCTTCAGATGTTTCATCAGAAGTTCAAATATGATTTTTTGAAAAAATTTCTGCACCTGGATTCTATGAACTTGAACTTTCTATACATACTCACAGACTTCATCTGATGTTTCATTAGCCAGACAGTAGTCCGTATTTGCACTATACAAGTTCAAGTATGATTTTTTGAATATGTTTTTGGCCAAAGAGTCTATGAACTTGAACTTTCTACACATACTCATAGACTTCTTCTGATATTTCATTAGCCAGACAGTAGTCCGTATTTGAACTATATAAGTTCAAGTATGATTTTTTGAATATGTTTTTGGCCAAAGAGTCTTTGAACTTTAAATTTATATACACACTTATAGACCTTCTGATGTTTCATCAGAAGTTCAAATATGATTTTTTGAATATTTTTCTCCACCTGGATTCTATAAACTTGAACTTTCTATACATACTCACAGACTTCTTCTGATGTTTCATTAGCCAGACAGGAGTCCGTATTTGAACTATACTAGTTGAATTATGACTCTTTGAATATGTTTTTGGCCAAAGAGTCTTTGAACTTTAAATTTATATACACACTTATAGACCTTCTGATGTTTCATTAGAAGTTCAAATATGATTTTTTGAACATTTTTCTGCACCTGGATTCTATGAACTTGAACTTTCTATACATACTCACAGACTTCTTCTGATGTTTTATTAGCCAGACAGTAGTCCATATTTGCACTATACAAGTTCAAGTATGACTTTTTGAATATGTTTTTGGCCAAAGAGTCTTTGAACGTTAAATTTATATACACACTTATAGACCTTCTGATGTTTTATCAGAAGTTCAAATATGATTTTTTGAAAAATTTTCTGCACCTGGATTCTATGAACTTGAACTTTCTATACATACTCACAGACTTCTTCTGATGTTTCATTAGCCAGACAGGAGTCAGTATTTGCACTATACAAGCTCAAGTATGACTTTTTGAATATGTTTTTGGCCAAATAGTCTTTGAACTTTAATTGTATATACATACTCATAGACTACTTCTGATGTTTTACCAGACTGAGATTCGTCCACATTTGACCTATTGAACACTTTTCTGGACAAAGAATCCTCGATATTGAACTTTCTATACATACTCATAGATTCCTTCTGATGTTTCGTCAGTAGTTCAAGTATGAACTTCTGAATTTATTTTTGGCCAAAGAGTCATTGAACTTTAAATGTATATACAGACTTATAGACCTTCTGATGTTTCATCAGAAGTTCAAATATGATTTTTTGAAAAATTTTCTGCATCTGGATTCTATGAACTTGAACTTTCTACACATACTCACAGACTTCTTCTGATATTTCATTAGCCAGGCAATAGTCCGTATTTGCACTATACAAGTTCAAGTATGACTTTTTGAATATGTTTTTGGCCAAAGAGTCTTTGAACTTTAATTTTATATACACACTTATAGACCTTCAGATGTTTCATCAGAAGTTCAAATATGATTTTTTGAAAAAATTTCTGCACCTGGATTCTATGAACTTGAACTTTCTATACATACTCACAGACTTCATCTGATGTTTCATTAGCCAGACAGTAGTCCGTATTTGCACTATACAAGTTCAAGTATGACTTTTTGAATATGTTTTTGGCCAAAGAGTCTATGAACTTGAACTTTCTACACATACTCATAGACTTCTTCTGATATTTCATTAGCCAGACAGTAGTCCGTATTTGAACTATATAAGTTCAAGTATGATTTTTTGAATATGTTTTTGGCCAAAGAGTCTTTGAACTTTAAATTTATATACACACTTATAGACCTTCTGATGTTTCATCAGAAGTTCAAATATGATTTTTTGAATATTTTTCTCCACCTGGATTCTATACACTTGAACTTTCTATACATACTCACAGACTTCTTCTGATGTTTCATTAGCCAGACAGGAGTCCGTATTTGAACTATACTAGTTGAATTATGACTCTTTGAATATGTTTTTGGCCAAAGAGTCTTTGAACTTTAAATTTATATACACACTTATAGACCTTCTGATGTTTCATTAGAAGTTCAAATATGATTTTTTGAACATTTTTCTGCACCTGGATTCTATGAACTTGAACTTTCTATACATACTCACAGACTTCTTCTGATGTTTTATTAGCCAGACAGTAGTCCATATTTGCACTATACAAGTTCAAGTATGACTTTTTGAATATGTTTTTGGCCAAAGAGTCTTTGAACGTTAAATTTATATACACACTTATAGACCTTCTGATGTTTTATCAGAAGTTCAAATATGATTTTTTGAAAAATTTTCTGCACCTGGATTCTATGAACTTGAACTTTCTATACATACTCACAGACTTCTTCTGATGTTTCATTAGCCAGACAGGAGTCAGTATTTGCACTATACAAGCTCAAGTATGACTTTTTGAATATGTTTTTGGCCAAATAGTCTTTGAACTTTAATTGTATATACATACTCATAGACTACTTCTGATGTTTTACCAGACTGAGATTCGTCCACATTTGACCTATTGAACACTTTTCTGGACAAAGAATCCTCGATATTGAACTTTCTATACATACTCATAGATTCCTTCTGATGTTTCGTCAGTAGTTCAAGTATGAACTTCTGAATTTATTTTTGGCCAAAGAGTCATTGAACTTTAAATGTATATACAGACTTATAGACCTTCTGATGTTTCATCAGATGTTCAAATATGACTTTTTGAATATTTTTTTCTGCCCCTGGACTCTATGAACTTGAACTTTCTACACATACTCAGACTTCTGATATTTCATTAGCCAGACAGTAGTCCGTATTTAAACTATACAAGTTCAAGTGTGACTTTTGGAATATGTTTTTGCTTCATTAGCCAGACAGTAGTCCGTATTTGAACTGTACGAGTTGAAGTATGACTCTTTGAATATGTTTTTGGCCAAAGAGTCTTTGAACTGTAATTTTATATACATACTCATAGACTACTTCTAATGTTTTATCAGAAGTTCAAATATGACTTTTTGAATATTTTTTCTGCCCTTGGACTCTATGAACTTGAACTTTCTACACATACTCATAGACTTCTTCTGATATTTCATTAGCCAGACAGTAGTCAGTATTTGAACTATACGAGTTGAAGTATGACTCTTTGAATATGTTTTTGGCCAAAGAGTCTTTGAACTTCAAATTTATATACAGACTTATAGACCTTCTGATGTTTCATCAGAAGTTCAAATATGATTTTTTGAAAATTTTTCTGCACCTGGATTCTATGAACTTGAACTTTCTATACATACTCACAGACTTCTTCTGATGTTTCATTAGCCAGACAGTAGTCCGTATTTGCACTATACAAGTTCAAGTATGACTTTTTGAATATGTTTTTGGCCAAAGAGTCTTTGAAATTTAAATGTATATACACACTTATAGACCTTCTGATGTTTCATCAGAAGTTCAAATATGATTTTTTGAAAATTTTTCTGCATCTGGATTCTATGAACTTGAACTTTCTACAAATACTCACAGACTTCTTCTGATATTTCATTAGCCAGACAATAGTCCGTATTTGCACTATACAAGTTCAAGTATGACTTTTTGAATATGTTTTTGGCCAAAGAGTCTTTGAACTTTAATTTTATATACACACTTATAGACCTTCAGATGTTTCATCAGAAGTTCAAATATGATTTTTTGAAAAATTTTCTGCACCGGGATTCTATGAACTTGAACTTTCTATACATACTCACAGACTTCTTCTGATGTTTCATTAGCCAGACAGTAGTCCGTATTTGCACTATACAAGTTCAAGTATGACTTTTTGAATATGTTTTTGGCCAAAGAGTCTTTGAAATTTAAATGTATATACACACTTATAGACCTTCTGATGTTTCATCAGAAGTTCAAATATGATTTTTTAAAAAATTTTCTGCATCTGGATTCTATGAACTTGAACTTTCAACACATACTCACAGACTTCTTCTGATATTTCATTAGCCAGACAATAGTCCGTATTTGCACTATACAAGTTCAAGTATGACTTTTTGAATATGTTTTTGGCCAAAGAGTCTTTGAACTTTAATTTTATATACACACTTATAGACCTTCAGATGTTTCATCAGAAGTTCAAATATGATTTTTTGAAAAAATTTCTGCACCTGGATTCTATGAACTTGAACTTTCTATACATACTCACAGACTTCATCTGATGTTTCATTAGCCAGACAGTAGTCCGTATTTGCACTATACAAGTTCAAGTATGACTTTTTGAATATGTTTTTGGCCAAAGAGTCTATGAACTTGAACTTTCTACACATACTCATAGACTTCTTCTGATATTTCATTAGCCAGACAGTAGTCCGTATTTGAACTATATAAGTTCAAGTATGATTTTTTGAATATGTTTTTGGCCAAAGAGTCTTTGAACTTTAAATTTATATACACACTTATAGACCTTCTGATGTTTCATCAGAAGTTCAAATATGATTTTTTGAATATTTTTCTCCACCTGGATTCTATAAACTTGAACTTTCTATACATACTCACAGACTTCTTCTGATGTTTCATTAGCCAGACAGGAGTCCGTATTTGAACTATACTAGTTGAATTATGACTCTTTGAATATGTTTTTGGCCAAAGAGTCTTTGAACTTTAAATTTATATACACACTTATAGACCTTCTGATGTTTCATTAGAAGTTCAAATATGATTTTTTGAACATTTTTCTGCACCTGGATTCTATGAACTTGAACTTTCTATACATACTCACAGACTTCTTCTGATGTTTTATTAGCCAGACAGTAGTCCATATTTGCACTATACAAGTTCAAGTATGACTTTTTGAATATGTTTTTGGCCAAAGAGTCTTTGAACGTTAAATTTATATACACACTTATAGACCTTCTGATGTTTTATCAGAAGTTCAAATATGATTTTTTGAAAAATTTTCTGCACCTGGATTCTATGAACTTGAACTTTCTATACATACTCACAGACTTCTTCTGATGTTTCATTAGCCAGACAGGAGTCAGTATTTGCACTATACAAGCTCAAGTATGACTTTTTGAATATGTTTTTGGCCAAATAGTCTTTGAACTTTAATTGTATATACATACTCATAGACTACTTCTGATGTTTTACCAGACTGAGATTCGTCCACATTTGACCTATTGAACACTTTTCTGGACAAAGAATCCTCGATATTGAACTTTCTATACATACTCATAGATTCCTTCTGATGTTTCGTCAGTAGTTCAAGTATGAACTTCTGAATTTATTTTTGGCCAAAGAGTCATTGAACTTTAAATGTATATACAGACTTATAGACCTTCTGATGTTTCATCAGATGTTCAAATATGACTTTTTGAATATTTTTTTCTGCCCCTGGACTCTATGAACTTGAACTTTCTACACATACTCAGACTTCTGATATTTCATTAGCCAGACAGTAGTCCGTATTTAAACTATACAAGTTCAAGTATGACTCTTTGAATATGTTTTTGGCCAAAGAGTCTTTGAACTGTAATTTTATATACATACTCATAGACTACTTCTAATGTTTTATCAGAAGTTCAAATATGACTTTTTGAATATTTTTTCTGCCCTTGGACTCTATGAACTTGAACTTTCTACACATACTCATAGACTTCTTCTGATATTTCATTAGCCAGACAGTAGTCCGTATTTGAACTATACGAGTTGAAGTATGACTCTTTGAATATGTTTTTGGCCAAAGAGTCTTTGAACTTCAAATTTATATACAGACTTATAGACCTTCTGATGTTTCATCAGAAGTTCAAATATGATTTTTTGAAAATTTTTCTGCACCTGGATTCTATGAACTTGAACTTTCTATACATACTCACAGACTTCTTCTGATGTTTCATTAGCCAGACAGTAGTCCGTATTTGCACTATACAAGTTCAAGTATGACTTTTTGAATATGTTTTTGGCCAAAGAGTCTTTGAAATTTAAATGTATATACACACTTATAGACCTTCTGATGTTTCATCAGAAGTTCAAATATGATTTTTTGAAAAATGTTCTGCATCTGGATTCTATGAACTTGAACTTTCTACACATACTCACAGACTTCTTCTGATATTTCATTAGCCAGACAATAGTCAGTATTTGCACTATACAAGTTCAAGTATGACTTTTTGAATATGTTTTTGGCCAAAGAGTCTTTGAACTTTAATTTTATATACACACTTATAGACCTTCAGATGTTTCATCAGAAGTTCAAATATGATTTTTTGAAAAATTTTCTGCACCTGGATTCTATGAACTTGAACTTTCTATACATACTCACAGACTTCTTCTGATGTTTCATTAGCCAGACAGTAGTCCGTATTTGCACTATACAAGTTCAAGTATGACTTTTTGAATATGTTTTTGGCCAAAGAGTCTATGAACTTGAACTTTCTACACATACTCATAGACTTCTTCTGATATTTCATTAGCCAGACAGTAGTCCGTATTTGAACTATATAAGTTCAAGTATGATTTTTTGAATATGTTTTTGGCCAAAGAGTCTTTGAACTTTAAATTTATATACACACTTATAGACCTTCTGATGTTTCATCAGAAGTTCAAATATGATTTTTTGAATATTTTTCTCCACCTGGATTCTATAAACTTGAACTTTCTATACATACTCACAGACTTCTTCTGATGTTTCATTAGACAGACAGGAGTCCGTATTTGAACTATACTAGTTGAATTATGACTCTTTGAATATGTTTTTGGCCAAAGAGTCTTTGAACTTGAACTTTCTACACATACTCATAGACTTCTTCTGATATTTCATTAGCCAGACAGTAGTCCGTATTTGAACTATATAAGTTCAAGTATGATTTTTTGAATATGTTTTTTGCCAAAGAGTCTTTGAACTTTAAATTTATATACACACTTATAGACCTTCTGATGTTTCATCAGAAGTTCAAATATGATTTTTTTGAACATTTTTCTCCACCTGGATTCTATGAACTTGAACTTTCTATACATACTCACAGACTTCTTCTGATGTTTCATTAGCCAGACAGTAGTCCGTATTTGCACTATACAAGTTCATGACTTTTTGAACATGTTTTTGGCCAAAGAGTCTTTGAAATTTAAATGTATATACACACTTATAGACCTTCTGATGTTTTATCAGAAGTTCAAATATGATTTTTTGAAAATGTTTCTGCATCTGGATTCTATGAACTTGAACTTTCTACACATACTCACAGACTTCTTCTGATATTTCATTAGCCAGACAGTAGTCCGTATTTGCACTATACAAGTTCAAGTATGACTTTTTGAATATGTTTTTGGCCAAAGAGTCTATGAACTTGAACTTTCTACACATACTCATAGACTTCTTCTGATATTTCATTAGCCAGACAGTAGTCCGTATTTGAACTATACAAGCTCAAGTATGACTTTCTGAATATGTTTTTGGCCAAATAGTCTTTGAACTTTAATTGTATATACATACTCATAGACTACTTCTGATGTTTTACCAGACTGAGATTCGTCCACATTTGACCTACTGAACACTTTTCTGGACAAAGAATCCTCGATATTGAACTTTCTATACATACTCATAGTGTTTCATCAGTAGTTCAAGTATGAACTTTTGAATATTTTTCTGCACCTGGATTCTATGAACTTGAACTTTTTATACATACTCACAGACTTCTGATGTTTTATTAGCCAGACAGTAGTCCATATTTGAACTACACAACATATTCATGGCCAAAGAGTCTTTGAACTTTAAGTTTATGTACATACTCATAGACTTCTTCTGATGTTTTATCAGACTGAGATTAGTCCACATTTGACCTATTGAACACATTTCTGGACAAAGAATCCTCGATATTGAACTTTCTATACTAACTCATAGATTGCTTCTGACGTTTCATCAGTAGTTCAAGTATGAACTTTTGAACTTATTTTTGGCCAAAGTGTCTTTGAACTTCAAATTTATATACAGACTTATAGACTACTTCTGATGTTTTATCAGAAGTTCAAATATGACTTTTTGAATATTTTTTCTGACCTTGGACTCTATGAACTTGAACTTTCTACACATATTCATAGACTTCTTCTGATATTTCATTAGCCAGACAGTAGTCCGTATTTGCACTATACACGTTCAAGTATGACTTTTTGAATATGTTTTTGGCCAAATAGTCTTTGAACTCTAATTGTATATACATACTCATAGACTACTTCTGATGTTTTATCAGACTGAGATTCGTCCACATATGACCTATTGAACACATTTCTGGACAACGAATCCTCGATATTGAACTTTCTATACACACTCATAGATTCTTTTGATGTTTCATCAGTAGTTCATGAACTTTTGAATTAATTTTTGTCCAAAGAGTCATTGAACTTTAAATGTATATACAGACGTATAGACCTTCTGGTGTTTCATCAGAAGTTCAAATATGACTTTTTGAATTTTTTTTCTGCCCCTGGACTCTATGAACTTGAACTTTCTACACATACTCAGACTTCTGATATTTCATTAGCCAGACAGTAGTCCGTATTTAAACTATACAAGTTCAAGTGTGACTTTTGGAATATGTTTTTGCTTCATTAGCCAGACAGTAGTCCGTATTTGAACTGTACGAGTTGAAGTATGACTCTTTGAATATGTTTTTGGCCAAAGAGTCTTTGAACTGTAATTTTATATACATACTCATAGACTACTTCTAATGTTTTATCAGAAGTTCAAATATGACTTTTTGAATATTTTTTCTGCCCTTGGACTCTATGAACTTGAACTTTCTACACATACTCATAGACTTCTTCTGATATTTCATTAGCCAGACAGTAGTCAGTATTTGAACTATACGAGTTGAAGTATGACTCTTTGAATATGTTTTTGGCCAAAGAGTCTTTGAACTTCAAATTTATATACAGACTTATAGACCTTCTGATGTTTCATCAGAAGTTCAAATATGATTTTTTGAAAATTTTTCTGCACCTGGATTCTATGAACTTGAACTTTCTATACATACTCACAGACTTCTTCTGATGTTTCATTAGCCAGACAGTAGTCCGTATTTGCACTATACAAGTTCAAGTATGACTTTTTGAATATGTTTTTGGCCAAAGAGTCTTTGAAATTTAAATGTATATACACACTTATAGACCTTCTGATGTTTCATCAGAAGTTCAAATATGATTTTTTGAAAATTTTTCTGCATCTGGATTCTATGAACTTGAACTTTCTACAAATACTCACAGACTTCTTCTGATATTTCATTAGCCAGACAATAGTCCGTATTTGCACTATACAAGTTCAAGTATGACTTTTTGAATATGTTTTTGGCCAAAGAGTCTTTGAACTTTAATTTTATATACACACTTATAGACCTTCAGATGTTTCATCAGAAGTTCAAATATGATTTTTTGAAAAATTTTCTGCACCGGGATTCTATGAACTTGAACTTTCTATACATACTCACAGACTTCTTCTGATGTTTCATTAGCCAGACAGTAGTCCGTATTTGCACTATACAAGTTCAAGTATGACTTTTTGAATATGTTTTTGGCCAAAGAGTCTTTGAAATTTAAATGTATATACACACTTATAGACCTTCTGATGTTTCATCAGAAGTTCAAATATGATTTTTTAAAAAATTTTCTGCATCTGGATTCTATGAACTTGAACTTTCAACACATACTCACAGACTTCTTCTGATATTTCATTAGCCAGACAATAGTCCGTATTTGCACTATACAAGTTCAAGTATGACTTTTTGAATATGTTTTTGGCCAAAGAGTCTTTGAACTTTAATTTTATATACACACTTATAGACCTTCAGATGTTTCATCAGAAGTTCAAATATGATTTTTTGAAAAAATTTCTGCACCTGGATTCTATGAACTTGAACTTTCTATACATACTCACAGACTTCATCTGATGTTTCATTAGCCAGACAGTAGTCCGTATTTGCACTATACAAGTTCAAGTATGACTTTTTGAATATGTTTTTGGCCAAAGAGTCTATGAACTTGAACTTTCTACACATACTCATAGACTTCTTCTGATATTTCATTAGCCAGACAGTAGTCCGTATTTGAACTATATAAGTTCAAGTATGATTTTTTGAATATGTTTTTGGCCAAAGAGTCTTTGAACTTTAAATTTATATACACACTTATAGACCTTCTGATGTTTCATCAGAAGTTCAAATATGATTTTTTGAATATTTTTCTCCACCTGGATTCTATAAACTTGAACTTTCTATACATACTCACAGACTTCTTCTGATGTTTCATTAGCCAGACAGGAGTCCGTATTTGAACTATACTAGTTGAATTATGACTCTTTGAATATGTTTTTGGCCAAAGAGTCTTTGAACTTTAAATTTATATACACACTTATAGACCTTCTGATGTTTCATTAGAAGTTCAAATATGATTTTTTGAACATTTTTCTGCACCTGGATTCTATGAACTTGAACTTTCTATACATACTCACAGACTTCTTCTGATGTTTTATTAGCCAGACAGTAGTCCATATTTGCACTATACAAGTTCAAGTATGACTTTTTGAATATGTTTTTGGCCAAAGAGTCTTTGAACGTTAAATTTATATACACACTTATAGACCTTCTGATGTTTTATCAGAAGTTCAAATATGATTTTTTGAAAAATTTTCTGCACCTGGATTCTATGAACTTGAACTTTCTATACATACTCACAGACTTCTTCTGATGTTTCATTAGCCAGACAGGAGTCAGTATTTGCACTATACAAGCTCAAGTATGACTTTTTGAATATGTTTTTGGCCAAATAGTCTTTGAACTTTAATTGTATATACATACTCATAGACTACTTCTGATGTTTTACCAGACTGAGATTCGTCCACATTTGACCTATTGAACACTTTTCTGGACAAAGAATCCTCGATATTGAACTTTCTATACATACTCATAGATTCCTTCTGATGTTTCGTCAGTAGTTCAAGTATGAACTTCTGAATTTATTTTTGGCCAAAGAGTCATTGAACTTTAAATGTATATACAGACTTATAGACCTTCTGATGTTTCATCAGATGTTCAAATATGACTTTTTGAATATTTTTTTCTGCCCCTGGACTCTATGAACTTGAACTTTCTACACATACTCAGACTTCTGATATTTCATTAGCCAGACAGTAGTCCGTATTTAAACTATACAAGTTCAAGTGTGACTTTTGGAATATGTTTTTGCTTCATTAGCCAGACAGTAGTCCGTATTTGAACTGTACGAGTTGAAGTATGACTCTTTGAATATGTTTTTGGCCAAAGAGTCTTTGAACTGTAATTTTATATACATACTCATAGACTACTTCTAATGTTTTATCAGAAGTTCAAATATGACTTTTTGAATATTTTTTCTGCCCTTGGACTCTATGAACTTGAACTTTCTACACATACTCATAGACTTCTTCTGATATTTCATTAGCCAGACAGTAGTCCGTATTTGAACTATACGAGTTGAAGTATGACTCTTTGAATATGTTTTTGGCCAAAGAGTCTTTGAACTTCAAATTTATATACAGACTTATAGACCTTCTGATGTTTCATCAGAAGTTCAAATATGATTTTTTGAAAATTTTTCTGCACCTGGATTCTATGAACTTGAACTTTCTATACATACTCACAGACTTCTTCTGATGTTTCATTAGCCAGACAGTAGTCCGTATTTGCACTATACAAGTTCAAGTATGACTTTTTGAATATGTTTTTGGCCAAAGAGTCTTTGAAATTTAAATGTATATACACACTTATAGACCTTCTGATGTTTCATCAGAAGTTCAAATATGATTTTTTGAAAAATGTTCTGCATCTGGATTCTATGAACTTGAACTTTCTACACATACTCACAGACTTCTTCTGATATTTCATTAGCCAGACAATAGTCAGTATTTGCACTATACAAGTTCAAGTATGACTTTTTGAATATGTTTTTGGCCAAAGAGTCTTTGAACTTTAATTTTATATACACACTTATAGACCTTCAGATGTTTCATCAGAAGTTCAAATATGATTTTTTGAAAAATTTTCTGCACCTGGATTCTATGAACTTGAACTTTCTATACATACTCACAGACTTCTTCTGATGTTTCATTAGCCAGACAGTAGTCCGTATTTGCACTATACAAGTTCAAGTATGACTTTTTGAATATGTTTTTGGCCAAAGAGTCTATGAACTTGAACTTTCTACACATACTCATAGACTTCTTCTGATATTTCATTAGCCAGACAGTAGTCCGTATTTGAACTATATAAGTTCAAGTATGATTTTTTGAATATGTTTTTGGCCAAAGAGTCTTTGAACTTTAAATTTATATACACACTTATAGACCTTCTGATGTTTCATCAGAAGTTCAAATATGATTTTTTGAATATTTTTCTCCACCTGGATTCTATAAACTTGAACTTTCTATACATACTCACAGACTTCTTCTGATGTTTCATTAGACAGACAGGAGTCCGTATTTGAACTATACTAGTTGAATTATGACTCTTTGAATATGTTTTTGGCCAAAGAGTCTTTGAACTTGAACTTTCTACACATACTCATAGACTTCTTCTGATATTTCATTAGCCAGACAGTAGTCCGTATTTGAACTATATAAGTTCAAGTATGATTTTTTGAATATGTTTTTTGCCAAAGAGTCTTTGAACTTTAAATTTATATACACACTTATAGACCTTCTGATGTTTCATCAGAAGTTCAAATATGATTTTTTTGAACATTTTTCTCCACCTGGATTCTATGAACTTGAACTTTCTATACATACTCACAGACTTCTTCTGATGTTTCATTAGCCAGACAGTAGTCCGTATTTGCACTATACAAGTTCATGACTTTTTGAACATGTTTTTGGCCAAAGAGTCTTTGAAATTTAAATGTATATACACACTTATAGACCTTCTGATGTTTTATCAGAAGTTCAAATATGATTTTTTGAAAATGTTTCTGCATCTGGATTCTATGAACTTGAACTTTCTACACATACTCACAGACTTCTTCTGATATTTCATTAGCCAGACAGTAGTCCGTATTTGCACTATACAAGTTCAAGTATGACTTTTTGAATATGTTTTTGGCCAAAGAGTCTATGAACTTGAACTTTCTACACATACTCATAGACTTCTTCTGATATTTCATTAGCCAGACAGTAGTCCGTATTTGAACTATACAAGCTCAAGTATGACTTTCTGAATATGTTTTTGGCCAAATAGTCTTTGAACTTTAATTGTATATACATACTCATAGACTACTTCTGATGTTTTACCAGACTGAGATTCGTCCACATTTGACCTACTGAACACTTTTCTGGACAAAGAATCCTCGATATTGAACTTTCTATACATACTCATAGTGTTTCATCAGTAGTTCAAGTATGAACTTTTGAATATTTTTCTGCACCTGGATTCTATGAACTTGAACTTTTTATACATACTCACAGACTTCTGATGTTTTATTAGCCAGACAGTAGTCCATATTTGAACTACACAACATATTCATGGCCAAAGAGTCTTTGAACTTTAAGTTTATGTACATACTCATAGACTTCTTCTGATGTTTTATCAGACTGAGATTAGTCCACATTTGACCTATTGAACACATTTCTGGACAAAGAATCCTCGATATTGAACTTTCTATACTAACTCATAGATTGCTTCTGACGTTTCATCAGTAGTTCAAGTATGAACTTTTGAACTTATTTTTGGCCAAAGTGTCTTTGAACTTCAAATTTATATACAGACTTATAGACTACTTCTGATGTTTTATCAGAAGTTCAAATATGACTTTTTGAATATTTTTTCTGACCTTGGACTCTATGAACTTGAACTTTCTACACATATTCATAGACTTCTTCTGATATTTCATTAGCCAGACAGTAGTCCGTATTTGCACTATACACGTTCAAGTATGACTTTTTGAATATGTTTTTGGCCAAATAGTCTTTGAACTCTAATTGTATATACATACTCATAGACTACTTCTGATGTTTTATCAGACTGAGATTCGTCCACATATGACCTATTGAACACATTTCTGGACAACGAATCCTCGATATTGAACTTTCTATACACACTCATAGATTCTTTTGATGTTTCATCAGTAGTTCATGAACTTTTGAATTAATTTTTGTCCAAAGAGTCATTGAACTTTAAATGTATATACAGACGTATAGACCTTCTGGTGTTTCATCAGAAGTTCAAATATGACTTTTTGAATTTTTTTTCTGCCCCTGGACTCTATGAACTTGAACTTTCTACACATTCTCATAGACTTCTTCTGATATTTCATTAGCCAGACTGTAGTCCGTATTTGAGCTATACAAGTTCAAGTATGACTTTTTGAACATATTTATTGGCCAAAGAGTTTTTGAATTTTAATTTTATATACATTTAAAGTTAATTAATCTGCATAGAAAATTTATAATTCAGAACTCCTTGGAATATGTTCAGTATTTGATAATAGGCCTTGTGTGGTTGATGAGATATTATTAGGAGTAAATTGGTCTGTATAGAAAATTCAAGATTGAGAACTCCTTGGCCTGAAATATGTTCAGTATTCAAATATGGACTACTGTATATGGTTGATGATACATCATGAGTTAATTGGTCTGTATAGAAAGTTCAAGATTGAAAACTTCTTTGCTTGAAATGTGTTCAGTATGTCAAATATGGAAGATAAGTGGGTTTGCATTGAATACACAAAAACGTGCATCGAAGAGTAAGTGCTTTTTCACTGAAAAGAGAACAGATCGTGCTTTTTAATTTATAAGTGCTTTTGCATTGCATACAAGGTGTTCTTGTATGCAATGCAAAAGCGCATCTTGTGTTGTTGTGTATTTAAAGACAATTGCTTTTACATTGCATACAAGAAATCTTAGTGCATTAAATAGATAAGTGCTTTAGCATTGCAATGCATATAATATCTTGTACATTACATTAGTGCTTTTTCGTTGCATACGTTTTCTCGTTGTGCATTGGAGACTATTGCTTTTTCATTGCATACAAGAACCTGTTCTACATTGAAGAGAAAAGTGTATTTGCATTGCATAACTTGTGCATTAGTGCTTTGGCATTTATAAGTGCTTTTGCATTGCATCGTTGTGCATTGAAAGACAATTGCTTTTTCATTGCATACCAGATCTCGTTGTGCATTGAAGAGACAATTGCTTTTTCATTGCATTCCAGCTCTCGTTGTGCATTGAAGAGATAATTGCTTTTGCATTGCAAACAAGATCCTGTTCTATATTGAAGAGAAAAGTTTATTTGCATTGCATAACTTGTGCATTAATGCTTTTGCATTTACAAGTGCTTTTGCATTGCATACAATAACGTTTTGTGCATTGAAGAAATAAGTGCTTTTACATTGCAAACAAGATTCTGTTGTGCATTGAAGAGATAATTGCTTTTGCATTGCAAACAAGATCCTGTTCTATATTGAAGAGAAAAGTTTATTTGCATTGCATAACTTGTGCATTAACGCTTTTGCATTTACAAGTGCTTTTGCATTGCATACAATAACTCGTTGAGCATTGAAGAAATAAGTGCTTTTACATTGCAAACAAGATTCTGTTGTGCATTTAAGAGATAATTTATTTTGCATTGCAAATAAGAACCTGTTCTGCATTGGAGAAAAGTGTATTTGCATTGCATACAATAACTTGTGCATTAGTGCTTTTGCATTTATAAGTTTTTTTGCATTGCATACAAGAACACGTTGTGCATTGAAGAAATAAGTGCACTACATTGTGTGTACATTAGTGCTTTTTCGTTGCTCTGTGCAGCTGTGAACAGAGAACAGTTCGTTGTGCATTGAAAAGATAAGTGCGTTTGCATTGCATTCACGAAAACGTACATCGAAGAATACGTTTTTAATTGAACAGAGAACAGATCATTGTGCACTGAAGAGATAAGTGCTTTTGCATTGAATACAAGAACAGATCGTTGTGCACTGGAGATAAGTGCTTTTTCATTTATAAATTATTTTGCATTGCATACACGTTGTGTATTGAAGAGATAAGCGCGTTTGCATTGCAATGCATACAAGAGCTTGTACACTACATTAATGCTTTTCCGTTGCATACAATATCTCGCATTAGTGCTTTTGCATTTATAAGTGCTTTTGCATTGCATACAATAACTTGTTCATTGAAGAATAAGTGCTTTTTCATTGAATACAAGAACAGATCGTTGTGCATTGAAGAGATAAGTGATTTTGCATTTATAAGTTATTTTGCATTGCATACAAGAACACGTTGTGCATTGAAGAGATAGTGCTTTAGCAGTGCTTTAGCACTGCATACAGGAACTTGTTGTGCATTGAAGAATAAGTGCTTTTGCATTGCATAATAAAAAATATTAGTGCATTAAAGGGATAAGTGCTTTTGCATTGTCAATACAAGAACAAGATCGTTGTGCATTAAAAAGATAAGTGCGTTTGCATTGCAATGCATACAAGAACTTGTACACTACATTAGTGCTTTTCCGTTCATACAATATCTCGTTGTGCATTGAAGAGACAATTGCTTTTGCATTGCAACGTGCATCGAAGAATAAGTGCTTTTTCATTGAACAGATCGTTGTGCATTTGAGACAACTGGTTTTTCATTGCATACAAGAAATCTTAGAGCATTAAAGAGATGTGCTTTTGCATTGCATACACGTGCATTGAAAAATATAAGTGCGTTTATATTTGCATACGATAACTCGCTGCGCACTGAAGAGATAAGTACTTTTGCATTGCAAACAAGATCCTGTTCTGCATTGAAGAGATAGTGCTTTAGCAGTGCTTTATTAGCATTGCATACAAGAACTTCATTGAAGAATAAGTGTTTTTTCATTGAATACAAGAACAGATCGTTGTGCATTGAAGAGATAAATGCTTTTGCATTTATAAGTTCTTTTGCGTATCATACAAGAACACGTTGTGTATTGAAGACATAAATTATTTTGTATTACATACAAGAGCTCGTTGTGCATTAAAGAGATAATTGCTTTTGCATTGCAATGCATACACGTGCACTGGAAAAGATAAGTGCGTTTGCATTGCATACACGAAAACGTACATCGAAGAATAAGTGCTTTTGCATTTATAAGTTCTTTTGCGTTGCATACAAGAACACGTTGTGTATTGCAATGCATACAAGAACTTGTACATTAGTGCTTTTCCGTTGCATACTTGTGCATTGAAAAGACAATTTCTTTTGCATTACATAATAAAAATAATAAGTGCTTTTTCATTGAACAGAGAACAGATCGTTGTGCATTTAGAGACAACTACTTTTCCATTGCATACAAGAACTCTTAGTGCATTAAAGAGATAAGTGCTTTAGCATGCATACTTGTTGTGCATTGAAGAATAAGTGATTTTAATACAAGAACACGTTTTGCATTGAAGAGATAGGTGTGTTTGCATTGCAATGCATATAATAACTTGTACACTACATTAGTGCTTTTCCGTTGCATACGTTTTCTCGTTGTGCATTGGAGACTATTGCTTTTTCAATGCATACAAGAACCTGTTCTACAGCGAAGATAAAAGTGTATTTGCATTGCATAACTTGTGCATTAGTACTTTTGCATTTATAAGTGCCTTTGCGTTGCATACAATAACTTTTTGTGCATTGAAGAGATAAAGTGCTTTTGCATTGCATACCAGATCTCGTTGTGCACTGAAGAGACAATTGCTTTTTCATTGCATTCCAGCTCTCATTGTGCATTGAAGAAATAAGTGCTTTTGCATTGCAATGCATACATGTGCATTAGAAAAGATAAGTGCGTTAATGAGTGCGATAAGTGTGTAAGAACACGAAAACGAGCATTGAATAATAAGTGCTTTTTGTTTGAACAGTGAACAGATCGTTGTGCATTGAAGAAATAAGTGCTTTTGCATTGCAGTGCATACACGTGCATTGGAACATATAAGTGCGTTTTGCTTTGCATACAATAACTTGCTGCGCACTGAAGAGATAATTGATTTTGCATTGCAAACAAGATCCTGTTCTACATTGAAGAGAAAAAGTGTATTTGCATTGCATAACTTGTGCATTAATGCTTTTGCATTTACAAGTGCTTTTGCATTGCATACAAAAACTTGTTGTGCATTGAAGAATTTGTGCTTTTTCATTAAATACAAGAACAGATCGTTGTGCATTGAAGAGATAAGTGTTTTTGCATTTATAAGTTCTTTTGCATTGCATATAAGAACTCGTTGTGCATTGAAGAGACAATTGCTTTTTCATTGCGTTCCAGCTCTCGTTGTGCATTGAAGAGACAAGTGCTTTTGCATTGCATACAAGATCTCTTTTGGCATTGAAGAGACAATTGCTTTTGCATTGCATACAATAATTCGTTGAGCATTGAAGAAATAAGTGCTTTTGCATTGCAGTGCATACACGTGCATTGGAAAATATAAGTGCGTTTGCTTTGCATACAATAACTCACTGCGCACTGAAGAGATAAGTTATTTTGCATTGCATACAAGAACACGTTGTGCATTGAAGAAATAAGTGCACTACATTGTGTGTACATTAGTGCTTTTTCGTTGCTCTGTGCAGCTATGAACAACAGTTTGTTGTGCGTTTGCATTGCATTCACGAAAACGTACATCGAAGAATAATTGCTTTTTCATTGAACAGAGAACAGATCGTTGTGCACTGGTGATAAGTGCTTTTGCATTTATAAATTATTTTGCAGTGCATACAAGAACATACAAGACATACAAGAGCTTGTACACTACATTAATGCTTTTCCGTTGCATACAATTATCTCGCATTAGTGCTTTTGCATTTATAAGTGCTTTTGCATTGCATACAAGAACTTGTTGTGCATTGAAGTTCTTTTGCGTTGCATACAAGAACACGTTGTGTTTTGAAGACACATTATTTTGTATTACATACAAGAGCTCGTTGTGCATTAAAGAGATAATTGCTTTTGCATTGCAATGCATACACGTGCATTGTAAAAGATAAGTGCGTTTGCATTGCATACACGAAAACGTACATCGAAGAATAAGTGCTTTTGCATTTATAAATTATTTTGCATTGCATAAAAGAACACGTTGTTAAGCGCTTATTAAAAGATAAGAGATAAGCGCGTTTGCATTGCAATGCATACAGGAACTTGTACATTAGTGCTTTTTCGTTGCATACAATATCTTGTTGTGCATTGAAGAGACAATTGCTTTTGCATTGCATAATAAAAATCTTAGTGCATTAAAGAGATGCTGTTGCATTGTCAATACAAGAACAAGATCGTTGTGCATTTAAGAGACAACTGGTATTTCACTGCATACAAGAAATCTTAGTGCATTAAAGAGATGTGCTTTTGCATTGCCTACACGTGTATTGAAAAATGTAAGTGCGTTTATATTGCATACGATAACTCGCTGCGCACTGAAGAGATAAGTGCTTTTGCATTGCAAAAAAGAACCTGTTATGCATTGAAGAGATAATTGATTTTGCATTGCATACAAGAACCTGTTCTGCATTGAAGAGATAGTGCTTTAGCAGTGCTTTATTAGCATTGCATAAAAGAACTTCTTGTGCATTAAAGAATGTGTTTTTTCATTGAATACAAGAACAGATCGTTGTGCATTGAAGAGATAAATGCTGTTGCATTTATAAGTTCTTTTGCATTGCGTATTGAAGACAAATTATTTTGTATTCATTACAAGAGCTCATTGTGCATTAAAGAGATAAGTGGGTTTGCACTGCATACACAAAAACGTACATCGAAGAATAAGTGCATTCTGAATGTATAAATTATTTTGCATTGCATACAAGAACATACAAGACATACAAGAGCTTGTACACTACATTAATGCTTTTCCGTTGCATACAATATCTCGCATTAGTGCTTTTGCATTTATAAGTGCTTTTGCATTGCATACAAGAACTTGTTGTGCATTGAAGTTCTTTTGCGTTGCATACAAGAACACGTTGTGTTTTGAAGACATACATTATTTTGTATTACATACAAGAGCTCGTTGTGCATTAAAGAGATACTTGCTTTTGCATTGGAAAAGATAAGTGCGTTTGCATTGCATACACGAAAACGTACATCGAAGAATAAGTGCTTTTGCATTTATAAATTATTTTGCATTGCATAAAAGAACACGTTGTTAAGCGCTTATTAAGAGATAAGAGATAAGCGCGTTTGCATTGCAATGCATACAGGAACTTGTACATTAGTGCTTTTTCGTTGCATACAATATCTTGTTGTGCATTGAAGAGACAATTGCTTTTGCATTGCATAATAAAAATCTTAGTGCATTAAAGAGATGCTGTTGCATTGTCAATATAAGAACAAGATCGTTGTGCATTTAAGAGACAACTGGTATTTCACTGCATACAAGAAATCTTAGTGCATTAAAGAGATGTGCTTTTGAATTGCCTACACGTGTATTGAAAAATGTAAGTGCGTTTATATTGCATACGATAACTCGCTGCGCACTGAAGAGATAAGTGCTTTTGCATTGCAAACTAGAACCTGTTCTGCATTGAAGAGATAGTGCTTTAGCAGTGCTTTATTAGCATTGCATACAAGAACTTCTTGTGCATTAAAGAATGTGTTTTTTCATTGAATACAAGAACAGATCGTTGTGCATTGAAGAGATAAATGCTGTTGCATTTATAAGTTCTTTTGCATTGCGTATTGAAGACAAATTATTTTGTATTCATTACAAGAGCTCGTTGTGCATTAAAGAGATAAGTGCGTTTGCACTGCATACACAAAAACGTACATCGAAGAATAAGTGCATTCTGAATGTATAAATTATTTTGCATTGCATACAAGAACCTGTTCTGCAGTAAAGAGAAAAGTGTATTTGCATTATTGCATACAATAATTTGTGCATTAGTGCTTTTGCATTTATAAGTGCTTTTGCAGTGCATAAAAGAACTTGTGCATTGAAGAATAAGTGCTTTTTCACTGAATACAAGAACAAATCGTTGTGAATTAGAAGAGATAACTGCGTTTACATTGCAATGCATACAAGAACTTGTACTCTACATTAGTGCTTTTCCGCTGCATACAATATCGCTTTGTGCATTTGCTTTTTGACAATTGCTTTGTCATTGCATACAAAAAATCTTAGTGCATTAAAGAGACAAGTGCTGTTGCATTCATACAATCGTTGTGCATTGAAGATCTCTTAGATCGAAAGATAGACGAAAGTTCAAGATTGAGAACTCCTTGTCTTAAAATGTGTTCAGTATGTCAAATATGGTCTACTGCATGGTTGATAAGACATCAGAAAGAGTAAATTGGTTTGTATAGAAAGTTCAAGATTGAGAACTCCTTGGCCTGAAATGTGTTCAGTATGTCACATATGGACTACTGTATGAGACATATGAGACATAATAAGGAGTTAATTGGTCTGTATAGAAAGTTTGAGATTGAGAACTCCTTGGCTTGAAATATGTTCAGTATGTCGTATATTGACTAATGTATGGTTGATAAGACATCAGAAAGAGTAAATTGGTAAGAATAGAAAGTTCTAGATTGAGAACTCCTTGGCCTGAAATATGTTCAGTATGTCAAATATGGACTACTGTATGGTTGGTGAGACATCATCAGGAGTTAATTTTTTCTGAATAGAAAGTTCAGGATTGAGAACTCCTTGGCCTGAAATATGTTCAGTATGTCAAATATGGACTACTGTATGGTTGATGAGACATAGTTAATTAGTCTGTATAGAAAGTTCAAGATTGAGAACTCCTTGGCTTGAAATATGTTCAGTATGTCAAATATGGATTACTGTATTGTTGATGAGACATCAGAAGGAGTGAATTGGTCTGTATAGAAAGTTCAAGATTGAGAACGCCTTAGACTGAAATATGTTCTGTATGTCACATATGGACTACTGTATGGTTGAAGAGACATCATAAGTAGTTTATTGTTCTGAATAGAATGTTGAAGATTGAGAAAATATATATTGAAATATTGGTTTGAAATATATTCAGTATGTCAAATATGGACTGTGGTATGTTTAATGAGACAACAGAAGGAGTTAATTGGTCTGTATAGAAAGTTAAAGATTGAGAACTCCTTGGCCTGAAATATGTTCAGTATGTCAAATATGGACTACTGTATGGATGATGAGGCATAGTTAATTAGTCTGTATAGAAAGTTCAAGATTGAGAACTCCTTGGCCTGAAATATGTTCAGTATGTCAAATATGGACTACTGTATGGTTGATGAGACATAGTTAATTAGTCTGTATAGAAAGTTCAAGATTGAGAACTCCTTGGCCTGAAATATGTTCAGTATGTCAAATATGAACTACTGTATGGTTGATGAGACATCAGAAGGAGTTAATTGGTCTGTATAAAAAATTCTAAATTGAGATCTCCTTGGCCTGAAATATGTTCAGTATGTCAAATATGGAGTACTGTATGGTTGAAGAGACATCATAAGTAGTTTATTGTTCTGAATAGAATGTTGAAGATTGAGAAAATATATATTGAAATATTGGTTTGAAATATATTCAGTATGTCAAATATGGACTGCTGTATGGTTAATGAGACATCAGAAGGAGTTAATTGGTCTGTATAGTAAGTTTAAGATTGAGAACTCCTTGTCTTGACATATGGTCAGTATGTCAAATATGGACTGTTGTATGTTTAATGAGACACCAGAAGGAGTTAATTGGTCTGTATAGTAAGTTTAAGATTGAGAACTCCTTGGCCTGAAATATGTTCTGTTTGTCACAAATGGACTACTGTATGGTCGAAGAGACATTATAAGTAGTTTATTGTTCAGTATAGAATGTTTAAGATTGAGAAAATATATATTGAAATATTGTTTTGAAATATATTCAGTATGTCAAATATGGACTGCTGTATGTTTAATGAGACACCAGAAGGAGTTAATTCGTCTGTATAGAAAGTTCAAGCTTGAGAACTCCTTGGCCTGAAATATGTTCAGTATGTCAAATATGGACTACTGTATGGTTGATGAGGCATAGTTAATTAGTCTGTATAGAAAGTTCAAGATTGAGAACTCCTTGGCCTGAAATATGTTCAGTATGTCAAATATGGACTACTGTATGGTTGATGAGGCATAGTTAATTTTTTCTGTATAGAAAGTTCAAGATTGAGAACTCCTTGGCCTGAAATATGTTCAGTATGTCAAATATGGACTACTGTATGGTTGATGAGACATAGTTAATTAGTCTGTATAGAAAGTTCAAGATTGAGAACTCCTTGGCTTGAAATATGTTCAGTATGTCAAATATGGACTACTGTATGGTTGATGAGACATCATAAGTAGTTTATTGTTCTGTATAGAATGTTCAATATTGAGAAAATATATTGAAATATTGGTTTGAAATATATTCAGTATGTCAAATATGGACTGTTGTATGTTTAATGAGACACCAGAAGGAGTTAATTGGTCTGTATAGAAAGTTCAAGATTGAGGACTCCTTGGCCTGAAATATGTTCTGTATGTCACATATGGACTACTGTATGGTCGAAGAGACATCATAAGTAGTTTATTGTTCAGTACAGAATGTTTAAGATTGAGAAAATATATATTGAAATATTGGTTTGAAATATATTCAGTATGTCAAATATGGACTGCTGTATGTTTAATGAGACACCAGAAGGAGTTAATTGGTCTGTATAGAAAGTTCAAGATTGAGAACTCCTTGGCCTGAAATATGTTCAGTATGTCAAATATGGACTACTGTATGGTTGGTGAGACATCATTAGGAGTTAATTTTTTCTGTATAGAAAGTTCAAGATTGAGAACTCCTTGTCCTGAAATATGTTCAGTATGTCAAATATGGACTACTGTATGGTTGAAGAGACATCATTAGGAGTTTATTGTTCTGTATAGAATGTTCAAGATTGAGAAAATATATATTGAAATATTGGTTTGAAATATATTCAGTATGTCAAATATGGACTACTGTATGGTTAATGAGACATACTAAGGAGGTAATTGGTCTGTATAGAAAGTTTAAGATTGAGAACTCCTTGGCTTGAAATATGTTCAGTATGTCAAATATGGACTACTGTATGGTTGATGAGACATAGTTAATTAGTTTGTATAGAAAGTTCAAGATTGAGAACTCCTTGGCTTGAAATATGTTCAGTATGTCAAATATGGACTACTGTATAGTTGATGAGACATAGTTAATTAGTCTGTATAGAAAGTTCAAGATTGAGAACTCCTTGGCTTGAAATATGTTCAGTATGTCAAATATGGATTACTGTATGGTTGATGAGACATCATAAGTACTTAATTGGTCTGTATAAAAAATTATAAATTGAGAACTCCCTGGCCGGAAATATGTTCAGCATGTCAAATATGGACTACTGTATGGTTGATGAGACATTATAAGTAGTTTATTGTTCTGTATAGAATGTTCAAGATTGAGAAAATATATATTGAAATATTGGTTTGAAATATATTCCGTATGTCAAATATGGACTGCTGTATGGTTAATGAGACATCAGAAAGAGTAAATTGGTAAGAATAGAAAGTTCAAGATTGAGAACTCCTTGGCCTGAAATATGTTCAGTATGTCAAATATGGACTACTGTATGGTTGATGAGACATAGTTAATTATTTTGTATAGAAAGTTCAAGATTGAGAACTCCTTGGCTTGAAATATGTTCAGTATGTCAAATATGGATTACTGTATGGTTGATGAGACATCATAAGTACTTAATTGGTCTGTATAAAAAATTATAAATTGAGAACTCCCTGGCCGGAAATATGTTCAGCATGTCAAATATGGACTACTGTATGGTTGATGAGACATCATAAGTAGTTTATTGCTCTGTATAGAATGTTTAAGATTGAGAAAATATATATTGAAATATTGGTTTGAAATATATTCCGTATGTCAAATATGGACTGCTGTATGGTTAATGAGACACCAGAAGGAGTTAATTGGTCTGTATAGAAAGTTCAAGATTGAGAACTCCTTGGCCTGAAATATGTTCAGTATGTCAAATATGGACTACTGTATGGTTGGTGAGACATCATTAGGAGTTAATTTTTTCTGAATAGAAAGTTTAGGATTGAGAACTCCTTGGCCTGAAATATGTTCAGTATGTCAAATATGGACTACTGTATGGTTGATGAGACATAATAAGGAGGTAATTGGTCTGTATAGAAAGTTCAAGATTGAGAACTCCTTGGCCTGAAATATGTTCAGTATTTCAAATATGGACTACTGTATGGTTGGTGAGACATCATTAGGAGTTAATTTTTTCTGTATAGAAAGTTCAAGATTGAGAACTCCTTGGCCTGAAATATGTTCAGTATGTCAAATATGGACTACTGTATGGTTGATGAGACATAGTTAATTAGTCTGTATAGAAAGTTCAAGATTGAGAACTCCTTGGCTTGAAATATGTTCAGTATGTCAAATATGGACTACTGTATAGTTGATGAGACATAGTTAATTAGTCTGTATAGAAAGTTCAAGATTGAGAACTCCTTGGCTTGAAATATGTTCAGTATGTCAAATATGGATTACTGTATGGTTGATGAGACATCATAAGTAGTTAATTGGTCTGTATAAAAAATTATAAATTGAGAACTCCTTGGCCTGAAATATGTTCAGCATGTCAAATATGGACTACTGTATGGTTGATGAGACATCATAAGTAGTTTATTGTTCTGTATAGAATATTCAAGATTGAGAAAATATATATTGAAATATTGGTTTGAAATATATTCCGTATGTCAAATATGGACTGCTGTATGGTTAATGAGACACCAGAAGGAGTTAATTGGTCTGTATAGAAAGTTCAAGATTGAGAACTCCTTGGCCTGAAATATGTTCAGCATGTCAAATATGGTCTACTGTATGCTTGATAAGACATCAGAAAGAGTAAATTGGTAAGAATAGAAAGTTCAAGATTGAGAACTCCTTGGCCTGAAATATGTTCAGTATGTCAAATATGGACTACTGTATGGTTGGTGAGACATCATTAGGAGTTAATTTTTTCTGAATAGAAAGTTCAGGATTGAGAACTCCTTGGCCTGAAATATGTTCAGTATGTCAAATATGGACTACTGTATGGTTGATGAGACATAGTTAATTAGTCTGTATAGAAAGTTCAAGATTAAGAACTCCTTGGCTTGAAATATGTTCAGTATGTCAAATATGGATTACTGTATTGTTGATGAGACATCAGAAGGAGTGAATTGGTCTGTATAGAAAGTTCAAGATTGAGAACGCCTTGGACTGAAATATGTTCTGTATGTCACATATGGACTACTGTATGGTTGAAGAGACATCATAAGTAGTTTATTGTTCTGAATAGAATGTTGAAGATTGAGAAAATATATATTGAAATATTGGTTTGAAATATATTCAGTATGTCAAATATGGACTGCTGTATGGTTAATGAGACATCAGAAGGAGGTAAGTGGTCTGTATAGAAAGTTCAAGATTGAGAACTCCTTGGCCTGAAATATGTTCAGTATTTCAAATATGGACCACTGTATGGTTGGTGAGACATCATTAGGAGTTAATTTTTTCTGTATAGAAAGTTCAAGATTGAGAACTCCTTGGCCTGAAATATGTTCAGTATGTCAAATATGGACTACTGTATGGTTGATGAGACATAGTTAATTAGTCTGTATAGAAAGTTCAAGATTGAGAACTCCTTGGCTTGAAATATGTTCAGTATGTCAAATATGGACTACTGTATAGTTGATGAGACATAGTTAATTAGTCTGTATAGAAAGTTCAAGATTGAGAACTCCTTGGCTTGAAATATGTTCAGTATGTCAAATATGGATTACTGTATGGTTGATGAGACATCATAAGTAGTTAATTGGTCTGTATAAAAAATTATAAATTGAGAACTCCTTGGCCTGAAATATGTTCAGCATGTCAAATATTGACTACTGTATGGTTGATGAGACATCATAAGTAGTTTATTGTTCTGTATAGAATATTCAAGATTGAGAAAATATATATTGAAATATTGGTTTGAAATATATTCCGTATGTCAAATATGGACTGCTGTATGGTTAATGAGACACCAGAAGGAGTTAATTGGTCTGTATAGAAAGTTCAAGATTGAGAACTCCTTGGCCTGAAATATGTTCAGCATCTCAAATATGGTCTACTGTATGGTTGATAAGACATCAGAAAGAGTAAATTGGTAAGAATAGAAAGTTCAAGATTGAGAACTCCTTGGCCTGAAATATGTTCAGTATGTCAAATATGGACTACTGTATGGTTGGTGAGACATCATTAGGAGTTAATTTTTTCTGTATAGAAAGTTCAAGATTGAGAACTCCTTGGCCTGAAATATGTTCAGTATGTCAAATATGGACTACTGTATGGTTGATGAGACATAGTTAATTAGTCTGTATAGAAAGTTCAAGATTGAGAATTCCTTGGCTTGAAATATGTTCAGTATGTCAAATATGGACTACTGTATGGTTGATGAGACATCATAAGTAGTTTATTGTTCTGTATAGAATGTTCAATATTGAGAAAATATATTGAAATATTGGTTTGAAATATATTCAGTATGTCAAATATGGACTGTTGTATGTTTAATGAGACACCAGAAGGAGTTAATTGGTCTGTATAGAAAGTTCAAGATTGAGGACTCCTTGGCCTGAAATATGTTCTGTATGTCACAGATGGACTACTGTATGGTCGAAGAGACATCATAAGTAGTTTATTGTTCAGTACAGAATGTTTAAGATTGAGAAAATATATATTGAGATATTGGTTTGAAATATATTCATATGTCAAATATGGACTGCTGTATGTTTAAAGAGACACCAGAAGGAGTTAATTGGTCTGTATAGAAAGTTCAAGATTGAGAACTCCTTGGCCTGAAATATGTTCAGTATGTCAAATATGGACTACTGTATGGTTGGTGAGACATCATTAGGAGTTAATTTTTTCTGTATAGAAAGTTCAAGATTGAGAACTCCTTGGCCTGACATATGTTCAGTATGTCAAATATGGACTACTGTATGGTTGATGAGACATAGTTAATTAGTCTGTATAGAAAGTTCAAGATTGAGAACTCCTTGGCCTGAAATATGTTCAGTATGTCAAATATGGACTACTGTATGGTTGATGAGACATAGTTAATTAGTCTTTATAGAAAGTTCAAGATTGAGAACTCCTTGGCCTGAAATATGTTCAGTATGTCAAATATGGACTACTGTATGGTTAATGAGACATAATAAGGAGGTAATTGGTCTGTATAGAAAGTTCAAGATTGAGAACTCCTTGGCCTGAAATATGTTCAGTATGTCAAATATGGACTACTGTATGGTTGGTGAGACATCATTAGGAGTTAATTTTTTCTGTATAGAAAGTTCAAGATTGAGAACTCCTTGGCCTGAAATATGTTCAGTATGTCAAATATGGACTACTGTATGGTTGATGAGACATAGTTAATTAGTCTTTATAGAAAGTTCAAGATTGAGAACTCTTTGGCCTGAAAAATGTTCTGTATGTCACATATGGACTACTGTATGGTCGAAGAGACATCATAAGTAGTTTATTGTTCAGTATAGAATGTTTAAGATTGAGAAAATATATATTGAAATATTGGTTTGAAATATATTCAGTATGTCAAATATGGACTACTGTATGGTTGGTGAGACATCATTAGGAGTTAATTTTTTCTGAATAGAAAGTTCAGGATTGAGAACTCCTTGGCCTGAAATATGTTCAGTATGTCAAATATGGACTACTGTATGGTTGATGAGACATAGTTAATTAGTCTGTATAGAAAGTTAAAGATTGAGAACTCCTTGGCTTAAAATATGTTCAGTATGTCAAATATGGATTACTGTATTGTTGATGAGACATCAGAAGGAGTGAATTGGTCTGTATAGAAAGTTCAAGATTGAGAACGCCTTGGACTGAAATATGTTCTGTATGTCACATATGGACTACTGTATGGTTGAAGAGACATCATAAGTAGTTTATTGTTCTGAATAGAATGTTGAAGATTGAGAAAATATATATTGAAATATTGGTTTGAAATATATTCCGTATGTCAAATATGGACTGCTGTATGGTTAATGAGACACCAGAAGGAGTTAATTGGTCTGTATAGAAAGTTCAAGATTGAGAACTCCTTGGCCTGAAATATGTTCAGCATGTCAAATATGGTCTACTGTATGGTTGATAAGACATCAGAAAGAGTAAATTGGTAAGAATAGAAAGTTCAAGATTGAGAACTCCTTGGCCTGAAATATGTTCAGTATGTCAAATATGGACTACTGTATGGTTGGTGAGACATCATTAGGAGTTAATTTTTTCTGTATAGAAAGTTCAAGATTGAGAACTCCTTGGCCTGAAATATGTTCAGTATGTCAAATATGGACTACTGTATGGTTGATGAGACATAGTTAATTAGTCTGTATAGAAAGTTCAAGATTGAGAATTCCTTGGCTTGAAATATGTTCAGTATGTCAAATATGGACTACTGTATGGTTGATGAAACATCATAAGTAGTTTATTGTTCTGTATAGAATGTTCAATATTGAGAAAATATATTGAAATATTGGTTTGAAATATATTCAGTATGTCAAATTTGGACTGTTGTATGTTTAATGAGACACCAGAAGGAGTTAATTGGTCTGAATAGAAAGTTCAAGATTGAGGACTCCTTGGCCTGAAATATGTTCTGTATGTCACAGATGGACTACTGTATGGTCGAAGAGACATCATAAGTAGTTTATTGTTCAGTACAGAATGTTTAAGATTGAGAAAATATATATTGAAATATTGGTTTGAAATATATTCAGTATGTCAAATATGGACTGCTGTATGTTTAATGAGACACCAGAAGGAGTTAATTGGTCTGTATAGAAAGTTCAAGATTGAGAACTCCTTGGCCTGAAATATGTTCAGTATGTCAAATATGGACTACTGTATGGTTGGTGAGACATCATTAGGAGTTAATTTTTTCTGTATAGAAAGTTCAAGATTGAGAACTCCTTGGCCTGACATATGTTCAGTATGTCAAATATGGACTACTGTATGGTTGATGAGACATAGTTAATTAGTCTGTATAGAAAGTTCAAGATTGAGAACTCCTTGGCCTGAAATATGTTCAGTATGTCAAATATGGACTACTGTATGGTTGATGAGACATAGTTAATTAGTCTTTATAGAAAGTTCAAGATTGAGAACTCCTTGGCCTGAAATATGTTCAGTATGTCAAATATGGACTACTATATGGTTAATGAGACATAATAAGGAGGTAATTGGTCTGTATAGAAAGTTCAAGATTGAGAACTCCTTGGCCTGAAATATGTTCAGTATGTCAAATATGGACTACTGTATGGTTGGTGAGACATCATTAGGAGTTAATTTTTTCTGTATAGAAAGTTCAAGATTGAGAACTCCTTGGCCTGAAATATGTTCAGTATGTCAAATATGGACTACTGTATGGTTGATGAGACATAGTTAATTAGTCTTTATAGAAAGTTCAAGATTGAGAACTCCTTGGCCTGAAAAATGTTCTGTATGTCACATATGGACTACTGTATGGTCGAAGAGACATCATAAGTAGTTTATTGTTCAGTATAGAATGTTTAAGATTGAGAAAATATATATTGAAATATTGGTTTGAAATATATTCAGTATGTCAAATATGGACTACTGTATGGTTGGTGAGACATCATTAGGAGTTAATTTTTTCTGAATAGAAAGTTCAGGATTGAGAACTCCTTGGCCTGAAATATGTTCAGTATGTCAAATATGGACTACTGTATGGTTGATGAGACATAGTTAATTAGTCTGTATAGAAAGTTAAAGATTGAGAACTCCTTGGCTTAAAATATGTTCAGTATGTCAAATATGGATTACTGTATTGTTGATGAGACATCAGAAGGAGTGAATTGGTCTGTATAGAAAGTTCAAGATTGAGAACGCCTTGGACTGAAATATGTTCTGTATGTCACATATGGACTACTGTATGGTTGAAGAGACATCATAAGTAGTTTATTGTTCTGAATAGAATGTTGAAGATTGAGAAAATATATATTGAAATATTGGTTTGAAATATATTCAGTATGTCAAATATGGACTGCTGTATGGTTAATGAGACATCAGAAGGAGGTAATTGGTCTGTATAGAAAGTTCAAGATTGAGAACTCCTTGGCCTGAAATATGTTCAGTATTTCAAATATGGACCACTGTATGGTTGGTGAGACATCATTAGGAGTTAATTTTTTCTGTATAGAAAGTTCAAGATTGAGAACTCCTTGGCCTGAAATATGTTCAGTATGTCAAATATGGACTACTGTATGGTTGATGAGACATAGTTAATTAGTCTGTATAGAAAGTTCAAGATTGAGAACTCCTTGGCTTGAAATATGTTCAGTATGTCAAATATGGACTACTGTATAGTTGATGAGACATAGTTAATTAGTCTGTATAGAAAGTTCAAGATTGAGAACTCCTTGGCTTGAAATATGTTCAGTATGTCAAATATGGATTACTGTATGGTTGATGAGACATCATAAGTAGTTAATTGGTCTGTATAAAAAATTATAAATTGAGAACTCCTTGGCCTGAAATATGTTCAGCATGTCAAATATTGACTACTGTATGGTTGATGAGACATCATAAGTAGTTTATTGTTCTGTATAGAATATTCAAGATTGAGAAAATATATATTGAAATATTGGTTTGAAATATATTCCGTATGTCAAATATGGACTGCTGTATGGTTAATGAGACACCAGAAGGAGTTAATTGGTCTGTATAGAAAGTTCAAGATTGAGAACTCCTTGGCCTGAAATATGTTCAGCATGTCAAATATGGTCTACTGTATGGTTGATAAGACATCAGAAAGAGTAAATTGGTAAGAATAGAAAGTTCAAGATTGAGAACTCCTTGGCCTGAAATATGTTCAGTATGTCAAATATGGACTACTGTATGGTTGGTGAGACATCATTAGGAGTTAATTTTTTCTGTATAGAAAGTTCAAGATTGAGAACTCCTTGGCCTGAAATATGTTCAGTATGTCAAATATGGACTACTGTATGGTTGATGAGACATAGTTAATTAGTCTGTATAGAAAGTTCAAGATTGAGAATTCCTTGGCTTGAAATATGTTCAGTATGTCAAATATGGACTACTGTATGGTTGATGAGACATCATAAGTAGTTTATTGTTCTGTATAGAATGTTCAATATTGAGAAAATATATTGAAATATTGGTTTGAAATATATTCAGTATGTCAAATATGGACTGTTGTATGTTTAATGAGACACCAGAAGGAGTTAATTGGTCTGTATAGAAAGTTCAAGATTGAGGACTCCTTGGCCTGAAATATGTTCTGTATGTCACAGATGGACTACTGTATGGTCGAAGAGACATCATAAGTAGTTTATTGTTCAGTACAGAATGTTTAAGATTGAGAAAATATATATTGAAATATTGGTTTGAAATATATTCAGTATGTCAAATATGGACTGCTGTATGTTTAATGAGACACCAGAAGGAGTTAATTGGTCTGTATAGAAAGTTCAAGATTGAGAACTCCTTGGCCTGAAATATGTTCAGTATGTCAAATATGGACTACTGTATGGTTGGTGAGACATCATTAGGAGTTAATTTTTTCTGTATAGAAAGTTCAAGATTGAGAACTCCTTGGCCTGACATATGTTCAGTATGTCAAATATGGACTACTGTATGGTTGATGAGACATAGTTAATTAGTCTGTATAGAAAGTTCAAGATTGAGAACTCCTTGGCCTGAAATATGTTCAGTATGTCAAATATGGACTACTGTATGGTTGATGAGACATAGTTAATTAGTCTTTATAGAAAGTTCAAGATTGAGAACTCCTTGGCCTGAAATATGTTCAGTATGTCAAATATGGACTACTGTATGGTTAATGAGACATAATAAGGAGGTAATTGGTCTGTATAGAAAGTTCAAGATTGAGAACTCCTTGGCCTGAAATATGTTCAGTATGTCAAATATGGACTACTGTATGGTTGGTGAGACATCATTAGGAGTTAATTTTTTCTGTATAGAAAGTTCAAGATTGAGAACTCCTTGGCCTGAAATATGTTCAGTATGTCAAATATGGACTACTGTATGGTTGATGAGACATAGTTAATTAGTCTTTATAGAAAGTTCAAGATTGAGAACTCCTTGGCCTGAAAAATGTTCTGTATGTCACATATGGACTACTGTATGGTCGAAGAGACATCATAAGTAGTTTATTGTTCAGTATAGAATGTTTAAGATTGAGAAAATATATATTGAAATATTGGTTTGAAATATATTCAGTATGTCAAATATGGACTACTGTATGGTTGGTGAGACATCATTAGGAGTTAATTTTTTCTGAATAGAAAGTTCAGGATTGAGAACTCCTTGGCCTGAAATATGTTCAGTATGTCAAATATGGACTACTGTATGGTTGATGAGACATAGTTAATTAGTCTGTATAGAAAGTTAAAGATTGAGAACTCCTTGGCTTAAAATATGTTCAGTATGTCAAATATGGATTACTGTATTGTTGATGAGACATCAGAAGGAGTGAATTGGTCTGTATAGAAAGTTCAAGATTGAGAACGCCTTGGACTGAAATATGTTCTGTATGTCACATATGGACTACTGTATGGTTGAAGAGACATCATAAGTAGTTTATTGTTCTGAATAGAATGTTGAAGATTGAGAAAATATATATTGAAATATTGGTTTGAAATATATTCAGTATGTCAAATATGGACTGCTGTATGGTTAATGAGACATCAGAAGGAGTTAATTTGTCTGGTTAGAAAGTTGAAGTATGAGAACTCCTTGTCTTGACATATGTCAGTATGTCAAATATGGACTACTGTATGGTTGGTGAGACATAATAAGGAGGTAATTGGTCTGTATTGAAAGTTCAAGATTGAGAACTCCTTGGCCTGAAATATGTTCAGTATGTCAAATATGGACTACTGTATGGTTGGTGAGACATCATTAGGAGTTAATTTTTTCTGAATAGAAAGTTCAAGATTGAGAACTCCTTGGCCTGAAATATGTTCAGTATGTCAAATATGGACTACTGTATGGTTGATGAGACATAGTTAATTAGTCTGTATAGAAAGTTCAAGATTGAGAACTCCTTGGCTTGAAATATGTTCAGTATGTCAAATATGGACTACTGTATGGTTGATGAGACATCATAAGTAGTTTATTGTTCTGTATAGAATGTTCAATATTGAGAAAATATATTGAAATATTGGTTTGAAATATATTCAGTATGTCAAATATGGACTGTTGTATGTTTAATGAGACACCAGAAGGAGTTAATTGGTCTGTATAGAAAGTTCAAGATTGACGACTCCTTGGCCTGAAATATGTTCTGTATGTCACATATGGACTACTGTATGGTCGAAGAGACATCATAAGTAGTTTATTGTTCAGTACAGAATGTTTAAGATTGAGAAAATATATATTGAAATATTGGTTTGAAATATATTCAGTATGTCAAATATGGACTGCTGTATGTTTAATGAGACACCAGAAGGAGTTAATTGGTCTGTATAGAAAGTTCAAGATTGAGAACTCCTTGGCCTGAAATATGTTCAGTATGTCAAATATGGACTACTGTATGTTTGGTGAGACATCATTAGGAGTTAATTTTTTTTGTATAGAAAGTTCAAGATTGAGAACTCCTTGGCCTGAAATATGTTCAGTATGTCAAATATGGACTATTGTATGGTTGATGAGACATAGTTAATTAGTCTGTATAGAAAGTTCAAGATTGAGAACTCCTTGGCCTGAAATATGTTCAGTATGTCAAATATGGACTACTGTATGGTTGATGAGACATAGTTAATTAGTCTTTATAGAAAGTTCAAGATTGAGAACTCCTTGGCCTGAAATATGTTCAGTATGTCAAATATGGACTACTGTATGGTTGATGAGACATCAGAAGGAGTTAATTGCTCTGTATAGAAAGTTCAAGATTGAGAACCCCATGGCCTGAAATATGTTCAGTATGTCACATATGGACTACTGTATGGTTGAGACATCAGAAGGACTCAATTGGTCTGTATAGAAAGTTCAGGATTGAGAATGCCTTGGACTGAAATATGTTCTGCATGTCACATATGGACTACTGTATGGTTGAAGAGACATCATTAGGAGTTTATTGTTCTGTATAGAATGTTCAAGATTGAGAAAATATATATTGAAATATTGGTTTGAAATATATTCAGTATGTCAAATATGGACTACTGTATGGTTAATGAGACATACTAAGGAGGTAATTGGTCTTTATAGAAAGTTCAAGATTGAGAACTCCTTGGCTTGAAATATGTTCAGTATGTCAAATATGGACTACTGTATGGTTGATGAGACATAGTTAATTAGTTTGTATAGAAAGTTCAAGATTGAGAACTCCTTGGCTTGAAATATGTTCAGTATGTCAAATATGGACTACTGTATAGTTGATGAGACATAGTTAATTAGTCTGTATAGAAAGTTCAAGATTGAGAACTCCTTGGCTTGAAATATGTTCAGTATGTCAAATATGGATTACTGTATGGTTGATGAGACATCATAAGTACTTAATTGGTCTGTATAAAAAATTATAAATTGAGAACTCCCTGGCCGGAAATATGTTCAGCATGTCAAATATGGACTACTGTATGGTTAATGAGACATCATAAGTAGTTTATTGTTCTGTATAGAATGTTCAAGATTGAGAAAATATATATTAAAATATTGGTTTGAAATATATTCCGTATGTCAAATATGGACTGCTGTATGGTTAATGAGACACCAGAAGGAGTTAATTGGTCTGTATAGAAAGTTCAAGATTGAGAACTCCTTGGCCTGAAATATGTTCAGCATGTCAAATATGGTCTACTGTATGGTTGATAAGACATCAGAAAGAGTAAATTGGTAAGAATAGAAAGTTCAAGATTGAGAACTCCTTGGCCTGAAATATGTTCAGTATGTCAAATATGGACTACTGTATGGTTGGTGAGACATCATTAGGAGTTAATTTTTTCTGAATAGAAAGTTCAGGATTGAGAACTCCTTGGCTTGAAATAAGTTCAGTATGTCAAATATGGATTACTGTATTGTTGATGAGACATCAGAAGGAGTGAATTGGTCTGTATAGAAAGTTCAAGATTGAGAACGCCTTGGACTGAAATATGTTCTGTATGTCACATATGGACTACTGTATGGTTGAAGAGACATCATAAGTAGTTTATTGTTCTGAATAGAATGTTGAAGATTGAGAAAATATATATTGAAATATTGGTTTGAAATATATTCAGTATGTCAAATATGGACTGCTGTATGGTTAATGAGACATCAGAAGGAGTTAATTTGTCTGTTTAGAAAGTTCAAGTATGAGAACTCCTTGGCCTGAAATATGTTCAGTATTTCAAATATGGACTACTGTATGGTTGGTGAGACATCATTAGGAGTGAATTTTTTCTGTATAGAAAGTTCAAGATTGAGAACTCCTTGGCCTGAAATATGTTCAGTATGTCGAATATGGACTACTGTATGGTTGATGAGACATAGTTAATTAGTCTGTATAGAAAGTTCAAGATTGAGAACTCCTTGGCTTGAAATATGTTCAGTATGTCAAATATGGATTACTGTATGGTTGATGAGACATCATAAGTAGTTAATTGGTCTGTATAAAAAATTATAAATTGAGAACTCCCTGGCCGGAAATATGTTCAGCATGTCAAATATGGACTACTGTATGGTTGATGAGACATCATAAGTAGTTTATTGTTCTGTATAGAATGTTCAAGATTGAGAAAATATATATTGAAATATTGGTTTGAAATATATTCCGTATGTCAAATATGGACTGCTGTATGGTTAATGAGACACCAGAAGGAGTTAATTGGTCTGTATAGAAAGTTCAAGATTGAGAACTCCTTGGCCTGAAATATGTTCAGCATGTCAAATATGGACTACTGTATGGTTGAGACATCAGAAGGACTCAATTGGTCTGTATAGAAAGTTCAGGATCGAGAATGCCTTGGACTGAAATATGTTCTGCATGTCACATATGGACTACTGTGTGGTTGAAGAGACATCATTAGGAGATTATTGTTATGTATAGAATGTTCAAGATTGAGAACTCCTTGGCTTGAAATATGTTCAGCATGTCAAATATGGTCTACTGTATGGTTGATAAGACATCAGAAAGAGTTAATTTGTCTGTATAGAAAGTTCAAGATTGAGGATTCCTTGGCCTGAAATATGTTCTGTATGTCACATATGGACTACTGTATGGTCGAAGAGACATCATAAGTAGTTTATTGTTCATTACAGAATGTTTAAGATTGAGAAAATATATATTGAAATATTGGTTTGAAATATATTCAGTATGTCAAATATGGACTGCTGTATGTTTAATGAGACACCAGAAGGAGTTAATTGGTCTGTATAGAAAGTTCAAGATTGAGAACTCCTTGGCCTGAAATATGTTCAGTATGTCAAATATGGACTACTGTATGGTTGGTGAGACATCATTAGGAGTTAATTTTTTTTGTATAGAAAGTTCAAGATTGAGAACTCCTTGGCCTGAAATATGTTCAGTATGTCAAATATGGACTATTGTATGGTTGATGAGACATAGTTAATTAGTCTGTATAGAAAGTTCAAGATTGAGAACTCCTTGGCCTGAAATATGTTCAGTATGTCAAATATGGACTACTGTATGGTTGATGAGACATAGTTAATTAGTCTTTATAGAAAGTTCAAGATTGAGAACTCCTTGGCCTGAAATATGTTCAGTATGTCAAATATGGACTACTGTATGGTTGATGAGACATCAGAAGGAGTTAATTGCTCTGTATAGAAAGTTCAAGATTGAGAACCCCATGGCCTGAAATATGTTCAGTATGTCACATATGGACTACTGTATGGTTGAGACATCAGAAGGACTCAATTGGTCTGTATAGAAAGTTCAGGATTGAGAATGCCTTGGACTGAAATATGTTCTGCATGTCACATATGGACTACTGTATGGTTGAAGAGACATCATTAGGAGTTTATTGTTCTGTATAGAATGTTCAAGATTGAGAAAATATATATTGAAATATTGGTTTGAAATATATTCAGTATGTCAAATATGGACTACTGTATGGTTAATGAGACATACTAAGGAGGTAATTGGTCTGTATAGAAAGTTCAAGATTGAGAACTCCTTGGCTTGAAATATGTTCAGTATGTCAAATATGGACTACTGTATGGTTGATGAGACATAGTTAATTAGTTTGTATAGAAAGTTCAAGATTGAGAACTCCTTGGCTTGAAATATGTTCAGTATGTCAAATATGGACTACTGTATAGTTGATGAGACATAGTTAATTAGTCTGTATAGAAAGTTCAAGATTCAGAACTCCTTGGCTTGAAATATGTTCAGTATGTCAAATATGGATTACTGTATGGTTGATGAGACATCATAAGTACTTAATTGGTCTGTATAAAAAATTATAAATTGAGAACTCCCTGGCCGGAAATATGTTCAGCATGTCAAATATGGACTACTGTATGGTTAATGAGACATCATAAGTAGTTTATTGTTCTGTATAGAATGTTCAAGATTGAGAAAATATATATTAAAATATTGGTTTGAAATATATTCCGTATGTCAAATATGGACTGCTGTATGGTTAATGAGACACCAGAAGGAGTTAATTGGTCTGTATAGAAAGTTCAAGATTGAGAACTCCTTGGCCTGAAATATGTTCAGCATGTCAAATATGGTCTACTGTATGGTTGATAAGACATCAGAAAGAGTAAATTGGTAAGAATAGAAAGTTCAAGATTGAGAACTCCTTGGCCTGAAATATGTTCAGTATGTCAAATATGGACTACTGTATGGTTGGTGAGACATCATTAGGAGTTAATTTTTTCTGAATAGAAAGTTCAGGATTGAGAACTCCTTGGCTTGAAATAAGTTCAGTATGTCAAATATGGATTACTGTATTGTTGATGAGACATCAGAAGGAGTGAATTGGTCTGTATAGAAAGTTCAAGATTGAGAACGCCTTGGACTGAAATATGTTCTGTATGTCACATATGGACTACTGTATGGTTGAAGAGACATCATAAGTAGTTTATTGTTCTGAATAGAATGTTGAAGATTGAGAAAATATATATTGAAATATTGGTTTGAAATATATTCAGTATGTCAAATATGGACTGCTGTATGGTTAATGAGACATCAGAAGGAGTTAATTTGTCTGTTTAGAAAGTTCAAGTATGAGAACTCCTTGGCCTGAAATATGTTCAGTATTTCAAATATGGACTACTGTATGGTTGGTGAGACATCATTAGGAGTGAATTTTTTCTGTATAGAAAGTTCAAGATTGAGAACTCCTTGGCCTGAAATATGTTCAGTATGTCGAATATGGACTACTGTATGGTTGATGAGACATAGTTAATTAGTCTGTATAGAAAGTTCAAGATTGAGAACTCCTTGGCTTGAAATATGTTCAGTATGTCAAATATGGATTACTGTATGGTTGATGAGACATCATAAGTAGTTAATTGGTCTGTATAAAAAATTATAAATTGAGAACTCCCTGGCCGGAAATATGTTCAGCATGTCAAATATGGACTACTGTATGGTTGATGAGACATCATAAGTAGTTTATTGTTCTGTATAGAATGTTCAAGATTGAGAAAATATATATTGAAATATTGGTTTGAAATATATTCCGTATGTCAAATATGGACTGCTGTATGGTTAATGAGACACCAGAAGGAGTTAATTGGTCTGTATAGAAAGTTCAAGATTGAGAACTCCTTGGCCTGAAATATGTTCAGCATGTCAAATATGGACTACTGTATGGTTGAGACATCAGAAGGACTCAATTGGTCTGTATAGAAAGTTCAGGATCGAGAATGCCTTGGACTGAAATATGTTCTGCATGTCACATATGGACTACTGTGTGGTTGAAGAGACATCATTAGGAGATTATTGTTATGTATAGAATGTTCAAGATTGAGAACTCCTTGGCTTGAAATATGTTCAGCATGTCAAATATGGTCTACTGTATGGTTGATAAGACATCAGAAAGAGTTAATTGGTCTGTATAGAAAGTTCAAGATTGAGGATTCCTTGGCCTGAAATATGTTCTGTATGTCACATATGGACTACTGTATGGTCGAAGAGACATCATAAGTAGTTTATTGTTCATTACAGAATGTTTAAGATTGAGAAAATATATATTGAAATATTGGTTTGAAATATATTCAGTATGTCAAATATGGACTGCTGTATGTTTAATGAGACACCAGAAGGAGTTAATTGGTCTGTATAGAAAGTTCAAGATTGAGAACTCCTTGGCCTGAAATATGTTCAGTATGTCAAATATGGACTACTGTATGGTTGGTGAGACATCATTAGGAGTTAATTTTTTTTGTATAGAAAGTTCAAGATTGAGAACTCCTTGGCCTGAAATATGTTCAGTATGTCAAATATGGACTATTGTATGGTTGATGAGACATAGTTAATTAGTCTGTATAGAAAGTTCAAGATTGAGAACTCCTTGGCCTGAAATATGTTCAGTATGTCAAATATGGACTACTGTATGGTTGATGAGACATAGTTAATTAGTCTTTATAGAAAGTTCAAGATTGAGAACTCCTTGGCCTGAAATATGTTCAGTATGTCAAATATGGACTACTGTATGGTTGATGAGACATCAGAAGGAGTTAATTGCTCTGTATAGAAAGTTCAAGATTGAGAACCCCATGGCCTGAAATATGTTCAGTATGTCACATATGGACTACTGTATGGTTGAGACATCAGAAGGACTCAATTGGTCTGTATAGAAAGTTCAGGATTGAGAATGCCTTGGACTGAAATATGTTCTGCATGTCACATATGGACTACTGTATGGTTGAAGAGACATCATTAGGAGTTTATTGTTCTGTATAGAATGTTCAAGATTGAGAAAATATATATTGAAATATTGGTTTGAAATATATTCAGTATGTCAAATATGGACTACTGTATGGTTAATGAGACATACTAAGGAGGTAATTGGTCTGTATAGAAAGTTCAAGATTGAGAACTCCTTGGCTTGAAATATGTTCAGTATGTCAAATATGGACTACTGTATGGTTGATGAGACATAGTTAATTAGTTTGTATAGAAAGTTCAAGATTGAGAACTCCTTGGCTTGAAATATGTTCAGTATGTCAAATATGGACTACTGTATAGTTGATGAGACATAGTTAATTAGTCTGTATAGAAAGTTCAAGATTGAGAACTCCTTGGCTTGAAATATGTTCAGTATGTCAAATATGGATTACTGTATGGTTGATGAGACATCATAAGTACTTAATTGGTCTGTATAAAAAATTATAAATTGAGAACTCCCTGGCCGGAAATATGTTCAGCATGTCAAATATGGACTACTGTATGGTTAATGAGACATCATAAGTAGTTTATTGTTCTGTATAGAATGTTCAAGATTGAGAAAATATATATTAAAATATTGGTTTGAAATATATTCCGTATGTCAAATATGGACTGCTGTATGGTTAATGAGACACCAGAAGGAGTTAATTGGTCTGTATAGAAAGTTCAAGATTGAGAACTCCTTGGCCTGAAATATGTTCAGCATGTCAAATATGGTCTACTGTATGGTTGATAAGACATCAGAAAGAGTAAATTGGTAAGAATAGAAAGTTCAAGATTGAGAACTCCTTGGCCTGAAATATGTTCAGTATGTCAAATATGGACTACTGTATGGTTGGTGAGACATCATTAGGAGTTAATTTTTTCTGAATAGAAAGTTCAGGATTGAGAACTCCTTGGCTTGAAATAAGTTCAGTATGTCAAATATGGATTACTGTATTGTTGATGAGACATCAGAAGGAGTGAATTGGTCTGTATAGAAAGTTCAAGATTGAGAACGCCTTGGACTGAAATATGTTCTGTATGTCACATATGGACTACTGTATGGTTGAAGAGACATCATAAGTAGTTTATTGTTCTGAATAGAATGTTGAAGATTGAGAAAATATATATTGAAATATTGGTTTGAAATATATTCAGTATGTCAAATATGGACTGCTGTATGGTTAATGAGACATCAGAAGGAGTTAATTTGTCTGTTTAGAAAGTTCAAGTATGAGAACTCCTTGGCCTGAAATATGTTCAGTATTTCAAATATGGACTACTGTATGGTTGGTGAGACATCATTAGGAGTTAATTTTTTCTGTATAGAAAGTTCAAGATTGAGAACTCCTTGGCTTGAAATATGTTCAGTATGTCAAATATGGACTACTGTATAGTTGATGAGACATAGTTAATTAGTCTGTATAGAAAGTTCAAGATTGAGAACTCCTTGGCATGAAATATGTTCAGTATGTCAAATATGGATTACTGTATGGTTGATGAGACATCATAAGTAGTTAATTGGTCTGTATAAAAAATTATAAATTGAGAACTCCCTGGCCGGAAATATGTTCAGCATGTCAAATATGGACTACTGTATGGTTGATGAGACATCATAAGTAGTTTATTGTTCTGTATAGAATGTTCAAGATTGAGAAAATATATATTGAAATATTGGTTTGAAATATATTCCGTATGTCAAATATGGACTGCTGTATGGTTAATGAGACACCAGAAGGAGTTAATTGGTCTGTATAGAAAGTTCAAGATTGAGAACTCCTTGGCCTGAAATATGTTCAGCATGTCAAATATGGACTACTGTATGGTTGAGACATCAGAAGGACTCAATTGGTCTGTATAGAAAGTTCAGGATCGAGAATGCCTTGGACTGAAATATGTTCTGCATGTCACATATGGACTACTGTGTGGTTGAAGAGACATCATTAGGAGATTATTGTTATGTATAGAATGTTCAAGATTGAGAACTCCTTGGCTTGAAATATGTTCAGCATGTCAAATATGGTCTACTGTATGGTTGATAAGACATCAGAAAGAGTTAATTGGTCTGTATAGAAAGTTCAAGATTGAGGATTCCTTGGCCTGAAATATGTTCTGTATGTCACATATGGACTACTGTATGGTCGAAGAGACATCATAAGTAGTTTATTGTTCAGTACAGAATGTTTAAGATTGAGAAAATATATATTGAAATATTGGTTTGAAATATATTCAGTATGTCAAATATGGACTGCTGTATGTTTAATGAGACACCAGAAGGAGTTAATTGGTCTGTATAGAAAGTTCAAGATTGAGAACTCCTTGGCCTGAAATATGTTCAGTATGTCAAATATGGACTACTGTATGGTTGGTGAGACATCATTAGGAGTTAATTTTTTCTGTATAGAAAGTTCAAGATTGAGAACTCCTTGGCCTGACATATGTTCAGTATGTCAAATATGGACTACTGTATGGTTGATGAGACATAGTTAATTAGTCTGTATAGAAAGTTCAAGATTGAGAACTCCTTGGCCTGAAATATGTTCAGTATGTCAAATATGGACTACTGTATGGTTGATGAGACATAGTTAATTAGTCTTTATAGAAAGTTCAAGATTGAGAACTCCTTGGCCTGAAATATGTTCAGTATGTCAAATATGGACTACTGTATGGTTGATGAGACATCAGAAGGAGTTAATTGCTCTGTATAGAAAGTTCAAGATTGAGAACTCCTTGGCTTGAAATATGTTCAGTATGTCAAATATGGATTACTGTATGGTTGATGAGACATCATAAGTAGTTAATTGGTCTGTATAAAAAATTATAAATTGAGAACTCCCTGGCCGGAAATATGTTCAGCATGTCAAATATGGACTACTGTATGGTTGATGAGACATCATAAGTAGTTTATTGTTCTGTATAGAATGTTCAAGATTGAGAAAATATATATTGAAATATTGGTTTTAAATATATTCCGTATGTCAAATATGGACTGCTGTATGGTTAATGAGACACCAGAATGAGTTAATTGGTCTGTATAGAAAGTTCAAGATTGAGAACTCCTTGGCTTGAAATATGTTCAGCATGTCAAATATGGTCTACTGTATGGTTGATAAGACATCAGAAAGAGTAAATTGGTAAGAATAGAAAGTTCAAGATTGAGAACTCCTTGGCCTGAAATATGTTCAGTATGTCAAATATGGACTACTGTATGGTTGGTGAGACATCATTAGGAGTTAATTTTTTCTGAATAGAAAGTTTAGGATTGAGAACTCCTTGGCCTGAAATATGTTCAGTATGTCAAATATGGACTACTGTATGGTTGATGAGACATCATAAGTAGTTTATTGTTCTGTATAGAATGTTCAATATTGAGAAAATATATTGAAATATTGGTTTGAAATATATTTAGTATGTCAAATATGGACTGTTGTATGTTTAATGAGACACCAGAAGGTGTTAATTGGTCTTTATAGAAAGTTCAAGATTGAGGACTCCTTGGCCTGAAATATGTTCTGTATGTCACATATGGACTACTGTATGGTCGAAGAGACATCATAAGTAGTTTATTGTTCAGTACAGAATGTTTAAGATTGAGAAAATATATATTGAAATATTGGTTTGAAATATATTCAGTATGTCAAATATGGACTGCTGTATGTTTAATGAGACACCAGAAGGAGTTAATTGGTCTGTATAGAAAGTTCAAGATTGAGAACTCCTTGGCCTGAAATATGTTCAGTATGTCAAATATGGACTACTGTATGGTTGGTGAGACATCATTAGGAGTTAATTTTTTCTGTATAGAAAGTTCAAGATTGAGAACTCCTTGGCCTGACATATGTTCAGCATGTCAAATATGGACTACTGTATGGTTGATGAGACATAGTTAATTAGTCTGTATAGAAAGTTCAAGATTGAGAACTCCTTGGCCTGAAATATGTTCAGTATGTCAAATATGGACTACTGTATGGTTGATGAGACATAGTTAATTAGTCTTTATAGAAAGTTCAAGATTGAGAACCCATGGCCTGAAATATGTTCAGTATGTCACATATGGACTACTGTATGGTTGAGACATCAGAAGGACTCAATTGGTCTGTATAGAAAGTTCAGGATCGAGAATGCCTTGGACTGAAATATGTTCTGCATGTCACATATGGACTACTGTGTGGTTGAAGAGACATCATTAGGAGTTTATTGTTATGTATAGAATGTTCAAGATTGAGAACTCCTTGGCTTGAAATATGTTCAGCATGTCAAATATGGTCTACTGTATGGTTGATAAGACATCAGAAAGAGTAAATTGGTAAGAATAGAAAGTTCAAATTTGAGAACTCCTTGGCCTGAAATATGTTCAGTATGTCAAATATGGACTACTGTATGGTTGGTGAGACATCATTAGGAGTTAATTTTTTCTGAATAGAAAGTTCAGGATTGAGAACTCCTTGGCCTGAAATATGTTCAGTATGTCAAATATGGACTACTGTATGGTTGATGAGACATAGTTAATTAGTCTGTATAGAAAGTTCAAGATTGAGAACTCCTTGGCTTGAAATATGTTCAGTATGTCAAATATGGATTACTGTATTGTTGAGGAGACATCAGAAGGAGTGAATTGGTCTGTATAGAAAGTTCAAGATTGAGAACGCCTTGGACTGAAATATGTTCTGTATGTCACATATGGACTACTGTATGGTAGAAGAGACATCATAAGTAGTTTATTGTTCTGAATAGAATGTTGAAGATTGAGAAAATATATATTGAAATATTGGTTTGAAATATATTCAGCATGTCAAATATGGACTGCTGTATGTTTAATGAGACACCATAAGGAGTTAATTGGTCTGTATAGAAAGTTCAAGATTGAGAACTCCTTGGCCTGAAATATGTTCAGTATGTCAAATATGGACTACTGTATGGTTAATGAGACATAATAAGGAGGTAATTGGTCTGTATAGAAAGTTCAAGATTGAGAACTCCTTGGCCTGAAATATGTTCAGTATGTCAAATATGGACTACTGTATGGTTGGTGAGACATCATTAGGAGTTAATTTTTTCTGTATAGAAAGTTCAAGATTGAGAACTCCTTGGCCTGAAATATGTTCAGTATGTCAAATATGGACTACTGTATGGTTGATGAGACATAGTTAATTAGTCTGTATAGAAAGTTCAATATTGAGAAAATATATTGAAATATTGGTTTGAAATATATTCAGTATGTCAAATATGGACTGTTGTATGTTTAATGAGACACCAGAAGGAGTTAATTGGTCTGTATAGAAAGTTCAAGATTGAGGACTCCTTGGCCTGAAATATGTTCTGTATGTCACAGATGGACTACTGTATGGTCGAAGAGACATCATAAGTAGTTTATTGTTCAGTACAGAATGTTTAAGATTGAGAAAATATATATTGAAATATTGGTTTGAAATATATTCAGTATGTCAAATATGGACTGCTGTATGTTTAATGAGACACCAGAAGGAGTTAATTGGTCTGTATAGAAAGTTCAAGATTGAGAACTCCTTGGCCTGAAATATGTTCAGTATGTCAAATATGGACTACTGTATGGTTGGTGAAACATCATTAGGAGTTAATTTTTTCTGTATAGAAAGTTCAAGATTGAGAACTCCTTGGCCTGACATATGTTCAGTATGTCAAATATGGACTACTGTATGGTTGATGAGACATAGTTAATTAGTCTGTATAGAAAGTTCAAGATTGAGAACTCCTTGGCCTGAAATATGTTCAGTATGTCAAATATGGACTACTGTATGGTTGATGAGACATAGTTAATTAGTCTTTATAGAAAGTTCAAGATTGAGAACTCCTTGGCCTGAAATATGTTCAGTATGTCAAATATGGACTACTGTATGGTTAATGAGACATAATAAGGAGGTAATTGGTCTGTATAGAAAGTTCAAGATTGAGAACTCCTTGGCCTGAAATATGTTCAGTATGTCAAATATGGACTACTGTATGGTTGGTGAGACATCATTAGGAGTTAATTTTTTCTGTATAGAAAGTTCAAGATTGAGAACTCCTTGGCCTGAAATATGTTCAGTATGTCAAATATGGACTACTGTATGGTTGATGAGACATAGTTAATTAGTCTTTATAGAAAGTTCAAGATTGAGAACTCCTTGGCCTGAAAAATGTTCTGTATGTCACATATGGACTACTGTATGGTCGAAGAGACATCATAAGTAGTTTATTGTTCAGTATAGAATGTTTAAGATTGAGAAAATATATATTGAAATATTGGTTTGAAATATATTCAGTATGTCAAATATGGACTGCTCTATGTTTAATGAGACACCAGAAGGAGTTAATTGGTCTGTATAGAAAGTTCAAGATTGAGAACTCCTTGGCCTGAAATATGTTCAGTATGTCAAATATGGACTACTGTAGTGTTGGTAAGACATCATTAGGAGTTAATTTTTTCTGTATAGAAAGTTCAAGATTGAGAACTCCTTGGCCTGAAATATGTTCAGTATGTCAAATATGGACTACTCTATGGTTGATGAGACATAGTTAATTAGTCTCTATAGAAAGTTCAAGATTGAGAACTCCTTGGCCTGAAATATGTTCAGTATGTCAAATATGGACTACTGTATGGTTGATGAGACATAGTTAATTAGTCTGTATAGAAAGTTCAAGATTGAGAACTCCTTGGCCTGAAATATGTTCAGTATGTCAAATATGGACTACTGTATGGTTGATGAGACATAGTTAATTAGTCTGTATAGAAAGTTCAAGATTGAGAACTCCTTGGCTTGAAATATGTTCAGTATGTCAAATATGGACTACTGTATGGTTGATGAGACATCATAAGTAGTTTATTGTTCTGTATAGAATGTTCAATATTGAGAAAATATATTGAAATATTGGTTTGAAATATATTCAGTATGTCAAATATGGACTGTTGTATGTTTAATGAGACAACAGAAGGAGTTAATTGGTCTGTATAGAAAGTTCAAGATTGAGAACTCCTTGGCCTGAAATATGTTCAGTATGTCAAATATGGACTACTGTATGGTTGATGAGACATAGTTAATTAGTCTGTATAGAAAGTTCAAGATTGAGAACTCCTTGGCCTGAAATATGTTGAGTATGTCAAATATGGAATACAGTATGGTTGATGAGACATCAGAAGGAGTTAATTGCTCTGAATAGAAAGTTCAAGATTGAGAACCCCATGGCCTGAAATATGTTCAGTATGTCACATATGGACTACAGTACGGTTGAGACATCAGAAGGAGTCAATTGGTCTGTATAGAAAGTTCAGGATTGAGAATGCCTTGTACTGAAATATGTTCTGCATGTCACATATGGACTACTGTATGGTTGAAGAGACATCATTAGGAATTTATTGTTCTGTATGTCACATATGGACTACTGTATGGTTGAAGAGACATCATTAGGAGTTTATTGGTCTGTATAAAAAATTCTAAATTGAGAACTCCCTGGCCTGAAATATATTCAGCACATCAAATATGGACTATTGAATAGTTGATAAGACATCAGAAAGAGTAAATTGGTAAGAATAGAAAGTTCAAGATTGAGAACTCCTTGGCCTGAAATATGTTCAGTATGTCAAATATGGACTACTGTATGGTTGATGAGACATCATTAGGAGTTAATTGGTCTGTATACAAAATTCTAAATTGAGAACTCCCTGGCCTGAAATATGTTCAGCACGTCAAAAATGGACTACTGTATGGTTGATAAGACATCATTAGGAGTTAATTTTTCTGTATAGAAAGTTCAAGATTGAGAACTCCTTGGCCTGAAATATGTTCAGTATGTCGAATATGGACTACTGTATGGTTGATGAGACATAGTTAATTAGTCTGTATAGAAAGTTCAAGATTGAGAACTCCTTGGCTTGAAATATGTTCAGTATGTCAAATATGGATTACTGTATGGTTGATGAGACATCATAAGTAGTTAATTGGTCTGTATAAAAAATTATAAATTGAGAACTCCCTGGCCGGAAATATGTTCAGCATGTCAAATATGGACTACTGTATGGTTGATGAGACATCATAAGTAGTTTATTGTTCTGTATAGAATGTTCAAGATTGAGAAAATATATATTGAAATATTGGTTTGAAATATATTCCGTATGTCAAATATGGACTGCTGTATGGTTAATGAGACACCAGAAGGAGTTAATTGGTCTGTATAGAAAGTTCAAGATTGAGAACTCCTTGGCCTGAAATATGTTCAGCATGTCAAATATGGACTACTGTATGGTTGAGACATCAGAAGGACTCAATTGGTCTGTATAGAAAGTTCAGGATCGAGAATGCCTTGGACTGAAATATGTTCTGCATGTCACATATGGACTACTGTGTGGTTGAAGAGACATCATTAGGAGATTATTGTTATGTATAGAATGTTCAAGATTGAGAACTCCTTGGCTTGAAATATGTTCAGCATGTCAAATATGGTCTACTGTATGGTTGATAAGACATCAGAAAGAGTTAATTGGTCTGTATAGAAAGTTCAAGATTGAGGATTCCTTGGCCTGAAATATGTTCTGTATGTCACATATGGACTACTGTATGGTCGAAGAGACATCATAAGTAGTTTATTGTTCATTACAGAATGTTTAAGATTGAGAAAATATATATTGAAATATTGGTTTGAAATATATTCAGTATGTCAAATATGGACTGCTGTATGTTTAATGAGACACCAGAAGGAGTTAATTGGTCTGTATAGAAAGTTCAAGATTGAGAACTCCTTGGCCTGAAATATGTTCAGTATGTCAAATATGGACTACTGTATGGTTGGTGAGACATCATTAGGAGTTAATTTTTTTTGTATAGAAAGTTCAAGATTGAGAACTCCTTGGCCTGAAATATGTTCAGTATGTCAAATATGGACTATTGTATGGTTGATGAGACATAGTTAATTAGTCTGTATAGAAAGTTCAAGATTGAGAACTCCTTGGCCTGAAATATGTTCAGTATGTCAAATATGGACTACTGTATGGTTGATGAGACATAGTTAATTAGTCTTTATAGAAAGTTCAAGATTGAGAACTCCTTGGCCTGAAATATGTTCAGTATGTCAAATATGGACTACTGTATGGTTGATGAGACATCAGAAGGAGTTAATTGCTCTGTATAGAAAGTTCAAGATTGAGAACCCCATGGCCTGAAATATGTTCAGTATGTCACATATGGACTACTGTATGGTTGAGACATCAGAAGGACTCAATTGGTCTGTATAGAAAGTTCAGGATTGAGAATGCCTTGGACTGAAATATGTTCTGCATGTCACATATGGACTACTGTATGGTTGAAGAGACATCATTAGGAGTTTATTGTTCTGTATAGAATGTTCAAGATTGAGAAAATATATATTGAAATATTGGTTTGAAATATATTCAGTATGTCAAATATGGACTACTGTATGGTTAATGAGACATACTAAGGAGGTAATTGGTCTGTATAGAAAGTTCAAGATTGAGAACTCCTTGGCTTGAAATATGTTCAGTATGTCAAATATGGACTACTGTATGGTTGATGAGACATAGTTAATTAGTTTGTATAGAAAGTTCAAGATTGAGAACTCCTTGGCTTGAAATATGTTCAGTATGTCAAATATGGACTACTGTATAGTTGATGAGACATAGTTAATTAGTCTGTATAGAAAGTTCAAGATTCAGAACTCCTTGGCTTGAAATATGTTCAGTATGTCAAATATGGATTACTGTATGGTTGATGAGACATCATAAGTACTTAATTGGTCTGTATAAAAAATTATAAATTGAGAACTCCCTGGCCGGAAATATGTTCAGCATGTCAAATATGGACTACTGTATGGTCAATGAGACATCATAAGTAGTTTATTGTTCTGTATAGAATGTTCAAGATTGAGAAAATATATATTAAAATATTGGTTTGAAATATATTCCGTATGTCAAATATGGACTGCTGTATGGTTAATGAGACACCAGAAGGAGTTAATTGGTCTGTATAGAAAGTTCAAGATTGAGAACTCCTTGGCCTGAAATATGTTCAGCATGTCAAATATGGTCTACTGTATGGTTGATAAGACATCAGAAAGAGTAAATTGGTAAGAATAGAAAGTTCAAGATTGAGAACTCCTTGGCCTGAAATATGTTCAGTATGTCAAATATGGACTACTGTATGGTTGGTGAGACATCATTAGGAGTTAATTTTTTCTGAATAGAAAGTTCAGGATTGAGAACTCCTTGGCTTGAAATAAGTTCAGTATGTCAAATATGGATTACTGTATTGTTGATGAGACATCAGAAGGAGTGAATTGGTCTGTATAGAAAGTTCAAGATTGAGAACGCCTTGGACTGAAATATGTTCTGTATGTCACATATGGACTACTGTATGGTTGAAGAGACATCATAAGTAGTTTATTGTTCTGAATAGAATGTTGAAGATTGAGAAAATATATATTGAAATATTGGTTTGAAATATATTCAGTATGTCAAATATGGACTGCTGTATGGTTAATGAGACATCAGAAGGAGTTAATTTGTCTGTTTAGAAAGTTCAAGTATGAGAACTCCTTGGCCTGAAATATGTTCAGTATTTCAAATATGGACTACTGTATGGTTGGTGAGACATCATTAGGAGTGAATTTTTTCTGTATAGAAAGTTCAAGATTGAGAACTCCTTGGCCTGAAATATGTTCAGTATGTCGAATATGGACTACTGTATGGTTGATGAGACATAGTTAATTAGTCTGTATAGAAAGTTCAAGATTGAGAACTCCTTGGCTTGAAATATGTTCAGTATGTCAAATATGGATTACTGTATGGTTGATGAGACATCATAAGTAGTTAATTGGTCTGTATAAAAAATTATAAATTGAGAACTCCCTGGCCGGAAATATGTTCAGCATGTCAAATATGGACTACTGTATGGTTGATGAGACATCATAAGTAGTTTATTGTTCTGTATAGAATGTTCAAGATTGAGAAAATATATATTGAAATATTGGTTTGAAATATATTCCGTATGTCAAATATGGACTGCTGTATGGTTAATGAGACACCAGAAGGAGTTAATTGGTCTGTATAGAAAGTTCAAGATTGAGAACTCCTTGGCCTGAAATATGTTCAGCATGTCAAATATGGACTACTGTATGGTTGAGACATCAGAAGGACTCAATTGGTCTGTATAGAAAGTTCAGGATCGAGAATGCCTTGGACTGAAATATGTTCTGCATGTCACATATGGACTACTGTGTGGTTGAAGAGACATCATTAGGAGATTATTGTTATGTATAGAATGTTCAAGATTGAGAACTCCTTGGCTTGAAATATGTTCAGCATGTCAAATATGGTCTACTGTATGGTTGATAAGACATCAGAAAGAGTTAATTGGTCTGTATAGAAAGTTCAAGATTGAGGATTCCTTGGCCTGAAATATGTTCTGTATGTCACATATGGACTACTGTATGGTCGAAGAGACATCATAAGTAGTTTATTGTTCATTACAGAATGTTTAAGATTGAGAAAATATATATTGAAATATTGGTTTGAAATATATTCAGTATGTCAAATATGGACTGCTGTATGTTTAATGAGACACCAGAAGGAGTTAATTGGTCTGTATAGAAAGTTCAAGATTGAGAACTCCTTGGCCTGAAATATGTTCAGTATGTCAAATATGGACTACTGTATGGTTGGTGAGACATCATTAGGAGTTAATTTTTTTTGTATAGAAAGTTCAAGATTGAGAACTCCTTGGCCTGAAATATGTTCAGTATGTCAAATATGGACTATTGTATGGTTGATGAGACATAGTTAATTAGTCTGTATAGAAAGTTCAAGATTGAGAACTCCTTGGCCTGAAATATGTTCAGTATGTCAAATATGGACTACTGTATGGTTGATGAGACATAGTTAATTAGTCTTTATAGAAAGTTCAAGATTGAGAACTCCTTGGCCTGAAATATGTTCAGTATGTCAAATATGGACTACTGTATGGTTGATGAGACATCAGAAGGAGTTAATTGCTCTGTATAGAAAGTTCAAGATTGAGAACCCCATGGCCTGAAATATGTTCAGTATGTCACATATGGACTACTGTATGGTTGAGACATCAGAAGGACTCAATTGGTCTGTATAGAAAGTTCAGGATTGAGAATGCCTTGGACTGAAATATGTTCTGCATGTCACATATGGACTACTGTATGGTTGAAGAGACATCATTAGGAGTTTATTGTTCTGTATAGAATGTTCAAGATTGAGAAAATATATATTGAAATATTGGTTTGAAATATATTCAGTATGTCAAATATGGACTACTGTATGGTTAATGAGACATACTAAGGAGGTAATTGGTCTGTATAGAAAGTTCAAGATTGAGAACTCCTTGGCTTGAAATATGTTCAGTATGTCAAATATGGACTACTGTATGGTTGATGAGACATAGTTAATTAGTTTGTATAGAAAGTTCAAGATTGAGAACTCCTTGGCTTGAAATATGTTCAGTATGTCAAATATGGACTACTGTATAGTTGATGAGACATAGTTAATTAGTCTGTATAGAAAGTTCAAGATTGAGAACTCCTTGGCTTGAAATATGTTCAGTATGTCAAATATGGATTACTGTATGGTTGATGAGACATCATAAGTACTTAATTGGTCTGTATAAAAAATTATAAATTGAGAACTCCCTGGCCGGAAATATGTTCAGCATGTCAAATATGGACTACTGTATGGTTAATGAGACATCATAAGTAGTTTATTGTTCTGTATAGAATGTTCAAGATTGAGAAAATATATATTAAAATATTGGTTTGAAATATATTCCGTATGTCAAATATGGACTGCTGTATGGTTAATGAGACACCAGAAGGAGTTAATTGGTCTGTATAGAAAGTTCAAGATTGAGAACTCCTTGGCCTGAAATATGTTCAGCATGTCAAATATGGTCTACTGTATGGTTGATAAGACATCAGAAAGAGTAAATTGGTAAGAATAGAAAGTTCAAGATTGAGAACTCCTTGGCCTGAAATATGTTCAGTATGTCAAATATGGACTACTGTATGGTTGGTGAGACATCATTAGGAGTTAATTTTTTCTGAATAGAAAGTTCAGGATTGAGAACTCCTTGGCTTGAAATAAGTTCAGTATGTCAAATATGGATTACTGTATTGTTGATGAGACATCAGAAGGAGTGAATTGGTCTGTATAGAAAGTTCAAGATTGAGAACGCCTTGGACTGAAATATGTTCTGTATGTCACATATGGACTACTGTATGGTTGAAGAGACATCATAAGTAGTTTATTGTTCTGAATAGAATGTTGAAGATTGAGAAAATATATATTGAAATATTGGTTTGAAATATATTCAGTATGTCAAATATGGACTGCTGTATGGTTAATGAGACATCAGAAGGAGTTAATTTGTCTGTTTAGAAAGTTCAAGTATGAGAACTCCTTGGCCTGAAATATGTTCAGTATTTCAAATATGGACTACTGTATGGTTGGTGAGACATCATTAGGAGTTAATTTTTTCTGTATAGAAAGTTCAAGATTGAGAACTCCTTGGCTTGAAATATGTTCAGTATGTCAAATATGGACTACTGTATAGTTGATGAGACATAGTTAATTAGTCTGTATAGAAAGTTCAAGATTGAGAACTCCTTGGCATGAAATATGTTCAGTATGTCAAATATGGATTACTGTATGGTTGATGAGACATCATAAGTAGTTAATTGGTCTGTATAAAAAATTATAAATTGAGAACTCCCTGGCCGGAAATATGTTCAGCATGTCAAATATGGACTACTGTATGGTTGATGAGACATCATAAGTAGTTTATTGTTCTGTATAGAATGTTCAAGATTGAGAAAATATATATTGAAATATTGGTTTGAAATATATTCCGTATGTCAAATATGGACTGCTGTATGGTTAATGAGACACCAGAAGGAGTTAATTGGTCTGTATAGAAAGTTCAAGATTGAGAACTCCTTGGCCTGAAATATGTTCAGCATGTCAAATATGGACTACTGTATGGTTGAGACATCAGAAGGACTCAATTGGTCTGTATAGAAAGTTCAGGATCGAGAATGCCTTGGACTGAAATATGTTCTGCATGTCACATATGGACTACTGTGTGGTTGAAGAGACATCATTAGGAGATTATTGTTATGTATAGAATGTTCAAGATTGAGAACTCCTTGGCTTGAAATATGTTCAGCATGTCAAATATGGTCTACTGTATGGTTGATAAGACATCAGAAAGAGTTAATTGGTCTGTATAGAAAGTTCAAGATTGAGGATTCCTTGGCCTGAAATATGTTCTGTATGTCACATATGGACTACTGTATGGTCGAAGAGACATCATAAGTAGTTTATTGTTCAGTACAGAATGTTTAAGATTGAGAAAATATATATTGAAATATTGGTTTGAAATATATTCAGTATGTCAAATATGGACTGCTGTATGTTTAATGAGACACCAGAAGGAGTTAATTGGTCTGTATAGAAAGTTCAAGATTGAGAACTCCTTGGCCTGAAATATGTTCAGTATGTCAAATATGGACTACTGTATGGTTGGTGAGACATCATTAGGAGTTAATTTTTTCTGTATAGAAAGTTCAAGATTGAGAACTCCTTGGCCTGACATATGTTCAGTATGTCAAATATGGACTACTGTATGGTTGATGAGACATAGTTAATTAGTCTGTATAGAAAGTTCAAGATTGAGAACTCCTTGGCCTGAAATATGTTCAGTATGTCAAATATGGACTACTGTATGGTTGATGAGACATAGTTAATTAGTCTTTATAGAAAGTTCAAGATTGAGAACTCCTTGGCCTGAAATATGTTCAGTATGTCAAATATGGACTACTGTATGGTTGATGAGACATCAGAAGGAGTTAATTGCTCTGTATAGAAAGTTCAAGATTGAGAACTCCTTGGCTTGAAATATGTTCAGTATGTCAAATATGGATTACTGTATGGTTGATGAGACATCATAAGTAGTTAATTGGTCTGTATAAAAAATTATAAATTGAGAACTCCCTGGCCGGAAATATGTTCAGCATGTCAAATATGGACTACTGTATGGTTGATGAGACATCATAAGTAGTTTATTGTTCTGTATAGAATGTTCAAGATTGAGAAAATATATATTGAAATATTGGTTTTAAATATATTCCGTATGTCAAATATGGACTGCTGTATGGTTAATGAGACACCAGAATGAGTTAATTGGTCTGTATAGAAAGTTCAAGATTGAGAACTCCTTGGCTTGAAATATGTTCAGCATGTCAAATATGGTCTACTGTATGGTTGATAAGACATCAGAAAGAGTAAATTGGTAAGAATAGAAAGTTCAAGATTGAGAACTCCTTGGCCTGAAATATGTTCAGTATGTCAAATATGGACTACTGTATGGTTGGTGAGACATCATTAGGAGTTAATTTTTTCTGAATAGAAAGTTTAGGATTGAGAACTCCTTGGCCTGAAATATGTTCAGTATGTCAAATATGGACTACTGTATGGTTGATGAGACATCATAAGTAGTTTATTGTTCTGTATAGAATGTTCAATATTGAGAAAATATATTGAAATATTGGTTTGAAATATATTTAGTATGTCAAATATGGACTGTTGTATGTTTAATGAGACACCAGAAGGTGTTAATTGGTCTTTATAGAAAGTTCAAGATTGAGGACTCCTTGGCCTGAAATATGTTCTGTATGTCACATATGGACTACTGTATGGTCGAAGAGACATCATAAGTAGTTTATTGTTCAGTACAGAATGTTTAAGATTGAGAAAATATATATTGAAATATTGGTTTGAAATATATTCAGTATGTCAAATATGGACTGCTGTATGTTTAATGAGACACCAGAAGGAGTTAATTGGTCTGTATAGAAAGTTCAAGATTGAGAACTCCTTGGCCTGAAATATGTTCAGTATGTCAAATATGGACTACTGTATGGTTGGTGAGACATCATTAGGAGTTAATTTTTTCTGTATAGAAAGTTCAAGATTGAGAACTCCTTGGCCTGACATATGTTCAGCATGTCAAATATGGACTACTGTATGGTTGATGAGACATAGTTAATTAGTCTGTATAGAAAGTTCAAGATTGAGAACTCCTTGGCCTGAAATATGTTCAGTATGTCAAATATGGACTACTGTATGGTTGATGAGACATAGTTAATTAGTCTTTATAGAAAGTTCAAGATTGAGAACCCATGGCCTGAAATATGTTCAGTATGTCACATATGGACTACTGTATGGTTGAGACATCAGAAGGACTCAATTGGTCTGTATAGAAAGTTCAGGATCGAGAATGCCTTGGACTGAAATATGTTCTGCATGTCACATATGGACTACTGTGTGGTTGAAGAGACATCATTAGGAGTTTATTGTTATGTATAGAATGTTCAAGATTGAGAACTCCTTGGCTTGAAATATGTTCAGCATGTCAAATATGGTCTACTGTATGGTTGATAAGACATCAGAAAGAGTAAATTGGTAAGAATAGAAAGTTCAAATTTGAGAACTCCTTGGCCTGAAATATGTTCAGTATGTCAAATATGGACTACTGTATGGTTGGTGAGACATCATTAGGAGTTAATTTTTTCTGAATAGAAAGTTCAGGATTGAGAACTCCTTGGCCTGAAATATGTTCAGTATGTCAAATATGGACTACTGTATGGTTGATGAGACATAGTTAATTAGTCTGTATAGAAAGTTCAAGATTGAGAACTCCTTGGCTTGAAATATGTTCAGTATGTCAAATATGGATTACTGTATTGTTGAGGAGACATCAGAAGGAGTGAATTGGTCTGTATAGAAAGTTCAAGATTGAGAACGCCTTGGACTGAAATATGTTCTGTATGTCACATATGGACTACTGTATGGTAGAAGAGACATCATAAGTAGTTTATTGTTCTGAATAGAATGTTGAAGATTGAGAAAATATATATTGAAATATTGGTTTGAAATATATTCAGCATGTCAAATATGGACTGCTGTATGTTTAATGAGACACCATAAGGAGTTAATTGGTCTGTATAGAAAGTTCAAGATTGAGAACTCCTTGGCCTGAAATATGTTCAGTATGTCAAATATGGACTACTGTATGGTTAATGAGACATAATAAGGAGGTAATTGGTCTGTATAGAAAGTTCAAGATTGAGAACTCCTTGGCCTGAAATATGTTCAGTATGTCAAATATGGACTACTGTATGGTTGGTGAGACATCATTAGGAGTTAATTTTTTCTGTATAGAAAGTTCAAGATTGAGAACTCCTTGGCCTGAAATATGTTCAGTATGTCAAATATGGACTACTGTATGGTTGATGAGACATAGTTAATTAGTCTGTATAGAAAGTTCAATATTGAGAAAATATATTGAAATATTGGTTTGAAATATATTCAGTATGTCAAATATGGACTGTTGTATGTTTAATGAGACACCAGAAGGAGTTAATTGGTCTGTATAGAAAGTTCAAGATTGAGGACTCCTTGGCCTGAAATATGTTCTGTATGTCACAGATGGACTACTGTATGGTCGAAGAGACATCATAAGTAGTTTATTGTTCAGTACAGAATGTTTAAGATTGAGAAAATATATATTGAAATATTGGTTTGAAATATATTCAGTATGTCAAATATGGACTGCTGTATGTTTAATGAGACACCAGAAGGAGTTAATTGGTCTGTATAGAAAGTTCAAGATTGAGAACTCCTTGGCCTGAAATATGTTCAGTATGTCAAATATGGACTACTGTATGGTTGGTGAAACATCATTAGGAGTTAATTTTTTCTGTATAGAAAGTTCAAGATTGAGAACTCCTTGGCCTGACATATGTTCAGTATGTCAAATATGGACTACTGTATGGTTGATGAGACATAGTTAATTAGTCTGTATAGAAAGTTCAAGATTGAGAACTCCTTGGCCTGAAATATGTTCAGTATGTCAAATATGGACTACTGTATGGTTGATGAGACATAGTTAATTAGTCTTTATAGAAAGTTCAAGATTGAGAACTCCTTGGCCTGAAATATGTTCAGTATGTCAAATATGGACTACTGTATGGTTAATGAGACATAATAAGGAGGTAATTGGTCTGTATAGAAAGTTCAAGATTGAGAACTCCTTGGCCTGAAATATGTTCAGTATGTCAAATATGGACTACTGTATGGTTGGTGAGACATCATTAGGAGTTAATTTTTTCTGTATAGAAAGTTCAAGATTGAGAACTCCTTGGCCTGAAATATGTTCAGTATGTCAAATATGGACTACTGTATGGTTGATGAGACATAGTTAATTAGTCTTTATAGAAAGTTCAAGATTGAGAACTCCTTGGCCTGAAAAATGTTCTGTATGTCACATATGGACTACTGTATGGTCGAAGAGACATCATAAGTAGTTTATTGTTCAGTATAGAATGTTTAAGATTGAGAAAATATATATTGAAATATTGGTTTGAAATATATTCAGTATGTCAAATATGGACTGCTCTATGTTTAATGAGACACCAGAAGGAGTTAATTGGTCTGTATAGAAAGTTCAAGATTGAGAACTCCTTGGCCTGAAATATGTTCAGTATGTCAAATATGGACTACTGTAGTGTTGGTAAGACATCATTAGGAGTTAATTTTTTCTGTATAGAAAGTTCAAGATTGAGAACTCCTTGGCCTGAAATATGTTCAGTATGTCAAATATGGACTACTCTATGGTTGATGAGACATAGTTAATTAGTCTCTATAGAAAGTTCAAGATTGAGAACTCCTTGGCCTGAAATATGTTCAGTATGTCAAATATGGACTACTGTATGGTTGATGAGACATAGTTAATTAGTCTGTATAGAAAGTTCAAGATTGAGAACTCCTTGGCCTGAAATATGTTCAGTATGTCAAATATGGACTACTGTATGGTTGATGAGACATAGTTAATTAGTCTGTATAGAAAGTTCAAGATTGAGAACTCCTTGGCTTGAAATATGTTCAGTATGTCAAATATGGACTACTGTATGGTTGATGAGACATCATAAGTAGTTTATTGTTCTGTATAGAATGTTCAATATTGAGAAAATATATTGAAATATTGGTTTGAAATATATTCAGTATGTCAAATATGGACTGTTGTATGTTTAATGAGACAACAGAAGGAGTTAATTGGTCTGTATAGAAAGTTCAAGATTGAGAACTCCTTGGCCTGAAATATGTTCAGTATGTCAAATATGGACTACTGTATGGTTGATGAGACATAGTTAATTAGTCTGTATAGAAAGTTCAAGATTGAGAACTCCTTGGCCTGAAATATGTTGAGTATGTCAAATATGGAATACAGTATGGTTGATGAGACATCAGAAGGAGTTAATTGCTCTGAATAGAAAGTTCAAGATTGAGAACCCCATGGCCTGAAATATGTTCAGTATGTCACATATGGACTACAGTACGGTTGAGACATCAGAAGGAGTCAATTGGTCTGTATAGAAAGTTCAGGATTGAGAATGCCTTGTACTGAAATATGTTCTGCATGTCACATATGGACTACTGTATGGTTGAAGAGACATCATTAGGAATTTATTGTTCTGTATGTCACATATGGACTACTGTATGGTTGAAGAGACATCATTAGGAGTTTATTGGTCTGTATAAAAAATTCTAAATTGAGAACTCCCTGGCCTGAAATATATTCAGCACATCAAATATGGACTATTGAATAGTTGATAAGACATCAGAAAGAGTAAATTGGTAAGAATAGAAAGTTCAAGATTGAGAACTCCTTGGCCTGAAATATGTTCAGTATGTCAAATATGGACTACTGTATGGTTGATGAGACATCATTAGGAGTTAATTGGTCTGTATACAAAATTCTAAATTGAGAACTCCCTGGCCTGAAATATGTTCAGCACGTCAAAAATGGACTACTGTATGGTTGATAAGACATCATTAGGAGTTAATTTTTCTGTATAGAAAGTTCAAGATTGAGAACTCCTTGGCCTGAAATATGTTCAGTATGTCAAATATGGACTACTGTATGGTTGATGAGACATAGTTAATTAGTCTGTATAGAAAGTTCAAGATTGAGAACTCCTTGGCCTGAAATATGTTCAGTATGTCAAATATGGACTACTGTATGGTTGGTGAGACATCATTAGGAGTTAATTTTTCTGTATAGAAAGTTCAAGATTGAGAACTCCTTGGCCTGAAATATGTTCAGTATGTCAAATATGGACTACTGTATGGTTGATGAGACATCATAAGTAGTTTATTGTTCTGTATAGAATGTTCAATATTGAGAAAATATATTGAAATATTGGTTTGAAATATATTCAGTATGTCAAATATGGACTGTTGTATGTTTAATGAGACAACAGAAGGAGTTAATTGGTCTGTATAGAAAGTTCAAGATTGAGAACTCCTTGGCCTGAAATATGTTCAGTATGTCAAATATGGACTACTGTATGGTTAATGAGACATAATAAGGAGGTAATTGGTCTGTATAGAAAGTTCAAGATTGAGAACTCCTTGGCCTGGAATATGTTCAGTATGTCAAATATGGACTACTGTATGGTTGGTGAGACATCATTAGGAGTTAATTTTTTCTGTATAGAAAGTTCAAGATTGAGTACTCCTTGGCCTGAAATATGTTCAGTATGTCAAATATGGACTACTGTATGGTTGATGAGACATCATAAGTAGTTTATTGTTCTGTATAGAATGTTCAATATTGAGAAAATATATTGAAATATTGGTTTGAAATATATTCAGTATGTCAAATATGGACTGTTGTATGTTTAATGAGACACCAGAAGGAGTTAATTGGTCTGTATAGAAAGTTCAAGATTGAGGACTCCTTGGCCTGAAATATGTTCTGTATGTCACATATGGACTACTGTATGGTCGAAGAGACATCATAAGTAGTTTATTGTTCAGTATAGAATGTTTAAGATTGAGAAAATATATATTAAAATATTGGTTTGAAATACATTCAGTATGTCAAATATGGACTGCTGTATGTTTAATGAGACACCAGAAGGAGTTAATTGGTCTGTATAAAAATGTCTAAATTGAGAACTCCCTGGCCTGAAATATGTTCAGCACGTCAAAAATGGACTACTGTATAGTTGATAAGACATCAGAAAGAGTAAATTGGTAAGAATAGAAAGTTCAAGATTGAGAACTCCTTGGCCTGAAATATGTTCAGTATGTCAAATATGGACTACTGTATGGTTGATGAGACATCATTAGGAGTTAATTGGTCTGTATACAAAATTCTAAATTGAGAACTCCCTGGCCTGAAATATGTTCAGCACGTCAAAAATGGACTACTGTATGGTTGATAAGACATCAGAAAGAGTAAATTGGTAAGAATAGAAAGTTCAAGATTGAGAACTCCTTGGCCTGAAATATGTTCAGTATGTCGAATATGGACTACTGTATGGTCGATGAGACATCATTAGGAGTTAATTGGTCTGTATAGAAAGTTCAAGATTGAGAACTCCTTGGCCTGAAATATGTTCAGTATGTCAAATATGGACTACTGTATGGTTGATGACACATCATTAGGAGTTAATTGGTCTGTATAGAAAGTTCAAGATTGAGAACTCCTTGGCTTGAAATATGTTCAGTATGTCAAATATGGACTACTGTATAGTTGATGAGACATAGTTAATTAGTCTGTATAGAAAGTTCAAGATTGAGAACTCCTTGGCTTGAAATATGTTCAGTATGTCAAATATGGATTACTGTATGGTTGATGAGACATCATAAGTAGTTAATTGGTCTGTATAAAAAATTATAAATTGAGAAATCCCTGGCCGGAAATATGTTCAGCATGTCAAATATGGACTAATGTATGGTTGATGAGACATCATAAGTAGTTTATTGTTCTGTATAGAATGTTCAAGATTGAGAAAATATATATTGAAATATTGGTTTGAAATATATTCCGTATGTCAAATATGGACTGCTGTATGGTTAATGAGACACCAGAAGGAGTTAATTGGTCTGTGTAGAAAGTTCAAGATTGAGAACTCCTTGGCCTGTAATATGTTCAGCATGTCAAATATGGTCTACTGTATGGTTGATAAGACATCAGAAAGAGTAAATTGGTAAGAATAGAAAGTTCAAGATTGAGAAGTCCTTGGCCTGAAATATGTTCAGTATGTCAAATATGGACTACTGTATGATTGGTGAGACATCATTAGGAGTTAATTTTTTCTGAATAGAAAGTTCAGGATTGAGAACTCCTTGGCCTGAAATATGTTCAGTATGTCAAATATGGACTACTGTATGGTTGATGAGACATAGTTAATTAGTCTGTATAGAAAGTTCAAGATTGAGAACTCCTTGGCTTGAAATATGTTCAGTATGTCAAATATGGATTACTGTATTGTTGATGAGACATCAGAAGGAGTGAATTGGTCTGTATAGAAAGTTCAAGATTAAGAACGCCGTGGACTGAAATATGTTCTGTATGTCACATATGGACTACTGTATGGTTGAAGAGACATCATAAGTAGTTTATTGTCCTGAATAGAATGTTGAAGATTGAGAAAATATATATTGAAATATTGGTTTGAAATATATTCAGTATGTCAAATATGGACTGCTGTATGGTTAATGAGACATCAGAAGGAGTTAATTTGTCTGTTTAGAAAGTTCAACTATGAGAACTCCTTGTCTTGACATATGTTCAGTATGTCAAATATGGACTACTGTATGGTTAATGAGACATAATAAGGAGGTAATTGGTCTGTATAGAAAGTTCAAGATTGAGAACCCCATGGCCTGAAATATGTTCAGTATGTCACATATGGACTACTGTATGGTTGAGACATCAGAAGGAGTCAATTGGTCTGTATAGAAAGTTCAGGATTGAGAATGCCTTGGACTGAAATATGTTCTGCATGTCACATATGGACTACTGTATGGTTGAAGAGACATCATTAGGAATTTATTGTTCTGTATGTCACATATGGACTACTGTATGGTTGAAGAGACATCATTAGGAGTTTATTGTTCTGTATAGAATGTTCAAGATTGAGAAAATATATATTGAAATATTTGGTTTGAAATATATTCAGTATGTCAAATATGGACTACTGTATGGTTAATGAGACATAATAAGGAGGTAATTGGTCTGTATAGAAAGTTTGAGATTGAGAACTCCTTGGCTTGAAATATGTTCAGTATGTCGTATATAGACTAATGTATGGTTGATAAGACATCAGAAAGAGTAAATTGGTAAGAATAGAAAGTTCAAGATTGAGAACTCCTTGGCCTGAAATATGTTCAGTATGTCAAATATGGACTACTGTATGGTTGATGAGACATCATTAGGAGTTAATTGGTCTGTATAAAAAATTCTAAATTGAGAACTCCCTGGCCTGAAATATGTTCAGCACGTCAAATATGGACTACTGTATAGTTGATAAGACATCAGAAAGAGTAAATTGGTAAGAATAGAAAGTTCAAGATTGAGAACTCCTTGGCCTGAAATATGTTCAGTATGTCAAATATGGACTACTGTATGGTTGATGAGACATCATTAGGAGTTAATTGGTCTGTATAAAAAATTCTAAATTGAGAACTCCCTGGCCTGAAATATGTTCAGCATGTCAAATATGGACAACTGTATGGTTGATGAGACATCATAAGTAGTTTATTGTTCTGTATAGAATGTTCAAGATTGAGAAAATATATATTAAAATATTGGTTTGAAATATATTCCGTATGTCAAATATGGACTGCTGTATGGTTAATGAGACACCAGAAGGAGTTAATCGGTCTGTATAGAAAGTTCAAGATTGAGAACTCCTTGGCTTGAAATATGTTCAGCATGTCAAATATGGTCTACTGTATGGTTGATAAGACATCAGAAAGAGTAAATTGGTAAGAATAGAAAGTTCAAGATTGAGAACTCCTTGGCCTGAAATATGTTCAGTATGTCGAATATGGACTACTGTATGGTTGATAAGACATCAGAAAGAGTAAATTGGTAAGAATAGAAAGTTCAAGATTGAGAACTCCTTGGCCTGAAATATGTTCAGTATGTCAAATATGGACTACTGTATGGTTGGTGAGACATCATTAGGAGTTAATTTTTTCTGAATAGAAAGTTCAGGATTGAGAACGTCTTGGCCTGAAATATGTTCAGTATGTCAAATATGGACTACTGTATGGTTGATGAGACATAGTTAATTAGTCTGTATAGAAAGTTCAAGATTGAGAACTCCTTGGCTTGAAATATGTTCAGTATGTCAAATATGGACTACTGTATGGTTGATGAGACATCATTAGGAGTTAATTGGTCTGTATAAAAAATTCTATATTGAAATATTGGTTTGAAATATATTCAGTATGTCAAATATGGACTGTTGTGTTTAATGAGACACCAGAAGGAGTTAATTGGTCTGTATAGAAAGTTCAAGATTGAGGACTCCTTGGCCTGAAATATGTTCAGTATGTCAAATATGGACTACTGTATGGCTGATGAGACATCATTAGGAGTTAATTGGTCTGTATAAAAAATTCTAAATTGAGAACTCCCTGGCCTGAAATATGTTCAGCATGTCAAATATGGTCCACTGTATGGTTGATAAGACATCAGAAAGAGTAAATTGGTAAGAATAGAAAGTTCAAGATTGAGAACTCCTTGGCATGAAATATGTTCAGTATGTCAAATATGGACTACTGTATGGTTGATGACACATCATTAGGAGTTAATTGGTCTGTATAGAAAGTTAAAGATTGAGAACTCCTTGGCTTGAAATATGTTCAGTATGTCAAATATGGACTACTGTATAGTTGATGAGACATAGTTAATTAGTCTGTATAGAAAGTTCAAGATTGAGAACTCCTTGGCCTGAAATATGTTCAGTATGTCAAATATGGACTACTGTATGGTTGATGAGACATAGTTAATTAGTCTGTATAGAAAGTTCAAGATTGAGAACTCCTTGGCTTGAAATATGTTCAGTATGTCAAATATGGACTACTGTATGGTTGATGAGACATCATAAGTAGTTTATTGTTCTGTATAGAATGTTCAATATTGAGAAAATATATTGAAATATTGGTTTGAAATATATTCAGTATGTCAAATATGGACTGTTGTGTTCAATGAGACACCAGAAGGAGTTAATTGGTCTGTATAGAAAGTTCAAGATTGAGGACTCCTTGGCCTGAAATATGTTCAGTATGTCAAATATGGACTACTGTATGGTTGATGAGACATCATTAGGAGTTAATTGGTCTGTATAAAAAATTCTAAATTGAGAACTCCCTGGCCTGAAATATGTTCAGCATGTCAAATATGGACAACTGTATGGTTGATGAGACATCATAAGTAGTTTATTGTTCTGTATAGAATGTTCAAGATTGAGAAAATATATATTGAAATATTGGTTTGAAATATATTCCGTATGTCAAATATGGACTGCTGTATGGTTAATGAGACACCAGAAGGAGTTAATCGGTCTGTATAGAAAGTTCAAGATTGAGAACTCCTTGGCTTGAAATATGTTCAGCATGTCAAATATGGTCTACTGTATGGTTGATAAGACATCAGAAAGAGTAAATTGGTAAGAATAGAAAGTTCAAGATTGAGAACTCCTTGTCCTGAAATATGTTCAGTATGTCGAATATGGACTACTGTATGGTCGATGAGACATCATTAGGAGTTAATTGGTTTTGTATAGAAAGTTCAAGATTGAGAACTCCTTGGCCTGAAATATGTTCAGTATGTCAAATATGGACTACTGTATGGTTGATGACACATCATTAGGAGTTAATTGGTCTGTATAGAAAGTTCAAGATTGAGAACTCCTTGGCTTGAAATATGTTCAGTATGTCAAATATGGACTACTGTATAGTTGATGAGACATAGTTAATTAGTCTGTATAGAAAGTTCAAGATTGAGAACTCCTTGGCTTGAAATATGTTCAGTATGTCAAATATGGATTACTGTATGGTTGATGAGACATCATAAGTAGTTAATTGGTCTGTATAAAAAATTATAAATTGAGAACTCCTTGGCCTGAAATATGTTCAGCATGTCAAATATTGACTACTGTATGGTTGATGAGACATCATAAGTAGTTTATTGTTCTGTATAGAATATTCAAGATTGAGAAAATATATATTGAAATATTGGTTTGAAATATATTCCGTATGTCAAATATGGACTGCAGTATGGTTAATGAGACAACAGGAGTTAATTGGTCTGTATAAAAAATTATAAATTGAGAAATTCCTGGCCGGAAATATGTTCAGCATGTCAAATATGGACTATGTATGGTTGATGAGACATCATAAGTAGTTTATTGTTCTGTATAGAATGTTCAAGATTGAGAAAATATATATTGAAATATTGGTTTGAAATATGTTCAGCATGTCAAATATCGTCTACTGTATGGTTGATAAGACATCAGAAAGAGTAAATTGGTAAGAATAGAAAGTTCAAGATTGAGAACTCCTTGGCCTGAAATATGTTCAGTATGTCAAATATGGACTACTGTATGGTTGGTGAGACATCATTAGGAGTTATTTTTTTCTGAATAGAAAGTTCAGGATTGAGAACGCCTTGGACTGAAATATGTTCTGTATGTCACATATGGACTACTGTATGGTTGAAGAGACATCATAAGTAGTTTATTGTCCTGAATAGAATGTTGAAGATTGAGAAAATATATATTGAAATATTGGTTTGAAATATATTCAGTATGTCAAATATGGACTGCTGTATGGTTAATGAGACATCAGAAGGAGTTAATTTGTCTGTTTAGAAAGTTCAACTATGAGAACTCCTTGTCTTGACATATGTTCAGTATGTCAAATATGGACTACTGTATGGTTAATGAGACATAATAAGGAGGTAATTGGTCTGTATAGAAAGTTCAAGATTGAGAACTCCTTGGCCTGAAATATGTTCAGTATGTCAAATATGGACTACTGTATGGTTAATGAGACATCATAAGTAGTTTATTGTTCTGTATAGAATGTTCAATATTGAGAAAATATATTGAAATATTGGTTTGAAATATATTCAGTATGTCAAATATGGACTGTTGTATGTTTAATGAGACACCAGAAGGAGTTAATTGGTCTGTATAAAAAGTTCAAGATTGAGGACTCCTTGGCCTGAAATATGTTCTGTATGTCACATATGGACTACTGTATGGTCGAAGAGACATCATAAGTAGTTTATTGTTCAGTATAGAATGTTTAAGATTGAGAAAATATATATTGAAATATTGGTTTGAAATACATTCAGTATGTCAAATATGGACTGCTGTATGTTTAATGAGACACCAGAAGGAGTTAATTGGTCTGTATAGAAAGTTCAAGATTGAGAACTCCTTGGCCTGAAATATGTTCAGTATGTCAAATATGGACTACTGTATGGTTGGTGAGACATCATTAGGAGTTAATTTTTTCTGTATAGAAAGTTCAAGATTGAGAACTCCTTGGCCTGAAATATGTTCAGTATGTCAAATATGGACTACTGTATGGTTGATGAGACATAGTTAATTAGTCTGTATAGAAAGTTCAAGATTGAGAACTCCTTGGCCTGAAATATGTTCAGTATGTCAAATATGGACTACTGTATGGTTGATGAGACATCAGAAGGAGTTAATTGCTCTGTATAGAAAGTTCAAGATTGAGAACCCCATGGCCTGAAATATGTTCAGTATGTCACATATGGACTACTGTATGGTTGAGACATCAGAAGAGTCAATTGGTCTGTATAGAAAGTTCAGGATTGAGAATGCCTTGGACTGAAATATGTTCTGCATGTCACATATGGACTACTGTATGGTTGAAGAGACATCATTAGGAATTTATTGTTCTGTATGTCACATATGGACTACTGTATGGTTGAAGAGACATCATTAGGAGTTTATTGTTCTGTATAGAATGTTCAAGATTGAGAAAATATATATTGAAATATTTGGTTTGAAATATATTCAGTATGTCAAATATGGACTACTGTATGGTTAATGAGACATAATAAGGAGGTAATTGGTCTGTATAGAAAGTTTGAGATTGAGAACTCCTTGGCTTGAAATATGTTCAGTATGTCGTATATAGACTAATGTATGGTTGATAAGACATCAGAAAGAGTAAATTGGTAAGAATAGAAAGTTCAAGATTGAGAACTCCTTGGCCTGAAATATGTTCCGTATGTCAAATATGGACTGCTGTATGGTTAATGAGACACCAGAAGGAGTTAATCGGTCTGTATAGAAAGTTCAAGATTGAGAACTCCTTTTCTTGACATATGTTCAGTATGTCAAATATGGACTACTGTATGGTTAATGAGACATAATAAGGAGGTAATTGGTCTGTATAGAAAGTTCAAGATTGAGAACTCCTTGGCCTGAAATATGTTCAGTATGTCAAATATGGACTACTGTATGGTTGGTGAGACATCATTAGGAGTTAATTTTTTCTGTATAGAAAGTTCAAGATTGAGAACTCCTTGGCCTGAAATATGTTCAGTATGTCAAATATGGACTACTGTATGGTTGATGAGACATAGTTAATTAGTCTGTATAGAAAGTTCAAGATTGAGAACTCCTTGGCTTGAAATATGTTCAGTATGTCAAATATGGACTACTGTATGGTTGATGAGACATCATAAGTAGTTTATTGTTCTGTATAGAATGTTCAATATTGAGAAAATATATTGAAATATTGGTTTGAAATATATTCAGTATGTCAAATATGGACTGTTGTGTTTAATGAGACACCAGAAGGAGTTAATTGGTCTGTATAGAAAGTTCAAGATTGAGGACTCCTTGGCCTGAAATATGTTCAGTATGTCAAATATGGACTACTGTATGGTTGATGAGACATCATTAGGAGTTAATTGGTCTGTATAAAAAATTCTAAATTGAGAACTCCCTGGCCTGAAATATGGTCAGCATGTCAAATATGGACAACTGTATGGTTGATGAGACATCATAAGTAGTTTATTGTTCTGTATAGAATGTTCAAGATTGAGAAAATATATATTGAAATATTGGTTTGAAATATATTCCGTATGTCAAATATGGACTGCTGTATGGTTAATGAGACACCAGAAGGAGTTAATCGGTCTGTATAGAAAGTTCAAGATTGAGAACTCCTTGGCCTGAAATATGTTCAGCATGTCAAATATGGTCCACTGTATGCTTGATAAGACATCAGAAAGAGTAAATTGGTTAGAATAGAAAGTTCAAGATTGAGAACTCCTTGGCATGAAATATGTTCAGTATGTCAAATATGGACTACTGTATGGTTGATGACACATCATTAGGAGTTAATTGGTCTGTATAGAAAGTTCAAGATTGAGAACTCCTTGGCTTGAAATATGTTCAGTATGTCAAATATGGACTACTGTATAGTTGATGAGACATAGTTAATTAGTCTGTATAGAAAGTTCAAGATTGAGAACTCCTTGGCTTGAAATATGTTCAGTATGTCAAATATGGATTACTGCATGGTTGATGAGACATCATAAGTAGTTAATTGGTCTGTATAAAAAATTATAAATTGAGAAATCCCTGGCCGGAAATATGTTCAGCATGTCAAATATGGACTACTGTATGGTTGATGAGACATCATAAGTAGTTTATTGTTCTGTATAGAATGTTCAAGATTGAGAAAATATATATTGAAATATTGGTTTGAAATATATTCCGTATGTGAAATATGGACTGCAGTATGGTTAATGAGACAACAGAAGGAGTTAATTGGTCTGTATAGAAAGTTCAAGATTGAGAACTCCTTGGCCTGAAATATGGTCAGCATGTCAAATATGGACAACTGTATGGTTGATGAGACATCATAAGTAGTTTATTGTTCTGTATAGAATGTTCAAGATTGAGAAAATATATATTGAAATATTGGTTTGAAATATATTCCGTATGTCAAATATGGACTGCTGTATGGTTAATGAGACAACAGAAGGAGTTAATTGGTCTGTATAAAAAATTATAAATTGAGAAATTCCTGGCCGGAAATATGTTCAGCATGTCAAATATGGACTACTGTATGGTTGATGAGACATCATAAGTAGTTTATTGTTCTGTATAGAATGTTCAAGATTGAGAAAATATATATTGAAATATTGGTTTGAAATATATTCCGTATGTCAAATATGGACTGCAGTATGGTTAATGAGACAACAGAAGGAGTTAATTGGTCTGTATAGAAAGTTCAAGATTGAGAACTCCTTGGCCTGAAATATGTTCAGCATGTCAAATATCGTCTACTGTATGGTTGATAAGACATCAGAAAGAGTAAATTGGTAAGAATAGAAAGTTCAAGATTGAGAACTCCTTGGCCTGAAATATGTTCAGTATGTCAAATATGGACTACTGTATGGTTGGTGAGACATCATTAGGAGTTAATTTTTTCTGAATAGAAAGTTCAGGATTGAGAACGCCTTGGACTGAAATACGTTCTGTATGTCACATATGGACTACTGTATGGTTGAAGAGACATCATAAGTAGTTTATTGTCCTGAATAGAATGTTGAAGATTGAGAAAATATATATTGAAATATTGGTTTGAAATATATTCAGTATGTCAAATATGGACTGCTGTATGGTTAATGAGACATCAGAAGGAGTTAATTTGTCTGTTTAGAAAGTTCAACTATGAGAACTCCTTTTCTTGACATATGTTCAGTATGTCAAATATGGACTACTGTATGGTTAATGAGACATAATAAGGAGGTAATTGGTCTGTATAGAAAGTTCAAGATTGAGAACTCCTTGGCCTGAAATATGTTCAGTATGTCAAATATGGACTACTGTATGGTTGGTGAGACATCATTAGGAGTTAATTTTTTCTGTATAGAAAGTTCAAGATTGAGAACTCCTTGGCCTGAAATATGTTCAGTATGTCAAATATGGACTACTGTATGGTTGATGAGACATAGTTAATTAGTCTGTATAGAAAGTTCAAGATTGAGAACTCCTTGGCTTGAAATATGTTCAGTATGTCAAATATGGACTACTGTATGGTTGATGAGACATCATAAGTAGTTTATTGTTCTGTATAGAATGTTCAATATTGAGAAAATATATTGAAATATTGGTTTGAAATATATTCAGTATGTCAAATATGGACTGTTGTGTTTAATGAGACACCAGAAGGAGTTAATTGGTCTGTATAGAAAGTTCAAGATTGAGGACTCCTTGGCCTGAAATATGTTCAGTATGTCAAATATGGACTACTGTATGGTTGATGAGAAATCATTAGGAGTTAATTGGTCTGTATAAAAAATTCTAAATTGAGAACTCCCTGGCCTGAAATATGGTCAGCATGTCAAATATGGACAACTGTATGGTTGATGAGACATCATAAGTAGTTTATTGTTCTGTATAGAATGTTCAATATTGAGAAAATATATTGAAATATTGGTTTGAAATATATTCAGTATGTCAAATATGGACTGTTGTATGTTTAATGAGACACCAGAAGGAGTTAATTGGTCTGTATAGAAAGTTCAAGATTGAGGACTCCTTGGCCTGAAATATGTTCTGTATGTCACATATGGACTACTGTATGGTCGAAGAGACATCATAAGTAGTTTATTGTTCAGTATAGAATGTTTAAGATTGAGAAAATATATATTGAAATATTGGTTTGAAATACATTCAGTATGTCAAATATGGACTGCTGTATGTTTAATGAGACACCAGAAGGAGTTAATTGGTCTGTATAGAAAGTTCAAGATTGAGAACTCCTTGGCCTGAAATATGTTCAGTATGTCAAATATGGACTACTGTATGGTTGGTGAGACATCATTAGGAGTTAATTTTTTCTGTATAGAAAGTTCAAGATTGAGAACTCCTTGGCCTGAAATATGTTCAGTATGTCAAATATGGACTACTGTATGGTTGATGAGACATAGTTAATTAGTCTGTATAGAAAGTTCAAGATTGAGAACTCCTTGGCCTGAAATATGTTCAGTATGGCAAATATGGACTACTGTATGGTTGATGAGACATCAGAAGGAGTTAATTGCTCTGTATAGAAAGTTCAAGATTGAGAACCCCATGGCCTGAAATATGTTCAGTATGTCACATATGGACTACTGTATGGTTGAGACATCAGAAGAGTCAATTGGTCTGTATAGAAAGTTCAGGATTGAGAATGCCTTGGACTGAAATATGTTCTGCATGTCACATATGGACTACTGTATGGTTGAAGAGACATCATTAGGAATTTATTGTTCTGTATGTCACATATGGACTACTGTATGGTTGAAGAGACATCATTAGGAGTTTATTGTTCTGTATAGAATGTTCAAGATTGAGAAAATATATATTGAAATATTTGGTTTGAAATATATTCAGTATGTCAAATATGGACTACTGTATGGTTAATGAGACATAATAAGGAGGTAATTGGTCTGTATAGAAAGTTTGAGATTGAGAACTCCTTGGCTTGAAATATGTTCAGTATGTCGTATATAGACTAATGTATGGTTGATAAGACATCAGAAAGAGTAAATTGGTAAGAATAGAAAGTTCAAGATTGAGAACTCCTTGGCCTGAAATATGTTCCGTATGTCAAATATGGACTGCTGTATGGTTAATGAGACACCAGAAGGAGTTAATCGGTCTGTATAGAAAGTTCAAGATTGAGAACTCCTTTTCTTGACATATGTTCAGTATGTCAAATATGGACTACTGTATGGTTAATGAGACATAATAAGGAGGTAATTGGTCTGTATAGAAAGTTCAAGATTGAGAACTCCTTGGCCTGAAATATGTTCAGTATGTCAAATATGGACTACTGTATGGTTGGTGAGACATCATTAGGAGTTAATTTTTTCTGTATAGAAAGTTCAAGATTGAGAACTCCTTGGCCTGAAATATGTTCAGTATGTCAAATATGGACTACTGTATGGTTGATGAGACATAGTTAATTAGTCTGTATAGAAAGTTCAAGATTGAGAACTCCTTGGCTTGAAATATGTTCAGTATGTCAAATATGGACTACTGTATGGTTGATGAGACATCATAAGTACTTTATTGTTCTGTATAGAATGTTCAATATTGAGAAAATATATTGAAATATTGGTTTGAAATATATTCAGTATGTCAAATATGGACTGTTGTGTTTAATGAGACACCAGAAGGAGTTAATTGGTCTGTATAGAAAGTTCAAGATTGAGGACTCCTTGGCCTGAAATATGTTCAGTATGTCAAATATGGACTACTGTATGGTTGATGAGACATCATTAGGAGTTAATTGGTCTGTATAAAAAATTCTAAATTGAGAACTCCCTGGCCTGAAATATGGTCAGCATGTCAAATATGGACAACTGTATGGTTGATGAGACATCATAAGTAGTTTATTGTTCTGTATAGAATGTTCAAGATTGAGAAAATATATATTGAAATATTGGTTTGAAATATATTCCGTATGTCAAATATGGACTGCTGTATGGTTAATGAGACACCAGAAGGAGTTAATCGGTCTGTATAGAAAGTTCAAGATTGAGAACTCCTTGGCCTGAAATATGTTCAGCATGTCAAATATGGTCCACTGTATGCTTGATAAGACATCAGAAAGAGTAAATTGGTTAGAATAGAAAGTTCAAGATTGAGAACTCCTTGGCATGAAATATGTTCAGTATGTCAAATATGGACTACTGTATGGTTGATGACACATCATTAGGAGTTAATTGGTCTGTATAGAAAGTTCAAGATTGAGAACTCCTTGGCTTGAAATATGTTCAGTATGTCAAATATGGACTACTGTATAGTTGATGAGACATAGTTAATTAGTCTGTATAGAAAGTTCAAGATTGAGAACTCCTTGGCTTGAAATATGTTCAGTATGTCAAATATGGATTACTGCATGGTTGATGAGACATCATAAGTAGTTAATTGGTCTGTATAAAAAATTATAAATTGAGAAATCCCTGGCCGGAAATATGTTCAGCATGTCAAATATGGACTACTGTATGGTTGATGAGACATCATAAGTAGTTTATTGTTCTGTATAGAATGTTCAAGATTGAGAAAATATATATTGAAATATTGGTTTGAAATATATTCCGTATGTGAAATATGGACTGCAGTATGGTTAATGAGACAACAGAAGGAGTTAATTGGTCTGTATAGAAAGTTCAAGATTGAGAACTCCTTGGCCTGAAATATGGTCAGCATGTCAAATATGGACAACTGTATGGTTGATGAGCCATCATAAGTAGTTTATTGTTCTGTATAGAATGTTCAAGATTGAGAAAATATATATTGAAATATTGGTTTGAAATATATTCCGTATGTCAAATATGGACTGCTGTATGGTTAATGAGACAACAGAAGGAGTTAATTGGTCTGTATAAAAAATTATAAATTGAGAAATTCCTGGCCGGAAATATGTTCAGCATGTCAAATATGGACTACTGTATGGTTGATGAGACATCATAAGTAGTTTATTGTTCTGTATAGAATGTTCAAGATTGAGAAAATATATATTGAAATATTGGTTTGAAATATATTCCGTATGTCAAATATGGACTGCAGTATGGTTAATGAGACAACAGAAGGAGTTAATTGGTCTGTATAGAAAGTTCAAGATTGAGAACTCCTTGGCCTGAAATATGTTCAGCATGTCAAATATCGTCTACTGTATGGTTGATAAGACATCAGAAAGAGTAAATTGGTAAGAATAGAAAGTTCAAGATTGAGAACTCCTTGGCCTGAAATATGTTCAGTATGTCAAATATGGACTACTGTATGGTTGGTGAGACATCATTAGGAGTTAATTTTTTCTGAATAGAAAGTTCAGGATTGAGAACGCCTTGGACTGAAATACGTTCTGTATGTCACATATGGACTACTGTATGGTTGAAGAGACATCATAAGTAGTTTATTGTCCTGAATAGAATGTTGAAGATTGAGAAAATATATATTGAAATATTGGTTTGAAATATATTCAGTATGTCAAATATGGACTGCTGTATGGTTAATGAGACATCAGAAGGAGTTAATTTGTCTGTTTAGAAAGTTCAACTATGAGAACTCCTTTTCTTGACATATGTTCAGTATGTCAAATATGGACTACTGTATGGTTAATGAGACATAATAAGGAGGTAATTGGTCTGTATAGAAAGTTCAAGATTGAGAACTCCTTGGCCTGAAATATGTTCAGTATGTCAAATATGGACTACTGTATGGTTGGTGAGACATCATTAGGAGTTAATTTTTTCTGTATAGAAAGTTCAAGATTGAGAACTCCTTGGCCTGAAATATGTTCAGTATGTCAAATATGGACTACTGTATGGTTGATGAGACATAGTTAATTAGTCTGTATAGAAAGTTCAAGATTGAGAACTCCTTGGCTTGAAATATGTTCAGTATGTCAAATATGGACTACTGTATGGTTGATGAGACATCATAAGTAGTTTATTGTTCTGTATAGAATGTTCAATATTGAGAAAATATATTGAAATATTGGTTTGAAATATATTCAGTATGTCAAATATGGACTGTTGTGTTTAATGAGACACCAGAAGGAGTTAATTGGTCTGTATAGAAAGTTCAAGATTGAGGACTCCTTGGCCTGAAATATGTTCAGTATGTCAAATATGGACTACTGTATGGTTGATGAGACATCATTAGTAGTTAATTGGTCTGTATAAAAAATTCTAAATTGAGAACTCCCTGGCCTGAAATATGGTCAGCATGTCAAATATGGACAACTGTATGGTTGATGAGACATCATAAGTAGTTTATTGTTCTGTATAGAATGTTCAAGATTGAGAAAATATATATTGAAATATTGGTTTGAAATATATTCCGTATGTCAAATATGGACTGCTGTATGGTTAATGAGACACCAGAAGGAGTTAATCGGTCTGTATAGAAAGTTCAAGATTGAGAACTCCTTGGCCTGAAATATGTTCAGCATGTCAAATATGGTCCACTGTATGCTTGATAAGACATCAGAAAGAGTAAATTGGTTAGAATAGAAAGTTCAAGATTGAGAACTCCTTGGCATGAAATATGTTCAGTATGTCAAATATGGACTACTGTATGGTTGATGACACATCATTAGGAGTTAATTGGTCTGTATAGAAAGTTCAAGATTGAGAACTCCTTGGCTTGAAATATGTTCAGTATGTCAAATATGGACTACTGTATAGTTGATGAGACATAGTTAATTAGTCTGTATAGAAAGTTCAAGATTGAGAACTCCTTGGCTTGAAATATGTTCAGTATGTCAAATATGGATTACTGCATGGTTGATGAGACATCATAAGTAGTTAATTGGTCTGTATAAAAAATTATAAATTGAGAAATCCCTGGCCGGAAATATGTTCAGCATGTCAAATATGGACTACTGTATGGTTGATGAGACATCATAAGTAGTTTATTGTTCTGTATAGAATGTTCAAGATTGAGAAAATATATATTGAAATATTGGTTTGAAATATATTCCGTATGTGAAATATGGACTGCAGTATGGTTAATGAGACAACAGAAGGAGTTAATTGGTCTGTATAGAAAGTTCAAGATTGAGAACTCCTTGGCCTGAAATATGTTCAGCATGTGAAATATCGTCTACTGTATGGTTGATAAGACATCAGAAAGAGTAAATTGGTAAGAATAGAAAGTTCAAGATTGAGAACTCCTTGGCCTGAAATATGTTCAGTATGTCAAATATGGACTACTGTATGGTTGGTGAGACATCATTAGGAGTTAATTTTTTCTGTATAGAAAGTTCAAGATTGAGAACTCCTTGGCCTGAAATATGTTCAGTATGTCAAATATGGACTACTGTATGGTTGATGAGACATAGTTAATTAGTCTGTATAGAAAGTTCAAGATTGAGAACTCCTTGGCTTGAAATATGTTCAGTATGTCAAATATGGACTACTGTATGGTTGATGAGACATCATAAGTAGTTTATTGTTCTGTATAGAATGTTCAATATTGAGAAAATATATTGAAATATTGGTTTGAAATATATTCAGTATGTCAAATATGGACTGTTGTGTTTAATGAGACACCAGAAGGAGTTAATTGGTCTGTATAGAAAGTTCAAGATTGAGGACTCCTTGGCCTGAAATATGTTCAGTATGTCAAATATGGACTACTGTATGGTTGATGAGACATCATTAGGAGTTAATTGGTCTGTATAAAAAATTCTAAATTGAGAACTCCCTGGCCTGAAATATGGTCAGCATGTCAAATATGGACAACTGTATGGTTGATGAGACATCATAAGTAGTTTATTGTTCTGTATAGAATGTTCAAGATTGAGAAAATATATATTGAAATATTGGTTTGAAATATATTCCGTATGTCAAATATGGACTGCTGTATGGTTAATGAGACACCAGAAGGAGTTAATCGGTCTGTATAGAAAGTTCAAGATTGAGAACTCCTTGGCCTGAAATATGTTCAGCATGTCAAATATGGTCCACTGTATGCTTGATAAGACATCAGAAAGAGTAAATTGGTTAGAATAGAAAGTTCAAGATTGAGAACTCCTTGGCATGAAATATGTTCAGTATGTCAAATATGGACTACTGTATGGTTGATGACACATCATTAGGAGTTAATTGGTCTGTATAGAAAGTTCAAGATTGAGAACTCCTTGGCTTGAAATATGTTCAGTATGTCAAATATGGACTACTGTATAGTTGATGAGACATAGTTAATTAGTCTGTATAGAAAGTTCAAGATTGAGAACTCCTTGGCTTGAAATATGTTCAGTATGTCAAATATGGATTACTGCATGGTTGATGAGACATCATAAGTAGTTAATTGGTCTGTATAAAAAATTATAAATTGAGAAATCCCTGGCCGGAAATATGTTCAGCATGTCAAATATGGACTACTGTATGGTTGATGAGACATCATAAGTAGTTTATTGTTCTGTATAGAATGTTCAAGATTGAGAAAATATATATTGAAATATTGGTTTGAAATATATTCCGTATGTGAAATATGGACTGCAGTATGGTTAATGAGACAACAGAAGGAGTTAATTGGTCTGTATAGAAAGTTCAAGATTGAGAACTCCTTGGCCTGAAATATGTTCAGCATGTGAAATATCGTCTACTGTATGGTTGATAAGACATCAGAAAGAGTAAATTGGTAAGAATAGAAAGTTCAAGATTGAGAACTCCTTGGCCTGAAATATGTTCAGTATGTCAAATATGGACTACTGTATGGTTGGTGAGACATCATTAGGAGTTAATTTTTTCTGAATAGAAAGTTCAGGATTGAGAACGCCTTGGACTGAAATATGTTCTGTATGTCACATATGGACTACTGTATGGTTGAAGAGACATCATAAGTAGTTTATTGTCCTGAATAGAATGTTGAAGATTGAGAAAATATATATTGAAATATTGGTTTGAAATATATTCAGTATGTCAAATATGGACTGCTGTATGGTTAATGAGACATCAGAAGGAGTTAATTTGTCTGTTTAGAAAGTTCAACTATGAGAACTCCTTTTCTTGACATATGTTCAGTATGTCAAATATGGACTACTGTATGGTTAATGAGACATAATAAGGAGGTAATTGGTCTGTATAGAAAGTTCAAGATTGAGAACTCCTTGGCCTGAAATATGTTCAGTATGTCAAATATGGACTACTGTATGGTTGGTGAGACATCATTAGGAGTTAATTTTTTCTGTATAGAAAGTTCAAGATTGAGAACTCCTTGGCCTGAAATATGTTCAGTATGTCAAATATGGACTACTGTATGGTTGATGAGACATAGTTAATTAGTCTGTATAGAAAGTTCAAGATTGAGAACTCCTTGGCTTGAAATATGTTCAGTATGTCAAATATGGACTACTGTATGGTTGATGAGACATCATAAGTAGTTTATTGTTCTGTATAGAATGTTCAATATTGAGAAAATATATTGAAATATTGGTTTGAAATATATTCAGTATGTCAAATATGGACTGTTGTGTTTAATGAGACACCAGAAGGAGTTAATTGGTCTGTATAGAAAGTTCAAGATTGAGGACTCCTTGGCCTGAAATATGTTCAGTATGTCAAATATGGACTACTGTATGGTTGATGAGACATCATTAGGAGTTAATTGGTCTGTATAAAAAATTCTAAATTGAGAACTCCCTGGCCTGAAATATGGTCAGCATGTCAAATATGGACAACTGTATGGTTGATGAGACATCATAAGTAGTTTATTGTTCTGTATAGAATGTTCAAGATTGAGAAAATATATATTGAAATATTGGTTTGAAATATATTCCGTATGTCAAATATGGACTGCTGTATGGTTAATGAGACAACAGAAGGAGTTAATTGGTCTGTATAAAAAAATATAAATTGAGAAATTCCTGGCCGGAAATATGTTCAGCATGTCAAATATGGACTACTGTATGGTTGATGAGACATCATAAGTAGTTTATTGTTCTGTATAGAATGTTCAAGATTGAGAAAATATATATTGAAATATTGGTTTGAAATATATTCCGTATGTGAAATATGGACTGCAGTATGGTTAATGAGACAACAGAAGGAGTTAATTGGTCTGTATAGAAAGTTCAAGATTGAGAACTCCTTGGCCTGAAATATGTTCAGCATGTGAAATATCGTCTACTGTATGGTTGATAAGACATCAGAAAGAGTAAATTGGTAAGAATAGAAAGTTCAAGATTGAGAACTCCTTGGCCTGAAATATGTTCAGTATGTCAAATATGGACTACTGTATGGTTGGTGAGACATCATTAGGAGTTAATTTTTTCTGAATAGAAAGTTCAGGATTGAGAACGCCTTGGACTGAAATATGTTCTGTATGTCACATATGGACTACTGTATGGTTGAAGAGACATCATAAGTAGTTTATTGTCCTGAATAGAATGTTGAAGATTGAGAAAATATATATTGAAATATTGGTTTGAAATATATTCAGTATGTCAAATATGGACTGCTGTATGGTTAATGAGACATCAGAAGGAGTTAATTTGTCTGTTTAGAAAGTTCAACTATGAGAACTCCTTTTCTTGACATATGTTCAGTATGTCAAATATGGACTACTGTATGGTTAATGAGACATAATAAGGAGGTAATTGGTCTGTATAGAAAGTTCAAGATTGAGAACTCCTTGGCCTGAAATATGTTCAGTATGTCAAATATGGACTACTGTATGGTTGGTGAGACATCATTAGGAGTTAATTTTTTCTGTATAGAAAGTTCAAGATTGAGAACTCCTTGGCCTGAAATATGTTCAGTATGTCAAATATGGACTACTGTATGGTTGATGAGACATAGTTAATTAGTCTGTATAGAAAGTTCAAGATTGAGAACTCCTTGGCTTGAAATATGTTCAGTATGTCAAATATGGACTACTGTATGGTTGATGAGACATCATAAGTAGTTTATTGTTCTGTATAGAATGTTCAGTATTGAGAAAATATATTGAAATATTGGTTTGAAATATATTCAGTATGTCAAATATGGACTGTTGTGTTTAATGAGACACCAGAAGGAGTTAATTGGTCTGTATAGAAAGTTCAAGATTGAGGACTCCTTGGCCTGAAATATGTTCAGTATGTCAAATATGGACTACTGTATGGTTGATGAGACATCATTAGGAGTTAATTGGTCTGTATAAAAAATTCTAAATTGAGAACTCCCTGGCCTGAAATATGGTCAGCATGTCAAATATGGACAACTGTATGGTTGATGAGACATCATAAGTAGTTTATTGTTCTGTATAGAATGTTCAAGATTGAGAAAATATATATTGAAATATTGGTTTGAAATATATTCCGTATGTCAAATATGGACTGCTGTATGGTTAATGAGACAACAGAAGGAGTTAATTGGTCTGTATAAAAAATTATAAATTGAGAAATTCCTGGCCGGAAATATGTTCAGCATGTCAAATATGGACTACTGTATGGTTGATGAGACATCATAAGTAGTTTATTGTTCTGTATAGAATGTTCAAGATTGAGAAAATATATATTGAAATATTGGTTTGAAATATATTCCGTATGTCAAATATGGACTGCAGTATGGTTAATGAGACAACAGAAGGAGTTAATTGGTCTGTATAGAAAGTTCAAGATTGAGAACTCCTTGGCCTGAAATATGTTCAGCATGTCAAATATCGTCTACTGTATGGTTGATAAGACATCAGAAAGAGTAAATTGGTAAGAATAGAAAGTTCAAGATTGAGAACTCCTTGGCCTGAAATATGTTCAGTATGTCAAATATGGACTACTGTATGGTTGGTGAGACATCATTAGGAGTTAATTTTTTCTGAATAGAAAGTTCAGGATTGAGAACGCCTTGGACTGAAATATGTTCTGTATGTCACATATGGACTACTGTATGGTTGAAGAGACATCATAAGTAGTTTATTGTCCTGAATAGAATGTTGAAGATTGAGAAAATATATATTGAAATATTGGTTTGAAATATATTCAGTATGTCAAATATGGACTGCTGTATGGTTAATGAGACATCAGAAGGAGTTAATTTGTCTGTTTAGAAAGTTCAACTATGAGAACTCCTTTTCTTGACATATGTTCAGTATGTCAAATATGGACTACTGTATGGTTAATGAGACATAATAAGGAGGTAATTGGTCTGTATAGAAAGTTCAAGATTGAGAACTCCTTGGCCTGAAATATGTTCAGTATGTCAAATATGGACTACTGTATGGTTGGTGAGACATCATTAGGAGTTAATTTTTTCTGTATAGAAAGTTCAAGATTGAGAACTCCTTGGCCTGAAATATGTTCAGTATGTCAAATATGGACTACTGTATGGTTGATGAGACATAGTTAATTAGTCTGTATAGAAAGTTCAAGATTGAGAACTCCTTGGCTTGAAATATGTTCAGTATGTCAAATATGGACTACTGTATGGTTGATGAGACATCATAAGTAGTTTATTGTTCTGTATAGAATGTTCAATATTGAAAAAATATATTGAAATATTGGTTTGAAATATATTCAGTATGTCAAATATGGACTGTTGTGTTTAATGAGACACCAGAAGGAGTTAATTGGTCTGTATAGAAAGTTCAAGATTGAGGACTCCTTGGCCTGAAATATGTTCAGTATGTCAAATATGGACTACTGTATGGTTGATGAGACATCATTAGGAGTTAATTGGTCTGTATAAAAAATTCTAAATTGAGAACTCCCTGGCCTAAAATATGGTCAGCATGTCAAATATGGACAACTGTATGGTTGATGAGACATCATAAGTAGTTTATTGTTCTGTATAGAATGTTCAAGATTGAGAAAATATATATTGAAATATTGGTTTGAAATATATTCCGTATGTCAAATATGGACTGCTGTATGGTTAATGAGACAACAGAAGGAGTTAATTGGTCTGTATAAAAAATTATAAATTGAGAAATTCCTGGCCGGAAATATGTTCAGCATGTCAAATATGGACTACTGTATGGTTGATGAGACATCATAAGTAGTTTATTGTTCTGTATAGAATGTTCAAGATTGAGAAAATATATATTGAAATATTGGTTTGAAATATATTCCGTATGTCAAATATGGACTGCAGTATGGTTAATGAGACACCAGAAGGAGTTAATCGGTCTGTATAGAAAGTTCAAGATTGAGAACTCCTTGGCATGAAATATGTTCAGTTTGTCAAATATGGACTACTGTATGGTTGATGACACATCATTAGGAGTTAATTGGTCTGTATAGAAAGTTCAAGATTGAGAACTCCTTGGCTTGAAATATGTTCAGTATGTCAAATATGGACTACTGTATAGTTGATGAGACATAGTTAATTAGTCTGTATAGAAAGTTCAAGATTGAGAACTCCTTGGCTTGAAATATGTTCAGTATGTCAAATATGGATTACTGCATGGTTGATGAGACATCATAAGTAGTTAATTGGTCTGTATAAAAAATTATAAATTGAGAAATCCCTGGCCGGAAATATGTTCAGCATGTCAAATATGGACTACTGTATGGTTGATGAGACATCATAAGTAGTTTATTGTTCTGTATAGAATGTTCAAGATTGAGAAAATATATATTGAAATATTGGTTTGAAATATATTCCGTATGTCAAATATGGACTGCTGTATGGTTAATGAGACACCAGAAGGAGTTAATCGGTCTGTATAGAAAGTTCAAGATTGAGAACTTCTTGGCCTGAAATATGTTCAGCATGTCAAATATGGTCTACTGTATGGTTGATAAGACATCAGAAAGAGTAAATTGGTAAGAATAGAAAGTTCAAGATTGAGAACTCCTTGGCATGAAATATGTTCAGTATGTCAAATATGGACTACTGTACGGTCGATGAGACATCATTAGGAGTTAATTAGTCTGTATAGAAAGTTCAAGATTGAGAACTCCTTGGCCTGAAATATGTTCAGCATGTCAAATATGGACTACTGTATGGTTGATGACACATCATTAGGAGTTAATTGGTCTGTATAGAAAGTTCAAGATTGAGAACTCCTTGGCTTGAAATATGTTCAGTATGTCAAATATGGACTACTGTATAGTTGATGAGACATAGTTAATTAGTCTGTATAGAAAGTTCAAGATTGAGAACTCCTTGGCTTGAAATATGTTCAGTATGTCAAATATGGATTACTGTATGGTTGATGAGACATAATAAGTAGTTTATTGTTCTGTATAGAATGTTCAAGATTGAGAAAATATATATTGAAATATTGGTTTGAAATATATTCCGTATGTCAAATATGGACTGCAGTATGGTTAATGAGACAACAGAAGGAGTTAATTGGTCTGTATAGAAAGTTCAAGATTGAGAACTCCTTGGCCTGAAATATGTTCAGCATGTCAAATATCGTCTACTGTATGGTTGATAAGACATCAGAAAGAGTAAATTGGTAAGAATAGAAAGTTCAAGATTGAGAACTCCTTGGCCTGAAATATGTTCAGTATGTCAAATATGGACTACTGTATGGTTGGTGAGACATCATTAGGAGTTAATTTTTTCTGAATAGAAAGTTCAGGATTGAGAACGCCTTGGACTGAAATATGTTCTGTATGTCACATATGGACTACTGTATGGTTGAAGAGACATCATAAGTAGTTTATTGTCCTGAATAGAATGTTGAAGATTGAGAAAATATATATTGAAATATTGGTTTGAAATATATTCAGTATGTCAAATATGGACTGCTGTATGGTTAATGAGACATCAGAAGGAGTTAATTTGTCTGTTTAGAAAGTTCAACTATGAGAATTCCTTTTCTTGACATATGTTCAGTATGTCAAATATGGACTACTGTATGGTTAATGAGACATAATAAGGAGGTAATTGGTCTGTATAGAAAGTTCAAGATTGAGAACTCCTTGGCCTGAAATATGTTCAGTATGTCAAATATGGACTACTGTATGGTTGATGAGACATAGTTAATTAGTCTGTATAGAAAGTTCAAGATTGAGAACTCCTTGGCTTGAAATATGTTCAGTATGTCAAATATGGACTACTGTATGGTTGATGAGACATCATAAGTAGTTTATTGCTCTGTATAGAATGTTCAATATTGAGAAAATATATTGAAATATTGGTTTGAAATATATTCAGTATGTCAAATATGGACTGTTGTGTTTAATGAGACACCAGAAGGAGTTAATTGGTCTGTATAGAAAGTTCAAGATTGAGGACTCCTTGGCCTGAAATATGTTCAGTATGTCAAATATGGACTACTGTATGGTTGATGAGACATCATTAGGAGTTAATTGGTCTGTATAAAAAATTCTAAATTGAGAACTCCCTGGCCTGAAATATGGTCAGCATGTCAAATATGGACAACTGTATGGTTGATGAGACATCATAAGTAGTTTATTGTTCTGTATAGAATGTTCAAGATTGAGAAAATATATATTGAAATATTGGTTTGAAATATATTCCGTATGTCAAATATGGACTGCTGTATGGTTAATGAGACAACAGAAGGAGTTAATTGGTCTGTATAAAAAATTATAAATTGAGAAATTCCTGGCCGGAAATATGTTCAGCATGTCAAATATGGACTACTGTATGGTTGATGAGACATCATAAGTAGTTTATTGTTCTGTATAGAATGTTCAAGATTGAGAAAATATATATTGAAATATTGGTTTGAAATATATTCCGTATGTCAAATATGGACTGCAGTATGGTTAATGAGACAACAGAAGGAGTTAATTGGTCTGTATAGAAAGTTCAAGATTGAGAACTCCTTGGCCTGAAATATGTTCAGCATGTCAAATATCGTCTACTGTATGGTTGATAAGACATCAGAAAGAGTAAATTGGTAAGAATAGAAAGTTCAAGATTGAGAACTCCTTGGCCTGAAATATGTTCAGTATGTCAAATATGGACTACTGTATGGTTGGTGAGACATCATTAGGAGTTAATTTTTTCTGAATAGAAAGTTCAGGATTGAGAACGCCTTGGACTGAAATATGTTCTGTATGTCACATATGGACTACTGTATGGTTGAAGAGACATCATAAGTAGTTTATTGTCCTGAATAGAATGTTGAAGATTGAGAAAATATATATTGAAATATTGGTTTGAAATATATTCAGTATGTCAAATATGGACTGCTGTATGGTTAATGAGACATCAGAAGGAGTTAATTTGTCTGTTTAGAAAGTTCAACTATGAGAACTCCTTTTCTTGACATATGTTCAGTATGTCAAATATGGACTACTGTATGGTTAATGAGACATAATAAGGAGGTAATTGGTCTGTATAGAAAGTTCAAGATTGAGAACTCCTTGGCCTGAAATATGTTCAGTATGTCAAATATGGACTACTGTATGGTTGGTGAGACATCATTAGGAGTTAATTTTTTCTGTATAGAAAGTTCAAGATTGAGAACTCCTTGGCCTGAAATATGTTCAGTATGTCAAATATGGACTACTGTATGGTTGATGAGACATAGTTAATTAGTCTGTATAGAAAGTTCAAGATTGAGAACTCCTTGGCTTGAAATATGTTCAGTATGTCAAATATGGACTACTGTATGGTTGATGAGACATCATAAGTAGTTTATTGTTCTGTATAGAATGTTCAATATTGAAAAAATATATTGAAATATTGGTTTGAAATATATTCAGTATGTCAAATATGGACTGTTGTGTTTAATGAGACACCAGAAGGAGTTAATTGGTCTGTATAGAAAGTTCAAGATTGAGGACTCCTTGGCCTGAAATATGTTCAGTATGTCAAATATGGACTACTGTATGGTTGATGAGACATCATTAGGAGTTAATTGGTCTGTATAAAAAATTCTAAATTGAGAACTCCCTGGCCTGAAATATGGTCAGCATGTCAAATATGGACAACTGTATGGTTGATGAGACATCATAAGTAGTTTATTGTTCTGTATAGAATGTTCAAGATTGAGAAAATATATATTGAAATATTGGTTTGAAATATATTCCGTATGTCAAATATGGACTGCTGTATGGTTAATGAGACACCAGAAGGAGTTAATCGGTCTGTATAGAAAGTTCAAGATTGAGAACTCCTTGGCCTGAAATATGTTCAGCATGTCAAATATGGTCCACTGTATGCTTGATAAGACATCAGAAAGAGTAAATTGGTAAGAATAGAAAGTTCAAGATTGAGAACTCCTTGGCATGAAATATGTTCAGTATGTCAAATATGGACTACTGTATGGTTGATGACACATCATTAGGAGTTAATTGGTCTGTATAGAAAGTTCAAGATTGAGAACTCCTTGGCTTGAAATATGTTCAGTATGTCAAATATGGACTACTGTATAGTTGATGAGACATAGTTAATTAGTCTGTATAGAAAGTTCAAGATTGAGAACTCCTTGGCTTGAAATATGTTCAGTATGTCAAATATGGATTACTGCATGGTTGATGAGACATCATAAGTAGTTAATTGGTCTGTATAAAAAATTATAAATTGAGAAATCCCTGGCCGGAAATATGTTCAGCATGTCAAATATGGACTACTGTATGGTTGATGAGACATCATAAGTAGTTTATTGTTCTGTATAGAATGTTCAAGATTGAGAAAATATATATTGAAATATTGGTTTGAAATATATTCCGTATGTGAAATATGGACTGCAGTATGGTTAATGAGACAACAGAAGGAGTTAATTGGTCTGTATAGAAAGTTCAAGATTGAGAACTCCTTGGCCTGAAATATGTTCAGCATGTCAAATATGGACTACTGTATGGTTGGTGAGACATCATTAGGAGTTAATTTTTTCTGAATAGAAAGTTCAGGATTGAGAACGCCTTGGACTGAAATATGTTCTGTATGTCACATATGGACTACTGTATGGTTGAAGAGACATCATAAGTAGTTTATTGTCCTGAATAGAATGTTGAAGATTGAGAAAATATATATTGAAATATTGGTTTGAAATATATTCAGTATGTCAAATATGGACTGCTGTATGGTTAATGAGACATCAGAAGGAGTTAATTTGTCTGTTTAGAAAGTTCAACTATGAGAACTCCTTTTCTTGACATATGTTCAGTATGTCAAATATGGACTACTGTATGGTTAATGAGACATAATAAGGAGGTAATTGGTCTGTATAGAAAGTTCAAGATTGAGAACTCCTTGGCCTGAAATATGTTCAGTATGTCAAATATGGACTACTGTATGGTTGGTGAGACATCATTAGGAGTTAATTTTTTCTGTATAGAAAGTTCAAGATTGAGAACTCCTTGGCCTGAAATATGTTCAGTATGTCAAATATGGACTACTGTATGGTTGATGAGACATAGTTAATTAGTCTGTATAGAAAGTTCAAGATTGAGAACTCCTTGGCTTGAAATATGTTCAGTATGTCAAATATGGACTACTGTATGGTTGATGAGACATCATAAGTAGTTTATTGTTCTGTATAGAATGTTCAATATTGAGAAAATATATTGAAATATTGGTTTGAAATATATTCAGTATGTCAAATATGGACTGTTGTGTTTAATGAGACACCAGAAGGAGTTAATTGGTCTGTATAGAAAGTTCAAGATTGAGGACTCCTTGGCCTGAAATATGGTCAGCATGTCAAATATGGACAACTGTACGGTTGATGAGACATCATAAGTAGTTTATTGTTCTGTATAGAATGTTCAAGATTGAGAAAATATATATTGAAATATTGGTTTGAAATATATTCCGTATGTCAAATATGGACTGCTGTATGGTTAATGAGACAACAGAAGGAGTTAATTGGTCTGTATAAAAAATTATAAATTGAGAAATTCCTGGCCGGAAATATGTTCAGCATGTCAAATATGGACTACTGTATGGTTGATGAGACATCATAAGTAGTTTATTGTTCTGTATAGAATGTTCAAGATTGAGAAAATATATATTGAAATATTGGTTTGAAATATATTCCGTATGTCAAATATGGACTGCTGTATGGTTAATGAGACACCAGAAGGAGTTAATCGGTCTGTATAGAAAGTTCAAGATTGAGAACTCCTTGGCCTGAAATATGTTCAGCATGTCAAATATGGTCCACTGTATGCTTGATAAGACATCAGAAAGAGTAAATTGGTAAGAATAGAAAGTTCAAGATTGAGAACTCCTTGGCATGAAATATGTTCAGTTTGTCAAATATGGACTACTGTATGGTTGATGACACATCATTAGGAGTTAATTGGTCTGTATAGAAAGTTCAAGATTGAGAACTCCTTGGCTTGAAATATGTTCAGTATGTCAAATATGGACTACTGTATAGTTGATGAGACATAGTTAATTAGTCTGTATAGAAAGTTCAAGATTGAGAACTCCTTGGCTTGAAATATGTTCAGTATGTCAAATATGGATTACTGCATGGTTGATGAGACATCATAAGTAGTTAATTGGTCTGTATAAAAAATTATAAATTGAGAAATCCCTGGCCGGAAATATGTTCAGCATGTCAAATATGGACTACTGTATGGTTGATGAGACATCATAAGTAGTTTATTGTTCTGTATAGAATGTTCAAGATTGAGAAAATATATATTGAAATATTGGTTTGAAATATATTCCGTATGTCAAATATGGACTGCTGTATGGTTAATGAGACACCAGAAGGAGTTAATCGGTCTGTATAGAAAGTTCAAGATTGAGAACTCCTTGGCCTGAAATATGTTCAGCATGTCAAATATGGTCTACTGTATGGTTGATAAGACATCAGAAAGAGTAAATTGGTAAGAATAGAAAGTTCAAGATTGAGAACTCCTTGGCATGAAATATGTTCAGTATGTCAAATATGGACTACTGTACGGTCGATGAGACATCATTAGGAGTTAATTAGTCTGTATAGAAAGTTCAAGATTGAGAACTCCTTGGCCTGAAATATGTTCAGCATGTCAAATATGGACTACTGTATGGTTGATGACACATCATTAGGAGTTAATTGGTCTGTATAGAAAGTTCAAGATTGAGAACTCCTTGGCTTGAAATATGTTCAGTATGTCAAATATGGACTACTGTATAGTTGATGAGACATAGTTAATTAGTCTGTATAGAAAGTTCAAGATTGAGAACTCCTTGGCTTGAAATATGTTCAGTATGTCAAATATGGACTACTGTATGGTTGATGAGACATCATAAGTAGTTTATTGCTCTGTATAGAATGTTCAATATTGAGAAAATATATTGAAATATTGGTTTGAAATATATTCAGTATGTCAAATATGGACTGTTGTGTTTAATGAGACACCAGAAGGAGTTAATTGGTCTGTATAGAAAGTTCAAGATTGAGGACTCCTTGGCCTGAAATATGTTCAGTATGTCAAATATGGACTACTGTATGGTTGATGAGACATCATTAGGAGTTAATTGGTCTGTATAAAAAATTCTAAATTGAGAACTCCCTGGCCTGAAATATGGTCAGCATGTCAAATATGGACAACTGTATGGTTGATGAGACATCATAAGTAGTTTATTGTTCTGTATAGAATGTTCAAGATTGAGAAAATATATATTGAAATATTGGTTTGAAATATATTCCGTATGTCAAATATGGACTGCTGTATGGTTAATGAGACAACAGAAGGAGTTAATTGGTCTGTATAAAAAATTATAAATTGAGAAATTCCTGGCCGGAAATATGTTCAGCATGTCAAATATGGACTACTGTATGGTTGATGAGACATCATAAGTAGTTTATTGTTCTGTATAGAATGTTCAAGATTGAGAAAATATATATTGAAATATTGGTTTGAAATATATTCCGTATGTCAAATATGGACTGCAGTATGGTTAATGAGACAACAGAAGGAGTTAATTGGTCTGTATAGAAAGTTCAAGATTGAGAACTCCTTGGCCTGAAATATGTTCAGCATGTCAAATATCGTCTACTGTATGGTTGATAAGACATCAGAAAGAGTAAATTGGTAAGAATAGAAAGTTCAAGATTGAGAACTCCTTGGCCTGAAATATGTTCAGTATGTCAAATATGGACTACTGTATGGTTGGTGAGACATCATTAGGAGTTAATTTTTTCTGAATAGAAAGTTCAGGATTGAGAACGCCTTGGACTGAAATATGTTCTGTATGTCACATATGGACTACTGTATGGTTGAAGAGACATCATAAGTAGTTTATTGTCCTGAATAGAATGTTGAAGATTGAGAAAATATATATTGAAATATTGGTTTGAAATATATTCAGTATGTCAAATATGGACTGCTGTATGGTTAATGAGACATCAGAAGGAGTTAATTTGTCTGTTTAGAAAGTTCAACTATGAGAACTCCTTTTCTTGACATATGTTCAGTATGTCAAATATGGACTACTGTATGGTTAATGAGACATAATAAGGAGGTAATTGGTCTGTATAGAAAGTTCAAGATTGAGAACTCCTTGGCCTGAAATATGTTCAGTATGTCAAATATGGACTACTGTATGGTTGGTGAGACATCATTAGGAGTTAATTTTTTCTGTATAGAAAGTTCAAGATTGAGAACTCCTTGGCCTGAAATATGTTCAGTATGTCAAATATGGACTACTGTATGGTTGATGAGACATAGTTAATTAGTCTGTATAGAAAGTTCAAGATTGAGAACTCCTTGGCTTGAAATATGTTCAGTATGTCAAATATGGACTACTGTATGGTTGATGAGACATCATAAGTAGTTTATTGTTCTGTATAGAATGTTCAATATTGAAAAAATATATTGAAATATTGGTTTGAAATATATTCAGTATGTCAAATATGGACTGTTGTGTTTAATGAGACACCAGAAGGAGTTAATTGGTCTGTATAGAAAGTTCAAGATTGAGGACTCCTTGGCCTGAAATATGTTCAGTATGTCAAATATGGACTACTGTATGGTTGATGAGACATCATTAGGAGTTAATTGGTCTGTATAAAAAATTCTAAATTGAGAACTCCCTGGCCTGAAATATGGTCAGCATGTCAAATATGGACAACTGTATGGTTGATGAGACATCATAAGTAGTTTATTGTTCTGTATAGAATGTTCAAGATTGAGAAAATATATATTGAAATATTGGTTTGAAATATATTCCGTATGTCAAATATGGACTGCTGTATGGTTAATGAGACACCAGAAGGAGTTAATCGGTCTGTATAGAAAGTTCAAGATTGAGAACTCCTTGGCCTGAAATATGTTCAGCATGTCAAATATGGTCCACTGTATGCTTGATAAGACATCAGAAAGAGTAAATTGGTAAGAATAGAAAGTTCAAGATTGAGAACTCCTTGGCATGAAATATGTTCAGTATGTCAAATATGGACTACTGTATGGTTGATGACACATCATTAGGAGTTAATTGGTCTGTATAGAAAGTTCAAGATTGAGAACTCCTTGGCTTGAAATATGTTCAGTATGTCAAATATGGACTACTGTATAGTTGATGAGACATAGTTAATTAGTCTGTATAGAAAGTTCAAGATTGAGAACTCCTTGGCTTGAAATATGTTCAGTATGTCAAATATGGATTACTGCATGGTTGATGAGACATCATAAGTAGTTAATTGGTCTGTATAAAAAATTATAAATTGAGAAATCCCTGGCCGGAAATATGTTCAGCATGTCAAATATGGACTACTGTATGGTTGATGAGACATCATAAGTAGTTTATTGTTCTGTATAGAATGTTCAAGATTGAGAAAATATATATTGAAATATTGGTTTGAAATATATTCCGTATGTGAAATATGGACTGCAGTATGGTTAATGAGACAACAGAAGGAGTTAATTGGTCTGTATAGAAAGTTCAAGATTGAGAACTCCTTGGCCTGAAATATGTTCAGCATGTCAAATATGGACTACTGTATGGTTGGTGAGACATCATTAGGAGTTAATTTTTTCTGAATAGAAAGTTCAGGATTGAGAACGCCTTGGACTGAAATATGTTCTGTATGTCACATATGGACTACTGTATGGTTGAAGAGACATCATAAGTAGTTTATTGTCCTGAATAGAATGTTGAAGATTGAGAAAATATATATTGAAATATTGGTTTGAAATATATTCAGTATGTCAAATATGGACTGCTGTATGGTTAATGAGACATCAGAAGGAGTTAATTTGTCTGTTTAGAAAGTTCAACTATGAGAACTCCTTTTCTTGACATATGTTCAGTATGTCAAATATGGACTACTGTATGGTTAATGAGACATAATAAGGAGGTAATTGGTCTGTATAGAAAGTTCAAGATTGAGAACTCCTTGGCCTGAAATATGTTCAGTATGTCAAATATGGACTACTGTATGGTTGGTGAGACATCATTAGGAGTTAATTTTTTCTGTATAGAAAGTTCAAGATTGAGAACTCCTTGGCCTGAAATATGTTCAGTATGTCAAATATGGACTACTGTATGGTTGATGAGACATAGTTAATTAGTCTGTATAGAAAGTTCAAGATTGAGAACTCCTTGGCTTGAAATATGTTCAGTATGTCAAATATGGACTACTGTATGGTTGATGAGACATCATAAGTAGTTTATTGTTCTGTATAGAATGTTCAATATTGAGAAAATATATTGAAATATTGGTTTGAAATATATTCAGTATGTCAAATATGGACTGTTGTGTTTAATGAGACACCAGAAGGAGTTAATTGGTCTGTATAGAAAGTTCAAGATTGAGGACTCCTTGGCCTGAAATATGGTCAGCATGTCAAATATGGACAACTGTACGGTTGATGAGACATCATAAGTAGTTTATTGTTCTGTATAGAATGTTCAAGATTGAGAAAATATATATTGAAATATTGGTTTGAAATATATTCCGTATGTCAAATATGGACTGCTGTATGGTTAATGAGACAACAGAAGGAGTTAATTGGTCTGTATAAAAAATTATAAATTGAGAAATTCCTGGCCGGAAATATGTTCAGCATGTCAAATATGGACTACTGTATGGTTGATGAGACATCATAAGTAGTTTATTGTTCTGTATAGAATGTTCAAGATTGAGAAAATATATATTGAAATATTGGTTTGAAATATATTCCGTATGTCAAATATGGACTGCTGTATGGTTAATGAGACACCAGAAGGAGTTAATCGGTCTGTATAGAAAGTTCAAGATTGAGAACTCCTTGGCCTGAAATATGTTCAGCATGTCAAATATGGTCCACTGTATGCTTGATAAGACATCAGAAAGAGTAAATTGGTAAGAATAGAAAGTTCAAGATTGAGAACTCCTTGGCATGAAATATGTTCAGTTTGTCAAATATGGACTACTGTATGGTTGATGACACATCATTAGGAGTTAATTGGTCTGTATAGAAAGTTCAAGATTGAGAACTCCTTGGCTTGAAATATGTTCAGTATGTCAAATATGGACTACTGTATAGTTGATGAGACATAGTTAATTAGTCTGTATAGAAAGTTCAAGATTGAGAACTCCTTGGCTTGAAATATGTTCAGTATGTCAAATATGGATTACTGCATGGTTGATGAGACATCATAAGTAGTTAATTGGTCTGTATAAAAAATTATAAATTGAGAAATCCCTGGCCGGAAATATGTTCAGCATGTCAAATATGGACTACTGTATGGTTGATGAGACATCATAAGTAGTTTATTGTTCTGTATAGAATGTTCAAGATTGAGAAAATATATATTGAAATATTGGTTTGAAATATATTCCGTATGTCAAATATGGACTGCTGTATGGTTAATGAGACACCAGAAGGAGTTAATCGGTCTGTATAGAAAGTTCAAGATTGAGAACTCCTTGGCCTGAAATATGTTCAGCATGTCAAATATGGTCTACTGTATGGTTGATAAGACATCAGAAAGAGTAAATTGGTAAGAATAGAAAGTTCAAGATTGAGAACTCCTTGGCATGAAATATGTTCAGTATGTCAAATATGGACTACTGTACGGTCGATGAGACATCATTAGGAGTTAATTAGTCTGTATAGAAAGTTCAAGATTGAGAACTCCTTGGCCTGAAATATGTTCAGCATGTCAAATATGGACTACTGTATGGTTGATGACACATCATTAGGAGTTAATTGGTCTGTATAGAAAGTTCAAGATTGAGAACTCCTTGGCTTGAAATATGTTCAGTATGTCAAATATGGACTACTGTATAGTTGATGAGACATAGTTAATTAGTCTGTATAGAAAGTTCAAGATTGAGAACTCCTTGGCTTGAAATATGTTCAGTATGTCAAATATGGATTACTGTATGGTTGATGAGACATAATAAGTAGTTTATTGTTCTGTATAGAATGTTCAAGATTGAGAAAATATATATTGAAATATTGGTTTGAAATATATTCCGTATGTGAAATATGGACTGCAGTATGGTTAATGAGACAACAGAAGGAGTTAATTGGTCTGTATAGAAAGTTCAAGATTGAGAACTCCTTGGCCTGAAATATGTTCAGCATGTCAAATATCGTCTACTGTATGGTTGATAAGACATCAGAAAGAGTAAATTGGTAAGAATAGAAAGTTCAAGATTGAGAACTCCTTGGCCTGAAATATGTTCAGTATGTCAAATATGGACTACTGTATGGTTGGTGAGACATCATTAGGAGTTAATTTTTTCTGAATAGAAAGTTCAGGATTGAGAACGCCTTGGACTGAAATATGTTCTGTATGTCACATATGGACTACTGTATGGTTGAAGAGACATCATAAGTAGTTTATTGTCCTGAATAGAATGTTGAAGATTGAGAAAATATATATTGAAATATTGGTTTGAAATATATTCAGTATGTCAAATATGGACTGCTGTATGGTTAATGAGACATCAGAAGGAGTTAATTTGTCTGTTTAGAAAGTTCAACTATGAGAACTCCTTTTCTTGACATATGTTCAGTATGTCAAATATGGACTACTGTATGGTTAATGAGACATAATAAGGAGGTAATTGGTCTGTATAGAAAGTTCAAGATTGAGAACTCCTTGGCCTGAAATATGTTCAGTATGTCAAATATGGACTACTGTATGGTTGATGAGACATAGTTAATTAGTCTGTATAGAAAGTTCAAGATTGAGAACTCCTTGGCTTGAAATATGTTCAGTATGTCAAATATGGACTACTGTATGGTTGATGAGACATCATAAGTAGTTTATTGCTCTGTATAGAATGTTCAATATTGAGAAAATATATTGAAATATTGGTTTGAAATATATTCAGTATGTCAAATATGGACTGTTGTGTTTAATGAGACACCAGAAGGAGTTAATTGGTCTGTATAGAAAGTTCAAGATTGAGGACTCCTTGGCCTGAAATATGTTCAGTATGTCAAATATGGACTACTGTATGGTTGATGAGACATCATTAGGAGTTAATTGGTCTGTATAAAAAATTCTAAATTGAGAACTCCCTGGCCTGAAATATGGTCAGCATGTCAAATATGGACAACTGTATGGTTGATGAGACATCATAAGTAGTTTATTGTTCTGTATAGAATGTTCAAGATTGAGAAAATATATATTGAAATATTGGTTTGAAATATATTCCGTATGTCAAATATGGACTGCTGTATGGTTAATGAGACAACAGAAGGAGTTAATTGGTCTGTATAAAAAATTATAAATTGAGAAATTCCTGGCCGGAAATATGTTCAGCATGTCAAATATGGACTACAGTATGGTTGATGAGACATCATAAGTAGTTTATTGTTCTGTATAGAATGTTCAAGATTGAGAAAATATATATTGAAATATTGGTTTGAAATATATTCCGTATGTCAAATATGGACTGCAGTATGGTTAATGAGACAACAGAAGGAGTTAATTGGTCTGTATAGAAAGTTCAAGATTGAGAACTCCTTGGCCTGAAATATGTTCAGCATGTCAAATATCGTCTACTGTATGGTTGATAAGACATCAGAAAGAGTAAATTGGTAAGAATAGAAAGTTCAAGATTGAGAACTCCTTGGCCTGAAATATGTTCAGTATGTCAAATATGGACTACTGTATGGTTGGTGAGACATCATTAGGAGTTAATTTTTTCTGAATAGAGGGTTCAGGATTGAGAACGCCTTGGACTGAAATATGTTCTGTATGTCACATATGGACTACTGTATGGTTGAAGAGACATCATAAGTAGTTTATTGTCCTGAATAGAATGTTGAAGATTGAGAAAATATATATTGAAATATTGGTTTGAAATATATTCAGTATGTCAAATATGGACTGCTGTATGGTTAATGAGACATCAGAAGGAGTTAATTTGTCTGTTTAGAAAGTTCAACTATGAGAACTCCTTTTCTTGACATATGTTCAGTATGTCAAATATGGACTACTGTATGGTTAATGAGACATAATAAGGAGGTAATTGGTCTGTATAGAAAGTTCAAGATTGAGAACTCCTTGGCCTGAAATATGTTCAGTATGTCAAATATGGACTACTGTATGGTTGATAAGACATCAGAAAGAGTAAATTGGTAAGAATAGAAAGTTCAAGATTGAGAACTCCTTGGCATGAAATATGTTCAGTATGTCAAATATGGACTACTGTACGGTCGATGAGACATCATTAGGAGTTAATTAGTCTGTATAGAAAGTTCAAGATTGAGAACTCCTTGGCCTGAAATATGTTCAGTATGTCAAATATGGACTACTGTATGGTTGATGACACATCATTAGGAGTTAATTGGTCTGTATAGAAAGTTCAAGATTGAGAACTCCTTGGCTTGAAATATGTTCAGTATGTCAAATATGGACTACTGTATAGTTGATGAGACATAGTTAATTAGTCTGTATAGAAAGTTCAAGATTGAGAACTCCTTGGCTTGAAATATGTTCAGTATGTCAAATATGGATTACTGTATGGTTGATGAGACATAATAAGTAGTTTATTGTTCTGTATAGAATGTTCAAGATTGAGAAAATATATATTGAAATATTGGTTTGAAATATATTCCGTATGTCAAATATGGACTGCAGTATGGTTAATGAGACAACAGAAGGAGTTAATTGGTCTGTATAAAAAATTATAAATTGAGAAATTCCTGGCCGGAAATATGTTCAGCATGTCAAATATGGACTACGGTGTGGTTGATGAGACATTATTAGGAGTTAATTTTTTCTGTATAGAAAGTTCAAGATTGAGAACTCCTTGGCCTGAAATATATTCAGTATGTCAAATATGGACTACTGTAGGGTTGATGAGACATAGTTAATTAGTCTGTATAGAAAGTTCAAGATTGAGAACTCCTTGGCTTGAAATATGTTCAGTATGTCAAATATGGACTACTGTATGGTTGATGAGACATCATAAGTAGTTTATTGTTCTGTATAGAATGTTCAATATTGAGAAAATATATTGAAATATTGGTTTGAAATATATTCAGTATGTCAAATATGGACTGTTGTGTTTAATGAGACACCAGAAGGATTTAACTGGTCTGTATAGAAAGTTCAAGATTAAGGACTCCTTGGCCTGAAATATGTTCAGTATGTCAAATATGGACTACTGTATGGTTGATGAGACATCATTAGGAGTTAATTGGTCTGTATAAAAAATTCTAAATTGAGAACTCCCTGGCCTGAAATATGTTCAGCATTTCAAATATGGACAACTGTATGCTTGATGAGACATCATAAGTAGTTTATTGTTCTGTATAGAATGTTCAAGATTGAGAAAATATATATTGAAATATTGGTTTGAAATATATTCCGTATGTCAAATATGGACTGCTGTATGGTTAATGAGACACCAGAAGGAGTTAATCGGTCTGTATAGAAAGTTCAAGATTGAGAACTCCTTGGCCTGAAATATGTTCAGCATGTCAAATATGGTCCACTGTATGGTTGATAAGACATCAGAAAGAGTAAATTGGTAAGAATAGAAAGTTCAAGATTGAGAACTCCTTGGCATGAAATATGTTCAGTATGTCAAATATGGACTACTGTATGGTTGATGACACATCATTAGGAGTTAATTGGTCTGTATAGAAAGTTCAAGATTGAGAACTCCTTGGCTTGAAATATGTTCAGTATGTCAAATATGGACTACTGTATAGTTGATGAGACATAGTTAATTAGTCTGTATAGAAAGTTCAAGATTGAGAACTCCTTGGCTTGAAATATGTTCAGTATGTCAAATATGGATTTCTGCATGGTTGATGAGACATCATAAGTAGTTAATTGGTCTGTATAAAAAATTATAAATTGAGAAATCCCTGGCCGGAAATATATTCAGCATGTCAAATATGGACTACTGTATGGTTGATGAGACATCATAAGTAGTTTATTGTTCTGTATAGAATGTTCAAGATTGAGAAAATATATATTGAAATATTGGTTTGAAATATATTCCGTATGTCAAATATGGACTGCTGTATGGTTAATAAGACACCAGAAGGAGTTAATCGGTCTGTATAGAAAGTTCAAGATTGAGAACTCCTTGGCCTGAAATATGTTCAGCATGTCAAATATGGTCTACTGTATGGTTGATAAGACATCAGAAAGAGTAAATTGGTAAGAATAGAAAGTTCAAGATTGAGAACTCCTTGGCATGAAATATGTTCAGTATGTCAAATATGGACTACTGTACAGTCGATCAGACATCATTAGGAGTTAATTAGTCTGTATAGAAAGTTCAAGATTGAGAACTCCTTGGCCTGAAATATGTTCAGTATGTCAAATATGGACTACTGTATGGTTGATGACACATCATTAGGAGTTAATTGGTCTGTATATAAAGTTCAAGATTGAGAACTCCTTGGCTTGAAATATGTTCAGTATGTCAAATATTGACTACTGTATAGTTGATGAGACATAGTTAATTAGTCTGTATAGAAAGTTCAAGATTGAGAACTCCTTGGCTTGAAATATGTTCAGTATGTCAAATATGGATTACTGTATGGTTGATGAGACATCATAAGTAGTTAATTGGTCTGTATAAAAAATTATAAATTGAGAAATCCCTGGCCGGAAATATGTTTAGCATGTCACATATGGACTACTGTATGGTTGGTGAGACATCATTAGGAGCTAATTTTTTCTGAATAGAAAGTTCAGGATTGAGAACTCCTTGGCCTGAAATTTGTTCAGTATGTCAAATATGGACTACTGTATGGTTGATGAGACATCAGAAGGAGTTAATTGGTCTGTATAAAAAATTCTAAATTGAGAACTCCCTGGCCTGAAATATCTTCAGCACTTCAAATATGGACTACTGTATAGTTGATAAGACATCAGAAAGAGCAAATTGGTAAGAATAGAAAGTTCAAGATTGAGAACTCCTTGGCCTGAAATATGTTCAGTATGTCAAATATGGACTACTGTATGGTTGATGAGACATCATTAGGAGTTAATTGGTCTGTATAAAAAATTCTAAATTGAGAACTCCCTGGCCTGAAATATGTTCAGCATGTCAAATATGGACAACTGTATGGTTGATGAGATATCATAAGTAGTTTATTGTTCTGTATAGAATGTTCAAGATTGAGAAAATATATATTGAAATATTGGTTTGAAATATATTCCGTATGTCAAATATGGACTGCTGTATGGTTAATGAGACACCAGAAGGAGTTAATTGGTCTGTATAGAAAGTTCAAGATTGAGAACTCCTTGGCCTGAAATATGTTCAGCATGTCAAATATGGTCTACTGTATGGTTGATGAGACATAGTTAATTAGTCTGTATAGAAAGTTCAAGATTGAGAACTCCTTGGCTTGAAATATGTTCAGTATGTCAAATATGGATTACTATATTGTTGATGAGACATCAGAAGGAGTGAATTGGTCTGTATAGAAAGTTCAAGAGAACGCATTGGACTGAAATATGTTCTTTATGTCACATATGGACTACTGTATGGTTGATGAGACATCATAAGTTTTTTATTGTTCTGTATAGAATGTTCAATATTGAGAAAATATATTGAAATATTGGCTTGAAATATATTCAGTATGTCAAATATGGACTACTGTATGGTTAATGAGACATAATAAGGAGGTAATTGGTCTGTATAGAAAGTTTGAGATTGAGAACTCCTTGGCTTGAAATATGTTCAGTATGTCGTATATAGACTAATGTATGGTTGATAAGACATCAGAAAGAGTAAATTGGTAAGAATAGAAAGTTCAAGATTGAGAACTCCTTGGCCTGAAATATGTTCAGTATGTCAAATATGGACTACTGTATGGTTGATGAGACATCAGAAGGAGTTAATTGGTCTGTATAAAAAATTCTAAATTGAGAACTCCCTGGCCTGAAATATCTTCAGCACTTCAAATATGGACTACTGTATAGTTGATAAGACATCAGAAAGAGCAAATTGGTAAGAATAGAAAGTTCAAGATTGAGAACTCCTTGGCCTGAAATATGTTCAGTATGTCAAATATGGACTACTGTATGGTTGATGAGACATCATTAGGAGTTAATTGGTCTGTATAAACAATTCTAAATTGAGAACTCCCTGGCCTGAAATATGTTCAGCATGTCAAATATGGACAACTGTATGGTTGATGAGATATCATAAGTAGTTTATTGTTTTGTATAGAATGTTCAAGATTGAGAAAATATATATTGAAATATTGGTTTGAAATATATTCCGTATGTCAAATATGGACTGCTGTATGGTTAATGAGACACCAGAAGGAGTTAATTGGTCTGTATAGAAAGTTCAAGATTGAGAACTCCTTGGCCTGAAATATGTTCAGCATGTCAAATATGGTCTACTGTATGGTTGATAAGACATCAGAAAAAGTAAATTGGTAAGAATAGAAAGTTCAAGATTGAGAACTCCTTGGCCTGAAATATGTTCAGTATGTCAAATATGGACTACTGTATGGTTGATGAGACATAGTTAATTAGTCTGTATAGAAAGTTCAAGATTGAGAACTCCTTGGCTTGAAATATGTTCAGTATGTCAAATATGGATTACTATATTGTTGATGAGACATCAGAAGGAGTGAATTGGTCTGTATAGAAAGTTCAAGATTGAGAACGCATTGGACTGAAATATGTTCTTTATGTCACATATGGACTACTGTATGGTTGATGAGACATCATAAGTTTTTTATTGTTCTGTATAGAATGTTCAATATTGAGAAAATATATTGAAATATTGGTTTGAAATATATTCAGTATGTCAAATATGGACTGTTGTATGTTTACTGAGACACCAGAAGGAGTTAATTGGTCTGTATAGAAAGTTCAAGATTGAGAATCCCTTGGCCTGAAATATGTTCTGTATGTCACATATGGACTACTGTATGGTCGAAGAGACATCATAAGTAGTTTATTGTTCAGTATAGAATGCTTAAGATTGAGAAAATATATATTGAAATATTGGTTTGAAATATATTAAGTATGTCAAATATGGACTGCTGTATGTTTAATGAGACACCAGAAGGAGTTAATTGGTCTGTATAGAAAGTTCAAGATTGAGAACTCCTTGGCCTGAAATATGTTCAGTATGTCAAATATGGACTACTGTATGGTTGGTGAGACATCATTAGGAGTTAATTTTTTCTGTATAGAAAGTTCAAGATTGAGAACTCCTTGGCCTGAAATATGTTCAGTATGTCAAATATGGACTACTGTATGGTTGATGAGACATAGTTAATTAGCCTGTATAGAAAGTTCAAGATTGAGAACTCCTTGGCCTGAAATATGTTCAGTATGTCAAATATGGACTACTGTATGGTTGATGAGACATAGTTAATTAGTCTGTATAGAAAGTTCAAGATTGAGAACTCCTTGGCTTGAAATATGTTTAGTATGTCAAATATGGACTACTGTATGGTTGATGAGACATCATAAGTAGTTTATTGTTCTGTATAGAATGTTCAATATTGAGAAAATATATTGAAATATTGGTATGAATTATATTCAGTTTGTCAAATATGGACTGTTGTATGTTTAATGAGACACCAGAAGGAGTTAATTAGTCTGTATAGAAAGTTCAAGATTGAGAACTCCTTGGCCTGTAATATGTTCAGTATGTCAAATATGGACTACTGTATAGTTGATGAGACATAATAGTGAGATAATTGGTCTGTATAGAAAATTCAAAATTGAGAACTCCTTGGCCTGAAATATGTTCAGTATGTCAAATATGGACTACTGTATAGTTAATCAGACATCATTAGGAGTTAATTGGTTTGTATAGGAAGTTCAAGATTGAGAACTCCTTCGCCTGAAATATGTTCAGTATGTCAAATATGGACTACTGTATGGTTAATGAGACATCATAGGGAGATAATTGGTCTGTATAGAAAATTCAACATTGAGAACTCCTTGGCCTGAAATATGTTAAGAATGTCAAACATGGACTACTGTATGATTGATGAGACATCAGAAAGAGTTAATTGGTCTGTATAGAAAGTTCAAGATTGAGAACTCCCTGGCCTGAAATATCTTCAGCACTTCAAATATGGACTACTGTATAGTTGATAAGACATCAGAAAGAGCAAATTGGTAAGAATAGAAAGTTCAAGATTGAGAACTCCTTGGCCTGAAATATGTTCAGTATGTCAAATATGGACTACTGTATGGTTGATGAGACATCATTAGGAGTTAATTGGTCTGTATAAACAATTCTAAATTGAGAACTCCCTGGCCTGAAATATGTTCAGCATGTCAAATATGGACAACTGTATGGTTGATGAGATATCATAAGTAGTTTATTGTTCTGTATAGAATGTTCAAGATTGAGAAAATATATATTGAAATATTGGTTTGAAATATATTCCGTATGTCAAATATGGACTGCTGTATGGTTAATGAGACACCAAAAGGAGTTAATTGGTCTGTATAGAAAGTTCAAGATTGAGAACTCCTTGGCCTGAAATATGTTCAGCATGTCAAATATGGTCTACTGTATGGTTGATAAGACATCAGAAAAAGTAAATTGGTAAGAATAGAAAGTTCAAGATTGAGAACTCCTTGGCCTGAAATATGTTCAGTATGTCAAATATGGACTACTGTATGGTTGATGAGACATAGTTAATTAGTCTGTATAGAAAGTTCAAGATTGAGAACTCCTTGGCTTGAAATATGTTCAGTATGTCAAATATGGATTACTATATTGTTGATGAGACATCAGAAGGAGTGAATTGGTCTGTATAGAAAGTTCAAGATTGAGAACGCATTGGACTGAAATATGTTCTTTATGTCACATATGGACTACTGTATGGTTGATGAGACATCATAAGTTTTTTATTGTTCTGTATAGAATGTTCAATATTGAGAAAATATATTGAAATATTGGTTTGAAATATATTCAGTATGTCAAATATGGACTGTTGTATGTTTACTGAGACACCAGAAGGAGTTAATTGGTCTGTATAGAAAGTTCAAGATTGAGAATCCCTTGGCCTGAAATATGTTCTGTATGTCACATATGGACTACTGTATGGTCGAAGAGACATCATAAGTAGTTTATTGTTCAGTATAGAATGCTTAAGATTGAGAAAATATATATTGAAATATTGGTTTGAAATATATTAAGTATGTCAAATATGGACTGCTGTATGTTTAATGAGACACCAGAAGGAGTTAATTGGTCTGTATAGAAAGTTCAAGATTGAGAACTCCTTGGCCTGAAATATGTTCAGTATGTCAAATATGGACTACTGTATGGTTGGTGAGACATCATTAGGAGTTAATTTTTTCTGTATAGAAAGTTCAAGATTGAGAACTCCTTGGCCTGAAATATGTTCAGTATGTCAAATATGGACTACTGTATGGTTGATGAGACATAGTTAATTAGCCTGTATAGAAAGTTCAAGATTGAGAACTCCTTGGCCTGAAATATGTTCAGTATGTCAAATATGGACTACTGTATGGTTGATGAGACATAGTTAATTAGTCTGTATAGAAAGTTCAAGATTGAGAATTCCTTGGCTTGAAATATGTTTAGTATGTCAAATATGGACTACTGTATGGTTGATGAGACATCATAAGTAGTTTATTGTTCTGTATAGAATGTTCAATATTGAGAAAATATATTGAAATATTGGTATGAAATATATTCAGTATGTCAAATATGGACTGTTGTATGTTTAATGAGACACCAGAAGGAGTTAATTAGTCTGTATAGAAAGTTCAAGATTGAGAACTCCTTGGCCTGTAATATGTTCAGTATGTCAAATATGGACTACTGTATAGTTGATGAGACATCATAGTGAGATAATTGGTTTGTATAGAAAATTCAAAATTGAGAACTCCTTGGCCTGAAATATGTTCAGTATGTCAAATATGGACTACTGTATAGTTAATCAGACATCATTAGGAGTTAATTGGTATGTATAGGAAGTTCAAGATTGAGAACTCCTTGGCCTGAAATATGTTCAGTATGTCAAATATGGACTACTGTATGGTTAATGAGACATCATAGGGAGATAATTGGTCTGTATAGAAAATTCAACATTGAGAACTCCTTGGCCTGAAATATGTTAAGAATGTCAAACATGGACTACTGTATGATTGATGAGACATCAGAAAGAGTTAATTGGTCTGTATAGAAAGTTCAAGATTGAGAACTCCTTGGCCTGAAATATGATCAGTATGTCAAATATGGACTGATGTATGATTGATGAGACATCAGAAAGAGTTAATTGGTCTGTATAGAAAATTTAAAATTGAGAACTCCTTGGCCTGTAATATGTTCAGTATGTCAAATATGGACTACTGTATAGTTGATGAGACATCATAGTGAGATAATTGGTCTGTATAGAAAATTCAAAATTGAGAACTCCTTGGCCTGAAATATGTTCAGTATGTCAAATATGGACTACTGTATAGTTAATCAGACATCATTAGGATTTAATTGGTATGTATAGATAGTTCAAGATTGAGAACTCCTTGGCCTGAAATATGTTCAGTACGTCAAATATAGACTACTGTATGGTTGATGAGACAACATAAGGAGTCAATTGGTCTGTATAAAAAATTCAAAATTGAAAACTTCTTGGCCTGAAATATGTTCAGTATGTCAAATATGGACTACTGTATGATTGATGAGACATTAGAAGCAGTTAACTGGTCTGTATAGAAAGTCCAAGAATGAGAACTCCTTGGCCTGAAATATGTTCTGTATGTCACATATGGACTACTGTATGGTCGAAGAGACATCATAAGTAGTTTATTGTTCAGTATAGAATGCTTAAGATTGAGAAAATATATATTGAAATATTGGTTTGAAATATATTCAGTATGTCAAATATGGACTGCTGTATGTTTAATGAGACACCAGAAGGAGTTAATTGGTCTGTATAGAAAGTTCAAGATTGAGAACTCCTTGGCCTGAAATATGTTCTGTATGTCACATATGGACTACTGTATGGTCGAAGAGACATCATAAGTAGTTTATTGTTCAGTATAGAATGCTTAAGATTGAGAAAATATATATTGAAATATTCGTTTGAAATATATTCAGTATGTCAAATATGGACTGCTGTATGTTTAATGAGACACCAGAAGGAGTTAATTGGTCTGTATAGAAAGTTCAAGATTGAGAACTCCTTGGCCTGAAATATGTTCAGTATGTCAAATATGGACTACTGTATGGTTGGTGAGACATCATTAGGAGTTAATTTTTTCTGTATAGAAAGTTCAAGATTGAGAACTCCTTGGCCTGAAATATGTTCAGTATGTCAAATATGGACTACTGTATGGTTGATGAGACATAGTTAATTAGCCTGTATAGAAAGTTCAAGATTGAGAACTCCTTGGCCTGAAATATGTTCAGTATGTCAAATATGGACTACTGTATGGTTGATGAGACATAGTTAATTAGTCTGTATAGAAAGTTCAAGATTGAGAACTCCTTGGCTTGAAATATGTTTAGTATGTCAAATATGGACTACTGTATGGTTGATGAGACATCATAAGTAGTTTATTGTTCTGTATAGAATGTTCAATATTGAGAAAATATATTGAAATATTGGTATGAATTATATTCAGTTTGTCAAATATGGACTGTTGTATGTTTAATGAGACACCAGAAGGAGTTAATTAGTCTGTATAGAAAGTTCAAGATTGAGAACTCCTTGGCCTGTAATATGTTCAGTATGTCAAATATGGACTACTGTATGGTTGATAAGACATCAGAAAGAGTAAATTGGTAAGAATAGAAAGTTCAAGATTGAGAACTCCTTGGCATGAAATATGTTCAGTATGTCAAATATGGACTACTGTACAGTCGATCAGACATCATTAGGAGTTAATTAGTCTGTATAGAAAGTTCAAGATTGAGAACTCCTTGGCCTGAAATATGTTCAGTATGTCAAATATGGACTACTGTATGGTTGATGACACATCATTAGGAGTTAATTGGTCTGTATATAAAGTTCAAGATTGAGAACTCCTTGGCTTGAAATATGTTCAGTATGTCAAATATTGACTACTGTATAGTTGATGAGACATAGTTAATTAGTCTGTATAGAAAGTTCAAGATTGAGAACTCCTTGGCCTGTAATATGTTCAGTATGTCAAATATGGTCTACTGTATGGTTGATAAGACATCAGAAAGAGTAAATTGGTAAGAATAGAAAGTTCAAGATTGAGAACTCCTTGGCATGAAATATGTTCAGTATGTCAAATATGGACTACTGTACAGTCGATCAGACATCATTAGGAGTTAATTAGTCTGTATAGAAAGTTCAAGATTGAGAACTCCTTGGCCTGAAATATGTTCAGTATGTCAAATATGGACTACTGTATGGTTGATGACACATCATTAGGAGTTAATTGGTCTGTATATAAAGTTCAAGATTGAGAACTCCTTGGCTTGAAATATGTTCAGTATGTCAAATATTGACTACTGTATAGTTGATGAGACATAGTTAATTAGTCTGTATAGAAAGTTCAAGATTGAGAACTCCTTGGCTTGAAATATGTTCAGTATGTCAAATATGGATTACTGTATGGTTGATGAGACATCATAAGTAGTTAATTGGTCTGTATAAAAAATTATAAATTGAGAAATCCCTGGCCGGAAATATGTTTAGCATGTCACATATGGACTACTGTATGGTTGGTGAGACATCATTAGGAGCTAATTTTTTCTGAATAGAAAGTTCAGGATTGAGAACTCCTTGGCCTGAAATTTGTTCAGTATGTCAAATATGGACTACTGTATGGTTGATGAGACATCAGAAGGAGTTAATTGGTCTGTATAAAAAATTCTAAATTGAGAACTCCCTGGCCTGAAATATCTTCAGCACTTCAAATATGGACTACTGTATAGTTGATAAGACATCAGAAAGAGCAAATTGGTAAGAATAGAAAGTTCAAGATTGAGAACTCCTTGGCCTGAAATATGTTCAGTATGTCAAATATGGACTACTGTATGGTTGATGAGACATCATTAGGAGTTAATTGGTCTGTATAAAAAATTCTAAATTGAGAACTCCCTGGCCTGAAATATGTTCAGCATGTCAAATATGGACAACTGTATGGTTGATGAGATATCATAAGTAGTTTATTGTTCTGTATAGAATGTTCAAGATTGAGAAAATATATATTGAAATATTGGTTTGAAATATATTCCGTATGTCAAATATGGACTGCTGTATGGTTAATGAGACACCAGAAGGAGTTAATTGGTCTGTATAGAAAGTTCAAGATTGAGAACTCCTTGGCCTGAAATATGTTCAGCATGTCAAATATGGTCTACTGTATGGTTGATGAGACATAGTTAATTAGTCTGTATAGAAAGTTCAAGATTGAGAACTCCTTGGCTTGAAATATGTTCAGTATGTCAAATATGGATTACTATATTGTTGATGAGACATCAGAAGGAGTGAATTGGTCTGTATAGAAAGTTCAAGAGAACGCATTGGACTGAAATATGTTCTTTATGTCACATATGGACTACTGTATGGTTGATGAGACATCATAAGTTTTTTATTGTTCTGTATAGAATGTTCAATATTGAGAAAATATATTGAAATATTGGCTTGAAATATATTCAGTATGTCAAATATGGACTACTGTATGGTTAATGAGACATAATAAGGAGGTAATTGGTCTGTATAGAAAGTTTGAGATTGAGAACTCCTTGGCTTGAAATATGTTCAGTATGTCGTATATAGACTAATGTATGGTTGATAAGACATCAGAAAGAGTAAATTGGTAAGAATAGAAAGTTCAAGATTGAGAACTCCTTGGCCTGAAATATGTTCAGTATGTCAAATATGGACTACTGTATGGTTGATGAGACATCAGAAGGAGTTAATTGGTCTGTATAAAAAATTCTAAATTGAGAACTCCCTGGCCTGAAATATCTTCAGCACTTCAAATATGGACTACTGTATAGTTGATAAGACATCAGAAAGAGCAAATTGGTAAGAATAGAAAGTTCAAGATTGAGAACTCCTTGGCCTGAAATATGTTCAGTATGTCAAATATGGACTACTGTATGGTTGATGAGACATCATTAGGAGTTAATTGGTCTGTATAAACAATTCTAAATTGAGAACTCCCTGGCCTGAAATATGTTCAGCATGTCAAATATGGACAACTGTATGGTTGATGAGATATCATAAGTAGTTTATTGTTTTGTATAGAATGTTCAAGATTGAGAAAATATATATTGAAATATTGGTTTGAAATATATTCCGTATGTCAAATATGGACTGCTGTATGGTTAATGAGACACCAGAAGGAGTTAATTGGTCTGTATAGAAAGTTCAAGATTGAGAACTCCTTGGCCTGAAATATGTTCAGCATGTCAAATATGGTCTACTGTATGGTTGATAAGACATCAGAAAAAGTAAATTGGTAAGAATAGAAAGTTCAAGATTGAGAACTCCTTGGCCTGAAATATGTTCAGTATGTCAAATATGGACTACTGTATGGTTGATGAGACATAGTTAATTAGTCTGTATAGAAAGTTCAAGATTGAGAACTCCTTGGCTTGAAATATGTTCAGTATGTCAAATATGGATTACTATATTGTTGATGAGACATCAGAAGGAGTGAATTGGTCTGTATAGAAAGTTCAAGATTGAGAACGCATTGGACTGAAATATGTTCTTTATGTCACATATGGACTACTGTATGGTTGATGAGACATCATAAGTTTTTTATTGTTCTGTATAGAATGTTCAATATTGAGAAAATATATTGAAATATTGGTTTGAAATATATTCAGTATGTCAAATATGGACTGTTGTATGTTTACTGAGACACCAGAAGGAGTTAATTGGTCTGTATAGAAAGTTCAAGATTGAGAATCCCTTGGCCTGAAATATGTTCTGTATGTCACATATGGACTACTGTATGGTCGAAGAGACATCATAAGTAGTTTATTGTTCAGTATAGAATGCTTAAGATTGAGAAAATATATATTGAAATATTGGTTTGAAATATATTAAGTATGTCAAATATGGACTGCTGTATGTTTAATGAGACACCAGAAGGAGTTAATTGGTCTGTATAGAAAGTTCAAGATTGAGAACTCCTTGGCCTGAAATATGTTCAGTATGTCAAATATGGACTACTGTATGGTTGGTGAGACATCATTAGGAGTTAATTTTTTCTGTATAGAAAGTTCAAGATTGAGAACTCCTTGGCCTGAAATATGTTCAGTATGTCAAATATGGACTACTGTATGGTTGATGAGACATAGTTAATTAGCCTGTATAGAAAGTTCAAGATTGAGAACTCCTTGGCCTGAAATATGTTCAGTATGTCAAATATGGACTACTGTATGGTTGATGAGACATAGTTAATTAGTCTGTATAGAAAGTTCAAGATTGAGAACTCCTTGGCTTGAAATATGTTTAGTATGTCAAATATGGACTACTGTATGGTTGATGAGACATCATAAGTAGTTTATTGTTCTGTATAGAATGTTCAATATTGAGAAAATATATTGAAATATTGGTATGAATTATATTCAGTTTGTCAAATATGGACTGTTGTATGTTTAATGAGACACCAGAAGGAGTTAATTAGTCTGTATAGAAAGTTCAAGATTGAGAACTCCTTGGCCTGTAATATGTTCAGTATGTCAAATATGGACTACTGTATAGTTGATGAGACATAATAGTGAGATAATTGGTCTGTATAGAAAATTCAAAATTGAGAACTCCTTGGCCTGAAATATGTTCAGTATGTCAAATATGGACTACTGTATAGTTAATCAGACATCATTAGGAGTTAATTGGTTTGTATAGGAAGTTCAAGATTGAGAACTCCTTCGCCTGAAATATGTTCAGTATGTCAAATATGGACTACTGTATGGTTAATGAGACATCATAGGGAGATAATTGGTCTGTATAGAAAATTCAACATTGAGAACTCCTTGGCCTGAAATATGTTAAGAATGTCAAACATGGACTACTGTATGATTGATGAGACATCAGAAAGAGTTAATTGGTCTGTATAGAAAGTTCAAGATTGAGAACTCCCTGGCCTGAAATATCTTCAGCACTTCAAATATGGACTACTGTATAGTTGATAAGACATCAGAAAGAGCAAATTGGTAAGAATAGAAAGTTCAAGATTGAGAACTCCTTGGCCTGAAATATGTTCAGTATGTCAAATATGGACTACTGTATGGTTGATGAGACATCATTAGGAGTTAATTGGTCTGTATAAACAATTCTAAATTGAGAACTCCCTGGCCTGAAATATGTTCAGCATGTCAAATATGGACAACTGTATGGTTGATGAGATATCATAAGTAGTTTATTGTTCTGTATAGAATGTTCAAGATTGAGAAAATATATATTGAAATATTGGTTTGAAATATATTCCGTATGTCAAATATGGACTGCTGTATGGTTAATGAGACACCAAAAGGAGTTAATTGGTCTGTATAGAAAGTTCAAGATTGAGAACTCCTTGGCCTGAAATATGTTCAGCATGTCAAATATGGTCTACTGTATGGTTGATAAGACATCAGAAAAAGTAAATTGGTAAGAATAGAAAGTTCAAGATTGAGAACTCCTTGGCCTGAAATATGTTCAGTATGTCAAATATGGACTACTGTATGGTTGATGAGACATAGTTAATTAGTCTGTATAGAAAGTTCAAGATTGAGAACTCCTTGGCTTGAAATATGTTCAGTATGTCAAATATGGATTACTATATTGTTGATGAGACATCAGAAGGAGTGAATTGGTCTGTATAGAAAGTTCAAGATTGAGAACGCATTGGACTGAAATATGTTCTTTATGTCACATATGGACTACTGTATGGTTGATGAGACATCATAAGTTTTTTATTGTTCTGTATAGAATGTTCAATATTGAGAAAATATATTGAAATATTGGTTTGAAATATATTCAGTATGTCAAATATGGACTGTTGTATGTTTACTGAGACACCAGAAGGAGTTAATTGGTCTGTATAGAAAGTTCAAGATTGAGAATCCCTTGGCCTGAAATATGTTCTGTATGTCACATATGGACTACTGTATGGTCGAAGAGACATCATAAGTAGTTTATTGTTCAGTATAGAATGCTTAAGATTGAGAAAATATATATTGAAATATTGGTTTGAAATATATTAAGTATGTCAAATATGGACTGCTGTATGTTTAATGAGACACCAGAAGGAGTTAATTGGTCTGTATAGAAAGTTCAAGATTGAGAACTCCTTGGCCTGAAATATGTTCAGTATGTCAAATATGGACTACTGTATGGTTGGTGAGACATCATTAGGAGTTAATTTTTTCTGTATAGAAAGTTCAAGATTGAGAACTCCTTGGCCTGAAATATGTTCAGTATGTCAAATATGGACTACTGTATGGTTGATGAGACATAGTTAATTAGCCTGTATAGAAAGTTCAAGATTGAGAACTCCTTGGCCTGAAATATGTTCAGTATGTCAAATATGGACTACTGTATGGTTGATGAGACATAGTTAATTAGTCTGTATAGAAAGTTCAAGATTGAGAATTCCTTGGCTTGAAATATGTTTAGTATGTCAAATATGGACTACTGTATGGTTGATGAGACATCATAAGTAGTTTATTGTTCTGTATAGAATGTTCAATATTGAGAAAATATATTGAAATATTGGTATGAAATATATTCAGTATGTCAAATATGGACTGTTGTATGTTTAATGAGACACCAGAAGGAGTTAATTAGTCTGTATAGAAAGTTCAAGATTGAGAACTCCTTGGCCTGTAATATGTTCAGTATGTCAAATATGGACTACTGTATAGTTGATGAGACATCATAGTGAGATAATTGGTTTGTATAGAAAATTCAAAATTGAGAACTCCTTGGCCTGAAATATGTTCAGTATGTCAAATATGGACTACTGTATAGTTAATCAGACATCATTAGGAGTTAATTGGTATGTATAGGAAGTTCAAGATTGAGAACTCCTTGGCCTGAAATATGTTCAGTATGTCAAATATGGACTACTGTATGGTTAATGAGACATCATAGGGAGATAATTGGTCTGTATAGAAAATTCAACATTGAGAACTCCTTGGCCTGAAATATGTTAAGAATGTCAAACATGGACTACTGTATGATTGATGAGACATCAGAAAGAGTTAATTGGTCTGTATAGAAAGTTCAAGATTGAGAACTCCTTGGCCTGAAATATGATCAGTATGTCAAATATGGACTGATGTATGATTGATGAGACATCAGAAAGAGTTAATTGGTCTGTATAGAAAATTTAAAATTGAGAACTCCTTGGCCTGTAATATGTTCAGTATGTCAAATATGGACTACTGTATAGTTGATGAGACATCATAGTGAGATAATTGGTCTGTATAGAAAATTCAAAATTGAGAACTCCTTGGCCTGAAATATGTTCAGTATGTCAAATATGGACTACTGTATAGTTAATCAGACATCATTAGGATTTAATTGGTATGTATAGATAGTTCAAGATTGAGAACTCCTTGGCCTGAAATATGTTCAGTACGTCAAATATAGACTACTGTATGGTTGATGAGACAACATAAGGAGTCAATTGGTCTGTATAAAAAATTCAAAATTGAAAACTTCTTGGCCTGAAATATGTTCAGTATGTCAAATATGGACTACTGTATGATTGATGAGACATTAGAAGCAGTTAACTGGTCTGTATAGAAAGTCCAAGAATGAGAACTCCTTGGCCTGAAATATGTTCTGTATGTCACATATGGACTACTGTATGGTCGAAGAGACATCATAAGTAGTTTATTGTTCAGTATAGAATGCTTAAGATTGAGAAAATATATATTGAAATATTGGTTTGAAATATATTCAGTATGTCAAATATGGACTGCTGTATGTTTAATGAGACACCAGAAGGAGTTAATTGGTCTGTATAGAAAGTTCAAGATTGAGAACTCCTTGGCCTGAAATATGTTCTGTATGTCACATATGGACTACTGTATGGTCGAAGAGACATCATAAGTAGTTTATTGTTCAGTATAGAATGCTTAAGATTGAGAAAATATATATTGAAATATTCGTTTGAAATATATTCAGTATGTCAAATATGGACTGCTGTATGTTTAATGAGACACCAGAAGGAGTTAATTGGTCTGTATAGAAAGTTCAAGATTGAGAACTCCTTGGCCTGAAATATGTTCAGTATGTCAAATATGGACTACTGTATGGTTGGTGAGACATCATTAGGAGTTAATTTTTTCTGTATAGAAAGTTCAAGATTGAGAACTCCTTGGCCTGAAATATGTTCAGTATGTCAAATATGGACTACTGTATGGTTGATGAGACATAGTTAATTAGCCTGTATAGAAAGTTCAAGATTGAGAACTCCTTGGCCTGAAATATGTTCAGTATGTCAAATATGGACTACTGTATGGTTGATGAGACATAGTTAATTAGTCTGTATAGAAAGTTCAAGATTGAGAACTCCTTGGCTTGAAATATGTTTAGTATGTCAAATATGGACTACTGTATGGTTGATGAGACATCATAAGTAGTTTATTGTTCTGTATAGAATGTTCAATATTGAGAAAATATATTGAAATATTGGTATGAATTATATTCAGTTTGTCAAATATGGACTGTTGTATGTTTAATGAGACACCAGAAGGAGTTAATTAGTCTGTATAGAAAGTTCAAGATTGAGAACTCCTTGGCCTGTAATATGTTCAGTATGTCAAATATGGACTACTGTATAGTTGATGAGACATCATAGTGAGATAATTGGTCTGTATAGAAAATTCAAAATTGAGAACTCCTTGGCCTGAAATATGTTCAGTATGTCAAATATGGACTACTGTATAGTTAATCAGACATCATTAGGAGTTAATTGGTTTGTATAGGAAGTTCAAGATTGAGAACTCCTTCGCCTGAAATATGTTCAGTATGTCAAATATGGACTACTGTATGGTTAATGAGACATCATAGGGAGATAATTGGTCTGTATAGAAAATTCAACATTGAGAACTCCTTGGCCTGAAATATGTTAAGAATGTCAAACATGGACTACTGTATGATTGATGAGACATCAGAAAGAGTTAATTGGTCTGTATAGAAAGTTCAAGATTGAGAACTCCCTGGCCTGAAATATCTTCAGCACTTCAAATATGGACTACTGTATAGTTGATAAGACATCAGAAAGAGCAAATTGGTAAGAATAGAAAGTTCAAGATTGAGAACTCCTTGGCCTGAAATATGTTCAGTATGTCAAATATGGACTACTGTATGGTTGATGAGACATCATTAGGAGTTAATTGGTCTGTATAAACAATTCTAAATTGAGAACTCCCTGGCCTGAAATATGTTCAGCATGTCAAATATGGACAACTGTATGGTTGATGAGATATCATAAGTAGTTTATTGTTCTGTATAGAATGTTCAAGATTGAGAAAATATATATTGAAATATTGGTTTGAAATATATTCCGTATGTCAAATATGGACTGCTGTATGGTTAATGAGACACCAGAAGAAGTTAATTGGTCTGTATAGAAAGTTCAAGATTGAGAACTCCTTGGCCTGAAATATGTTCAGCATGTCAAATATCGTCTACTGTATGGTTGATAAGACATCAGAAAGAGTAAATTGGTAAGAATAGAAAGTTCAAGATTGAGAACTCCTTGGCCTGAAATATGTTCAGTATGTCAAATATGGACTACTGTATGGTTGGTGAGACATCATTAGGAGTTAATTTTTTCTGAATAGAAAGTTCAGGATTGAGAACGCCTTGGACTGAAATATGTTCTGTATGTCACATATGGACTACTGTATGGTTGAAGAGACATCATAAGTAGTTTATTGTCCTGAATAGAATGTTGAAGATTGAGAAAATATATATTGAAATATTGGTTTGAAATATATTCAGTATGTCAAATATGGACTGCTGTATGGTTAATGAGACATCAGAAGGAGTTAATTTGTCTGTTTAGAAAGTTCAACTATGAGAACTCCTTTTCTTGACATATGTTCAGTATGTCAAATATGGACTACTGTATGGTTAATGAGACATAATAAGGAGGTAATTGGTCTGTATAGAAAGTTCAAGATTGAGAACTCCTTGGCCTGAAATATGTTCAGTATGTCAAATATGGACTACTGTATGGTTGGTGAGACATCATTAGGAGTTAATTTTTTCTGTATAGAAAGTTCAAGATTGAGAACTCCTTGGCCTGAAATATGTTCAGTATGTCAAATATGGACTACTGTATGGTTGATGAGACATAGTTAATTAGTCTGTATAGAAAGTTCAAGATTGAGAACTCCTTGGCTTGAAATATGTTCAGTATGTCAAATATGGACTACTGTATGGTTGATGAGACATCATAAGTAGTTTATTGTTCTGTATAGAATGTTCAATATTGAGAAAATATATTGAAATATTGGTTTGAAATATATTCAGTATGTCAAATATGGACTGTTGTGTTTAATGAGACACCAGAAGGAGTTAATTGGTCTGTATAGAAAGTTCAAGATTGAGGACTCCTTGGCCTGAAATATGTTCAGTATGTCAAATATGGACTACTGTATGGTTGATGAGACATCATTAGGAGTTAATTGGTCTGTATAAAAAATTCTAAATTGAGAACTCCCTGGCCTGAAATATGGTCAGCATGTCAAATATGGACAACTGTATGGTTGATGAGACATCATAAGTAGTTTATTGTTCTGTATAGAATGTTCAAGATTGAGAAAATATATATTGAAATATTGGTTTGAAATATATTCCGTATGTCAAATATGGACTGCTGTATGGTTAATGAGACACCAGAAGGAGTTAATCGGTCTGTATAGAAAGTTCAAGATTGAGAACTCCTTGGCCTGAAATATGTTCAGCATGTCAAATATGGTCCACTGTATGCTTGATAAGACATCAGAAAGAGTAAATTGGTAAGAATAGAAAGTTCAAGATTGAGAACTCCTTGGCATGAAATATGTTCAGTATGTCAAATATGGACTACTGTATGGTTGATGACACATCATTAGGAGTTAATTGGTCTGTATAGAAAGTTCAAGATTGAGAACTCCTTGGCTTGAAATATGTTCAGTATGTCAAATATGGACTACTGTATAGTTGATGAGACATAGTTAATTAGTCTGTATAGAAAGTTCAAGATTGAGAACTCCTTGGCTTGAAATATGTTCAGTATGTCAAATATGGATTACTGCATGGTTGATGAGACATCATAAGTAGTTAATTGGTCTGTATAAAAAATTATAAATTGAGAAATCCCTGGCCGGAAATATGTTCAGCATGTCAAATATGGACTACTGTATGGTTGATGAGACATCATAAGTAGTTTATTGTTCTGTATAGAATGTTCAAGATTGAGAAAATATATATTGAAATATTGGTTTGAAATATATTCCGTATGTGAAATATGGACTGCAGTATGGTTAATGAGACAACAGAAGGAGTTAATTGGTCTGTATAGAAAGTTCAAGATTGAGAACTCCTTGGCCTGAAATATGTTCAGCATGTCAAATATGGACTACTGTATGGTTGGTGAGACATCATTAGGAGTTAATTTTTTCTGAATAGAAAGTTCAGGATTGAGAACGCCTTGGACTGAAATATGTTCTGTATGTCACATATGGACTACTGTATGGTTGAAGAGACATCATAAGTAGTTTATTGTCCTGAATAGAATGTTGAAGATTGAGAAAATATATATTGAAATATTGGTTTGAAATATATTCAGTATGTCAAATATGGACTGCTGTATGGTTAATGAGACATCAGAAGGAGTTAATTTGTCTGTTTAGAAAGTTCAACTATGAGAACTCCTTTTCTTGACATATGTTCAGTATGTCAAATATGGACTACTGTATGGTTAATGAGACATAATAAGGAGGTAATTGGTCTGTATAGAAAGTTCAAGATTGAGAACTCCTTGGCCTGAAATATGTTCAGTATGTCAAATATGGACTACTGTATGGTTGGTGAGACATCATTAGGAGTTAATTTTTTCTGTATAGAAAGTTCAAGATTGAGAACTCCTTGGCCTGAAATATGTTCAGTATGTCAAATATGGACTACTGTATGGTTGATGAGACATAGTTAATTAGTCTGTATAGAAAGTTCAAGATTGAGAACTCCTTGGCTTGAAATATGTTCAGTATGTCAAATATGGACTACTGTATGGTTGATGAGACATCATAAGTAGTTTATTGTTCTGTATAGAATGTTCAATATTGAGAAAATATATTGAAATATTGGTTTGAAATATATTCAGTATGTCAAATATGGACTGTTGTGTTTAATGAGACACCAGAAGGAGTTAATTGGTCTGTATAGAAAGTTCAAGATTGAGGACTCCTTGGCCTGAAATATGGTCAGCATGTCAAATATGGACAACTGTATGGTTGATGAGACATCATAAGTAGTTTATTGTTCTGTATAGAATGTTCAAGATTGAGAAAATATATATTGAAATATTGGTTTGAAATATATTCCGTATGTCAAATATGGACTGCTGTATGGTTAATGAGACAACAGAAGGAGTTAATTGGTCTGTATAAAAAATTATAAATTGAGAAATTCCTGGCCGGAAATATGTTCAGCATGTCAAATATGGACTACTGTATGGTTGATGAGACATCATAAGTAGTTTATTGTTCTGTATAGAATGTTCAAGATTGAGAAAATATATATTGAAATATTGGTTTGAAATATATTCCGTATGTCAAATATGGACTGCTGTATGGTTAATGAGACACCAGAAGGAGTTAATCGGTCTGTATAGAAAGTTCAAGATTGAGAACTCCTTGGCCTGAAATATGTTCAGCATGTCAAATATGGTCCACTGTATGCTTGATAAGACATCAGAAAGAGTAAATTGGTAAGAATAGAAAGTTCAAGATTGAGAACTCCTTGGCATGAAATATGTTCAGTTTGTCAAATATGGACTACTGTATGGTTGATGACACATCATTAGGAGTTAATTGGTCTGTATAGAAAGTTCAAGATTGAGAACTCCTTGGCTTGAAATATGTTCAGTATGTCAAATATGGACTACTGTATAGTTGATGAGACATAGTTAATTAGTCTGTATAGAAAGTTCAAGATTGAGAACTCCTTGGCTTGAAATATGTTCAGTATGTCAAATATGGATTACTGCATGGTTGATGAGACATCATAAGTAGCTAATTGGTCTGTATAAAAAATTATAAATTGAGAAATCCCTGGCCGGAAATATGTTCAGCATGTCAAATATGGACTACTGTATGGTTGATAAGACATCATAAGTAGTTTATTGTTCTGTATAGAATGTTCAAGATTGAGAAAATATATATTGAAATATTGGTTTGAAATATATTCCGTATGTCAAATATGGACTGCTGTATGGTTAATGAGACACCAGAAGGAGTTAATCGGTCTGTATAGAAAGTTCAAGATTGAGAACTCCTTGGCCTGAAATATGTTCAGCATGTCAAATATGGTCTACTGTATGGTTGATAAGACATCAGAAAGAGTAAATTGGTAAGAATAGAAAGTTCAAGATTGAGAACTCCTTGGCATGAAATATGTTCAGTATGTCAAATATGGACTACTGTACGGTCGATGAGACATCATTAGGAGTTAATTAGTCTGTATAGAAAGTTCAAGATTGAGAACTCCTTGGCCTGAAATATGTTCAGCATGTCAAATATGGACTACTGTATGGTTGATGACACATCATTAGGAGTTAATTGGTCTGTATAGAAAGTTCAAGATTGAGAACTCCTTGGCTTGAAATATGTTCAGTATGTCAAATATGGACTACTGTATAGTTGATGAGACATAGTTAATTAGTCTGTATAGAAAGTTCAAGATTGAGAACTCCTTGGCTTGAAATATGTTCAGTATGTCAAATATGGATTACTGTATGGTTGATGAGACATAATAAGTAGTTTATTGTTCTGTATAGAATGTTCAAGATTGAGAAAATATATATTGAAATATTGGTTTGAAATATATTCCGTATGTGAAATATGGACTGCAGTATGGTTAATGAGACAACAGAAGGAGTTAATTGGTCTGTATAGAAAGTTCAAGATTGAGAACTCCTTGGCCTGAAATATGTTCAGCATGTCAAATATCGTCTACTGTATGGTTGATAAGACATCAGAAAGAGTAAATTGGTAAGAATAGAAAGTTCAAGATTGAGAACTCCTTGGCCTGAAATATGTTCAGTATGTCAAATATGGACTACTGTATGGTTGGTGAGACATCATTAGGAGTTAATTTTTTCTGAATAGAAAGTTCAGGATTGAAAACGCCTTGGACTGAAATATGTTCTGTATGTCACATATGGACTACTGTATGGTTGAAGAGACATCATAAGTAGTTTATTGTCCTGAATAGAATGTTGAAGATTGAGAAAATATATATTGAAATATTGGTTTGAAATATATTCAGTATGTCAAATATGGACTGCTGTATGGTTAATGAGACATCAGAAGGAGTTAATTTGTCTGTTTAGAAAGTTCAACTATGAGAACTCCTTTTCTTGACATATGTTCAGTATGTCAAATATGGACTACTGTATGGTTAATGAGACATAATAAGGAGGTAATTGGTCTGTATAGAAAGTTCAAGATTGAGAACTCCTTGGCCTGAAATATGTTCAGTATGTCAAATATGGACTACTGTATGGTTGATGAGACATAGTTAATTAGTCTGTATAGAAAGTTCAAGATTGAGAACTCCTTGGCTTGAAATATGTTCAGTATGTCAAATATGGACTACTGTATGGTTGATGAGACATCATAAGTAGTTTATTGCTCTGTATAGAATGTTCAATATTGAGAAAATATATTGAAATATTGGTTTGAAATATATTCAGTATGTCAAATATGGACTGTTGTGTTTAATGAGACACCAGAAGGAGTTAATTGGTCTGTATAGAAAGTTCAAGATTGAGGACTCCTTGGCCTGAAATATGTTCAGTATGTCAAATATGGACTACTGTATGGTTGATGAGACATCATTAGGAGTTAATTGGTCTGTATAAAAAATTCTAAATTGAGAACTCCCTGGCCTGAAATATGGTCAGCATGTCAAATATGGACAACTGTATGGTTGATGAGACATCATAAGTAGTTTATTGTTCTGTATAGAATGTTCAAGATTGAGAAAATATATATTGAAATATTGGTTTGAAATATATTCCGTATGTCAAATATGGACTGCTGTATGGTTAATGAGACAACAGAAGGAGTTAATTGGTCTGTATAAAAAATTATAAATTGAGAAATTCCTGGCCGGAAATATGTTCAGCATGTCAAATATGGACTACAGTATGGTTGATGAGACATCATAAGTAGTTTATTGTTCTGTATAGAATGTTCAAGATTGAGAAAATATATATTGAAATATTGGTTTGAAATATATTCCGTATGTCAAATATGGACTGCAGTATGGTTAATGAGACAACAGAAGGAGTTAATTGGTCTGTATAGAAAGTTCAAGATTGAGAACTCCTTGGCCTGAAATATGTTCAGCATGTCAAATATCGTCTACTGTATGGTTGATAAGACATCAGAAAGAGTAAATTGGTAAGAATAGAAAGTTCAAGATTGAGAACTCCTTGGCCTGAAATATGTTCAGTATGTCAAATATGGACTACTGTATGGTTGGTGAGACATCATTAGGAGTTAATTTTTTCTGAATAGAGGGTTCAGGATTGAGAACGCCTTGGACTGAAATATGTTCTGTATGTCACATATGGACTACTGTATGGTTGAAGAGACATCATAAGTAGTTTATTGTCCTGAATAGAATGTTGAAGATTGAGAAAATATATATTGAAATATTGGTTTGAAATATATTCAGTATGTCAAATATGGACTGCTGTATGGTTAATGAGACATCAGAAGGAGTTAATTTGTCTGTTTAGAAAGTTCAACTATGAGAACTCCTTTTCTTGACATATGTTCAGTATGTCAAATATGGACTACTGTATGGTTAATGAGACATAATAAGGAGGTAATTGGTCTGTATAGAAAGTTCAAGATTGAGAACTCCTTGGCCTGAAATATGTTCAGTATGTCAAATATGGACTACTGTATGGTTGGTGAGACATCATTAGGAGTTAATTTTTTCTGTATAGAAAGTTCAAGATTGAGAACTCCTTGGCCTGAAATATGTTCAGTATGTCAAATATGGACTACTGTATGGTTGATGAGACATAGTTAATTAGTCTGTATAGAAAGTTCAAGATTGAGGACTCTTTGGCCTGAAATATGTTCAGTATGTCAAATATGGACTACTGTATGGTTGATGAGACATCATTAGGAGTTAATTGGTCTGTATAAAAAATTCTAAATTGAGAACTCCCTGGCCTGAAATATGGTCAGCATGTCAAATATGGACAACTGTATGGTTGATGAGACATCATAAGTAGTTTATTGTTCTGTATAGAATGTTCAAGATTGAGAAAATATATATTGAAATATTGGTTTGAAATATATTCCGTATGTCAAATATGGACTGCTGTATGGTTAATGAGACACCAGAAGGAGTTAATCGGTCTGTATAGAAAGTTCAAGATTGAGAACTCCTTGGCCTGAAATATGTTCAGCATGTCAAATATGGTCCACTGTATGCTTGATAAGACATCAGAAAGAGTAAATTGGTAAGAATAGAAAGTTCAAGATTGAGAACTCCTTGGCATGAAATATGTTCAGTATGTCAAATATGGACTACTGTATGGTTGATGACACATCATTAGGAGTTAATTGGTCTGTATAGAAAGTTCAAGATTGAGAACTCCTTGGCTTGAAATATGTTCAGTATGTCAAATATGGACTACTGTATAGTTGATGAGACATAGTTAATAAGAATGTATAGAAAGTTCAAGATTGAGAACTCCTTGGCTTGAAATATGTTCAGTATGTCAAATATGGATTACTGCATGGTTGATGAGACATCATAAGTAGTTAATTGGTCTGTATAAAAAAATTATAAATTGAGAAATCCCTGGCCGGAAATATGTTCAGCATGTCAAATATGGACTACTGTATGGTTGATGAGACATCATAAGTAGTTTATTGTTCTGTATAGAATGTTCAAGATTGAGAAAATATATATTGAAATATTGGTTTGAAATATATTCCGTATGTCAAATATGGACTGCTGTATGGATAATGAGACACCAGAAGGAGTTAATCGGTCTGTATAGAAAGTTCAAGATTGAGAACTCCTTGGCCTGAAATATGTTCAGCATGTCAAATATGGTCTACTGTATGGTTGATAAGACATCAGAAAGAGTAAATTGGTAAGAATAGAAAGTTCAAGATTGAGAACTCCTTGGCATGAAATATGTTCAGTATGTCAAATATGGACTACTGTACGGTCGATGAGACATCATTAGGAGTTAATTAGTCTGTATAGAAAGTTCAAGATTGAGAACTCCTTGGCCTGAAATATGTTCAGTATGTCAAATATGGACTACTGTATGGTTGATGACACATCATTAGGAGTTAATTGGTCTGTATAGAAAGTTCAAGATTGAGAACTCCTTGGCTTGAAATATGTTCAGTATGTCAAATATGGACTACTGTATAGTTGATGAGACATAGTTAATTAGTCTGTATAGAAAGTTCAAGATTGAGAACTCCTTGGCTTGAAATATGTTCAGTATGTCAAATATGGATTACTGTATGGTTGATGAGACATAATAAGTAGTTTATTGTTCTGTATAGAATGTTCAAGATTGAGAAAATATATATTGAAATATTGGTTTGAAATATATTCCGTATGTCAAATATGGACTGCAGTATGGTTAATGAGACAACAGAAGGAGTTAATTGGTCTGTATAAAAAATTATAAATTGAGAAATTCCTGGCCGGAAATATGTTCAGCATGTCAAATATGGACTACGGTATGGTTGATGAGACATCATTAGGAGTTAATTTTTTCTGTATAGAAAGTTCAAGATTGAGAACTCCTTGGCCTGAAATATATTCAGTATGTCAAATATGGACTACTGTAGGGTTGATGAGACATAGTTAATTAGTCTGTATAGAAAGTTCAAGATTGAGAACTCCTTGGCTTGAAATATGTTCAGTATGTCAAATATGGACTACTGTATGGTTGATGAGACATCATAAGTAGTTTATTGTTCTGTATAGAATGTTCAATATTGAGAAAATATATTGAAATATTGGTTTGAAATATATTCAGTATGTCAAATATGGACTGTTGTGTTTAATGAGACACCAGAAGGATTTAACTGGTCTGTATAGAAAGTTCAAGATTAAGGACTCCTTGGCCTGAAATATGTTCAGTATGTCAAATATGGACTACTGTATGGTTGATGAGACATCATTAGGAGTTAATTGGTCTGTATAAAAAATTCTAAATTGAGAACTCCCTGGCCTGAAATATGTTCAGCATTTCAAATATGGACAACTGTATGCTTGATGAGACATCATAAGTAGTTTATTGTTCTGTATAGAATGTTCAAGATTGAGAAAATATATATTGAAATATTGGTTTGAAATATATTCCGTATGTCAAATATGGACTGCTGTATGGTTAATGAGACACCAGAAGGAGTTAATCGGTCTGTATAGAAAGTTCAAGATTGAGAACTCCTTGGCCTGAAATATGTTCAGCATGTCAAATATGGTCCACTGTATGGTTGATAAGACATCAGAAAGAGTAAATTGGTAAGAATAGAAAGTTCAAGATTGAGAACTCCTTGGCATGAAATATGTTCAGTATGTCAAATATGGACTACTGTATGGTTGATGACACATCATTAGGAGTTAATTGGTCTGTATAGAAAGTTCAAGATTGAGAACTCCTTGGCTTGAAATATGTTCAGTATGTCAAATATGGACTACTGTATAGTTGATGAGACATAGTTAATTAGTCTGTATAGAAAGTTCAAGATTGAGAACTCCTTGGCTTGAAATATGTTCAGTATGTCAAATATGGATTTCTGCATGGTTGATGAGACATCATAAGTAGTTAATTGGTCTGTATAAAAAATTATAAATTGAGAAATCCCTGGCCGGAAATATATTCAGCATGTCAAATATGGACTACTGTATGGTTGATGAGACATCATAAGTAGTTTATTGTTCTGTATAGAATGTTCAAGATTGAGAAAATATATATTGAAATATTGGTTTGAAATATATTCCGTATGTCAAATATGGACTGCTGTATGGTTAATAAGACACCAGAAGGAGTTAATCGGTCTGTATAGAAAGTTCAAGATTGAGAACTCCTTGGCCTGAAATATGTTCAGCATGTCAAATATGGTCTACTGTATGGTTGATAAGACATCAGAAAGAGTAAATTGGTAAGAATAGAAAGTTCAAGATTGAGAACTCCTTGGCATGAAATATGTTCAGTATGTCAAATATGGACTACTGTACAGTCGATCAGACATCATTAGGAGTTAATTAGTCTGTATAGAAAGTTCAAGATTGAGAACTCCTTGGCCTGAAATATGTTCAGTATGTCAAATATGGACTACTATATGGTTGATGACACATCATTAGGAGTTAATTGGTCTGTATATAAAGTTCAAGATTGAGAACTCCTTGGCTTGAAATATGTTCAGTATGTCAAATATTGACTACTGTATAGTTGATGAGACATAGTTAATTAGTCTGTATAGAAAGTTCAAGATTGAGAACTCCTTGGCTTGAAATATGTTCAGTATGTCAAATATGGATTACTGTATGGTTGATGAGACATCATAAGTAGTTAATTGGTCTGTATAAAAAATTATAAATTGAGAAATCCCTGGCCGGAAATATGTTTAGCATGTCACATATGGACTACTGTATGGTTGGTGAGACATCATTAGGAGCTAATTTTTTCTGAATAGAAAGTTCAGGATTGAGAACTCCTTGGCCTGAAATATGTTCAGTATGTCAAATATGGACTACTGTATGGTTGATGAGACATCAGAAGGAGTTAATTGGTCTGTATAAAAAATTCTAAATTGAGAACTCCCTGGCCTGAAATATCTTCAGCACTTCAAATATGGACTACTGTATAGTTGATAAGACATCAGAAAGAGCAAATTGGTAAGAATAGAAAGTTCAAGATTGAGAACTCCTTGGCCTGAAATATGTTCAGTATGTCGTATATAGACTAATGTATGGTTGATAAGACATCAGAAAGAGTAAATTGGTAAGAATAGAAAGTTCAAGATTGAGAACTCCTTGGCCTGAAATATGTTCAGTATGTCAAATATGGACTACTGTATGGTTGATGAGACATCAGAAGGAGTTAATTGGTCTGTATAAAAAATTCTAAATTGAGAACTCCCTGGCCTGAAATATCTTCAGCACTTCAAATATGGACTACTGTATAGTTGATAAGACATCAGAAAGAGCAAATTGGTAAGAATAGAAAGTTCAAGATTGAGAACTCCTTGGCCTGAAATATGTTCAGTATGTCAAATATGGACTACTGTATGGTTGATGAGACATCATTAGGAGTTAATTGGTCTGTATAAACAATTCTAAATTGAGAACTCCCTGGCCTGAAATATGTTCAGCATGTCAAATATGGACAACTGTATGGTTGATGAGATATCATAAGTAGTTTATTGTTCTGTATAGAATGTTCAAGATTGAGAAAATATATATTGAAATATTGGTTTGAAATATATTCCGTATGTCAAATATGGACTGCTGTATGGTTAATGAGACACCAGAAGGAGTTAATTGGTCTGTATAGAAAGTTCAAGATTGAGAACTCCTTGGCCTGAAATATGTTCAGCATGTCAAATATGGTCTACTGTATGGTTGATAAGACATCAGAAAAAGTAAATTGGTAAGAATAGAAAGTTCAAGATTGAGAACTCCTTGGCCTGAAATATGTTCAGTATGTCAAATATGGACTACTGTATGGTTGATGAGACATAGTTAATTAGTCTGTATAGAAAGTTCAAGATTGAGAACTCCTTGGCTTGAAATATGTTCAGTATGTCAAATATGGATTACTATATTGTTGATGAGACATCAGAAGGAGTGAATTGGTCTGTATAGAAAGTTCAAGATTGAGAACGCATTGGACTGAAATATGTTCTTTATGTCACATATGGACTACTGTATGGTTGATGAGACATCATAAGTTTTTTATTGTTCTGTATAGAATGTTCAATATTGAGAAAATATATTGAAATATTGGTTTGAAATATATTCAGTATGTCAAATATGGACTGTTGTATGTTTACTGAGACACCAGAAGGAGTTAATTGGTCTGTATAGAAAGTTCAAGATTGAGAATCCCTTGGCCTGAAATATGTTCTGTATGTCACATATGGACTACTGTATGGTCGAAGAGACATCATAAGTAGTTTATTGTTCAGTATAGAATGCTTAAGATTGAGAAAATATATATTGAAATATTGGTTTGAAATATATTAAGTATGTCAAATATGGACTGCTGTATGTTTAATGAGACACCAGAAGGAGTTAATTGGTCTGTATAGAAAGTTCAAGATTGAGAACTCCTTGGCCTGAAATATGTTCAGTATGTCAAATATGGACTACTGTATGGTTGGTGAGACATCATTAGGAGTTAATTTTTTCTGTATAGAAAGTTCAAGATTGAGAACTCCTTGGCCTGAAATATGTTCAGTATGTCAAATATGGACTACTGTATGGTTGATGAGACATAGTTAATTAGCCTGTATAGAAAGTTCAAGATTGAGAACTCCTTGGCCTGAAATATGTTCAGTATGTCAAATATGGACTACTGTATGGTTGATGAGACATAGTTAATTAGTCTGTATAGAAAGTTCAAGATTGAGAATTCCTTGGCTTGAAATATGTTTAGTATGTCAAATATGGACTACTGTATGGTTGATGAGACATCATAAGTAGTTTATTGTTCTGTATAGAATGTTCAATATTGAGAAAATATATTGAAATATTGGTATGAAATATATTCAGTATGTCAAATATGGACTGTTGTATGTTTAATGAGACACCAGAAGGAGTTAATTAGTCTGTATAGAAAGTTCAAGATTGAGAACTCCTTGGCCTGTAATATGTTCAGTATGTCAAATATGGACTACTGTATAGTTGATGAGACATCATAGTGAGATAATTGGTCTGTATAGAAAATTCAAAATTGAGAACTCCTTGGCCTGAAATATGTTCAGTATGTCAAATATGGACTACTGTATAGTTAATCAGACATCATTAGGAGTTAATTGGTATGTATAGGAAGTTCAAGATTGAGAACTCCTTGGCCTAAAATATGTTCAGTATGTCAAATATGGACTACTGTATGGTTAATGAGACATCATAGGGAGATAATTGGTCTGTATAGAAAATTCAACATTGAGAACTCCTTGGCCTGAAATATGTTAAGAATGTCAAACATGGACTACTGTATGATTGATGAGACATCAGAAAGAGTTAATTGGTCTGTATAGAAAGTTCAAGATTGAGAACTCCTTGGCCTGAAATATGATCAGTATGTCAAATATGGACTGATGTATGATTGATGAGACATCAGAAAGAGTTAATTGGTCTGTATAGAAAATTTTAAATTGAGAACTCCTTGGCCTGTAATATGTTCAGTATGTCAAATATGGACTACTGTATAGTTGATGAGACATCATAGTGAGATAATTGGTCTGTATAGAAAATTCAAAATTGAGAACTCCTTGGCCTGAAATATGTTCAGTATGTCAAATATGGACTACTGTATAGTTAATCAGACATCATTAGGATTTAATTGGTATGTATAGATAGTTCAAGATTGAGAACTCCTTGGCCTGAAATATGTTCAGTACGTCAAATATAGACTACTGTATGGTTGATGAGACATCATAAGGAGTCAATTGGTCTGTATAAAAAATTCAAAATTGAAAACTTCTTGGCCTGAAATATGTTCAGTATGTCAAATATGGACTACTGTATGATTGATGAGACATTAGAAGCAGTTAACTGGTCTGTATAGAAAGTCCAAGAATGAGAACTCCTTGGCCTGAAATATGTTCTGTATGTCACATATGGACTACTGTATGGTCGAAGAGACATCATAAGTAGTTTATTGTTCAGTATAGAATGCTTAAGATTGAGAAAATATATATTGAAATATTGGTTTGAAATATATTCAGTATGTCAAATATGGACTGCTGTATGTTTAATGAGACACCAGAAGGAGTTAATTGGTCTGTATAGAAAGTTCAAGATTGAGAACTCCTTGGCCTGAAATATGTTCTGTATGTCACATATGGACTACTGTATGGTCGAAGAGACATCATAAGTAGTTTATTGTTCAGTATAGAATGCTTAAGATTGAGAAAATATATATTGAAATATTGGTTTGAAATATATTCAGTATGTCAAATATGGACTGCTGTATGTTTAATGAGACACCAGAAGGAGTTAATTGGTCTGTATAGAAAGTTCAAGATTGAGAACTCCTTGGCCTGAAATATGTTCAGTATGTCAAATATGGACTACTGTATGGTTGGTGAGACATCATTAGGAGTTAATTTTTTCTGTATAGAAAGTTCAAGATTGAGAACTCCTTGGCCTGAAATATGTTCAGTATGTCAAATATGGACTACTGTATGGTTGATGAGACATAGTTAATTAGCCTGTATAGAAAGTTCAAGATTGAGAACTCCTTGGCCTGAAATATGTTCAGTATGTCAAATATGGACTACTGTATGGTTGATGAGACATAGTTAATTAGTCTGTATAGAAAGTTCAAGATTGAGAACTCCTTGGCTTGAAATATGTTTAGTATGTCAAATATGGACTACTGTATGGTTGATGAGACATCATAAGTGGTTTATTGTTCTGTATAGAATGTTCAATATTGAGAAAATATATTGAAATATTGGTATGAATTATATTCAGTTTGTCAAATATGGACTGTTGTATGTTTAATGAGACACCAGAAGGAGTTAATTAGTCTGTATAGAAAGTTCAAGATTGAGAACTCCTTGGCCTGTAATATGTTCAGTATGTCAAATATGGACTACTGTATAGTTGATGAGACATCATAGTGAGATAATTGGTCTGTATAGAAAATTCAAAATTGAGAACTCCTTGGCCTGAAATATGTTCAGTATGTCAAATATGGACTACTGTATAGTTAATCAGACATCATTAGGAGTTAATTGGTTTGTATAGGAAGTTCAAGATTGAGAACTCCTTCGCCTGAAATATGTTCAGTATGTCAAATATGGACTACTGTATGGTTAATGAGACATCATAGGGAGATAATTGGTCTGTATAGAAAATTCAACATTGAGAACTCCTTGGCCTGAAATATGTTAAGAATGTCAAACATGGACTACTGTATGATTGATGAGACATCAGAAAGAGTTAATTGGTCTGTATAGAAAGTTCAAGATTGAGAACTCCCTGGCCTGAAATATCTTCAGCACTTCAAATATGGACTACTGTATAGTTGATAAGACATCAGAAAGAGCAAATTGGTAAGAATAGAAAGTTCAAGATTGAGAACTCCTTGGCCTGAAATATGTTCAGTATGTCAAATATGGACTACTGTATGGTTGATGAGACATCATTAGGAGTTAATTGGTCTGTATAAACAATTCTAAATTGAGAACTCCCTGGCCTGAAATATGTTCAGCATGTCAAATATGGACAACTGTATGGTTGATGAGATATCATAAGTAGTTTATTGTTCTGTATAGAATGTTCAATATTGAGAAAATATATTGAAATATTGGTTTGAAATATATTCAGTATGTCAAATATGGACTGTTGTATGTTTACTGAGACACCAGAAGGAGTTAATTGGTCTGTATAGAAAGTTCAAGATTGAGAATCCCTTGGCCTGAAATATGTTCTGTATGTCACATATGGACTACTGTATGGTTGATGAGACATCATTAGGAGTTAATTGGTCTGTATAAACAATTCTAAATTGAGAACTCCCTGGCCTGAAATATGTTCAGCATGTCAAATATGGACAACTGTATGGTTGATGAGATATCATAAGTAGTTTATTGTTCTGTATAGAATGTTCAAGATTGAGAAAATATATATTGAAATATTGGTTTGAAATATATTCCGTATGTCAAATATGGACTGCTGTATGGTTAATGAGACACCAGAAGGAGTTAATTGGTCTGTATAGAAAGTTCAAGATTGAGAACTCCTTGGCCTGAAATATGTTCAGCATGTCAAATATGGTCTACTGTATGGTTGATAAGACATCAGAAAAAGTAAATTGGTAAGAATAGAAAGTTCAAGATTGAGAACTCCTTGGCCTGAAATATGTTCAGTATGTCAAATATGGACTACTGTATGGTTGATGAGACATAGTTAATTAGTCTGTATAGAAAGTTCAAGATTGAGAACTCCTTGGCTTGAAATATGTTCAGTATGTCAAATATGGATTACTATATTGTTGATGAGACATCAGAAGGAGTGAATTGGTCTGTATAGAAAGTTCAAGATTGAGAACGCATTGGACTGAAATATGTTCTTTATGTCACATATGGACTACTGTATGGTTGATGAGACATCATAAGTTTTTTATTGTTCTGTATAGAATGTTCAATATTGAGAAAATATATTGAAATATTGGTTTGAAATATATTCAGTATGTCAAATATGGACTGTTGTATGTTTACTGAGACACCAGAAGGAGTTAATTGGTCTGTATAGAAAGTTCAAGATTGAGAATCCCTTGGCCTGAAATATGTTCTGTATGTCACATATGGACTACTGTATGGTCGAAGAGACATCATAAGTAGTTTATTGTTCAGTATAGAATGCTTAAGATTGAGAAAATATATATTGAAATATTGGTTTGAAATATATTAAGTATGTCAAATATGGACTGCTGTATGTTTAATGAGACACCAGAAGGAGTTAATTGGTCTGTATAGAAAGTTCAAGATTGAGAACTCCTTGGCCTGAAATATGTTCAGTATGTCAAATATGGACTACTGTATGGTTGGTGAGACATCATTAGGAGTTAATTTTTTCTGTATAGAAAGTTCAAGATTGAGAACTCCTTGGCCTGAAATATGTTCAGTATGTCAAATATGGACTACTGTATGGTTGATGAGACATAGTTAATTAGCCTGTATAGAAAGTTCAAGATTGAGAACTCCTTGGCCTGAAATATGTTCAGTATGTCAAATATGGACTACTGTATGGTTGATGAGACATAGTTAATTAGTCTGTATAGAAAGTTCAAGATTGAGAATTCCTTGGCTTGAAATATGTTTAGTATGTCAAATATGGACTACTGTATGGTTGATGAGACATCATAAGTAGTTTATTGTTCTGTATAGAATGTTCAATATTGAGAAAATATATTGAAATATTGGTATGAAATATATTCAGTATGTCAAATATGGACTGTTGTATGTTTAATGAGACACCAGAAGGAGTTAATTAGTCTGTATAGAAAGTTCAAGATTGAGAACTCCTTGGCCTGTAATATGTTCAGTATGTCAAATATGGACTACTGTATAGTTGATGAGACATCATAGTGAGATAATTGGTCTGTATAGAAAATTCAAAATTGAGAACTCCTTGGCCTGAAATATGTTCAGTATGTCAAATATGGACTACTGTATAGTTAATCAGACATCATTAGGAGTTAATTGGTATGTATAGGAAGTTCAAGATTGAGAACTCCTTGGCCTGAAATATGTTCAGTATGTCAAATATGGACTACTGTATGGTTAATGAGACATCATAGGGAGATAATTGGTCTGTATAGAAAATTCAACATTGAGAACTCCTTGGCCTGAAATATGTTAAGAATGTCAAACATGGACTACTGTATGATTGATGAGACATCAGAAAGAGTTAATTGGTCTGTATAGAAAGTTCAAGATTGAGAACTCCTTGGCCTGAAATATGATCAGTATGTCAAATATGGACTGATGTATGATTGATGAGACATCAGAAAGAGTTAATTGGTCTGTATAGAAAATTTAAAATTGAGAACTCCTTGGCCTGTAATATGTTCAGTATGTCAAATATGGACTACTGTATAGTTGATGAGACATCATAGTGAGATAATTGGTCTGTATAGAAAATTCAAAATTGAGAACTCCTTGGCCTGAAATATGTTCAGTATGTCAAATATGGACTACTGTATAGTTAATCAGACATCATTAGGATTTAATTGGTATGTATAGATAGTTCAAGATTGAGAACTCCTTGGCCTGAAATATGTTCAGTACGTCAAATATAGACTACTGTATGGTTGATGAGACATCATAAGGAGTCAATTGGTCTGTATAAAAAATTCAAAATTGAAAACTTCTTGGCCTGAAATATGTTCAGTATGTCAAATATGGACTACTGTATGATTGATGAGACATTAGAAGCAGTTAACTGGTCTGTATAGAAAGTCCAAGAATGAGAACTCCTTGGCCTGAAATATGTTCTGTATGTCACATATGGACTACTGTATGGTCGAAGAGACATCATAAGTAGTTTATTGTTCAGTATAGAATGCTTAAGATTGAGAAAATATATATTGAAATATTGGTTTGAAATATATTCAGTATGTCAAATATGGACTGCTGTATGTTTAATGAGACACCAGAAGGAGTTAATTGGTCTGTATAGAAAGTTCAAGATTGAGAACTCCTTGGCCTGAAATATGTTCTGTATGTCACATATGGACTACTGTATGGTCGAAGAGACATCATAAGTAGTTTATTGTTCAGTATAGAATGCTTAAGATTGAGAAAATATATATTGAAATATTGGTTTGAAATATATTCAGTATGTCAAATATGGACTGCTGTATGTTTAATGAGACACCAGAAGGAGTTAATTGGTCTGTATAGAAAGTTCAAGATTGAGAACTCCTTGGCCTGAAATATGTTCAGTATGTCAAATATGGACTACTGTATGGTTGGTGAGACATCATTAGGAGTTAATTTTTTCTGTATAGAAAGTTCAAGATTGAGAACTCCTTGGCCTGAAATATGTTCAGTATGTCAAATATGGACTACTGTATGGTTGATGAGACATAGTTAATTAGCCTGTATAGAAAGTTCAAGATTGAGAACTCCTTGGCCTGAAATATGTTCAGTATGTCAAATATGGACTACTGTATGGTTGATGAGACATAGTTAATTAGTCTGTATAGAAAGTTCAAGATTGAGAACTCCTTGGCTTGAAATATGTTTAGTATGTCAAATATGGACTACTGTATGGTTGATGAGACATCATAAGTAGTTTATTGTTCTGTATAGAATGTTCAATATTGAGAAAATATATTGAAATATTGGTATGAATTATATTCAGTTTGTCAAATATGGACTGTTGTATGTTTAATGAGACACCAGAAGGAGTTAATTAGTCTGTATAGAAAGTTCAAGATTGAGAACTCCTTGGCCTGTAATATGTTCAGTATGTCAAATATGGACTACTGTATAGTTGATGAGACATCATAGTGAGATAATTGGTCTGTATAGAAAATTCAAAATTGAGAACTCCTTGGCCTGAAATATGTTCAGTATGTCAAATATGGACTACTGTATAGTTAATCAGACATCATTAGGAGTTAATTGGTTTGTATAGGAAGTTCAAGATTGAGAACTCCTTCGCCTGAAATATGTTCAGTATGTCAAATATGGACTACTGTATGGTTAATGAGACATCATAGGGAGATAATTGGTCTGTATAGAAAATTCAACATTGAGAACTCCTTGGCCTGAAATATGTTAAGAATGTCAAACATGGACTACTGTATGATTGATGAGACATCAGAAAGAGTTAATTGGTCTGTATAGAAAGTTCAAGATTGAGAACTCCCTGGCCTGAAATATCTTCAGCACTTCAAATATGGACTACTGTATAGTTGATAAGACATCAGAAAGAGCAAATTGGTAAGAATAGAAAGTTCAAGATTGAGAACTCCTTGGCCTGAAATATGTTCAGTATGTCAAATATGGACTACTGTATGGTTGATGAGACATCATTAGGAGTTAATTGGTCTGTATAAACAATTCTAAATTGAGAACTCCCTGGCCTGAAATATGTTCAGCATGTCAAATATGGACAACTGTATGGTTGATGAGATATCATAAGTAGTTTATTGTTCTGTATAGAATGTTCAAGATTGAGAAAATATATATTGAAATATTGGTTTGAAATATATTCCGTATGTCAAATATGGACTGCTGTATGGTTAATGAGACACCAGAAGGAGTTAATTGGTCTGTATAGAAAGTTCAAGATTGAGAACTCCTTGGCCTGAAATATGTTCAGCATGTCAAATATGGTCTACTGTATGGTTGATAAGACATCAGAAAAAGTAAATTGGTAAGAATAGAAAGTTCAAGATTGAGAACTCCTTGGCCTGAAATATGTTCAGTATGTCAAATATGGACTACTGTATGGTTGATGAGACATAGTTAATTAGTCTGTATAGAAAGTTCAAGATTGAGAACTCCTTGGCTTGAAATATGTTCAGTATGTCAAATATGGATTACTATATTGTTGATGAGACATCAGAAGGAGTGAATTGGTCTGTATAGAAAGTTCAAGATTGAGAACGCATTGGACTGAAATATGTTCTTTATGTCACATATGGACTACTGTATGGTTGATGAGACATCATAAGTTTTTTATTGTTCTGTATAGAATGTTCAATATTGAGAAAATATATTGAAATATTGGTTTGAAATATATTCAGTATGTCAAATATGGACTGTTGTATGTTTACTGAGACACCAGAAGGAGTTAATTGGTCTGTATAGAAAGTTCAAGATTGAGAACTCCTTGGCCTGAAATATGTTCTGTATGTCACATATGGACTACTGTATGGTCGAAGAGACATCATAAGTAGTTTATTGTTCAGTATAGAATGCTTAAGATTGAGAAAATATATATTGAAATATTGGTTTGAAATATATTAAGTATGTCAAATATGGACTGCTGTATGTTTAATGAGACACCAGAAGGAGTTAATTGGTCTGTATAGAAAGTTCAAGATTGAGAACTCCTTGGCCTGAAATATGTTCAGTATGTCAAATATGGACTACTGTATGGTTGGTGAGACATCATTAGGAGTTAATTTTTTCTGTATAGAAAGTTCAAGATTGAGAACTCCTTGGCCTGAAATATGTTCAGTATGTCAAATATGGACTACTGTATGGTTGATGAGACATAGTTAATTAGCCTGTATAGAAAGTTCAAGATTGAGAACTCCTTGGCCTGAAATATGTTCAGTATGTCAAATATGGACTGCTGTATGTTTAATGAGACACCAGAAGGAGTTAATTGGTCTGTATAGAAAGTTCAAGATTGAGAACTCCTTGGCCTGAAATATGTTCTGTATGTCACATATGGACTACTGTATGGTCGAAGAGACATCATAAGTAGTTTATTGTTCAGTATAGAATGCTTAAGATTGAGAAAATATATATTGAAATATTGGTTTGAAATATATTCAGTATGTCAAATATGGACTGCTGTATGTTTAATGAGACACCAGAAGGAGTTAATTGGTCTGTATAGAAAGTTCAAGATTGAGAACTCCTTGGCCTGAAATATGTTCAGTATGTCAAATATGGACTACTGTATGGTTGGTGAGACATCATTAGGAGTTAATTTTTTCTGTATAGAAAGTTCAAGATTGAGAACTCCTTGGCCTGAAATATGTTCAGTATGTCAAATATGGACTACTGTATGGTTGATGAGACATAGTTAATTAGCCTGTATAGAAAGTTCAAGATTGAGAACTCCTTGGCCTGAAATATGTTCAGTATGTCAAATATGGACTACTGTATGGTTGATGAGACATAGTTAATTAGTCTGTATAGAAAGTTCAAGATTGAGAACTCCTTGGCTTGAAATATGTTTAGTATGTCAAATATGGACTACTGTATGGTTGATGAGACATCATAAGTAGTTTATTGTTCTGTATAGAATGTTCAATATTGAGAAAATATATTGAAATATTGGTATGAATTATATTCAGTTTGTCAAATATGGACTGTTGTATGTTTAATGAGACACCAGAAGGAGTTAATTAGTCTGTATAGAAAGTTCAAGATTGAGAACTCCTTGGCCTGTAATATGTTCAGTATGTCAAATATGGACTACTGTATAGTTGATGAGACATCATAGTGAGATAATTGGTCTGTATAGAAAATTCAAAATTGAGAACTCCTTGGCCTGAAATATGTTCAGTATGTCAAATATGGACTACTGTATAGTTAATCAGACATCATTAGGAGTTAATTGGTTTGTATAGGAAGTTCAAGATTGAGAACTCCTTCGCCTGAAATATGTTCAGTATGTCAAATATGGACTACTGTATGGTTAATGAGACATCATAGGGAGATAATTGGTCTGTATAGAAAATTCAACATTGAGAACTCCTTGGCCTGAAATATGTTAAGAATGTCAAACATGGACTACTGTATGATTGATGAGACATCAGAAAGAGTTAATTGGTCTGTATAGAAAGTTCAAGATTGAGAACTCCCTGGCCTGAAATATCTTCAGCACTTCAAATATGGACTACTGTATAGTTGATAAGACATCAGAAAGAGCAAATTGGTAAGAATAGAAAGTTCAAGATTGAGAACTCCTTGGCCTGAAATATGTTCAGTATGTCAAATATGGACTACTGTATGGTTGATGAGACATCATTAGGAGTTAATTGGTCTGTATAAACAATTCTAAATTGAGAACTCCCTGGCCTGAAATATGTTCAGCATGTCAAATATGGACAACTGTATGGTTGATGAGATATCATAAGTAGTTTATTGTTCTGTATAGAATGTTCAAGATTGAGAAAATATATATTGAAATATTGGTTTGAAATATATTCCGTATGTCAAATATGGACTGCTGTATGGTTAATGAGACACCAGAAGGAGTTAATTGGTCTGTATAGAAAGTTCAAGATTGAGAACTCCTTGGCCTGAAATATGTTCAGCATGTCAAATATGGTCTACTGTATGGTTGATAAGACATCAGAAAAAGTAAATTGGTAAGAATAGAAAGTTCAAGATTGAGAACTCCTTGGCCTGAAATATGTTCAGTATGTCAAATATGGACTACTGTATGGTTGATGAGACATAGTTAATTAGTCTGTATAGAAAGTTCAAGATTGAGAACTCCTTGGCTTGAAATATGTTCAGTATGTCAAATATGGATTACTATATTGTTGATGAGACATCAGAAGGAGTGAATTGGTCTGTATAGAAAGTTCAAGATTGAGAACGCATTGGACTGAAATATGTTCTTTATGTCACATATGGACTACTGTATGGTTGATGAGACATCATAAGTTTTTTATTGTTCTGTATAGAATGTTCAATATTGAGAAAATATATTGAAATATTGGTTTGAAATATATTCAGTATGTCAAATATGGACTGTTGTATGTTTACTGAGACACCAGAAGGAGTTAATTGGTCTGTATAGAAAGTTCAAGATTGAGAACTCCTTGGCCTGAAATATGTTCTGTATGTCACATATGGACTACTGTATGGTCGAAGAGACATCATAAGTAGTTTATTGTTCAGTATAGAATGCTTAAGATTGAGAAAATATATATTGAAATATTGGTTTGAAATATATTAAGTATGTCAAATATGGACTGCTGTATGTTTAATGAGACACCAGAAGGAGTTAATTGGTCTGTATAGAAAGTTCAAGATTGAGAACTCCTTGGCCTGAAATATGTTCAGTATGTCAAATATGGACTACTGTATGGTTGGTGAGACATCATTAGGAGTTAATTTTTTCTGTATAGAAAGTTCAAGATTGAGAACTCCTTGGCCTGAAATATGTTCAGTATGTCAAATATGGACTACTGTATGGTTGATGAGACATAGTTAATTAGCCTGTATAGAAAGTTCAAGATTGAGAACTCCTTGGCCTGAAATATGTTCAGTATGTCAAATATGGACTGCTGTATGTTTAATGAGACACCAGAAGGAGTTAATTGGTCTGTATAGAAAGTTCAAGATTGAGAACTCCTTGGCCTGAAATATGTTCTGTATGTCACATATGGACTACTGTATGGTCGAAGAGACATCATAAGTAGTTTATTGTTCAGTATAGAATGCTTAAGATTGAGAAAATATATATTGAAATATTGGTTTGAAATATATTCAGTATGTCAAATATGGACTGCTGTATGTTTAATGAGACACCAGAAGGAGTTAATTGGTCTGTATAGAAAGTTCAAGATTGAGAACTCCTTGGCCTGAAATATGTTCAGTATGTCAAATATGGACTACTGTATGGTTGGTGAGACATCATTAGGAGTTAATTTTTTCTGTATAGAAAGTTCAAGATTGAGAACTCCTTGGCCTGAAATATGTTCAGTATGTCAAATATGGACTACTGTATGGTTGATAAGACATAGTTAATTAGCCTGTATAGAAAGTTCAAGATTGAGAACTCCTTGGCCTGAAATATGTTCAGTATGTCAAATATGGACTACTGTATGGTTGATGAGACATAGTTAATTAGTCTGTATAGAAAGTTCAAGATTGAGAACTCCTTGGCTTGAAATATGTTTAGTATGTCAAATATGGACTACTGTATGGTTGATGAGACATCATAAGTAGTTTATTGTTCTGTATAGAATGTTCAATATTGAGAAAATATATTGAAATATTGGTATGAATTATATTCAGTTTGTCAAATATGGACTGTTGTATGTTTAATGAGACACCAGAAGGAGTTAATTAGTCTGTATAGAAAGTTCAAGATTGAGAACTCCTTGGCCTGTAATATGTTCAGTATGTCAAATATGGACTACTGTATAGTTGATGAGACATCATAGTGAGATAATTGGTCTGTATAGAAAATTCAAAATTGAGAACTCCTTGGCCTGAAATATGTTCAGTATGTCAAATATGGACTACTGTATAGTTAATCAGACATCATTAGGAGTTAATTGGTTTGTATAGGAAGTTCAAGATTGAGAACTCCTTCGCCTGAAATATGTTCAGTATGTCAAATATGGACTACTGTATGGTTAATGAGACATCATAGGGAGATAATTGGTCTGTATAGAAAATTCAACATTGAGAACTCCTTGGCCTGAAATATGTTAAGAATGTCAAACATGGACTACTGTATGATTGATGAGACATCAGAAAGAGTTAATTGGTCTGTATAGAAAGTTCAAGATTGAGAACTCCCTGGCCTGAAATATCTTCAGCACTTCAAATATGGACTACTGTATAGTTGATAAGACATCAGAAAGAGCAAATTGGTAAGAATAGAAAGTTCAAGATTGAGAACTCCTTGGCCTGAAATATGTTCAGTATGTCAAATATGGACTACTGTATGGTTGATGAGACATCATTAGGAGTTAATTGGTCTGTATAAACAATTCTAAATTGAGAACTCCCTGGCCTGAAATATGTTCAGCATGTCAAATATGGACAACTGTATGGTTGATGAGATATCATAAGTAGTTTATTGTTCTGTATAGAATGTTCAAGATTGAGAAAATATATATTGAAATATTGGTTTGAAATATATTCCGTATGTCAAATATGGACTGCTGTATGGTTAATGAGACACCAGAAGGAGTTAATTGGTCTGTATAGAAAGTTCAAGATTGAGAACTCCTTGGCCTGAAATATGTTCAGCATGTCAAATATGGTCTACTGTATGGTTGATAAGACATCAGAAAAAGTAAATTGGTAAGAATAGAAAGTTCAAGATTGAGAACTCCTTGGCCTGAAATATGTTCAGTATGTCAAATATGGACTACTGTATGGTTGATGAGACATAGTTAATTAGTCTGTATAGAAAGTTCAAGATTGAGAACTCCTTGGCTTGAAATATGTTCAGTATGTCAAATATGGATTACTATATTGTTGATGAGACATCAGAAGGAGTGAATTGGTCTGTATAGAAAGTTCAAGATTGAGAACGCATTGGACTGAAATATGTTCTTTATGTCACATATGGACTACTGTATGGTTGATGAGACATCATAAGTTTTTTATTGTTCTGTATAGAATGTTCAATATTGAGAAAATATATTGAAATATTGGTTTGAAATATATTCAGTATGTCAAATATGGACTGTTGTATGTTTACTGAGACACCAGAAGGAGTTAATTGGTCTGTATAGAAAGTTCAAGATTGAGAACTCCTTGGCCTGAAATATGTTCTGTATGTCACATATGGACTACTGTATGGTCGAAGAGACATCATAAGTAGTTTATTGTTCAGTATAGAATGCTTAAGATTGAGAAAATATATATTGAAATATTGGTTTGAAATATATTAAGTATGTCAAATATGGACTGCTGTATGTTTAATGAGACACCAGAAGGAGTTAATTGGTCTGTATAGAAAGTTCAAGATTGAGAACTCCTTGGCCTGAAATATGTTCAGTATGTCAAATATGGACTACTGTATGGTTGGTGAGACATCATTAGGAGTTAATTTTTTCTGTATAGAAAGTTCAAGATTGAGAACTCCTTGGCCTGAAATATGTTCAGTATGTCAAATATGGACTACTGTATGGTTGATGAGACATAGTTAATTAGCCTGTATAGAAAGTTCAAGATTGAGAACTCCTTGGCCTGAAATATGTTCAGTATGTCAAATATGGACTACTGTATGGTTGATGAGACATAGTTAATTAGTCTGTATAGAAAGTTCAAGATTGAGAATTCCTTGGCTTGAAATATGTTTAGTATGTCAAATATGGACTACTGTATGGTTGATGAGACATCATAAGTAGTTTATTGTTCTGTATAGAATGTTCAATATTGAGAAAATATATTGAAATATTGGTATGAAATATATTCAGTATGTCAAATATGGACTGTTGTATGTTTAATGAGACACCAGAAGGAGTTAATTAGTCTGTATAGAAAGTTCAAGATTGAGAACTCCTTGGCCTGTAATATGTTCAGTATGTCAAATATGGACTACTGTATAGTTGATGAGACATCATAGTGAGATAATTGGTCTGTATAGAAAATTCAAAATTGAGAACTCCTTGGCCTGAAATATGTTCAGTATGTCAAATATGGACTACTGTATAGTTAATCAGACATCATTAGGAGTTAATTGGTATGTAGAGGAAGTTCAAGATTGAGAACTCCTTGGCCTGAAATATGTTCAGTATGTCAAATATGGACTACTGTATGGTTAATGAGACATCATAGGGAGATAATCGGTCTGTATAGAAAATTTAACATTGAGAACTCCTTGGCCTGATATATGTTAAGAATGTCAAACATGGACTACTGTATGATTGATGAGACATCAGAAAGAGTTAATTGGTCTGTATAGAAAGTTCAAGATTGAGAACTTCTTGGCCTGAAATATGATCAGTATGTCAAATATGGACTGATGTATGATTGATGAGACATCAGAAAGAGTTAATTGGTCTGTATAGAAAATTTAAAATTGAGAACTCCTTGGCCTGTAATATGTTCAGTATGTCAAATATGGACTACTGTATAGTTGATGAGACATCATAGTGAGATAATTGGTCTGTATAGAAAATTCTAAATTGAGAACTCCTTGGCCTGAAATATGTTCAGTATGTCAAATATGGACTACTGTATAGTTAATCAGACATCATTAGGATTTAATTGGTATGTATAGATAGTTCAAGATTGAGAACTCCTTGGCCTGAAATATGTTCAGTACGTCAAATATAGACTACTGTATGGTTGATGAGACATCATAAGGAGTCAATTGGTCTGTATAAAAAATTCAAAATTGAAAACTTCTTGGCCTGAAATATGTTCAGTATGTCAAATATGGACTACTGTATGATTGATGAGACATTAGAAGCAGTTAACTGGTCTGTATAGAAAGTCCAAGAATGAGAACTCCTTGGCCTGAAATATGTTCAGAATGTCAAAAATGGACTACTGTATGGTTGATGAGACATCATAGGGAGATAATTGGTCTGTATAGAAATTTCAAGATTGAGCAGTCCTTGGCCTGAAATATGTACAGTATGTCTAATATGGACTACTATATAGTTGATCAGACATCATAAGGAGTCAATTGGTCTGTATAAAAAATTCAAAATTGAAAACTTCTTGGCCTGAAATATGTTCAGTATGTCAAATATGGACTACTGTATGATTGATGAGACATCAAAAGGAGTTAATTGGTCTGTGTAGAAAATTCAAAACTGAGACCTCCTTTGCTTGAAATATGTTCAGTATGTCAAATATGGACTACTGTATAGTTAAAGAGACATCATAAAGAGTTAATTGGTCTATATAAAAAATTCAAAATTGAGAACTCCTTGGCCTGAAATATGATCAGTATGTCTAAAATGGACTACTGTATAGTTGATCAGACATCATTAGGAGTTAATTGGTATGTATAGGAAGTTCAAGATTGAGAACTCCTTGGCCTGAAATATGTTCAGTATGTCAAATATGGACTACTGTATGATTGATGAGACATTAGAAGCAGTTAACTGGTCTGTATAGAAAGTCCAAGAATGAGAACTCCTTGGCCTGAAATATGTTCTGTATGTCACATATGGACTACTGTATGGTTGATGAGACATAGTTAATTAGTCTGTATAGAAAGTTCAAGATTGAGAACTCCTTGGCTTGAAATATGTTCAGTATGTCAAATATGGATTACTATATTGTTGATGAGACATCAGAAGGAGTGAATTGGTCTGTATAGAAAGTTCAAGATTGAGAACGCATTGGACTGAAATATGTTCTTTATGTCACATATGGACTACTGTATGGTTGATGAGACATCATAAGTTTTTTATTGTTCTGTATAGAATGTTCAATATTGAGAAAATATATTGAAATATTGGTTTGAAATATATTCAGTATGTCAAATATGGACTGTTGTATGTTTACTGAGACACCAGAAGGAGTTAATTGGTCTGTATAGAAAGTTCAAGATTGAGAACTCCTTGGCCTGAAATATGTTCTGTATGTCACATATGGACTACTGTATGGTCGAAGAGACATCATAAGTAGTTTATTGTTCAGTATAGAATGCTTAAGATTGAGAAAATATATATTGAAATATTGGTTTGAAATATATTAAGTATGTCAAATATGGACTGCTGTATGTTTAATGAGACACCAGAAGGAGTTAATTGGTCTGTATAGAAAGTTCAAGATTGAGAACTCCTTGGCCTGAAATATGTTCAGTATGTCAAATATGGACTACTGTATGGTTGGTGAGACATCATTAGGAGTTAATTTTTTCTGTATAGAAAGTTCAAGATTGAGAACTCCTTGGCCTGAAATATGTTCAGTATGTCAAATATGGACTACTGTATGGTTGATGAGACATAGTTAATTAGCCTGTATAGAAAGTTCAAGATTGAGAACTCCTTGGCCTGAAATATGTTCAGTATGTCAAATATGGACTACTGTATGGTTGATGAGACATAGTTAATTAGTCTGTATAGAAAGTTCAAGATTGAGAATTCCTTGGCTTGAAATATGTTTAGTATGTCAAATATGGACTACTGTATGGTTGATGAGACATCATAAGTAGTTTATTGTTCTGTATAGAATGTTCAATATTGAGAAAATATATTGAAATATTGGTATGAAATATATTCAGTATGTCAAATATGGACTGTTGTATGTTTAATGAGACACCAGAAGGAGTTAATTAGTCTGTATAGAAAGTTCAAGATTGAGAACTCCTTGGCCTGTAATATGTTCAGTATGTCAAATATGGACTACTGTATAGTTGATGAGACATCATAGTGAGATAATTGGTCTGTATAGAAAATTCAAAATTGAGAACTCCTTGGCCTGAAATATGTTCAGTATGTCAAATATGGACTACTGTATAGTTAATCAGACATCATTAGGAGTTAATTGGTATGTATAGGAAGTTCAAGATTGAGAACTCCTTGGCCTGAAATATGTTCAGTATGTCAAATATGGACTACTGTATGGTTAATGAGACATCATAGGGAGATAATTGGTCTGTATAGAAAATTCAACATTGAGAACTCCTTGGCCTGAAATATGTTAAGAATGTCAAACATGGACTACTGTATGATTGATGAGACATCAGAAAGAGTTAATTGGTCTGTATAGAAAGTTCAAGATTGAGAACTTCTTGGCCTGAAATATGATCAGTATGTCAAATATGGACTGATGTATGATTGATGAGACATCAGAAAGAGTTAATTGGTCTGTATAGAAAATTTAAAATTGAGAACTCCTTGGCCTGTAATATGTTCAGTATGTCAAATATGGACTACTGTATAGTTGATGAGACATCATAGTGAGATAATTGGTCTGTATAGAAAATTCTAAATTGAGAACTCCTTGGCCTGAAATATGTTCAGTATGTCAAATATGGACTACTGTATAGTTAATCAGACATCATTAGGATTTAATTGGTATGTATAGATAGTTCAAGATTGAGAACTCCTTGGCCTGAAATATGTTCAGTACGTCAAATATAGACTACTGTATGGTTGATGAGACATCATAAGGAGTCAATTGGTCTGTATAAAAAATTCTAAATTGAAAACTTCTTGGCCTGAAATATGTTCAGTATGTCAAATATGGACTACTGTATGATTGATGAGACATTAGAAGCAGTTAACTGGTCTGTATAGAAAGTCCAAGAATGAGAACTCCTTGGCCTGAAATATGTTCAGAATGTCAAAAATGGACTACTGTATGGTTGATGAGACATCATAGGGAGATAATTGGTCTGTATAGAAATTTCAAGATTGAGCAGTCCTTGGCCTGAAATATGTACAGTATGTCTAATATGGACTACTATATAGTTGATCAGACATCATAAGGAGTCAATTGGTCTGTATAAAAAATTCAAAATTGAAAACTTCTTGGCCTGAAATATGTTCAGTATGTCAAATATGGACTACTGTATGATTGATGAGACATCAAAAGGAGTTAATTGGTCTGTGTAGAAAATTCAAAACTGAGACCTCCTTTGCTTGAAATATGTTCAGTATGTCAAATATGGACTACTGTATAGTTAAAGAGACATCATAAAGAGTTAATTGGTCTATATAAAAAATTCAAAATTGAGAACTCCTTGGCCTGAAATATGATCAGTATGTCTAAAATGGACTACTGTATAGTTGATCAGACATCATTAGGAGTTAATTGGTATGTATAGGAAGTTCAAGATTGAGAACTCCTTGGCCTGAAATATGTTCAGTATGTCAAATATGGACTACTGTATGATTGATGAGACATTAGAAGCAGTTAACTGGTCTGTATAGAAAGTCCAAGAATGAGAACTCCTTGGCCTGAAATATGTTCTGTATGTCACATATGGACTACTGTATGGTCGAAGAGACATCATAAGTAGTTTATTGTTCAGTATAGAATGCTTAAGATTGAGAAAATATATATTGAAATATTGGTTTGAAATATATTCAGTATGTCAAATATGGACTGCTGTATGTTTAATGAGACACCAGAAGGAGTTAATTGGTCTGTATAGAAATTCAAGATTGAGAACTCCTTGGCCTGAAATATGTTCTGTATGTCACATATGGACTACTGTATGGTCGAAGAGACATCATAAGTAGTTTATTGTTCAGTATAGAATGCTTAAGATTGAGAAAATATATATTGAAATATTGGTTTGAAATATATTCAGTATGTCAAATATGGACTGCTGTATGTTTAATGAGACACCAGAAGGAGTTAATTGGTCTGTATAGAAAGTTCAAGATTGAGAACTCCTTGGCCTGAAATATGTTCAGTATGTCAAATATGGACTACTGTATGGTTGGTGAGACATCATTAGGAGTTAATTTTTTCTGTATAGAAAGTTCAAGATTGAGAACTCCTTGGCCTGAAATATGTTCAGTATGTCAAATATGGACTACTGTATGGTTGATGAGACATAGTTAATTAGCCTGTATAGAAAGTTCAAGATTGAGAACTCCTTGGCCTGAAATATGTTCAGTATGTCAAATATGGACTACTGTATGGTTGATGAGACATAGTTAATTAGTCTGTATAGAAAGTTCAAGATTGAGAACTCCTTGGCTTGAAATATGTTTAGTATGTCAAATATGGACTACTGTATGGTTGATGAGACATCATAAGTAGTTTATTGTTCTGTATAGAATGTTCAATATTGAGAAAATATATTGAAATATTGGTATGAATTATATTCAGTTTGTCAAATATGGACTGTTGTATGTTTAATGAGACACCAGAAGGAGTTAATTAGTCTGTATAGAAAGTTCAAGATTGAGAACTCCTTGGCCTGTAATATGTTCAGTATGTCAAATATGGACTACTGTATAGTTGATGAGACATCATAGTGAGATAATTGGTCTGTATAGAAAATTCAAAATTGAGAACTCCTTGGCCTGAAATATGTTCAGTATGTCAAATATGGACTACTGTATGGTTAATGAGACATCATAGGGAGATAATTGGTCTGTATAGAAAATTCAACATTGAGAACTCCTTGGCCTGAAATATGTTAAGAATGTCAAACATGGACTACTGTATGATTGATGAGACATCAGAAAGAGTTAATTGGTCTGTATAGAAAGTTCAAGATTGAGAACTCCTTGGCCTGAAATATGATCAGTATGTCAAATATGGACTGATGTATGATTGATGAGACATCAGAAAGAGTTAATTGGTCTGTATAGAAAATTTAAAATTGAGAACTCCTTGGCCTGTAATATGTTCAGTATGTCAAATATGGACTACTGTATAGTTGATGAGACATCATAGTGAGATAATTGGTCTGTATAGAAAATTCAAAATTGAGAACTCCTTGGCCTGAAATATGTTCAGTATGTCAAATATGGACTACTGGATAGTTAATCAGACATCATTAGGATTTAATTGGTATGTATAGATAGTTCAAGATTGAGAACTCCTTGGCCTGAAATATGTTCAGTACGTCAAATATAGACTACTGTATGGTTGATGAGACATCATAAGGAGTCAATTGGTCTGTATAAAAAATTCAAAATTGAAAACTTCTTGGCCTGAAATATGTTCAGTATGTCAAATATGGACTACTGTATGATTGATGAGACATTAGAAGCAGTTAACTGGTCTGTATAGAAAGTCCAAGAATGAGAACTCCTTGGCCTGAAATATGTTCAGAATGTCAAAAATGGACTACTGTATGGTTGATGAGACATCATAGGGAGATATTTGGTCTGTATAGAAATTTCAAGATTGAGAAGTCCTTGGCCTGAAATATGTTCAGTATGTCAAATATGGACTACTGTATGATTGATGAGACATTAGAAGCAGTTAACTGGTCTGTATAGAAAGTCCAAGAATGAGAACTCCTTGGCCTGAAATATGTTCAGAATGTCAAAAATGGACTATTGTATGGTTGATGAGACATCATAGGGAGATAATTGGTCTGTATAGAAATTTCAAGATTGAGCAGTCCTTGGCCTGAAATATGTACAGTATGTCTAATATGGACTACTATATAGTTGATCAGACATCATAAGGAGTCAATTGGTCTGTATAAAAAATTCAAAATTGAAAACTTCTTGGCCTGAAATATGTTCAGTATGTCAAATATGGACTACTGTATGATTGATGAGACATCAAAAGGAGTTAATTGGTCTGTGTAGAAAATTCAAAACTGAGACCTCCTTTGCTTGAAATATGTTCAGTATGTCAAATATGGACTACTGTATAGTTGATGAGACATAGTTAATTAGTCTGTATAGAAAGTTCAAGATTGTGAACTCCTTGGCCTGAAATATGTTCAGCATGTCAAATATGCACTACTGTATGATTGATGAGATATCAGAAGGAGTTAATTGGTCTGTATAGAAAGTTTAAAATTGAGAACTCCTTGGCCTAAAATATGTTCAGTATGTCAAATATGGACTACTGTATGGTTGATGAGACATCATAGGGAGATAATTGGTCTGTATAGAAAATTCAATATTGAGAACTCCTTGGCCTGAAATATGTTCAGTATGTCAAATATGGACTACTGTATGATTGATCAGACATCAGAAGGAGTTAACTTGTCTGTATAGAAAGTCCAAGAATGAGAAATCCTTGGCCTGAAATATGTTCAGAATGTCAAATATGGACTACTGTATGGTTGATGAGACATCATAGGGAGATAATTGGTCTGTATAGAAAATTCAACATTGAGAACTCCTTGGCCTGAAATATGTTCAGTATATCAAAAATGGACTACTGTATGATTGATGAGACATCAGAAGGAGTTAATTGGTGTGTATAGAAAGTCCAAGAATGAGAACTCCTTGGCCTGAAATATGTTCAGAATGTCAAACATGGACTACTGTATGATTGATGAGACATCAGAAAGAGTTAATTGGTCTGTATAGAAAGTTCAAGATTGAGAACTCCTTGGCCTGAAATATGATCAGTATGTCAAATATGGACTGATGTATGATTGATGAGACATCAGAAAGAGTTAATTGGTCTGTATAGAAAATTTAAAATTGAGAACTCCTTGGCCTGTAATATGTTCAGTATGTCAAATATGGACTACTGTATAGTTGATGAGACATCATAGTGAGATAATTGGTCTGTATTGTAAATTCAAAATTGAGAACTCCTTGGCCTGAAATATGTTCAGTATGTCAAATATGGACTACTGTATAGTTAATCAGACATCATTAGGAGTCAATTGGTCTGTATAAAAAATTCTAAATTGAAAACTTCTTGGCCTGAAATATGTTCAGTATGTCAAATATGGACTACTGTATGGTTGATGAGACATCAGAAGGAGTTAATTGGTCTGTATAAAAAATTCTAAATTGAGAACTCCCTGGCCTGAAATATCTTCAGCACTTCAAATATGGACTACTGTATAGTTGATAAGACATCAGAAAGAGCAAATTGGTAAGAATAGAAAGTTCAAGATTGAGAACTCCTTGGCCTGAAATATGTTCAGTATGTCAAATATGGACTACTGTATGGTTGATGAGACATCATTAGGAGTTAATTGGTCTGTATAAAAAATTCTAAATTGAGAACTCCCTGGCCTGAAATATGTTCAGCATGTCAAATATGGACAACTGTATGGTTGATGAGATATCATAAGTAGTTTATTGTTCTGTATAGAATGTTCAAGATTGAGAAAATATATATTGAAATATTGGTTTGAAATATATTCCGTATGTCAAATATGGACTGCTGTATGGTTAATGAGACACCAGAAGGAGTTAATTGGTCTGTATAGAAAGTTCAAGATTGAGAACTCCTTGGCCTGAAATATGTTCAGCATGTCAAATATGGTCTACTGTATGGTTGATAAGACATCAGAAAGAGTAAATTGGTAAGAATAGAAAGTTCAAGATTGAGAACTCCTTGGCCTGAAATATGTTCAGTATGTCAAATATGGACTACTGTATGGTTGATGAGACATAGTTAATTAGTCTGTATAGAAAGTTCAAGATTGAGAACTCCTTGGCTTGAAATATGTTCAGTATGTCAAATATGGATTACTATATTGTTGATGAGACATCAGAAGGAGTGAATTGGTCTGTATAGAAAGTTCAAGATTGAGAACGCATTGGACTGAAATATGTTCTTTATGTCACATATGGACAACTGTATGGTTGATGAGACATCATACGTTTTTTATTGTTCTGTATAGAATGTTCAATATTGAGAAAATATATTGAAATATTGGTTTGAAATATATTCAGTATGTCAAATATGGACTACTGTATGGTTAATGAGACATAATAAGGAGGTAATTGGTCTGTATAGAAAGTTTGAGATTGAGAACTCCTTGGCTTGAAATATGTTCAGTATGTCGTATATAGACTAATGTATGGTTGATAAGACATCAGAAAGAGTAAATTGGTAAGAATAGAAAGTTCAAGATTGAGAACTCCTTGGCCTGAAATATGTTCAGCATGTCAAATATGGACTACTGTATGGTTGATGAGACATCAGAAGGAGTTAATTGGTCTGTATAAAAAATTCTAAATTGAGAACTCCCTGGCCTGAAATATCTTCAGCACTTCAAATATGGACTACTGTATAGTTGATAAGACATCAGAAAGAGCAAATTGGTAAGAATAGAAAGTTCAAGATTGAGAACTCCTTGGCCTGAAATATGTTCAGTATGTCAAATATGGACTACTGTATGATTGATGAGACATCAAAAGGAGTTAATTGGTCTGTGTAGAAAATTCAAAACTGAGACCTCCTTTGCTTGAAATATGTTCAGTATGTCAAATATGGACTACTGTATAGTTAAAGAGACATCATAAAGAGTTAATTGGTCTATATAAAAAATTCAAAATTGAGAACTCCTTGGCCTGAAATATGATCAGTATGTCTAAAATGGACTACTGTATAGTTGATCAGACATCATTAGGAGTTAATTGGTATGTATAGGAAGTTCAAGATTGAGACCTCCTTGGCCTGAAATATGTTCAGTATGTCAAATATGGACTACTGTATGATTGATGAGACATTAGAAGCAGTTAACTGGTCTGTATAGAAAGTCCAAGATTGAGAACTCCTTGGCCTGAAATATGTTCAGTATGTCAAATATGGACCACTGTATGATTGATGAGACATCAGAAGGAGTTAACTGGTCTGTATAGAAAGTTCAAGATTGAGAACTCCTTGGCCTGAAATATGTTCAGTATGTCAAATATAGACTACTGTATGGTTGATTAGACATCATAGGGAGATATTTGGTCTGTATAGAAATTTCAAGATTGAGAAGTCCTTGGCCTGAAATATGTTCAGTATGTCAAATATGGACTACTGTATGATTGATGAGACATTAGAAGCAGTTAACTGGTCTGTATAGAAAGTCCAAGAATGAGAACTCCTTGGCCTGAAATATGTTCAGAATGTCAAAAATGGACTACTGTATGGTTGATGAGACATCATAGGGAGATAATTGGTCTGTATAGAAATTTCAAGATTGAGCAGTCCTTGGCCTGAAATATGTACAGTATGTCTAATATGGACTATTGTATAGTTGATCAGACATCATTAGGAGTTAATTGGTCTGTATAGAAAGTTCAAGATTGAGAACTCCTTGGCCTGAAATATGTTCAGTATGTCAAATATGGACTACTGTATAGTTAATGAGACATCATAAGGAGTCAATTGGTCTGTATAAAAAATTCAAAATTGAAAACTTCTTGGCCTGAAATATGTTCAGTATGTCAAATATGGACTACTGTATGATTGATGAGACATCAGAAGGAGTTAATTGGTCTGTATAGAAATTTCAAGATTGAGAAGTCCTTGGCCTGAAATATGTTCAGTATGTAAAATATGCACTACTGTATGATTGATGAGATATCAGAAGGAGTTAATTGGTCTGTATAGAAAGTTTAAAATTGAGAACTCCTTGGCCTAAAATATGTTCAGTATGTCAAATATGGACTACTGTATGGTTGATGAGACATCATAGGGAGATAATTGGTCTGTATAGAAAATTCAACATTGAGAACTCCTTGGCCTGAAATATGTTCAGTATGTCAAATATGGACTACTGTATGATTGATCAGACATCAGAAGGAGTTAACTTGTCTGTATAGAAAGTCCAAGAATGAGAAATCCTTGGCCTGAAATATGTTCAGAATGTCAAATATGGACTACTGTATGGTTGATGAGACATCATAGGGAGATAATTGGTCTGTATAGAAAATTCAACATTGAGAACTCCTTGGCCTGAAATATGTTCAGTATATCAAATATGGACTACTGTATGATTGATGAGACATCAGAAGGAGTTAATTGGTGTGTATAGAAAGTCCAAGAATGAGAACTCCTTGGCCTGAAATATGTTCAGAATGTCAAACATGGACTACTGTATGATTGATGAGACATCAGAAAGAGTTAATTGGTCTGTATAGAAAGTTCAAGATTGAGAACTCCTTGGCCTGAAATATGATCAGTATGTCAAATATGGACTGATGTATGATTGATGAGACATCAGAAAGAGTTAATTGGTCTGTATAGAAAATTTAAAATTGAGAACTCCTTGGCCTGTAATATGTTCAGTATGTCAAATATGGACTACTGTATAGTTGATGAGACATCATAGTGAGATAATTGGTCTGTATTGTAAATTCAAAATTGAGAACTCCTTGGCCTGAAATATGTTCAGTATGTCAAATATGGACTACTGTATAGTTAATCAGACATCATTAGGAGTCAATTGGTCTGTATAAAAAATTCTAAATTGAAAACTTCTTGGCCTGAAATATGTTCAGTATGTCAAATATGGACTACTGTATGGTTGATGAGACATCAGAAGGAGTTAATTGGTCTGTATAAAAAATTCTAAATTGAGAACTCCCTGGCCTGAAATATCTTCAGCACTTCAAATATGGACTACTGTATAGTTGATAAGACATCAGAAAGAGCAAATTGGTAAGAATAGAAAGTTCAAGATTGAGAACTCCTTGGCCTGAAATATGTTCAGTATGTCAAATATGGACTACTGTATGGTTGATGAGACATCATTAGGAGTTAATTGGTCTGTATAAAAAATTCTAAATTGAGAACTCCCTGGCCTGAAATATGTTCAGCATGTCAAATATGGACAACTGTATGGTTGATGAGATATCATAAGTAGTTTATTGTTCTGTATAGAATGTTCAAGATTGAGAAAATATATATTGAAATATTGGTTTGAAATATATTCCGTATGTCAAATATGGACTGCTGTATGGTTAATGAGACACCAGAAGGAGTTAATTGGTCTGTATAGAAAGTTCAAGATTGAGAACTCCTTGGCCTGAAATATGTTCAGCATGTCAAATATGGTCTACTGTATGGTTGATAAGACATCAGAAAGAGTAAATTGGTAAGAATAGAAAGTTCAAGATTGAGAACTCCTTGGCCTGAAATATGTTCAGTATGTCAAATATGGACTACTGTATGGTTGATGAGACATAGTTAATTAGTCTGTATAGAAAGTTCAAGATTGAGAACTCCTTGGCTTGAAATATGTTCAGTATGTCAAATATGGATTACTATATTGTTGATGAGACATCAGAAGGAGTGAATTGGTCTGTATAGAAAGTTCAAGATTGAGAACGCATTGGACTGAAATATGTTCTTTATGTCACATATGGACTACTGTATGGTTGATGAGACATCATAAGTTTTTTATTGTTCTGTATAGAATGTTCAATATTGAGAAAATATATTGAAATATTGGTTTGAAATATATTCAGTATGTCAAATATGGACTGTTGTATGTTTACTGAGACACCAGAAGGAGTTAATTGGTCTGTATAGAAAGTTCAAGATTGAGAACTCCTTGGCCTGAAATATGTTCTGTATGTCACATATGGACTACTGTATGGTCGAAGAGACATCATAAGTAGTTTATTGTTCAGTATAGAATGCTTAAGATTGAGAAAATATATATTGAAATATTGGTTTGAAATATATTAAGTATGTCAAATATGGATTGCTGTATGTTTAATGAGACACCAGAAGGAGTTAATTGGTCTGTATAGAACGTTCAAGATTGAGAACTCCTTGGCCTGAAATATGTTCAGTATGTCAAATATGGACTACTGTATGGTTGGTGAGACATCATTAGGAGTTAATTTTTTCTGTATAGAAAGTTCAAGATTGAGAACTCCTTGGCCTGAAATATGTTCAGTATGTCAAATATGGACTACTGTATGGTTGATGAGACATAGTTTATTAGCCTGTATAGAAAGTTCAAGATTGAGAACTCCTTGGCCTGAAATATGTTCAGTATGTCAAAAATGGACTACTGTATGGTTGATGAGACATAGTTAATTAGTCTGTATAGAAAGTTCAAGATTGAGAACTCCTTGGCTTGAAATATGTTTAGTATCTCAAATATGGACTACTGTATGGTTGATGAGACATCATAAGTAGTTTATTGTTCTGTATAGAATGTTCAATATTGAGAAAATATATTGAAATATTGGTATGAAATATATTCAGTATGTCAAATATGGACTGTTGTATGTTTAATGAGACACCAGAAGGAGTTAATTAGTCTGTATAGAAAGTTCAAGATTGAGAACTCCTTGGCCTGTAATATGTTCAGTATGTCAAATATGGACTACTGTATAGTTGATGAGACATCATAGTGAGATAATTGGTCTGTATAGAAAATTCAAAATTGAGAACTCCTTGGCCTGAAATATGTTCAGTATGTCAAATATGGACTACTGTATAGTTAATCAGACATCATTAGGATTTAATTGGTATGTATAGATAGTTCAAGATTGAGAACTCCTTGGCCTGAAATATGTTCAGTACGTCAAATATAGACTACTGTATGGTTGATGAGACATCATAAGGAGTCAATTGGTCTGTATAAAAAATTCAAAATTGAAAACTTCTTGGCCTGAAATATGTTCAGTATGTCAAATATGGACTACTGTATGATTGATGAGACATTAGAAGCAGTTAACTGGTCTGTATAGAAAGTCCAAGAATGAGAACTCCTTGGCCTGAAATATGTTCTGTATGTCACATATGGACTACTGTATGGTCGAAGAGACATCATAAGTAGTTTATTGTTCAGTATAGAATGCTTAAGATTGAGAAAATATATATTGAAATATTGGTTTGAAATATATTCAGTATGTCAAATATGGACTGCTGTATGTTTAATGAGACACCAGAAGGAGTTAATTGGTCTGTATAGAAAGTTCAAGATTGAGAACTCCTTGGCCTGAAATATGTTCTGTATGTCACATATGGACTACTGTATGGTCGAAGAGACATCATAAGTAGTTTATTGTTCAGTATAGAATGCTTAAGATTGAGAAAATATATATTGAAATATTGGTTTGAAATATATTCAGTATGTCAAATATGGACTGCTGTATGTTTAATGAGACACCAGAAGGAGTTAATTGGTCTGTATAGAAAGTTCAAGATTGAGAACTCCTTGGCCTGAAATATGTTCAGTATGTCAAATATGGACTACTGTATGGTTGGTGAGACATCATTAGGAGTTAATTTTTTCTGTATAGAAAGTTCAAGATTGAGAACTCCTTGGCCTGAAATATGTTCAGTATGTCAAATATGGACTACTGTATGGTTGATGAGACATAGTTAATTAGCCTGTATAGAAAGTTCAAGATTGAGAACTCCTTGGCCTGAAATATGTTCAGTATGTCAAATATGGACTACTGTATGGTTGATGAGACATAGTTAATTAGTCTGTATAGAAAGTTCAAGATTGAGAACTCCTTGGCTTGAAATATGTTTAGTATGTCAAATATGGACTACTGTATGGTTGATGAGACATCATAAGTAGTTTATTGTTCTGTATAGAATGTTCAATATTGAGAAAACATATTGAAATATTGGTATGAAATATATTCAGTATGTCAAATATGGACTGTTGTATGTTTAATGAGACACCAGAAGGAGTTAATTAGTCTGTATAGAAAGTTCAAGATTGAGAACTCCTTGGCCTGTAATATGTTCAGTATGTCAAATATGGACTACTGTATAGTTGATGAGACATCATAGTGAGATAATTGGTCTGTATAGAAAATTCAAAATTGAGAACTCCTTGGCCTGAAATATGTTCAGTATGTCAAATATGGACTACTGTATAGTTAATCAGACATCATTAGGAGTTAATTGGTATGTATAGGAAGTTCAAGATTGAGAACTCCTTGGCCTGAAATATGTTCAGTATGTCAAATATGGACTACTGTATGGTTAATGAGACATCATAGGGAGATAATTGGTCTGTATAGAAAATTCAACATTGAGAACTCCTTGGCCTGAAATATGTTAAGAATGTCAAACATGGACTACTGTATGATTGATGAGACATCAGAAAGAGTTAATTGGTCTGTATAGAAAGTTCAAGATTGAGAACTCCTTGGCCTGAAATATGATCAGTATGTCAAATATGGACTGATGTATGATTGATGAGACATCAGAAAGAGTTAATTGGTCTGTATAGAAAATTTAAAATTGAGAACTCCTTGGCCTGTAATATGTTCAGTATGTCAAATATGGACTACTGTATAGTTGATGAGACATCATAGTGAGATAATTGGTCTGTATAGAAAATTCAAAATTGAGAACTCCTTGGCCTGAAATATGTTCAGTATGTCAAATATGGACTACTGGATAGTTAATCAGACATCATTAGGATTTAATTGGTATGTATAGATAGTTCAAGATTGAGAACTCCTTGGCCTGAAATATGTTCAGTACGTCAAATATAGACTACTGTATGGTTGATGAGACATCATAAGGAGTCAATTGGTCTGTATAAAAAATTCAAAATTGAAAACTTCTTGGCCTGAAATATGTTCAGTATGTCAAATATGGACTACTGTATGATTGATGAGACATTAGAAGCAGTTAACTGGTCTGTATAGAAAGTCCAAGAATGAGAACTCCTTGGCCTGAAATATGTTCAGAATGTCAAAAATGGACTACTGTATGGTTGATGAGACATCATAGGGAGATAATTGGTCTGTATAGAAATTTCAAGATTGAGCAGTCCTTGGCCTGAAATATGTACAGTATGTCTAATATGGACTACTATATAGTTGATCAGACATCATAAGGAGTCAATTGGTCTGTATAAAAAATTCAAAATTGAAAACTTCTTGGCCTGAAATATGTTCAGTATGTCAAATATGGACTACTGTATGATTGATGAGACATCAAAAGGAGTTAATTGGTCTGTGTAGAAAATTCAAAACTGAGACCTCCTTTGCTTGAAATATGTTCAGTATGTCAAATATGGACTACTGTATAGTTAAAGAGACATCATAAAGAGTTAATTGGTCTATATAAAAAATTCAAAATTGAGAACTCCTTGGCCTGAAATATGATCAGTATGTCTAAAATGGACTACTGTATAGTTGATCAGACATCATTAGGAGTTAATTGGTATGTATAGGAAGTTCAAGATTGAGAACTCCTTGGCCTGAAACATGTTCAGTATGTCAAATATGGACTACTGTATGATTGATGAGACATTAGAAGCAGTTAACTGGTCTGTATAGAAAGTCCAAGATTGAGAACTCCTTGGCCTGAAATATGTTCAGTATGTCAAATATGGACCACTGTATGATTGATGAGACATCAGAAGGAGTTAACTGGTCTGTATAGAAAGTTCAAGATTGAGAACTCCTTGGCCTGAAATATGTTCAGTATGTCAAATATAGACTACTGTATGGTTGATTAGACATCATAGGGAGATATTTGGTCTGTATAGAAATTTCAAGATTGAGAAGTCCTTGGCCTGAAATATGTTCAGTATGTCAAATATGGACTACTGTATGATTGATGAGACATTAGAAGCAGTTAACTGGTCTGTATAGAAAGTCCAAGAATGAGAACTCCTTGGCCTGAAATATGTTCAGAATGTCAAAAATGGACTACTGTATGGTTGATGAGACATCATAGGGAGATAATTGGTCTGTATAGAAATATCAAGATTGAGCAGTCCTTGGCCTGAAATATGTACAGTATGTCTAATATGGACTACTATATAGTTGATCAGACATCATAAGGAGTCAATTGGTCTGTATAAAAAATTCAAAATTAAAAACTTCTTGGCCTGAAATATGTTCAGTATGTCAAATATGGACTGCTGTATGATTGATGAGACATCAAAAGGAGTTAATTGGTCTGTGTAGAAAATTCAAAACTGAGACCTCCTTTGCTTGAAATATGTTCAGTATGTCAAATATGGACTACTGTATAGTTAAAGAGACATCATAAAGAGTTAATTGGTCTATATAAAAAATTCAAAATTGAGAACTCCTTGGCCTGAAACATGATCAGTATGTCTAAAATGGACTACTGTATAGTTGATCAGACATCATTAGGAGTTAATTGGTATGTATAGGAAGTTCAAGATTGAGAACTCCTTGGCCTGAAATATGTTCAGTATGTCAAATATGGACTACTGTATGATTGATGAGACATTAGAAGCAGTTAACTGGTCTGTATAGAAAGTCCAAGATTGAGAACTCCTTGGCCTGAAATATGTTCAGTATGTCAAATATGGGCCACTGTATGATTGATGAGACATCAGAAGGAGTTAACTGGTCTGTATAGAAAGTTCAAGATTGAGAACTCCTTGGCCTGAAATATGTTCAGTATGTCAAATATAGACTACTGTATGGTTGATTAGACATCATAGGGAGATATTTGGTCTGTATAGAAATTTCAAGATTGAGAAGTCCTTGGCCTGAAATATGTTCAGTATGTCAAATATGGACTACTGTATGATTGATGAGACATTAGAAGCACTTAACTGGTCTGTATAGAAAGTCCAAGAATGAGAACTCCTTGGCCTGAAATATGTTCAGAATGTCAAAAATGGACTACTGTATGGTTGATGAGACATCATAGGGAGATAATTGGTCTGTATAGAAATTTCAAGATTGAGCAGTCCTTGGCCTGAAATATGTACAGTATGTCTAATATGGACTATTGTATAGTTGATCAGACATCATTAGGAGTGAATTGGTCTGTATAGAAAGTTCAAGATTGAGAACTCCTTGGCCTGAAATATGTTCAGTATGTCAAATATGGACTACTGTATGATTGATGAGACATCAAAATGAGTTAATTGGTCTGTATAGAAAATTCAAAACTGAGACCTCCTTTGCTTGAAATATGTTCAGTATGTCAAATATGGACTACTGTATAGTTAATGAGACATCATAAGGAGTCAATTGGTCTGTATAAAAAATTCAAAATTGAAAACTTCTTGGCCTGAAATATGTTCAGTATGTCAAATATGGACTACTGTATGATTGATGAGACATCAGAAGGAGTTAATTGGTCTGTATAGAAATTTCAAGATTGAGAAGTCCTTGGCCTGAAATATGTTCAGTATGTAAAATATGCACTACTGTATGATTGATGAGATATCAGAAGGAGTTAATTGGTCTGTATAGAAAGTTTAAAATTGAGAACTCCTTGGCCTAAAATATGTTCAGTATGTCAAATATGGACTACTGTATGGTTGATGAGACATCATAGGGAGATAATTGGTCTGTATAGAAAATTCAACATTGAGAACTCCTTGGCCTGAAATATGTTCAGTATGTCAAATATGGACTACTGTATGATTGATCAGACATCAGAAGGAGTTAACTTGTCTGTATAGAAAGTCCAAGAATGAGAAATCCTTGGCCTGAAATATGTTCAGAATGTCAAATATGGACTACTGTATGGTTGATGAGACATCATAGGGAGATAATTGGTCTGTATAGAAAATTCAACATTGAGAACTCCTTGGCCTGAAATATGTTCAGTATATCAAATATGGACTACTGTATGATTGATGAGACATCAGAAGGAGTTAATTGGTCTGTATAGAAAGTCCAAGAATGAGAACTCCTTGGCCTGAAATATGTTCAGAATGTCAAACATGGACTACTGTATGATTGATGAGACATCAGAAAGAGTTAATTGGTCTGTATAGAAAGTTCAAGATTGAGAACTCCTTGGCCTGAAATATGATCAGTATGTCAAATATGGACTGATGTATGATTGATGAGACATCAGAAAGAGTTAATTGGTCTGTATAGAAAATTTAAAATTGAGAACTCCTTGGCCTGTAATATGTTCAGTATGTCAAATATGGACTACTGTATAGTTGATGAGACATCATAGTGAGATAATTGGTCTGTATTGTAAATTCAAAATTGAGAACCCCTTGGCCTGAAATATGTTCAGTATGTCAAATATGGACTACTGTATAGTTAATCAGACATCATTAGGAGTCAATTGGTCTGTATAAAAAATTCTAAATTGAAAACTTCTTGGCCTGAAATATGTTCAGTATGTCAAATATGGACTACTGTATGGTTGATGAGACATCAGAAGGAGTTAATTGGTCTGTATAAAAAATTCTAAATTGAGAACTCCCTGGCCTGAAATATCTTCAGCACTTCAAATATGGACTACTGTATAGTTGATAAGACATCAGAAAGAGCAAATTGGTAAGAATAGAAAGTTCAAGATTGAGAACTCCTTGGCCTGAAATATGTTCAGTATGTCAAATATGGACTACTGTATGGTTGATGAGACATCATTAGGAGTTAATTGGTCTGTATAAAAAATTCTAAATTGAGAACTCCCTGGCCTGAAATATGTTCAGCATGTCAAATATGGACAACTGTATGGTTGATGAGACATAATAAGGAGGTAATTGGTCTGTATAGAAAGTTTGAGATTGAGAAAATATATTGAAATATTGGTTTGAAATATATTCAGTATGTCAAATATGGACTACTGTATGGTTAATGAGACATAATAAGGAGGTAATTGGTCTGTATAGAAAGTTTGAGATTGAGAACTCCTTGGCTTGAAATATGTTCAGTATGTCGTATATAGTCTAATGTATGGTTGATAAGACATCAGAAAGAGTAAATTGGTAAGAATAGAAAGTTCAAGATTGAGAACTCCTTGGCCTGAAATATGTTCAGCATGTGAAATATGGACTACTGTATGGTTGATGAGACATCAGAAGGAGTTAATTGGTCTGTATAAAAAATTCTAAATTGAGAACTCCCTGGCCTGAAATATCTTCAGCACTTCAAATATGGACTACTGTATAGTTGATAAGACATCAGAAAGAGCAAATTGGTAAGAATAGAAAGTTCAAGATTGAGAACTCCTTGGCCTGAAATATGTTCAGTATGTCAAATATGGACTACTGTATGGTTGATGAGACATCATTAGGAGTTAATTGGTCTGTATAAACAATTCTAAATTGAGAACTCCCTGGCCTGAAATATGTTCAGCATGTCAAATATGGACAACTGTATGGTTGATGAGATATCATAAGTAGTTTATTGTTCTGTATAGAATGTTCAAGATTGAGAAAATATATATTGAAATATTGGTTTGAAATATATTCCGTATGTCAAATATGGACTGCTGTATGGTTAATGAGACACCAGAAGGAGTTAATTGGTCTGTATAGAAAGTTCAAGATTGAGAACTCCTTGGCCTGAAATATGTTCAGCATGTCAAATATGGTCTACTGTATGGTTGATAAGACATCAGAAAGAGTAAATTGGTAAGAATAGAAAGTTCAAGATTGAGAACTCCTTGGCCTGAAATATGTTCAGTATGTCAAATATGGACTACTGTATGGTTGATGAGACATAGTTAATTAGTCTGTATAGAAAGTTCAAGATTGAGAACTCCTTGGCTTGAAATATGTTCAGTATGTCAAATATGGACTACTGTATGGTTGATGAGACATCATAAGTTTTTTATTGTTCTGTATAGAATGTTCAATATTGAGAAAATATATTGAAATATTGGTTTGAAATATATTCAGTATGTCAAATATGGACTGTTGTATGTTTACTGAGACACCAGAAGGAGTTAATTGGTCTGTATAGAAAGTTCAAGATTGAGAACTCCTTGGCCTGAAATATGTTCTGTATGTCACATATGGACTACTGTATGGTCGAAGAGACATCATAAGTAGTTTATTGTTCAGTATAGAATGCTTAAGATTGAGAAAATATATATTGAAATATTGGTTTGAAATATATTAAGTATGTCAAATATGGACTGCTGTATGTTTAATGAGACACCAGAAGGAGTTAATTGGTCTGTATAGAACGTTCAAGATTGAGAACTCCTTGGCCTGAAATATGTTCAGTATGTCAAATATGGACTACTGTATGGTTGGTGAGACATCATTAGGAGTTAATTTTTTCTGTATAGAAAGTTCAAGATTGAGAACTCCTTGGCCTGAAATATGTTCAGTATGTCAAATATGGACTACTGTATGGTTGATGAGACATAGTTTATTAGCCTGTATAGAAAGTTCAAGATTGAGAACTCCTTGGCCTGAAATATGTTTAGTATGTCAAATATGGACTACTGTATGGTTGATGAGACATCATAAGTAGTTTATTGTTCTGTATAGAATGTTCAATATTGAGAAAATATATTGAAATATTGGTATGAAATATATTCAGTATGTCAAATATGGACTGTTGTATGTTTAATGAGACACCAGAAGGAGTTAATTAGTCTGTATAGAAAGTTCAAGATTGAGAACTCCTTGGCCTGTAATATGTTCAGTATGTCAAATATGGACTACTGTATAGTTGATGAGACATCATAGTGAGATAATTGGTCTGTATAGAAAATTCAAAATTGAGAACTCCTTGGCCTGAAATATGTTCAGTATGTCAAATATGGACTACTGTATAGTTAATCAGACATCATTAGGATTTAATTGGTATGTATAGATAGTTCAAGATTGAGAACTCCTTGGCCTGAAATATGTTCAGTACGTCAAATATAGACTACTGTATGGTTGATGAGACATCATAAGGAGTCAATTGGTCTGTATAAAAAATTCAAAATTGAAAACTTCTTGGCCTGAAATATGTTCAGTATGTCAAATATGGAGTACTGTATGATTGATGAGACATTAGAAGCAGTTAACTGGTCTGTATAGAAAGTCCAAGAATGAGAACTCCTTGGCCTGAAATATGTTCTGTATGTCACATATGGACTACTGTATGGTCGAAGAGACATCATAAGTAGTTTATTGTTCAGTATAGAATGCTTAAGATTGAGAAAATATATATTGAAATATTGGTTTGAAATATATTCAGTATGTCAAATATGGACTGCTGTATGTTTAATGAGACACCAGAAGGAGTTAATTGGTCTGTATAGAAAGTTCAAGATTGAGAACTCCTTGGCCTGAAATATGTTCTGTATGTCACATATGGACTACTGTATGGTCGAAGAGACATCATAAGTAGTTTATTGTTCAGTATAGAATGCTTAAGATTGAGAAAATATATATTGAAATATTGGTTTGAAATATATTCAGTATGTCAAATATGGACTGCTGTATGTTTAATGAGACACCAGAAGGAGTTAATTGGTCTGTATAGAAAATTCAACATTGAGAACTCCTTGGCCTGAAATATGTTAAGAATGTCAAACATGGACTACTGTATGATTGATGAGACATCAGAAAGAGTTAATTGGTCTGTATAGAAAGTTCAAGATTGAGAAATCCTTGGCCTGAAATATGATCAGTATGTCAAATATGGACTGATGTATGGTTGATGAGACATAGTTAATTAGTCTGTATAGAATGTTCAAGATTGAGAACTCCTTGGCTTGAAATATGTTTAGTATGTCAAATATGGACTACTGTATGGTTGATGAGACATCATAAGTAGTTTATTGTTCTGTATAGAATGTTCAATATTGAGAAAATATATTGAAATATTGGTATGAAATATATTCAGTATGTCAAATATGGACTGTTGTATGTTTAATGAGACACCAGAAGGAGTTAATTAGTCTGTATAGAAAGTTCAAGATTGAGAACTCCTTGGCCTGTAATATGTTCAGTATGTCAAATATGGACTACTGTATAGTTGATGAGACATCATAGTGAGATAATTGGTCTGTATAGAAAATTCAAAATTGAGAACTCCTTGGCCTGAAATATGTTCAGTATGTCAAATATGGACTACTGTATAGTTAATCAGACATCATTAGGAGGTAATTGGTATGTATAGGAAGTTCAAGATTGAGAACTCCTTGGCCTGAAATATGTTCAGTATGTCAAATATGGACTACTGTATGGTTAATGAGACATCATAGGGAGATAATTGGTCTGTATAGAAAGTTCAAGATTGAAAACTTCTTGGCCTGAAATACGTTCAGTATGTCAAATATGGACCACTGTATGATTGATGAGACATTAGAAGCAGTTAACTGGTCTGTATAGAAAGTCCAAGAATGAGAACTCCTTGGCCTGAAATATGTTCAGAATGTCAAAAATGGACTACTGTATGGTTGATGAGACATCATAGGGAGATAATTGGTCTGTATAGAAATTTCAAGATTGAGCAGTCCTTGGCCTGAAATACGTACAGTATGTCTAATATGGACTACTATATAGTTGATCAGACATCATAAGGAGTCAATTGGTCTGTATAAAAAATTCAAAATTGAAAACTTCTTGGCCTGAAATATGTTCAGTATGTCAAATATGGACTACTGTATGATTAATGAGACATCAAAAGGAGTTAATTGGTCTGTGTAGAAAATTCAAAACTGAGACCTCCTTTGCTTGAAATATGTTCAGTATGTCAAATATGGACTACTGTATAGTTAAAGAGACATCATAAAGAGTTAATTGGTCTATATAAAAAATTCAAAATTGAGAACTCCTTGGCCTGAAATATGATCAGTATGTCTAAAATGGACTACTGTATAGTTGATCAGACATCATTAGGAGTTAATTGGTATGTATAGGAAGTTCAAGATTGAGAACTCCTTGGCCTGAAATATGTTCAGTATGTCAAATATTGACTACTGTATGATTGATGAGACATTAGAAGCAGTTAACTGGTCTGTATAGAAAGTCCAAGATTGAGAACTCCTTGGCCTGAAATATGTTCAGTATGTCAAATATGGACCACTGTATGATTGATGAGACATCAGAAGGAGTTAACTGGTCTGTATAGAAAGTTCAAGATTGAGAACTCCTTGGCCTGAAATATGTTCAGTATGTCAAATATAGACTACTGTATGGTTGATTAGACATCATAGGGAGATATTTGGTCTGTATAGAAATTTCAAGATTGAGAAGTCCTTGGCCTGAAATATGTTCAGTATGTCAAATATGGACTACTGTATGATTGATGAGACATTAGAAGCAGTTAACTGGTCTGTATAGAAAGTCCAAGAATGAGAACTCCTTGGCCTGAAATATGTTCAGAATGTCAAAAATGGACTACTGTATGGTTGATGAGACATCATAGGGAGATAATTGGTCTGTATAGAAATTTCAAGATTGAGCAGTCCTTGGCCTGAAATATGTACAGTATGTCTAATATGGACTACTGTATGATTGATGAGACATCAAAATGAGTTAATTGGTCTGTATAGAAAATTCAAAACTGAGACCTCCTTTGCTTGAAATATGTTCAGTATGTCAAATATGGACTACTGTATAGTTAATGAGACATCATAAGGAGTCAATTGGTCTGTATAAAAAATTCAAAATTGAAAACTTCTTGGCCTGAAATATGTTCAGTATGTCAAATATGGACTACTGTATGATTGATGAGACATCAGAAGGAGTTAATTGGTCTGTATAGAAATTTCAAGATTGAGAAGTCCTTGGCCTGAAATATGTTCAGTATGTAAAATATGCACTACTGTATGATTGATGAGATATCAGAAGGAGTTAATTGGTCTGTATAGAAAGTTTAAAATTGAGAACTCCTTGGCCTGAAATATGTTCAGTATGTCAAATATGGACTACTGTATGATTGATCAGACATCAGAAGGAGTTAACTTGTCTGTATAGAAAGTCCAAGAATGAGAAATCCTTGGCCTGAAATATGTTCAGAATGTCAAATATGGACTACTGTATGGTTGATGAGACATCATAGGGAGATAATTGGTCTGTATAGAAAATTCAACATTGAGAACTCCTTGGCCTGAAATATGTTCAGTATATCAAATATGGACTACTGTATGATTGATGAGACATCAGAAGGAGTTAATTGGTCTGTATAGAAAGTCCAAGAATGAGAACTCCTTGGCCTGAAATATGTTCAGAATGTCAAACATGGACTACTGTATGATTGATGAGACATCAGAAAGAGTTAATTGGTCTGTATAGAAAGTTCAAGATTGACAACTCCTTGGCGTGAAATATGATCAGTATGTCAAATATGGACTGATGTATGATTGATGAGACATCAGAAAGAGTTAATTGGTCTGTATAGAAAATTTAAAATTGAGAACTCCTTGGCCTGTAATATGTTCAGTATGTCAAATATGGACTACTGTATAGTTGATGAGACATCATAGTGAGATAATTGGTCTGTATAGTAAATTCAAAATTGAGAACTCCTTGGCCTGAAATATGTTCAGTATGTCAAATATGGACTACTGTATAGTTAATCAGACATCATTAGGAGTCAATTGGTCTGTATAAAAAATTCTAAATTGAAAACTTCTTGGCCTGAAATATGTTCAGTATGTCAAATATGGACTACTGTATGATTGATGAGACATTAGAAGCAGTTAACTGGTCTGTATAGAAAGACCAAGAATGAGAACTCCTTGGCCTGAAATATGTTCAGAATGTCAAAAATGGACTACTGTATGGTTGATGAGACATCATAGGGAGATAATTGGTCTGTATAGAAATTTCAAGATTGAGCAGTCCTTGGCCTGAAATATGTACAGTATGTCTAATATGGACTACTATATATTTGATCAGACATCATTAGGAGTTAATTGGTCTGTATAGAAAGTTCAAGATTGAGAACTCCTTGGCCTGAAATATGATCAGTATGTCAAATATGGACTAATGTATGATTGATGAGACATCAGAAAGAGTTAATTGGTCTATATAGAAAACTTAAAATTGAGAACTCCTTTGCCTGAAATATGTTCAGTATGTCAAATATGGACTACTGTATGATTGATGAGACATCAAAAGGAGTTAATTGGTCTGTATAGAAAATTCAAAACTGAGACCTCCTTTGCTTGAAATATGTTCAGTATGTCAAATATGGACTACTGTATAGTTAATGAGACATCAAAGGGAGATAATTGGTCTGTATAGAAATTTCAAGATTGAGCAGTCCTTGGCCTGAAATATGTACAGTATGTCTAATATGGACTATTGTATAGTTGATCAGACATCATTAGGAGTTAATTGGTCTGTATAGAAAGTTCAAGATTGAGACCTCCTTGGCCTGAAATATGTTTAGTATGTCAAATATGGACTACTGTATGATTGATGAGACATCAAAAGGAGTTAACTGGTCTGTATAGAAAATTCAAAACTGAGACCTCCTTTGCTTGAAATATGTTCAGTATGTCAAATATGGACTACTGTATAGTTAATGAGAATATCATAAGGAGTCAATTGGTCTGTATAAAAAATTCAAAATTGAAAAGTTCTTGGCCTGAAATATGTTCAGTATGTCAAATATGGACTACTGTATGATTGATGAGACATCAGAAGGAGTTAATTGGTCTGTATAGAAATTTCAAGATTGAGAAGTCCTTGGCCTGAAACATGTTCAGTATGTAAAATATGCACTACTGTATGATTGATGAGACATCAGAAGGAGTTAATTGGTCTGTATAGAAAGTTCAAAATTGAGAACTCCTTGGCCTAAAATATGTTCAGTATGTCAAATATGGACTACTGTATGGTTGATGAGACATCATAGGGAGATAATTGTTCTGTATAGAAAATTCAACATTGAGAACTCCTTGGCCTGAAATATGTTCAGTATGTCAAATATGGACTACTGTATGATTGATCAGACATCAGAAAGAGTTAATTGGTCTGTATAGAAAGTCCAAGAATGAGAACTCCTTGGCCTGAAATATGTTCAGAATGTCAAACATGGACTACTGTATGATTGATGAGACATCAGAAAGAGTTAATTGGTCTGTATAGAAAGTTCAAGATTGAGAACTCCTTGGCCTGAAATATGATCAGTATGTCAAATATGGACTGATGTATGATTGATGAGACATCAGAAAGAGTTAATTGGTCTGTATAGAAAATTTAAAATTGAGAACTCCTTGGCCTGTAATATGTTCAGTATGTCAAATATGGACTACTGTATAGTTGATGAGACATCATAGTGAGATAATTGGTCTGTATAGTAAATTCAAAATTGAGAACTCCTTGGCCTGAAATATGTTCAGTATGTCAAATATGGACTACTGTATAGTTAATCAGACATCATTAGGAGTCAATTGGTCTGTATAAAAAATTCTAAATTGAAAACTTCTTGGCCTGAAATAGGTTCAGTATGTCAAATATGGACTACTGTATGATTGATGAGACATTAGAAGCAGTTAACTGGTCTGTATAGAAAGACCAAGAATGAGAACTCCTTGGCCTGAAATATGTTCAGAATGTCAAAAATGGACTACTGTATGGTTGATGAGACATCATAGGGAGATAATTGGTCTGTATAGAAATTTCAAGATTGAGCAGTCCTTGGCCTGAAATATGTACAGTATGTCTAATATGGACTACTATATATTTGATCAGACATCATTAGGAGTTAATTGGTCTGTATAGAAAGTTCAAGATTGAGAACTCCTTGGCCTGAAATATGATCAGTATGTCAAATATGGACTAAAGTATGATTGATGAGACATCAGAAAGAGTTAATTGGTCTATATAGAAAACTTAAAATTGAGAACTCCTTTGCCTGAAATATGTTCAGTATGTCAAATATGGACTACTGTATGATTGATGAGACATCAAAAGGAGTTAATTGGTCTGTATAGAAAATTCAATACTGAGACCTCCTTTGCTTGAAATATGTTCAGTATGTCAAATATGGACTACTGTATAGTTAATGAGACATCATAAAGAGTTAATTGGTCTATATAAAAAATGTAAAATTGAGAACTCCTTGGCCTGAAATATGATCAGTATGTCTTAAATGGACTACTGTATAGTTGATCAGACATCATTAGGAGTTAATTGGTATGTATAGGAAGTTCAAGATTGAGAACTCCTTGGCCTGAAATATGTTCAGTATGTCAAATATGGACTACTGTATGGTTGATGAGACATCATAAGGAGTCAATTGGTCTGTATAAAAAATTCAAAATTGAAAACTTCTTATCCTGAAATATGTTCAGTATGTCAAATATGGACTACTGTATGATTGATGAGACATCAAAAGGAGTTAATTGGTATGTGTAGAAAATTCAAAACTGAGACCTCCTTTGCTTGAAATATGTTTAGTATGTCAAATATGGACTACTGTATAGTTAAAGAGACATCATAAAGAGTTAATTGGTCTATATAAAAAATTCAAAATTGAGAAATCCTTGGCCTGAAATATGATCAGTATGTCTAAAATGGACTACTGTATAGTTGATCAGACATCATTAGGAGTTAATTGGTATGTATAGGAAGTTCAAGATTGGAACTCCTTGGCCTGAAATATGTTCAGTATGTCAAATATGGACTACTGTATGGTTGATGAGACATCATAAGGAGTCAATTGGTCTGTATAGAAAGTTCAAGATTGAGAACTCCTTGGCCTGAAATATGTTCAGTATGTCAAATATAGACTACTGTATGGTTGATTAGACATCATAGGGAGATATTTGGTCTGTATAGAAATTTCAAGATTGAGAAGTCCTTGGCCTGAAATATGTTCAGTATGTCAAATATGGACTACTGTATAGTTAATCAGACATCATTAGGAGTCAATTGGTCTGTATAAAAAATTCTAAATTGAAAACTTCTTGGCCTGAAATAGGTTCAGTATGTCAAATATGGACTACTGTATGATTGATGAGACATCATAGGGAGATAATTGGTCTGTATAGAAATTTCAAGATTGAGCAGTCCTTGGCCTGAAATATGTACAGTATGTCTAATATGGACTACTATATATTTGATCAGACATCATTAGGAGTTAATTGGTCTGTATAGAAAGTTCAAGATTGAGAACTCCTTGGCCTGAAATATGATCAGTATGTCAAATATGGACTAATGTATGATTGATGAGACATCAGAAAGAGTTAATTGGTCTATATAGAAAACTCAAAATTGAAAACTTCTTGGCCTGAAATATGTTCAGTATGTCAAATATGGACTACTGTATGATTGATGAGACATCAAAAGGAGTTAATTGGTCTGTGTAGAAAATTCAAAACTGAGACCTCCTTTGCTTGAAATATGTTCAGTATGTCAAATATGGACTACTGTATAGTTAAAGAGACATCATAAAGAGGTAATTGGTCTATATAAAAAATTCAAAATTGAGAACTCCTTGGCCTGAAATATGATCAGTATGTCTAAAATGGACTACTGTATAGTTGATCAGACATCATTAGGAGTTAATTGGTATGTATAGGAAGTTCAAGATTGAGAACTCCTAGGCCTGAAATATGTTCAGTATGTCAAATATGGACTACTGTATGGTTGATGAGACATCATAAGGAGTCAATTGGTCTGTATAAAAAAATCAAAATTGAGAACTCCTTGGCCTGAAATATGATCAGTATGTCAAATATGGACTACTGTATGATTGATGAGACATTAGAAGCAGTTAACTGGTCTGTATAGAAAGTCCAAGATTGAGAACTCCTTGGCCTGAAATATGTTCAGTATGTCAAATATGGACCACTGTATGATTGATGAGACATCAGAAGGAGTTAACTGGTCTGTATAGAAAGTTCAAGATTGAGAACTCCTTGGCCTGAAATATATTCAGTATGTCAAATATAGACTACTGTATGGTTGATTAGACATCATAGGGAGATATTTGGTCTGTATAGAAATTTCAAGATTGAGAAGTCCTTGGCCTGAAGTATGTTCAGTATGTCAAATATGGACTACTGTATGATTGATGAGACATTAGAAGCAGTTAACTGGTCTGTATAGAAAGTCCAAGAATGAGAACTCCTTGGCCTGAAATATGTTCAGAATGTCAAAAATGGACTACTGTATGGTTGATGAGACATCATAGGGAGATAATTGGTCTGTATAGAAATTTCAAGATTGAGCAGTCCTTGGCCTGAAATATGTACAGTATGTCTAATATGGACTATTGTATAGTTGATCAGTCATCATTAGGAGTTAATTGGTCTGTATAGAAAGTTCAAGATTGAGAACTCCTTGGCCTGAAATATGTTCAGTATGTCAAATATGGACTACTGTATGATTGATGAGACATCAAAATGAGTTAATTGGTCTGTATAGAAAATTCAAAACTGAGACCTCCTTTGCTTGAAATATGTTCAGTATGTCAAATATGGACTACTGTATAGTTAATGAGACATCATAAGGAGTCAATTGGTCTGTATAAAAAATTCAAAATTGAAAAGTTCTTGGCCTGAAATATGTTCAGTATGTCAAATATGGACTACTGTATGATTGATGAGACATCAGAAGGAGTTAATTGGTCTGTATAGAAATTTCAAGATTGAGAAGTCCTTGGCCTGAAATATGTTCAGTATGTAAAATATGCACTACTGTATGATTGATGAGACATCAGAAGGAGTTAATTGGTCTGTATAGAAAGTTCAAAATTGAGAACTCCTTGGCCTAAAATATGTTCAGTATGTCAAATATGGACTACTGTATGGTTGATGAGACATCATAAGGAGTCAATTGGTCTGTATAAAAAATTCAAAATTGAGAAATCCTTGGCCTGAAATATGATCAGTATGTCTAAAATGGACTACTGTATAGTTGATCAGACATCATTAGGAGTTAATTGGTATGTATAGGAAGTTCAAGATTGAGAACTCCTTGGCCTGAAATATGTTCAGTATGTCAAATATGGACTACTGTATGGTTGATGAGACATCATAAGGAGTCAATTGGTCTGTATAAAAAAATCAAAATTGAGAACTCCTTGGCCTGAAATATGATCAGTATGTCAAATATGGACTACTGTATGATTGATGAGACATCAGAAGGAGTTAATTGGTCTGTATAGAAAGTTCAAGATTGAGAACTCCTTGGCCTGAAATATGTTCAGTATGTCAAATATAGACTACTGTATGGTTGATTAGACATCATAGGGAGATATTTGGTCTGTATAGAAATGTCAAGATTGAGAAGTCCTTGGCCTGAAATATGTTCAGTATGTCAAATATGGACTACTGTATGATTGATGAGACATTAGAAGCAGTTAACTGGTCTGTATAGAAAGTCCAAGAATGAGAACTCCTTGGCCTGAAATATGTTCAGAATGTCAAAAATGGACTACTGTATGGTTGATGAGACATCATAGGGAGATAATTGGTCTGTATAGAAATTTCAAGATTGAGCAGTCCTTGGCCTGAAATATGTACAGTATGTCTAATATGGACTATTGTATAGTTGATCAGACATCATTAGGAGTTAATTGGTCTGTATAGAAAGTTCAAGATTGAGACCTCCTTGGCCTGAAATATGTTTAGTATGTCAAATATGGACTACTGTATGATTGATGAGACATCAAAAGGAGTTAATTGGTCTGTATAGAAAATTCAAAACTGAGACCTCCTTTGCTTGAAATATGTTCAGTATGTCAAATATGGACTACTGTATAGTTAATGAGACATCATAAGGAGTCAATTGGTCTGTATAAAAAATTCAAAATTGAAAACTTCTTGGCCTGAAATATGTTCAGTATGTCAAATATGGACTACTGTATGATTGATGAGACATCAGAAGGAGTTAATTGGTCTGTATAGAAATTTCAAGATTGAGAAGTCCTTGGCCTGAAATATGTTCAGTATGTAAAATATGCACTACTGTATGATTGATGAGACATCAGAAGGAGTTAATTGGTCTGTATAGAAAGTTCAAAATTGAGAACTCCTTGGCCTAAAATATGTTCAGTATGTCAAATATGGACTACTGTATGGTTGATGAGACATCATAGGGAGATAATTGGTCTGTATAGAAAATTCAACATTGAGAACTCCTTGGCCTGAAATATGTTCAGTATGTCAAATATGGACTACTGTATGATTGATCAGACATCAGAAGGAGTTAACTGGTCTGTATAGAAAGTCCAAGAATGAGAAATCCTTGGCCTGAAATATGTTCAGAATGTCAAATATGGACTACTGTATGGTTGATGAGACATCAGAGGGAGATAATTGGTCTGTATAGAAAATTCAACATTGAGAACTCCTTGGCCTGAAATATGTTCAGTATATCAAATATGGACTACTGTATGATTGATGAGACATCAGAAGGAGTTAATTGGTCTGTATAGAAAGTCCAAGAATGAGAACTCCTTGGCCTGAAATATGTTCAGAATGTCAAAAATGGACTACTGTATGGTTGATGAGACATCATAGGGAGATAATTGGTCTGTATAGAAATTTCAAGATTGAGCAGTCCTTGGCCTGAAATATGTACAGTATGTCTAATATGGACTACTATATATTTGATCAGACATCATTAGGAGTTAATTGGTCTGTATAGAAAGTTCAAGATTGAGAACTCCTTGGCCTGAAATATGATCAGTATGTCAAATATGGACTAATGTATGATTGAAGAGACATCATAAAGAGGTAATTGGTCTATATAAAAAATTCAAAATTGAGAACTCCTTGGCCTGAAATATGATCAGTATGTCAAATATGGACTACTGTATAGTTGATGAGACATCATAGTGAGATAATTGGTCTGTATAGAAAATTCAAAATTGAGAACTCCTTGGCCTGAAATATGTTCAGTATGTCAAATATGGACTACTGTATAGTTAATCAGACATCATTAGGAGTCAATTGGTCTGTATAAAAAATTCTAAATTGAAAACTTCTTGGCCTGAAATATGTTCAGTATGTCAAATATGGACTACTGTATGATTGATGAGACATTAGAAGCAGTTAACTGGTCTGTATAGAAAGTCCAAGAATGAGAACTCCTTGGCCTGAAATATGTTCAGAATGTCAAAAATGGACTACTGTATGGTTGATGAGACATTATAGGGAGATAATTGGTCTGTATAGAAATTTCAAGATTGAGCAGTCCTTGGCCTGAAATATGTACAGTATGTCTAATATGGACGACTATATATTTGATCAGACATCATTAGGAGTTAATTGGTCTGTATAGAAAACTTAAAATTGAGAACTCCTTTGCCTGAAATATGTTCAGTATGTCAAATATGGACTACTGTATGATTGATGAGACATCAAAAGGAGTTAATTGGTCTGTATAGAAAATTCAAAACTGAGACCTCCTTTGCTTGAAATATGTTCAGTATGTCAAATATGGACTACTGTATAGTTAATGAGACATCATAAAGAGTTAATTGGTCTATATAAAAAATTCAAAATTGAGAACTCCTTTTCCTGAAATATGATCAGTATGTCTTAAATGGACTACTGTATAGTTGATCAGACATCATTAGGAGTTAATTGGTATGTATAGGAAGTTCAAGATTGAGAACTCCTTGGCCTGAAATATGTTCAGTATGTCAAATATGGACTACTGTATGGTTGATGAGACATCATAAGGAGTCAATTGGTCTGTATAAAAAATTCAAAATTGAAAACTTCTTGGCCTGAAATATGTTCAGTATGTCAAATATGGACTACTGTATGATTGATGAGACATCAAAAGGAGTTAATCGGTATGTGTAGAAAATTCAAAACTGAGACCTCCTTTGCTTGAAATATGTTTAGTATGTCAAATATGGACTACTGTATAGTTAAAGAGACATCATAAAGAGTTAATTGGTCTATATAAAAAATTCAAAATTGAGAAATCCTTGGCCTGAAATATGATCAGTATGTCTAAAATGGACTACTGTATAGTTGATCAGACATCATTAGGAGTTAATTGGTATGTATAGGAAGTTCAAGATTGAGAACTCCTTGGCCTGAAATATGTTCAGTATGTCAAATATGGACTACTGTATGGTTGATGAGACATCATAAGGAGTCAATTGGTCTGTATAAAAAAATCAAAATTGAGAACTCCTTGGCCTGAAATATGATCAGTATGTCAAATATGGACTACTGTATGATTGATGAGACATCAGAAGGAGTTAATTGGTCTGTATAGAAAGTTCAAGATTGAGAACTCCTTGGCCTGAAATATGTTCAGTATGTCAAATATAGACTACTGTATGGTTGATTAGACATCATAGGGAGATATTTGGTCTGTACAGAAATTTCAAGATTGAGAAGTCCTTGGCCTGAAATATGTTCAGTATGTCAAATATGGACTACTGTATGATTGATGAGACATTAGAAGCAGTTAACTGGTCTGTATAGAAAGTCCAAGAATGAGAACTCCTTGGCCTGAAATATGTTCAGAATGTCAAAAATGGACTACTGTATGGTTGATGAGACATCATAAGGAGTCAATTGGTCTGTATAAAAAAATCAAAATTGAGAACTCCTTGGCCTGAAATATGTTCAGAATGTCAAAAATGGACTACTGTATGGTTGATGAGACATCATAGGGAGATAATTGGTCTGTATAGAAATTTCAAGATTGAGCAGTCCTTGGCCTGAAATATGTACAGTATGTCTAATATGGACTATTGTATAGTTGATCAGACATCATTAGGAGTTAATTGGTCTGTATAGAAAGTTCAACATTGAGAACTCCTTGGCCTGAAATATGTTCAGTATATCAAATATGGACTACTGTATGATTGATGAGACATCAGAAAGAGTTAATTGGTCTGTATAGAAAGTTCAAGATTGAGAACTCCTTGGCCTGAAATATGATCAGTATGTCAAATATGGACTGATGTATGATTGATGAGACATCAGAAAGAGTTAATTGGTCTGTATAGAAAATTTAAAATTGAGAACTCCTTGGCCTGTAATATGTTCAGTATGTCAAATATGGACTACTGTATAGTTGATGAGACATCATAGTGAGATAATTGGTCTGTATAGAAAATTCAAAATTGAGAACTCCTTGGCCTGAAATATGTTCAGTATGTCAAATATGGACTACTGTATAGTTAATCAGACATCATAGTGAGATAATTGGTCTGTATAAAAAATTCTAAATTGAAAACTTCTTGGCCTGAAATATGTTCAGTATGTCAAATATGGACTACTGTATGATTGATGAGACATTAGAAGCAGTTAACTGGTCTGTATAGAAAGTCCAAGAATGAGAACTCCTTGGCCTGAAATATGTTCAGAATGTCAAAAATGGACTACTGTATGGTTGATGAGACATTATAGGGAGATAATTGGTCTGTATAGAAATTTCAAGATTGAGCAGTCCTTGGCCTGAAATATGTACAGTATGTCTAATATGGACGACTATATATTTGATCAGACATCATTAGGAGTAAATTGGTCTGTATAGAAAACTTAAAATTGAGAACTCCTTTGCCTGAAATATGTTCAGTATGTCAAATATGGACTACTGTATGATTGATGAGACATCAAAAGGAGTTAATTGGTCTGTATAGAAAATTCAAAACTGAGACCTCCTTTGCTTGAAATATGTTCAGTATGTCAAATATGGACTACTGTATAGTTAATGAGACATCATAAAGAGTTAATTGGTCTATATAAAAAATTCAAAATTGAGAACTCCTTTTCCTGAAATATGATCAGTATGTCTTAAATGGACTACTGTATAGTTGATCAGACATCATTAGGAGTTAATTGGTATGTATAGGAAGTTCAAGATTGAGAACTCCTTGGCCTGAAATATGTTCAGTATGTCAAATATGGACTACTGTATGGTTGATGAGACATCATAAGGAGTCAATTGGTCTGTATAAAAAATTCAAAATTGAAAACTTCTTGGCCTGAAATATGTTCAGTATGTCAAATATGGACTACTGTATGATTGATGAGACATCAAAAGGAGTTAATTGGTATGTGTAGAAAATTCAAAACTGAGACCTCCTTTGCTTGAAATATGTTTAGTATGTCAAATATGGACTACTGTATAGTTAAAGAGACATCATAAAGAGTTTATTGGTCTATATAAAAAATTCAAAATTGAGAAATCCTTGGCCTGAAATATGATCAGTATGTCTAAAATGGACTACTGTATAGTTGATCAGACATCATTAGGAGTTAATTGGTATGTATAGGAAGTTCAAGATTGAGAACTCCTTGGCCTGAAATATGTTCAGTATGTCAAATATGGACTACTGTATGGTTGATGAGACATCATAAGGAGTCAATTGGTCTGTATAAAAAAATCAAAATTGAGAACTCCTTGGCCTGAAATATGTTCAGAATGTCAAAAATGGACTACTGTATGGTTGATGAGACATCATAGGGAGATAATTGGTCTGTATAGAAATTTCAAGATTGAGCAGTCCTTGGCCTGAAATATGTACAGTATGTCTAATATGGACTATTGTATAGTTGATCAGACATCATTAGGAGTTAATTGGTCTGTATAGAAAGTTCAACATTGAGAACTCCTTGGCCTGAAATATGTTCAGTATATCAAATATGGACTACTGTATGATTGATGAGACATCAGAAAGAGTTAATTGGTCTGTATAGAAAGTTCAAGATTGAGAACTCCTTGGCCTGAAATATGATCAGTATGTCAAATATGGACTGATGTATGATTGATGAGACAACAGAAAGAGTTAATTGGTCTGTATAGAAAATTTAAAATTGAGAACTCCTTGGCCTGTAATATGTTCAGTATGTCAAATATGGACTACTGTATAGTTGATGAGACATCATAGTGAGATAATTGGTCTGTATAGAAAATTCTAAATTGAGAACTCCTTGGCCTGAAATATGTTCAGTATGTCAAATATGGACTACTGTATAGTTAATCAGACATCATAGTGAGATAATTGGTCTGTATAAAAAATTCTAAATTGAAAACTTCTTGGCCTGAAATATGTTCAGTATGTCAAATATGGACTACTGTATGATTGATGAGACATTAGAAGCAGTTAACTGGTCTGTATAGAAAGTACAAGAATGAGAACTCCTTGGCCTGAAATATGTTCAGAATGTCAAAAATGGACTACTGTATGGTTGATGAGACATTATAGGGAGATAATTGGTCTGTATAGAAATTTCAAGATTGAGCAGTCCTTGGCCTGAAATATGTACAGTATGTCTAATATGGACGACTATATATTTGATCAGACATCATTAGGAGTAAATTGGTCTGTATAGAAAACTTAAAATTGAGAACTCCTTTGCCTGAAATATGTTCAGTATGTCAAATATGGACTACTGTATGATTGATGAGACATCAAAAGGAGTTAATTGGTCTGTATAGAAAATTCAAAACTGAGACCTCCTTTGCTTGAAATATGTTCAGTATGTCAAATATGGACTACTGTATAGTTAATGAGACATCATAAAGAGTTAATTGGTCTATATAAAAAATTCAAAATTGAGAACTCCTTTTCCTGAAATATGATCAGTATGTCTTAAATGGACTACTGTATAGTTGATCAGACATCATTAGGAGTTAATTGGTATGTATAGGAAGTTCAAGATTGAGAACTCCTTGGCCTGAAATATGTTCAGTATGTCAAATATGGACTACTGTATGGTTGATGAGACATCATAAGGAGTCAATTGGTCTGTATAAAAAATTCAAAATTGAAAACTTCTTGGCCTGAAATATGTTCAGTATGTCAAATATGGACTACTGTATGATTGATGAGACATCAAAAGGAGTTAATTGGTATGTGTAGAAAATTCAAAACTGAGACCTCCTTTGCTTGAAATATGTTTAGTATGTCAAATATGGACTACTGTATAGTTAAAGAGACATCATAAAGAGTTTATTGGTCTATATAAAAAATTCAAAATTGAGAAATCCTTGGCCTGAAATATGATCAGTATGTCTAAAATGGACTACTGTATAGTTGATCAGACATCATTAGGAGTTAATTGGTATGTATAGGAAGTTCAAGATTGAGAACTCCTTGGCCTGAAATATGTTCAGTATGTCAAATATGTACTACTGTATGGTTGATGAGACATCATAAGGAGTCAATTGGTCTGTATAAAAAAATCAAAATTGAGAACTCCTTGGCCTGAAATATGATCAGTATGTCAAATATGGACTACTGTATGATTGATGAGACATCAGAAGGAGTTAATTGGTCTGAATAGAAAGTTCAAGATTGAGAACTCCTTGGCCTGAAATATGTTCAGTATGTCAAATATACACTACTGTATGGTTGATTAGACATCATAGGGAGATATTTGGTCTGTATAGAAATTTCAAGATTGAGAAGTCCTTGGCCTGAAATATGTACAGTATGTCTAATATGGACTATTGTATAGTTGATCAGACATCATTAGGAGTTAATTGGTCTGTATAGAAAGTTCAAGATTGAGACCTCCTTGGCCTGAAATATGTTTAGTATGTCAAATATGGACTACTGTATGATTGATGAGACATCAAAAGGAGTTAATTGGTCTGTATAGAAAATTCAAAACTGAGACCTCCTTTGCTTGAAATATGTTCAGTATGTCAAATATGGACTACTGTATAGTTAATGAGACATCATAAGGAGTCAATTGGTCTTTATAAAAAATTCAAAATTGAAAACTTCTTGGCCTGAAATATGTTCAGTATGTCAAATATGGACTACTGTATGATTGATGAGACATCAGAAGGAGTTAATTGGTCTGTATAGAAATTTCAAGATTGAGAAGTCCTTGGCCTGAAATATGTTCAGTATGTAAAATATGCACTACTGTATGATTGATGAGACATCAGAAGGAGTTAATTGGTCTGTATAGAAAGTTCAAAATTGAGAACTCCTTGGCCTAAAATATGTTCAGTATGTCAAATATGGACTACTGTATGGTTGATGAGACATCATAGGGAGATAATTGGTCTGTATAGAAAATTCAACATTGAGAACTCCTTGGCCTGAAATATGTTCAGTATGTCAAATATGGACTACTGTATGATTGATCAGACATCAGAAGGAGTTAACTGGTCTGTATAGAAAGTCCAAGAATGAGAAATCCTTGGCCTGAAATATGTTCAGAATGTCAAATATGGACTACTGTATGGTTGATGAGACATCAGAGGGAGATAATTGGTCTGTATAGAAAATTCAACATTGAGAACTCCTTGGCCTGAAATATGTTCAGTATATCAAATATGGACTACTGTATGATTGATGAGACATCAGAAGGAGTTAATTGGTCTGTATAGAAAGTCCAAGAATGAGAACTCCTTGGCCTGAAATATGTTCAGAATGTCAAAAATGGACTACTGTATGGTTGATGAGACATCATAGGGAGATAATTGGTCTGTATAGAAATTTCAAGATTGAGCAGTCCTTGGCCTGAAATATGTACAGTATGTCTAATATGGACTACTATATATTTGATCAGACATCATTAGGAGTTAATTGGTCTGTATAGAAAGTTCAAGATTGAGAACTCCTTGGCCTGAAATATCATCAGTATGTCAAATATGGACTAATGTATGATTGAAGAGACATCATAAAGAGGTAATTGGTCTATATAAAAAATTCAAAATTGAGAACTCCTTGGCCTGAAATATGATCAGTATGTCAAATATGGACTACTGTATAGTTGATGAGACATCATAGTGAGATAATTGGTCTGTATAGAAAATTCAAAATTGAGAACTCCTTGGCCTGAAATATGTTCAGTATGTCAAATATGGACTACTGTATAGTTAATCAGACATCATTAGGAGTCAATTGGTCTGTATAAAAAATTCTAAATTGAAAACTTCTTGGCCTGAAATATGTTCAGTATGTCAAATATGGACTACTGTATGATTGATGAGACATTAGAAGCAGTTAACTGGTCTGTATAGAAAGTCCAAGAATGAGAACTCCTTGGCCTGAAATATGTTCAGAATGTCAAAAATGGACTACTGTATGGTTGATGAGACATTATAGGGAGATAATTGGTCTGTATAGAAATTTCAAGATTGAGCAGTCCTTGGCCTGAAATATGTACAGTATGTCTAATATGGACGACTATATATTTGATCAGACATCATTAGGAGTTAATTGGTCTGTATAGAAAACTTAAAATTGAGAACTCCTTTGCCTGAAATATGTTCAGTATGTCAAATATGGACTACTGTATGATTGATGAGACATCAAAAGGAGTTAATTGGTCTGTATAGAAAATTCAAAACTGAGACCTCCTTTGCTTGAAATATGTTCAGTATGTCAAATATGGACTACTGTATAGTTAATGAGACATCATAAAGAGTTAATTGGTCTATATAAAAAATTCAAAATTGAGAACTCCTTTTCCTGAAATATGTTCAGTATGTCAAATATGGACTACTGTATGGTTGATGAGACATCATAAGGAGTCAATTGGTCTGTATAAAAAATTCAAAATTGAAAACTTCTTGGCCTGAAATATGTTCAGTATGTCAAATATGGACTACTGTATGATTGATGAGACATCAAAAGGAGTTAATTGGTATGTGTAGAAAATTCAAAACTGAGACCTCCTTTGCTTGAAATATGTTTAGTATGTCAAATATGGACTACTGTATAGTTAAAGAGACATCATAAAGAGTTAATTGGTCTATATAAAAAATTCAAAATTGAGAAATCCTTGGCCTGAAATATGATCAGTATGTCTAAAATGGACTACTGTATAGTTGATCAGACATCATTAGGAGTTAATTGGTATGTATAGGAAGTTCAAGATTGAGAACTCCTTGGCCTGAAATATGTTCAGTATGTCAAATATGGACTACTGTATGGTTGATGAGACATCATAAGGAGTCAATTGGTCTGTATAAAAAAATCTAAATTGAGAACTCCTTGGCCTGAAATATGATCAGTATGTCAAATATGGACTACTGTATGATTGATGAGACATCAGAAGGAGTTAATTGGTCTGTATAGAAAGTTCAAGATTGAGAACTCCTTGGCCTGAAATATGTTCAGTATGTCAAATATAGACTACTGTATGGTTGATTAGACATCATAGGGAGATATTTGGTCTGTACAGAAATTTCAAGATTGAGAAGTCCTTGGCCTGAAATATGTTCAGTATGTCAAATATGGACTACTGTATGATTGATGAGACATTAGAAGCAGTTAACTGGTCTGTATAGAAAGTCCAAGAATGAGAACTCCTTGGCCTGAAATATGTTCAGAATGTCAAAAATGGACTACTGTATGGTTGATGAGACATCATAGGGAGATAATTGGTCTGTATAGAAATTTCAAGATTGAGCAGTCCTTGGCCTGAAATATGTACAGTATGTCTAATATGGACTATTGTATAGTTGATCAGACATCATTAGGAGTTAATTGGTCTGTATAGAAAGTTCAAGATTGAGACCTCCTTGGCCTGAAATATGTTTGGTATGTCAAATATGGACTACTGTATGATTGATGAGACATCAAAAGGAGTTAATTGGTCTGTATAGAAAATTCAAAACTGAGACCTCCTTTGCTTGAAATATGTTCAGTATGTCAAATATGGACTACTGTATAGTTAATGAGACATCATAAGGAGTCAATTGGTCTGTATAAAAAATTCAAAATTGAAAACTTGGCCTGAAATATGTTCAGTATGTCAAATATGGACTACTGTATGATTGATGAGACATTAGAAGCAGTTAACTGGTCTGTATAGAAAGTCCAAGAATGAGAACTCCTTGGCCTGAAATATGTTCAGAATGTCAAAAATGGACTACTGTATGGTTGATGAGACATCATAGGGAGATAATTGGTCTGTATAGAAATTTCAAGATTGAGCAGTCCTTGGCCTGAAATATGTACAGTATGTCTAATATGGACTATTGTATAGTTGATCAGACATCATTAGGAGTTAATTGGTCTGTATAGAAAGTTCAAGATTGAGACCTCCTTGGCCTGAAATATGTTTAGTATGTCAAATATGGACTACTGTATGATTGATGAGACATCAAAAGGAGTTAATTGGTCTGTATAGAAAATTCAAAACTGAGACCTCCTTTGCTTGAAATATGTTCAGTATGTCAAATATGGACTACTGTATAGTTAATGAGACATCATAAGGAGTCAATTGGTCTGTATAAAAAATTCAAAATTGAAAACTTCTTGGCCTGAAATATGTTCAGTATGTCAAATATGGACTACTGTATGATTGATGAGACATCAGAAGGAGTTAATTGGTCTGTATAGAAATTTCAAGATTGAGAAGTCCTTGGCCTGAAATATGTTCAGTATGTAAAATATGCACTACTGTATGATTGATGAGACATCAGAAGGAGTTAATTGGTCTGTATAGAAAGTTCAAAATTGAGAACTCCTTGGCCTAAAATATGTTCAGTATGTCAAATATGGACTACTGTATGGTTGATGAGACATCATAGGGAGATAATTGGTCTGTATAGAAAATTCAACATTGAGCAGTCCTTGGCCTGAAATATGTACAGTATGTCTAATATGGACTACTATATATTTGATCAGACATCATTAGGAGTTAATTGGTCTGTATAGAAAGTTCAAGATTGAGAACTCCTTGGCCTGAAATATGATCAGTATGTCAAATATGGACTAATGTATGATTGAAGAGACATCATAAAGAGGTAATTGGTCTATATAAAAAATTCAAAATTGAGAACTCCTTGGCCTGAAATATGATCAGTATGTCTAAAATGGACTACTGTATAGTTGATCAGACATCATTAGGAGTTAATTGGTATGTATAGGAAGTTCAAGATTGAGAACTCCTTGGCCTGAAATATGTTCAGTATGTCAAATATGGACTACTGTATGGTTGATGAGACATCATAAGGAGTCAATTGGTCTGTATAAAAAAATCAAAATTGAGAACTCCTTGGCCTGAAATATGATCAGTATGTCAAATATGGACTACTGTATGATTGATGAGACATTAGAAGCAGTTAACTGCTCTGTATAGAAAGTCCAAGATTGAGAACTCCTTGGCCTGAAATATGTTCAGTATGTCAAATATGGACCACTGTATGATTGATGAGACATCAGAAGGAGTTAACTGGTCTGTATAGAAAGTTCAAGATTGAGAACTCCTTGGCCTGAAATATGTTCAGTATGTCAAATATGGGCTACTGTATGATTGATGAGACATTAGAAGCAGTTAACTGGTCTGTATAGAAAGTCCAAGAATGAGAACTCCTTGGCCTGAAATATGTTCAGAATGTCAAAAATGGACTACTGTATGGTTGATGAGACATCTGAAGGAGTTAATTGGTCTGTATAGAAAGTTCAAGATTGAGAACTCCTTGGCCTGAAATATGTTCAGTATGTCAAATATAGACTACTGTATGGTTGATTAGACATCATAGGGAGATATTTGGTCTGTATAGAAATTTCAAGATTGAGCAGTCCTTGGCCTGAAATATGTACAGTATGTCTAATATGGACTATTGTATAGTTGATCAGACATCATTAGGAGTTAATTGGTCTGTATAGAAAGTTCAAGATTGAGAACTCCTTGGCCTGAAATATGTTCAGTATGTCAAATATGGACTACTGTATGGTTGATGAGACATCATAGGGAGATAATTGGTCTGTATAGAAAATTCAACATTGAGAACTCCTTGGCCTGAAATATGTTCAGTATGTCAAATATGGACCACTGTATGATTGATGAGACATCAGAAGGAGTTAACTGGTCTGTATAGAAAGTTCAAGATTGAGAACTCCTTGGCCTGAAATATGATCAGTATCTCAAATATGGACTAATGTATGATTGATGAGACATCAGAAAGAGTTAATTGGTCTATATAGAAAACTCAAAATTGAAAACTTCTTGGCCTGAAATATGTTCAGTATGTCAAATATGGACTACTGTATGATTGATGAGACATCAGAAGGAGTTAATTGGTCTGTATAGAAAGTTCAAGATTGAGAACTCCTTGGCCTGAAATATGTTCAGTATGTCAAATATGGACTACTGTATGATTGATGAGACATTAGAAGCAGTTAACTGGTCTGTATAGAAAGTCCAAGATTGAGAACTCCTTGGCCTGAAATATGTTCAGTATGTCAAATATGGACCACTGTATGATTGATGAGACATCAGAAGGAGTTAACTGGTCTGTATAGAAAGTTCAAGATTGAGAACTCCTTGGCCTGAAGTATGTTCAGTATGTCAAATATGGACTACTGTATGATTGATGAGACATTAGAAGCAGTTAACTGGTCTGTATAGAAAATCCAAGAATGAGAACTCCTTGGCCTGAAATATGTTCAGAATGTCAAAAATGGACTACTGTATGGTTGATGAGACATCATAGGGAGATAATTGGTCTGTATAGAAATTTCAAGATTGAGCAGTCCTTGGCCTGAAATATGTACAGTATGTCTAATATGGACTATTGTATAGTTGATCAGACATCATTAGGAGTTAATTGGTCTGTATAGAAAGTTCAAGATTGAGACCTCCTTTGCTTGAAATATGTTCAGTATGTCAAATATGGACTACTGTATAGTTAATGAGACATCATAAGGAGTCAATTGGTCTGTATAAAAAATTCAAAATTGAAAACTTCTTGGCCTGAAATATGTTCAGTATGTCAAATATGGACTACTGTATGATTGATGAGACATCAGAAGGAGTTAATTGGTCTGTATAGAAATTTCAAGATTGAGAAGTCCTTGGCCTGAAATATGTTCAGTATGTAAAATATGCACTACTGTATGATTGATGAGACATCAGAAGGAGTTAATTGGTCTGTATAGAAAGTTCAAAATTGAGAACTCCTTGGCCTAAAATATGTTCAGTATGTCAAATATGGACTACTGTATAGTTAATGAGACATTATAAGGAGTCAATTGGTCTGTATAAAAAATTCAAAATTGAAAACTTCTTGGCCTGAAATATGTTCAGTATGTCAAATATGGACTACTGTATGATTGATGAGACATCAGAAGGAGTTAATTGGTCTGTATAGAAATTTCAAGATTGAGAAGTCCTTGGCCTGAAATATGTTCAGTATGTAAAATATGCACTACTGTATGATTGATGAGACATCAGAAGGAGTTAATTGGTCTGTATAGAAAGTTCAAAATTGAGAACTCCTTGGCCTAAAATATGTTCAGTATGTCAAATATAGACTACTGTATGGTTGATGAGACATCATAGGGAGATAATTGGTCTGTATAGAAAATTCAACATTGAGAACTCCTTGGCCTGAAATATGTTCAGTATGTCAAATATGGACTACTGTATGATTGATCAGACATCAGAAGGAGTTAACTGGTCTGTATAGAAAGTCCAAGAATGAGAAATCCTTGGCCTGAAATATGTTCAGAATGTCAAATATGGACTACTGTATGGTTGATGAGACATCAGAGGGAGATAATTGGTCTGTATAGAAAATTCAACATTGAGAACTCCTTGGCCTGAAATATGTTCAGTATATCAAATATGGACTACTGTATGACTGATGAGACATCAGAAGGAGTTAATTGGTCTGTATAGAAAGTCCAAGAATGAGAACTCCTTGGCCTGAAATATGTTCAGAATGTCAAAAATGGACTACTGTATGGTTGATGAGACATCATAGGGAGATAATTGGTCTGTATAGAAATTTCAAGATTGAGCAGTCCTTGGCCTGAAATATGTACAGTATGTCTAATATGGACTACTATATATTTGATCAGACATCATTAGGAGTTAATTGGTCTGTATAGAAAGTTCAAGATTGAGAACTCCTTGGCCTGAAATATCATCAGTATGTCAAATATGGACTAATGTATGATTGAAGAGACATCATAAAGAGGTAATTGGTCTATATAAAAAATTCAAAATTGAGAACTCCTTGGCCTGAAATATGATCAGTATGTCAAATATGGACTACTGTATAGTTGATGAGACATCATAGTGAGATAATTGGTCTGTATAGAAAATTCAAAATTGAGAACTCCTTGGCCTGAAATATGTTCAGTATGTCAAATATGGACTACTGTATAGTTAATCAGACATCATTAGGAGTCAATTGGTCTGTATAAAAAATTCTAAATTGAAAACTTCTTGGCCTGAAATATGTTCAGTATGTCAAATATGGACTACTGTATGATTGATGAGACATTAGAAGCAGTTAACTGGTCTGTATAGAAAGTCCAAGAATGAGAACTCCTTGGCCTGAAATATGTTCAGAATGTCAAAAATGGACTACTGTATGGTTGATGAGACATTATAGGGAGATAATTGGTCTGTATAGAAATTTCAAGATTGAGCAGTCCTTGGCCTGAAATATGTACAGTATGTCTAATATGGACGACTATATATTTGATCAGACATCATTAGGAGTTAATTGGTCTGTATAGAAAACTTAAAATTGAGAACTCCTTTGCCTGAAATATGTTCAGTATGTCAAATATGGACTACTGTATGATTGATGAGACATCAAAAGGAGTTAATTGGTCTGTATAGAAAATTCAAAACTGAGACCTCCTTTGCTTGAAATATGTTCAGTATGTCAAATATGGACTACTGTATAGTTAATGAGACATCATAAAGAGTTAATTGGTCTATATAAAAAATTCAAAATTGAGAACTCCTTTTCCTGAAATATGTTCAGTATGTCAAATATGGACTACTGTATGGTTGATGAGACATCATAAGGAGTCAATTGGTCTGTATAAAAAATTCAAAATTGAAAACTTCTTGGCCTGAAATATGTTCAGTATGTCAAATATGGACTACTGTATGATTGATGAGACATCAAAAGGAGTTAATTGGTATGTGTAGAAAATTCAAAACTGAGACCTCCTTTGCTTGAAATATGTTTAGTATGTCAAATATGGACTACTGTATAGTTAAAGAGACATCATAAAGAGTTAATTGGTCTATATAAAAAATTCAAAATTGAGAAATCCTTGGCCTGAAATATGATCAGTATGTCTAAAATGGACTACTGTATAGTTGATCAGACATCATTAGGAGTTAATTGGTATGTATAGGAAGTTCAAGATTGAGAACTCCTTGGCCTGAAATATGTTCAGTATGTCAAATATGGACTACTGTATGGTTGATGAGACATCATAAGGAGTCAATTGGTCTGTATAAAAAAATCTAAATTGAGAACTCCTTGGCCTGAAATATGATCAGTATGTCAAATATGGACTACTGTATGATTGATGAGACATCAGAAGGAGTTAATTGGTCTGTATAGAAAGTTCAAGATTGAGAACTCCTTGGCCTGAAATATGTTCAGTATGTCAAATATAGACTACTGTATGGTTGATTAGACATCATAGGGAGATATTTGGTCTGTACAGAAATTTCAAGATTGAGAAGTCCTTGGCCTGAAATATGTTCAGTATGTCAAATATGGACTACTGTATGATTGATGAGACATTAGAAGCAGTTAACTGGTCTGTATAGAAAGTCCAAGAATGAGAACTCCTTGGCCTGAAATATGTTCAGAATGTCAAAAATGGACTACTGTATGGTTGATGAGACATCATAGGGAGATAATTGGTCTGTATAGAAATTTCAAGATTGAGCAGTCCTTGGCCTGAAATATGTACAGTATGTCTAATATGGACTATTGTATAGTTGATCAGACATCATTAGGAGTTAATTGGTCTGTATAGAAAGTTCAAGATTGAGACCTCCTTGGCCTGAAATATGTTTGGTATGTCAAATATGGACTACTGTATGATTGATGAGACATCAAAAGGAGTTAATTGGTCTGTATAGAAAATTCAAAACTGAGACCTCCTTTGCTTGAAATATGTTCAGTATGTCAAATATGGACTACTGTATAGTTAATGAGACATCATAAGGAGTCAATTGGTCTGTATAAAAAATTCAAAATTGAAAACTTGGCCTGAAATATGTTCAGTATGTCAAATATGGACTACTGTATGATTGATGAGACATTAGAAGCAGTTAACTGGTCTGTATAGAAAGTCCAAGAATGAGAACTCCTTGGCCTGAAATATGTTCAGAATGTCAAAAATGGACTACTGTATGGTTGATGAGACATCATAGGGAGATAATTGGTCTGTATAGAAATTTCAAGATTGAGCAGTCCTTGGCCTGAAATATGTACAGTATGTCTAATATGGACTATTGTATAGTTGATCAGACATCATTAGGAGTTAATTGGTCTGTATAGAAAGTTCAAGATTGAGACCTCCTTGGCCTGAAATATGTTTAGTATGTCAAATATGGACTACTGTATGATTGATGAGACATCAAAAGGAGTTAATTGGTCTGTATAGAAAATTCAAAACTGAGACCTCCTTTGCTTGAAATATGTTCAGTATGTCAAATATGGACTACTGTATAGTTAATGAGACATCATAAGGAGTCAATTGGTCTGTATAAAAAATTCAAAATTGAAAACTTCTTGGCCTGAAATATGTTCAGTATGTCAAATATGGACTACTGTATGATTGATGAGACATCAGAAGGAGTTAATTGGTCTGTATAGAAATTTCAAGATTGAGAAGTCCTTGGCCTGAAATATGTTCAGTATGTAAAATATGCACTACTGTATGATTGATGAGACATCAGAAGGAGTTAATTGGTCTGTATAGAAAGTTCAAAATTGAGAACTCCTTGGCCTAAAATATGTTCAGTATGTCAAATATGGACTACTGTATGGTTGATGAGACATCATAGGGAGATAATTGGTCTGTATAGAAAATTCAACATTGAGCAGTCCTTGGCCTGAAATATGTACAGTATGTCTAATATGGACTACTATATATTTGATCAGACATCATTAGGAGTTAATTGGTCTGTATAGAAAGTTCAAGATTGAGAACTCCTTGGCCTGAAATATGATCAGTATGTCAAATATGGACTAATGTATGATTGAAGAGACATCATAAAGAGGTAATTGGTCTATATAAAAAATTCAAAATTGAGAACTCCTTGGCCTGAAATATGATCAGTATGTCTAAAATGGACTACTGTATAGTTGATCAGACATCATTAGGAGTTAATTGGTATGTATAGGAAGTTCAAGATTGAGAACTCCTTGGCCTGAAATATGTTCAGTATGTCAAATATGGACTACTGTATGGTTGATGAGACATCATAAGGAGTCAATTGGTCTGTATAAAAAAATCAAAATTGAGAACTCCTTGGCCTGAAATATGATCAGTATGTCAAATATGGACTACTGTATGATTGATGAGACATTAGAAGCAGTTAACTGCTCTGTATAGAAAGTCCAAGATTGAGAACTCCTTGGCCTGAAATATGTTCAGTATGTCAAATATGGACCACTGTATGATTGATGAGACATCAGAAGGAGTTAACTGGTCTGTATAGAAAGTTCAAGATTGAGAACTCCTTGGCCTGAAATATGTTCAGTATGTCAAATATGGGCTACTGTATGATTGATGAGACATTAGAAGCAGTTAACTGGTCTGTATAGAAAGTCCAAGAATGAGAACTCCTTGGCCTGAAATATGTTCAGAATGTCAAAAATGGACTACTGTATGGTTGATGAGACATCTGAAGGAGTTAATTGGTCTGTATAGAAAGTTCAAGATTGAGAACTCCTTGGCCTGAAATATGTTCAGTATGTCAAATATAGACTACTGTATGGTTGATTAGACATCATAGGGAGATATTTGGTCTGTATAGAAATTTCAAGATTGAGCAGTCCTTGGCCTGAAATATGTACAGTATGTCTAATATGGACTATTGTATAGTTGATCAGACATCATTAGGAGTTAATTGGTCTGTATAGAAAGTTCAAGATTGAGAACTCCTTGGCCTGAAATATGTTCAGTATGTCAAATATGGACTACTGTATGGTTGATGAGACATCATAGGGAGATAATTGGTCTGTATAGAAAATTCAACATTGAGAACTCCTTGGCCTGAAATATGTTCAGTATGTCAAATATGGACCACTGTATGATTGATGAGACATCAGAAGGAGTTAACTGGTCTGTATAGAAAGTTCAAGATTGAGAACTCCTTGGCCTGAAATATGATCAGTATCTCAAATATGGACTAATGTATGATTGATGAGACATCAGAAAGAGTTAATTGGTCTATATAGAAAACTCAAAATTGAAAACTTCTTGGCCTGAAATATGTTCAGTATGTCAAATATGGACTACTGTATGATTGATGAGACATCAGAAGGAGTTAATTGGTCTGTATAGAAAGTTCAAGATTGAGAACTCCTTGGCCTGAAATATGTTCAGTATGTCAAATATGGACTACTGTATGATTGATGAGACATTAGAAGCAGTTAACTGGTCTGTATAGAAAGTCCAAGATTGAGAACTCCTTGGCCTGAAATATGTTCAGTATGTCAAATATGGACCACTGTATGATTGATGAGACATCAGAAGGAGTTAACTGGTCTGTATAGAAAGTTCAAGATTGAGAACTCCTTGGCCTGAAGTATGTTCAGTATGTCAAATATGGACTACTGTATGATTGATGAGACATTAGAAGCAGTTAACTGGTCTGTATAGAAAATCCAAGAATGAGAACTCCTTGGCCTGAAATATGTTCAGAATGTCAAAAATGGACTACTGTATGGTTGATGAGACATCATAGGGAGATAATTGGTCTGTATAGAAATTTCAAGATTGAGCAGTCCTTGGCCTGAAATATGTACAGTATGTCTAATATGGACTATTGTATAGTTGATCAGACATCATTAGGAGTTAATTGGTCTGTATAGAAAGTTCAAGATTGAGACCTCCTTTGCTTGAAATATGTTCAGTATGTCAAATATGGACTACTGTATAGTTAATGAGACATCATAAGGAGTCAATTGGTCTGTATAAAAAATTCAAAATTGAAAACTTCTTGGCCTGAAATATGTTCAGTATGTCAAATATGGACTACTGTATGATTGATGAGACATCAGAAGGAGTTAATTGGTCTGTATAGAAATTTCAAGATTGAGAAGTCCTTGGCCTGAAATATGTTCAGTATGTAAAATATGCACTACTGTATGATTGATGAGACATCAGAAGGAGTTAATTGGTCTGTATAGAAAGTTCAAAATTGAGAACTCCTTGGCCTAAAATATGTTCAGTATGTCAAATATGGACTACTGTATAGTTAATGAGACATTATAAGGAGTCAATTGGTCTGTATAAAAAATTCAAAATTGAAAACTTCTTGGCCTGAAATATGTTCAGTATGTCAAATATGGACTACTGTATGATTGATGAGACATCAGAAGGAGTTAATTGGTCTGTATAGAAATTTCAAGATTGAGAAGTCCTTGGCCTGAAATATGTTCAGTATGTAAAATATGCACTACTGTATGATTGATGAGACATCAGAAGGAGTTAATTGGTCTGTATAGAAAGTTCAAAATTGAGAACTCCTTGGCCTAAAATATGTTCAGTATGTCAAATATAGACTACTGTATGGTTGATGAGACATCATAGGGAGATAATTGGTCTGTATAGAAAATTCAACATTGAGAACTCCTTGGCCTGAAATATGTTCAGTATGTCAAATATGGACTACTGTATGATTGATCAGACATCAGAAGGAGTTAACTGGTCTGTATAGAAAGTCCAAGAATGAGAAATCCTTGGCCTGAAATATGTTCAGAATGTCAAATATGGACTACTGTATGGTTGATGAGACATCAGAGGGAGATAATTGGTCTGTATAGAAAATTCAACATTGAGAACTCCTTGGCCTGAAATATGTTCAGTATATCAAATATGGACTACTCTATGATTGATGAGACATCAGAAGGAGTTAATTGGTCTGTATAGAAAGTCCAAGAATGAGCAGTCCTTGGCCTGAAATATGTACAGTATGTCTAATATGGACTACTATATATTTGATCAGACATCATTAGGAGTTAATTGGTCTGTATAGAAAGTTCAAGATTGAGAACTCCTTGGCCTGAAATATGATCAGTATGTCAAATATGGACTAATGTATGATTGATGAGACATCAGAAAGAGTTAATTGGTCTATATAGAAAACTCAAAATTGAAAACTTCTTGGCCTGAAATATGTTCAGTATGTCAAATATGGACTACTGTATGATTGATGAGACATCAAAAGGAGTTAATTGGTCTGTGTAGAAAATTCAAAACTGAGACCTCCTTTGCTTGAAATATGTTCAGTATGTCAAATATGGACTACTGTATAGTTAAAGAGACATCATAAAGAGGTAATTGGTCTATATAAAAAATTCAAAATTGAGAACTCCTTGGCCTGAAATATGATCAGTATGTCTAAAATGGACTACTGTATAGTTGATCAGACATCATTAGGAGTTAATTGGTATGTATAGGAAGTTCAAGATTGAGAACTCCTTGGCCTGAAATATGTTCAGTATGTCTAATATGGACGACTATATATTTGATCAGACATCATTAGGAGTTAATTGGTCTGTATAGAAAACTTAAAATTGAGAACTCCTTTGCCTGAAATATGTTCAGTATGTCAAATATGGACTACTGTATGATTGATGAGACATCAAAAGGAGTTAATTGGTCTGTATAGAAAATTCAAAACTGAGACCTCCTTTGCTTGAAATATGTTCAGTATGTCAAATATGGACTACTGTATAGTTAATGAGACATCATAAAGAGTTAATTGGTCTATATAAAAAATTCAAAATTGAGAACTCCTTGGCCTGAAATATGATCAGTATGTCTTAAATGGACTACTGTATAGTTGATCAGACATCATTAGGAGTTAATTGGTATGTATAGGAAGTTCAAGATTGAGAACTCCTTGGCCTGAAATATGTTCAGTATGTCAAATATGGACTACTGTATGGTTGATGAGACATCATAAGGAGTCAATTGGTCTGTATAAAAAATTCAAAATTGAAAACTTCTTGGCCTGAAATATGTTCAGTATGTCAAATATGGACTACTGTATGATTGATGAGACATCAAAAGGAGTTAATTGGTATGTGTAGAAAATTCAAAACTGAGACCTCCTTTGCTTGAAATATGTTTAGTATGTCAAATATGGACTACTGTATAGTTAAAGAGACATCATAAAGAGTTAATTGGTCTATATAAAAAATTCAAAATTGAGAAATCCTTGGCCTGAAATATGATCAGTATGTCTTAAATGGACTACTGTATAGTTGATCAGACATCATTAGGAGTTAATTGGTATGTATAGGAAGTTCAAGATTGAGAACTCCTTGGCCTGAAATATGTTCAGTATGTCAAATATGGACTACTGTATGGTTGATTAGACATCATAGGGAGATATTTGGTCTGTATAGAAATTTCAAGATTGAGAAGTCCTTGGCCTGAAATATATTCAGTATGTCAAATATGGACTACTGTATGATTGATGAGACATTAGAAGCAGTTAACTGGTCTGTATAGAAAGTCCAAGAATGAGAACTCCTTGGCCTGAAATATGTTCTGAATGTCAAAAATGGACTACTGTATGGTTGATGAGACATCATAGGGAGATAATTGGTCTGTATAGAAATTTCAAGATTGAGCAGTCCTTGGCCTGAAATATGTACAGTATGTCTAATATGGACTATTGTATAGTTGATCAGACATCATTAGGAGTTAATTGGTCTGTATAGAAAGTTCAAGATTGAGACCTCCTTGGCCTGAAATATGTTTAGTATGTCAAATATGGACTACTGTATGATTGATGAGACATCAAAAGGAGTTAATTGGTCTGTATAGAAAATTCAAAACTGAGACCTCCTTTGCTTGAAATATGTTCAGTATGTCAAATATGGACTACTGTATAGTTAATGAGACATCATAAGGAGTCAATTGGTCTGTATAAAAAATTCAAAATTGAAAACTTCTTGGCCTGAAATATGTTCAGTATGTCAAATATGGACTACTGTATGATTGATGAGACATCAGAAGGAGTTAATTGGTCTGTACAGAAATTTCAAGATTGAGAAGTCCTTGGCCTGAAATATGTTCAGTATGTAAAATATGCACTACTGTATGATTGATGAGACATCAGAAGGAGTTAATTGGTCTGTATAGAAAGTTCAAAATTGAGAACTCCTTGGCCTAAAATATGTTCAGTATGTCAAATATGGACTACTGTATGGTTGATGAGACATCATAGGGAGATAATTGGTCTGTATAGAAAATTCAACATTGAGAACTCCTTGGCCTGAAATATGTTCAGTATGTCAAATATGGACTACTGTATGATTGATCAGACATCAGAAGGAGTTAACTGGTCTGTATAGAAAGTCCAAGAATGAGAAATCCTTGGCCTGAAATATGTTCAGAATGTCAAATATGGACTACTGTATGGTTGATGAGACATCAGAGGGAGATAATTGGTCTGTATAGAAAATTCAACATTGAGAACTCCTTGGCCTGAAATATGTTCAGTATATCAAATATGGACTACTCTATGATTGATGAGACATCAGAAGGAGTTAATTGGTCTGTATAGAAAGTCCAAGAATGAGAACTCCTTGGCCTGAAATATGTTCAGTATGTCAAAAATGGACTACTGTATGGTTGATGAGACATCATAGGGAGATAATTGGTCTGTATAGAAATTTCAAGATTGAGCAGTCCTTGGCCTGAAATATGTACAGTATGTCTAATATGGACTACTATATATTTGATCAGACATCATTAGGAGTTAATTGGTCTGTATAGAAAGTTCAAGATTGAGAACTCCTTGGCCTGAAATATGATCAGTATGTCAAATATGGACTAATGTATGATTGATGAGACATCAGAAAGAGTTAATTGGTCTATATAGAAAACTCAAAATTGAAAACTTCTTGGCCTGAAATATGTTCAGTATGTCAAATATGGACTACTGTATGATTGATGAGACATCAAAAGGAGTTAATTGGTCTGTGTAGAAAATTCAAAACTGAGACCTCCTTTGCTTGAAATATGTTCAGTATGTCAAATATGGACTACTGTATAGTTAAAGAGACATCATAAAGAGGTAATTGGTCTATATAAAAAATTCAAAATTGAGAACTCCTTGGCCTGAAATATGATCAGTATGTCTAAAATGGACTACTGTATGATTGATGAGACATTAGAAGCAGTTAACTGGTCTGTATAGAAAGTCCAAGATTGAGAACTCCTTGGCCTGAAATATGTTCAGTATGTCAAATATGGACCACTGTATGATTGATGAGACATCAGAAGGAGTTAACTGGTCTGTATAGAAAGTTCAAGATTGAGAACTCCTTGGCCTGAAATATGTTCAGTATGTCAAATATAGACTACTGTATGGTTGATTAGACATCATAGGGAGATATTTGGTCTGTATAGAAATTTCAAGATTGAGAAGTCCTTGGCCTGAAGTATGTTCAGTATGTCAAATATGGACTACTGTATGATTGATGAGACATTAGAAGCAGTTAACTGGTCTGTATAGAAAGTCCAAGAATGAGAACTCCTTGGCCTGAAATATGTTCAGAATGTCAAAAATGGACTATTGTATAGTTGATCAGACATCATTAGGAGTTAATTGGTCTGTATAGAAAATTCAAAACTGAGACCTCCTTTGCTTGAAATATGTTCAGTATGTCAAATATGGACTACTGTATAGTTAATGAGACATCATAAGGAGTCAATTGGTCTGTATAAAAAATTCAAAATTGAAAACTTCTTGGCCTGAAATATGTTCAGTATGTCAAATATGGACTACTGTATGATTGATGAGACATCAGAAGGAGTTAATTGGTCTGTATAGAAATTTCAAGATTGAGAAGTCCTTGGCCTGAAATATGTTCAGTATGTAAAATATGCACTACTGTATGATTGATGAGACATCAGAAGGAGTTAATTGGTCTGTATAGAAAGTTCAAAATTGAGAACTCCTTGGCCTAAAATATGTTCAGTATGTCAAATATGGACTACTGTATGGTTGATGAGACATCATAGGGAGATAATTGGTCTGTATAGAAAATTCAACATTGAGAACTCCTTGGCCTGAAATATGTTCAGTATATCAAATATGGACTGCTGTATGATTGATGAGACATCAGAAGGAGTTAATTGGTCTGTATAGAAAGTCCAAGAATGAGAACTCCTTGGCCTGAAATATGTTCAGAATGTCAAAAATGGACTACTGTATGGTTGATGAGACATCATAGGGAGATAATTGGTCTGTATAGAAAGTTCAACATTGAGAACTCCTTGGCCGGAAATATGTTCAGTATATCAAATATGGACTACTGTATGATTGATGAGACATCAGAAAGAGTTAATTGGTCTGTATAGAAAATTTAAAATTGAGAACTGCTTGGCCTGTAATATGTTCAGTATGTCAAATATGGACTACTGTATAGTTGATGAGACATCATAGTGAGATAATTGGTCTGTATAGAAAATTCAAAATTGAGAACTCCTTGGCCTGAAATATGTTCAGTATGTCAAATATGGACTACTGTATAGTTAATCAGACATCATTAGGAGTCAATTGGTCTGTATAAAAAATTCTAAATTGAAAACTTCTTGGCCTGAAATATGTTCAGTATGTCAAATATGGACTACTGTATGATTGATGAGACATTAGAAGCAGTTAACTGGTCTGTATAGAAAGTCCAAAAATGAGAACTCCTTGGCCTGAAATATGTTCAGAATGTCAAAAATGGACTACTGTATGGTTGATGAGACATTATAGGGAGATAATTGGTCTGTATAGAAATTTCAAGATTGAGCAGTCCTTGGCCTGAAATATGTACAGTATGTCTAATATGGACGACTATATATTTGATCAGACATCATTAGGAGTTAATTGGTCTGTATAGAAAACTTAAAATTGAGAACTCCTTTGCCTGAAATATGTTCAGTATGTCAAATATGGACTACTGTATGATTGATGAGACATCAAAAGGAGTTAATTGGTCTGTATAGAAAATTCAAAACTGAGACCTCCTTTGCTTGAAATATGTTCAGTATGTCAAATATGGACTACTGTATAGTTAATGAGACATCATAAAGAGTTAATTGGTCTATATAAAAAATTCAAAATTGAGAACTCCTTGGCCTGAAATATGATCAGTATGTCTTAAATGGACTACTGTATAGTTGATCAGACATCATTAGGAGTTAATTGGTATGTATAGGAAGTTCAAGATTGAGAACTCCTTGGCCTGAAATATGTTCAGTATGTCAAATATGGACTACTGTATGGTTGATGAGACATCATAAGGAGTCAATTGGTCTGTATAAAAAATTCAAAATTGAAAACTTCTTGGCCTGAAATATGTTCAGTATGTCAAATATGGACTACTGTATGATTGATGAGACATCAAAAGGAGTTAATTGGTATGTGTAGAAAATTCAAAACTGAGACCTCCTTTGCTTGAAATATGTTTAGTATGTCAAATATGGACTACTGTATAGTTAAAGAGACATCATAAAGAGTTAATTGGTCTATATAAAAAATTCTAAATTGAGAAATCCTTGGCCTGAAATATGATCAGTATGTCTAAAATGGACTACTGTATAGTTGATCAGACATCATTAGGAGTTAATTGGTATGTATAGGAAGTTCAAGATTGAGAACTCCTTGGCCTGAAATATGTTCAGTATGTCAAATATGGACTACTGTATGGTTGATGAGACATCATAAGGAGTCAATTGGTCTGTATAAAAAAATCAAAATTGAGAACTCCTTGGCCTGAAATATGATCAGTATGTCAAATATGGACTACTGTATGATTGATGAGACATCAGAAGGAGTTAATTGGTCTGTATAGAAAGTTCAAGATTGAGAACTCCTTGGCCTGAAATATGTTCAGTATGTCAAATATAGACTACTGTATGGTTGATTAGACATCATAGGGAGATATTTGGTCTGTATAGAAATTTCAAGATTGAAAAGTCCTTGGCCTGAAATATGTTCAGTATGTCAAATATGGACTACTGTATGATTGATGAGACATTAGAAGCAGTTAACTGGTCTGTATAGAAAGTCCAAGAATGAGAACTCCTTGGCCTGAAATATGTTCAGAATGTCAAAAATGGACTACTGTATGGTTGATGAGACATCATAGGGAGATAATTGGTCTGTATAGAAATTTCAAGATTGAGCAGTCCTTGGCCTGAAATATGTACAGTATGTCTAATATGGACTATTGTATAGTTGATCAGACATCATTAGGAGTTAATTGGTCTGTATAGAAAGTTCAAGATTGAGACCTCCTTGGCCTGAAATATGTTTAGTATGTCAAATATGGACTACTGTATGATTGATGAGACATCAAAAGGAGTTAATTGGTCTGTATAGAAAATTCAAAACTGAGACTTCCTTTGCTTGAAATATGTTCAGTATGTCAAATATGGACTACTGTATAGTTAATGAGACATCATAAGGAGTCAATTGGTCTGTATAGAAATTTCAAGATTGAGCAGTCCTTGGCCTGAAATATGTTCAGAATGTCAAATATGGACTACTGTATGGTTGATGAGACATCATAAGGAGTCAATTGGTCTGTATAAAAAATTCAAAATTGAAAACTTCTTGGCCTGAAATATGTTCAGTATGTCAAATATGGACTACTGTATGATTGATGAGACATCAAAAGGAGTTAATTGGTATGTGTAGAAAATTCAAAACTGAGACCTCCTTTGCTTGAAATATGTTTAGTATGTCAAATATGGACTACTGTATAGTTAAAGAGACATCATAAAGAGTTAATTGGTCTATATAAAAAATTCAAAATTGAGAAATCCTTGGCCTGAAATATGATCAGTATGTCTAAAATGGACTACTGTATAGTTGATCAGACATCATTAGGAGTTAATTGGTATGTATAGGAAGTTCAAGATTGAGAACTCCTTGGCCTGAAATATGTTCAGTATGTCAAATATGGACTACTGTATGGATGATGAGACATCATAAGGAGTCAATTGGTCTGTATAAAAAAATCAAAATTGAGAACTCCTTGGCCTGAAATATGATCAGTATGTCAAATATGGACTACTGTATGATTGATGAGACATCAGAAGGAGTTAATTGGTCTGTATAGAAAGTTCAAGATTGAGAACTCCTTGGCCTGAAATATGTTCAGTATGTCAAATATAGACTACTGTATGGTTGATTAGACATCATAGGGAGATATTTGGTCTGTATAGAAATTTCAAGATTGAGAACTCCTTGGCCTGAAATATGTTCAGTATGTCAAATATGGACTACAGTATGATTGATGAGACATTAGAAGCAGTTAACTGGTCTGTATAGAAAGTCCAAGAATGAGAACTCCTTGGCCTGAAATATGTTCAGAATGTCAAAAATGGACTACTGTATGGTTGATAAGACATCATAGGGAGATAATTGGTCTGTATAGAAATTTCAAGATTGAGCAGTCCTTGGCCTGAAATATGTACAGTATGTCTAATATGGACTATTGTATAGTTGATCAGACATCATTAGGAGTTAATTGGTCTGTATAGAAAGTTCAAGATTGAGACCTCCTTGGCCTGAAATATGTTTAGTATGTCAAATATGGACTACTGTATGATTGATGAGACATCAAAAGGAGTTAATTGGTCTGTATAGAAAATTCAAAACTGAGACCTCCTTTGCTTGAAATATGTTCAGTATGTCAAATATGGACTACTGTATAGTTAATGAGACATCATAAGGAGTCAATTGGTCTGTATAAAAAATTCAAAATTGAAAACTTCTTGGCCTGAAATATGTTCAGTATGTCAAATATGGACTACTGTATGATTGATGAGACATCAGAAGGAGTTAATTGGTCTGTATAGAAAATTCAACATTGAGAACTCCTTGGCCTGAAATATGTTCAGTATGTCAAATATGGACTACTGTATGATTGATCAGACATCAGAAGGAGTTAACTGGTCTGTATAGAAAGTCCAAGAATGAGAAATCCTTGGCCTGAAATATGTTCAGAATGTCAAATATGGACTACTGTATGGTTGATGAGACATCAGAGGGAGATAATTGGTCTGTATAGAAAATTCAACATTGAGAACTCCTTGGCCTGAAATATGTTCAGTATATCAAATATGGACTACTGTATGATTGATGAGACATCAGAAGGAGTTAATTGGTCTGTATAGAAAGTCCAAGAATGAGAACTCCTTGGCCTGAAATATGTTCAGAATGTCAAAAATGGACTACTGTATGGTTGATGAGACATCATAGGGAGATAATTGGTCTGTATAGAAATTTCAAGATTGAGCAGTCCTTGGCCTGAAATATGTACAGTATGTCTAATATGGACTACTATATATTTGATCAGACATCATTAGGAGTTAATTATTCTGTATAGAAAGTTCAAGATTGAGAACTCCTTGGCCTGAAATATGATCAGTATGTCAAATATGGACTAATGTATGATTGATGAGACATCAGAAAGAGTTAATTGGTCTATATAGAAAACTCAAAATTGAAAACTTCTTGGCCTGAAATATGTTCAGTATGTCAAATATGGACTACTGTATGATTGATGAGACATCAAAAGGAGTTAATTGGTCTGTGTAGAAAATTCAAAACTGAGACCTCCTTTGCTTGAAATATGATCAGTATGTCTAAAATGGACTACTGTATAGTTGATCAGACATCATTAGGAGTTAATTGGTATGTATAGGAAGTTCAAGATTGAGAACTCCTTGGCCTGAAATATGTTCAGAATGTCAAAAATGGACTACTGTATGGTTGATGAGACATTATAGGGAGATAATTGGTCTGTATAGAAATTTCAAGATTGAGCAGTCCTTGGCCTGAAATATGTACAGTATGTCTAATATGGACGACTATATATTTGATCAGACATCATTAGGAGTTAATTGGTCTGTATAGAAAACTTAAAATTGAGAACTCCTTTGCCTGAAATATGTTCAGTATGTCAAATATGGACTACTGTATGATTGATGAGACATCAAAAGGAGTTAATTGGTCTGTATAGAAAATTCAAAACTGAGACCTCCTTTGCTTGAAATATGTTCAGTATGTCAAATATGGACTACTGTATAGTTAATGAGACATCATAAAGAGTTAATTGGTCTATATAAAAAATTCAAAATTGAGAACTCCTTGGCCTGAAATATGATCAGTATGTCTTAAATGGACTACTGTATAGTTGATCAGACATCATTAGGAGTTAATTGGTATGTATAGGAAGTTCAAGATTGAGAACTCCTTGGCCTGAAATATGTTCAGTATGTCAAATATGGACTACTGTATGGTTGATGAGACATCATAAGGAGTCAATTGGTCTGTATAAAAAATTCAAAATTGAAAACTTCTTGGCCTGAAATATGTTCAGTATGTCAAATATGGACTACTGTATGATTGATGAGACATCAAAAGGAGTTAATTGGTATGTGTAGAAAATTCAAAACTGAGACCTCCTTTGCTTGAAATATGTTTAGTATGTCAAATATGGACTACTGTATAGTTAAAGAGACATCATAAAGAGTTAATTGGTCTATATAAAAAATTCTAAATTGAGAAATCCTTGGCCTGAAATATGATCAGTATGTCTAAAATGGACTACTGTATAGTTGATCAGACATCATTAGGAGTTAATTGGTATGTATAGGAAGTTCAAGATTGAGAACTCCTTGGCCTGAAATATGTTCAGTATGTCAAATATGGACTACTGTATGGTTGATGAGACATCATAAGGAGTCAATTGGTCTGTATAAAAAAATCAAAATTGAGAACTCCTTGGCCTGAAATATGATCAGTATGTCAAATATGGACTACTGTATGATTGATGAGACATCAGAAGGAGTTAATTGGTCTGTATAGAAAGTTCAAGATTGAGAACTCCTTGGCCTGAAATATGTTCAGTATGTCAAATATAGACTACTGTATGGTTGATTAGACATCATAGGGAGATATTTGGTCTGTATAGAAATTTCAAGATTGAAAAGTCCTTGGCCTGAAATATGTTCAGTATGTCAAATATGGACTACTGTATGATTGATGAGACATTAGAAGCAGTTAACTGGTCTGTATAGAAAGTCCAAGAATGAGAACTCCTTGGCCTGAAATATGTTCAGAATGTCAAAAATGGACTACTGTATGGTTGATGAGACATCATAGGGAGATAATTGGTCTGTATAGAAATTTCAAGATTGAGCAGTCCTTGGCCTGAAATATGTACAGTATGTCTAATATGGACTATTGTATAGTTGATCAGACATCATTAGGAGTTAATTGGTCTGTATAGAAAGTTCAAGATTGAGACCTCCTTGGCCTGAAATATGTTTAGTATGTCAAATATGGACTACTGTATGATTGATGAGACATCAAAAGGAGTTAATTGGTCTGTATAGAAAATTCAAAACTGAGACTTCCTTTGCTTGAAATATGTTCAGTATGTCAAATATGGACTACTGTATAGTTAATGAGACATCATAAGGAGTCAATTGGTCTGTATAGAAATTTCAAGATTGAGCAGTCCTTGGCCTGAAATATGTTCAGAATGTCAAATATGGACTACTGTATGGTTGATGAGACATCATAAGGAGTCAATTGGTCTGTATAAAAAATTCAAAATTGAAAACTTCTTGGCCTGAAATATGTTCAGTATGTCAAATATGGACTACTGTATGATTGATGAGACATCAAAAGGAGTTAATTGGTCTGTATAGAAAATTCAAAACTGAGACCTCCTTTGCTTGAAATATGTTCAGTATGTCAAATATGGACTACTGTATAGTTAATGAGACATCATAAGGAGTCAATTGGTCTGTATAAAAAATTCAAAATTGAAAACTTCTTGGCCTGAAATATGTTCAGTATGTCAAATATGGACTACTGTATGATTGATGAGACATCAGAAGGAGTTAATTGGTCTGTATAGAAAATTCAACATTGAGAACTCCTTGGCCTGAAATATGTTCAGTATGTCAAATATGGACTACTGTATGATTGATCAGACATCAGAAGGAGTTAACTGGTCTGTATAGAAAGTCCAAGAATGAGAAATCCTTGGCCTGAAATATGTTCAGAATGTCAAATATGGACTACTGTATGGTTGATGAGACATCAGAGGGAGATAATTGGTCTGTATAGAAAATTCAACATTGAGAACTCCTTGGCCTGAAATATGTTCAGTATATCAAATATGGACTACTGTATGATTGATGAGACATCAGAAGGAGTTAATTGGTCTGTATAGAAAGTCCAAGAATGAGAACTCCTTGGCCTGAAATATGTTCAGAATGTCAAAAATGGACTACTGTATGGTTGATGAGACATCATAGGGAGATAATTGGTCTGTATAGAAATTTCAAGATTGAGCAGTCCTTGGCCTGAAATATGTACAGTATGTCTAATATGGACTACTATATATTTGATCAGACATCATTAGGAGTTAATTATTCTGTATAGAAAGTTCAAGATTGAGAACTCCTTGGCCTGAAATATGATCAGTATGTCAAATATGGACTAATGTATGATTGATGAGACATCAGAAAGAGTTAATTGGTCTATATAGAAAACTCAAAATTGAAAACTTCTTGGCCTGAAATATGTTCAGTATGTCAAATATGGACTACTGTATGATTGATGAGACATCAAAAGGAGTTAATTGGTCTGTGTAGAAAATTCAAAACTGAGACCTCCTTTGCTTGAAATATGATCAGTATGTCTAAAATGGACTACTGTATAGTTGATCAGACATCATTAGGAGTTAATTGGTATGTATAGGAAGTTCAAGATTGAGAACTCCTTGGCCTGAAATATGTTCAGAATGTCAAAAATGGACTACTGTATGGTTGATGAGACATTATAGGGAGATAATTGGTCTGTATAGAAATTTCAAGATTGAGCAGTCCTTGGCCTGAAATATGTACAGTATGTCTAATATGGACGACTATATATTTGATCAGACATCATTAGGAGTTAATTGGTCTGTATAGAAAACTTAAAATTGAGAACTCCTTTGCCTGAAATATGTTCAGTATGTCAAATATGGACTACTGTATGATTGATGAGACATCAAAAGGAGTTAATTGGTCTGTATAGAAAATTCAAAACTGAGACCTCCTTTGCTTGAAATATGTTCAGTATGTCAAATATGGACTACTGTATAGTTAATGAGACATCATAAAGAGTTAATTGGTCTATATAAAAAATTCAAAATTGAGAACTCCTTGGCCTGAAATATGATCAGTATGTCTTAAATGGACTACTGTATAGTTGATCAGACATCATTAGGAGTTAATTGGTATGTATAGGAAGTTCAAGATTGAGAACTCCTTGGCCTGAAATATGTTCAGTATGTCAAATATGGACTACTGTATGGTTGATGAGACATCATAAGGAGTCAATTGGTCTGTATAAAAAATTCAAAATTGAAAACTTCTTGGCCTGAAATATGTTCAGTATGTCAAATATGGACTACTGTATGATTGATGAGACATCAAAAGGAGTTAATTGGTATGTGTAGAAAATTCAAAACTGAGACCTCCTTTGCTTGAAATATGTTTAGTATGTCAAATATGGACTACTGTATAGTTAAAGAGACATCATAAAGAGTTAATTGGTCTATATAAAAAATTCTAAATTGAGAAATCCTTGGCCTGAAATATGATCAGTATGTCTAAAATGGACTACTGTATAGTTGATCAGACATCATTAGGAGTTAATTGGTATGTATAGGAAGTTCAAGATTGAGAACTCCTTGGCCTGAAATATGTTCAGTATGTCAAATATGGACTACTGTATGGTTGATGAGACATCATAAGGAGTCAATTGGTCTGTATAAAAAAATCAAAATTGAGAACTCCTTGGCCTGAAATATGATCAGTATGTCAAATATGGACTACTGTATGATTGATGAGACATCAGAAGGAGTTAATTGGTCTGTATAGAAAGTTCAAGATTGAGAACTCCTTGGCCTGAAATATGTTCAGTATGTCAAATATAGACTACTGTATGGTTGATTAGACATCATAGGGAGATATTTGGTCTGTATAGAAATTTCAAGATTGAAAAGTCCTTGGCCTGAAATATGTTCAGTATGTCAAATATGGACTACTGTATGATTGATGAGACATTAGAAGCAGTTAACTGGTCTGTATAGAAAGTCCAAGAATGAGAACTCCTTGGCCTGAAATATGTTCAGAATGTCAAAAATGGACTACTGTATGGTTGATGAGACATCATAGGGAGATAATTGGTCTGTATAGAAATTTCAAGATTGAGCAGTCCTTGGCCTGAAATATGTACAGTATGTCTAATATGGACTATTGTATAGTTGATCAGACATCATTAGGAGTTAATTGGTCTGTATAGAAAGTTCAAGATTGAGACCTCCTTGGCCTGAAATATGTTTAGTATGTCAAATATGGACTACTGTATGATTGATGAGACATCAAAAGGAGTTAATTGGTCTGTATAGAAAATTCAAAACTGAGACTTCCTTTGCTTGAAATATGTTCAGTATGTCAAATATGGACTACTGTATAGTTAATGAGACATCATAAGGAGTCAATTGGTCTGTATAGAAATTTCAAGATTGAGCAGTCCTTGGCCTGAAATATGTTCAGAATGTCAAATATGGACTACTGTATGGTTGATGAGACATCATAAGGAGTCAATTGGTCTGTATAAAAAATTCAAAATTGAAAACTTCTTGGCCTGAAATATGTTCAGTATGTCAAATATGGACTACTGTATGATTGATGAGACATCAAAAGGAGTTAATTGGTATGTGTAGAAAATTCAAAACTGAGACCTCCTTTGCTTGAAATATGTTTAGTATGTCAAATATGGACTACTGTATAGTTAAAGAGACATCATAAAGAGTTAATTGGTCTATATAAAAAATTCAAAATTGAGAAATCCTTGGCCTGAAATATGATCAGTATGTCTAAAATGGACTACTGTATAGTTGATCAGACATCATTAGGAGTTAATTGGTATGTATAGGAAGTTCAAGATTGAGAACTCCTTGGCCTGAAATATGTTCAGTATGTCAAATATGGACTACTGTATGGTTGATGAGACATCATAAGGAGTCAATTGGTCTGTATAAAAAAATCAAAATTGAGAACTCCTTGGCCTGAAATATGATCAGTATGTCAAATATGGACTACTGTATGATTGATGAGACATCAGAAGGAGTTAATTGGTCTGTATAGAAAGTTCAAGATTGAGAACTCCTTGGCCTGAAATATATTCAGTATGTCAAATATAGACTACTGTATGGTTGATTAGACATCATAGGGAGATATTTGGTCTGTATAGAAATTTCAAGATTGAGAACTCCTTGGCCTGAAATATGTTCAGTATGTCAAATATGGACTACAGTATGATTGATGAGACATTAGAAGCAGTTAACTGGTCTGTATAGAAAGTCCAAGAATGAGAACTCCTTGGCCTGAAATATGTTCAGAATGTCAAAAATGGACTACTGTATGGTTGATAAGACATCATAGGGAGATAATTGGTCTGTATAGAAATTTCAAGATTGAGCAGTCCTTGGCCTGAAATATGTACAGTATGTCTAATATGGACTATTGTATAGTTGATCAGACATCATTAGGAGTTAATTGGTCTGTATAGAAAGTTCAAGATTGAGACCTCCTTGGCCTGAAATATGTTTAGTATGTCAAATATGGACTACTGTATGATTGATGAGACATCAAAAGGAGTTAATTGGTCTGTATAGAAAATTCAAAACTGAGACCTCCTTTGCTTGAAATATGTTCAGTATGTCAAATATGGACTACTGTATAGTTAATGAGACATCATAAGGAGTCAATTGGTCTGTATAAAAAATTCAAAATTGAAAACTTCTTGGCCTGAAATATGTTCAGTATGTCAAATATGGACTACTGTATGATTGATGAGACATCAGAAGGAGTTAATTGGTCTGTATAGAAAATTCAACATTGAGAACTCCTTGGCCTGAAATATGTTCAGTATGTCAAATATGGACTACTGTATGATTGATCAGACATCAGAAGGAGTTAACTGGTCTGTATAGAAAGTCCAAGAATGAGAAATCCTTGGCCTGAAATATGTTCAGAATGTCAAATATGGACTACTGTATGGTTGATGAGACATCAGAGGGAGATAATTGGTCTGTATAGAAAATTCAACATTGAGAACTCCTTGGCCTGAAATATGTTCAGTATATCAAATATGGACTACTGTATGATTGATGAGACATCAGAAGGAGTTAATTGGTCTGTATAGAAAGTCCAAGAATGAGAACTCCTTGGCCTGAAATATGTTCAGAATGTCAAAAATGGACTACTGTATGGTTGATGAGACATCATAGGGAGATAATTGGTCTGTATAGAAATTTCAAGATTGAGCAGTCCTTGGCCTGAAATATGTACAGTATGTCTAATATGGACTACTATATATTTGATCAGACATCATTAGGAGTTAATTATTCTGTATAGAAAGTTCAAGATTGAGAACTCCTTGGCCTGAAATATGATCAGTATGTCAAATATGGACTAATGTATGATTGATGAGACATCAGAAAGAGTTAATTGGTCTATATAGAAAACTCAAAATTGAAAACTTCTTGGCCTGAAATATGTTCAGTATGTCAAATATGGACTACTGTATGATTGATGAGACATCAAAAGGAGTTAATTGGTCTGTGTAGAAAATTCAAAACTGAGACCTCCTTTGCTTGAAATATGATCAGTATGTCTAAAATGGACTACTGTATAGTTGATCAGACATCATTAGGAGTTAATTGGTATGTATAGGAAGTTCAAGATTGAGAACTCCTTGGCCTGAAATATGTTCAGTATGTCAAATATGGACTACTGTATGGTTGATGAGACATCATAAGGAGTCAATTGGTCTGTATAAAAAAATCAAAATTGAGAACTCCTTGGCCTGAAATATGATCAGTATGTCAAATATGGACTACTGTATGATTGATGAGACATCAGAAGGAGTTAATTGGTCTGTATAGAAAGTTCAAGATTGAGAACTCCTTGGCCTGAAATATGTTCAGTATGTCAAATATGGACCACTGTATGATTGATGAGACATCAGAAGGAGTTAACTGGTCTGTATAGAAAGTTCAAGATTGAGAACTCCTTGGCCTGAAATATGTTCAGTATGTCAAATATAGACTACTGTATGGTTGATTAGACATCATAGGGAGATATTTGGTCTGTATAGAAATTTCAAGATTGAGCAGTCCTTGGCCTGAAATATGTACAGTATGTCTAATATGGACTATTGTATAGTTGATCAGACATCATTAGGAGTTAATTGGTCTGTATAGAAAGTTCAAGATTGAGAACTCCTTGGCCTGAATTATGTTCAGTATGTCAAATATGGACTACTGTATGATTGATGAGACATCAAAATGAGTTAATTGGTCTGTATAGAAAATTCAAAACTGAGATATGTTCAGTATGTCAAATATGTTCAGTATGTCAAATATAGACTACTGTATGATTGATGAGACATTAGAAGCAGTTAACTGGTCTGTATAGAAAGTCCAAGATTGAGAACTCCTTGGCCTGAAATATGTTCAGTATGTCAAATATGGACCACTGTATGATTGATGAGACATCAGAAGGAGTTAACTGGTCTGTATAGAAAGTTCAAGGTTGAGAACTCCTTGGCCTGAAATATGTTCAGTATGTCAAATATAGACTACTGTATGGTTGATTAGACATCATAGGGAGATATTTGGTCTGTATAGAAATTTCAAGATTGAGCAGTCCTTGGCCTGAAATATGTACAGTATGTCTAATATGGACTATTGTATAGTTGATCAGACATCATTAGGAGTTAATTGGTCTGTATAGAAAGTTCAAGATTGAGAACTCCTTGGCCTGAAATATGTTCAGTATGTCAAATATGGACTACTGTATGATTGATGAGACATCAAAATGAGTTAATTGGTCTGTATAGAAAATTCAAAACTGAGACCTCCTTTGCTTGAAATATGTTCAGTATGTCAAATATGGACTACTGTATAGTTAATGAGACATCATAAGGAGTCAATTGGTCTGTATAAAAAATTCAAAATTGAAAACTTCTTGGCCTGAAATATGTTCAGTATGTCAAATATGGACTACTGTATGATTGATGAGACATCAGAAGGAGTTAATTGGTCTGTATAGAAATTTCAAGATTGAGAAGTCCTTGGCCTGAAATATGTTCAGTATGTAAAATATGCACTACTGTATGATTGATGAGACATCAGATGGAGTTAATTGGTCTGTATAGAAAGTTCAAAATTGAGAACTCCTTGGCCTAAAATATGTTCAGTATGTCAAATATGGACTACTGTATGGTTGATGAGACATCATAGGGAGATAATTGGTCTGTATAGAAAATTCAACATTGAGAACTCCTTGGCCTGAAATATGTTCAGTATATCAAATATGGACTGCTGTATGATTGATGAGACATCAGAAGGAGTTAATTGGTCTGTATAGAAAGTCCAAGAATGAGAACTCCTTGGCCTGAAATATGTTCAGAATGTCAAAAATGGACTACTGTATGGTTGATGAGACATCATAGGGAGATAATTGGTCTGTATAGAAAATACAACATTGAGAACTCCTTGGCCTGAAATATGTTCAGTATATCAAATATGGACTACTGTATGATTGATGAGACATCAGAAAGAGTTAATTGGTCTGTATAGAAAGTTCAAAATTGAGAACTCCTTGGCCTAAAATATGTTCAGTATGTCAAATATGGACTACTGTATGGTTGATGAGACATCATAGGGAGATAATTGGTCTGTATAGAAATTTCAAGATTGAGCAGTCCTTGGCCTGAAATATGTACAGTATGTCTAATATGGACTATTGTATAGTTGATCAGACATCATTAGGAGTTAATTGGTCTGTATAGAAAGTTCAAGATTGAGACCTCCTTGGCCTGAAATATGTTTAGTATGTCAAATATGGACTACTGTATGATTGATGAGACATCAAAAGGAGTTAATTGGTCTGTATAGAAAATTCAAAACTGAGACCTCCTTTGCTTGAAATATGTTCAGTATGTCAAATATGGACTACTGTATAGTTAATGAGACATCATAAGGAGTCAATTGGTCTGTATAAAAAATTCAAAATTGAAAACTTCTTGGCCTGAAATATGTTCAGTATGTCAAATATGGACTACTGTATGATTGATGAGACATCAGAAGGAGTTAATTGGTCTGTATAGAAATTTCAAGATTGAGAAGTCCTTGGCCTGAAATATGTTCAGTATGTAAAATATGCACTACTGTATGATTGATGAGACATCAGAAGGAGTTAATTGGTCTGTATAGAAAGTTCAAAATTGAGAACTCCTTGGCCTAAAATATGTTCAGTATGTCAAATATGGACTACTGTATGGTTGATGAGACATCATAGGGAGATAATTGGTCTGTATAGAAAATTCAACATTGAGAACTCCTTGGCCTGAAATATGTTCAGTATGTCAAATATGGACTACTGTATGATTGATAAGACATCAGAAGGAGTTAATTGGTCTGTATAGAAATTTCAAGATTGAGAAGTCCTTGGCCTGAAATATGTTCAGTATGTAAAATATGCACTACTGTATGATTGATGAGACATCAGATGGAGTTAATTGGTCTGTATAGAAAGTTCAAAATTGAGAACTCCTTGGCCTAAAATATGTTCAGTATGTCAAATATGGACTACTGTATGGTTGATGAGACATCATAGGGAGATAATTGGTCTGTATAGAAAATTCAACATTGAGAACTCCTTGGCCTGAAATATGTTCAGTATATCAAATATGGACTGCTGTATGATTGATGAGACATCAGAAGGAGTTAATTGGTCTGTATAGAAAGTCCAAGAATGAGAACTCCTTGGCCTGAAATATGTTCAGAATGTCAAAAATGGACTACTGTATGGTTGATGAGACATCATAGGGAGATAATTGGTCTGTATAGAAATTTCAAGATTGAGCAGTCCTTGGCCTGAAATATGTACAGTATGTCTAATATGGACTATTGTATAGTTGATCAGACATCATTAGGAGTTAATTGGTCTGTATAGAAAGTTCAAGATTGAGACCTCCTTGGCCTGAAATATGTTTAGTATGTCAAATATGGACTACTGTATGATTGATGAGACATCAAAAGGAGTTAATTGGTCTGTATAGAAAATTCAAAACTGAGACCTCCTTTGCTTGAAATATGTTCAGTATGTCAAATATGGACTACTGTATAGTTAATGAGACATCATAAGGAGTCAATTGGTCTGTATAAAAAATTCAAAATTGAAAACTTCTTGGCCTGAAATATGTTCAGTATGTCAAATATGGACTACTGTATGATTGATGAGACATCAGAAGGAGTTAATTGGTCTGTATAGAAAGTTCAAAATTGAGAACTCCTTGGCCTGAAATATGTTCAGTATGTCAAATATGGACTACTGTATGATTGATCAGACATCAGAAGGAGTTAACTGGTCTGTATAGAAAGTCCAAGAATGAGAAATCATTGGCCTGAAATATGTTCAGAATGTCAAATATGGACTACTGTATGGTTGATGAGACATCAGAGGGAGATAATTGGTCTGTATAGAAAATTCAACATTGAGAACTCCTTGGCCTGAAATATGTTCAGTATATCAAATATGGACTACTGTATGATTGATGAGACATCAGAAGGAGTTAATTGGTCTGTATAGAAAGTCCAAGAATGAGAACTCCTTGGCCTGAAATATGTTCAGAATGTCAAAAATGGACTACTGTATGGTTGATGAGACATCATAGGGAGATAATTGGTCTGTATAGAAATTTCAAGATTGAGCAGTCCTTGGCCTGAAATATGTACAGTATGTCTAATATGGACTACTATATATTTGATCAGACATCATTAGGAGTTAATTGGTCTGTATAGAAAGTTCAAGATTGAGAACTCCTTGGCCTGAAATATGATCAGTATGTCAAATATGGACTAATGTATGATTGAAGAGACATCATAAAGAGGTAATTGGTCTATATAAAAAATTCAAAATTGAGAACTCCTTGGCCTGAAATATGATCAGTATGTCTAAAATGGACTACTGTATAGTTGATCAGACATCATTAGGAGTTAATTGGTATGTATAGGAAGTTCAAGATTGAGAACTCCTTGGCCTGAAATATGTTCAGTATGTCAAATATGGACTACTGTATGGTTGATGAGACATCATAAGGAGTCAATTGGTCTGCATAAAAAAATCAAAATTGAGAACTCCTTGGCCTGAAATATGATCAGTATGTCAAATATGGACTACTGTATGATTGATGAGACATTAGAAGCAGTTAACTGGTCTGTATAGAAAGTCCAAGATTGAGAACTCCTTGGCCTGAAATATGTTCAGTATGTCAAATATGGACCACTGTATGATTGATGAGACATCAGAAGGAGTTAACTGGTCTGTATAGAAAGTTCAAGATTGAGAACTCCTTGGCCTGAAATATGTTCAGTATGTCAAATATGGGCTACTGTATGATTGATGAGACATTAGAAGCAGTTAACTGGTCTGTATAGAAAGTCCAAGAATGAGAACTCCTTGGCCTGAAATATGTTCAGAATGTCAAAAATGGACTACTGTATGGTTGATGAGACATCTGAAGGAGTTAATTGGTCTGTATAGAAAGTTCAAGATTGAGAACTCCTTGGCCTGAAATATGTTCAGTATGTCAAATATAGACTACTGTATGGTTGATTAGACATCATAGGGAGATATTTGGTCTGTATAGAAATTTCAAGATTGAGCAGTCCTTGGCCTGAAATATGTACAGTATGTCTAATATGGACTATTGTATAGTTGATCAGACATCATTAGGAGTTAATTGGTCTGTATAGAAAGTTCAAGATTGAGAACTCCTTGGCCTGAAATATGTTCAGTATGTCAAATATGGACTAGTGTATGATTGATGAGACATCAAAATGAGTTAATTGGTCTATATAGAAAATTCAAAACTGAGACCTCCTTTGCTTGAAATATGTTCAGCATGTCAAATATGGACTACTGTATAGTTAATGAGACATCATAAGGAGTCAATTGGTCTGTATAAAAAATTCAAAATTGAAAACTTCTTGGCCTGAAATATGTTCAGTATGTCAAATATGGACTACTGTATGGTTGATGAGACATCATAGGGAGATAATTGGTCTGTATAGAAAATTCAACATTGAGAACTCCTTGGCCTGAAATATGTTCAGTATATCAAATATGGACTGCTGTATGATTGATGAGACATCAGAAGGAGTTAATTGGTCTGTATAGAAAGTTCAAGATTGAGAACTCCTTGGCCTGAAATATGTTCAGTATGTCAAATATGGACTACTGTATGATTGATGAGACATTAGAAGCAGTTAACTGGTCTGTATAGAAAGTCCAAGATTGAGAACTCCTTGGCCTGAAATATGTTCAGTATGTCAAATATGGACCACTGTATGATTGATGAGACATCAGAAGGAGTTAACTGGTCTGTATAGAAAGTTCAAAATTGAGAACTCCTTGGCCTAAAATATGTTCAGTATGTCAAATATGGACTACTGTATGGTTGATGAGACATCATAGGGAGATAATTGGTCTGTATAGAAAATTCAACATTGAGAACTCCTTGGCCTGAAATATGTTCAGTATGTCAAATATGGACTACTGTATGATTGATAAGACATCAGAAGGAGTTAATTGGTCTGTATAGAAATTTCAAGATTGAGAAGTCCTTGGCCTGAAATATGTTCAGTATGTAAAATATGCACTACTGTATGATTGATGAGACATCAGATGGAGTTAATTGGTCTGTATAGAAAGTTCAAAATTGAGAACTCCTTGGCCTAAAATATGTTCAGTATGTCAAATATGGACTACTGTATGGTTGATGAGACATCATAGGGAGATAATTGGTCTGTATAGAAAATTCAACATTGAGAACTCCTTGGCCTGAAATATGTTCAGTATATCAAATATGGACTGCTGTATGATTGATGAGACATCAGAAGGAGTTAATTGGTCTGTATAGAAAGTTCAAGATTGAGAACTTCTTGGCCTGAAATATGATCAGTATGTCAAATATGGACTAATGTATGATTGATGAGACATCAGAAAGAGTTAATTGGTCTATATAGAAAACTCAAAATTGAAAACTTCTTGGCCTGAAATATGTTCAGTATGTCAAATATGGACTACTGTATGATTGATGAGACATCAGAAGGAGTTAATTGGTCTGTATAGAAAGTTCAAGATTGAGAACTCCTTGGCCTGAAATATGTTCAGTATGTCAAATATGGACTACTGTATGATTGATGAGACATTAGAAGCAGTTAACTGGTCTGTATAGAAAGTCCAAGATTGAGAACTCCTTGGCCTGAAATATGTTCAGTATGTCAAATATGGACCACTGTATGATTGATGAGACATCAGAAGGAGTTAACTGGTCTGTATAGAAAGTTCAAAATTGAGAACTCCTTGGCCTAAAATATGTTCAGTATGTCAAATATGGACTACTGTATGGTTGATGAGACATCATAGGGAGATAATTGGTCTGTATAGAAAATTCAACATTGAGAACTCCTTGGCCTGAAATATGTTCAGTATGTCAAATATGGACTACTGTATGATTGATAAGACATCAGAAGGAGTTAATTGGTCTGTATAGAAATTTCAAGATTGAGAAGTCCTTGGCCTGAAATATGTTCAGTATGTAAAATATGCACTACTGTATGATTGATGAGACATCAGATGGAGTTAATTGGTCTGTATAGAAAGTTCAAAATTGAGAACTCCTTGGCCTAAAATATGTTCAGTATGTCAAATATGGACTACTGTATGGTTGATGAGACATCATAGGGAGATAATTGGTCTGTATAGAAAATTCAACATTGAGAACTCCTTGGCCTGAAATATGTTCAGTATATCAAATATGGACTGCTGTATGATTGATGAGACATCAGAAGGAGTTAATTGGTCTGTATAGAAAGTCCAAGAATGAGAACTCCTTGGCCTGAAATATGTTCAGAATGTCAAAAATGGACTACTGTATGGTTGATGAGACATCATAGGGAGATAATTGGTCTGTATAGAAATTTCAAGATTGAGCAGTCCTTGGCCTGAAATATGTACAGTATGTCTAATATGGACTATTGTATAGTTGATCAGACATCATTAGGAGTTAATTGGTCTGTATAGAAAGTTCAAGATTGAGACCTCCTTGGCCTGAAATATGTTTAGTATGTCAAATATGGACTACTGTATGATTGATGAGACATCAAAAGGAGTTAATTGGTCTGTATAGAAAATTCAAAACTGAGACCTCCTTTGCTTGAAATATGTTCAGTATGTCAAATATGGACTACTGTATAGTTAATGAGACATCATAAGGAGTCAATTGGTCTGTATAAAAAATTCAAAATTGAAAACTCCTTGGCCTAAAATATGTTCAGTATGTCAAATATGGACTACTGTATGGTTGATGAGACATCATAGGGAGATAATTGGTCTGTATAGAAAATTCAACATTGAGAACTCCTTGGCCTGAAATATGTTCAGTATGTCAAATATGGACTACTGTATGATTGATCAGACATCAGAAGGAGTTAACTGGTCTGTATAGAAAGTCCAAGAATGAGAAATCATTGGCCTGAAATATGTTCAGAATGTCAAATATGGACTACTGTATGGTTGATGAGACATCAGAGGGAGATAATTGGTCTGTATAGAAAATTCAACATTGAGAACTCCTTGGCCTGAAATATGTTCAGTATATCAAATATGGACTACTGTATGATTGATGAGACATCAGAAGGAGTTAATTGGTCTGTATAGAAAGTCCAAGAATGAGAACTCCTTGGCCTGAAATATGTTCAGAATGTCAAAAATGGACTACTGTATGGTTGATGAGACATCATAGGGAGATAATTGGTCTGTATAGAAATTTCAAGATTGAGCAGTCCTTGGCCTGAAATATGTACAGTATGTCTAATATGGACTACTATATATTTGATCAGACATCATTAGGAGTTAATTGGTCTGTATAGAAAGTTCAAGATTGAGAACTCCTTGGCCTGAAATATGATCAGTATGTCAAATATGGACTAATGTATGATTGAAGAGACATCATAAAGAGGTAATTGGTCTATATAAAAAATTCAAAATTGAGAACTCCTTGGCCTGAAATATGATCAGTATGTCTAAAATGGACTACTGTATAGTTGATCAGACATCATTAGGAGTTAATTGGTATGTATAGGAAGTTCAAGATTGAGAACTCCTTGGCCTGAAATATGTTCAGTATGTCAAATATGGACTACTGTATGGTTGATGAGACATCATAAGGAGTCAATTGGTCTGTATAAAAAAATCAAAATTGAGAACTCCTTGGCCTGAAATATGATCAGTATGTCAAATATGGACTACTGTATGATTGATGAGACATTAGAAGCAGTTAACTGGTCTGTATAGAAAGTCCAAGATTGAGAACTCCTTGGCCTGAAATATGTTCAGTATGTCAAATATTGACCACTGTATGATTGATGAGACATCAGAAGGAGTTAACTGGTCTGTATAGAAAGTTCAAGATTGAGAACTCCTTGGCCTGAAATATGTTCAGTATGTCAAATATGGGCTACTGTATGATTGATGAGACATTAGAAGCAGTTAACTGGTCTGTATAGAAAGTCCAAGAATGAGAACTCCTTGGCCTGAAATATGTTCAGAATGTCAAAAATGGACTACTGTATGGTTGATGAGACATCTGAAGGAGTTAATTGGTCTGTATAGAAAGTTCAAGATTGAGAACTCCTTGGCCTGAAATATGTTCAGTATGTCAAATATAGACTACTGTATGGTTGATTAGACATCATAGGGAGATATTTGGTCTGTATAGAAATTTCAAGATTGAGCAGTCCTTGGCCTGAAATATGTACAGTATGTCTAATATGGACTATTGTATAGTTGATCAGACATCATTAGGAGTTAATTGGTCTGTATAGAAAGTTCAAGATTGAGAACTCCTTGGCCTGAAATATGTTCAGTATGTCAAATATGGACTAGTGTATGATTGATGAGACATCAAAATGAGTTAATTGGTCTATATAGAAAATTCAAAACTGAGACCTCCTTTGCTTGAAATATGTTCAGCATGTCAAATATGGACTACTGTATAGTTAATGAGACATCATAAGGAGTCAATTGGTCTGTATAAAAAATTCAAAATTGAAAACTTCTTGGCCTGAAATATGTTCAGTATGTCAAATATGGACTACTGTATGGTTGATGAGACATCATAGGGAGATAATTGGTCTGTATAGAAAATTCAACATTGAGAACTCCTTGGCCTGAAATATGTTCAGTATATCAAATATGGACTGCTGTATGATTGATGAGACATCAGAAGGAGTTAATTGGTCTGTATAGAAAGTTCAAGATTGAGAACTTCTTGGCCTGAAATATGATCAGTATGTCAAATATGGACTAATGTATGATTGATGAGACATCAGAAAGAGTTAATTGGTCTATATAGAAAACTCAAAATTGAAAACTTCTTGGCCTGAAATATGTTCAGTATGTCAAATATGGACTACTGTATGATTGATGAGACATCAGAAGGAGTTAATTGGTCTGTATAGAAAGTTCAAGATTGAGAACTCCTTGGCCTGAAATATGTTCAGTATGTCAAATATGGACTACTGTATGATTGATGAGACATTAGAAGCAGTTAACTGGTCTGTATAGAAAGTCCAAGATTGAGAACTCCTTGGCCTGAAATATGTTCAGTATGTCAAATATGGACCACTGTATGATTGATGAGACATCAGAAGGAGTTAACTGGTCTGTATAGAAAGTTCAAGATTGAGAACTCCTTGGCCTGAAATATGTTCAGTATGTCAAATATAGACTACTGTATGGTTGATTAGACATCATAGGGAGATATTTGGTCTGTATAGAAATTTCAAGATTGAGAAGTCCTTGGCCTGAAGTATGTTCAGTATGTCAAATATGGACTACTGTATGATTGATGAGACATTAGAAGCAGTTAACTGGTCTGTATAGAAAGTCCAAGAATGAGAACTCCTTGGCCTGAAATATGTTCAGAATGTCAAAAATGGACTACTGTATGGTTGATGAGACATCATAGGGAGATAATTGGTCTGTATAGAAATTTCAAGATTGAGCAGTCCTTGGCCTGAAATATGTACAGTATGTCTAATATGGACTATTGTATAGTTGATCAGACATCATTAGGAGTTAATTGGTCTGTATAGAAAGTTCAAGATTGAGAACTCCTTGGCCTGAAATATGTTCAGTATGTCAAATATGGACTACTGTATGATTGATGAGACATCAAAATGAGTTAATTGGTCTGTATAGAAAATTCAAAACTGAGACCTCCTTTGCTTGAAATATGTTCAGTATGTCAAATATGGACTACTGTATAGTTAATGAGACATCATAAGGAGTCAATTGGTCTGTATAAAAAATTCAAAATTGAAAACTTCTTGGCCTGAAATATGTTCAGTATGTCAAATATGGACTACTGTATGATTGATGAGACATCAGAAGGAGTTAATTTGTCTGTATAGAAATTTCAAGATTGAGAAGTCCTTGGCCTGAAATATGTTCAGTATGTAAAATATGCACTACTGTATGATTGATGAGACATCAGAAGGAGTTAATTGGTCTGTATAGAAAGTTCAAAATTGAGAACTCCTTGGCCTAAAATATGTTCAGTATGTCAAATATGGACTACTGTATAGTTAATGAGACATCATAAGGAGTCAATTGGTCTGTATAAAAAATTCAAAATTGAAAACTTCTTGGCCTGAAATATGTTCAGTATGTCAAATATGGACTACTGTATGATTGATGAGACATCAGAAGGAGTTAATTGGTCTGTATAGAAATTTCAAGATTGAGAAGTCCTTGGCCTGAAATATGTTCAGTATGTAAAATATGCACTACTGTATGATTGATGAGACATCAGAAGGAGTTAATTGGTCTGTATAGAAAGTTCAAAATTGAGAACTCCTTGGCCTAAAATATGTTCAGTATGTCAAATATGGACTACTGTATGGTTGATGAGACATCATAGGGAGATAATTGGTCTGTATAGAAAATTCAACATTGAGAACTCCTTGGCCTGAAATATGTTCAGTATGTCAAATATGGACTACTGTATGATTGATCAGACATCAGAAGGAGTTAACTGGTCTGTATAGAAAGTCCAAGAATGAGAAATCCTTGGCCTGAAATATGTTCAGAATGTCAAATATGGACTACTGTATGGTTGATGAGACATCAGAGGGAGATAATTGGTCTGTATAGAAAATTCAACATTGAGAACTCCTTGGCCTGAAATATGTTCAGTATATCAAATATGGACTACTCTATGATTGATGAGACATCAGAAGGAGTTAATTGGTCTGTATAGAAAGTCCAAGAATGAGAACTCCTTGGCCTGAAATATGTTCAGTATGTCAAAAATGGACTACTGTATGGTTGATGAGACATCATAGGGAGATAATTGGTCTGTATAGAAATTTCAAGATTGAGCAGTCCTTGGCCTGAAATATGTACAGTATGTCTAATATGGACTATTGTATAGTTGATCAGACATCATTAGGAGTTAATTGGTCTGTATAGAAAGTTCAAGATTGAGAACTCCTTGGCCTGAAATATGTTCAGTATGTCAAATATGGACTACTGTATGATTGATGAGACATCAAAATGAGTTAATTGGTCTGTATAGAAAATTCAAAACTGAGACCTCCTTTGCTTGAAATATGTTCAGTATGTCAAATATGGACTACTGTATAGTTAATGAGACATCATAAGGAGTCAATTGGTCTGTATAAAAAATTCAAAATTGAAAACTTCTTGGCCTGAAATATGTTCAGTATGTCAAATATGGACTACTGTATGATTGATGAGACATCAGAAGGAGTTAATTTGTCTGTATAGAAATTTCAAGATTGAGAAGTCCTTGGCCTGAAATATGTTCAGTATGTAAAATATGCACTACTGTATGATTGATGAGACATCAGAAGGAGTTAATTGGTCTGTATAGAAAGTTCAAAATTGAGAACTCCTTGGCCTAAAATATGTTCAGTATGTCAAATATGGACTACTGTATAGTTAATGAGACATCATAAGGAGTCAATTGGTCTGTATAAAAAATTCAAAATTGAAAACTTCTTGGCCTGAAATATGTTCAGTATGTCAAATATGGACTACTGTATGATTGATGAGACATCAGAAGGAGTTAATTGGTCTGTATAGAAATTTCAAGATTGAGAAGTCCTTGGCCTGAAATATGTTCAGTATGTAAAATATGGACTACTGTATGATTGATGAGACATCAGAAGGAGTTAATTGGTCTGTATAGAAACTTCAAAATTGAGAACTCCTTGGCCTAAAATATGTTCAGTATGTCAAATATGGACTACTGTATGGTTGATGAGACATCATAGGGAGATAATTGGTCTGTATAGAAAATTCAACATTGAGAACTCCTTGGCCTGAAATATGTTCAGTATGTCAAATATGGACTACTGTATGATTGATCAGACATCAGAAGGAGTTAACTGGTCTGTATAGAAAGTCCAAGAATGAGAAATCCTTGGCCTGAAATATGTTCAGAATGTCAAATATGGACTACTGTATGGTTGATGAGACATCAGAGGGAGATAATTGGTCTGTATAGAAAATTCAACATTGAGAACTCCTTGGCCTGAAATATGTTCAGTATATCAAATATGGACTACTCTATGATTGATGAGACATCAGAAGGAGTTAATTGGTCTGTATAGAAAGTCCAAGAATGAGAACTCCTTGGCCTGAAATATGTTCAGTATGTCAAAAATGGACTACTGTATGGTTGATGAGACATCATAGGGAGATAATTGGTCTGTATAGAAATTTCAAGATTGAGCAGTCCTTGGCCTGAAATATGTACAGTATGTCTAATATGGACTACTATATATTTGATCAGACATCATTAGGAGTTAATTGGTCTGTATAGAAAGTTCAAGATTGAGAACTCCTTGGCCTGAAATATGATCAGTATGTCAAATATGGACTAATGTATGATTGATGAGACATCAGAAAGAGTTAATTGGTCTATATAGAAAACTCAAAATTGAAAACTTCTTGGCCTGAAATATGTTCAGTATGTCAAATATGGACTACTGTATGATTGATGAGACATCAAAAGGAGTTAATTGGTCTGTGTAGAAAATTCAAAACTGAGACCTCCTTTGCTTGAAATATGTTCAGTATGTCAAATATGGACTACTGTATAGTTAAAGAGACATCATAAAGAGGTAATTGGTGTATATAAAAAATTCAAAATTGAGAACTCCTTGGCCTGAAATATGATCAGTATGTCTAAAATGGACTACTGTATAGTTGATCAGACATCATTAGGAGTTAATTGGTATGTATAGGAAGTTCAAGATTGAGAACTCCTTGGCCTGAAATATGTTCAGTATGTCAAATATGGACTACTGTATGGTTGATGAGACATCATAAGGAGTCAATTGGTCTGTATAAAAAAAATCAAAATTGAGAACTCCTTGGCCTGAAATATGATCAGTATGTCAAATATGGACTACTGTATGATTGATGAGACATTAGAAGCAGTTAACTGGTCTGTATAGAAAGTCCAAGATTGAGAACTCCTTGGCCTGAAATATGTTCAGTATGTCAAATATGGACCACTGTATGATTGATGAGACATCAGAAGGAGTTAACTGGTCTGTATAGAAAGTTCAAGATTGAGAACTCCTTGGCCTGAAATATGTTCAGTATGTCAAATATAGACTACTGTATGGTTGATTAGACATCATAGGGAGATATTTGGTCTGTATAGAAATTTCAAGATTGAGAAGTCCTTGGCCTGAAGTATGTTCAGTATGTCAAATATGGACTACTGTATGATTGATGAGACATTAGAAGCAGTTAACTGGTCTGTATAGAAAGTCCAAGAATGAGAACTCCTTGGCCTGAAATATGTTCAGAATGTCAAAAATGGACTACTGTATGGTTGATGAGACATCATAGGGAGATAATTGGTCTGTATAGAAATTTCAAGATTGAGCAGTCCTTGGCCTGAAATATGTACAGTATGTCTAATATGGACTATTGTATAGTTGATCAGACATCATTAGGAGTTAATTGGTCTGTATAGAAAATTCAAAACTGAGACCTCCTTTGCTTGAAATATGTTCAGTATGTCAAATATGGACTACTGTATAGTTAATGAGACATCATAAGGAGTCAATTGGTCTGTATAAAAAATTCAAAATTGAAAACTTCTTGGCCTGAAATATGTTCAGTATGTCAAATATGGACTACTGTATGATTGATGAGACATCAGAAGGAGTTAATTGGTCTGTATAGAAATTTCAAGATTGAGAAGTCCTTGGCCTGAAATATGTTCAGTATGTAAAATATGCACTACTGTATGATTGATGAGACATCAGAAGGAGTTAATTGGTCTGTATAGAAAGTTCAAAATTGAGAACTCCTTGGCCTAAAATATGTTCAGTATGTCAAATATGGACTACTGTATGGTTGATGAGACATCATAGGGAGATAATTGGTCTGTATAGAAAGTTCAACATTGAGAACTCCTTGGCCGGAAATATGTTCAGTATATCAAATATGGACTACTGTATGATTGATGAGACATCAGAAAGAGTTAATTGGTCTGTATAGAAAGTTCAAGATTGAGAACTCCTTGGCCTGAAATATGATCAGTATGTCAAATATGGACTGATGTATGATTGATGAGACATCAGAAAGAGTTAATTGGTCTGTATAGAAAATTTAAAATTGAGAACTCCTTGGCCTGTAATATGTTCAGTATGTCAAATATGGACTACTGTATAGTTGATGAGACATCATAGTGAGATAATTGGTCTGTATAGAAAATTCTAAATTGAGAACTCCTTGGCCTGAAATATGTTCAGTATGTCAAATATGGACTACTGTATAGTTAATCAGACATCATTAGGAGTCAATTGGTCTGTATAAAAAATTCTAAATTGAAAACTTCTTGGCCTGAAATATGTTCAGTATGTCAAATATGGACTACTGTATGATTGATGAGACATTAGAAGCAGTTAACTGGTCTGTATAGAAAGTCCAAAAATGAGAACTCCTTGGCCTGAAATATGTTCAGAATGTCAAAAATGGACTACTGTATGGTTGATGAGACATTATAGGGAGATAATTGGTCTGTATAGAAATTTAAAGATTGAGCAGTCCTTGGCCTGAAATATGTACAGTATGTCTAATATGGACGACTATATATTTGATCAGACATCATTAGGAGTTAATTGGTCTGTATAGAAAACTTAAAATTGAGAACTCCTTTGCCTGAAATATGTTCAGTATGTCAAATATGGACTACTGTATGATTGATGAGACATCAAAAGGAGTTAATTGGTCTGTATAGAAAATTCAAAACTGAGACCTCCTTTGCTTGAAATATGTTCAGTATGTCAAATATGGACTACTGTATAGTTAATGAGACATCATAAAGAGTTAATTGGTCTATATAAAAAATTCAAAATTGAGAACTCCTTGGCCTGAAATATGATCAGTATGTCTTAAATGGACTACTGTATAGTTGATCAGACATCATTAGGAGTTAATTGGTATGTATAGGAAGTTCAAGATTGAGAACTCCTTGGCCTGAAATATGTTCAGTATGTCAAATATGGACTACTGTATGGTTGATGAGACATCATAAGGAGTCAATTGGTCTGTATAAAAAATTCAAAATTGAAAACTTCTTGGCCTGAAATATGTTCAGTATGTCAAATATGGACTACTGTATGATTGATGAGACATCAAAAGGAGTTAATTGGTATGTGTAGAAAATTCAAAACTGAGACCTCCTTTGCTTGAAATATGTTTAGTATGTCAAATATGGACTACTGTATAGTTAAAGAGACATCATAAAGAGTTAATTGGTCTATATAAAAAATTCAAAATTGAGAAATCCTTGGCCTGAAATATAAACAGTATGTCTAAAATGGACTACTGTATAGTTGATCAGACATCATTAGGAGTTAATTGGTATGTATAGGAAGTTCAAGATTGAGAACTCCTTGGCCTGAAATATGTTCAGTATGTCAAATATGGACTACTGTATGGTTGATGAGACATCATAAGGAGTCAATTGGTCTGTATAAAAAAATCAAAATTGAGAACTCCTTGGCCTGAAATATGATCAGTATGTCAAATATGGACTACTGTATGATTGATGAGACATCAGAAGGAGTTAATTGGTCTGTATAGAAAGTTCAAGATTGAGAACTCCTTGGCCTGAAATATGTTCAGTATGTCAAATATAGACTACTGTATGGTTGATTAGACATCATAGGGAGATATTTGGTCTGTATAGAAATTTCAAGATTGAGAAGTCCTTGGCCTGAAATATGTTCAGTATGTCAAATATGGACTACTGTATGATTGATGAGACATTAGAAGCAGTTAACTGGTCTGTATAGAAAGTCCAAGAATGAGAACTCCTTGGCCTGAAATATGTTCAGAATGTCAAAAATGGACTACTGTATGGTTGATGAGACATCATAGGGAGATAATTGGTCTGTATAGAAATTTCAAGATTGAGCAGTCCTTGGCCTGAAATATGTACAGTATGTCTAATATGGACTATTGTATAGTTGATCAGACATCATTAGGAGTTAATTGGTCTTTATAGAAAGTTCAAGATTGAGACCTCCTTGGCCTGAAATATGTTTAGTATGTCAAATATGGACTACTGTATGATTGATGAGACATCAAAAGGAGTTAATTGGTCTGTATAGAAAATTCAAAACTGAGACCTCCTTTGCTTGAAATATGTTCAGTATGTCAAATATGGACTACTGTATAGTTAATGAGACATCATAAGGAGTCAATTGGTCTGTATAGAAATTTCAAGATTGAGCAGTCCTTGGCCTGAAATATGTTCAGAATGTCAAATATGGACTACTGTATGGTTGATGAGACATCATAAGGAGTCAATTGGTCTGTATAAAAAATTCAAAATTGAAAACTTCTTGGCCTGAAATATGTTCAGTATGTCAAATATGGACTACTGTATGATTGATGAGACATCAAAAGGAGTTAATTGGTATGTGTAGAAAATTCAAAACTGAGACCTCCTTTGCTTGAAATATGTTTAGTATGTCAAATATGGACTACTGTATAGTTAAAGAGACATCATAAAGAGTTAATTGGTCTATATAAAAAATTCAAAATTGAGAAATCCTTGGCCTGAAATATGATCAGTATGTCTAAAATGGACTACTGTATAGTTGATCAGACATCATTAGGAGTTAATTGGTATGTATAGGAAGTTCAAGATTGAGAACTCCTTGGCCTGAAATATGTTCAGTATGTCAAATATGGACTACTGTATGGATGATGAGACATCATAAGGAGTCAATTGGTCTGTATAAAAAAATCTAAATTGAGAACTCCTTGGCCTGAAATATGATCAGTATGTCAAATATGGACTACTGTATGATTGATGAGAAATCAGAAGGAGTTAATTGGTCTGTATAGAAAGTTCAAGATTGAGAACTCCTTGGCCTGAAATATGTTCAGTATGTCAAATATAGACTACTGTATGGTTGATTAGACATCATAGGGAGATATTTGGTCTGTATAGAAATTTCAAGATTGAGAACTCCTTGGCCTGAAATATGTTCAGTATGTCAAATATGGACTACAGTATGATTGATGAGACATTAGAAGCAGTTAACTGGTCTGTATAGAAAGTCCAAGAATGAGAACTCCTTGGCCTGAAATATGTTCAGAATGTCAAAAATGGACTACTGTATGGTTGATGAGACATCATAGGGAGATAATTGGTCTGTATAGAAATTTCAAGATTGAGCAGTCCTTGGCCTGAAATATGTACAGTATGTCTAATATGGACTACTATATATTTGATCAGACATCATTAGGAGTTAATTGGTCTGTATAGAAAGTTCAAGATTGAGAACTCCTTGGCCTGAAATATGATCAGTATGTCAAATATGGACTAATGTATGATTGATGAGACATCAGAAAGAGTTAATTGGTCTATATAGAAAACTCAAAATTGAAAACTTCTTGGCCTGAAATATGTTCAGTATGTCAAATATGGACTACTGTATGATTGATGAGACATCAAAAGGAGTTAATTGGTCTGTGTAGAAAATTCAAAACTGAGACCTCCTTTGCTTGAAATATGATCAGTATGTCTAAAATGGACTACTGTATAGTTGATCAGACATCATTAGGAGTTAATTGGTATGTATAGGAAGTTCAAGATTGAGAACTCCTTGGCCTGAAATATGTTCAGTATGTCAAATATGGACTACTGTATGGTTGATGAGACATCATAAGGAGTCAATTGGTCTGTATAAAAAAATCAAAATTGAGAACTCCTTGGCCTGAAATATGATCAGTATGTCAAATATGGACTACTGTATGATTGATGAGACATCAGAAGGAGTTAATTGGTCTGTATAGAAAGTTCAAGATTGAGAACTCCTTGGCCTGAAATATGTTCAGTATGTCAAATATGGACTACTGTATGATTGATGAGACATTAGAAGCAGTTAACTGGTCTGTATAGAAAGTCCAAGATTGAGAACTCCTTGGCCTGAAATATGTTCAGTATGTCAAATATGGACCACTGTATGATTGATGAGACATCAGAAGGAGTTAACTGGTCTGTATAGAAAGTTCAAGATTGAGAACTCCTTGGCCTGAAATATGTTCAGTATGTCAAATATAGACTACTGTATGGTTGATTAGACATCATAGGGAGATATTTGGTCTGTATAGAAATTTCAAGATTGAGCAGTCCTTGGCCTGAAATATGTACAGTATGTCTAATATGGACTATTGTATAGTTGATCAGACATCATTAGGAGTTAATTGGTCTGTATAGAAAGTTCAAGATTGAGAACTCCTTGGCCTGAATTATGTTCAGTATGTCAAATATGGACTACTGTATGATTGATGAGACATCAAAATGAGTTAATTGGTCTGTATAGAAAATTCAAAACTGAGATATGTTCAGTATGTCAAATATGTTCAGTATGTCAAATATAGACTACTGTATGATTGATGAGACATTAGAAGCAGTTAACTGGTCTGTATAGAAAGTCCAAGATTGAGAACTCCTTGGCCTGAAATATGTTCAGTATGTCAAATATGGACCACTGTATGATTGATGAGACATCAGAAGGAGTTAACTGGTCTGTATAGAAAGTTCAAGGTTGAGAACTCCTTGGCCTGAAATATGTTCAGTATGTCAAATATAGACTACTGTATGGTTGATTAGACATCATAGGGAGATATTTGGTCTGTATAGAAATTTCAAGATTGAGCAGTCCTTGGCCTGAAATATGTACAGTATGTCTAATATGGACTATTGTATAGTTGATCAGACATCATTAGGAGTTAATTGGTCTGTATAGAAAGTTCAAGATTGAGAACTCCTTGGCCTGAAATATGTTCAGTATGTCAAATATGGACTACTGTATGATTGATGAGACATCAAAATGAGTTAATTGGTCTGTATAGAAAATTCAAAACTGAGACCTCCTTTGCTTGAAATATGTTCAGTATGTCAAATATGGACTACTGTATAGTTAATGAGACATCATAAGGAGTCAATTGGTCTGTATAAAAACATCTAAATTGAGAACTCCTTGGCCTGAAATATGTTCAGTATGTCAAATATGGACTACTGTATGATTGATGAGACATCAGAAGGAGTTAATTGGTCTGTATAGAAATTTCAAGATTGAGAAGTCCTTGGCCTGAAATATGTTCAGTATGTAAAATATGCACTACTGTATGATTGATGAGACATCAGAAGGAGTTAATTGGTCTGTATAGAAAGTTCAAAATTGAGAACTCCTTGGCCTAAAATATGTTCAGTATGTCAAATATGGACTACTGTATGGTTGATGAGACATCATAGGGAGATAATTGGTCTGTATAGAAAATTCAAAATTGAGAACTCCTTGGCCTGAAATATGTTCAGTATGTCAAATATGGACTACTGTATGATTGATAAGACATCAGAAGGAGTTAATTGGTCTGTATAGAAATTTCAAGATTGAGAAGTCCTTGGCCTGAAATATGTTCAGTATGTAAAATATGCACTACTGTATGATTGATGAGACATCAGATGGAGTTAATTGGTCTGTATAGAAAGTTCAAAATTGAGAACTCCTTGGCCTAAAATATGTTCAGTATGTCAAATATGGACTACTGTATGGTTGATGAGACATCATAGGGAGATAATTGGTCTGTATAGAAAATTCAACATTGAGAACTCCTTGGCCTGAAATATGTTCAGTATATCAAATATGGACTGCTGTATGATTGATGAGACATCAGAAGGAGTTAATTGGTCTGTATAGAAAGTCCAAGAATGAGAACTCCTTGGCCTGAAATATGTTCAGAATGTCAAAAATGGACTACTGTATGGTTGATGAGACATCATAGGGAGATAATTGGTCTGTATAGAAAATACAACATTGAGAACTCCTTGGCCTGAAATATGTTCAGTATATCAAATATGGACTACTGTATGATTGATGAGACATCAGAAAGAGTTAATTGGTCTGTATAGAAAGTTCAAAATTGAGAACTCCTTGGCCTAAAATATGTTCAGTATGTCAAATATGGACTACTGTATGGTTGATGAGACATCATAGGGAGATAATTGGTCTGTATAGAAATTTCAAGATTGAGCAGTCCTTGGCCTGAAATATGTACAGTATGTCTAATATGGACTATTGTATAGTTGATCAGACATCATTAGGAGTTAATTGGTCTGTATAGAAAGTTCAAGATTGAGACCTCCTTGGCCTGAAATATGTTTAGTATGTCAAATATGGACTACTGTATGATTGATGAGACATCAAAAGGAGTTAATTGGTCTGTATAGAAAATTCAAAACTGAGACCTCCTTTGCTTGAAATATGTTCAGTATGTCAAATATGGACTACTGTATAGTTAATGAGACATCATAAGGATTCAATTGGTCTGTATAAAAAATTCAAAATTGAAAACTTCTTGGCCTGAAATATGTTCAGTATGTCAAATATGGACTACTGTATGATTGATAAGACATCAGAAGGAGTTAATTGGTCTGTATAGAAATTTCAAGATTGAGAAGTCCTTGGCCTGAAATATGTTCAGTATGTAAAATATGCACTACTGTATGATTGATGAGACATCAGAAGGAGTTAATTGGTCTGTATAGAAAGTTCAAAATTGAGAACTCCTTGGCCTAAAATATGTTCAGTATGTCAAATATGGACTACTGTATGGTTGATGAGACATCATAGGGAGATAATTGGTCTGTATAGAAAATTCAACATTGAGAACTCCTTGGCCTGAAATATGTTCAGTATATCAAATATGGACTACTGTATGATTGATGAGACATCAGAAGGAGTTAATTGGTCTGTATAGAAAGTCCAAGAATGAGAACTCCTTGGCCTGAAATATGTTCAGAATGTCAAACATGGACTACTGTATGATTGATGAGACATCAGAAAGAGTTAATTGGTCTGTATAGAAAGTTCAAGATTGAGAAGTCCTTGGCCTGAAATATGATCAGTATGTCAAATATGGACTGATGTATGATTGATGAGACATCAGAAAGAGTTAATTGGTCTGTATAGAAAATTTAAAATTGAGAACTCCTTGGCCTGTAATATGTTCAGTATGTCAAATATGGACTACTGTATAGTTGATGAGACATCATAGTGAGATAATTGGTCTGTATTGAAAATTCAAAATTGAGAACTCCTTGGCCTGAAATATGTTCAGTATGTCAAATATGGACTACTGTATAGTTAATCAGACATCATTAGGAGTCAATTGGTCTGTATAAAAAATTCTAAATTGAAAACTTCTTGGCCTGAAATATGTTCAGTATGTCAAATATGGACTACTGTATGATTGATGAGACATTAGAAGCAGTTAACTGGTCTGTATAGAAAGTCCAAGAATGAGAACTCCTTGGCCTGAAATATGTTCAGAATGTCAAAAATGGACTACTGTATGGTTGATGAGACATCATAGGGAGATAATTGGTCTGTATAGAAATTTCAAGATTGAGCAGTCCTTGGCCTGAAATATGTACAGTATGTCTAATATGGACTACTATATATTTGATCAGACATCATTAGGAGTTAATTGGTCTGTATAGAAAGTTCAAGATTGAGAACTCCTTGGCCTGAAATATGATCAGTATGTCAAATATGGACTAATGTATGATTGATGAGACATCAGAAAGAGTTAATTGGTCTATATAGAAAACTTAAAATTGAGAACTCCTTTGCCTGAAATATGTTCAGTATGTCAAATATGGACTACTGTATGATTGATGAGACATCAGAAGGAGTTAATTGGTCTGTATAGAAAATTCAAAACTGAGACCTCCTTTGCTTGAAATATGTTCAGTATGTCAAATATGGACTACTGTATAGTTAATGAGACATCATAAAGAGTTAATTGGTCTATATAAAAAATTCAAAATTGAGAACTCCTTGGCCTGAAATATGATCAGTATGTCTTAAATGGACTACTGTATAGTTGATCAGACATCATTAGGAGTTAATTGGTATGTATAGGAAGTTCAAGATTGAGAACTCCTTGGCCTGAAATATGTTCAGTATGCCAAATATGGACTACTGTATGGTTGATGAGACATCATAAGGAGTCAATTGGTCTGTATAAAAAATTCAAAATTGAAAACTTCTTGGCCTGAAATATGTTCAGTATGTCAAATATGGACTACTGTATGATTGATGAGACATCAAAAGGAGTTAATTGGTCTGTGTAGAAAATTCAAAACTGAGACCTCCTTTGCTTGAAATATGTTCAGTATGTCAAATATGGACTACTGTATAGTTAAAGAGACATCATAAAGAGGTAATTGGTCTATATAAAAAATTCAAAATTGAGAACTCCTTGGCCTGAAATATGATCAGTATGTCTAAAATGGACTACTGTATAGTTGATCAGACATCATTAGGAGTTAATTGGTATGTATAGGAAGTTCAAGATTGAGAACTCCTTGGCCTGAAATATGTTCAGTATGTCAAATATGGACTACTGTATGGTTGATGAGACATCATAAGGAGTCAATTGGTCTGTATAAAAAAATCAAAATTGAGAACTCCTTGGCCTGAAATATGATCAGTATGTCAAATATGGACTACTGTATGATTGATGAGACATCAGAAGGAGTTAATTGGTCTGTATAGAAAGTTCAAGATTGAGAACTCCTTGGCCTGAAATATGTTCAGTATGTCAAATATGGACTACTGTATGATTGATGAGACATTAGAAGCAGTTAACTGGTCTGTATAGAAAGTCCAAGATTGAGAACTCCTTGGCCTGAAATATGTTCAGTATGTCAAATATGGACCACTGTATGATTGATGAGACATCAGAAGGAGTTAACTGGTCTGTATAGAAAGTTCAAGATTGAGAACTCCTTGGCCTGAAATATGTTCAGTATGTCAAATATAGACTACTGTATGGTTGATTAGACATCATAGGGAGATATTTGGTCTGTATAGAAATTTCAAGATTGAGCAGTCCTTGGCCTGAAATATGTACAGTATGTCTAATATGGACTATTGTATAGTTGATCAGACATCATTAGGAGTTAATTGGTCTGTATAGAAAGTTCAAGATTGAGAACTCCTTGGCCTGAAATATGTTCAGTATGTCAAATATGGACTACTGTATGATTGATGAGACATCAAAATGAGTTAATTGGTCTGTATAGAAAATTCAAAACTGAGACCTCCTTTGCTTGAAATATGTTCAGTATGTCAAATATGGACTACTGTATAGTTAATGAGACATCATAAGGAGTCAATTGGTCTGTATAAAAACATCTAAATTGAGAACTCCTTGGCCTGAAATATGTTCAGTATGTCAAATATGGACTACTGTATGATTGATGAGACATCAGAAGGAGTTAATTGGTCTGTATAGAAATTTCAAGATTGAGAAGTCCTTGGCCTGAAATATGTTCAGTATGTAAAATATGCACTACTGTATGATTGATGAGACATCAGAAGGAGTTAATTGGTCTGTATAGAAAGTTCAAAATTGAGAACTCCTTGGCCTAAAATATGTTCAGTATGTCAAATATGGACTACTGTATGGTTGATGAGACATCATAGGGAGATAATTGGTCTGTATAGAAAATTCAAAATTGAGAACTCCTTGGCCTGAAATATGTTCAGTATGTCAAATATGGACTACTGTATGATTGATAAGACATCAGAAGGAGTTAATTGGTCTGTATAGAAATTTCAAGATTGAGAAGTCCTTGGCCTGAAATATGTTCAGTATGTAAAATATGCACTACTGTATGATTGATGAGACATCAGATGGAGTTAATTGGTCTGTATAGAAAGTTCAAAATTGAGAACTCCTTGGCCTAAAATATGTTCAGTATGTCAAATATGGACTACTGTATGGTTGATGAGACATCATAGGGAGATAATTGGTCTGTATAGAAAATTCAACATTGAGAACTCCTTGGCCTGAAATATGTTCAGTATATCAAATATGGACTGCTGTATGATTGATGAGACATCAGAAGGAGTTAATTGGTCTGTATAGAAAGTCCAAGAATGAGAACTCCTTGGCCTGAAATATGTTCAGAATGTCAAAAATGGACTACTGTATGGTTGATGAGACATCATAGGGAGATAATTGGTCTGTATAGAAAATACAACATTGAGAACTCTTTGGCCTGAAATATGTTCAGTATATCAAATATGGACTACTGTATGATTGATGAGACATCAGAAAGAGTTAATTGGTCTGTATAGAAAGTTCAAAATTGAGAACTCCTTGGCCTAAAATATGTTCAGTATGTCAAATATGGACTACTGTATGGTTGATGAGACATCATAGGGAGATAATTGGTCTGTATAGAAATTTCAAGATTGAGCAGTCCTTGGCCTGAAATATGTACAGTATGTCTAATATGGACTATTGTATAGTTGATCAGACATCATTAGGAGTTAATTGGTCTGTATAGAAAGTTCAAGATTGAGACCTCCTTGGCCTGAAATATGTTTAGTATGTCAAATATGGACTACTGTATGATTGATGAGACATCAAAAGGAGTTAATTGGTCTGTATAGAAAATTCAAAACTGAGACCTCCTTTGCTTGAAATATGTTCAGTATGTCAAATATGGACTACTGTATAGTTAATGAGACATCATAAGGATTCAATTGGTCTGTATAAAAAATTCAAAATTGAAAACTTCTTGGCCTGAAATATGTTCAGTATGTCAAATATGGACTACTGTATGATTGATAAGACATCAGAAGGAGTTAATTGGTCTGTATAGAAATTTCAAGATTGAGAAGTCCTTGGCCTGAAATATGTTCAGTATGTAAAATATGCACTACTGTATGATTGATGAGACATCAGAAGGAGTTAATTGGTCTGTATAGAAAGTTCAAAATTGAGAACTCCTTGGCCTAAAATATGTTCAGTATGTCAAATATGGACTACTGTATGGTTGATGAGACATCATAGGGAGATAATTGGTCTGTATAGAAAATTCAACATTGAGAACTCCTTGGCCTGAAATATGTTCAGTATATCAAATATGGACTACTGTATGATTGATGAGACATCAGAAGGAGTTAATTGGTCTGTATAGAAAGTCCAAGAATGAGAACTCCTTGGCCTGAAATATGTTCAGAATGTCAAACATGGACTACTGTATGATTGATGAGACATCAGAAAGAGTTAATTGGTCTGTATAGAAAGTTCAAGATTGAGAAGTCCTTGGCCTGAAATATGATCAGTATGTCAAATATGGACTGATGTATGATTGATGAGACATCAGAAAGAGTTAATTGGTCTGTATAGAAAATTTAAAATTGAGAACTCCTTGGCCTGTAATATGTTCAGTATGTCAAATATGGACTACTGTATAGTTGATGAGACATCATAGTGAGATAATTGGTCTGTATTGAAAATTCAAAATTGAGAACTCCTTGGCCTGAAATATGTTCAGTATGTCAAATATGGACTACTGTATAGTTAATCAGACATCATTAGGAGTCAATTGGTCTGTATAAAAAATTCTAAATTGAAAACTTCTTGGCCTGAAATATGTTCAGTATGTCAAATATGGACTACTGTATGATTGATGAGACATTAGAAGCAGTTAACTGGTCTGTATAGAAAGTCCAAGAATGAGAACTCCTTGGCCTGAAATATGTTCAGAATGTCAAAAATGGACTACTGTATGGTTGATGAGACATCATAGGGAGATAATTGGTCTGTATAGAAATTTCAAGATTGAGCAGTCCTTGGCCTGAAATATGTACAGTATGTCTAATATGGACTACTATATATTTGATCAGACATCATTAGGAGTTAATTGGTCTGTATAGAAAGTTCAAGATTGAGAACTCCTTGGCCTGAAATATGATCAGTATGTCAAATATGGACTAATGTATGATTGATGAGACATCAGAAAGAGTTAATTGGTCTATATAGAAAACTTAAAATTGAGAACTCCTTTGCCTGAAATATGTTCAGTATGTCAAATATGGACTACTGTATGATTGATGAGACATCAGAAGGAGTTAATTGGTCTGTATAGAAAATTCAAAACTGAGACCTCCTTTGCTTGAAATATGTTCAGTATGTCAAATATGGACTACTGTATAGTTAATGAGACATCATAAAGAGTTAATTGGTCTATATAAAAAATTCAAAATTGAGAACTCCTTGGCCTGAAATATGATCAGTATGTCTTAAATGGACTACTGTATAGTTGATCAGACATCATTAGGAGTTAATTGGTATGTATAGGAAGTTCAAGATTGAGAACTCCTTGGCCTGAAATATGTTCAGTATGCCAAATATGGACTACTGTATGGTTGATGAGACATCATAAGGAGTCAATTGGTCTGTATAAAAAATTCAAAATTGAAAACTTCTTGGCCTGAAATATGTTCAGTATGTCAAATATGGACTACTGTATGATTGATGAGACATCAAAAGGAGTTAATTGGTCTGTGTAGAAAATTCAAAACTGAGACCTCCTTTGCTTGAAATATGTTCAGTATGTCAAATATGGACTACTGTATAGTTAAAGAGACATCATAAAGAGGTAATTGGTCTATATAAAAAATTCAAAATTGAGAACTCCTTGGCCTGAAATATGATCAGTATGTCTAAAATGGACTACTGTATAGTTGATCAGACATCATTAGGAGTTAATTGGTATGTATAGGAAGTTCAAGATTGAGAACTCCTTGGCCTGAAATATGTTCAGTATGTCAAATATGGACTACTGTATGGTTGATGAGACATCATAAGGAGTCAATTGGTCTGTATAAAAAAATCAAAATTGAGAACTCCTTGGCCTGAAATATGATCAGTATGTCAAATATGGACTACTGTATGATTGATGAGACATCAGAAGGAGTTAATTGGTCTGTATAGAAAGTTCAAGATTGAGAACTCCTTGGCCTGAAATATGTTCAGTATGTCAAATATGGACTACTGTATGATTGATGAGACATTAGAAGCAGTTAACTGGTCTGTATAGAAAGTCCAAGATTGAGAACTCCTTGGCCTGAAATATGTTCAGTATGTCAAATATGGACCACTGTATGATTGATGAGACATCAGAAGGAGTTAACTGGTCTGTATAGAAAGTTCAAGATTGAGAACTCCTTGGCCTGAAATATGTTCAGTATGTCAAATATAGACTACTGTATGGTTGATTAGACATCATAGGGAGATATTTGGTCTGTATAGAAATTTCAAGATTGAGCAGTCCTTGGCCTGAAATATGTACAGTATGTCTAATATGGACTATTGTATAGTTGATCAGACATCATTAGGAGTTAATTGGTCTGTATAGAAAGTTCAAGATTGAGAACTCCTTGGCCTGAAATATGTTCAGTATGTCAAATATGGACTACTGTATGATTGATGAGACATCAAAATGAGTTAATTGGTCTGTATAGAAAATTCAAAACTGAGACCTCCTTTGCTTGAAATATGTTCAGTATGTCAAATATGGACTACTGTATAGTTAATGAGACATCATAAGGAGTCAATTGGTCTGTATAAAAACATCTAAATTGAGAACTCCTTGGCCTGAAATATGTTCAGTATGTCAAATATGGACTACTGTATGATTGATGAGACATCAGAAGGAGTTAATTGGTCTGTATAGAAATTTCAAGATTGAGAAGTCCTTGGCCTGAAATATGTTCAGTATGTAAAATATGCACTACTGTATGATTGATGAGACATCAGAAGGAGTTAATTGGTCTGTATAGAAAGTTCAAAATTGAGAACTCCTTGGCCTAAAATATGTTCAGTATGTCAAATATGGACTACTGTATGGTTGATGAGACATCATAGGGAGATAATTGGTCTGTATAGAAAATTCAAAATTGAGAACTCCTTGGCCTGAAATATGTTCAGTATGTCAAATATGGACTACTGTATGATTGATAAGACATCAGAAGGAGTTAATTGGTCTGTATAGAAATTTCAAGATTGAGAAGTCCTTGGCCTGAAATATGTTCAGTATGTAAAATATGCACTACTGTATGATTGATGAGACATCAGATGGAGTTAATTGGTCTGTATAGAAAGTTCAAAATTGAGAACTCCTTGGCCTAAAATATGTTCAGTATGTCAAATATGGACTACTGTATGGTTGATGAGACATCATAGGGAGATAATTGGTCTGTATAGAAAATTCAACATTGAGAACTCCTTGGCCTGAAATATGTTCAGTATATCAAATATGGACTGCTGTATGATTGATGAGACATCAGAAGGAGTTAATTGGTCTGTATAGAAAGTCCAAGAATGAGAACTCCTTGGCCTGAAATATGTTCAGAATGTCAAAAATGGACTACTGTATGGTTGATGAGACATCATAGGGAGATAATTGGTCTGTATAGAAAATACAACATTGAGAACTCCTTGGCCTGAAATATGTTCAGTATATCAAATATGGACTACTGTATGATTGATGAGACATCAGAAAGAGTTAATTGGTCTGTATAGAAAGTTCAAAATTGAGAACTCCTTGGCCTAAAATATGTTCAGTATGTCAAATATGGACTACTGTATGGTTGATGAGACATCATAGGGAGATAATTGGTCTGTATAGAAATTTCAAGATTGAGCAGTCCTTGGCCTGAAATATGTACAGTATGTCTAATATGGACTATTGTATAGTTGATCAGACATCATTAGGAGTTAATTGGTCTGTATAGAAAGTTCAAGATTGAGACCTCCTTGGCCTGAAATATGTTTAGTATGTCAAATATGGACTACTGTATGATTGATGAGACATCAAAAGGAGTTAATTGGTCTGTATAGAAAATTCAAAACTGAGACCTCCTTTGCTTGAAATATGTTCAGTATGTCAAATATGGACTACTGTATAGTTAATGAGACATCATAAGGATTCAATTGGTCTGTATAAAAAATTCAAAATTGAAAACTTCTTGGCCTGAAATATGTTCAGTATGTCAAATATGGACTACTGTATGATTGATAAGACATCAGAAGGAGTTAATTGGTCTGTATAGAAATTTCAAGATTGAGAAGTCCTTGGCCTGAAATATGTTCAGTATGTAAAATATGCACTACTGTATGATTGATGAGACATCAGAAGGAGTTAATTGGTCTGTATAGAAAGTTCAAAATTGAGAACTCCTTGGCCTAAAATATGTTCAGTATGTCAAATATGGACTACTGTATGGTTGATGAGACATCATAGGGAGATAATTGGTCTGTATAGAAAATTCAACATTGAGAACTCCTTGGCCTGAAATATGTTCAGTATATCAAATATGGACTACTGTATGATTGATGAGACATCAGAAGGAGTTAATTGGTCTGTATAGAAAGTCCAAGAATGAGAACTCCTTGGCCTGAAATATGTTCAGAATGTCAAACATGGACTACTGTATGATTGATGAGACATCAGAAAGAGTTAATTGGTCTGTATAGAAAGTTCAAGATTGAGAAGTCCTTGGCCTGAAATATGATCAGTATGTCAAATATGGACTGATGTATGATTGATGAGACATCAGAAAGAGTTAATTGGTCTGTATAGAAAATTTAAAATTGAGAACTCCTTGGCCTGTAATATGTTCAGTATGTCAAATATGGACTACTGTATAGTTGATGAGACATCATAGTGAGATAATTGGTCTGTATTGAAAATTCAAAATTGAGAACTCCTTGGCCTGAAATATGTTCAGTATGTCAAATATGGACTACTGTATAGTTAATCAGACATCATTAGGAGTCAATTGGTCTGTATAAAAAATTCTAAATTGAAAACTTCTTGGCCTGAAATATGTTCAGTATGTCAAATATGGACTACTGTATGATTGATGAGACATTAGAAGCAGTTAACTGGTCTGTATAGAAAGTCCAAGAATGAGAACTCCTTGGCCTGAAATATGTTCAGAATGTCAAAAATGGACTACTGTATGGTTGATGAGACATCATAGGGAGATAATTGGTCTGTATAGAAATTTCAAGATTGAGCAGTCCTTGGCCTGAAATATGTACAGTATGTCTAATATGGACTACTATATATTTGATCAGACATCATTAGGAGTTAATTGGTCTGTATAGAAAGTTCAAGATTGAGAACTCCTTGGCCTGAAATATGATCAGTATGTCAAATATGGACTAATGTATGATTGATGAGACATCAGAAAGAGTTAATTGGTCTATATAGAAAACTTAAAATTGAGAACTCCTTTGCCTGAAATATGTTCAGTATGTCAAATATGGACTACTGTATGATTGATGAGACATCAGAAGGAGTTAATTGGTCTGTATAGAAAATTCAAAACTGAGACCTCCTTTGCTTGAAATATGTTCAGTATGTCAAATATGGACTACTGTATAGTTAATGAGACATCATAAAGAGTTAATTGGTCTATATAAAAAATTCAAAATTGAGAACTCCTTGGCCTGAAATATGATCAGTATGTCTTAAATGGACTACTGTATAGTTGATCAGACATCATTAGGAGTTAATTGGTATGTATAGGAAGTTCAAGATTGAGAACTCCTTGGCCTGAAATATGTTCAGTATGCCAAATATGGACTACTGTATGGTTGATGAGACATCATAAGGAGTCAATTGGTCTGTATAAAAAATTCAAAATTGAAAACTTCTTGGCCTGAAATATGTTCAGTATGTCAAATATGGACTACTGTATGATTGATGAGACATCAAAAGGAGTTAATTGGTCTGTGTAGAAAATTCAAAACTGAGACCTCCTTTGCTTGAAATATGTTCAGTATGTCAAATATGGACTACTGTATAGTTAAAGAGACATCATAAAGAGGTAATTGGTCTATATAAAAAATTCAAAATTGAGAACTCCTTGGCCTGAAATATGATCAGTATGTCTAAAATGGACTACTGTATAGTTGATCAGACATCATTAGGAGTTAATTGGTATGTATAGGAAGTTCAAGATTGAGAACTCCTTGGCCTGAAATATGTTCAGTATGTCAAATATGGACTACTGTATGGTTGATGAGACATCATAAGGAGTCAATTGGTCTGTATAAAAAAATCAAAATTGAGAACTCCTTGGCCTGAAATATGATCAGTATGTCAAATATGGACTACTGTATGATTGATGAGACATCAGAAGGAGTTAATTGGTCTGTATAGAAAGTTCAAGATTGAGAACTCCTTGGCCTGAAATATGTTCAGTATGTCAAATATGGACTACTGTATGATTGATGAGACATTAGAAGCAGTTAACTGGTCTGTATAGAAAGTCCAAGATTGAGAACTCCTTGGCCTGAAATATGTTCAGTATGTCAAATATGGACCACTGTATGATTGATGAGACATCAGAAGGAGTTAACTGGTCTGTATAGAAAGTTCAAGATTGAGAACTCCTTGGCCTGAAATATGTTCAGAATGTCAAAAATGGACTACTGTATGGTTGATGAGACATCATAGGGAGATAATTGGTCTGTATAGAAAATACAACATTGAGAACTCTTTGGCCTGAAATATGTTCAGTATATCAAATATGGACTACTGTATGATTGATGAGACATCAGAAAGAGTTAATTGGTCTGTATAGAAAGTTCAAAATTGAGAACTCCTTGGCCTAAAATATGTTCAGTATGTCAAATATGGACTACTGTATGGTTGATGAGACATCATAGGGAGATAATTGGTCTGTATAGAAATTTCAAGATTGAGCAGTCCTTGGCCTGAAATATGTACAGTATGTCTAATATGGACTATTGTATAGTTGATCAGACATCATTAGGAGTTAATTGGTCTGTATAGAAAGTTCAAGATTGAGACCTCCTTGGCCTGAAATATGTTTAGTATGTCAAATATGGACTACTGTATGATTGATGAGACATCAAAAGGAGTTAATTGGTCTGTATAGAAAATTCAAAACTGAGACCTCCTTTGCTTGAAATATGTTCAGTATGTCAAATATGGACTACTGTATAGTTAATGAGACATCATAAGGATTCAATTGGTCTGTATAAAAAATTCAAAATTGAAAACTTCTTGGCCTGAAATATGTTCAGTATGTCAAATATGGACTACTGTATGATTGATAAGACATCAGAAGGAGTTAATTGGTCTGTATAGAAATTTCAAGATTGAGAAGTCCTTGGCCTGAAATATGTTCAGTATGTAAAATATGCACTACTGTATGATTGATGAGACATCAGAAGGAGTTAATTGGTCTGTATAGAAAGTTCAAAATTGAGAACTCCTTGGCCTAAAATATGTTCAGTATGTCAAATATGGACTACTGTATGGTTGATGAGACATCATAGGGAGATAATTGGTCTGTATAGAAAATTCAACATTGAGAACTCCTTGGCCTGAAATATGTTCAGTATATCAAATATGGACTACTGTATGATTGATGAGACATCAGAAGGAGTTAATTGGTCTGTATAGAAAGTCCAAGAATGAGAACTCCTTGGCCTGAAATATGTTCAGAATGTCAAACATGGACTACTGTATGATTGATGAGACATCAGAAAGAGTTAATTGGTCTGTATAGAAAGTTCAAGATTGAGAAGTCCTTGGCCTGAAATATGATCAGTATGTCAAATATGGACTGATGTATGATTGATGAGACATCAGAAAGAGTTAATTGGTCTGTATAGAAAATTTAAAATTGAGAACTCCTTGGCCTGTAATATGTTCAGTATGTCAAATATGGACTACTGTATAGTTGATGAGACATCATAGTGAGATAATTGGTCTGTATTGAAAATTCAAAATTGAGAACTCCTTGGCCTGAAATATGTTCAGTATGTCAAATATGGACTACTGTATAGTTAATCAGACATCATTAGGAGTCAATTGGTCTGTATAAAAAATTCTAAATTGAAAACTTCTTGGCCTGAAATATGTTCAGTATGTCAAATATGGACTACTGTATGATTGATGAGACATTAGAAGCAGTTAACTGGTCTGTATAGAAAGTCCAAGAATGAGAACTCCTTGGCCTGAAATATGTTCAGAATGTCAAAAATGGACTACTGTATGGTTGATGAGACATCATAGGGAGATAATTGGTCTGTATAGAAATTTCAAGATTGAGCAGTCCTTGGCCTGAAATATGTACAGTATGTCAAATATGGACCACTGTATGATTGATGAGACATCAGAAGGAGTTAACTGGTCTGTATAGAAAGTTCAAGATTGAGAACTCCTTGGCCTGAAATATGTTCAGAATGTCAAAAATGGACTACTGTATGGTTGATGAGACATCATAGGGAGATAATTGGTCTGTATAGAAAATACAACATTGAGAACTCTTTGGCCTGAAATATGTTCAGTATATCAAATATGGACTACTGTATGATTGATGAGACATCAGAAAGAGTTAATTGGTCTGTATAGAAAGTTCAAAATTGAGAACTCCTTGGCCTAAAATATGTTCAGTATGTCAAATATGGACTACTGTATGGTTGATGAGACATCATAGGGAGATAATTGGTCTGTATAGAAATTTCAAGATTGAGCAGTCCTTGGCCTGAAATATGTACAGTATGTCTAATATGGACTATTGTATAGTTGATCAGACATCATTAGGAGTTAATTGGTCTGTATAGAAAGTTCAAGATTGAGACCTCCTTGGCCTGAAATATGTTTAGTATGTCAAATATGGACTACTGTATGATTGATGAGACATCAAAAGGAGTTAATTGGTCTGTATAGAAAATTCAAAACTGAGACCTCCTTTGCTTGAAATATGTTCAGTATGTCAAATATGGACTACTGTATAGTTAATGAGACATCATAAGGATTCAATTGGTCTGTATAAAAAATTCAAAATTGAAAACTTCTTGGCCTGAAATATGTTCAGTATGTCAAATATGGACTACTGTATGATTGATAAGACATCAGAAGGAGTTAATTGGTCTGTATAGAAATTTCAAGATTGAGAAGTCCTTGGCCTGAAATATGTTCAGTATGTAAAATATGCACTACTGTATGATTGATGAGACATCAGAAGGAGTTAATTGGTCTGTATAGAAAGTTCAAAATTGAGAACTCCTTGGCCTAAAATATGTTCAGTATGTCAAATATGGACTACTGTATGGTTGATGAGACATCATAGGGAGATAATTGGTCTGTATAGAAAATTCAACATTGAGAACTCCTTGGCCTGAAATATGTTCAGTATGTCAAATATGGACTACTGTATGATTGATAAGACATCAGAAGGAGTTAACTGGTCTGTATAGAAAGTCCAAGAATGAGAAATCCTTGGCCTGAAATATGTTCAGAATGTCAAATATGGACTACTGTATGGTTGATGAGACATCAGAGGGAGATAATTGGTCTGTATAGAAAATTCAACATTGAGAACTCCTTGGCCTGAAATATGTTCAGTATATCAAATATGGACTACTGTATGATTGATGAGACATCAGAAGGAGTTAATTGGTCTGTATAGAAAGTCCAAGAATGAGAACTCCTTGGCCTGAAATATGTTCAGAATGTCAAACATGGACTACTGTATGATTGATGAGACATCAGAAAGAGTTAATTGGTCTGTATAGAAAGTTCAAGATTGAGAAGTCCTTGGCCTGAAATATGATCAGTATGTCAAATATGGACTGATGTATGATTGATGAGACATCAGAAAGAGTTAATTGGTCTGTATAGAAAATTAAAAATTGAGAACTCCTTGGCCTGTAATATGTTCAGTATGTCAAATATGGACTACTGTATAGTTGATGAGACATCATAGTGAGATAATTGGTCTGTATTGAAAATTCAAAATTGAGAACTCCTTGGCCTGAAATATGTTCAGTATGTCAAATATGGACTACTGTATAGTTAATCAGACATCATTAGGAGTCAATTGGTCTGTATAAAAAATTCTAAATTGAAAACTTCTTGGCCTGAAATATGTTCAGTATGTCAAATATGGACTACTGTATGATTGATGAGACATTAGAAGCAGTTAACTGGTCTGTATAGAAAGTCCAAGAATGAGAACTCCTTGGCCTGAAATATGTTCAGAATGTCAAAAATGGACTACTGTATGGTTGATGAGACATCATAGGGAGATAATTGGTCTGTATAGAAATTTCAAGATTGAGCAGTCCTTGGCCTGAAATATGTACAGTATGTCTAATATGGACTACTATATATTTGATCAGACATCATTAGGAGTTAATTGGTCTGTATAGAAAGTTCAAGATTGAGAACTCCTTGGCCTGAAATATGTTCAGTATGCCAAATATGGACTACTGTATGGTTGATGAGACATCATAAGGAGTCAATTGGTCTGTATAAAAAATTCAAAATTGAAAACTTCTTGGCCTGAAATATGTTCAGTATGTCAAATATGGACTACTGTATGATTGATGAGACATCAAAAGGAGTTAATTGGTCTGTGTAGAAAATTCAAAACTGAGACCTCCTTTGCTTGAAATATGTTCAGTATGTCAAATATGGACTACTGTATAGTTAAAGAGACATCATAAAGAGGTAATTGGTCTATATAAAAAATTCAAAATTGAGAACTCCTTGGCCTGAAATATGATCAGTATGTCTAAAATGGACTACTGTATAGTTGATCAGACATCATTAGGAGTTAATTGGTATGTATAGGAAGTTCAAGATTGAGAACTCCTTGGCCTGAAATATGTTCAGTATGTCAAATATGGACTACTGTATGGTTGATGAGACATCATAAGGAGTCAATTGGTCTGTATAAAAAAATCAAAATTGAGAACTCCTTGGCCTGAAATATGATCAGTATGTCAAATATGGACTACTGTATGATTGATGAGACATCAGAAGGAGTTAATTGGTCTGTATAGAAAGTTCAAGATTGAGAACTCCTTGGCCTGAAATATGTTCAGTATGTCAAATATGGACTACTGTATGATTGATGAGACATTAGAAGCAGTTAACTGGTCTGTATAGAAAGTCCAAGATTGAGAACTCCTTGGCCTGAAATATGTTCAGTATGTCAAATATGGACCACTGTATGATTGATGAGACATCAGAAGGAGTTAACTGGTCTGTATAGAAAGTTCAAGATTGAGAACTCCTTGGCCTGAAATATGTTCAGTATGTCAAATATAGACTACTGTATGGTTGATTAGACATCATAGGGAGATATTTGGTCTGTATAGAAATTTCAAGATTGAGCAGTCCTTGGCCTGAAATATGTACAGTATGTCTAATATGGACTATTGTATAGTTGATCAGACATCATTAGGAGTTAATTGGTCTGTATAGAAAGTTCAAGATTGAGAACTCCTTGGCCTGAAATATGTTCAGTATGTCAAATATGGACTACTGTATGATTGATGAGACATCAAAATGAGTTAATTGGTCTGTATAGAAAATTCAAAACTGAGACCTCCTTTGCTTGAAATATGTTCAGTATGTCAAATATGGACTACTGTATAGTTAATGAGACATCATAAGGAGTCAATTGGTCTGTATAAAAACATCTAAATTGAGAACTCCTTGGCCTGAAATATGTTCAGTATGTCAAATATGGACTACTGTATGATTGATGAGACATCAGAAGGAGTTAATTGGTCTGTATAGAAATTTCAAGATTGAGAAGTCCTTGGCCTGAAATATGTTCAGTATGTAAAATATGCACTACTGTATGATTGATGAGACATCAGAAGGAGTTAATTGGTCTGTATAGAAAGTTCAAAATTGAGAACTCCTTGGCCTAAAATATGTTCAGTATGTCAAATATGGACTACTGTATGGTTGATGAGACATCATAGGGAGATAATTGGTCTGTATAGAAAATTCAAAATTGAGAACTCCTTGGCCTGAAATATGTTCAGTATGTCAAATATGGACTACTGTATGATTGATAAGACATCAGAAGGAGTTAATTGGTCTGTATAGAAATTTCAAGATTGAGAAGTCCTTGGCCTGAAATATGTTCAGTATGTAAAATATGCACTACTGTATGATTGATGAGACATCAGATGGAGTTAATTGGTCTGTATAGAAAGTTCAAAATTGAGAACTCCTTGGCCTAAAATATGTTCAGTATGTCAAATATGGACTACTGTATGGTTGATGAGACATCATAGGGAGATAATTGGTCTGTATAGAAAATTCAACATTGAGAACTCCTTGGCCTGAAATATGTTCAGTATATCAAATATGGACTGCTGTATGATTGATGAGACATCAGAAGGAGTTAATTGGTCTGTATAGAAAGTCCAAGAATGAGAACTCCTTGGCCTGAAATATGTTCAGAATGTCAAAAATGGACTACTGTATGGTTGATGAGACATCATAGGGAGATAATTGGTCTGTATAGAAAATACAACATTGAGAACTCTTTGGCCTGAAATATGTTCAGTATATCAAATATGGACTACTGTATGATTGATGAGACATCAGAAAGAGTTAATTGGTCTGTATAGAAAGTTCAAAATTGAGAACTCCTTGGCCTAAAATATGTTCAGTATGTCAAATATGGACTACTGTATGGTTGATGAGACATCATAGGGAGATAATTGGTCTGTATAGAAATTTCAAGATTGAGCAGTCCTTGGCCTGAAATATGTACAGTATGTCTAATATGGACTATTGTATAGTTGATCAGACATCATTAGGAGTTAATTGGTCTGTATAGAAAGTTCAAGATTGAGACCTCCTTGGCCTGAAATATGTTTAGTATGTCAAATATGGACTACTGTATGATTGATGAGACATCAAAAGGAGTTAATTGGTCTGTATAGAAAATTCAAAACTGAGACCTCCTTTGCTTGAAATATGTTCAGTATGTCAAATATGGACTACTGTATAGTTAATGAGACATCATAAGGATTCAATTGGTCTGTATAAAAAATTCAAAATTGAAAACTTCTTGGCCTGAAATATGTTCAGTATGTCAAATATGGACTACTGTATGATTGATAAGACATCAGAAGGAGTTAATTGGTCTGTATAGAAATTTCAAGATTGAGAAGTCCTTGGCCTGAAATATGTTCAGTATGTAAAATATGCACTACTGTATGATTGATGAGACATCAGAAGGAGTTAATTGGTCTGTATAGAAAGTTCAAAATTGAGAACTCCTTGGCCTAAAATATGTTCAGTATGTCAAATATGGACTACTGTATGGTTGATGAGACATCATAGGGAGATAATTGGTCTGTATAGAAAATTCAACATTGAGAACTCCTTGGCCTGAAATATGTTCAGTATGTCAAATATGGACTACTGTATGATTGATAAGACATCAGAAGGAGTTAACTGGTCTGTATAGAAAGTCCAAGAATGAGAAATCCTTGGCCTGAAATATGTTCAGAATGTCAAATATGGACTACTGTATGGTTGATGAGACATCAGAGGGAGATAATTGGTCTGTATAGAAAATTCAACATTGAGAACTCCTTGGCCTGAAATATGTTCAGTATATCAAATATGGACTACTGTATGATTGATGAGACATCAGAAGGAGTTAATTGGTCTGTATAGAAAGTCCAAGAATGAGAACTCCTTGGCCTGAAATATGTTCAGAATGTCAAACATGGACTACTGTATGATTGATGAGACATCAGAAAGAGTTAATTGGTCTGTATAGAAAGTTCAAGATTGAGAAGTCCTTGGCCTGAAATATGATCAGTATGTCAAATATGGACTGATGTATGATTGATGAGACATCAGAAAGAGTTAATTGGTCTGTATAGAAAATTAAAAATTGAGAACTCCTTGGCCTGTAATATGTTCAGTATGTCAAATATGGACTACTGTATAGTTGATGAGACATCATAGTGAGATAATTGGTCTGTATTGAAAATTCAAAATTGAGAACTCCTTGGCCTGAAATATGTTCAGTATGTCAAATATGGACTACTGTATGATTGATGAGACATTAGAAGCAGTTAACTGGTCTGTATAGAAAGTCCAAGAATGAGAACTCCTTGGCCTGAAATATGTACAGTATGTCTAATATGGACTACTATATATTTGATCAGACATCATTAGGAGTTAATTGGTCTGTATAGAAAGTTCAAGATTGAGAACTCCTTGGCCTGAAATATGATCAGTATGTCAAATATGGACTAATGTATGATTGATGAGACATCAGAAAGAGTTAATTGGTCTATATAGAAAACTTAAAATTGAGAACTCCTTTGCCTGAAATATGTTCAGTATGTCAAATATGGACTACTGTATGATTGATGAGACATCAGAAGGAGTTAATTGGTCTGTATAGAAAATTCAAAACTGAGACCTCCTTTGCTTGAAATATGTTCAGTATGTCAAATATGGACTACTGTATAGTTAATGAGACATCATAAAGAGTTAATTGGTCTATATAAAAAATTCAAAATTGAGAACTCCTTGGCCTGAAATATGATCAGTATGTCTTAAATGGACTACTGTATAGTTGATCAGACATCATTAGGAGTTAATTGGTATGTATAGGAAGTTCAAGATTGAGAACTCCTTGGCCTGAAATATGTTCAGTATGCCAAATATGGACTACTGTATGGTTGATGAGACATCATAAGGAGTCAATTGGTCTGTATAAAAAATTCAAAATTGAAAACTTCTTGGCCTGAAATATGTTCAGTATGTCAAATATGGACTACTGTATGATTGATGAGACATCAAAAGGAGTTAATTGGTCTGTGTAGAAAATTCAAAACTGAGACCTCCTTTGCTTGAAATATGTTCAGTATGTCAAATATGGACTACTGTATAGTTAAAGAGACATCATAAAGAGGTAATTGGTCTATATAAAAAATTCAAAATTGAGAACTCCTTGGCCTGAAATATGATCAGTATATCTAAAATGGACTACTGTATAGTTGATCAGACATCATTAGGAGTTAATTGGTATGTATAGGAAGTTCAAGATTGAGAACTCCTTGGCCTGAAATATGTTCAGTATGTCAAATATGGACTACTGTATGGTTGATGAGACATCATAAGGAGTCAATTGGTCTGTATAAAAAAATCAAAATTGAGAACTCCTTGGCCTGAAATATGATCAGTATGTCAAATATGGACTACTGTATGATTGATGAGACATCAGAAGGAGTTAATTGGTCTGTATAGAAAGTTCAAGATTGAGAACTCCTTGGCCTGAAATATGTTCAGTATGTCAAATATGGACTACTGTATGATTGATGAGACATTAGAAGCAGTTAACTGGTCTGTATAGAAAGTCCAAGATTGAGAACTCCTTGGCCTGAAATATGTTCAGTATGTCAAATATGGACCACTGTATGATTGATGAGACATCAGAAGGAGTTAACTGGTCTGTATAGAAAGTTCAAGATTGAGAACTCCTTGGCCTGAAATATGTTCAGTATGTCAAATATAGACTACTGTATGGTTGATTAGACATCATAGGGAGATATTTGGTCTGTATAGAAATTTCAAGATTGAGCAGTCCTTGGCCTGAAATATGTACAGTATGTCTAATATGGACTATTGTATAGTTGATCAGACATCATTAGGAGTTAATTGGTCTGTATAGAAAGTTCAAGATTGAGAACTCCTTGGCCTGAAATATGTTCAGTATGTCAAATATGGACTACTGTATGATTGATGAGACATCAAAATGAGTTAATTGGTCTGTATAGAAAATTCAAAACTGAGACCTCCTTTGCTTGAAATATGTTCAGTATGTCAAATATGGACTACTGTATAGTTAATGAGACATCATAAGGAGTCAAATGGTCTGTATAAAAAATTCAAAATTGAAAACTTCTTGGCCTGAAATATGTTCAGTATGTCAAATATGGACTACTGTATGATTGATGAGACATCAGAAGGAGTTAATTGGTCTGTATAGAAATTTCAAGATTGAGAAGTCCTTGGCCTGAAATATGTTCAGTATGTAAAATATGCACTACTGTATGATTGATGAGACATCATAGGGAGATAATTGGTCTGTATAGAAAATTCAACATTGAGAACTCCTTGGCCTGAAATATGTTCAGTATGTCAAATATGGACTACTGTATGATTGATCAGACATCAGAAGGAGTTAACTGGTCTGTATAGAAAGTCCAAGAATGAGAAATCCTTGGCCTGAAATATGTTCAGAATGTCAAATATGGACTACTGTATGGTTGATGAGACATCAGAGGGAGATAATTGGTCTGTATAGAAAATTCAACATTGAGAACTCCTTGGCCTGAAATATGTTCAGTATATCAAATATGGACTACTGTATGATTGATGAGACATCAGAAGGAGTTAATTGGTCTGTATAGAAAGTCCAAGAATGAGAACTCCTTGGCCTGAAATATGTTCAGAATGTCAAACATGGACTACTGTATGATTGATGAGACATCAGAAAGAGTTAATTGGTCTGTATAGAAAGTTCAAGATTGAGAAGTCCTTGGCCTGAAATATGATCAGTATGTCAAATATGGACTGATGTATGATTGATGAGACATCAGAAAGAGTTAATTGGTCTGTATAGAAAATTTAAAATTGAGAACTCCTTGGCCTGTAATATGTTCAGTATGTCAAATATGGACTACTGTATAGTTGATGAGACATCATAGTGAGATAATTGGTCTGTATTGAAAATTCAAAATGGAGAACTCCTTGGCCTGAAATATGTTCAGTATGTCAAATATGGACTACTGTATAGTTAATCAGACATCATTAGGAGTCAATTGGTCTGTATAAAAAATTCTAAATTGAAAACTTCTTGGCCTGAAATATGTTCAGTATGTCAAATATGGACTACTGTATGATTGATGAGACATTAGAAGCAGTTAACTGGTCTGTATAGAAAGTCCAAGAATGAGAACTCCTTGGCCTGAAATATGTTCAGAATGTCAAAAATGGACTACTGTATGGTTGATGAGACATCATAGGGAGATAATTGGTCTGTATAGAAATTTCAAGATTGAGCAGTCCTTGGCCTGAAATATGTACAGTATGTCTAATATGGACTACTATATATTTGATCAGACATCATTAGGAGTTAATTGGTCTGTATAGAAAGTTCAAGATTGAGAACTCCTTGGCCTGAAATATGATCAGTATGTCAAATATGGACTAATGTATGATTGATGAGACATCAGAAAGAGTTAATTGGTCTATATAGAAAACTTAAAATTGAGAACTCCTTTGCCTGAAATATGTTCAGTATGTCAAATATGGACTACTGTATGATTGATGAGACATCAAAAGGAGTTAATTGGTCTGTATAGAAAATTCAAAACTGAGACCTCCTTTGCCTGAAATATGTTCAGTATGTCAAATATGGACTACTGTATGATTGATGAGACATCAAAAGGAGTTAATTGGTCTGTATAGAAAATTCAAAACTGAGACCTCCTTTGCTTGAAATATGTTCAGTATGTCAAATATGGACTACTGTATAGTTAATGAGACATCATAAAGAGTTAATTGGTCTATATAAAAAATTCAAAATTGAGAACTCCTTGGCCTGAAATATGATCAGTATGTCTTAAATGGACTACTGTATAGTTGATCAGACATCATTAGGAGTTAATTGGTATGTATAGGAAGTTCAAGATTGAGAACTCCTTGGCCTGAAATATGTTCAGTATGTCAAATATGGACTACTGTATGGTTGATGAGACATCATAAGGAGTCAATTGGTCTGTATAAAAAATTCAAAATAGAAAACTTCTTGGCCTGAAATATGTTCAGTATGTCAAATATGGACTACTGTATGATTGATGAGACATCAAAAGGAGTTAATTGGTATGTGTAGAAAATTCAAAACTGAGACCTCCTTTGCTTGAAATATGTTTAGTATGTCAAATATGGACTACTGTATAGTTAAAGAGACATCATAAAGAGTTAATTTGTCTATATAAAAAATTCAAAATTGAGAACTCCTTGGCCTGAAATATGATCAGTATGTCTAAAATGGACTACTGTATAGTTGATCAGACATCATTAGGAGTTAATTGGTATGTATAGGAAGTTCAAGATTGAGAACTCCTTGGCCTGAAATATGTTCAGTATGTCAAATATGGACTACTGTATGGTTGATGAGACATCATAAGGAGTCAATTGGTCTGTATAAAAAAATCTAAATTGAGAACTCCTTGGCCTGAAATATGATCAGTATGTCAAATATGGACTACTGTAAGATTGATGAGACATCAGAAGGAGTTAATTGGTCTGTATAGAAAGTTCAAGATTGAGAACTCCTTGGCCTGAAATATGTTCAGTATGTCAAATATAGACTACTGTATGGTTGATTAGACATCATAGGGAGATATTTGGTCTGTATAGAAATTTCAAGATTGAGAAGTCCTTGGCCTGAAATATGATCAGTATGTCAAATATGGACTGATGTATGATTGATGAGACATCAGAAAGAGTTAATTGGTCTGTATAGAAAATTTAAAATTGAGAACTCCTTGGCCTGTAATATGTTCAGTATGTCAAATATGGACTACTGTATAGTTGATGAGACATCATAGTGAGATAATTGGTCTGTATTGAAAATTCAAAATTGAGAACTCCTTGGCCTGAAATATGTTCAGTATGTCAAATATGGACTACTGTATAGTTAATCAGACATCATTAGGAGTCAATTGGTCTGTATAAAAAATTCTAAATTGAAAACTTCTTGGCCTGAAATATGTTCAGTATGTCAAATATGGACTACTGTATGATTGATGAGACATCATAGGGAGATAATTGGTCTGTATAGAAATTTCAAGATTGAGCAGTCCTTGGCCTGAAATATGTACAGTATGTCTAATATGGACTACTATATATTTGATCAGACATCATTAGGAGTTAACTGGTCTGTATAGAAAGTTCAAGATTGAGAACTCCTTGGCCTGAAATATGATCAGTATGTCAAATATGGACTAATGTATGATTGATGAGACATCAGAAAGAGTTAATTGGTCTATATAGAAAACTTAAAATTGAGAACTCCTTTGCCTGAAATATGTTCAGTATGTCAAATATGGACTACTGTATGATTGATGAGACATCAAAAGGAGTTAATTGGTCTGTATAGAAAATTCAAAACTGAGACCTCCTTTGCCTGAAATATGTTCAGTATGTCAAATATGGACTACTGTATGATTGATGCGACATCAAAAGGAGTTAATTGGTCTGTATAAAAAATTCTAAATTGAAAACTTCTTGGCCTGAAATATGTTCAGTATGTCAAATATGGACTACTGTATGATTGATGAGACATTAGAAGCAGTTAACTGGTCTGTATAGAAAGTCCAAGAATGAGAACTCCTTGGCCTGAAATATGTTCAGAATGTCAAAAATGGACTACTGTATGGTTGATGAGACATCATAGGGAGATATTTGGTCTGTATAGAAATTTCAAGATTGAGAAGTCCTTGGCCTGAAATATGTTCAGTATGTCAAATATGGACCACTGTATGATTGATGAGACATTAGAAGCAGTTAACTGGTCTGTATAGAAAGTCCAAGAATGAGAACTCCTTGGCCTGAAATATGTTCAGAATGTCAAAAATGGACTACTGTATGGTTGATGAGACATCATAGGGAGATAATTGGTCTGTATAGAAATTTCAAGATTGAGCAGTCCTTGGCCTGAAATATGTACAGTATGTCTAATATGGACTATTGTATAGTTGATCAGACATCATTAGGAGTTAATTGGTCTGTATAGAAAGTTCAAGATTGAGACCTCCTTGGCCTGAAATATGTTTAGTATGTCAAATATGGACTACTGTATGATTGATGAGACATCAAAAGGAGTTAATTGGTCTGTATAGAAAATTCAAAACTGAGACCTCCTTTGCTTGAAATATGTTCAGTATGTCAAATATGGACTACTGTATAGTTAATGAGACATCATAAGGAGTCAATTGGTCTGTATAAAAAATTCAAAATTGAAAACTTCTTGGCCTGAAATATGTTCAGTATGTCAAATATGGACTACTGTATGATTGATGAGACATCAGAAGGAGTTAATTTGTCTGTATAGAAATTTCAAGATTGAGAAGTCCTTGGCCTGAAATATGTTCAGTATGTAAAATATGCACTACTGTATGATTGATGAGACATCAGAAGGAGTTAATTGGTCTGTATAGAAAGTTCAAAATTGAGAACTCCTTGGCCTAAAATATGTTCAGTATGTCAAATATGGACTACTGTATGGTTGATGAGACATCATAGGGAGATAATTGGTCTGTATAGAAAATTCAACATTGAGAACTCCTTGGCCTGAAATATGTTCAGTATGTCAAATATGGACTACTGTATGATTGATCAGACATCAGAAGGAGTTAACTGGTCTGTATAGAAAGTCCAAGAATGAGAAATCCTTGGCCTGAAATATGTTCAGAATGTCAAATATGGACTACTGTATGGTTGATGAGACATCAGAGGGAGATAATTGGTCTGTATAGAAAATTCAACATTGAGAACTCCTTGGCCTGAAATATGTTCAGTATATCAAATATGGACTACTGTATGATTGATGAGACATCAGAAGGAGTTAATTGGTCTGTATAGAAAGTCCAAGAATGAGAACTCCTTGGCCTGAAATATGTTCAGAATGTCAAACATGGACTACTGTATGATTGATGAGACATCAGAAAGAGTTAATTGGTCTGTATAGAAAATTTAAAATTGAGAACTCCTTGGCCTGTAATATGTTCAGTATGTCAAATATGGACTACTGTATAGTTGATGAGACATCATAGTGAGATAATTGGTCTGTATTGAAAATTCAAAATTGAGAACTCCTTGGCCTGAAATATGTTCAGTATGTCAAATATGGACTACTGTATAGTTAATCAGACATCATTAGGAGTCAATTGGTCTGTATAAAAAATTCTAAATTGAAAACTTCTTGGCCTGAAATATGTTCAGTATGTCAAATATGGACTACTGTATGATTGATGAGACATTAGAAGCAGTTAACTGGTCTGTATAGAAAGTCCAAGAATGAGAACTCCTTGGCCTGAAATATGTTCAGAATGTCAAAAATGGACTACTGTATGGTTGATGAGACATCATAGGGAGATAATTGGTCTGTATAGAAATTTCAAGATTGAGCAGTCCTTGGCCTGAAATATGTACAGTATGTCTAATATGGACTACTATATATTTGATCAGACATCATTAGGAGTTAATTGGTCTGTATAGAAAGTTCAAGATTGAGAACTCCTTGGCCTGAAATATGATCAGTATGTCAAATATGGACTAATGTATGATTGATGAGACATCAGAAAGAGTTAATTGGTCTATATAGAAAACTTAAAATTGAGAACTCCTTTGCCTGAAATATGTTCAGTATGTCAAATATGGACTACTGTATGATTGATGAGACATCAAAAGGAGTTAATTGGTCTGTATAGAAAATTCAAAACTGAGACCTCCTTTGATTGAAATATGTTCAGTATGTCAAATATGGACTACTGTATAGTTAATGAGACATCATAAAGAGTTAATTTGTCTATATAAAAAATTCAAAATGGAGAACTCCTTGGCCTGAAATATGATCAGTATGTCTAAAATGGACTACTGTATAGTTGATCAGACATCATTAGGAGTTAATTGGTATGTATAGGAAGTTCAAGATTGAGAACTCCTTGGCCTGAAATATGTTCAGTATGTCAAATATGGACTACTGTATGGTTGATGAGACATCATAAGGAGTCAATTGGTCTGTATAAAAAATTCAAAATAGAAAACTTCTTGGCCTGAAATATGTTCAGTATGTCAAATATGGACTACTGTATGATTGATGAGACATCAAAAGGAGTTAATTGGTATGTGTAGAAAATTCAAAACTGAGACCTCCTTTGCTTGAAATATGTTTAGTATGTCAAATATGGACTACTGTATAGTTAAAGAGACATCATAAAGAGTTAATTTGTCTATATAAAAAATTCAAAATTGAGAACTCCTTGGCCTGAAATATGATCAGTATGTCTAAAATGGACTACTGTATAGTTGATCAGACATCATTAGGAGTTAATTGGTATGTATAGGAAGTTCAAGATTGAGAACACCTTGGCCTGAAATATGTTCAGTATGTCAAATATGGACTACTGTATGGTTGATGAGACATCATAAAGAGTCAATTGGTCTGTATAAAAAAATCTAAATTGAGAACTCCTTGGCCTGAAATATGATCAGTATGTCAAATATGGACTACTGTAAGATTGATGAGACATCAGAAGGAGTTAATTGGTCTGTATAGAAAGTTCAAGATTGAGAACTCCTTGGCCTGAAATATGTTCAGTATGTCAAATATAGACTACTGTATGGTTGATTAGACATCATAGGGAGATATTTGGTCTGTATAGAAATTTCAAGATTGAGAAGTCCTTGGCCTGAAATATGATCAGTATGTCAAATATGGACTGATGTATGATTGATGAGACATCAGAAAGAGTTAATTGGTCTGTATAGAAAATTTAAAATTGAGAACTCCTTGGCCTGTAATATGTTCAGTATGTCAAATATGGACTAATGTATAGTTGATGAGACATCATAGTGAGATAATTGGTCTGTATTGAAAATTCAAAATTGAGAACTCCTTGGCCTGAAATATGTTCAGTATGTCAAATATGGACTACTGTATAGTTAATCAGACATCATTAGGAGACAATTGGTCTGTATAAAAAATTCTAAATTGAAAACTTCTTGGCCTGAAATATGTTCAGTATGTCAAATATGGACTACTGTATGATTGATGAGACATTAGAAGCAGTTAACTGGTCTGTATAGAAAGTCCAAGAATGAGAACTCCTTGGCCTGAAATATGTTCAGAATGTCAAAAATGGACTACTGTATGGTTGATGAGACATCATAGGGAGATAATTGGTCTGTATAGAAATTTCAAGATTGAGCAGTCCTTGGCCTGAAATATGTACAGTATGTCTAATATGGACTACTATATATTTGATCAGACATCATTAGGAGTTAACTGGTCTGTATAGAAAGTTCAAGATTGAGAACTCCTTGGCCTGAAATATGATCAGTATGTCAAATATGGACTAATGTATGATTGATGAGACATCAGAAAGAGTTAATTGGTCTATATAGAAAACTTAAAATTGAGAACTCCTTTGCCTGAAATATGTTCAGTATGTCAAATATGGACTACTGTATGATTGATGAGACATCAAAAGGAGTTAATTGGTCTGTATAGAAAATTCAAAACTGAGACCTCCTTTGCCTGAAATATGTTCAGTATGTCAAATATGGACTACTGTATGATTGATGCGACATCAAAAGGAGTTAATTGGTCTGTATAAAAAATTCTAAATTGAAAACTTCTTGGCCTGAAATATGTTCAGTATGTCAAATATGGACTACTGTATGATTGATGAGACATTAGAAGCAGTTAACTGGTCTGTATAGAAAGTCCAAGAATGAGAACTCCTTGGCCTGAAATATGTTCAGAATGTCAAAAATGGACTACTGTATGGTTGATGAGACATCATAGGGAGATATTTGGTCTGTATAGAAATTTCAAGATTGAGAAGTCCTTGGCCTGAAATATGTTCAGTATGTCAAATATGGACCACTGTATGATTGATGAGACATTAGAAGCAGTTAACTGGTCTGTATAGAAAGTCCAAGAATGAGAACTCCTTGGCCTGAAATATGTTCAGAATGTCAAAAATGGACTACTGTATGGTTGATGAGACATCATAGGGAGATAATTGGTCTGTATAGAAATTTCAAGATTGAGCAGTCCTTGGCCTGAAATATGTACAGTATGTCTAATATGGACTATTGTATAGTTGATCAGACATCATTAGGAGTTAATTGGTCTGTATAGAAAGTTCAAGATTGAGACCTCCTTGGCCTGAAATATGTTTAGTATGTCAAATATGGACTACTGTATGATTGATGAGACATCAAAAGGAGTTAATTGGTCTGTATAGAAAATTCAAAACTGAGACCTCCTTTGCTTGAAATATGTTCAGTATGTCAAATATGGACTACTGTATAGTTAATGAGACATCATAAGGAGTCAATTGGTCTGTATAAAAAATTCAAAATTGAAAACTTCTTGGCCTGAAATATGTTCAGTATGTCAAATATGGACTACTGTATGATTGATGAGACATCAGAAGGAGTTAATTTGTCTGTATAGAAATTTCAAGATTGAGAAGTCCTTGGCCTGAAATATGTTCAGTATGTAAAATATGCACTACTGTATGATTGATGAGACATCAGAAGGAGTTAATTGGTCTGTATAGAAAGTTCAAAATTGAGAACTCCTTGGCCTAAAATATGTTCAGTATGTCAAATATGGACTACTGTATGGTTGATGAGACATCATAGGGAGATAATTGGTCTCTATAGAAAATTCAACATTGAGAACTCCTTGGCCTGAAATATGTTCAGTATGTCAAATATGGACTACTGTATGATTGATCAGACATCAGAAGGAGTTAACTGGTCTGTATAGAAAGTCCAAGAATGAGAAATCCTTGGCCTGAAATATGTTCAGAATGTCAAATATGGACTACTGTATGGTTGATGAGACATCAGAGGGAGATAATTGGTCTGTATAGAAAATTCAACATTGAGAACTCCTTGGCCTGAAATATGTTCAGTATATCAAATATGGACTACTGTATGATTGATGAGACATCAGAAGGAGTTAATTGGTCTGTATAGAAAGTCCAAGAATGAGAACTCCTTGGCCTGAAATATGTTCAGAATGTCAAACATGGACTACTGTATGATTGATGAGACATCAGAAAGAGTTAATTGGTCTGTATAGAAAATTTAAAATTGAGAACTCCTTGGCCTGTAATATGTTCAGTATGTCAAATATGGACTACTGTATAGTTGATGAGACATCATAGTGAGATAATTGGTCTGTATTGAAAATTCAAAATTGAGAACTCCTTGGCCTGAAATATGTTCAGTATGTCAAATATGGACTACTGTATAGTTAATCAGACATCATTAGGAGTCAATTGGTCTGTATAAAAAATTCTAAATTGAAAACTTCTTGGCCTGAAATATGTTCAGTATGTCAAATATGGACTACTGTATGATTGATGAGACATTAGAAGCAGTTAACTGGTCTGTATAGAAAGTCCAAGAATGAGAACTCCTTGGCCTGAAATATGTTCAGAATGTCAAAAATGGACTACTGTATGGTTGATGAGACATCATAGGGAGATAATTGGTCTGTATAGAAATTTCAAGATTGAGCAGTCCTTGGCCTGAAATATGTACAGTATGTCTAATATGGACTACTATATATTTGATCAGACATCATTAGGAGTTAATTGGTCTGTATAGAAAGTTCAAGATTGAGAACTCCTTGGCCTGAAATATGATCAGTATGTCAAATATGGACTAATGTATGATTGATGAGACATCAGAAAGAGTTAATTGGTCTATATAGAAAACTTAAAATTGAGAACTCCTTTGCCTGAAATATGTTCAGTATGTCAAATATGGACTACTGTATGATTGATGAGACATCAAAAGGAGTTAATTGGTCTGTATAGAAAATTCAAAACTGAGACCTCCTTTGCTTGAAATATGTTCAGTATGTCAAATATGGACTACTGTATAGTTAATGAGACATCATAAAGAGTTAATTTGTCTATATAAAAAATTCAAAATTGAGAACTCCTTGGCCTGAAATATGATCAGTATGTCTAAAATGGACTACTGTATAGTTGATCAGACATCATTAGGAGTTAATTGGTATGTATAGGAAGTTCAAGATTGAGAACTCCTTGGCCTGAAATATGTTCAGTATGTCAAATATGGACTACTGTATGGTTGATGAGACATCATAAGGAGTCAATTGGTCTGTATAAAAAAATCTAAATTGAGAACTCCTTGGCCTGAAATATGATCAGTATGTCAAATATGGACTACTGTAAGATTGATGAGACATCAGAAGGAGTTAATTGGTCTGTATAGAAAGTTCAAGATTGAGAACTCCTTGGCCTGAAATATGTTCAGTATGTCAAATATAGACTACTGTATGGTTGATTAGACATCATAGGGAGATATTTGGTCTGTATAGAAATTTCAAGATTGAGAAGTCCTTGGCCTGAAATATGTTCAGTATGTCAAATATGGACCACTGTATGATTGATGAGACATTAGAAGCAGTTAACTGGTCTGTATAGAAAGTCCAAGAATGAGAACTCCTTGGCCTGAAATATGTTCAGAATGTCAAAAATGGACTACTGTATGGTTGATGAGACATCATAGGGAGATAATTGGTCTGTATAGAAATTTCAAGATTGAGACCTCCTTGGCCTGAAATATGTTTAGTATGTCAAATATGGACTACTGTATGATTGATGAGACATCAAAAGGAGTTAATTGGTCTGTATAGAAAATTCAAAACTGAGACCTCCTTTGCTTGAAATATGTTCAGTATGTCAAATATGGACTACTGTATAGTTAATGAGACATCATAAGGAGTCAATCGGTCTGTATAAAAAATTCAAAATTGAAAACTTCTTGGCCTGAAATATGTTCAGTATGTCAAATATGGACTACTGTATGATTGATGAGACATCAGAAGGAGTTAATTGGTCTGTATAGAAATTTCAAGATTGAGAAGTCCTTGGCCTGAAATATGTTCAGTATGTAAAATATGCACTACTGTATGATTGATGAGACATCAGAAGGAGTTAATTGGTCTGTATAGAAAGTTCAAAATTGAGAACTCCTTGGCCTGAAATATGTTCAGTATGTCAAATATGGACTACTGTATGATTGATCAGACATCAGAAGGAGTTAACTGGTCTGTATAGAAAGTCCAAGAATGAGAAATCCTTGGCCTGAAATATGTTCAGAATGTCAAATATGGACTACTGTATGGTTGATGAGACATCAGAGGGAGATAATTGGTCTGTATAGAAAATTCAACATTGAGAACTCCTTGGCCTGAAATATGTTCAGTATATCAAATATGGACTACTGTATGATTGATGAGACATCAGAAGGAGTTAATTGGTCTGTATAGAAAGTCCAAGAATGAGAACTCCTTGGCCTGAAATATGTTCAGAATGTCAAACATGGACTACTGTATGATTGATGAGACATCAGAAAGAGTTAATTGGTCTGTATAGAAAATTTAAAATTGAGAACTCCTTGGCCTGTAATATGTTCAGTATGTCAAATATGGACTACTGTATAGTTGATGAGACATCATAGTGAGATAATTGGTCTGTATTGAAAATTCTAAATTGAGAACTCCTTGGCCTGAAATATGTTCAGTATGTCAAATATGGACTACTGTATAGTTAATCAGACATCATTAGGAGTCAATTGGTCTGTATAAAAAATTCTAAATTGAAAACTTCTTGGCCTGAAATATGTTCAGTATGTCAAATATGGACTACTGTATGATTGATGAGACATTAGAAGCAGTTAACTGGTCTGTATAGAAAGTCCAAGAATGAGAACTCCTTGGCCTGAAATATGTTCAGAATGTCAAAAATGGACTACTGTATGGTTGATGAGACATCATAGGGAGATAATTGGTCTGTATAGAAATTTCAAGATTGAGCAGTCCTTGGCCTGAAATATGTACAGTATGTCTAATATGGACTACTATATATTTGATCAGACATCATTAGGAGTTAATTGGTCTGTATAGAAAGTTCAAGATTGAGAACTCCTTGGCCTGAAATATGATCAGTATGTCAAATATGGACTAATGTATGATTGATGAGACATCAGAAAGAGTTAATTGGTCTATATAGAAAACCTAAAATTGAGAACTCCTTTGCCTGAAATATGTTCAGTATGTCAAATATGGACTACTGTATGATTGATGAGACATCAAAAGGAGTTAATTGGTCTGTATAGAAAATTCAAAACTGAGACCTCCTTTGCTTGAAATATGTTCAGTATGTCAAATATGGACTACTGTATAGTTAATGAGACATCATAAAGAGTTAATTGGTCTATATAAAAAATTCAAAATTGAGAACTCCTTGGCCTGAAATATGATCAGTATGTCTTAAATGGACTACTGTATAGTTGATCAGACATCATTAGGAGTTAATTGGTATGTATAGGAAGTTCAAGATTGAGAACTCCTTGGCCTGAAATATGTTCAGTATGTCAAATATGGACTACTGTATGGTTGATGAGACATCATAAGGAGTCAATTGGTCTGTATAAAAAATTCAAAATAGAAAACTTCTTGGCCTGAAATATGTTCAGTATGTCAAATATGGACTACTGTATGATTGATGAGACATCAAAAGGAGTTAATTGGTATGTGTAGAAAATTCAAAACTGAGACCTCCTTTGCTTGAAATATGTTTAGTATGTCAAATATGGACTACTGTATAGTTAAAGAGACATCATAAAGAGTTAATTTGTCTATATAAAAAATTCAAAATTGAGAACTCCTTGGCCTGAAATATGATCAGTATGTCTAAAATGGACTACTGTATAGTTGATCAGACATCATTAGGAGTTAATTGGTATGTATAGGAAGTTCAAGATTGAGAACTCCTTGGCCTGAAATATGTTCAGTATGTCAAATATGGACTACTGTATGGTTGATGAGACATCATAAGGAGTCAATTGGTCTGTATAAAAAAATCTAAATTGAGAACTCCTTGGCCTGAAATATGATCAGTATGTCAAATATGGACTACTGTAAGATTGATGAGACATCAGAAGGAGTTAATTGGTCTGTATAGAAAGTTCAAGATTGAGAACTCCTTGGCCTGAAATATGTTCAGTATGTCAAATATAGACTACTGTATGGTTGATTAGACATCATAGGGAGATATTTGGTCTGTATAGAAATTTCAAGATTGAGAAGTCCTTGGCCTGAAATATGTTCAGTATGTCAAATATGGACCACTGTATGATTGATGAGACATTAGAAGCAGTTAACTGGTCTGTATAGAAAGTCCAAGAATGAGAACTCCTTGGCCTGAAATATGTTCAGAATGTCAAAAATGGACTACTGTATGGTTGATGAGACATCATAGGGAGATAATTGGTCTGTATAGAAATTTCAAGATTGAGCAGTCCATGGCCTGAAATATGTACAGTATGTCTAATATGGACTATTGTATAGTTGATCAGACATCATTAGGAGTTAATTGGTCTGTATAGAAAGTTCAAGATTGAGACCTCCTTGGCCTGAAATATGTTTAGTATGTCAAATATGGACTACTGTATGATTGATGAGACATCAAAAGGAGTTAATTGGTCTGTATAGAAAATTCAAAACTGAGACCTCCTTTGCTTGAAATATGTTCAGTATGTCAAATATGGACTACTGTATAGTTAATGAGACATCATAAGGAGTCAATTGGTCTGTATAAAAAATTCAAAATTGAAAACTTCTTGGCCTGAAATATGTTCAGTATTTCAAATATGGACTACTGTATGATTGATGAGACATCAGAAGGAGTTAATTGGTCTGTATAGAAATTTCAAGATTGAGAAGTCCTTGGCCTGAAATATGTTCAGTATGTAAAATATGCACTACTGTATGATTGATGAGACATCAGAAGGAGTTAATTGGTCTGTATAGAAAGTTCAAAATTGAGAACTCCTTGGCCTAAAATATGTTCAGTATGTCAAATATAGACTACTGTATGGTTGATTAGACATCATAGGGAGATATTTGGTCTGTATAGAAATTTCAAGATTGAGAAGTCCTTGGCCTGAAATATGTTCAGTATGTCAAATATGGACCACTGTATGATTGATGAGACATTAGAAGCAGTTAACTGGTCTGTATAGAAAGTCCAAGAATGAGAACTCCTTGGCCTGAAATATGTTCAGAATGTCAAAAATGGACTACTGTATGGTTGATGAGACATCATAGGGAGATAATTGGTCTGTATAGAAATTTCAAGATTGAGACCTCCTTGGCCTGAAATATGTTTAGTATGTCAAATATGGACTACTGTATGATTGATGAGACATCAAAAGGAGTTAATTGGTCTGTATAGAAAATTCAAAACTGAGACCTCCTTTGCTTGAAATATGTTCAGTATGTCAAATATGGACTACTGTATAGTTAATGAGACATCATAAGGAGTCAATCGGTCTGTATAAAAAATTCAAAATTGAAAACTTCTTGGCCTGAAATATGTTCAGTATGTCAAATATGGACTACTGTATGATTGATGAGACATCAGAAGGAGTTAATTGGTCTGTATAGAAATTTCAAGATTGAGAAGTCCTTGGCCTGAAATATGTTCAGTATGTAAAATATGCACTACTGTATGATTGATGAGACATCAGAAGGAGTTAATTGGTCTGTATAGAAAGTTCAAAATTGAGAACTCCTTGGCCTGAAATATGTTCAGTATGTCAAATATGGACTACTGTATGATTGATCAGACATCAGAAGGAGTTAACTGGTCTGTATAGAAAGTCCAAGAATGAGAAATCCTTGGCCTGAAATATGTTCAGAATGTCAAATATGGACTACTGTATGGTTGATGAGACATCAGAGGGAGATAATTGGTCTGTATAGAAAATTCAACATTGAGAACTCCTTGGCCTGAAATATGTTCAGTATATCAAATATGGACTACTGTATGATTGATGAGACATCAGAAGGAGTTAATTGGTCTGTATAGAAAGTCCAAGAATGAGAACTCCTTGGCCTGAAATATGTTCAGAATGTCAAACATGGACTACTGTATGATTGATGAGACATCAGAAAGAGTTAATTGGTCTGTATAGAAAATTTAAAATTGAGAACTCCTTGGCCTGTAATATGTTCAGTATGTCAAATATGGACTACTGTAAGATTGATGAGACATCAGAAGGAGTTAATTGGTCTGTATAGAAAGTTCAAGATTGAGAACTCCTTGGCCTGAAATATGTTCAGTATGTCAAATATAGACTACTGTATGGTTGATTAGACATCATAGGGAGATATTTGGTCTGTATAGAAATTTCAAGATTGAGAAGTCCTTGGCCTGAAATATGTTCAGTATGTCAAATATGGACCACTGTATGATTGATGAGACATTAGAAGCAGTTAACTGGTCTGTATAGAAAGTCCAAGAATGAGAACTCCTTGGCCTGAAATATGTTCAGAATGTCAAAAATGGACTACTGTATGGTTGATGAGACATCATAGGGAGATAATTGGTCTGTATAGAAATTTCAAGATTGAGCAGTCCATGGCCTGAAATATGTACAGTATGTCTAATATGGACTATTGTATAGTTGATCAGACATCATTAGGAGTTAATTGGTCTGTATAGAAAGTTCAAGATTGAGACCTCCTTGGCCTGAAATATGTTTAGTATGTCAAATATGGACTACTGTATGATTGATGAGACATCAAAAGGAGTTAATTGGTCTGTATAGAAAATTCAAAACTGAGACCTCCTTTGCTTGAAATATGTTCAGTATGTCAAATATGGACTACTGTATAGTTAATGAGACATCATAAGGAGTCAATTGGTCTGTATAAAAAATTCAAAATTGAAAACTTCTTGGCCTGAAATATGTTCAGTATTTCAAATATGGACTACTGTATGATTGATGAGACATCAGAAGGAGTTAATTGGTCTGTATAGAAATTTCAAGATTGAGAAGTCCTTGGCCTGAAATATGTTCAGTATGTAAAATATGCACTACTGTATGATTGATGAGACATCAGAAGGAGTTAATTGGTCTGTATAGAAAGTTCAAAATTGAGAACTCCTTGGCCTAAAATATGTTCAGTATGTCAAATATAGACTACTGTATGGTTGATTAGACATCATAGGGAGATATTTGGTCTGTATAGAAATTTCAAGATTGAGAAGTCCTTGGCCTGAAATATGTTCAGTATGTCAAATATGGACCACTGTATGATTGATGAGACATTAGAAGCAGTTAACTGGTCTGTATAGAAAGTCCAAGAATGAGAACTCCTTGGCCTGAAATATGTTCAGAATGTCAAAAATGGACTACTGTATGGTTGATGAGACATCATAGGGAGATAATTGGTCTGTATAGAAATTTCAAGATTGAGACCTCCTTGGCCTGAAATATGTTTAGTATGTCAAATATGGACTACTGTATGATTGATGAGACATCAAAAGGAGTTAATTGGTCTGTATAGAAAATTCAAAACTGAGACCTCCTTTGCTTGAAATATGTTCAGTATGTCAAATATGGACTACTGTATAGTTAATGAGACATCATAAGGAGTCAATCGGTCTGTATAAAAAATTCTAAATTGAAAACTTCTTGGCCTGAAATATGTTCAGTATGTCAAATATGGACTACTGTATGATTGATGAGACATCAGAAGGAGTTAATTGGTCTGTATAGAAATTTCAAGATTGAGAAGTCCTTGGCCTGAAATATGTTCAGTATGTAAAATATGCACTACTGTATGATTGATGAGACATCAGAAGGAGTTAATTGGTCTGTATAGAAAGTTCAAAATTGAGAACTCCTTGGCCTGAAATATGTTCAGTATGTCAAATATGGACTACTGTATGATTGATCAGACATCAGAAGGAGTTAACTGGTCTGTATAGAAAGTCCAAGAATGAGAAATCCTTGGCCTGAAATATGTTCAGAATGTCAAATATGGACTACTGTATGGTTGATGAGACATCAGAGGGAGATAATTGGTCTGTATAGAAAATTCAACATTGAGAACTCCTTGGCCTGAAATATGTTCAGTATATCAAATATGGACTACTGTATGATTGATGAGACATCAGAAGGAGTTAATTGGTCTGTATAGAAAGTCCAAGAATGAGAACTCCTTGGCCTGAAATATGTTCAGAATGTCAAACATGGACTACTGTATGATTGATGAGACATCAGAAAGAGTTAATTGGTCTGTATAGAAAATTTAAAATTGAGAACTCCTTGGCCTGTAATATGTTCAGTATGTCAAATATGGACTACTGTATAGTTGATGAGACATCATAGTGAGATAATTGGTCTGTATTGAAAATTCAAAATTGAGAACTCCTTGGCCTGAAATATGTTCAGTATGTCAAATATGGACTACTGTATAGTTAATCAGACATCATTAGGAGTCAATTGGTCTGTATAAAAAATTCTAAATTGAAAACTTCTTGGCCTGAAATATGTTCAGTATGTCAAATATGGACTACTGTATGATTGATGAGACATTAGAAGCAGTTAACTGGTCTGTATAGAAAGTCCAAGAATGAGAACTCCTTGGCCTGAAATATGTTCAGAATGTCAAAAATGGACTACTGTATGGTTGATGAGACATCATAGGGAGATAATTGGTCTGTATAGAAATTTCAAGATTGAGCAGTCCTTGGCCTGAAATATGTACAGTATGTCTAATATGGACTACTATATATTTGATCAGACATCATTAGGAGTTAATTGGTCTGTATAGAAAGTTCAAGATTGAGAACTCCTTGGCCTGAAATATGATCAGTATGTCAAATATGGACTAATGTATGATTGATGAGACATCAGAAAGAGTTAATTGGTCTATATAGAAAACCTAAAATTGAGAACTCCTTTGCCTGAAATATGTTCAGTATGTCAAATATGGACTACTGTATGATTGATGAGACATCAAAAGGAGTTAATTGGTCTGTATAGAAAATTCAAAACTGAGACCTCCTTTGCTTGAAATATGTTCAGTATGTCAAATATGGACTACTGTATAGTTAATGAGACATCATAAAGAGTTAATTGGTCTATATAAAAAATTCAAAATTGAGAACTCCTTGGCCTGAAATATGATCAGTATGTCTTAAATGGACTACTGTATAGTTGATCAGACATCATTAGGAGTTAATTGGTATGTATAGGAAGTTCAAGATTGAGAACTCCTTGGCCTGAAATATGTTCAGTATGTCAAATATGGACTACTGTATGGTTGATGAGACATCATAAGGAGTCAATTGGTCTGTATAAAAAATTCAAAATAGAAAACTTCTTGGCCTGAAATATGTTCAGTATGTCAAATATGGACTACTGTATGATTGATGAGACATCAAAAGGAGTTAATTGGTATGTGTAGAAAATTCAAAACTGAGACCTCCTTTGCTTGAAATATGTTTAGTATGTCAAATATGGACTACTGTATAGTTAAAGAGACATCATAAAGAGTTAATTTGTCTATATAAAAAATTCAAAATTGAGAACTCCTTGGCCTGAAATATGATCAGTATGTCTAAAATGGACTACTGTATAGTTGATCAGACATCATTAGGAGTTAATTGGTATGTATAGGAAGTTCAAGATTGAGAACTCCTTGGCCTGAAATATGTTCAGTATGTCAAATATGGACTACTGTATGGTTGATGAGACATCATAAGGAGTCAATTGGTCTGTATAAAAAAATCTAAATTGAGAACTCCTTGGCCTGAAATATGATCAGTATGTCAAATATGGACTACTGTAAGATTGATGAGACATCAGAAGGAGTTAATTGGTCTGTATAGAAAGTTCAAGATTGAGAACTCCTTGGCCTGAAATATGTTCAGTATGTCAAATATAGACTACTGTATGGTTGATTAGACATCATAGGGAGATATTTGGTCTGTATAGAAATTTCAAGATTGAGAAGTCCTTGGCCTGAAATATGTTCAGTATGTCAAATATGGACCACTGTATGATTGATGAGACATTAGAAGCAGTTAACTGGTCTGTATAGAAAGTCCAAGAATGAGAACTCCTTGGCCTGAAATATGTTCAGAATGTCAAAAATGGACTACTGTATGGTTGATGAGACATCATAGGGAGATAATTGGTCTGTATAGAAATTTCAAGATTGAGCAGTCCATGGCCTGAAATATGTACAGTATGTCTAATATGGACTATTGTATAGTTGATCAGACATCATTAGGAGTTAATTGGTCTGTATAGAAAGTTCAAGATTGAGACCTCCTTGGCCTGAAATATGTTTAGTATGTCAAATATGGACTACTGTATGATTGATGAGACATCAAAAGGAGTTAATTGGTCTGTATAGAAAATTCAAAACTGAGACCTCCTTTGCTTGAAATATGTTCAGTATGTCAAATATGGACTACTGTATAGTTAATGAGACATCATAAGGAGTCAATTGGTCTGTATAAAAAATTCAAAATTGAAAACTTCTTGGCCTGAAATATGTTCAGTATTTCAAATATGGACTACTGTATGATTGATGAGACATCAGAAGGAGTTAATTGGTCTGTATAGAAATTTCAAGATTGAGAAGTCCTTGGCCTGAAATATGTTCAGTATGTAAAATATGCACTACTGTATGATTGATGAGACATCAGAAGGAGTTAATTGGTCTGTATAGAAAGTTCAAAATTGAGAACTCCTTGGCCTAAAATATGTTCAGTATGTCAAATATGGACTACTGTATGGTTGATGAGACATCATAGGGAGATAATTGGTCTGTATAGAAAATTCAACATTGAGAACTCCTTGGCCTGAAATATGTTCAGTATGTCAAATATGGACTACTGTATGATTGATCAGACATCAGAAGGAGTTAACTGGTCTGTATAGAAAGTCCAAGAATGAGAAATCCTTGGCCTGAAATATGTTCAGAATGTCAAATATGGACTGATGTATGATTGATAAGACATCAGAAAGAGTTAATTGGTCTGTATAGAAAATTTAAAATTGAGAACTCCTTGGCCTGAAATATGATCAGTATGTCAAATATGGACTGATGTATGATTGATAAGACATCAGAAAGAGTTAATTGGTCTGTATAGAAAATTTAAAATTGAGAACTCCTTGGCCTGTAATATGTTCAGTATGTGAAATATGGACTACTGTATAGTTGATGAGACATCATAGTGAGATAATTGGTCTGTATAGAAAGTTCAAAATTGAGAACTCCTTGGCCTGAAATATGTTCAGTATGTCAAATATGAACTACTGTATAGTTAATCAGACATCATTAGGAGTCAATTGGTCTGTATAAAAAATTCAAAATTGAAAACTTCTTGGCCTGAAATATGTTCAGTATGTCAAATATGGACTACTGTATGATTGATGAGACATTAGAAGCAGTTAACTGGTCTGTATAGAAAGTCCAAGAATGAGAACTCCTTGGCCTGAAATATGTTCAGAATGTCAAAAATGGACTACTGTATGGTTGATGAGACATCATAGGGAGATAATTGGTCTGTATAGAAAATTCAAAACTGAGACCTCCTTTGCTTGAAATATGTTCAGTATGTCAAATATGGACTACTGTATAGTTAAAGAGACATCATAAAGAGTTAATTGGTCTATATAAAAAATTCAAAATTGAGAACTCCTTGGCCTGAAATATGATCAGTATGTCTTAAATGGACTACTGTATAGTTGATCAGACATCATTAGGAGTTAATTGGTATGTATAGGAAGTTCAAGATTGAGAACTCCTTGGCCTGAAATATGTTCAGTATGTCAAATATGGACTACTGTATGATTGATGAGACATCAAAAGGAGTTAATTGGTATGTGTAGAAAATTCAAAACTGAGACCTCCTTTGCTTGAAATATGTTTAGTATGTCAAATATGGACTACTGTATAGTTAAAGAGACATCATAAAGAGTTAATTGGTCTATATAAAAAATTCAAAATTGAGAACTCCTTGGCCTGAAATATGATCAGTATGTCTAAAATGGACTACTGTATGGTTGATGAGCCATCATAAGGAGTCAATTGGTCTGTATAAAAAATTCAAAATTGAAAACTTCTTGGCCTGAAATATGTTCAGTATGTCAAATATGGACTACTGTATGATTGATGAGACATCAGAAGGAGTTAATTGGTCTGTATAGAAAATTAAACAATGAGAACTTCTTGGCCTGAAATATGTTCAGTATATCAAATATGGACTACTGTATGATTGATGAGACATCAGAAGGAGTTAATTGGTCTGTATAGAAAGTCCAAGAATGAGAACTCCTTGGCCTGAAATATGTTCAGAATGTCAAACATGGACTACTGTATGATTGATGAGACATCAGAAAGAGTTAATTGGTCTGTATAGAAAGTTCAAGATTGAGAACTCCTTGGCCTGAAATATGATCAGTATGTCAAATATGGACTGATGTATGATTGTTGAGACATCAGAAAGAGTTATTTGGTCTGTATAGAAAATTTAAAATTGAGAACTCCTTGGCCTGTAATATGTTCAGAATGTCAAATATGGACTACTGTATGGTTAATGAGACATCATAAGGAGTTAATTGGTCTGTATAGAAAGTTCAAGATTGAGAACTCCTTGGCCTGAAATATGTTCAGTATGTCAAATATGGACTACTGTATGGTTGATTAGACATTAGAAGCAGTTAACTGGTCTGTATAGAAAGTCCAAGAATGAGAACTTCTTGGCTTGAAATATGTTCAGAATGTCAAAAATGGACTACTGTATGGTTGATGAGACATCATAGGGAGATAATTGGTCTGTATAGAAATTTCAAGATTGAGCAGTCCTTGGCCTGAAATATGTACAGTATGTCTAATATGGACTAATGTATGATTGATGAGACATCAGAAAGAGTTAATTGGTCTGTAAAGAAAATTTAAAATTGAGAACTCCTTGGCCTGAAATATGTTCAGTATGTCAAATATGGACTACTATAGAGTTAATGAGACATCATAAAGAGTTAATTGGTCTATATAAAAAATTCAAAATTGAGAACTCCTTGGCCTGAAATATGATCAGTATGTCTAAAATGGACTACTGTATAGTTGATCAGACATCATTGGGAGTTAATTGGTATGTATAGGAAGTTCAAGATTGAGAACTTCTTGGCCTGAAATATGTTCAGTATGTCAAATATGGACTACTGTATGGTTGATGAGACATCATAAGGAGTCATTTGGTCTGTATAGAAAGTTCAAGATTGAGAACTCCTTGGCCTGAAATATGTTCAGTATGTCAAATATGGACTACTGTATGATTGATGAGACATTAGAAGCAGTTAACTGGTCTGTATAGAAAGTCCAAGATTGAGAACTCCTTGGCCTGAAATATGTTCAGAATGTCAAAAATGTACTACTGTATGGTTGATGAGACATCATAGGGAGATAATTGGTCTGTATAGAAATTTCAAGATTGAGAAGTCCTTGGCCTGAAATATGTTCAGTATGTCAAATATGGACTACTGTATGATTGATGAGACATTAGAAGCAGTTAACTGGTCTGTATAGAAAGTCCAAGAATGAGAACTCCTTGGCCTGAAATATGTTCAGAATGTCAAAAATGTACTACTGTATAGTTGATGAGACATCATAGGGAGATAATTGGTCTGTATAGAAATTTCAAGATTGAGCAGTTCTTGGCCTGAAATATGTACAGTATGTCAAATATGGACTAATGTATGATTGATGAGACATCAGAAAGAGTTAATTGGTCTGTATAGAAAATTTAAAATTGAGAACTCCTTGGCCTGAAATATGTTCAGTATGTCAAATATAGACTACTGTATGGTTGATTAGACATGATAGTGAGATAATTGGTCTGTATAGAAAATTTAAAATTGAGAACTCCTTGGCCTGTAATATGTTCAGTATGTCAAATATGGACTACTGTATAGTTGATGAGACATCATAGTGAGATAATTGGTCTGTATTGAAAATTCAAAATTGAGAACTCCTTGGCCTGAAATATGTTCAGTATGTCAAATATGGACTACTGTATAGTTAATCAGACATCATTAGGAGTCAATTGGTCTGTATAAAAAATTCTAAATTGAAAACTTCTTGGCCTGAAATATGTTCAGTATGTCAAATATGGACTACTGTATGATTGATGAGACATTAGAAGCAGTTAACTGGTCTGTATAGAAAGTCCAAGAATGAGAACTCCTTGGCCTGAAATATGTTCAGAATGTCAAAAATGGACTACTGTATGGTTGATGAGACATCATAGGGAGATAATTGGTCTGTATAGAAATTTCAAGATTGAGCAGTCCTTGGCCTGAAATATGTACAGTATGTCTAATATGGACTACTATATATTTGATCAGACATCATTAGGAGTTAATTGGTCTGTATAGAAAGTTCAAGATTGAGAACTCCTTGGCCTGAAATATGATCAGTATGTCAAATATGGACTAATGTATGATTGATGAGACATCAGAAAGAGTTAATTGGTCTATATAGAAAACTTAAAATTGAGAACTCCTTTGCCTGAAATATGTTCAGTATGTCAAATATGGACTACTGTATGATTGATGAGACATCAAAAGTAGTTAATTGGTCTGTATAGAAAATTCAAAACTGAGACCTCCTTTGCTTGAAATATGTTCAGTATGTCAAATATGGACTACTGTATAGTTAATGAGACATCATAAAGAGTTAATTTGTCTATATAAAAAATTCAAAATTGAGAACTCCTTGGCCTGAAATATGATCAGTATGTCTAAAATGGACTACTGTATAGTTGATCAGACATCATTAGGAGTTAATTGGTATGTATAGGAAGTTCAAGATTGAGAACTCCTTGGCCTGAAATATGTTCAGTATGTCAAATATGGACTACTGTATGGTTGATGAGACATCATAAGGAGTCAATTGGTCTGTATAAAAAAATCTAAATTGAGAACTCCTTGGCCTGAAATATGATCAGTATGTCAAATATGGACTACTGTAAGATTGATGAGACATCAGAAGGAGTTAATTGGTCTGTATAGAAAGTTCAAGATTGAGAACTCCTTGGCCTGAAATATGTTCAGTATGTCAAATATAGACTACTGTATGGTTGATTAGACATCATAGGGAGATATTTGGTCTGTATAGAAATTTCAAGATTGAGAAGTCCTTGGCCTGAAATATGTTCAGTATGTCAAATATGGACCACTGTATGATTGATGAGACATTAGAAGCAGTTAACTGGTCTGTATAGAAAGTCCAAGAATGAGAACTCCTTGGCCTGAAATATGTTCAGAATGTCAAAAATGGACTACTGTATGGTTGATGAGACATCATAGGGAGATAATTGGTCTGTATAGAAATTTCAAGATTGAGACCTCCTTGGCCTGAAATATGTTTAGTATGTCAAATATGGACTACTGTATGATTGATGAGACATCAAAAGGAGTTAATTGGTCTGTATAGAAAATTCAAAACTGAGACCTCCTTTGCTTGAAATATGTTCAGTATGTCAAATATGGACTACTGTATAGTTAATGAGACATCATAAGGAGTCAATCGGTCTGTATAAAAAATTCAAAATTGAAAACTTCTTGGCCTGAAATATGTTCAGTATGTCAAATATGGACTACTGTATGATTGATGAGACATCAGAAGGAGTTAATTGGTCTGTATAGAAATTTCAAGATTGAGAAGTCCTTGGCCTGAAATATGTTCAGTATGTAAAATATGCACTACTGTATGATTGATGAGACATCAGAAGGAGTTAATTGGTCTGTATAGAAAGTTCAAAATTGAGAACTCCTTGGCCTGAAATATGTTCAGTATGTCAAATATGGACTACTGTATGATTGATCAGACATCAGAAGGAGTTAACTGGTCTGTATAGAAAGTCCAAGAATGAGAAATCCTTGGCCTGAAATATGTTCAGAATGTCAAATATGGACTACTGTATGGTTGATGAGACATCAGAGGGAGATAATTGGTCTGTATAGAAAATTCAACATTGAGAACTCCTTGGCCTGAAATATGTTCAGTATATCAAATATGGACTACTGTATGATTGATGAGACATCAGAAGGAGTTAATTGGTCTGTATAGAAAGTCCAAGAATGAGAACTCCTTGGCCTGAAATATGTTCAGAATGTCAAACATGGACTACTGTATGATTGATGAGACATCAGAAAGAGTTAATTGGTCTGTATAGAAAATTTAAAATGGAGAACTCCTTGGCCTGTAATATGTTCAGTATGTCAAATATGGACTACTGTATAGTTGATGAGACATCATAGTGAGATAATTGGTCTGTATTGAAAATTCAAAATTGAGAACTCCTTGGCCTGAAATATGTTCAGTATGTCAAATATGGACTACTGTATAGTTAATCAGACATCATTAGGAGTCAATTGGTCTGTATAAAAAATTCTAAATTGAAAACTTCTTGGCCTGAAATATGTTCAGTATGTCAAATATGGACTACTGTATGATTGATGAGACATTAGAAGCAGTTAACTGGTCTGTATAGAAAGTCCAAGAATGAGAACTCCTTGGCCTGAAATATGTTCAGAATGTCAAAAATGGACTACTGTATGGTTGATGAGACATCATAGGGAGATAATTGGTCTGTATAGAAATTTCAAGATTGAGCAGTCCTTGGCCTGAAATATGTACAGTATGTCTAATATGGACTACTATATATTTGATCAGACATCATTAGGAGTTAATTGGTCTGTATAGAAAGTTCAAGATTGAGAACTCCTTGGCCTGAAATATGATCAGTATGTCAAATATGGACTAATGTATGATTGATGAGACATCAGAAAGAGTTAATTGGTCTATATAGAAAACCTAAAATTGAGAACTCCTTTGCCTGAAATATGTTCAGTATGTCAAATATGGACTACTGTATGATTGATGAGACATCAAAAGGAGTTAATTGGTCTGTATAGAAAATTCAAAACTGAGACCTCCTTTGCTTGAAATATGTTCAGTATGTCAAATATGGACTACTGTATAGTTAATGAGACATCATAAAGAGTTAATTGGTCTATATAAAAAATTCAAAATTGAGAACTCCTTGGCCTGAAATATGATCAGTATGTCTTAAATGGACTACTGTATAGTTGATCAGACATCATTAGGAGTTAATTGGTATGTATAGGAAGTTCAAGATTGAGAACTCCTTGGCCTGAAATATGTTCAGTATGTCAAATATGGACTACTGTATGGTTGATGAGACATCATAAGGAGTCAATTGGTCTGTATAAAAAATTCAAAATAGAAAACTTCTTGGCCTGAAATATGTTCAGTATGTCAAATATGGACTACTGTATGATTGATGAGACATCAAAAGGAGTTAATTGGTATGTGTAGAAAATTCAAAACTGAGACCTCCTTTGCTTGAAATATGTTTAGTATGTCAAATATGGACTACTGTATAGTTAAAGAGACATCATAAAGAGTTAATTTGTCTATATAAAAAATTCAAAATTGAGAACTCCTTGGCCTGAAATATGATCAGTATGTCTAAAATGGACTACTGTATAGTTGATGAGACATCATAAGGAGTCAATTGGTCTGTATAAAAAAATCTAAATTGAGAACTCCTTGGCCTGAAATATGATCAGTATGTCAAATATGGACTACTGTAAGATTGATGAGACATCAGAAGGAGTTAATTGGTCTGTATAGAAAGTTCAAGATTGAGAACTCCTTGGCCTGAAATATGTTCAGTATGTCAAATATAGACTACTGTATGGTTGATTAGACATCATAGGGAGATATTTGGTCTGTATAGAAATTTCAAGATTGAGAAGTCCTTGGCCTGAAATATGTTCAGTATGTCAAATATGGACCACTGTATGATTGATGAGACATTAGAAGCAGTTAACTGGTCTGTATAGAAAGTCCAAGAATGAGAACTCCTTGGCCTGAAATATGTTCAGAATGTCAAAAATGGACTACTGTATGGTTGATGAGACATCATAGGGAGATAATTGGTCTGTATAGAAATTTCAAGATTGAGCAGTCCATGGCCTGAAATATGTACAGTATGTCTAATATGGACTATTGTATAGTTGATCAGACATCATTAGGAGTTAATTGGTCTGTATAGAAAGTTCAAGATTGAGACCTCCTTGGCCTGAAATATGTTTAGTATGTCAAATATGGACTACTGTATGATTGATGAGACATCAAAAGGAGTTAATTGGTCTGTATAGAAAATTCAAAACTGAGACCTCCTTTGCTTGAAATATGTTCAGTATGTCAAATATGGACTACTGTATAGTTAATGAGACATCATAAGGAGTCAATTGGTCTGTATAAAAAATTCAAAATTGAAAACTTCTTGGCCTGAAATATGTTCAGTATTTCAAATATGGACTACTGTATGATTGATGAGACATCAGAAGGAGTTAATTGGTCTGTATAGAAATTTCAAGATTGAGAAGTCCTTGGCCTGAAATATGTTCAGTATGTAAAATATGCACTACTGTATGATTGATGAGACATCAGAAGGAGTTAATTGGTCTGTATAGAAAGTTCAAAATTGAGAACTCCTTGGCCTAAAATATGTTCAGTATGTCAAATATGGACTACTGTATGGTTGATGAGACATCATAGGGAGATAATTGGTCTGTATAGAAAATTCAACATTGAGAACTCCTTGGCCTGAAATATGTTCAGTATGTCAAATATGGACTACTGTATGATTGATCAGACATCAGAAGGAGTTAACTGGTCTGTATAGAAAGTCCAAGAATGAGAAATCCTTGGCCTGAAATATGTTCAGAATGTCAAATATGGACTGATGTATGATTGATAAGACATCAGAAAGAGTTAATTGGTCTGTATAGAAAATTTAAAATTGAGAACTCCTTGGCCTGAAATATGATCAGTATGTCAAATATGGACTGATGTATGATTGATAAGACATCAGAAAGAGTTAATTGGTCTGTATAGAAAATTTAAAATTGAGAACTCCTTGGCCTGTAATATGTTCAGTATGTGAAATATGGACTACTGTATAGTTGATGAGACATCATAGTGAGATAATTGGTCTGTATAGAAAGTTCAAAATTGAGAACTCCTTGGCCTGAAATATGTTCAGTATGTCAAATATGAACTACTGTATAGTTAATCAGACATCATTAGGAGTCAATTGGTCTGTATAAAAAATTCAAAATTGAAAACTTCTTGGCCTGAAATATGTTCAGTATGTCAAATATGGACTACTGTATGATTGATGAGACATTAGAAGCAGTTAACTGGTCTGTATAGAAAGTCCAAGAATGAGAACTCCTTGGCCTGAAATATGTTCAGAATGTCAAAAATGGACTACTGTATGGTTGATGAGACATCATAGGGAGATAATTGGTCTGTATAGAAAATTCAAAACTGAGACCTCCTTTGCTTGAAATATGTTCAGTATGTCAAATATGGACTACAGTATAGTTAAAGAGACATCATAAAGAGTTAATTGGTCTATATAAAAAATTCAAAATTGAGAACTCCTTGGCCTGAAATATGATCAGTATGTCTTAAATGGACTACTGTATAGTTGATCAGACATCATTAGGAGTTAATTGGTATGTATAGGAAGTTCAAGATTGAGAACTCCTTGGCCTGAAATATGTTCAGTATGTCAAATATGGACTACTGTATGATTGATGAGACATCAAAAGGAGTTAATTGGTCTGTATAGAAAATTCAAAACTGAGACCTCCTTTGCTTGAAATATGTTCAGTATGTCAAATATGGACTACTGTATAGTTAATGAGACATCATAAAGAGTTAATTGGTCTATATAAAAAATTCAAAATTGAGAACGCCTTGGCCTGAAATATGATCAGTATGTCTTAAATGGACTACTGTATAGTTGATCAGACATCATTAGGAGTTAATTGGTATGTATAGGAAGTTCAAGATTGAGAACTCCTTGGCCTGAAATATGTTCAGTATGTCAAATATGGACTACTGTATGATTGATGAGACATCAAAAGGAGTTAATTGGTATGTGTAGAAAATTCAAAACTGAGACCTCCTTTGCTTGAAATATGTTTAGTATGTCAAATATGGACTACTGTATAGTTAAAGAGACATCATAAAGAGTTAATTGGTCTATATAAAAAATTCAAAATTGAGAACTCCTTGGCCTGAAATATGATCAGTATGTCTAAAATGGACTACTGTATGGTTGATGAGCCATCATAAGGAGTCAATTGGTCTGTATAAAAAATTCAAAATTGAAAACTTCTTGGCCTGAAATATGTTCAGTATGTCAAATATGGACTACTGTATGATTGATGAGACATCAGAAGGAGTTAATTGGTCTGTATAGAAAATTAAACAATGAGAACTTCTTGGCCTGAAATATGTTCAGTATATCAAATATGGACTACTGTATGATTGATGAGACATCAGAAGGAGTTAATTGGTCTGTATAGAAAGTCCAAGAATGAGAACTCCTTGGCCTGAAATATGTTCAGAATGTCAAACATGGACTACTGTATGATTGATGAGACATCAGAAAGAGTTAATTGGTCTGTATAGAAAGTTCAAGATTGAGAACTCCTTGGCCTGAAATATGATCAGTATGTCAAATATGGACTGATGTATGATTGTTGAGACATCAGAAAGAGTTATTTGGTCTGTATAGAAAATTTAAAATTGAGAACTCCTTGGCCTGTAATATGTTCAGAATGTCAAATATGGACTACTGTATGGTTAATGAGACATCATAAGGAGTTAATTGGTCTGTATAGAAAGTTCAAGATTGAGAACTCCTTGGCCTGAAATATGTTCAGTATGTCAAATATGGACTACTGTATGGTTGATTAGACATTAGAAGCAGTTAACTGGTCTGTATAGAAAGTCCAAGAATGAGAACTTCTTGGCTTGAAATATGTTCAGAATGTCAAAAATGGACTACTGTATGGTTGATGAGACATCATAGGGAGATAATTGGTCTGTATAGAAATTTCAAGATTGAGCAGTCCTTGGCCTGAAATATGTACAGTATGTCTAATATGGACTAATGTATGATTGATGAGACATCAGAAAGAGTTAATTGGTCTGTAAAGAAAATTTAAAATTGAGAACTCCTTGGCCTGAAATATGTTCAGTATGTCAAATATGGACTACTATAGAGTTAATGAGACATCATAAAGAGTTAATTGGTCTATATAAAAAATTCAAAATTGAGAACTCCTTGGCCTGAAATATGATCAGTATGTCTAAAATGGACTACTGTATAGTTGATCAGACATCATTGGGAGTTAATTGGTATGTATAGGAAGTTCAAGATTGAGAACTTCTTGGCCTGAAATATGTTCAGTATGTCAAATATGGACTACTGTATGGTTGATGAGACATCATAAGGAGTCATTTGGTCTGTATAGAAAGTTCAAGATTGAGAACTCCTTGGCCTGAAATATGTTCAGTATGTCAAATATGGACTACTGTATGATTGATGAGACATTAGAAGCAGTTAACTGGTCTGTATAGAAAGTCCAAGATTGAGAACTCCTTGGCCTGAAATATGTTCAGAATGTCAAAAATGTACTACTGTATGGTTGATGAGACATCATAGGGAGATAATTGGTCTGTATAGAAATTTCAAGATTGAGAAGTCCTTGGCCTGAAATATGTTCAGTATGTCAAATATGGACTACTGTATGATTGATGAGACATTAGAAGCAGTTAACTGGTCTGTATAGAAAGTCCAAGAATGAGAACTCCTTGGCCTGAAATATGTTCAGAATGTCAAAAATGTACTACTGTATAGTTGATGAGACATCATAGGGAGATAATTGGTCTGTATAGAAATTTCAAGATTGAGCAGTTCTTGGCCTGAAATATGTACAGTATGTCAAATATGGACTAATGTATGATTGATGAGACATCAGAAAGAGTTAATTGGTCTGTATAGAAAATTTAAAATTGAGAACTCCTTGGCCTGAAATATGTTCAGTATGTCAAATATAGACTACTGTATGGTTGATTAGACATGATAGTGAGATAATTGGTCTGTATAGAAAGTTCAAAATTGAGAACTCCTTGGCCTGAAATATGTTCAGTATGTCAAATATGGACTACTGTATAGTTAATCAGACATCATTAGGAGTCAATTGGTCTGTATAAAAAATTCAAAATTGAAAACTTCTTGGCCTGAAATATGTTCAGTATGTCAAATATGGACTACTGTATGATTGATGAGACATTAGAAGCAGTTAACTGGTCTGTATAGAAAGTCCAAGAATGAGAACTCCTTGGCCTGAAATATGTTCAGTATGTCAAATATGGACTACTGTATGGTTGATGAGACATCATAAGGAGTCATTTGGTCTGTATAGAAAGTTCAAGATTGAGAACTCCTTGGCCTGAAATATGTTCAGTATGTCAAATATGGACTACTGTATGATTGATGAGACATTAGAAGCAGTTAACTGGTCTGTATAGAAAGTCCAAGATTGAGAACTCCTTGGCCTGAAATATGTTCAGAATGTCAAAAATGTACTACTGTATGGTTGATGAGACATCATAGGGAGATAATTGGTCTGTATAGAAATTTCAAGATTGAGAAGTCCTTGGCCTGAAATATGTTCAGTATGTCAAATATGGACTACTGTATGATTGATGAGACATTAGAAGCAGTTAACTGGTCTGTATAGAAAGTCCAAGAATGAGAACTCCTTGGCCTGAAATATGTTCAGAATGTCAAAAATGTACTACTGTATAGTTGATGAGACATCATAGGGAGATAATTGGTCTGTATAGAAATTTCAAGATTGAGCAGTTCTTGGCCTGAAATATGTACAGTATGTCAAATATGGACTAATGTATGATTGATGAGACATCAGAAAGAGTTAATTGGTCTGTATAGAAAATTTAAAATTGAGAACTCCTTGGCCTGAAATATGTTCAGTATGTCAAATATAGACTACTGTATGGTTGATTAGACATGATAGTGAGATAATTGGTCTGTATAGAAAGTTCAAAATTGAGAACTCCTTGGCCTGAAATATGTTCAGTATGTCAAATATGGACTACTGTATAGTTAATCAGACATCATTAGGAGTCAATTGGTCTGTATAAAAAATTCAAAATTGAAAACTTCTTGGCCTGAAATATGTTCAGTATGTCAAATATGGACTACTGTATGATTGATGAGACATTAGAAGCAGTTAACTGGTCTGTATAGAAAGTCCAAGAATGAGAACTCCTTGGCCTGAAATATGTTCAGAATGTCAAAAATGGACTACTGTATGGTTGATGAGACATCATAGGGAGATAATTGGTCTGTATAAAAAATTCAAAATTGAAAACTTCTTGGCCTGAAATATGTTCAGTATGTCTAATATGGACTACTATATATTTGATCAGACATCATTAGGAGTTAATTGGTCTGTGTAGAAAATTCAAAACTGAGACCTCCTTTGCTTGAAATATGTTCAGTATGTCAAATATGGACTACTGTATAGTTAAAGAGACATCATAAAGAGTTAATTGGTCTATATAAAAAATTCAAAATTGAGAACTCCTTGGCCTGAAATATGATCAGTATGTCTAAATTGGACTACTGTATAGTTGATCAGACATCATTAGGAGTTAATTGGTATGTATAGGAAGTTCAAGATTGAGAACTCCTTGGCCTGAAATATGTTCAGTATGTCAAATATAGACTACTGTATGGTTGATTAGACATTAGAAGCAGTTAATTGGTCTGTATAGAAAATTCAAAATTGAAAACTTCTTGGCCTGAAATATGTTCAGTATGTCAAATATGGACTACTGTATGATTGATGAGACATCAGAAGGAGTTAATTGGTCTGTATAGAAAGTTCAAGATTGAGAACTCCTTGGCCTGAAATATGTTCAGTATGTCAAATATAGACTACTGTATGGTTGATTAGACATTAGAAGCAGTTAACTGGTCTGTATAGAAAGTCCAAGAATGAGAACTTCTTGGCTTGAAATATGTTCAGAATGTCAAAAATGGACTACTGTATGGTTGAGACATCATAGGGAGATAATTGGTCTGTATAGAAATTTCAAGATTGAGCAGTCCTTGGCCTGAAATATGTACAGTATGTCTAATATGGACTAATGTATGATTGATGAGACATCAGAAAGAGTTAATTGGTCTGTAAAGAAAATTTAAAATTGAGAACTCCTTGGCCTGAAATATGTTCAGTATGTCAAATATGGACTACTGTATGATTGATGAGACATCAAAAGGAGTTAATTGGTCTGTATAGAAAATTCAAAACTGAGACCTCCTTTGCTTGAAATATGTTCAGTATGTCAAATATGGACTACTATATAGTTAATGAGACATCATAAAGAGTTAATTGGTCTATATAAAAAATTCAAAATTGAGAAGTCCTTGGCCTGAAATATGATCAGTATGTCTAAAATGGACTACTGTATAGTTGATCAGACATCATTGGTAGTTAATTGGTATGTATAGGAAGTTCAAGATTGAGAACTCCTTGGCCTGAAATATGTTCAGTATGTCAAATATGGACTACTGTATGGTTGATGAGACATCATAAGGAGTCATTTGGTCTGTATAGAAAGTTCAAGATTGAGAACTCCTTGGCCTGAAATATGTTCAGTATGTCAAATATAGACTACTGTATGGTTGATTAGACATTAGAAGCAGTTAACTGGTCTGTATAGAAAGTCCAAGAATGAGAACTTCTTGGCTTGAAATATGTTCAGAATGTCAAAAATGGACTACTGTATGGTTGATGAGACATCATAGGGAGATAATTGGTCTGTATAGAAATTTCAAGATTGAGCAGTCCTTGGCCTGAAATATGTACAGTATGTCTAATATGGACTAATGTATGATTGATGAGACATCAGAAAGAGTTAATTGGTCTGTAAAGAAAATTTAAAATTGAGAACTCCTTGGCCTGAAATATGTTCAGTATGTCAAATATGGACTACTGTATGATTGATGAGACATCAAAAGGAGTTAATTGGTCTGTATAGAAAATTCAAAACTGAGACCTCCTTTGCTTGAAATATGTTCAGTATGTCAAATATGGACTACTATATAGTCAATGAGACATCATAAAGAGTTAATTGGTCTATATAAAAAATTCAAAATTGAGAACTCCTTGGCCTGAAATATGATCAGTATGTCTAAAATGGACTACTGTATAGTTGATCAGACATCATTGGTAGTTAATTGGTATGTATAGGAAGTTCAAGATTGAGAACTCCTTGGCCTGAAATATGTTCAGTATGTCAAATATGGACTACTGTATGGTTGATGAGACATCATAAGGAGTCATTTGGTCTGTATAGAAAGTTCAAGATTGAGAACTCCTTGGCCTGTAATATGTTCAGTATGTCAGATATGGACTACTGTATGATTGATGAGACATTAGAAGCAGTTAACTGGTCTGTATAGAAAGTCCAAGAATGAGAACTCCTTGGCCTGAAATATGTTCAGAATGTCAAAAATGTACTACTGTATGGTTGATGAGACATCATAGGGAGATAATTGGTCTGTATAGAAATTTCAAGATTGAGCAGTTCTTGGCCTGAAATATGTACAGTATGTCAAATATGGACTAATGTATGATTGATGAGACATCAGAAAGAGTTAATTGGTCTGTATAGAAAATTTAAAATTGAGAACTCCTTGGCCTGAAATATGTTCAGTATGTCAAATATAGACTACTGTATGGTTGATTAGACATGATATGGAGATATTTGGTCTGTATAGAAATTTCAAGATTGAGAAGTCCTTGGCCTGAAATATGTTCAGTATGTCAAATATGGACTACTGTATAGTTAATGAGACATCATAAGGAGTTAATTGGTCTGTATAGAAAGTTCAAGATTGAGAACTCCTTGGCCTGAAATATGTTCAGTAAGTCAAATATAGACTACTGTATGGTTGATTAGACATCATAGGGAGATAATTGGTCTGTATAGAAAATTCAAAACTGAGACCTCCTTTGCTTGAAATATGTTCAGTATGTCAAATATGGACTACTGTATAGTTAATGAGACATCATAAAGAGTTAATTGGTCTATATAAAAAATTCAAAATTGAGAACTCCTTGGCCTTAAATATGTATAGTATGTCTAATATGGACTACTGTATAGTTGATCAGACATCATTAGGAGTTAATTGGTATGTATAGGAAGTTCAAGATTGAGAACTCCTTGGCCTGAAATATGTTCAGTATGTCAAATATGGACTACTGTATGGTTAATGAGACATCATAGGGAGATAATTGGTCTCTATAGAAATTTCAAGATTGAGAAGTCCTTGGCCTGAAATATGTTCAGTATATCAAATATGGACTACTGTATGATTGATGAGACATTAGAAGCAGTTAACTGGTCTGTATAGAAAGTCCAAGAATGAGAACTCCTTGGCCTGAAATATGTTCAGAATGTCAAAAATGTACTACTGTATGGTTGATGAGACATCATAGGGAGATAATTGGTCTGTATAGAAATTTCAAGATTGAGCAGTCCTTGGCCTGAAATATGTACAGTATGTCAAATATGGACTAATGTATGATTGATGAGATATCAGAAAGAGTTAATTGGTCTGTATAGAAAATTTAAAATTGAGAACTCCTTGGCCTGAAATATGTTCAGTATGTCAAATATGGACTACTGTATGATTGATGAGACATCAAAAGGAGTTAATTGGTCTGTGTAGAAAATTCAAAACTGAGACCTCCTTTGCTTGAAATATGTTCAGTATGTCAAATATGGACTACTGTATAGTTAAAGAGACATCATAAAGAGTTAATTGGTCTATATAAAAAATTCAAAATTGAGAACTCCTTGGCCTGAAATATGATCAGTATGTCTAAAATGGACTACTGTATAGTTGATCAGACATCATTAGGAGTTAATTGGTATTTATAGGAAGTTCAAGATTGAGAACTCCTTGGCCTGAAATATGTTCAGTATGTCAAATATGGACTACTGTATGATTGATGAGACATCAGAAGGAGTTAATTGGTCTGTATAGAAAGATCAAGATTGAGAACTCCTTGGCCTGAAATATGATCAGTATGTCAAATATGGACTGATGTATGATTGATGAGACATCAGAAAGAGTTATTTGGTCTGTATAGAAAATTTAAAATTGAGAACTCCTTGGCCTGTAATATGTTCAGAATGTCAAATATGGACTACTGTATGGTTAATGAGACATCATAAGGAGTTAATTGGTCTGTATAGAAAATTCAACATTGAGAACTCCTTGGCCTGAAATATGTTCAGTATGTCAAATATGGACTACTGTATGATTGATCAGACATCAGAAGGAGTTAACTGGTCTGTATAGAAAGTCCAAGAATGAGAAATCCTTGGCCTGAAATATGTTCAGAATGTCAAATATGGACTACTGTATGGTTGATGAGACATCATAGGGAGATAATTGGTCTGTATAGAAAATTCAACATTGAGAACTCCTTGGCCTGAAATATGTTCAGTATATCAAATATGGACTACTGTATGATTGATGAGACATCAGAAGGAGTTAATTGGTCTGTATAGAAATTCCAAGAATGAGAACTCCTTGGCCTGAAATATGTTCAGAATGTCAAACATGGACTACTGTATGATTGATGAGATATCAGAAAGAGTTAATTGGTCTGTATAGAAAATGTAAAATTGAGAACTCCTTGGCCTGTAATATGTTCAGTATGTGAAATATGGACTACTGTATAGTTGATGAGACATCATAGTGAGATAATTGGTCTGTATAGAAAGTTCAAAATTGAGAACTCCTTGGCCTGAAATATGTTCAGTATGTCAAATATGGACTACTGTATAGTTAATCAGACATCATAGTGAGATAATTGGTCTGTATAGAAAATTCAACATTGAGAACTCCTTGGCCTGAAATATGTTCAGCATATCAAATATGGACTACTGTATGATTGATGAGACATCAGAAGGAGTTAATTGGTCTGTATAGAAAGTCCAAGAATGAGAACTCCTTGGCCTGAAATATGTTCAGAATGTCAAACATGGACTACTGTATGATTGATGAGACATCAGAAAGAGTTAATTGGTCTGTATAGAAAGTTCAAGATTGAGAACTCCTTGGCCTGAAATATGATCAGTATGTCAAATATGGACTGATGTATGATTGATAAGACATCAGAAAGAGTTAATTGGTCTGTATAGAAAATTTAAAATTGAGAACTCCTTGGCCTGTAATATGTTCAGTATGTGAAATATGGACTACTGTATAGTTGATGAGACATCATAGTGAGATAATTGGTCTGTATAGAAAGTTCAAAATTGAGAACTCCTTGGCCTGAAATATGTTCAGTATGTCAAATATGAACTACTGTATAGTTAATCAGACATCATTAGGAGTCAATTGGTCTGTATAAAAAATTCAAAATTGAGAACTCCTTGGCCTGAAATATGATCAGTATGTCTTAAATGGACTACTGTATAGTTGATCAGACATCATTAGGAGTTAATTGGTATGTATAGGAAGTTCAAGATTGAGAACTCCTTGGCCTGAAATATGTTCAGTATGTCAAATATGGACTACTGTATGATTGATGAGACATCATAAAGAGTTAATTGGTCTATATAAAAAATTCAAAATTGAGAACGCCTTGGCCTGAAATATGATCAGTATGTCTTAAATGGACTACTGTATAGTTGATCAGACATCATTAGGAGTTAATTGGTATGTATAGGAAGTTCAAGATTGAGAACTCCTTGGCCTGAAATATGTTCAGTATGTCAAATATGGACTACTGTATGATTGATGAGACATCAAAAGGAGTTAATTGGTATGTGTAGAAAATTCAAAACTGAGACCTCCTTTGCTTGAAATATGTTTAGTATGTCAAATATGGACTACTGTATAGTTAAAGAGACATCATAAAGAGTTAATTAGTCTATATAAAAAATTCAAAATTGAGAACTCCTTGGCCTGAAATATGATCAGTATGTCTAAAATGGACTACTGTATGGTTGATGAGCCATCATAAGGAGTCAATTGGTCTGTATAAAAAATTCAAAATTGAAAACTTCTTGGCCTGATATATGTTCAGTATGTCAAATATGGACTACTGTATGATTGATGAGACATCAGAAGGAGTTAATTGGTCTGTATAGAAAATTAAACATTGAGAACTTCTTGGCCTGAAATATGTTCAGTATATCAAATATGGACTACTGTATGATTGATGAGACATCAGAAGGAGTTAATTGGTCTGTATAGAAAGTCCAAGAATGAGAACTCCTTGGCCTGAAATATGTTCAGAATGTCAAACATGGACTACTGTATGATTGATGAGACATCAGAAAGAGTTAATTGGTCTGTATAGAAAGTTCAAGATTGAGAACTCCTTGGCCTGAAATATGATCAGTATGTCAAATATGGACTGATGTATGATTGTTGAGACATCAGAAAGAGTTATTTGGTCTGTATAGAAAATTTAAAATTGAGAACTCCTTGGCCTGTAATATGTTCAGAATGTCAAATATGGACTACTGTATGGTTAATGAGACATCATAAGGAGTTAATTGGTCTGTATAGAAAGTTCAAGATTGAGAACTCCTTGGCCTGAAATATGTTCAGTATGTCAAATATGGACTACTGTATGGTTGATTAGACATTAGAAGCAGTTAACTGGTCTGTATAGAAAGTCCAAGAATGAGAACTTCTTGGCTTGAAATATGTTCAGAATGTCAAAAATGGACTACTGTATGGTTGATGAGACATCATAGGGAGATAATTGGTCTGTATAGAAATTTCAAGATTGAGCAGTCCTTGGCCTGAAATATGTACAGTATGTCTAATATGGACTAATGTATGATTGATGAGACATCAGAAAGAGTTAATTGGTCTGTAAAGAAAATTTAAAATTGAGAACTCCTTGGCCTGAAATATGTTCAGTATGTCAAATATGGACTACTGTATGATTGATGAGACATCAAAAGGAGTTAATTGGTCTGTATAGAAAATTCAAAACTGAGACCTCCTTTGCTTGAAATATGTTCAGTATGTTAAATATGGACTACTATATAGTTAATGAGACATCATAAAGAGTTAATTGGTCTATATAAAAAATTCAAAATTGAGAACTCCTTGGCCTGAAATATGATCAGTATGTCTAAAATGGACTACTGTATAGTTGATCAGACATCATTGGGAGTTAATTGGTATGTATAGGAAGTTCAAGATTGAGAACTCCCTGGCCTGAAATATGTTCAGTATGTCAAATATGGACTACTGTATGGTTGATGAGACATCATAAGGAGTCATTTGGTCTGTATAGAAAGTTCAAGATTGAGAACTCCTTGGCCTGAAATATGTTCAGTATGTCAAATATGGACTACTGTATGATTGATGAGACATTAGAAGCAGTTAACTGGTCTGTATAGAAAGTCCAAGATTGAGAACTCCTTGGCCTGAAATATGTTCAGAATGTCAAAAATGTACTACTGTATGGTTGATGAGACATCATAGGGAGATAATTGGTCTGTATAGAAATTTCAAGATTGAGAAGTCCTTGGCCTGAAATATGTTCAGTATGTCAAATATGGACTACTGTATGATTGATGAGACATTAGAAGCAGTTAACTGGTCTGTATAGAAAGTCCAAGAATGAGAACTCCTTGGCCTGAAATATGTTCAGAATGTCAAAAATGTACTACTGTATAGTTGATGAGACATCATAGGGAGATAATTGGTCTGTATAGAAATTTCAAGATTGAGCAGTTCTTGGCCTGAAATATGTACAGTATGTCAAATATGGACTAATGTATGATTGATGAGACATCAGAAAGAGTTAATTGGTCTGTATAGAAAATTTAAAATTGAGAACTCCTTGGCCTGAAATATGTTCAGTATGTCAAATATAGACTACTGTATGGTTGATTAGACATGATAGTGAGATAATTGGTCTGTATAGAAAGTTCAAAATTGAGAACTCCTTGGCCTGAAATATGTTCAGTATGTCAAATATGGACTACTGTATAGTTAATCAGACATCATTAGGAGTCAATTGGTCTGTATAAAAAATTCAAAATTGAAAACTTCTTGGCCTGAAATATGTTCAGTATGTCAAATATGGACTACTGTATGATTGATGAGACATTAGAAGCAGTTAACTGGTCTGTATAGAAAGTCCAAGAATGAGAACTCCTTGGCCTGAAATATGTTCAGAATGTCAAAAATGGACTACTGTATGGTTGATGAGACATCATAGGGAGATAATTGGTCTGTATAAAAAATTCAAAATTGAAAACTTCTTGGCCTGAAATATGTTCAGTATGTCTAATATGGACTACTATATATTTGATCAGACATCATTAGGAGTTAATTGGTCTGTGTAGAAAATTCAAAACTGAGACCTCCTTTGCTTGAAATATGTTCAGTATGTCAAATATGGACTACTGTATAGTTAAAGAGACATCATAAAGAGTTAATTGGTCTATATAAAAAATTCAAAATTGAGAACTTCTTGGCCTGAAATATGTTCAGTATGTCAAATATGGACTACTGTATGATTGATGAGACATCAGAAGGAGTTAATTGGTCTGTATAGAAAGTTCAAGATTGAGAACTCCTTGGCCTGAAATATGTTCAGTATGTCAAATATAGACTACTGTATGGTTGATTAGACATTAGAAGCAGTTAATTGGTCTGTATAGAAAATTCAAAATTGAAAACTTCTTGGCCTGAAATATGTTCAGTATGTCAAATATGGACTACTGTATGATTGATGAGACATCAGAAGGAGTTAATTGGTCTGTATAGAAAGTTCAAGATTGAGAACTCCTTGGCCTGAAATATGTTCAGTATGTCAAATATAGACTACTGTATGGTTGATGAGACATCATAGGGAGATAATTGGTCTGTATAGAAATTTCAAGATTGAGCAGTCCTTGGCCTGAAATATGTACAGTATGTCTAATATGGACTAATGTATGATTGATGAGACATCAGAAAGAGTTAATTGGTCTGTAAAGAAAATTTAAAATTGAGAACTCCTTGGCCTGAAATATGTTCAGTATGTCAAATATGGACTACTGTATGATTGATGAGACATCAAAAGGAGTTAATTGGTCTGTAAAGAAAATTCAAAACTGAGACCTCCTTTGCTTGAAATATGTTCAGTATGTCAAATATGGACTACTATATAGTTAATGAGACATCATAAAGAGTTAATTGGTCTATATAAAAAATTCAAAATTGAGAAGTCCTTGGCCTGAAATATGATCAGTATGTCTAAAATGGACTACTGTATAGTTGATCAGACATCATTGGTAGTTAATTGGTATGTATAGGAAGTTCAAGATTGAGAACTCCTTGGCCTGAAATATGTTCAGTATGTCAAATATGGACTACTGTATGGTTGATGAGACATCATAAGGAGTCATTTGGTCTGTATAGAAAGTTCAAGATTGAGAACTCCTTGGCCTGAAATATGTTCAGTATGTCAAATATAGACTACTGTATGGTTGATTAGACATTAGAAGCAGTTAACTGGTCTGTATAGAAAGTCCAAGAATGAGAACTTCTTGGCTTGAAATATGTTCAGAATGTCAAAAATGGACTACTGTATGGTTGATGAGACATCATAGGGAGATAATTGGTCTGTATAGAAATTTCAAGATTGAGCAGTCCTTGGCCTGAAATATGTACAGTATGTCTAATATGGACTAATGTATGATTGATGAGACATCAGAAAGAGTTAATTGGTCTGTAAAGAAAATTTTAAATTGAGAACTCCTTGGCCTGAAATATGTTCAGTATTTCAAATATGGACTACTGTATGATTGATGAGACATCAAAAGGAGTTAATTGGTCTGTATAGAAAATTCAAAACTGAGACCTCCTTTGCTTGAAATATGTTCAGTATGTCAAATATGGACTACTATATAGTTAATGAGACATCATAAAGAGTTAATTGGTCTATATAAAAAATTCAAAATTGAGAACTCCTTGGCCTGAAATATGATCAGTATGTCTAAAATGGACTACTGTATAGTTGATCAGACATCATTGGTAGTTAATTGGTATGTATAGGAAGTTCAAGATTGAGAACTCCTTGGCCTGAAATATGTTCAGTATGTCAAATATGGACTACTGTATGGTTGATGAGACATCATAAGGAGTCATTTGGTCTGTATAGAAAGTTCAAGATTGAGAACTCCTTGGCCTGTAATATGTTCAGTATGTCAAATATGGACTACTGTATGATTGATGAGACATTAGAAGCAGTTAACTGGTCTGTATAGAAAGTCCAAGAATGAGAACTCCTTGGCCTGAAATATGTTCAGAATGTCAAAAATGTACTACTGTATGGTTGATGAGACATCATAGGGAGATAATTGGTCTGTATAGAAATTTCAAGATTGAGCAGTTCTTGGCCTGAAATATGTACAGTATGTCAAATATGGACTAATGTATGATTGATGAGACATCAGAAAGAGTTAATTGGTCTGTATAGAAAATTTAAAATTGAGAACTCCTTGGCCTGAAATATGTTCAGTATGTCAAATATAGACTACTGTATGGTTGATTAGACATGATAGGGAGATATTTGGTCTGTATAGAAATTTCAAGATTGAGAAGTCCTTGGCCTGAAATATGTTCAGTATGTCAAATATGGACTACTGTATAGTTAATGAGACATCATAAGGAGTTAATTGGTCTGTATAGAAAGTTCAAGATTGAGAACTCCTTGGCCTGAAATATGTTCAGTATGTCAAATATGGACTACTGTATGGTTAATGAGACATCATAAGGAGTTAATTGGTCTGTATAGAAAGTTCAAGATTGAGAACTCCTTGGCCTGAAATATGTTCAGTAAGTCAAATATAGACTACTGTATGGTTGATTAGACATCATAGGGAGATAATTGGTCTGTATAGAAAATTCAAAACTGAGACCTCCTTTGCTTGAAATATGTTCAGTATGTCAAATATGGACTACTGTATAGTTAATGAGACATCATAAAGAGTTAATTGGTCTATATAAAAAATTCAAAATTGAGAACTCCTTGGCCTTAAATATGTATAGTATGTCTAATATGGACTACTGTATAGTTGATCAGACATCATTAGGAGTTAATTGGTATGTATAGGAAGTTCAAGATTGAGAACTCCTTGGCCTGAAATATGTTCAGTATGTCAAATATGGACTACTGTATGGTTAATGAGACATCATAGGGAGATAATTGGTCTCTATAGAAATTTCAAGATTGAGAAGTCCTTGGCCTGAAATATGTTCAGTATATCAAATATGGACTACTGTATGATTGATGAGACATTAGAAGCAGTTAACTGGTCTGTATAGAAAGTCCAAGAATGAGAACTCCTTGGCCTGAAATATGTTCAGAATGTCAAAAATGTACTACTGTATGGTTGATGAGACATCATAGGGAGATAATTGGTCTGTATAGAAATTTCAAGATTGAGCAGTCCTTGGCCTGAAATATGTACAGTATGTCAAATATGGACTAATGTATGATTGATGAGATATCAGAAAGAGTTAATTGGTCTGTATAGAAAATTTAAAATTGAGAACTCCTTGGCCTGAAATATGTTCAGTATGTCAAATATGGACTACTGTATGATTGATGAGACATCAAAAGGAGTTAATTGGTCTGTGTAGAAAATTCAAAACTGAGACCTCCTTTGCTTGAAATATGTTCAGTATGTCAAATATGGACTACTGTATAGTTAAAGAGACATCATAAAGAGTTAATTGGTCTATATAAAAAATTCAAAATTGAGAACTCCTTGGCCTGAAATATGATCAGTATGTCTAAAATGGACTACTGTATAGTTGATCAGACATCATTAGGAGTTAATTGGTATTTATAGGAAGTTCAAGATTGAGAACTCCTTGGCCTGAAATATGTTCAGTATGTCAAATATGGACTACTGTATGATTGATGAGACATCAGAAGGAGTTAATTGGTCTGTATAGAAAGATCAAGATTGAGAACTCCTTGGCCTGAAATATGATCAGTATGTCAAATATGGACTGATGTATGATTGATGAGACATCAGAAAGAGTTATTTGGTCTGTATAGAAAATTTAAAATTGAGAACTCCTTGGCCTGTAATATGTTCAGAATGTCAAATATGGACTACTGTATGGTTAATGAGACATCATAAGGAGTTAATTGGTCTGTATAGAAAGTTCAAGATTGAGAACTCCTTGGCCTGAAATATGTTCAGTATGTCAAATATAGACTACTGTATGGTTGATTAGACATTAGAAGCAGTTAACTGGTCTGTATAGAAAGTCCAAGAATGAGAACTTCTTGGCTTGAAATATGTTCAGAATGTCAAAAATGGACTACTGTATGGTTGATGAGACATCATAGGGAGATAATTGGTCTGTATAGAAATTTCAAGATTGAGCAGTCCTTGGCCTGAAATATGTACAGTTTGTCTAATATGGACTAATGTATGATTGATGAGACATCAGAAAGAGTTAATTGGTCTGTAAAGAAAATTTAAAATTGAGAACTCCTTGGCATGAAATATGTTCAGTATGTCAAATATGGACTACTGTATGATTGATGAGACATCAAAAGGAGTTAATTGGTCTGTATAGAAAATTCAAAACTGAGACCTCCTTTGCTTGAAATATGTTCAGTATGTCAAATATGGACTACTGTATAGTTAATGAGACATCATAAAGAGTTAATTGGTCTATATAAAAAATTCAAAATTGAGAACTCCTTGGCCTGAAATATGATCAGTATGTCTAAAATGGACTACTGTATAGTTGATCAGACATCATTGGGAGTTAATTGTAATGTATAGGAAGTTCAAGATTGAGAACTCCTTGGCCTGAAATATGTTCAGTATGTCAAATATGGACTACTGTATGGTTGATGAGACATCATAAGGAGTCAATTGGTCTGTATAGAAAGTTCAAGATTGAGAACTCCTTGGCCTGAAATATGTTAAGTATGTCAAATATGGACTACTGTATGATTGATGAGACATTAGAAGCAGTTAACTGGTCTGTATAGAAAGTCCAAGATTGAGAACTCCTTGGCCTGAAATATGTTCAGAATGTCAAAAATGTACTACTGTATGGTTGATGAGACATCATAGGGAGATAATTGGACTGTATAGAAATTTCAAGATTGAGAAGTCCTTGGCCTGAAATATGTTCAGTATGTCAAATATGGACTACTGTATGATTGATGAGACATTAGAAGCAGTTAACTGGTCTGTATAGAAAGTCCAAGAATGAGAACTCCTTGGCCTGAAATATGTTCAGAATGTCAAAAATGTACTACTGTATGGTTGATGAGACATCAGGGAGATAATTGGTCTGTATAGAAATTTCAAGATTGAGCAGTTCTTGGCCTGAAATATGTACAGTATGTCAAATATGGACTAATGTATGATTGATGAGACATCAGAAAGAGTTAATTGGTCTGTATAGAAAATTTAAAATTGAGAACTCCTTGGCCTGAAATATGTTCAGTATGTCAAATATAGACTACTGTATGGTTGATTAGACATGATAGGGAGATATTTGGTCTGTATAGAAATTTCAAGATTGAGAAGTCCTTGGCCTGAAATATGTTCAGTATGTCAAATATGGACTACTGTATAGTTAATGAGACATCATAAGGAGTTAATTGGTCTGTATAGAAAGTTCAAGATTGAGAACTCCTTGGCCTGAAATATGTTCAGTATGTGAAATATGGACTACTGTATGGTTAATGAGACATCATAAGGAGTTAATTGGTCTGTATAGAAAGTTCAAGATTGAGAACTCCTTGGCCTGAAATATGTTCAGTATGTCAAATATAGACTACTGTATGGTTGATTAGACATCATAGGGAGATAATTGGTCTGTATAGAAAATTCAAAACTGAGACCTCCTTTGCTTGAAATATGTTCAGTATGTCAAATATGGACTACTGTATAGTTAATGAGACATCATAAAGAGTTAATTGGTCTATATAAAAAATTCAAAATTGAGAACTCCTTGGCCTTAAATATGTATAGTATGTCTAATATGGACTACTGTATAGTTGATCAGACATCATTAGGAGTTAATTGGTATGTATAGGAAGTTCAAGATTGAGAACTCCTTGGCCTGAAATATGTTCAGAATGTCAAACATGGACTACTGTATGATTGATGAGACATCAGAAAGAGTTAATTGGTCTGTATAGAAAGATCAAGATTGAGAACTCCTTGGCCTGAAATATGATCAGTATGTCAAATATGGACTGATGTATGATTGATGAGACATCAGAAAGAGTTATTTGGTCTGTATAGAAAATTTAAAATTGAGAACTCCTTGGCCTGTAATATGTTCAGAATGTCAAATATGGACTACTGTATGGTTAATGAGACATCATAAGGAGTTAATTGGTCTGTATAGAAAGTTCAAGATTGAGAACTCCTTGGCCTGAAATATGTTCAGTATGTCAAATATAGACTACTGTATGGTTGATTAGACATTAGAAGCAGTTAACTGGTCTGTATAGAAAGTCCAAGAATGAGAACTTCTTGGCTTGAAATATGTTCAGAATGTCAAAAATGGACTACTGTATGGTTGATGAGACATCATAGGGAGATAATTGGTCTGTATAGAAATTTCAAGATTGAGCAGTCCTTGGCCTGAAATATGTACAGTATGTCTAATATGGACTAATGTATGATTGATGAGACATCAGAAAGAGTTAATTGGTCTGTAAAGAAAATTTAAAATTGAGAACTCCTTGGCCTGAAATATGTTCAGTATGTCAAATATGGACTACTGTATGATTGATGAGACATCAAAAGGAGTTAATTGGTCTGTATAGAAAATTCAAAACTGAGACCTCCTTTGCTTGAAATATGTTCAGTATGTCAAATATGGACTACTGTATAGTTAATGAGACATCATAAAGAGTTAATTGGTCTATATAAAAAATTCAAAATTGAGAACTCCTTGGCCTGAAATATGATCAGTATGTCTAAAATGGACTACTGTATAGTTGATCAGACATCATTGGGAGTTAATTGGTATGTATAGGAAGTTCAAGATTGAGAACTCCTTGGCCTGAAATATGTTCAGTATGTCAAATATGGACTACTGTATGGTTGATGAGACATCATAAGGAGTCAATTGGTCTGTATAGAAATTTCAAGATTGAGAAGTCCTTGGCCTGAAATATGTTAAGTATGTTAAATATGGACTACTGTATGATTGATGAGACATTAGAAGCAGTTAACTGGTCTGTATAGAAAGTCCAAGATTGAGAACTCCTTGGCCTGAAATATGTTCAGAATGTCAAAAATGTACTACTGTATGGTTGATGAGACATCATAGGGAGATAATTGGTCTGTATAGAAATTTCAAGATTGAGAAGTCCTTGGCCTGAAATATGTTCAGTATGTCAAATATGGACTACTGTATGATTGATGAGACATTAGAAGCAGTTAACTGGTCTGTATAGAAAGTCCAAGAATGAGAACTCCTTGGCCTGAAATATGTTCAGAATGTCAAAAATGTACTACTGTATGGTTGATGAGACATCATAGGGAGATAATTGGTCTGTATAGAAATTTCAAGATTGAGCAGTTCTTGGCCTGAAATATGTACAGTATGTCAAATATGGACTAATGTATGATTGATGAGACATCAGAAAGAGTTAATTGGTCTGTATAGAAAATTTAAAATTGAGAACTCCTTGGCCTGAAATATGTTCAGTATGTCAAATATAGACTACTGTATGGTTGATTAGACATGATAGGGAGATATTTGGTCTGTATAGAAATTTCAAGATTGAGAAGTCCTTGGCCTGAAATATGTTCAGTATGTCAAATATGGACTACTGTATGGTTGATGAGACATCATAGGGAGATAATTGGTCTCTATAGAAATTTCAAGATTGAGAAGTCCTTGGCCTGAAATATGTAGAGTATGTCAAATATGGACTACTGTATGATTGATGAGACATTAGAAGCAGTTAACTGGTCTGTATAGAAAGTCCAAGAATGTGAACTCCTTGGCCTGAAATATGTTCAGAATGTCAAAAATGTACTACTGTATGGTTGATGAGACATCATAGGGAGATAATTGGTCTGTATAGAAATTTCAAGATTGAGCAGTCCTTGGCCTGAAATATGTACAGTATGTCAAATATGGACTAATGTATGATTGATGAGATATCAGAAAGAGTTAATTGGTCTGTATAGAAAATTTAAAATTGAGAACTCCTTGGCCTGAAATATGTTCAGTATGTCAAATATGGACTACTGTATGATTGATGAGACATCAAAAGGAGTTAATTGGTCTGTGTAGAAAATTCAAAACTGAGACCTCCTTTGCTTGAAATATGTTCAGTATGTCAAATATGGACTACTGTATAGTTAAAGAGACATCATAAAGAGTTAATTGGTCTATATAAAAAATTCAAAATTGAGAACTCCTTGGCCCGAAATATGATCAGTATGTCTAAAATGGACTACTGTATAGTTGATCAGACATCATTAGGAGTTAATTGGTATGTATAGGAAGTTCAAGATTGAGAACTCCTTGGCCTGAAATATGTTCAGTATGTCAAATATGGACTACTGTATGATTGATGAGACATCAGAAGGAGTTAATTGGTCTGTATAGAAAGTCCAAGAATGAGAACTCCTTGGCCTGAAATATGTTCAGAATGTCAAACATGGACTACTGTATGATTGATGAGACATCAGAAAGAGTTAATTGGTCTGTATAGAAAGATCAAGATTGAGAACTCCTTGGCCTGAAATATGATCAGTATGTCAAATATGGACTGATGTATGATTGATGAGACATCAGAAAGAGTTAATTGGTCTGTATAGAAAGTTCAAGATTGAGAACTCCTTGGCCTGAAATATGTTCAGTATGTCAAATATAGACTACTGTATGGTTGATTAGACATTAGAAGCAGTTAACTGGTCTGTATAGAAAGTCCAAGAATGAGAACTTCTTGGCTTGAAATATGTTCAGAATGTCAAAAATGGACTACTGTATGGTTGATGAGACATCATAGGGAGATAATTGGTCTGTATAGAAATTTCAAGATTGAGCAGTCCTTGGCCTGAAATATGTACAGTATGTCTAATATGGACTAATGTATGATTGATGAGACATCAGAAAGAGTTAATTGGTCTGTAAAGAAAATTTAAAATTGAGAACTCCTTGGCCTGAAATATGTTCAGTATGTCAAATATGGACTACTGTATGATTGATGAGACATCAAAAGGAGTTAATTGGTCTGTATAGAAAATTCAAAACTGAGACCTCCTTTGCTTGAAATATGTTCAGTATGTCAAATATGGACTACTGTATAGTTAATGAGACATCATAAAGAGTTAATTGGTCTATATAAAAAATTCAAAATTGAGAACTCCTTGGCCTGAAATATGATCAGTATGTCTAAAATGGACTACTGTATAGTTGATCAGACATCATTGGGAGTTAATTGGTATGTATAGGAAGTTCAAGATTGAGAACTCCTTGGCCTGAAATATGTTCAGTATGTCAAATATGGACTACTGTATGGTTGATGAGACATCATAAGGAGTCAATTGGTCTGTATAGAAATTTCAAGATTGAGAAGTCCTTGGCCTGAAATATGTTAAGTATGTTAAATATGGACTACTGTATGATTGATGAGACATTAGAAGCAGTTAACTGGTCTGTATAGAAAGTCCAAGATTGAGAACTCCTTGGCCTGAAATATGTTCAGAATGTCAAAAATGTACTACTGTATGGTTGATGAGACATCATAGGGAGATAATTGGTCTGTATAGAAATTTCAAGATTGAGAAGTCCTTGGCCTGAAATATGTTCAGTATGTCAAATATGGACTACTGTATGATTGATGAGACATTAGAAGCAGTTAACTGGTCTGTATAGAAAGTCCAAGAATGAGAACTCCTTGGCCTGAAATATGTTCAGAATGTCAAAAATGTACTACTGTATGGTTGATGAGACATCATAGGGAGATAATTGGTCTGTATAGAAATTTCAAGATTGAGCAGTTCTTGGCCTGAAATATGTACAGTATGTCAAATATGGACTAATGTATGATTGATGAGACATCAGAAAGAGTTAATTGGTCTGTATAGAAAATTTAAAATTGAGAACTCCTTGGCCTGAAATATGTTCAGTATGTCAAATATAGACTACTGTATGGTTGATTAGACATGATAGGGAGATATTTGGTCTGTATAGAAATTTCAAGATTGAGAAGTCCTTGGCCTGAAATATGTTCAGTATGTCAAATATGGACTACTGTATGGTTGATGAGACATCATAGGGAGATAATTGGTCTCTATAGAAATTTCAAGATTGAGAAGTCCTTGGCCTGAAATATGTAGAGTATGTCAAATATGGACTACTGTATGATTGATGAGACATTAGAAGCAGTTAACTGGTCTGTATAGAAAGTCCAAGAATGTGAACTCCTTGGCCTGAAATATGTTCAGAATGTCAAAAATGTACTACTGTATGGTTGATGAGACATCATAGGGAGATAATTGGTCTGTATAGAAATTTCAAGATTGAGCAGTCCTTGGCCTGAAATATGTACAGTATGTCAAATATGGACTAATGTATGATTGATGAGATATCAGAAAGAGTTAATTGGTCTGTATAGAAAATTTAAAATTGAGAACTCCTTGGCCTGAAATATGTTCAGTATGTCAAATATGGACTACTGTATGATTGATGAGACATCAAAAGGAGTTAATTGGTCTGTGTAGAAAATTCAAAACTGAGACCTCCTTTGCTTGAAATATGTTCAGTATGTCAAATATGGACTACTGTATAGTTAAAGAGACATCATAAAGAGTTAATTGGTCTATATAAAAAATTCAAAATTGAGAACTCCTTGGCCCGAAATATGATCAGTATGTCTAAAATGGACTACTGTATAGTTGATCAGACATCATTAGGAGTTAATTGGTATGTATAGGAAGTTCAAGATTGAGAACTCCTTGGCCTGAAATATGTTCAGTATGTCAAATATGGACTACTGTATGATTGATGAGACATCAGAAGGAGTTAATTGGTCTGTATAGAAAGTCCAAGAATGAGAACTCCTTGGCCTGAAATATGTTCAGAATGTCAAACATGGACTACTGTATGATTGATGAGACATCAGAAAGAGTTAATTGGTCTGTATAGAAAGATCAAGATTGAGAACTCCTTGGCCTGAAATATGATCAGTATGTCAAATATGGACTGATGTATGATTGATGAGACATCAGAAAGAGTTATTTGGTCTGTATAGAAAATTTAAAATTGAGAACTCCTTGGCCTGTAATATGTTCAGAATGTCAAATATGGACTACTGTATGGTTAATGAGACATCATAAGGAGTTAATTGGTCTGTATAGAAAGTTCAAGATTGAGAACTCCTTGGCCTGAAATATGTTCAGTATGTCAAATATAGACTACTGTATGGTTGATTAGACATTAGAAGCAGTTAACTGGTCTGTATAAAAAATTCAAAATTGAGAACTCCTTGGCCTGAAATATGTTCAGTATGTCTAAAATGGACTACTGTATAGTTGATCAGACATCATTGGGAGTTAATTGGTATGTATAGGAAGTTCAAGATTGAGAACTCCTTGGCCTGAAATATGTTCAGTATGTCAAATATGGACTACTGTATGGTTGATGAGACATCATAAGGAGTCAATTGGTCTGTATAGAAAGTTCAAGATTGAGAACTCCTTGGCCTGAAATATGTTAAGTATGTCAAATATGGACTACTGTATGATTGATGAGACATTAGAAGCAGTTAACTGGTCTGTATAGAAAGTCCAAGATTGAGAACTCCTTGGCCTGAAATATGTTCAGAATGTCAAAAATGTACTACTGTATGGTTGATGAGACATCATAGGCAGATAATTGGTCTGTATAGAAATTTCAAGATTGAGAAGTCCTTGGCCTGAAATATGTTCAGTATGTCAAATATGGACTACTGTATGATTGATGAGACATTAGAAGCAGTTAACTGGTCTGTATAGAAAGTCCAAGAATGAGAACTCCTTGGCCTGAAATATGTTCAGAATGTCAAAAATGTACTACTGTATGGTTGATGAGACATCATAGGGAGATAATTGGTCTGTTTAGAAATTTCAAGATTGAGCAGTTCTTGGCCTGAAATATGTACAGTATGTCAAATATGGACTAATGTATGATTGATGAGACATCAGAAAGAGTTAATTGGTCTGTATAGAAAATTTAAAATTGAGAACTCCTTGGCCTGAAATATGTTCAGTATGTCAAATATAGACTACTGTATGGTTGATTAGACATGATAGGGAGATATTTGGTCTGTATAGAAATTTCAAGATTGAGAAGTCCTTGGCCTTAAATATGTATAGTATGTCTAATATGGACTACTGTATAGTTGATCAGACATCATTAGGAGTTAATTGGTATGTATAGGAAGTTCAAGATTGAGAACTCCTTGGCCTGAAATATGTTCAGTATGTCAAATATGGACTACTGTATGGTTAATGAGACATCATAAGGAGTTAATTGGTCTGTATAGAAAGTTCAAGATTGAGAACTCCTTGGCCTGAAATATGTTCAGTATGTCAAATATAGACTACTGTATGGTTGATTAGACATCATAGGGAGATAATTGGTATGTATAGGAAGTTCAAGATTGAGAACTCCTTGGCCTGAAATATGTTCAGAATGTCAAATATGTACTACTGTATGGTTGATGAGACATCATAGGGAGATAATTGGTCTCTATAGAAATTTCAAGATTGAGAAGTCCTTGGCCTGAAATATGTAGAGTATGTCAAATATGGACTACTGTATGATTGATGAGACATTAGAAGCAGTTAACTGGTCTGTATAGAAAGTCCAAGAATGAGAACTCCTTGGCCTGAAATATGTTCAGAATGTCAAAAATGTACTACTGTATGGTTGATGAGACATCATAGGGAGATAATTGGTCTGTATAGAAATTTCAAGATTGAGCAGTCCTTGGCCTGAAATATGTACAGTATGTCAAATATGGACTAATGTATGATTGATGAGATATCAGAAAGAGTTAATTGGTCTGTATAGAAAATTTAAAATTGAGAACTCCTTGGCCTGAAATATGTTCAGTATGTCAAATATAGACTACTGTATGGTTGATTAGACATGATAGGGAGATATTTGGTCTGTATAGAAATTTCAAGATTGAGAAGTCCTTGGCCTGAAATATGTTCAGTATGTCAAATATGGACTACTGTATGGTTGATGAGACATCATAGGGAGATAATTGGTCTCTATAGAAATTTCAAGATTGAGAAGTCCTTGGCCTGAAATATGTAGAGTATGTCAAATATGGACTACTGTATGATTGATGAGACATTAGAAGCAGTTAACTGGTCTGTATAGAAAGTCCAAGAATGTGAACTCCTTGGCCTGAAATATGTTCAGAATGTCAAAAATGTACTACTGTATGGTTGATGAGACATCATAGGGAGATAATTGGTCTGTATAGAAATTTCAAGATTGAGCAGTCCTTGGCCTGAAATATGTACAGTATGTCAAATATGGACTAATGTATGATTGATGAGATATCAGAAAGAGTTAATTGGTCTGTATAGAAAATTTAAAATTGAGAACTCCTTGGCCTGAAATATGTTCAGTATGTCAAATATGGACTACTGTATGATTGATGAGACATCAAAAGGAGTTAATTGGTCTGTGTAGAAAATTCAAAACTGAGACCTCCTTTGCTTGAAATATGTTCAGTATGTCAAATATGGACTACTGTATAGTTAAAGAGACATCATAAAGAGTTAATTGGTCTATATAAAAAATTCAAAATTGAGAACTCCTTGGCCTGAAATATGATCAGTATGTCTAAAATGGACTACTGTATAGTTGATCAGACATCATTAGGAGTTAATTGGTATGTATAGGAAGTTCAAGATTGAGAACTCCTTGGCTTGAAATATGTTCAGTATGTCAAATATGGACTACTGTATGATTGATGAGACATCAGAAGGAGTTAATTGGTCTGTATAGAAAGTCCAAGAATGAGAACTCCTTGGCCTGAAATATGTTCAGAATGTCAAACATGGACTACTGTATGATTGATGAGACATCAGAAAGAGTTAATTGGTCTGCATAGAAAGATCAAGATTGAGAACTCCTTGGCCTGAAATATGATCAGTATGTCAAATATGGACTGATGTATGATTGATGAGACATCAGAAAGAGTTATTTGGTCTGTATAGAAAGTCCAAGATTGAGAACTCCTTGGCCTGAAATATGTTCAGAATGTCAAAAATGTACTACTGTATGGTTGATGAGACATCATAGGCAGATAATTGGTCTGTATAGAAATTTCAAGATTGAGAAGTCCTTGGCCTGAAATATGTTCAGTATGTCAAATATGGACTACTGTATGATTGATAAGACATCATAGGGAGATAATTGGTCTGTTTAGAAATTTCAAGATTGAGCAGTTCTTGGCCTGAAATATGTACAGTATGTCAAATATGGACTAATGTATGATTGATGAGACATCAGAAAGAGTTAATTGATCTGTATAGAAAATTTAAAATTGAGAACTCCTTGGCCTGAAATATGTTCAGTATGTCAAATATAGACTACTGTATGGTTGATTAGACATGATAGGGAGATATTTGGTCTGTATAGAAATTTCAAGATTGAGAAGTCCTTGGCCTTAAATATGTATAGTATGTCTAATATGGACTACTGTATAGTTGATCAGACATCATTAGGAGTTAATTGGTATGTATAGGAAGTTCAAGATTGAGAACTCCTTGGCCTGAAATATGTTCAGTATGTCAAATATGGACTACTGTATGGTTAATGAGACATCATAAGGAGTTAATTGGTCTGTATAGAAAGTTCAAGATTGAGAACTCCTTGGCCTGAAATATGTTCAGTATGTCAAATATAGACTACTGTATGGTTGATTAGACATCATAGGGAGATAATTGGTATGTATAGGAAGTTCAAGATTGAGAACTCCTTGGCCTGAAATATGTTCAGAATGTCAAAAATGTACTACTGTATGGTTGATGAGACATCATAGGGAGATAATTGGTCTCTATAGAAATTTCAAGATTGAGAAGTCCTTGGCCTGAAATATGTAGAGTATGTCAAATATGGACTACTGTATGATTGATGAGACATTAGAAGCAGTTAACTGGTCTGTATAGAAAGTCCAAGAATGAGAACTCCTTGGCCTGAAATATGTTCAGAATGTCAAAAATGTACTACTGTATGGTTGATGAGACATCATAGGGAGATAATTGGTCTGTATAGAAATTTCAAGATTGAGCAGTCCTTGGCCTGAAATATGTACAGTATGTCAAATATGGACTAATGTATGATTGATGAGATATCAGAAAGAGTTAATTGGTCTGTATAGAAAATTTAAAATTGAGAACTCCTTGGCCTGAAATATGTTCAGTATGTCAAATATGGACTACTGTATGATTGATGAGACATCAAAAGGAGTTAATTGGTCTGTGTAGAAAATTCAAAACTGAGACCTCCTTTGCTTGAAATATGTTCAGTATGTCAAATATGGACTACTGTATAGTTAAAGAGACATCATAAAGAGTTAATTGGTCTATATAAAAAATTCAAAATTGAGAACTCCTTGGCCTGAAATATGATCAGTATGTCTAAGATGGACTACTGTATAGTTGATCAGACATCATTAGGAGTTAATTGGTATGTATAGGAAGTTCAAGATTGAGAACTCCTTGGCCTGAAATATGTTCAGTATGTCAAATATGGACTACTGTATGATTGATGAGACATCAGAAGGAGTTAATTGGTCTGTATAGAAAGTCCAAGAATGAGAACTCCTTGGCCTGAAATATGTTCAGAATGTCAAACATGGACGACTGTCTGATTGATGAGACATCAGAAAGAGTTAATTGGTCTGTACAGAAAGATCAAGATTGAGAACTCCTTGGCCTGAAATATGATCAGTATGTCAAATATGGACTGATGTATGATTGATGAGACATCAGAAAGAGTTATTTGGTCTGTATAGAAAATTTAAAATTGAGAACTCCTTGGCCTGTAATATGTTCAGAATGTCAAATATGGACTACTGTATGGTTAATGAGACATCATAAGGAGTTAATTGGTCTGTATAGAAAGTTCAAGATTGAGAACTCCTTGGCCTGAAATATGTTCAGTATGTCAAATATAGACTACTGTATGGTTGATTAGACATTAGAAGCAGTTAACTGGTCTGTATAGAAAGTCCAAGAATGAGAACTTCTTGGCTTGAAATATGTTCAGAATATCAAAAATGGACTACTGTATGGTTGATGAGACATCATAGGGAGATAATTGGTCTGTATAGAAATTTCAAGATTGAGCAGTCCTTGGCCTGAAATATGTACAGTATGTCAAATATGGACTAATGTATGATTGATGAGATATCAGAAAGAGTTAATTGGTCTGTATAGAAAATTTAAAATTGAGAACTCCTTGGCCTGAAATATGTTCAGTATGTCAAATATGGACTACTGTATGATTGATGAGACATCAAAAGGAGTTAATTGGTCTGTGTAGAAAATTCAAAACTGAGACCTCCTTTGCTTGAAATATGTTCAGTATGTCAAATATGGACTACTGTATAGTTAAAGAGACATCATAAAGAGTTAATTGGTCTATATAAAAAATTCAAAATTGAGAACTCCTTGGCCTGAAATATGATCAGTATGTCTAAGATGGACTACTGTATAGTTGATCAGACATCATTAGGAGTTAATTGGTATGTATAGGAAGTTCAAGATTGAGAACTCCTTGGCCTGAAATATGTTCAGTATGTCAAATATGGACTACTGTATGATTGATGAGACATCAGAAGGAGTTAATTGGTCTGTATAGAAAGTCCAAGAATGAGAACTCCTTGGCCTGAAATATGTTCAGAATGTCAAACATGGACTACTGTATGATTGATGAGACATCAGAAAGAGTTAATTGGTCTGTATAGAAAATTCAAAACTGAGACCTCCTTTGCTTGAAATATGTTCAGTATGTCAAATATGGACTACTGTATAGTTAAAGAGACATCATAAAGAGTTAATTGGTCTATATAAAAAATTCAAAATTGAGAACTCCTTGGCCTGAAATATGTTCAGAATGTCAAAAATGGACTACTGTATGGTTGATGAGACATCATAGGGAGATAATTGGTCTGTATAGAAATTTCAAGATTGAGCAGTCCTTGGCCTGAAATATGTACAGTATGTCAAATATGAACTACTGTATGATTGATGAGACATTAGAAGCAGTTAACTGGTCTGTATAGAAAGTCCAAGAATGAGAACTCCTTGGCCTGAAATATGTTCAGAATGTCAAAAATGTACTACTGTATGGTTGATGAGACATCATAGGGAGATAATTGGTCTGTATAGAAATTTCAAGATTGAGCAGTCCTTGGCCTGAAATATGTACAGTATGTCAAATATGGACTAATGTATGATTGATGAGATATCAGAAAGAGTTAATTGGTCTGTATAGAAAATTTAAAATTGAGAACTCCTTGGCCTGAAATATGTTCAGTATGTCAAATATGGACTACTGTATAGTTAAAGAGACATCATAAAGAGTTAATTGGTCTATATAAAAAATTCAAAATTGAGAACTCCTTGGCCTGAAATATGATCAGTATGTCTAAAATGGATTACTGTATAGTTGATCAGACATCATTAGGAGTTAATTGGTATGTATAGGAAGTTCAAGATTGAGAACTCCTTGGCCTGAAATATGTTCAGTATGTCAAATATGGACTACTGTATGATTGATGAGACATCAGAAGGAGTTAATTGGTCTGTATAGAAAGTCCAAGAATGAGAACTCCTTGGCCTGAAATATGTTCAGAATGTCAAACATGGACGACTGTATGATTGATGAGACATCAGAAAGAGTTAATTGGTCTGTACAGAAAGATCAAGATTGAGAACTCCTTGGCCTGAAATATGATCAGTATGTCAAATATGGACTGATGTATGATTGATGAGACATCAGAAAGAGTTATTTGGTCTGTATAGAAAATTTAAAATTGAGAACTCCTTGGCCTGTAATATGTTCAGAATGTCAAATATGGACTACTGTATGGTTAATGAGACATCATAAGGAGTTAATTGGTCTGTATAGAAAGTTCAAGATTGAGAACTCCTTGGCCTGAAATATGTTCAGTATGTCAAATATAGACTACTGTATGGTTGATTAGACATTAGAAGCAGTTAACTGGTCTGTATAGAAAGTCCAAGAATGAGAACTCCTTGGCTTAAAATATGTTCAGAATGTCAAAAATGGACTACTGTATGGTTGATGAGACATCATAGGGAGATAATTGGTCTGTATAGAAATTTCAAGATAGAGCAGTCCTTGGCCTGAAATATGTACTGTATGTCTAATATGGACTAATGTATGATTGATGAGACATCAGAAAGAGTTAATTGGTCTTTAAAGAAAATTTAAAATTGAGAACTCCTTGGCCTGAAATATGTTCAGTATGTCAAATATGGACTACTGTATGATTGATGAGACATCAAAAGGAGTTAATTGGTCTGTATAGAAAATTCAAAACTGAGACCTCCTTTGCTTGAAATATGTTCAGTATGTCAAATATGGACTACTGTATAGTTAATGAGACATCATAAAGAGTTAATTGGTCTATATAAAAAATTCAAAGTTGAGAACTCCTTGGCCTGAAATATGATCAGTATGTCTAAAATGGACTACTGTATAGTTGATCAGACATCATTGGGAGTTAATTGGTATGTATAGGAAGTTCAAGATTGAGAACTCCTTGGCCTGAAATATGTTCAGTATGTCAAATATGGACTACTGTATGGTTGATGAGACATCATAAGGAGTCAATTGGTCTGTATAGAAAGTTCAAGATTGAGAACTCCTTGGCCTGAAATATGTTCAGTATGTCAAATATGGACTACTGTATGATTGATGAGACATTAGAAGCAGTTAACTGGTCTGTATAGAAAGTCCAAAATTGAGAACTTCTTGGCCTGAAATATGTTCAGAATGTCAAAAATGTACTACTGTATGGTTGATGAGACATCATAGGGAGATAATTGGTCTGTATAGAAATTTCAAGATTGAGAAGTCCTTGGCCTGAAATATGTTCAGTATGTCAAATATGGACTACTGTATGATTGATGAGACATTAGAAGCAGTTAACTGGTCTGTATAGAAAGTCCAAGAATGAGAACTCCTTGGCCTGAAATATGTTCAGAATGTCAAAAATGTACTACTGTATGGTTGATGAGACATCATAGGGAGATAATTGGTCTGTATAGAAATTTCAAGATTGAGCAGTTCTTGGCCTGAAATATGTACAGTATGTCAAATATGGACTAATGTATGATTGATGAGACATCAGAAAGAGTTAATTGGTCTGTATAGAAAATTTAAAATTGAGAGCTCCTTGGCCTGAAATATGTTCAGTATGTCAAATATAGACTACCGTATGGTTGATTAGACATGATAGGGAGATATTTGGTCTGTATAGAAATTTCAAGATTGAGAAGTCCTTGGCCTGAAATATGTTCAGTATGTCAAATATGGACTACTGTATAGTTAATGAGACATCATAAGGAGTTAATTGGTCTATATAAAAAATTAAAAATTGAGAACTCCTTGGCCAGAAATATGATCAGTATGTCTAAAATGGACTACTGTATAGTTAATGAGACATCATAGGGAGATAATTGGTCTGTATAGAAAATTCAAAACTGAGACCTCCTTTGCTTGAAATATGTTCAGTATGTCAAATATGGACTACTGTATAGTTAATGAGACATCATAAAGAGTTAATTGGAGTATATAAAAAAATCAAAATTGAGAACTCCTTGGCCTTAAATATGTATAGTATGTCTAATATGGACTACTGTATAGTTGATCAGACATCATTAGGAGTTAATTGGTATGTATAGGAAGTTCAAGATTGAGAACTCCTTGGCCTGAAATATGTTCAGTATGTCAAATATGGACTACTGTATGGTTAATGAGACATCATAAGGAGTTAATTGGTCTGTATAGAAAGTTCAAGATTGAGAACTCCTTGGCCTGAAATATGTTCAGTATGTCAAATATAGACTACTGTATGATTGATGAGACATTAGAAGCAGTTAACTGGTCTGTATAGAAAGTCCAAGAATGAGAACTCCTTCGCCTGAAATATGTTCAGAATGTCAAAAATGGACTACTGTATGGTTGATGAGACATCATAGGGAGATAATTGGTCTGTATAGAAATTTCAAGATTGAGCAGTCCTTGGCCTGAAATATGTACAGTATGTCTAATATGGACTAATGTATGATTGATGAGACATCAGAAAGAGTTAATTGGTCTGTATAGAAAATTTAAAATTGAGAACTCCTTGGCCTGAAATATGTTCAGTATGTCAAATATGGACTACTGTATGATTGATGAGACACCAAAAGGAGTTAATTGGTCTGTATAGAAAATTCAAAACTGAGACCTCCTTTGCTTGAAATATGTTCAGTATGTCAAATATGGACTACTGTATAGTTAATGAGACATCATAAAGAGTTAATTGGTCTATATAAAAAATTCAAAATTGAGAACTCCTTGGCCTGAAATATGATCAGTATGTCTAAAATGGACTACTGTATAGTTGATCAGACATCATTGGGAGTTAATTGGTATGTATAGGAAGTTCAAGATTGAGAACTCCTTGGCCTGAAATATGTTCAGAATGTCAAAAATGTACTACTGTATGGTTGATGAGACATCATAGGGAGATAATTGGTCTCTATAGAAATTTCAAGATTGAGAAGTCCTTGGCCTGAAATATGTTCAGTATGTCAAATATGGACTACTGTATGATTGATGAGACATTAGAAGTAGTTAACTGGTCTGTATAGAAAGTCCAAGAATGAGAACTCCTTGGCCTGAAATATGTTCAGAATGTCAAAAATGTACTACTGTATGGTTGATGAGACATCATAGGGAGATAATTGGTCTGTATAGAAATTTCAAGATTGAGCAGTCCTTGGCCTGAAATATGTACAGTATGTCAAATATGGACTAATGTATGATTGATGAGATATCAGAAAGAGTTAATTGGTCTGTATAGAAAATTTAAAATTGAGAACTCCTTGGCCTGAAATATGTTCAGTATGTCAAATATGGACTACTGTATAGTTAAAGAGACATCATAAAGAGTTAATTGGTCTATATAAAAAATTCAAAATTGAGAACTCCTTGGCCTGAAATATGATCAGTATGTCTAAAATGGATTACTGTATAGTTGATCAGACATCATTAGGAGTTAATTGGTATGTATAGGAAGTTCAAGATTGAGAACTCCTTGGCCTGAAATATGTTCAGTATGTCAAATATGGACTACTGTATGATTGATGAGACATCAGAAGGAGTTAATTGGTCTGTATAGAAAGTCCAAGAATGAGAACTCCTTGGCCTGAAATATGTTCAGAATGTCAAACATGGACGACTGTATGATTGATGAGACATCAGAAAGAGTTAATTGGTCTGTACAGAAAGATCAAGATTGAGAACTCCTTGGCCTGAAATATGATCAGTATGTCAAATATGGACTGATGTATGATTGATGAGACATCAGAAAGAGTTATTTGGTCTGTATAGAAAATTTAAAATTGAGAACTCCTTGGCCTGTAATATGTTCAGAATGTCAAATATGGACTACTGTATGGTTAATGAGACATCATAAGGAGTTAATTGGTCTGTATAGAAAGTTCAAGATTGAGAACTCCTTGGCCTGAAATATGTTCAGTATGTCAAATATAGACTACTGTATGGTTGATTAGACATTAGAAGCAGTTAACTGGTCTGTATAGAAAGTCCAAGAATGAGAACTCCTTGGCTTAAAATATGTTCAGAATGTCAAAAATGGACTACTGTATGGTTGATGAGACATCATAGGGAGATAATTGGTCTGTATAGAAATTTCAAGATAGAGCAGTCCTTGGCCTGAAATATGTACTGTATGTCTAATATGGACTAATGTATGATTGATGAGACATCAGAAAGAGTTAATTGGTCTTTAAAGAAAATTTAAAATTGAGAACTCCTTGGCCTGAAATATGTTCAGTATGTCAAATATGGACTACTGTATGATTGATGAGACATCAAAAGGAGTTAATTGGTCTGTATAGAAAATTCAAAACTGAGACCTCCTTTGCTTGAAATATGTTCAGTATGTCAAATATGGACTACTGTATAGTTAATGAGACATCATAAAGAGTTAATTGGTCTATATAAAAAATTCAAAGTTGAGAACTCCTTGGCCTGAAATATGATCAGTATGTCTAAAATGGACTACTGTATAGTTGATCAGACATCATTGGGAGTTAATTGGTATGTATAGGAAGTTCAAGATTGAGAACTCCTTGGCCTGAAATATGTTCAGTATGTCAAATATGGACTACTGTATGGTTGATGAGACATCATAAGGAGTCAATTGGTCTGTATAGAAAGTTCAAGATTGAGAACTCCTTGGCCTGAAATATGTTCAGTATGTCAAATATGGACTACTGTATGATTGATGAGACATTAGAAGCAGTTAACTGGTCTGTATAGAAAGTCCAAAATTGAGAACTTCTTGGCCTGAAATATGTTCAGAATGTCAAAAATGTACTACTGTATGGTTGATGAGACATCATAGGGAGATAATTGGTCTGTATAGAAATTTCAAGATTGAGAAGTCCTTGGCCTGAAATATGTTCAGTATGTCAAATATGGACTACTGTATGATTGATAAGACATTAGAAGCAGTTAACTGGTCTGTATAGAAAGTCCAAGAATGAGAACTCCTTGGCCTGAAATATGTTCAGAATGTCAAAAATGTACTACTGTATGGTTGATGAGACATCATAGGGAGATAATTGGTCTGTTTAGAAATTTCAAGATTGAGCAGTTCTTGGCCTGAAATATGTACAGTATGTCAAATATGGACTAATGTATGATTGATGAGACATCAGAAAGAGTTAATTGATCTGTATAGAAAATTTAAAATTGAGAACTCCTTGGCCTGAAATATGTTCAGTATGTCAAATATAGACTACTGTATGGTTGATTAGACATGATAGGGAGATATTTGGTCTGTATAGAAATTTCAAGATTGAGAAGTCCTTGGCCTTAAATATGTATAGTATGTCTAATATGGACTACTGTATAGTTGATCAGACATCATTAGGAGTTAATTGGTATGTATAGGAAGTTCAAGATTGAGAACTCCTTGGCCTGAAATATGTTCAGTATGTCAAATATGGACTACTGTATGGTTAATGAGACATCATAAGGAGTTAATTGGTCTGTATAGAAAGTTCAAGATTGAGAACTCCTTGGCCTGAAATATGTTCAGTATGTCAAATATAGACTACTGTATGGTTGATTAGACATCATAGGGAGATAATTGGTATGTATAGGAAGTTCAAGATTGAGAACTCCTTGGCCTGAAATATGTTCAGAATGTCAAAAATGTACTACTGTATGGTTGATGAGACATCATAGGGAGATAATTGGTCTCTATAGAAATTTCAAGATTGAGAAGTCCTTGGCCTGAAATATGTAGAGTATGTCAAATATGGACTACTGTATGATTGATGAGACATTAGAAGCAGTTAACTGGTCTGTATAGAAAGTCCAAGAATGAGAACTCCTTGGCCTGAAATATGTTCAGAATGTCAAAAATGTACTACTGTATGGTTGATGAGACATCATAGGGAGATAATTGGTCTGTATAGAAATTTCAAGATTGAGCAGTCCTTGGCCTGAAATATGTACAGTATGTCAAATATGGACTAATGTATGATTGATGAGATATCAGAAAGAGTTAATTGGTCTGTATAGAAAATTTAAAATTGAGAACTCCTTGGCCTGAAATATGTTCAGTATGTCAAATATGGACTACTGTATGATTGATGAGACATCAAAAGGAGTTAATTGGTCTGTGTAGAAAATTCAAAACTGAGACCTCCTTTGCTTGAAATATGTTCAGTATGTCAAATATGGACTACTGTATAGTTAAAGAGACATCATAAAGAGTTAATTGGTCTATATAAAAAATTCAAAATTGAGAACTCCTTGGCCTGAAATATGATCAGTATGTCTAAGATGGACTACTGTATAGTTGATCAGACATCATTAGGAGTTAATTGGTATGTATAGGAAGTTCAAGATTGAGAACTCCTTGGCCTGAAATATGTTCAGTATGTCAAATATGGACTACTGTATGATTGATGAGACATCAGAAGGAGTTAATTGGTCTGTATAGAAAGTCCAAGAATGAGAACTCCTTGGCCTGAAATATGTTCAGAATGTCAAACATGGACGACTGTCTGATTGATGAGACATCAGAAAGAGTTAATTGGTCTGTACAGAAAGATCAAGATTGAGAACTCCTTGGCCTGAAATATGATCAGTATGTCAAATATGGACTGATGTATGATTGATGAGACATCAGAAAGAGTTATTTGGTCTGTATAGAAAATTTTAAATTGAGAACTCCTTGGCCTGTAATATGTTCAGAATGTCAAATATGGACTACTGTATGGTTAATGAGACATCATAAGGAGTTAATTGGTCTGTATAGAAAGTTCAAGATTGAGAACTCCTTGGCCTGAAATATGTTCAGTATGTCAAATATAGACTACTGTATGGTTGATTAGACATTAGAAGCAGTTAACTGGTCTGTATAGAAAGTCCAAGAATGAGAACTTCTTGGCTTGAAATATGTTCAGAATATCAAAAATGGACTACTGTATGGTTGATGAGACATCATAGGGAGATAATTGGTCTGTATAGAAATTTCAAGATTTAGCAGTCCTTGGCCTGAAATATGTACAGTATGTCAAATATGGACTAATGTATGATTGATGAGATATCAGAAAGAGTTAATTGGTCTGTATAGAAAATTTAAAATTGAGAACTCCTTGGCCTGAAATATGTTCAGTATGTCAAATATGGACTACTGTATGATTGATGAGACATCAAAAGGAGTTAATTGGTCTGTGTAGAAAATTCAAAACTGAGACCTCCTTTGCTTGAAATATGTTCAGTATGTCAAATATGGACTACTGTATAGTTAAAGAGACATCATAAAGAGTTAATTGGTCTATATAAAAAATTCAAAATTGAGAACTCCTTGGCCTGAAATATGATCAGTATGTCTAAGATGGACTACTGTATAGTTGATCAGACATCATTAGGAGTTAATTGGTATGTATAGGAAGTTCAAGATTGAGAACTCCTTGGCCTGAAATATGTTCAGTATGTCAAATATGGACTACTGTATGATTGATGAGACATCAGAAGGAGTTAATTGGTCTGTATAGAAAGTCCAAGAATGAGAACTCCTTGGCCTGAAATATGTTCAGAATGTCAAACATGGACTACTGTATGATTGATGAGACATCAGAAAGAGTTAATTGGTCTGTATAGAAAATTCAAAACTGAGACCTCCTTTGCTTGAAATATGTTCAGTATGTCAAATATGGACTACTGTATAGTTAAAGAGACATCATAAAGAGTTAATTGGTCTATATAAAAAATTCAAAATTGAGAACTCCTTGGCCTGAAATATGTTCAGAATGTCAAAAATGGACTACTGTATGGTTGATGAGACATCATAGGGAGATAATTGGTCTGTATAGAAATTTCAAGATTGAGCAGTCCTTGGCCTGAAATATGTACAGTATGTCAAATATGAACTACTGTATGATTGATGAGACATTAGAAGCAGTTAACTGGTCTGTATAGAAAGTCCAAGAATGAGAACTCCTTGGCCTGAAATATGTTCAGAATGTCAAAAATGTACTACTGTATGGTTGATGAGACATCATAGGGAGATAATTGGTCTGTATAGAAATTTCAAGATTGAGCAGTCCTTGGCCTGAAATATGTACAGTATGTCAAATATGGACTAATGTATGATTGATGAGATATCAGAAAGAGTTAATTGGTCTGTATAGAAAATTTAAAATTGAGAACTCCTTGGCCTGAAATATGTTCAGTATGTCAAATATGGACTACTGTATAGTTAAAGAGACATCATAAAGAGTTAATTGGTCTATATAAAAAATTCAAAATTGAGAACTCCTTGGCCTGAAATATGATCAGTATGTCTAAAATGGATTACTGTATAGTTGATCAGATATCATTAGGAGTTAATTGGTATGTATAGGAAGTTCAAGATTGAGAACTCCTTGGCCTGAAATATGTTCAGTATGTCAAATATGGACTACTGTATGATTGATGAGACATCAGAAGGAGTTAATTGGTCTGTATAGAAAGTCCAAGAATGAGAACTCCTTGGCCTGAAATATGTTCAGAATGTCAAACATGGACGACTGTATGATTGATGAGACATCAGAAAGAGTTAATTGGTCTGTACAGAAAGATCAAGATTGAGAACTCCTTGGCCTGAAATATGATCAGTATGTCAAATATGGACTGATGTATGATTGATGAGACATCAGAAAGAGTTATTTGGTCTGTATAGAAAATTTAAAATTGAGAACTCCTTGGCCTGTAATATGTTCAGAATGTCAAATATGGACTACTGTATGGTTAATGAGACATCATAAGGAGTTAATTGGTCTGTATAGAAAGTTCAAGATTGAGAACTCCTTGGCCTGAAATATGTTCAGTATGTCAAATATAGACTACTGTATGGTTGATTAGACATTAGAAGCAGTTAACTGGTCTGTATAGAAAGTCCAAGAATGAGAACTCCTTGGCTTAAAATATGTTCAGAATGTCAAAAATGGACTACTGTATGGTTGATGAGACATCATAGGGAGATAATTGGTCTGTATAGAAATTTCAAGATAGAGCAGTCCTTGGCCTGAAATATGTACTGTATGTCTAATATGGACTAATGTATGATTGATGAGACATCAGAAAGAGTTAATTGGTCTTTAAAGAAAATTTAAAATTGAGAACTCCTTGGCCTGAAATATGTTCAGTATGTCAAATATGGACTACTGTATGATTGATGAGACATCAAAAGGAGTTAATTGGTCTGTATAGAAAATTCAAAACTGAGACCTCCTTTGCTTGAAATATGTTCAGTATGTCAAATATGGACTACTGTATAGTTAATGAGACATCATAAAGAGTTAATTGGTCTATATAAAAAATTCAAAGTTGAGAACTCCTTGGCCTGAAATATGATCAGTATGTCTAAAATGGACTACTGTATAGTTGATCAGACATCATTGGGAGTTAATTGGTATGTATAGGAAGTTCAAGATTGAGAACTCCTTGGCCTGAAATATGTTCAGTATGTCAAATATGGACTACTGTATGGTTGATGAGACATCATAAGGAGTCAATTGGTCTGTATAGAAAGTTCAAGATTGAGAACTCCTTGGCCTGAAATATGTTCAGTATGTCAAATATGGACTACTGTATGATTGATGAGACATTAGAAGCAGTTAACTGGTCTGTATAGAAAGTCCAAAATTGAGAACTTCTTGGCCTGAAATATGTTCAGAATGTCAAAAATGTACTACTGTATGGTTGATGAGACATCATAGGGAGATAATTGGTCTGTATAGAAATTTCAAGATTGAGAAGTCCTTGGCCTGAAATATGTTCAGTATGTCAAATATGGACTACTGTATGATTGATGAGACATTAGAAGCAGTTAACTGGTCTGTATAGAAAGTCCAAGAATGAGAACTCCTTGGCCTGAAATATGTTCAGAATGTCAAAAATGTACTACTGTATGGTTGATGAGACATCATAGGGAGATAATTGGTCTGTATAGAAATTTCAAGATTGAGCAGTTCTTGGCCTGAAATATGTACAGTATGTCAAATATGGACTAATGTATGATTGATGAGACATCAGAAAGAGTTAATTGGTCTGTATAGAAAATTTAAAATTGAGAGCTCCTTGGCCTGAAATATGTTCAGTATGTCAAATATAGACTACTGTATGGTTGATTAGACATGATAGGGAGATATTTGGTCTGTATAGAAATTTCAAGATTGAGAAGTCCTTGGCCTGAAATATGTTCAGTATGTCAAATATGGACTACTGTATAGTTAATGAGACATCATAAGGAGTTAATTGGTCTATATAAAAAATTCAAAATTGAGAACTCCTTGGCCAGAAATATGATCAGTATGTCTAAAATGGACTACTGTATAGTTAATGAGACATCATAGGGAGATAATTGGTCTGTATAGAAAATTCAAAACTGAGACCTCCTTTGCTTGAAATATGTTCAGTATGTCAAATATGGACTACTGTATAGTTAATGAGACATCATAAAGAGTTAATTGGAGTATATAAAAAAATCAAAATTGAGAACTCCTTGGCCTTAAATATGTATAGTATGTCTAATATGGACTACTGTATAGTTGATCAGACATCATTAGGAGTTAATTGGTATGTATAGGAAGTTCAAGATTGAGAACTCCTTGGCCTGAAATATGTTCAGTATGTCAAATATGGACTACTGTATGGTTAATGAGACATCATAAGGAGTTAATTGGTCTGTATAGAAAGTTCAAGATTGAGAACTCCTTGGCCTGAAATATGTTCAGTATGTCAAATATAGACTACTGTATGATTGATGAGACATTAGAAGCAGTTAACTGGTCTGTATAGAAAGTCCAAGAATGAGAACTCCTTCGCCTGAAATATGTTCAGAATGTCAAAAATGGACTACTGTATGGTTGATGAGACATCATAGGGAGATAATTGGTCTGTATAGAAATTTCAAGATTGAGCAGTCCTTGGCCTGAAATATGTACAGTATGTCTAATATGGACTAATGTATGATTGATGAGACATCAGAAAGAGTTAATTGGTCTGTATAGAAAATTTAAAATTGAGAACTCCTTGGCCTGAAATATGTTCAGTATGTCAAATATGGACTACTGTATGATTGATGAGACACCAAAAGGAGTTAATTGGTCTGTATAGAAAATTCAAAACTGAGACCTCCTTTGCTTGAAATATGTTCAGTATGTCAAATATGGACTACTGTATAGTTAATGAGACATCATAAAGAGTTAATTGGTCTATATAAAAAATTCAAAATTGAGAACTCCTTGGCCTGAAATATGATCAGTATGTCTAAAATGGACTACTGTATAGTTGATCAGACATCATTGGGAGTTAATTGGTATGTATAGGAAGTTCAAGATTGAGAACTCCTTGGCCTGAAATATGTTCAGAATGTCAAAAATGTACTACTGTATGGTTGATGAGACATCATAGGGAGATAATTGGTCTCTATAGAAATTTCAAGATTGAGAAGTCCTTGGCCTGAAATATGTTCAGTATGTCAAATATGGACTACTGTATGATTGATGAGACATTAGAAGTAGTTAACTGGTCTGTATAGAAAGTCCAAGAATGAGAACTCCTTGGCCTGAAATATGTTCAGAATGTCAAAAATGTACTACTGTATGGTTGATGAGACATCATAGGGAGATAATTGGTCTGTATAGAAATTTCAAGATTGAGCAGTCCTTGGCCTGAAATATGTACAGTATGTCAAATATGGACTAATGTATGATTGATGAGATATCAGAAAGAGTTAATTGGTCTGTATAGAAAATTTAAAATTGAGAACTCCTTGGCCTGAATTATGTTCAGTATGTCAAATATGGACTACTGTATGATTGATGAGACATCAAAAGGAGTTAATTGGTCTGTGTAGAAAATTCAAAACTGAGACCTCCTTTGCTTGAAATATGTTCAGTATGTCAAATATGGACTACTGTATAGTTAAAGAGACATCATAAAGAGTTAATTGGTCTATATAAAAAATTCAAAATTGAGAACTCCTTGGCCTGAAATATGATCAGTATGTCTAAAATGGACTACTGTATAGTTGATCAGACATCATTAGGAGTTAATTGGTATGTATAGGAAGTTCAAGATTGAGAACTCCTTGGCCTGAAATATGTTCAGTATGTCAAATATGGACTACTGTATGATTGATGAGACATCAGAAGGAGTTAATTGGTCTGTATAGAAAGTCCAAGAATGAGAACTCCTTGGCCTGAAATATGTTCAGAATGTCAAACATGGACTACTGTATGATTGATGAGACATCAGAAAGAGTTAATTGGTCTGTATAGAAAGATCAAGATTGAGAACTCCTTGGCCTGAAATATGATCAGTATGTCAAATATGGACTAATGTATGATTGATGAGACATCAGAAAGAGTTAATTGGTCTGTATAGAAAATTTTAAATTGAGAACTCCTTGGCCTGAAATATGTTCAGTATGTCAAATATAGACTACTGTATGGTTGATTAGACATGATAGGGAGATATTTGGTCTGTATAGAAATTTCAAGATTGAGAAGTCCTTGGCCTGAAATATGTTCAGTATGTCAAATATGGACTACTGTATAGTTAATGAGACATCATAAGGAGTTAATTGGTCTATATAAAAAATTCAAAATTGAGAACTCCTTGGCCTGAAATATGATCAGTATGTCTAAAATGGACTACTGTATGGTTGATGAGACATCATAAGGAGTCAATTGGTCTGTATAAAAAAATCTAAATTGAGAACTCCTTGGCCTCAAATATGTATAGTATGTCTAATATGGACTACTGTATAGTTGATCAGACATCATTAGGAGTTAATTGGTATGTATAGGAAGTTCAAGATTGAGAACTCCTTGGCCTGAAATATGTTCAGTATGTCAAATATGGACTACTGTATGGTTAATGAGACATCATAAGGAGTTAATTGGTCTGTATAGAAAGTTCAAGATTGAGAACTCCTTGGCCTGAAATATGTTCAGTATGTCAAATATAGACTACTGTATGGTTGATTAGACATCATAGGGAGATAATTGGTCTGTATAGAAAATTCAAAACTGAGACCTCCTTTGCTTGAAATATGTTCAGTATGTCAAATATGGACTACTGTATAGTTAATGAGACATCATAAAGAGTTAATTGGTCTATATAAAAAATTCAAAATTGAGAACTCCTTGGCCTTAAATATGTATAGTATGTCTAATATGGACTACTGTATAGTTGATCAGACATCATTAGGAGTTAATTGGTATGTATAGGAAGTTCAAGATTGAGAACTCCTTGGCCTGAAATATGTTCAGTATGTCAAATATGGACTACTGTATGGTTAATGAGACATCATAAGGAGTTAATTGGTCTGTATAGAAAGTTCAAGATTGAGAACTCCTTGGCCTGAAATATGTTCAGTATGTCAAATATAGACTACTGTATGGTTGATTAGACATCATAGGGAGATAATTGGTCTGTATAGAAATATCAAGATTGAGAAGTCCTTGGCCTGAAATATGTTCAGTATGTCAAATATGGAATACTGTATGATTGATGAGACATTAGAAGCAGTTAACTGGTCTGTATAGAAAGTCCAAGAATGAGAACTCCTTGGCCTGAAATATGTTCAGAATGTCAAAAATGGACTACTGTATGGTTGATGAGACATCATAGGGAGATAATTGGTCTGTATAGAAATTTCAAGATTGAGCAGTCCTTGGCCTGAAATATGTACAGTATGTCTAATATGGACTAATGTATGATTGATGAGACATCAGAAAGAGTTAATTGGTCTGTATAGAAAATATAAAATTGAGAACTCCTTGGCCTGAAATATGTTCAGTATGTCAAATATGGACTACTGTATGATTGATGAGACACCAAAAGGAGTTAATTGGTCTGTATAGAAAATTCAAAACTGAGACCTCCTTTGCTTGAAATATGTTCAGTATGTCAAATATGGACTACTGTATAGTTAATGAGACATCATAAAGAGTTAATTGGTCTATATAAAAAATTCAAAATTGAGAACTCCTTGGCCTGAAATATGATCAGTATGTCTAAAATGGACTACTGTATAGTTGATCAGACATCATTGGGAGTTAATTGGTATGTATAGGAAGTTCAAGATTGAGAACTCCTTGGCCTGAAATATGTTCAGAATGTCAAAAATGTACTACTGTATGGTTGATGAGACATCATAGGGAGATAATTGGTCTCTATAGAAATTTCAAGATTGAGAAGTCCTTGGCCTGAAATATGTTCAGTATGTCAAATATGGACTACTGTATGATTGATGAGACATTAGAAGTAGTTAACTGGTCTGTATAGAAAGTCCAAGAATGAGAACTCCTTGGCCTGAAATATGTTCAGAATGTCAAAAATGTACTACTGTATGGTTGATGAGACATCATAGGGAGATAATTGGTCTGTATAGAAATTTCAAGATTGAGCAGTCCTTGGCCTGAAATATGTACAGTATGTCAAATATGGACTAATGTATGATTGATGAGATATCAGAAAGAGTTAATTGGTCTGTATAGAAAATTTAAAACTGAGAACTCCTTGGCCTGAAATATGTTCAGTATGTCAAATATGGACTACTGTATGATTGATGAGACATCAAAAGGAGTTAATTGGTCTGTGTAGAAAATTCAAAACTGAGACCTCCTTTGCTTGAAATATGTTCAGTATGTCAAATATGGACTACTGTATAGTTAAAGAGACATCATAAAGAGTTAATTGGTCTATATAAAAAATTCAAAATTGAGAACTCCTTGGCCTGAAATATGATCAGTATGTCTAAAATGGACTACTGTATAGTTGATCAGACATCATTAGGAGTTAATTGGTATGTATAGGAAGTTCAAGATTGAGAACTCCTTGGCCTGAAATATGTTCAGTATGTCAAATATGGACTACTGTATGATTGATGAGACATCAGAAGGAGTTAATTGGTCTGTATAGAAAGTCCAAGAATGAGAACTCCTTGGCCTGAAATATGTTCAGTATGTCAAATATGGACTACTGTATGATTGATGAGACATTAGAAGCAGTTAACTGGTCTGTATAGAAAGTCCAAGATTGAGAACTCCTTGGCCTGAAATATGTTCAGAATGTCAAATATGGACTACTGTATGATTGATGAGACATTAGAAGCAGTTAACTGGTCTGTATAGAAAGTCCAAGATTGAGAACTCCTTGGCCTGAAATATGTTCAGAATGTCAAAAATTTACTACTGTATGGTTGATGAGACATCATAAGGAGTCAATTGGTCTGTATAGAAAGTTCAAGATTGAGAACTCCTTGGCCTGAAATATGTTCAGTATGTCAAATATGGACTACTGTATGATTGATGAGACATTAGAAGCAGTTAACTGGTCTGTATAGAAAGTCCAAGATTGAGAACTCCTTGGCCTGAAATATGTTCAGAATGTCAAAAATGTACTACTGTATGGTTGATGAGACATCATAGGGAGATAATTGGTCTGTATAGAAATTTCAAGATTGAGAAGTCCTTGGCCTGAAATATGTTCAGTATGTCAAATATGGACTACTGTATGATTGATGAGACATTAGAAGCAGTTAACTGGTCTGTATAGAAAGTCCAAGAATGAGAACTCCTTGGCCTGAAATATGTTCAGAATGTCAAAAATGTACTACTGTATGGTTGATGAGACATCATAGGGAGATAATTGGTCTGTATAGAAATTTCAAGATTGAGCAGTTCTTGGCCTGAAATATGTACAGTATGTCAAATATGGACTAATGTATGATTGATGAGACATCAGAAAGAGATAATTGGTCTGTATAGAAAATTTAAAATTGAGAACTCCTTGGCCTGAAATATGTTCAGTATGTCAAATATAGACTACTGTATGGTTGATTAGACATGATAGGGAGATATTTGGTCTGTATAGAAATTTCAAGATTGAGAAGTCCTTGGCCTGAAATATGTTCAGTATGTCAAATATGGACTACTGTATAGTTAATGAGACATCATAAGGAGTTAATTGGTCTGTATAGAAAGTTCAAGATTGAGAACTCCTTGGCCTGAAATATGTTCAGTATGTCAAATATGGACTACTGTATGGTTAATGAGACATCATAAGGAGTTAATTGGTCTGTATAGAAAGTTCAAGATTGAGAACTCCTTGGCCTGAAATATGTTCAGTATGTCAGATATAGACTACTGTATGGTTGATTAGACATCATAGGGAGATAATTGGTCTGTATAGAAAATTCAAAACTGAGACCTCCTTTGCTTGAAATATGTTCAGTATGTCAAATATGGACTACTGTATAGTTAATGAGACATCATAAAGAGTTAATTGGTCTATATAAAAAATTCAAAATTGAGAACTCCTTGGCCTTAAATATGTATAGTATGTCTAATATGTACTACTGTATAGTTGATCAGACATCATTAGGAGTTAATTGGTATGTATAGGAAGTTCAAGATTGAGAACTCCTTGGCCTGAAATATGTTCAGTATGTCAAATATGGACTACTGTATGGTTAATGAGACATCATAAGGAGTTAATTGGTCTGTATAGAAAGTTCAAGATTGAGAACTCCTTGGCCTGAAATATGTTCAGTATGTCAAATATAGACTACTGTATGGTTGATTAGACATCATAGGGAGATAATTGGTCTCTATAGAAATTTCAAGATTGAGAAGTCCTTGGCCTGAAATATGTTCAGTATGTCAAATATGGACTACTGTATGATTGATGAGACATTAGAAGCAGTTAACTGGTCTGTATAGAAAGTCCAAGAATGAGAACTCCTTGGCCTGAAATATGTTCAGAATGTCAAAAATGTACTACTGTATGGTTGATGAGACATCATAGGGAGATAATTGGTCTGTATAGAAATTTCAAGATTGAGCAGTCCTTGGCCTGAAATATGTACAGTATGTCAAATATGGACTAATGTATGATTGATGAGATATCAGAAAGAGTTAATTGGTCTGTATAGAAAATTTAAAATTAAGAACTCCTTGGCCTGAAATATGTTCAGTATGTCAAATATGGACTACTGTATAGTTAAAGAGACATCATAAAGAGTTAATTGGTCTATATAAAAAATTCAAAATTGAGAACTCCTTGGCCTGAAATATGATCAGTATGTCTAAAATGGATTACTGTATAGTTGATCAGACATCATTAGGAGTTAATTGGTATGTATAGGAAGTTCAAGATTGAGAACTCCTTGGCCTGAAATATGTTCAGTATGTCAAATATGGACTACTGTATGATTGATGAGACATCAGAAGGAGTTAATTGGTCTGTATAGAAATTCCAAGAATGAGAACTCCTTGGCCTGAAATATGTTCAGAATGTCAAACATGGACGACTGTATGATTGATGAGACATCAGAAAGAGTTAATTGGTCTGTACAGAAAGATCAAGATTGAGAACTCCTTGGCCTGAAATATGATCAGTATGTCAAATATGGACTGATGTATGATTGATGAGACATCAGAAAGAGTTATTTGGTCTGTATAGAAAATTTAAAATTGAGAACTCCTTGGCCTGTAATATGTTCAGAATGTCAAATATGGACTACTGTATGGTTAATGAGACATCATAAGGAGTTAATTGGTCTGTATAGAAAGTTCAAGATTGAGAACTCCTTGGCCTGAAATATGTTCAGTATGTCAAATATAGACTACTGTATGGTTGATTAGACATTAGAAGCAGTTAACTGGTCTGTATAGAAAGTCCAAGAATGAGAACTTCTTGGCTTGAAATATGTTCAGAATGTCAAAAATGGACTACTGTATGGTTGATGAGACATCATAGGGAGATAATTGGTCTGTATAGAAATTTCAAGATAGAGCAGTCCTTGGCCTGAAATATGTACTGTATGTCTAATATGGACTAATGTATGATTGATGAGACATCAGAAAGAGTTAATTGGTCTTTAAAGAAAATTTAAAATTGAGAACTCCTTGGCCTGAAATATGTTCAGTATGTCAAATATGCACTACTGTATGATTGATGAGACATCAAAAGGAGTTAATTGGTCTGTATAGAAAATTCAAAACTGAGACCTCCTTTGCTTGAAATATGTTCAGTATGTCAAATATGGACTACTGTATAGTTAATGAGACATCATAAAGAGTTAATTGGTCTATATAAAAAATTCAAAGTTGAGAACTCCTTGGCCTGAAATATGATCAGTATGTCTAAAATGGACTACTGTATAGTTGATCAGACATCATTGGGAGTTAATTGGTATGTATAGGAAGTTCAAGATTGAGAACTCCTTGGCCTGAAATATGTTCAGTATGTCAAATATGGACTACTGTATGGTTGATGAGACATCATAAGGAGTCAATTGGTCTGTATAGAAAGTTCAAGATTGAGAACTCCTTGGCCTGAAATATGTTCAGTATGTCAAATATGGACTACTGTATGATTGATGAGACATTAGAAGCAGTTAACTGGTCTGTATAGAAAGTCCAAAATTGAGAACTTCTTGGCCTGAAATATGTTCAGAATGTCAAAAATGTACTACTGTATGGTTGATGAGACATCATAGGGAGATAATTGGTCTGTATAGAAATTTCAAGATTGAGAAGTCCTTGGCCTGAAATATGTTCAGTATGTCAAATATGGACTACGGTATGATTGATGAGACATTAGAAGCAGTTAACTGGTCTGTATAGAAAGTCCAAGAATGAGAACTCCTTGGCCTGAAATATGTTCAGAATGTCAAAAATGTACTACTGTATGGTTGATGAGACATCATAGGGAGATAATTGGTCTGTATAGAAATTTCAAGATTGAGCAGTTCTTGGCCTGAAATATGTACAGTATGTCAAATATGGACTAATGTATGATTGATGAGACATCAGAAAGAGTTAATTGGTCTGTATAGAAAATTTAAAATTGAGAACTCCTTGGCCTGAAATATGTTCAGTATGTCAAATATAGACTACTGTATGGTTGATTAGACATGATAGGGAGATATTTGGTCTGTATAGAAATTTCAAGATTGAGAAGTCCTTGGCCTGAAATATGTTCAGTATGTCAAATATGGACTACTGTATAGTTAATGAGACATCATAAGGAGTTAATTGGTCTATATAAAAAATTCAAAATTGAGAACTCCTTGGCCTGAAATATGATCAGTATGTCTAAAATGGACTACTGTATGGTTGATGAGACATCATAAGGAGTCAATTGGTCTGTATAAAAAAATCTAAATTGAGAACTCCTTGGCCTCAAATATGTATAGTATGTCTAATATGGACTACTGTATAGTTGATCAGACATCATTAGGAGTTAATTGGTATGTATAGGAAGTTCAAGATTGAGAACTCCTTGGCCTGAAATATGTTCAGTATGTCAAAAATGGACTACTGTATGGTTAATGAGACATCATAAGGAGTTAATTGGTCTGTATAGAAAGTTCAAGATTGAGAACTCCTTGGCCTGAAATATGTTCAGTATGTCAAATATAGACTACTGTATGGTTGATTAGACATCATAGGGAGATAATTGGTCTGTATAGAAATATCAAGATTGAGAAGTCCTTGGCCTGAAATATGTTCAGTATGTCAAATATGGAATACTGTATGATTGATGAGACATTAGAAGCAGTTAACTGGTCTGTATAGAAAGTCCAAGAATGAGAACTCCTTCGCCTGAAATATGTTCAGAATGTCAAAAATGGACTACTGTATGGTTGATGAGACATCATAGGGAGATAATTGGTCTGTATAGAAATTTCAAGATTGAGCAGTCCTTGGCCTGAAATATGTACAGTATGTCTAATATGGACTAATGTATGATTGATGAGACATCAGAAAGAGTTAATTGGTCTGTATAGAAAATTTAAAATTGAGAACTCCTTGGCCTGAAATATGTTCAGTATGTCAAATATGGACTACTGTATGATTGATGAGACACCAAAAGGAGTTAATTGGTCTGTATAGAAAATTCAAAACTGAGACCTCCTTTGCTTGAAATATGTTCAGTATGTCAAATATGGACTACTGTATAGTTAATGAGACATCATAAAGAGTTAATTGGTCTATATAAAAAATTCAAAATTGAGAACTCCTTGGCCTGAAATATGATCAGTATGTCTAAAATGGACTACTGTATAGTTGATCAGACATCATTGGGAGTTAATTGGTATGTATAGGAAGTTCAAGATTGAGAACTCCTTGGCCTGAAATATGTTCAGAATGTCAAAAATGTACTACTGTATGGTTGATGAGACATCATAGGGAGATAATTGGTCTCTATAGAAATTTCAAGATTGAGAAGTCCTTGGCCTGAAATATGTTCAGTATGTCAAATATGGACTACTGTATGATTGATGAGACATTAGAAGTAGTTAACTGGTCTGTATAGAAAGTCCAAGAATGAGAACTCCTTGGCCTGAAATATGTTCAGAATGTCAAACATGGACTACTGTATGATTGATGAGACATCAGAAAGAGTTAATTGGTCTGTATAGAAAGATCAAGATTGAGAACTCCTTGGCCTGAAATATGATCAGTATGTCAAATATGGACTGATGTATGATTGATGAGACATCAGAAAGAGTTATTTGGTCTGTATAGAAAATTTAAAATTGAGAACTCCTTGGCCTGTAATATGTTCAGAATGTCAAATATGGACTACTGTATGGTTGATGAGACATCATAGGGAGATAATTGGTCTGTATAGAAATTTCAAGATTGAGAAGTCCTTGGCCTGAAATATGTTCAGTATGTCAAATATGGACTACTGTATGATTGATGAGACATTAGAAGCAGTTAACTGGTCTGTATAGAAAGTCCAAGAATGAGAACTCCTTGGCCTGAAATATGTTCAGAATGTCAAAAATGTACTACTGTATGGTTGATGAGACATCATAGGGAGATAATTGGTCTGTATAGAAATTTCAAGATTGAGCAGTTCTTGGCCTGAAATATGTACAGTATGTCAAATATGGACTAATGTATGATTGATGAGACATCAGAAAGAGTTAATTGGTCTGTATAGAAAATTTTAAATTGAGAACTCCTTGGCCTGAAATATGTTCAGTATGTCAAATATAGACTACTGTATGGTTGATTAGACATGATAGGGAGATATTTGGTCTGTATAGAAATTTCAAGATTGAGAAGTCCTTGGCCTGAAATATGTTCAGTATGTCAAATATGGACTACTGTATAGTTAATGAGACATCATAAGGAGTTAATTGGTCTATATAAAAAATTCAAAATTGAGAACTCCTTGGCCTGAAATATGATCAGTATGTCTAAAATGGACTACTGTATGGTTGATGAGACATCATAAGGAGTCAATTGGTCTGTATAAAAAAATCTAAATTGAGAACTCCTTGGCCTCAAATATGTATAGTATGTCTAATATGGACTACTGTATAGTTGATCAGACATCATTAGGAGTTAATTGGTATGTATAGGAAGTTCAAGATTGAGAACTCCTTGGCCTGAAATATGTTCAGTATGTCAAATATGGACTACTGTATGGTTAATGAGACATCATAAGGAGTTAATTGGTCTGTATAGAAAGTTCAAGATTGAGAACTCCTTGGCCTGAAATATGTTCAGTATGTCAAATATAGACTACTGTATGGTTGATTAGACATCATAGGGAGATAATTGGTCTGTATAGAAAATTCAAAACTGAGACCTCCTTTGCTTGAAATATGTTCAGTATGTCAAATATGGACTACTGTATAGTTAATGAGACATCATAAAGAGTTAATTGGTCTATATAAAAAATTCAAAATTGAGAACTCCTTGGCCTTAAATATGTATAGTATGTCTAATATGGACTACTGTATAGTTGATCAGACATCATTAGGAGTTAATTGGTATGTATAGGAAGTTCAAGATTGAGAACTCCTTGGCCTGAAATATGTTCAGTATGTCAAATATGGACTACTGTATGGTTAATGAGACATCATAAGGAGTTAATTGGTCTGTATAGAAAGTTCAAGATTGAGAACTCCTTGGCCTGAAATATGTTCAGTATGTCAAATATAGACTACTGTATGGTTGATTAGACATCATAGGGAGATAATTGGTCTGTATAGAAATATCAAGATTGAGAAGTCCTTGGCCTGAAATATGTTCAGTATGTCAAATATGGAATACTGTATGATTGATGAGACATTAGAAGCAGTTAACTGGTCTGTATAGAAAGTCCAAGAATGAGAACTCCTTGGCCTGAAATATGTTCAGAATGTCAAAAATGGACTGCTGTATGGTTGATGAGACATCATAGGGAGATAATTGGTCTGTATAGAAATTTCAAGATTGAGCAGTCCTTGGCCTGAAATATGTACAGTATGTCTAATATGGACTAATGTATGATTGATGAGACATCAGAAAGAGTTAATTGGTCTGTATAGAAAATATAAAATTGAGAACTCCTTGGCCTGAAATATGTTCAGTATGTCAAATATGGACTACTGTATGATTGATGAGACACCAAAAGGAGTTAATTGGTCTGTATAGAAAATTCAAAACTGAGACCTCCTTTGCTTGAAATATGTTCAGTATGTCAAATATGGACTACTGTATAGTTAATGAGACATCATAAAGAGTTAATTGGTCTATATAAAAAATTCAAAATTGAGAACTCCTTGGCCTGAAATATGATCAGTATGTCTAAAATGGACTACTGTATAGTTGATCAGACATCATTGGGAGTTAATTGGTATGTATAGGAAGTTCAAGATTGAGAACTCCTTGGCCTGAAATATGTTCAGAATGTCAAAAATGTACTACTGTATGGTTGATGAGACATCATAGGGAGATAATTGGTCTCTATAGAAATTTCAAGATTGAGAAGTCCTTGGCCTGAAATATGTTCAGTATGTCAAATATGGACTACTGTATGATTGATGAGACATTAGAAGTAGTTAACTGGTCTGTATAGAAAGTCCAAGAATGAGAACTCCTTGGCCTGAAATATGTTCAGAATGTCAAAAATGTACTACTGTATGGTTGATGAGACATCATAGGGAGATAATTGGTCTGTATAGAAATTTCAAGATTGAGCAGTCCTTGGCCTGAAATATGTACAGTATGTCAAATATGGACTAATGTATGATTGATGAGATATCAGAAAGAGTTAATTGGTCTGTATAGAAAATTTAAAATTGAGAACTCCTTGGCCTGAAATATGTTCAGTATGTCAAATATGGACTACTGTATGATTGATGAGACATCAAAAGGAGTTAATTGGTCTGTGTAGAAAATTCAAAACTGAGACCTCCTTTGCTTGAAATATGTTCAGTATGTCAAATATGGACTACTGTATAGTTAAAGAGACATCATAAAGAGTTAATTGGTCTATATAAAAAATTCAAAATTGAGAACTCCTTGGCCTGAAATATGATCAGTATGTCTAAAATGGACTACTGTATAGTTGATCAGACATCATTAGGAGTTAATTGGTATGTATAGGAAGTTCAAGATTGAGAACTCCTTGGCCTGAAATATGTTCAGTATGTCAAATATGGACTACTGTATGATTGATGAGACATCAGAAGGAGTTAATTGGTCTGTATAGAAAGTCCAAGAATGAGAACTCCTTGGCCTGAAATATGTTCAGAATGTCAAACATGGACTACTGTATGATTGATGAGACATCAGAAAGAGTTAATTGGTCTGTATAGAAAGATCAAGATTGAGAACTCCTTGGCCTGAAATATGATCAGTATGTCAAATATGGACTGATGTATGATTGATGAGACATCAGAAAGAGTTATTTGGTCTGTATAGAAAATTTAAAATTGAGAACTCCTTGGCCTGTAATATGTTCAGAATGTCAAATATGGACTACTGTATGGTTGATGAGACATCATAGGGAGATAATTGGTCTGTATAGAAATTTCAAGATTGAGAAGTCCTTGGCCTGAAATATGTTCAGTATGTCAAATATGGACTACTGTATGATTGATGAGACATTAGAAGCAGTTAACTAGTCTGTATAGAAAGTCCAAGAATGAGAACTCCTTGGCCTGAAATATGTTCAGAATGTCAAAAATGTACTACTGTATGGTTGATGAGACATCATAGGGAGATAATTGGTCTGTATAGAAATTTCAAGATTGAGCAGTTCTTGGCCTGAAATATGTACAGTATGTCAAATATGGACTAATGTATGATTGATGAGACATCAGAAAGAGTTAATTGGTCTGTATAGAAAATTTAAAATTGAGAACTCCTTGGCCTGAAATATGTTCAGTATGTCAAATATAGACTACTGTATGGTTGATTAGACATGATAGGGAGATATTTGGTCTGTATAGAAATTTCAAGATTGAGAAGTCCTTGGCCTGAAATATGTTCAGTATGTCAAATATGGACTACTGTATAGTTAATGAGACATCATAAGGAGTTAATTGGTCTATATAAAAAATTCAAAATTGAGAACTCCTTGGCCTGAAATATGATCAGTATGTCTAAAATGGACTACTGTATGGTTGATGAGACATCATAAGGAGTCAATTGGTCTGTATAAAAAAATCTAAATTGAGAACTCCTTGGCCTCAAATATGTATAGTATGTCTAATATGGACTACTGTATAGTTGATCAGACATCATTAGGAGTTAATTGGTATGTATAGGAAGTTCAAGATTGAGAACTCCTTGGCCTGAAATATGTTCAGTATGTCAAATATGGACTACTGTATGGTTAATGAGACATCATAAGGAGTTAATTGGTCTGTATAGAAAGTTCAAGATTGAGAACTCCTTGGCCTGAAATATGTTCAGTATGTCAAATATAGACTACTGTATGGTTGATTAGACATCATAGGGAGATAATTGGTCTGTATAGAAAATTCAAAACTGAGACCTCCTTTGCTTGAAATATGTTCAGTATGTCAAATATGGACTACTGTATAGTTAATGAGACATCATAAAGAGTTAATTGGTCTATATAAAAAATTCAAAATTGAGAACTCCTTGGCCTTAAATATGTATAGTATGTCTAATATGGACTACTGTATAGTTGATCAGACATCATTAGGAGTTAATTGGTATGTATAGGAAGTTCAAGATTGAGAACTCCTTGGCCTGAAATATGTTCAGTATGTCAAATATGGACTACTGTATGGTTAATGAGACATCATAAGGAGTTAATTGGTCTGTATAGAAAGTTCAAGATTGAGAACTCCTTGGCCTGAAATATGTTCAGTATGTCAAATATAGACTACTGTATGGTTGATTAGACATCATAGGGAGATAATTGGTCTGTATAGAAATATCAAGATTGAGAAGTCCTTGGCCTGAAATATGTTCAGTATGTCAAATATGGAATACTGTATGATTGATGAGACATTAGAAGCAGTTAACTGGTCTGTATAGAAAGTCCAAGAATGAGAACTCCTTGGCCTGAAATATGTTCAGAATGTCAAAAATGGACTGCTGTATGGTTGATGAGACATCATAGGGAGATAATTGGTCTGTATAGAAATTTCAAGATTGAGCAGTCCTTGGCCTGAAATATGTACAGTATGTCTAATATGGACTAATGTATGATTGATGAGACATCAGAAAGAGTTAATTGGTCTGTATAGAAAATATAAAATTGAGAACTCCTTGGCCTGAAATATGTTCAGTATGTCAAATATGGACTACTGTATGATTGATGAGACACCAAAAGGAGTTAATTGGTCTGTATAGAAAATTCAAAACTGAGACCTCCTTTGCTTGAAATATGTTCAGTATGTCAAATATGGACTACTGTATAGTTAATGAGACATCATAAAGAGTTAATTGGTCTATATAAAAAATTCAAAATTGAGAACTCCTTGGCCTGAAATATGATCAGTATGTCTAAAATGGACTACTGTATAGTTGATCAGACATCATTGGGAGTTAATTGGTATGTATAGGAAGTTCAAGATTGAGAACTCCTTGGCCTGAAATATGTTCAGAATGTCAAAAATGTACTACTGTATGGTTGATGAGACATCATAGGGAGATAATTGGTCTCTATAGAAATTTCAAGATTGAGAAGTCCTTGGCCTGAAATATGTTCAGTATGTCAAATATGGACTACTGTATGATTGATGAGACATTAGAAGTAGTTAACTGGTCTGTATAGAAAGTCCAAGAATGAGAACTCCTTGGCCTGAAATATGTTCAGAATGTCAAAAATGTACTACTGTATGGTTGATGAGACATCATAGGGAGATAATTGGTCTGTATAGAAATTTCAAGATTGAGCAGTCCTTGGCCTGAAATATGTACAGTATGTCAAATATGGACTAATGTATGATTGATGAGATATCAGAAAGAGTTAATTGGTCTGTATAGAAAATTTAAAATTGAGAACTCCTTGGCCTGAAATATGTTCAGTATGTCAAATATGGACTACTGTATGATTGATGAGACATCAAAAGGAGTTAATTGGTCTGTGTAGAAAATTCAAAACTGAGACCTCCTTTGCTTGAAATATGTTCAGTATGTCAAATATGGACTACTGTATAGTTAAAGAGACATCATAAAGAGTTAATTGGTCTATATAAAAAATTCAAAATTGAGAACTCCTTGGCCTGAAATATGATCAGTATGTCTAAAATGGACTACTGTATAGTTGATCAGACATCATTAGGAGTTAATTGGTATGTATAGGAAGTTCAAGATTGAGAACTCCTTGGCCTGAAATATGTTCAGTATGTCAAATATGGACTACTGTATGATTGATGAGACATCAGAAGGAGTTAATTGGTCTGTATAGAAAGTCCAAGAATGAGAACTCCTTGGCCTGAAATATGTTCAGAATGTCAAACATGGACTACTGTATGATTGATGAGACATCAGAAAGAGTTAATTGGTCTGTATAGAAAGATCAAGATTGAGAACTCCTTGGCCTGAAATATGATCAGTATGTCAAATATGGACTGATGTATGATTGATGAGACATCAGAAAGAGTTATTTGGTCTGTATAGAAAATTTAAAATTGAGAACTCCTTGGCCTGTAATATGTTCAGAATGTCAAATATGGACTACTGTATGGTTGATGAGACATCATAGGGAGATAATTGGTCTGTATAGAAATTTCAAGATTGAGAAGTCCTTGGCCTGAAATATGTTCAGTATGTCAAATATGGACTACTGTATGATTGATGAGACATTAGAAGCAGTTAACTAGTCTGTATAGAAAGTCCAAGAATGAGAACTCCTTGGCCTGAAATATGTTCAGAATGTCAAAAATGTACTACTGTATGGTTGATGAGACATCATAGGGAGATAATTGGTCTGTATAGAAATTTCAAGATTGAGCAGTTCTTGGCCTGAAATATGTACAGTATGTCAAATATGGACTAATGTATGATTGATGAGACATCAGAAAGAGTTAATTGGTCTGTATAGAAAATTTAAAATTGAGAACTCCTTGGCCTGAAATATGTTCAGTATGTCAAATATAGACTACTGTATGGTTGATTAGACATGATAGGGAGATATTTGGTCTGTATAGAAATTTCAAGATTGAGAAGTCCTTGGCCTGAAATATGTTCAGTATGTCAAATATGGACTACTGTATAGTTAATGAGACATCATAAGGAGTTAATTGGTCTATATAAAAAATTCAAAATTGAGAACTCCTTGGCCTGAAATATGATCAGTATGTCTAAAATGGACTACTGTATGGTTGATGAGACATCATAAGGAGTCAATTGGTCTGTATAAAAAAATCTAAATTGAGAACTCCTTGGCCTCAAATATGTATAGTATGTCTAATATGGACTACTGTATAGTTGATCAGACATCATTAGGAGTTAATTGGTATGTATAGGAAGTTCAAGATTGAGAACTCCTTGGCCTGAAATATGTTCAGTATGTCAAATATGGACTACTGTATGGTTAATGAGACATCATAAGGAGTTAATTGGTCTGTATAGAAAGTTCAAGATTGAGAACTCCTTGGCCTGAAATATGTTCAGTATGTCAAATATAGACTACTGTATGGTTGATTAGACATCATAGGGAGATAATTGGTCTGTATAGAAAATTCAAAACTGAGACCTCAATTGCTTGAAATATGTTCAGTATGTCAAATATGGACTACTGTATAGTTAATGAGACATCATAAAGAGTTAATTGGTCTATATAAAAAATTCAAAATTGAGAACTCCTTGGCCTTAAATATGTATAGTATGTCTAATATGGACTACTGTATAGTTGATCAGACATCATTAGGAGTTAATTGGTATGTATAGGAAGTTCAAGATTGAGAACTCCTTGGCCTGAAATATGTTCAGTATGTCAAATATGGACTACTGTATGGTTAATGAGACATCATAAGGAGTTAATTGGTCTGTATAGAAAGTTCAAGATTGAGAACTCCTTGGCCTGAAATATGTTCAGTATGTCAAATATAGACTACTGTATGGTTGATTAGACATCATAGGGAGATAATTGGTCTGTATAGAAATATCAAGATTGAGAAGTCCTTGGCCTGAAATATGTTCAGTATGTCAAATATGGAATACTGTATGATTGATGAGACATTAGAAGCAGTTAACTGGTCTGTATAGAAAGTCCAAGAATGAGAACTCCTTGGCCTGAAATATGTTCAGAATGTCAAAAATGGACTACTGTATGGTTGATGAGACATCATAGGGAGATAATTGGTCTGTATAGAAATTTCAAGATTGAGCAGTCCTTGGCCTGAAATATGTACAGTATGTCTAATATGGACTAATGTATGATTGATGAGACATCAGAAAGAGTTAATTGGTCTGTATAGAAAATATAAAATTGAGAACTCCTTGGCCTGAAATATGTTCAGTATGTCAAATATGGACTACTGTATGATTGATGAGACACCAAAAGGAGTTAATTGGTCTGTATAGAAAATTCAAAACTGAGACCTCCTTTGCTTGAAATATGTTCAGTATGTCAAATATGGACTACTGTATAGTTAATGAGACATCATAAAGAGTTAATTGGTCTATATAAAAAATTCAAAATTGAGAACTCCTTGGCCTGAAATATGATCAGTATGTCTAAAATGGACTACTGTATAGTTGATCAGACATCATTGGGAGTTAATTGGTATGTATAGGAAGTTCAAGATTGAGAACTCCTTGGCCTGAAATATGTTCAGAATGTCAAAAATGTACTACTGTATGGTTGATGAGACATCATAGGGAGATAATTGGTCTCTATAGAAATTTCAAGATTGAGAAGTCCTTGGCCTGAAATATGTTCAGTATGTCAAATATGGACTACTGTATGATTGATGAGACATTAGAAGCAGTTAACTGGTCTGTATAGAAAGTCCAAGAATGAGAACTCCTTGGCCTGAAATATGTTCAGAATGTCAAAAATGTACTACTGTATGGTTGATGAGACATCATAGGGAGATAATTGGTCTGTATAGAAATTTCAAGATTGAGCAGTCCTTGGCCTGAAATATGTACAGTATGTCAAATATGGACTAATGTATGATTGATGAGATATCAAAAAGAGTTAATTGGTCTGTATAGAAAATTTAAAATTGAGAACTCCTTGGCCTGAAATATGTTCAGTATGTCAAATATGGACTACTGTATGATTGATGAGACATCAAAAGGAGTTAATTGGTCTGTGTAGAAAATTCAAAACTGAGACCTCCTTTGCTTGAAATATGTTCAGTATGTCAAATATGGACTACTGTATAGTTAAAGAGACATCATAAAGAGTTAATTGGTCTATATAAAAAATTCAAAATTGAGAACTCCTTGGCCTGAAATATGATCAGTATGTCTAAAATGGACTACTGTATAGTTGATCAGACATCATTAGGAGTTAATTGGTATGTATAGGAAGTTCAAGATTGAGAACTCCTTGGCCTGAAATATGTTCAGTATGTCAAATATGGACTACTGTATGATTGATGAGACATCAGAAGGAGTTAATTGGTCTGTATAGAAAGTCCAAGAATGAGAACTCCTTGGCCTGAAATATGTTCAGAATGTCAAACATGGACTACTGTATGATTGATGAGACATCAGAAAGAGTTAATTGGTCTGTATAGAAAGATCAAGATTGAGAACTCCTTGGCCTGAAATATGATCAGTATGTCAAATATGGACTGATGTATGATTGATGAGACATCAGAAAGAGTTATTTGGTCTGTATAGAAAATTTAAAATTGAGAACTCCTTGGCCTGTAATATGTTCAGAATGTCAAATATGGACTACTGTATGGTTAATGAGACATCATAAGGAGTTAATTGGTCTGTATAGAAAGTTCAAGATTGAGAACTCCTTGGCCTGAAATATGTTCAGTATGTCAAATATAGACTACTGTATGGTTGATTAGACATTAGAAGCAGTTAACTGGTCTGTATAGAAAGTCCAAGAATGAGAACTTCTTGGCTTGAAATATGTTCAGAATGTCAAAAATGGACTACTGTATGGTTGATGAGACATCATAGGGAGATAATTGGTCTGTATAGAAATTTCAAGATTGAGCAGTCCTTGGCCTGAAATATGTACAGTATGTCTAATATGGACTAATGTATGATTGATGAGACATCAGAAAGAGTTAATTGGTCTGTAAAGAAAATTTAAAATTGAGAACTCCTTGGCCTGAAATATGTTCAGTATGTCAAATATGGACTACTGTATGATTGAAGAGACATCAAAAGGAGTTAATTGGTCTGTATAGAAAATTCAAAACTGAGACCTCCTTTGCTTGAAATATGTTCAGTATGTCAAATATGGACTACTGTATAGTTGATCAGACATCATTGGGAGTTAATTGGTATGTATAGGAAGTTCAAGATTAAGAACTCCTTGGCCTGAAATATGTTCAGTATGTCAAATATGGACTACTGTATGGTTGATGAGACATCATAAGGAGTCAATTGGTCTGTATAGAAAGTTCAAGATTGAGAACTCCTTGGCCTGAAATATGTTCAGTATGTCAAATATGGACTACTGTATGATTGATGAGACATTAGAAGCAGTTAACTGGTCTGTATAGAAAGTCCAAGATTGAGAACTCCTTGGCCTGAAATATGTTCAGAATGTCAAAAATGTACTACTGTATGGTTGATGAGACATCATAGGGAGATAATTGGTCTGTATAGAAATTTCAAGATTGAGAAGTCCTTGGCCTGAAATATGTTCAGTATGTCAAATATGGACTACTGTATGATTGATGAGACATTAGAAGCAGTTAACTGGTCTGTATAGAAAGTCCAAGAATGAGAACTCCTTGGCCTGAAATATGTTCAGAATGTCAAAAATGTACTACTGTATGGTTGATGAGACATCATAGGGAGATAATTGGTCTGTATAGAAATTTCAAGATTGAGAAGTCCTTGGCCTGAAATATGTTCAGTATGTCAAATATGGACTACTGTATAGTTAATGAGACATCATAAGGAGTTAATTGGTCTATATAAAAAATTCAAAATTGAGAACTCCTTGGCCTGAAATATGATCAGTATGTCTAAAATGGACTACTGTATGGTTGATGAGACATCATAAGGAATCAATTGGTCTGTATAAAAAAATCTAAATTGAGAACTCCTTGGCCTCAAATATGTATAGTATGTCTAATATGGACTACTGTATAGTTGATCAGACATCATTAGGAGTTAATTGGTATGTATAGGAAGTTCAAGATTGAGAACTCCTTGGCCTGAAATATGTTCAGTATGTCAAATATGGACTACTGTATGGTTAATGAGACATCATAAGGAGTTAATTGGTCTGTATAGAAAGTTCAAGATTGAGAACTCCTTGGCCTGAAATATGTTCAGTATGTCTAATATGGACTATTGTATAGTTGATCAGACATCATTAGGAGTTAATTGGTATGTATAGGAAGTTCAAGATTGAGAACTCCTTGGCCTGAAATATGTTCAGTATGTCAAATATGGACTACTGTATGGTTAATGAGACATCATAAGGAGTTAATTGGTCTGTATAGAAAGTTCAAGATTGAGAACTCCTTGGCCTGAAATATGTTCAGTATGTCAAATATAGACTACTGTATGGTTGATTAGACATCATAGGGAGATAATTGGTCTGTATAGAAAATTCAAAACTGAGACCTCCTTTGCTTGAAATATGTTCAGTATGTCAAATATGGACTACTGTATAGTTAATGAGACATCATAAAGAGTTAATTGGTCTATATAAAAAATTCAAAATGGAGAACTCCTTGGCCTTAAATATGTATAGTATGTCTAATATGGACTACTGTATAGTTGATCAGACATCATTAGGAGTTAATTGGTATGTATAGGAAGTTCAAGATTGAGAACTCCTTGGCCTGAAATATGTTCAGTATGTCAAATATGGACTACTGTATGGCTAATGAGACATCATAAGGAGTTAATTGGTCTGTATAGAAAGTTCAAGATTGAGAACTCCTTGGCCTGAAATATGTTCAGTATGTCAAATATAGACTACTGTATGGTTGATTAGACATCATAGGGAGATAATTGGTCTGTATAGAAATATCAAGATTGAGAAGTCCTTGGCCTGAAATATGTTCAGTATGTCAAATATGGAATACTGTATGATTGATGAGACATTAGAAGCAGTTAACTGGTCTGTATAGAAAGTCCAAGAATGAGAACTCCTTGGCCTGAAATATGTTCAGAATGTCAAAAATGGACTACTGTATGGTTGATGAGACATCATAGGGAGATAATTGGTCTGTATAGAAATTTCAAGATTGAGCAGTCCTTGGCCTGAAATATGTACAGTATGTCTAATATGGACTAATGTATGATTGATGAGACATCAGAAAGAGTTAATTGGTCTGTATAGAAAATATTAAATTGAGAACTCCTTGGCCTGAAATATGTTCAGTATGTCAAATATGGACTACTGTATGATTGATGAGACACCAAAAGGAGTTAATTGGTCTGTATAGAAAATTCAAAACTGAGACCTCCTTTGCTTGAAATATGTTCAGTATGTCAAATATGGACTACTGTATAGTTAATGAGACATCATAAAGAGTTAATTGGTCTATATAAAAAATTCAAAATTGAGAACTCCTTGGCCTGAAATATGATCAGTATGTCTAAAATGGACTACTGTATAGTTGATCAGACATCATTGGGAGTTAATTGGTATGTATAGGAAGTTCAAGATTGAGAACTCCTTGGCCTGAAATATGTTCAGAATGTCAAAAATGTACTACTGTATGGTTGATGAGACATCATAGGGAGATAATTGGTCTCTATAGAAATTTCAAGATTGAGAAGTCCTTGGCCTGAAATATGTTCAGTATGTCAAATATGGACTACTGTATGATTGATGAGACATTAGAAGCAGTTAACTGGTCTGTATAGAAAGTTCAAGAATGAGAACTCCTTGGCCTGAAATATGATCAGTATGTCAAATATGGACTGATGTATGATTGATGAGACATCAGAAAGAGTTATTTGGTCTGTATAGAAAATTCAAAATTGAGAACTCCTTGGCCTGAAATATGATCAGTATGTCTAAAATGGACTACTGTATAGTTGATCAGACATCATTGGGAGTTAATTGGTATGTATAGGAAGTTCAAGATTGAGAACTCCTTGGCCTGAAATATGTTCAGTATGTCAAATATGGACTACTGTATGGTTGATGAGACATCATAAGGAGTCAATTGGTCTGTATAGAAAGTTCAAGATTGAGAACTCCTTGGCCTGAAATATGTTCAGTATGTCAAATATGGACTACTGTATGATTGATGAGACATTAGAAGCAGTTAACTGGTCTGTATAGAAAGTCCAAGATTGAGAACTCCTTGGCCTGAAATATGTTCAGAATGTCAAAAATGTACTACTGTATGGTTGATGAGACATCATAGGGAGATAATTGGTCTGTATAGAAATTTCAAGATTGAGAAGTCCTTGGCCTGAAATATGTTCAGTATGTCAAATATGGACTACTGTATGATTGATGAGACATTAGAAGCAGTTAACTGGTCTGTATAGAAAGTCCAAGAATGAGAACTCCTTGGCCTGAAATATGTTCAGAATGTCAAAAATGTACTACTGTATGGTTGATGAGACATCATAGGGAGATAATTGGTCTGTATAGAAATTTCAAGATTGAGCAGTTCTTGGCCTGAAATATGTACAGTATGTCAAATATGGACTAATGTATGATTGATGAGACATCAGAAAGAGTTAATTGGTCTGTATAGAAAATTTTAAATTGAGAACTCCTTGGCCTGAAATATGTTCAGTATGTCAAATATAGACTACTGTATGGTTGATTAGACATGATAGGGAGATATTTGGTCTGTATAGAAATTTCAAGATTGAGAAGTCCTTGGCCTGAAATATGTTCAGTATGTCAAATATGGACTACTGTATAGTTAATGAGACATCATAAGGAGTTAATTGGTCTATATAAAAAATTCAAAATTGAGAACTCCTTGGCCTGAAATATGATCAGTATGTCTAAAATGGACTACTGTATGGTTGATGAGACATCATAAGGAGTCAATTGGTCTGTATAAAAAAATCTAAATTGAGAACTCCTTGGCCTCAAATATGTATAGTATGTCTAATATGGACTACTGTATAGTTGATCAGACATCATTAGGAGTTAATTGGTATGTATAGGAAGTTCAAGATTGAGAAATCCTTGGCCTGAAATATGTTCAGTATGTCAAATATGGACTACTGTATGGTTAATGAGACATCATAAGGAGTTAATTGGTCTGTATAGAAAGTTCAAGATTGAGAACTCCTTGGCATGAAATATGTTCAGTATGTCAAATATAGACTACTGTATGGTTGATTAGACATCATAGGGAGATAATTGGTCTGTATAGAAATATCAAGATTGAGAAGTCCTTGGCCTGAAATATGTTCAGTATGTCAAATATGGAATACTGTATGATTGATGAGACATTAGAAGCAGTTAACTGGTCTGTATAGAAAGTCCAAGAATGAGAACTCCTTGGCCTGAAATATGTTCAGAATGTCAAAAATGGACTACTGTATGGTTGATGAGACATCATAGGGAGATAATTGGTCTGTATAGAAATTTCAAGATTGAGCAGTCCTTGGCCTGAAATATGTACAGTATGTCAAATATGGACTAATGTACGATTGATGAGATATCAGAAAGAGTTAATTGGTCTGTGTAGAAAATTCAAAACTGAGACCTCCTTTGCTTGAAATATGTTCAGTATGTCAAATATGGACTACTGTATAGTTAAGGAGACATCATAAAGAGTTAATTGGTCTATATAAAAAATTCAAAATTGAGAACTCCTTGGCCTGAAATATGATCAGTATGTCTAAAATGGACTACTGTATAGTTGATCAGACATCATTAGGAGTTAATTGGTATGTATAGGAAGTTCAAGATTGAGAACTCCTTGGCCTGAAATATGTTCAGTATGTCAAATATGGACTACTGTATGATTGATGAGACATCAGAAGGAGTTAATTGGTCTGTATAGAAAGTTCAAGAATGAGAACTCCTTGGCCTGAAATATGATCAGTATGTCAAATATGGACTGATGTATGATTGATGAGACATCAGAAAGAGTTATTTGGTCTGTATAGAAAATTTAAAATTGAGAACTCCTTGGCCTGTAATATGTTCAGAATGTCAAATATGGACTACTGTATGGTTAATGAGACATCATAAGGAGTTAATTGGTCTGTATAGAAAGTTCAAGATTGAGAACTCCTTGGCCTGAAATATGTTCAGTATGTCAAATATAGACTACTGTATGGTTGATTAGACATTAGAAGCAGTTAACTGGTCTGTATAGAAAGTCCAAGAATGAGAACTTCTTGGCTTGAAATATGTTCAGAATGTCAAAAATGGACTACTGTATGGTTGATGAGACATCATAGGGAGATAATTGGTCTGTATAGAAATTTCAAGATTGAGCAGTCCTTGGCCTGAAATATGTACAGTATGTCTAATATGGACTAATGTATGATTGATGAGACATCAGAAAGAGTTAATTGGTCTGTAAAGAAAATTTAAAATTGAGAACTCCTTGGCCTGAAATATGTTCAGTATGTCAAATATGGACTACTGTATGATTGATGAGACATCAAAAGGAGTTAATTGGTCTGTATAGAAAATTCAAAACTGAGACCTCCTTTGCTTGAAATATGTTCAGTATGTCAAATATGGACTACTGTATAGTTAATGAGATATCATAAAGAGTTAATTGGTCTATATAAAAAATTCAAAATTGAGAACTCCTTGGCCTGAAATATGATCAGTATGTCTAAAATGGACTACTGTATAGTTGATCAGACATCATTGGGAGTTAATTGGTATGTATAGGAAGTTCAAGATTGAGAACTCCTTGGCCTGAAATATGTTCAGTATGTCAAATATGGACTACTGTATGGTTGATGAGACATCATAAGGAGTCAATTGGTCTGTATAGAAAGTTCAAGATTGAGAACTCCTTGGCCTGAAATATGTTCAGTATGTCAAATATGGACTACTGTATGATTGATGAGACATTAGAAGCAGTTAACTGGTCTGTATAGAAAGTCCAAGATTGAGAACTCCTTGGCCTGAAATATGTTCAGAATGTCAAAAATGTACTACTGTATGGTTGATGAGACATCATAGGGAGATAATTGGTCTGTATAGAAATTTCAAGATTGAGAAGTCCTTGGCCTGAAATATGTTCAGTATGTCAAATATGGACTACTGTATGATTGATGAGACATTAGAAGCAGTTAACTGGTCTGTATAGAAAGTCCAAGAATGAGAACTCCTTGGCCTGAAATATGTTCAGAATGTCAAAAATGTACTACTGTATGGTTGATGAGACATCATAGGGAGATAATTGGTCTGTATAGAAATTTCAAGATTGAGCAGTTCTTGGCCTGAAATATGTACAGTATGTCAAATATGGACTAATGTATGATTGATGAGACATCAGAAAGAGTTAATTGGTCTGTATAGAAAATTTTAAATTGAGAACTCCTTGGCCTGAAATATGTTCAGTATGTCAAATATAGACTACTGTATGGTTGATTAGACATGATAGGGAGATATTTGGTCTGTATAGAAATTTCAAGATTGAGAAGTCCTTGGCCTGAAATATGTTCAGTATGTCAAATATGGACTACTGTATAGTTAATAAGACATCATAAGGAGTTAATTGGTCTATATTAAAAATTCAAAATTGAGAACTCCTTGGCCTGAAATATGATCAGTATGTCTAAAATGGACTACTGTATGGTTGATGAGACATCATAAGGAGTCAATTGGTCTGTATAAAAAAATCTAAATTGAGAACTCCTTGGCCTCAAATATGTATAGTATGTCTAATATGGACTACTGTATAGTTGATCAGACATCATTAGGAGTTAATTGGTATGTATAGGAAGTTCAAGATTGAGAAATCCTTGGCCTGAAATATGTTCAGTATGTCAAATATGGACTACTGTATGGTTAATGAGACATCATAAGGAGTTAATTGGTCTATATAGAAAGTTCAAGATTGAGAACTCCTTGGCATGAAATATGTTCAGTATGTCAAATATAGACTACTGTATGGTTGATTAGACATCATAGGGAGATAATTGGTCTGTATAGAAAATTCAAAACTGAGACCTCCTTTGCTTGAAATATGTTCAGTATGTCAAATATGGACTACTGTATAGTTAATGAGACATCATAAAGAGTTAATTGGTCTATATAAAAAATTCAAAATTGAGAACTCCTTGGCCTTAAATATGTATAGTATGTCTAATATGGACTACTGTATAGTTGATCAGACATCATTAGGAGTTAATTGGTATGTATAGGAAGTTCAAGATTGAGAACTCCTTGGCCTGAAATATGTTCAGTATGTCAAATATGGACTACTGTATGGTTAATGAGACATCATAAGGAGTTAATTGGTCTGTATAGAAAGTTCAAGATTGAGAACTCCTTGGCCTGAAATATGTTCAGTATGTCAAATATAGACTACTGTATGGTTGATTAGACATCATAGGGAGATAATTGGTCTGTATAGAAATATCAAGATTGAGAAGTCCTTGGCCTGAAATATGTTCAGTATGTCAAATATGGAATACTGTATGATTGATGAGACATTAGAAGCAGTTAACTGGTCTGTATAGAAAGTCCAAGAATGAGAACTCCTTGGCCTGAAATATGTTCAGAATGTCAAAAATGGACTACTGTATGGTTGATGAGACATCATAGGGAGATAATTGGTCTGTATAGAAATTTCAAGATTGAGCAGTCCTTGGCCTGAAATATGTACAGTATGTCTAATATGGACTAATGTATGATTGATGAGACATCAGAAAGAGTTAATTGGTCTGTATAGAAAATTTAAAATTGAGAACTCCTTGGCCTGAAATATGTTCAGTATGTCAAATATGGACTACTGTATGATTGATGAGACACCAAAAGGAGTTAATTGGTCTGTATAGAAAATTCAAAACTGAGACCTCCTTTGCTTGAAATATGTTCAGTATGTCAAATATGGACTACTGTATAGTTAATGAGACATCATAAAGAGTTAATTGGTCTATATAAAAAATTCAAAATTGAGAACTCCTTGGCCTGAAATATGATCAGTATGTCTAAAATGGACTACTGTATAGTTGATCAGACATCATTGGGAGTTAATTGGTATGTATAGGAAGTTCAAGATTGAGAACTCCTTGGCCTGAAATATGTTCAGAATGTCAAAAATGTACTACTGTATGGTTGATGAGACATCATCGGGAGATAATTGGTCTGTATAGAAATTTCAAGATTGAGCAGTCCTTGGCCTGAAATATGTACAGTATGTCAAATATGGACTAATGTATGATTGATGAGATATCAGAAAGAGTTAATTGGTCTGTATAGAAAATTTAAAATTGAGAACTCCTTGGCCTGAAATATGTTCAGTATGTCTAAAATGGACTACTGTATAGTTGATCAGACATCATTAGGAGTAAATTGGTATGTATAGGAAGTTCAAGATTGAGAACTCCTTGGCCTGAAATATGTTCAGTATGTCAAATATGGACTACTGTATGATTGATGAGACATCAGAAGGAGTTAATTGGTCTGTATAGAAAATTAAACATTGATAACTTCTTGGCCTGAAATATGTTCAGTATATCAAATATGGACTACTGTATGATTGATGAGACATCAGAAGGAGTTAATTGGTCTGTATAGAAAGTCCAAGAATGAGAACTCCTTGGCCTGAAATATGTTCAGAATGTCAAACATGGACTACTGTATGATTGATGAGACATCAGAAAGAGTTAATTGGTCTGTATAGAAAGTTCAAGATTGAGAACTCCTTGGCCTGAAATATGATCAGTATGTCAAATATGGACTGATGTATGATTGATGAGACATCAGAAAGAGTTATTTGGTCTGTATAGAAAATTTAAAATTGAGAACTCCTTGGCCTGTAATATGTTCAGAATGTCAAATATGGACTACTGTATGGTTAATGAGACATCATAAGGAGTTAATTGGTCTGTATAGAAAGTTCAAGATTGAGAACTCCTTGGCCTGAAATATGTTCAGTATGTCAAATATAGACTACTGTATGGTTGATTAGACATTAGAAGCAGTTAACTGGTCTGTATAGAAAGTCCAAGAATGAGATCTTCTTGGCTTGAAATATGTTCAGAATGTCAAAAATGGACTACTGTATGGTTGATGAGACATCATAGGGAGATAATTGGTTTGTATAGAAATTTCAAGATTGAGCAGTCCTTGGCCTGAAATATGTACAGTATGTCTAATATGGACTAATGTATGATTCATGAGACATCAGAAAGAGTTTATTGGTCTGTAAAGAAAATTTAAAATTGAGAACTCCTTGGCCTGAAATATGTTCAGAATGTCAAAAATGAACTACTGTATGATTGATGAGACATCAAAAGGAGTTAATTGGTCTGTATAGAAAATTCAAAACTGAGACCTCCTTTGCTTGAAATATGTTCAGTATGTCAAATATGGACTACTGTATAGTTAATGAGACATCATAAAGAGTTAATTGGTCTATATAAAAAATTCAAAATTGAGAACTCCTTGGCCTGAAATATGATCAGTATGTCTAAAATGGACTACTGTATAGTTGATCAGACATCATTGGGAGTTAATTGGTATGTATAGGAAGTTCAAGATTGAGAACTCCTTGGCCTGAAATATGTTCAGTATGTCAAATATGGACTACTGTATGATTGATGAGACATTAGAAGCAGTTAACTGGTCTGTATAGAAAGTCCAAGATTGAGAACTCCTTGGCCTGAAATATGTTCAGAATGTCAAAAATGTACTACTGTATGGTTGATGAGACATCATAGGGAGATAATTGGTCTGTATAGAAATTTCAAGATTGAGAAGTCCTTGGCCTGAAATATGTTCAGTATGTCAAATATGGACTACTGTATGATTGATGAGACATTAGAAGCAGTTAACTGGTCTGTATAGAAAGTCCAATAATGAGAACTCCTTGGCCTGAAATATGTTCAGAATGTCAAAAATGTACTACTGTATGGTTGATGAGACATCATAGGGAGATAATTGGTCTGTATAGAAATTTCAAGATTGAGCAGTTCTTGGCCTGAAATATGTACAGTATGTCAAATATGGACTAATGTATGATTGATGAGACATCAGAAAGAGTTAATTAGTCTGTATAGAAAATTTAAAATTGAGAACTCCTTGGCCTGAAATATGTTCAGTATGTCAAATATAGACTACTGTATGGTTGATTAGACATGATAGGGAGATATTTGGTCTGTATAGAAATTTCAAGATTGAGAAGTCCTTGGCCTGAAATATGTTCAGTATGTCAAATATGGACTACTGTATAGTTAATGAGACATCATAAGGAGTTAATTGGTCTGTATAAAAAAATCTAAATTGAGAACTCCTTGGCCTTAAATATGTATAGTATGTCTAATATGGACTACTGTATAGTTGATCAGACATCATTAGGAGTTAATTGGTATGTATAGGAAGTTCAAGATTGAGAACTCCTTGGCCTGAAATATGTTCAGTATGTCAAATATGGACTACTGTATGGTTAATGAGACATCATAAGGAGTTAATTCGTCTTTATAGAAAGTTCAAGATTGAGAACTCCTTGGCCTGAAATATGTTCAGAATGTCAAAAATGGACTACTGTATGGTTGATGAGACATCATAGGGAGATAATTGGTCTGTATAGAAATATCAAGATTGAGAAGTCCTTGGCCTGAAATATGTTCAGTATGTCAAATATGGAATACTGTATGATTGATGAGACATTAGAAGCAGTTAACTGGTCTGTATAGAAAGTCCAAGAATGAGAACTCCTTGGCCTGAAATATGTTCAGAATGTCAAAAATGGACTACTGTATGGTTGATGAGACATCATAGGGAGATAATTGGTCTGTATAGAAATTTCAAGATTGAGCAGTCCTTGGCCTGAAATATGTACAGTATGTCTAATATGGACTAATGTATGATTGATGAGACATCAGAAAGAGTTAATTGGTCTGTATAGAAAATTTAAAATTGAGAACTCCTTGGCCTGAAATATGTTCAGTATGTCAAATATGGACTACTGTATGATTGATGAGACACCAAAAGGAGTTAATTGGTCTGTATAGAAAATTCAAAACTGAGACCTCCTTTGCTTGAAATATGTTCAGTATGTCAAATATGGACTACTGTATAGTTAATGAGACATCATAAAGAGTTAATTGGTCTATATAAAAAATTCAAAATTGAGAACTCCTTGGCCTGAAATATGATCAGTATGTCTAAAATGGACTACTGTATAGTTGATCAGATATCATTGGGAGTTAATTGGTATGTATAGGAAGTTCAAGATTGAGAACTCCTTGGCCTGAAATATGTTCAGAATGTCAAAAATGTACTACTGTATGGTTGATGAGACATCATCGGGAGATAATTGGTCTGTATAGAAATTTCAAGATTGAGCAGTCCTTGGCCTGAAATATGTACAGTATGTCAAATATGGACTAATGTATGATTGATGAGATATCAGAAAGAGTTAATTGGTCTGTATAGAAAATTTAAAATTGAGAACTCCTTGGCCTGAAATATGTTCAGTATGTCTAAAATGGACTACTGTATAGTTGATCAGACATCATTAGGAGTTAATTGGTATGTATAGGAAGTTCAAGATTGAGAACTCCTTGGCCTGAAATATGTTCAGTATGTCAAATATGGACTACTGTATGATTGATGAGACATCAGAAGGAGTTAATTGGTCTGTATAGAAAATTAAACATTGATAACTTCTTGGCCTGAAATATGTTCAGTATATCAAATATGGACTACTGTATGATTGATGAGACATCAGAAGGAGTTAATTGGTCTGTATAGAAAGTCCAAGAATGAGAACTCCTTGGCCTGAAATATGATCAGTATGTCAAATATGGACTGATGTATGATTGATGAGACATCAGAAAGAGTTATTTGGTCTGTATAGAAAATTTAAAATTGAGAACTCCTTGGCCTGTAATATGTTCAGAATGTCAAATATGGACTACTGTATGGTTAATGAGACATCATAAGGAGTTAATTGGTCTGTATAGAAAGTTCAAGATTGAGAACTCCTTGGCCTGAAATATGTTCAGTATGTCAAATATAGACTACTGTATGGTTGATGAGACATTAGAAGCAGTTAACTGGTCTGTATAGAAAGTCCAAGAATGAGAACTTCTTGGCTTGAAATATGTTCAGAATGTCAAAAATGGACTACTGTATGGTTGATGAGACATCGTAGGGAGATAATTGGTTTGTATAGAAATTTCAAGATTGAGCAGTCCTTGGCCTGAAATATGTACAGTATGTCTAATATGGACTAATGTATGATTCATGAGACATCAGAAAGAGTTAATTGGTCTGTAAAGAAAATTTAAAATTGAGAACTCCTTGGCCTGAAATATGTTCAGTATGTCAAATATGGACTACTGTATGATTGATGAGACATCAAAAGGAGTTAATTGGTCTGTATAGAAAATTCAAAACTGAGACCTCCTTTGCTTGAAATATGTTCAGTATGTCAAATATGGACTACTGTATAGTTAATGAGACATCATAAAGAGTTAATTGGTCTATATAAAAAATTCAAAATTGAGAACTCCTTGGCCTGAAATATGATCAGTATGTCTAAAATGGACTACTGTATAGTTGATCAGACATCATTGGGAGTTAATTGGTATGTATAGGAAGTTCAAGATTGAGAACTCCTTGGCCTGAAATATGTTCAGTATGTCAAATATGGACTACTGTATGGTTGATGAGACATTAGAAGCAGTTAACTGGTCTGTATAGAAAGTCCAAGATTGAGAACTCCTTGGCCTGAAATATGTTCAGAATGTCAAAAATGTACTACTGTATGGTTGATGAGACATCATAGGGAGATAATTGGTCTGTATAGAAATTTCAAGATTGAGCAGTTCTTGGCCTGAAATATGTACAGTATGTCAAATATGGACTAATGTATGATTGATGAGACATCAGAAAGAGTTAATTAGTCTGTATAGAAAATTTAAAATTGAGAACTCCTTGGCCTGAAATATGTTCAGTATGTCAAATATAGACTACTGTATGGTTGATTAGACATGATAGGGAGATATTTGGTCTGTATAGAAATTTCAAGATTGAGAAGTCCTTGGCCTGAAATATGTTCAGTATGTCAAATATGGACTACTGTATAGTTAATGAGACATCATAAGGAGTCAATTGGTCTGTATAAAAAAATCTAAATTGAGAACTCCTTGGCCTTAAATATGTATAGTATGTCTAATATGGACTACTGTATAGTTGATCAGACATCATTAGGAGTTAATTGGTATGTATAGGAAGTTCAAGATTGAGAACTCCTTGGCCTGAAATATGTTCAGTATGTCAAATATGGACTACTGTATGGTTAATGAGACATCATAAGGAGTTAATTCGTCTTTATAGAAAGTTCAAGATTGAGAACTCCTTGGCCTGAAATATGTTCAGTATGTCAAATATAGACTACTGTATGGTTGATTAGACATCATAGGGAGATAATTGGTCTGTATAGAAAATTCAAAACTGAGACCTCCTTTGCTTGAAATATGTTCAGTATGTCAAATATGGACTACTGTATAGTTAATGAGACATCATAAAGAGTTAATTGGTCTATATAAAAAATTCAAAATTGAGAACTCCTTGGCCTGAAATATGATCAGTATGTCTAAAATGGACTACTGTATAGTTGATCAGACATCATTGGGAGTTAATTGGTATGTATAGGAAGTTCAAGATTGAGAACTCCTTGGCCTGAAATATGTTCAGTATGTCAAATATGGACTACTGTATGGTTGATGAGACATCATAAGGAGTCAATTGGTCTGTATAGAAAGTTCAAGATTGAGAACTCCTTGGCCTGAAATATGTTCAGTATGTCAAATATGGACTACTGTATGATTGATGAGACACCAAAAGGAGTTAATTGGTCTGTATAGAAAATTCAAAACTGAGACCTCCTTTGCTTGAAATATGTTCAGTATGTCAAATATGGACTACTGTATAGTTAATGAGACATCATAAAGAGTTAATTGGTCTATATAAAAAATTCTAAATTGAGAACTCCTTGGCCTGAAAAATGATCAGTATGTCTAAAATGGACTACTGTATAGTTGATCAGACATCATTGGGAGTTAATTGGTATGTATAGGAAGTTCAAGATTGAGAACTCCTTGGCCTGAAATATGTTCAGAATGTCAAAAATGTACTACTGTATGGTTGATGAGACATCATCGGGAGATAATTGGTCTGTATAGAAATTTCAAGATTGAGCAGTCCTTGGCCTGAAATATGTACAGTATGTCAAATATGGACTACTGTATGATTGATGAGACATCAAAAGGAGTTAATTGGTCTGTATAGAAAATTCAAAACTGAGACCTCCTTTGCTTGAAATATGTTCAGTATGTCAAATATGGACTACTGTATAGTTAATGAGACATCATAAAGAGTTAATTGGTCTATATAAAAAATTCAAAATTGAGAACTCCTTGGCCTGAAATATGATCAGTATGTCTAAAATGGACTACTGTATAGTTGATCAGACATCATTGGGAGTTAATTGGTATGTATAGGAAGTTCAAGATTGAGAACTCCTTGGCCTGAAATATGTTCAGTATGTCAAATATGGACTACTGTATGGTTGATGAGACATTAGAAGCAGTTAACTGGTCTGTATAGAAAGTCCAAGATTGAGAACTCCTTGGCCTGAAATATGTTCAGAATGTCAAAAATGTACTACTGTATGGTTGATGAGACATCATAGGGAGATAATTGGTCTGTATAGAAATTTCAAGATTGAGCAGTTCTTGGCCTGAAATATGTACAGTATGTCAAATATGGACTAATGTATGATTGATGAGACATCAGAAAGAGTTAATTAGTCTGTATAGAAAATTTAAAATTGAGAACTCCTTGGCCTGAAATATGTTCAGTATGTCAAATATAGACTACTGTATGGTTGATTAGACATGATAGGGAGATATTTGGTCTGTATAGAAATTTCAAGATTGAGAAGTCCTTGGCCTGAAATATGTTCAGTATGTCAAATATGGACTACTGTATAGTTAATGAGACATCATAAGGAGTCAATTGGTCTGTATAAAAAAATCTAAATTGAGAACTCCTTGGCCTTAAATATGTATAGTATGTCTAATATGGACTACTGTATAGTTGATCAGACATCATTAGGAGTTAATTGGTATGTATAGGAAGTTCAAGATTGAGAACTCCTTGGCCTGAAATATGTTCAGTATGTCAAATATGGACTACTGTATGGTTAATGAGACATCATAAGGAGTTAATTCGTCTTTATAGAAAGTTCAAGATTGAGAACTCCTTGGCCTGAAATATGTTCAGTATGTCAAATATAGACTACTGTATGGTTGATTAGACATCATAGGGAGATAATTGGTCTGTATAGAAAATTCAAAACTGAGACCTCCTTTGCTTGAAATATGTTCAGTATGTCAAATATGGACTACTGTATAGTTAATGAGACATCATAAAGAGTTAATTGGTCTATATAAAAAATTCAAAATTGAGAACTCCTTGGCCTGAAATATGATCAGTATGTCTAAAATGGACTACTGTATAGTTGATCAGACATCATTGGGAGTTAATTGGTATGTATAGGAAGTTCAAGATTGAGAACTCCTTGGCCTGAAATATGTTCAGTATGTCAAATATGGACTACTGTATGGTTGATGAGACATCATAAGGAGTCAATTGGTCTGTATAGAAAGTTCAAGATTGAGAACTCCTTGGCCTGAAATATGTTCAGTATGTCAAATATGGACTACTGTATGATTGATGAGACACCAAAAGGAGTTAATTGGTCTGTATAGAAAATTCAAAACTGAGACCTCCTTTGCTTGAAATATGTTCAGTATGTCAAATATGGACTACTGTATAGTTAATGAGACATCATAAAGAGTTAATTGGTCTATATAAAAAATTCTAAATTGAGAACTCCTTGGCCTGAAAAATGATCAGTATGTCTAAAATGGACTACTGTATAGTTGATCAGACATCATTGGGAGTTAATTGGTATGTATAGGAAGTTCAAGATTGAGAACTCCTTGGCCTGAAATATGTTCAGAATGTCAAAAATGTACTACTGTATGGTTGATGAGACATCATCGGGAGATAATTGGTCTGTATAGAAATTTCAAGATTGAGCAGTCCTTGGCCTGAAATATGTACAGTATGTCAAATATGGACTAATGTATGATTGATGAGATATCAGAAAGAGTTAATTGGTCTGTATAGAAAATTTAAAATTGAGAACTCCTTGGCCTGAAATATGTTCAGTATGTCTAAAATGGACTACTGTATAGTTGATCAGACATCATTAGGAGTTAATTGGTATGTATAGTAAGTTCAAGATTGAGAACTCCTTGGCCTGAAATATGTACAGTATGTCAAATATGGACTAATGTATGATTGATGAGACATCAGAAAGAGTTAATTAGTCTGTATAGAAAATTTAAAATTGAGAACTCCTTGGCCTGAAATATGTTCAGTATGTCAAATATAGACTACTGTATGGTTGATTAGACATGATAGGGAGATATTTGGTCTGTATAGAAATTTCAAGATTGAGAAGTCCTTGGCCTGAAATATGTTCAGTATGTCAAATATGGACTACTGTATAGTTAATGAGACATCATAAGGAGTCAATTGGTCTGTATAAAAAAATCTAAATTGAGAACTCCTTGGCCTTAAATATGTATAGTATGTCTAATATGGACTACTGTATAGTTGATCAGACATCATTAGGAGTTAATTGGTATGTATAGGAAGTTCAAGATTGAGAACTCCTTGGCCTGAAATATGTTCAGTATGTCAAATATGAACTACTGTATGGTTAATGAGACATCATAAGGAGTTAATTCGTCTTTATAGAAAGTTCAAGATTGAGAACTCCTTGGCCTGAAATATGTTCAGTATGTCAAATATAGACTACTGTATAGTTGATCAGACATCATTAGGAGTTAATTGGTATGTATAGGAAGTTCAAGATTGAGAACTCCTTGGCCTGAAATATGTTCAGTATGTCAAATATGGACTACTGTATGATTGATGAGACATCAGAAGGAGTTAATTGGTCTGTATAGAAAATTAAACATTGATAACTTCTTGGCCTGAAATATGTTCAGTATATCAAATATGGACTACTGTATGATTGATGAGACATCAGAAGGAGTTAATTGGTCTGTATAGAAAGTCCAAGAATGAGAACTCCTTGGCCTGAAATATGTTCAGAATGTCAAACATGGACTACTGTATGATTGATGAGACATCAGAAAGAGTTAATTGGTCTGTATAGAAAGTTCAAGATTGAGAACTCCTTGGCCTGAAATATGATCAGTATGTCAAATATGGACTGATGTATGATTGATGAGACATCAGAAAGAGTTATTTGGTCTGTATAGAAAATTTAAAATTGAGAACTCCTTGGCCTGTAATATGTTCAGAATGTCAAATATGGACTACTGTATGGTTAATGAGACATCATAAGGAGTTAATTGGTCTGTATAGAAAGTTCAAGATTGAGAACTCCTTGGCCTGAAATATGTTCAGTATGTCAAATATAGACTACTGTATGGTTGATGAGACATTAGAAGCAGTTAACTGGTCTGTATAGAAAGTCCAAGAATGAGAACTTCTTGGCTTGAAATATGTTCAGAATGTCAAAAATGGACTACTGTATGGTTAATGAGACATCATAAGGAGTTAATTGGTCTGTATAGAAAGTTCAAGATTGAGAACTCCTTGGCCTGAAATATGTTCAGTATGTCAAATATAGACTACTGTATGGTTGATGAGACATTAGAAGCAGTTAACTGGTCTGTATAGAAAGTCCAAGAATGAGAACTTCTTGGCTTGAAATATGTTCAGAATGTCAAAAATGGACTACTGTATGGTTGATGAGACATCATAGGGAGATAATTGGTTTGTATAGAAATTTCAAGATTGAGCAGTCCTTGGCCTGAAATATGTACAGTATGTCTAATATGGACTAATGTATGATTCATGAGACATCAGAAAGAGTTAATTGGTCTGTAAAGAAAATTTAAAATTGAGAACTCCTTGGCCTGAAATATGTTCAGTATGTCAAATATGGACTACTGTATGATTGATGAGACATCAAAAGGAGTTAATTGGTCTGTATAGAAAATTCAAAACTGAGACCTCCTTTGCTTGAAATATGTTCAGTATGTCAAATATGGACTACTGTATAGTTAATGAGACATCATAAAGAGTTAATTGGTCTATATAAAAAATTCAAAATTGAGAACTCCTTGGCCTGAAATATGATCAGTATGTCTAAAATGGACTACTGTATAGTTGATCAGACATCATTGGGAGTTAATTGGTATGTATAGGAAGTTCAAGATTGAGAACTCCTTGGCCTGAAATATGTTCAGTATGTCAAATATGGACTACTGTATGGTTGATGAGACATTAGAAGCAGTTAACTGGTCTGTATAGAAAGTCCAAGATTGAGAACTCCTTGGCCTGAAATATGTTCAGAATGTCAAAAATGGACTACTGTATGGTTGATGAGACATCATAGGGAGATAATTGGTCTGTATAGAAATTTCAAGATTGAGAAGTCCTTGGCCTGAAATATGTTCAGTATGTCAAATATGGACTACTGTATGATTGATGAGACATTAGAAGCAGTTAACTGGTCTGTATAGAAAGTCCAATAATGAGAACTCCTTGGCCTGAAATATGTTCAGAATGTCAAAAATGTACTACTGTATGGTTGATGAGACATCATAGGGAGATAATTGGTCTGTATAGAAATTTCAAGATTGAGCAGTTCTTGGCCTGAAATATGTACAGTATGTCAAATATGGACTAATGTATGATTGATGAGACATCAGAAAGAGTTAATTAGTCTGTATAGAAAATTTAAAATTGAGAACTCCTTGGCCTGAAATATGTTCAGTATGTCAAATATAGACTACTGTATGGTTGATTAGACATGATAGGGAGATATTTGGTCTGTATAGAAATTTCAAGATTGAGAAGTCCTTGGCCTGAAATATGTTCAGTATGTCAAATATGGACTACTGTATAGTTAATGAGACATCATAAGGAGTCAATTGGTCTGTATAAAAAAAATCTAAATTGAGAACTCCTTGGCCTTAAATATGTATAGTATGTCTAATATGGACTACTGTATAGTTGATCAGACATCATTAGGAGTTAATTGGTATGTATAGGAAGTTCAAGATTGAGAACTCCTTGGCCTGAAATATGTTCAGTATGTCAAATATGGACTACTGTATGGTTAATGAGACATCATAAGGAGTTAATTCGTCTTTATAGAACGTTCAAGATTGAGAACTCCTTGGCCTGAAATATGTTCAGTATGTCAAATATAGACTACTGTATGGTTGATTAGACATCATAGGGAGATAATTGGTCTGTATAGAAAATTCAAAATTGAGAACTCCTTGGCCAGAAATATGTTCAGTATGTCAAATATGGACTACTGTATGATTGATGAGATATCAAAAGGAGTTAATTGGTCTATATAAAAAATTCAAAATTGAGAACTCCTTGGCCTGAAATATGTTCAGTATGTCAAATATGGACTACTGTATGATTGATGAGACATCAAAAGGAGTTAATTGGTCTGTATAGAAAATTCAAAACTGAGACCTCCTTTGCTTGAAATATGTTCAGTATGTCAAATATGGACTACTGTATAGTTAATGAGACATCATAAAGAGTTAATTGGTCTATATAAAAAAATCAAAATTGAGAACTCCTTGGCCTGAAATATGTATAGTATGTCTAATATGGACTACTGTATAGTTGATCAGACATCATTAGGAGTTAATTGGTATGTATAGGAAGTTCAAGATTGAGAACTCCTTGGCCTGAAATATGTTCAGTATGTCAAATATGGACTACTGTATGGTTAATGAGACATCATAAGGAGTTAATTGGTTTGTATAGAAATTTCAAGATTGAGAACTCCTTGGCCTGAAATATGTTCAGTATGTCAAATATAGACTACTGTATGGTTGATTAGACATCATAGGGAGATAATTGGTCTGTATAGAAATTTCAAGATTGAGAAGTCCTTGGCCTGAAAAATGTTCAGTATGTCAAATATGGACTACTGTATAGTTAATGAGACATCATAAAGAGTTAATTGGTCTATATAAAAAATTCAAAATTGAGAACTCCTTGGCCTGAAAAATGATCAGTATGTCAAATATGGACTACTGTATGATTGATCAGACATCAGAAGGAGTTAACTGGTCTGTATAGAAAGTTCAAGATTGAGAACTCCTTGTCCTGAAATATGTTCAGAATGTCAAAAATGTACTACTGTATGGTTGATGAGACATCATAGGGAGATAATTGGTCTGTATAGAAAATTCAACATTGAGAACTCCTTTGCCTGAAATATGTTCAGTATGTCAAATATGGACTACTGTATGATTGATGAGACTTCAGAAGGAGTTAACTGGTCTGTATAGACAGTCCAAGAATGAGAAATCCTTGGCCTGAAATATGTTCAGTATGTCAAATATGGACTACTGTATGGTTGATGAGACATCATAAGGAGTTAATTGGTCTGTATAGAAATTTCAAGATTGAGAAGTCCTTGGCCTGAAATATGTTCAGTATGTAAAATATGCACTACTGTATGATTGATGAGATATCAAAAGGAGTTAATTGGTCTATATAAAAAATTCAAAACTGAGAACTCCTTGGCCTGAAATATGTTCAGTATGTCAAATATGGACTACTCTATGATTGATGAGACATCAAAAGGAGTTAATTGGTCTGTATAGAAAATTCAAAACTGAGACCTCCTTTGCTTGAAATATGTTCAGTATGTCAAATATGGACTACTGTATAGTTAATGAGACATCATAAAGAGTTAATTGGTCTATATAAAAAATTTAAAATTGAGAACTCCTTGGCCTGAAATATGTTCAGTATGTCAAATATAGACTACTGTATGGTTGATTAGACATCATAGGGAGATAATTGGTCTGTATAGAAATATCAAGATTGAGAACTCATTGGCCTGAAATATGTTCAGTATGTCAAATATGGACTACTGTATGATTGATGAGACATTAGAAGCAGTTAACTGGTCTGTATAGAAAGTCCAAGATTGAGTACTCCTTGGCCTGAAATATGTTCAGAATGTCAAAAATGTACTACTGTATGGTTGATGAGACATCATAGGGAGATAATTGGTCTGTATAGAAATTTCAAGATTGAGAAGTCCTTGGCCTGAAATATGTTCAGTATGTCAAATATGGACTACTGTATTATTGATGAGACATTAGAAGCAGTTAACTGGTCTGTATAAAAAGTCCAAGAATGAGAACTCCTTGGCCTGAAATATGTTCAGAATGTCAAAAATGTACTACTGTATGGTTGATGAGACATCATAGGGAGATAATTGGTCTGTATAGAAATTTCAAGATTGAGCAGATCTTGGCCTGAAATATGTACAGTATGTCAAATATGGACTACTGTATGATTGATGAGACATTAGAAGCAGTTAACTGGTCTGTATAAAAAGTCCAAGAATGAGAACTCCTTGGCCTGAAATATGTTCAGTATGTCAAATATGGACTACTGTATAGTTAATGAGACATCATAAGGAGTTAATTGGTCTATATAAAAAATTCAAAATTGAGAACTCCTTGGCCTGAAATATGATCAGTATGTCTAAAATGGACTATTGTATGGTTGATGAGACATCATAAGGAGTCAATTGGTCTGTATAAAAAAATCTAAATTGAGAACTCCTTGGCCTTAAATATGTATAGTATGTCTAATATGGACTACTGTATAGTTGATCAGACATCATTAGGAGTTAATTGGTATGTATAGGAAGTTCAAGATTGAGAACTCCTTGGCCTGAAATATGTTCAGTATGTCAAATATGGACTACTGTATGGTTAATGAGACATCATAAGGAGTTAATTGGTCTGTATAGAAAGTTCAAGATTGAGAACTCCTTGGCCTGAAATATGTTCAGTATGTCAAATATAGACTACTGTATGGTTGATTAGACATCATAGGGAGATAATTGGTCTGTATAGAAATATCAAGATTGAGAAGTCCTTGGCCTGAAATATGTTCAGTATGTCAAATATGGAATACTGTATGATTGATGAGACATTAGAAGCAGTTAACTGGTCTGTATAGAAAGTCCAAGAATGAGAACTCCTTGGCCTGAAATATGTTCAGAATGTCAAAAATGGACTACTGTATGGTTGATGAGACATCATAGGGAGATAATTGGTCTGTATAGAAATTTCAAGATTGAGCAGTCCTTGGCCTGAAATATGTACAGTATGTCTAATATGGACTACTGTATGGTTGATGAGACATCATAAGGAGTCAATTGGTCTGTATAGAAAGTTCAAGATTGAGAACTCCTTGGCCTGAAATATGTTCAGTATGTCAAATATGGACTACTGTATGATTGATGAGACATTAGAAGCAGTTAACTGGTCTGTATAGAAAGTCCAAGAATGAGAACTCCTTGGCCTGAAATATGTTCAGAATGTCAAAAATGGACTACTGTATGGTTGATGAGACATCATAGGGAGATAATTGGTCTGTATAGAAATTTCAAGATTGAGCAGTCCTTGGCCTGAAATATGTACAGTATGTCTAATATGGACTACTGTATGGTTGATGAGACATCATAAGGAGTCAATTGGTCTGTATAGAAAGTTCAAGATTGAGAACTCCTTGGCCTGAAATATGTTCAGTATGTCAAATATGGACTACTGTATGATTGATGAGACACCAAAAGGAGTTAATTGGTCTGTATAGAAAATTCAAAACTGAGACCTCCTTTGCTTGAAATATGTTCAGTATGTCAAATATGGACTACTGTATAGTTAATGAGACATCATAAAGAGTTAATTGGTCTATATAAAAAATTCAAAATTGAGAACTCCTTGGCCTGAAAAATGATCAGTATGTCTAAAATGGACTACTGTATAGTTGATCAGACATCATTGGGAGTTAATTGGTATGTATAGGAAGTTCAAGATTGAGAACTCCTTGGCCTGAAATATGTTCAGAATGTCAAAAATGTACTACTGTATGGTTGATGAGACATCATCGGGAGATAATTGGTCTGTATAGAAATTTCAAGATTGAGCAGTCCTTGGCCTGAAATATGTACAGTATGTCAAATATGGACTAATGTATGATTGATGAGATATCAGAAAGAGTTAATTGGTCTGTATAGAAAATTTAAAATTGAGAACTCCTTGGCCTGAAATATGTTCAGTATGTCTAAAATTGACTACTGTATAGTTGATCAGACATCATTAGGAGTTAATTGGTATGTATAGTAAGTTCAAGATTGAGAACTCCTTGGCCTGAAATATGTACAGTATGTCAAATATGGACTAATGTATGATTGATGAGACATCAGAAAGAGTTAATTAGTCTGTATAGAAAATTTAAAATTGAGAACTCCTTGGCCTGAAATATGTTCAGTATGTCAAATATAGACTACTGTATGGTTGATTAGACATGATAGGGAGATATTTGGTCTGTATAGAAATTTCAAGATTGAGAAGTCCTTGGCCTGAAATATGTTCAGTATGTCAAATATGGACTACTGTATAGTTAATGAGACATCATAAGGAGTCAATTGGTCTGTATAAAAAAATCTAAATTGAGAACTCCTTGGCCTTAAATATGTATAGTATGTCTAATATGGACTACTGTATAGTTGATCAGACATCATTAGGAGTTAATTGGTATGTATAGGAAGTTCAAGATTGAGAACTCCTTGGCCTGAAATATGTTCAGTATGTCAAATATGGACTACTGTATGGTTAATGAGACATCATAAGGAGTTAATTCGTCTTTATAGAAAGTTCAAGATTGAGAACTCCTTGGCCTGAAATATGTTCAGTATGTCAAATATAGACTACTGTATAGTTGATCAGACATCATTAGGAGTTAATTGGTATGTATAGGAAGTTCAAGATTGAGAACTCCTTGGCCTGAAATATGTTCAGTATGTCAAATATGGACTACTGTATGATTGATGAGACATCAGAAGGAGTTAATTGGTCTGTATAGAAAATTAAACATTGATAACTTCTTGGCCTGAAATATGTTCAGTATATCAAATATGGACTACTGTATGATTGATGAGACATCAGAAGGAGTTAATTGGTCTGTATAGAAAGTCCAAGAATGAGAACTCCTTGGCCTGAAATATGTTCAGAATGTCAAACATGGACTACTGTATGATTGATGAGACATCAGAAAGAGTTAATTGTTCTGTATAGAAAGTTCAAGATTGAGAACTCCTTGGCCTGAAATATGATCAGTATGTCAAATATGGACTGATGTATGATTGATGAGACATCAGAAAGAGTTATTTGGTCTGTATAGAAAATTTAAAATTGAGAACTCCTTGGCCTGTAATATGTTCAGAATGTCAAATATGGACTACTGTATGGTTAATGAGACATCATAAGGAGTTAATTGGTCTGTATAGAAAGTTCAAGATTGAGAACTCCTTGGCCTGAAATATGTTCAGTATGTCAAATATAGACTACTGTATGGTTGATGAGACATTAGAAGCAGTTAACTGGTCTGTATAGAAAGTCCAAGAATGAGAACTTCTTGGCTTGAAATATGTTCAGAATGTCAAAAATGGACTACTGTATGGTTAATGAGACATCATAAGGAGTTAATTGGTCTGTATAGAAAGTTCAAGATTGAGAACTCCTTGGCCTGAAATATGTTCAGTATGTCAAATATAGACTACTGTATGGTTGATGAGACATTAGAAGCAGTTAACTGGTCTGTATAGAAAGTCCAAGAATGAGAACTTCTTGGCTTGAAATATGTTCAGAATGTCAAAAATGGACTACTGTATGGTTGATGAGACATCATAGGGAGATAATTGGTTTGTATAGAAATTTAAAATTGAGAACTCCTTGGCCTGAAATATGTTCAGTATGTCAAATATGGACTACTGTATGATTGATGAGACATCAAAAGGAGTTAATTGGTCTGTATAGAAAATTCAAAACTGAGACCTCCTTTGCTTGAAATATGTTCAGTATGTCAAATATGGACTACTGTATAGTTAATGAGACATCATAAAGAGTTAATTGGTCTATATAAAAAATTCAAAATTGAGAACTCCTTGGCCTGAAATATGTTCAGTATGTCAAATATAGACTACTGTATGGTTGATTAGACATCATAGGGAGATAATTGGTCTGTATAGAAATATCAAGATTGAGAACTCCTTGGCCTGAAATATGTTCAGTATGTCAAATATGGACTACTGTATGATTGATGAGACATTAGAAGCAGTTAACTGGTCTGTATAGAAAGTCCAAGATTGAGTACTCCTTGGCCTGAAATATGTTCAGAATGTCAAAAATGTACTACTGTATGGTTGATGAGACATCATAGGGAGATAATTGGTCTGTATAGAAATTTCAAGATTGAGAAGTCCTTGGCCTGAAATATGTTCAGTATGTCAAATATGGACTACTGTATGATTGATGAGACATTAGAAGCAGTTAACTGGTCTGTATAAAAAGTCTAAGAATGAGAACTCCTTGGCCTGAAATATGTTCAGAATGTCAAAAATGTACTACTGTATGGTTGATGAGACATCATAGGGAGATAATTGGTCTGTATAGAAATTTCAAGATTGAGCAGATCTTGGCCTGAAATATGTACAGTATGTCAAATATGGACTACTGTATGATTGATGAGACATTAGAAGCAGTTAACTGGTCTGTATAAAAAGTCCAAGAATGAGAACTCCTTGGCCTGAAATATGTTCAGTATGTCAAATATGGACTACTGTATAGTTAATGAGACATCATAAGGAGTTAATTGGTCTATATAAAAAATTCAAAATTGAGAACTCCTTGGCCTGAAATATGATCAGTATGTCTAAAATGGACTATTGTATGGTTGATGAGACATCATAAGGAGTCAATTGGTCTGTATAAAAAAATCTAAATTGAGAACTCCTTGGCCTTAAATATGTATAGTATGTCTAATATGGACTACTGTATAGTTGATCAGACATTATTAGGAGTTAATTGGTATGTATAGGAAGTTCAAGATTGAGAACTCCTTGGCCTGAAATATGTTCAGTATGTCAAATATGGACTACTGTATGGTTAATGAGACATCATAAGGAGTTAATTGGTCTGTATAGAAAGTTCAAGATTGAGAACTCCTTGGCCTGAAATATGTTCAGTATGTCAAATATAGACTACTGTATGGTTGATTAGACATCATAGGGAGATAATTGGTCTGTATAGAAATATCAAGATTGAGAAGTCCTTGGCCTGAAATATGTTCAGTATGTCAAATATGGAATACTGTATGATTGATGAGACATTAGAAGCAGTTAACTGGTCTGTATAGAAAGTCCAAGAATGAGAACTCCTTGGCCTGAAATATGTTCAGAATGTCAAAAATGGACTACTGTATGGTTGATGAGACATCATAGGGAGATAATTGGTCTGTATAGAAATTTCAAGATTGAGCAGTCCTTGGCCTGAAATATGTACAGTATGTCTAATATGGACTACTGTATGGTTGATGAGACATCATAAGGAGTCAATTGGTCTGTATAGAAAGTTCAAGATTGAGAACTCCTTGGCCTGAAATATGTTCAGTATGTCAAATATGGACTACTGTATGATTGATGAGACATTAGAAGCAGTTAACTGGTCTGTATAGAAAGTCCAAGAATGAGAACTCCTTGGCCTGAAATATGTTCAGAAGGTCAAAAATGGACTACTGTATGGTTGATGAGACATCATAGGGAGATAATTGGTCTGTATAGAAATTTCAAGATTGAGCAGTCCTTGGCCTGAAATATGTAAAGTATGTCTAATATGGACTACTGTATGGTTGATGAGACATCATAAGGAGTCAATTGGTCTGTATAGAAAGTTCAAGATTGAGAAGTCCTTGGCCTGAAATATGTTCAGTATGTCAAATATGGACTACTGTATGATTGATGAGACACCAAAAGGAGTTAATTGGTCTGTATAGAAAATTCAAAACTGAGACCTCCTTTGCTTGAAATATGTTCAGTATGTCAAATATGGACTACTGTATAGTTAATGAGACATCATAAAGAGTTAATTGGTCTATATAAAAAATTCAAAATTGAGAACTCCTTGGCCTGAAAAATGATCAGTATGTCTAAAATGGACTACTGTATAGTTGATCAGACATCATTGGGAGTTAATTGGTATGTATAGGAAGTTCAAGATTGAGAACTCCTTGGCCTGAAATATGTTCAGAATGTCAAAAATGTACTACTGTATGGTTGATGAGACATCATCGGGAGATAATTGGTCTGTATAGAAATTTCAAGATTGAGCAGTCCTTGGCCTGAAATATGTACAGTATGTCAAATATGGACTAATGTATGATTGATGAGATATCAGAAAGAGTTAATTGGTCTGTATAGAAAATTTAAAATTGAGAACTCCTTGGCCTGAAATATGTTCAGTATGTCTAAAATTGACTACTGTATAGTTGATCAGACATCATTAGGAGTTAATTGGTATGTATAGTAAGTTCAAGATTGAGAACTCCTTGGCCTGAAATATGTACAGTATGTCAAATATGGACTAATGTATGATTGATGAGACATCAGAAAGAGTTAATTAGTCTGTATAGAAAATTTAAAATTGAGAACTCCTTGGCCTGAAATATGTTCAGTATGTCAAATATAGACTACTGTATGGTTGATTAGACATGATAGGGAGATATTTGGTCTGTATAGAAATTTCAAGATTGAGAAGTCCTTGGCCTGAAATATGTTCAGTATGTCAAATATGGACTACTGTATAGTTAATGAGACATCATAAGGAGTCAATTGGTCTGTATAAAAAAATCTAAATTGAGAACTCCTTGGCCTTAAATATGTATAGTATGTCTAATATGGACTACTGTATAGTTGATCAGACATCATTAGGAGTTAATTGGTATGTATAGGAAGTTCAAGATTGAGAACTCCTTGGCCTGAAATATGTTCAGTATGTCAAATATGGACTACTGTATGGTTAATGAGACATCATAAGGAGTTAATTCGTCTTTATAGAAAGTTCAAGATTGAGAACTCCTTGGCCTGAAATATGTTCAGTATGTCAAATATAGACTACTGTATAGTTGATCAGACATCATTAGGAGTTAATTGGTATGTATAGGAAGTTCAAGATTGAGAACTCCTTGGCCTGAAATATGTTCAGTATGTCAAATATGGACTACTGTATGATTGATGAGACATCAGAAGGAGTTAATTGGTCTGTATAGAAAATTAAACATTGATAACTTCTTGGCCTGAAATATGTTCAGTATATCAAATATGGACTACTGTATGATTGATGAGACATCAGAAGGAGTTAATTGGTCTGTATAGAAAGTCCAAGAATGAGAACTCCTTGGCCTGAAATATGTTCAGAATGTCAAACATGGACTACTGTATGATTGATGAGACATCAGAAAGAGTTAATTGGTCTGTATAGAAAGTTCAAGATTGAGAACTCCTTGGCCTGAAATATGATCAGTATGTCAAATATGGACTGATGTATGATTGATGAGACATCAGAAAGAGTTATTTGGTCTGTATAGAAAATTTAAAATTGAGAACTCCTTGGCCTGTAATATGTTCAGAATGTCAAATATGGACTACTGCATGGTTAATGAGACATCATAAGGAGTTAATTGGTCTGTATAGAAAGTTCAAGATTGAGAACTCCTTGGCCTGAAATATGTTCAGTATGTCAAATATAGACTACTGTATGGTTGATGAGACATTAGAAGCAGTTAACTGGTCTGTATAGAAAGTCCAAGAATGAGAACTTCTTGGCTTGAAATATGTTCAGAATGTCAAAAATGGACTACTGTATGGTTAATGAGACATCATAAGGAGTTAATTGGTCTGTATAGAAAGTTCAAGATTGAGAACTCCTTGGCCTGAAATATGTTCAGTATGTCAAATATAGACTACTGTATGGTTGATGAGACATTAGAAGCAGTTAACTGGTCTGTATAGAAAGTCCAAGAATGAGAACTTCTTGGCTTGAAATATGTTCAGAATGTCAAAAATGGACTACTGTATGGTTGATGAGACATCATAGGGAGATAATTGGTTTGTATAGAAATTTCAAGATTGAGCAGTCCTTGGCCTGAAATATGTACAGTATGTCTAATATGGACTAATGTATGATTCATGAGACATCAGAAAGAGTTAATTGGTCTGTAAAGAAAATTTAAAATTGAGAACTCCTTGGCCTGAAATATGTTCAGTATGTCAAATATGGACTACTGTATGATTGATGAGACATCAAAAGGAGTTAATTGGTCTGTATAGAAAATTCAAAACTGAGACCTCCTTTGCTTGAAATATGTTCAGTATGTCAAATATGGACTACTGTATAGTTAATGAGACATCATAAAGAGTTAATTGGTCTATATAAAAAATTCAAAATTGAGAACTCCTTGGCCTGAAATATGATCAGTATGTCTAAAATGGACTACTGTATAGTTGATCAGACATCATTGGGAGTTAATTGGTATGTATAGGAAGTTCAAGATTGAGAACTCCTTGGCCTGAAATATGTTCAGTATGTCAAATATGGACTACTGTATGGTTGATGAGACATTAGAAGCAGTTAACTGGTCTGTATAGAAAGTCCAAGATTGAGAACTCCTTGGCCTGAAATATGTTCAGAATGTCAAAAATGGACTACTGTATGGTTGATGAGACATCATAGGGAGATAATTGGTCTGTATAGAAATTTCAAGATTGAGAAGTCCTTGGCCTGAAATATGTTCAGTATGTCAAATATGGACTACTGTATGATTGATGAGACATTACAAGCAGTTAACTGGTCTGTATAGAAAGTCCAATAATGAGAACTCCTTGGCCTGAAATATGTTCAGAATGTCAAAAATGTACTACTGTATGGTTGATGAGACATCATAGGGAGATAATTGGTCTGTATAGAAATTTCAAGATTGAGCAGTTCTTGGCCTGAAATATGTACAGTATGTCAAATATGGACTAATGTATGATTGATGAGACATCAGAAAGAGTTAATTAGTCTGTATAGAAAATTTAAAATTGAGAACTCCTTGGCCTGAAATATGTTCAGTATGTCAAATATAGACTACTGTATGGTTGATTAGACATGATAGGGAGATATTTGGTCTGTATAGAAATTTCAAGATTGAGAAGTCCTTGGCCTGAAATATGTTCAGTATGTCAAATATGGACTACTGTATAGTTAATGAGACATCATAAGGAGTCAATTGGTCTGTATAAAAAAATCTAAATTGAGAACTCCTTGGCCTTAAATATGTATAGTATGTCTAATATGGACTACTGTATAGTTGATCAGACATCATTAGGAGTTAATTGGTATGTATAGGAAGTTCAAGATTGAGAACTCCTTGGCCTGAAATATGTTCAGTATGTCAAATATGGACTACTGTATGGTTAATGAGACATCATAAGGAGTTAATTCGTCTTTATAGAAAGTTCAAGATTGAGAACTCCTTGGCCTGAAATATGTTCAGTATGTCAAATATAGACTACTGTATGGTTGATTAGACATCATAGGGAGATAATTGGTCTGTATAGAAAATTCAAAATTGAGAACTCCTTGGCCAGAAATATGTTCAGTATGTCAAATATGGACTACTGTATGATTGATGAGATATCCAAAGGAGTTAATTGGTCTATATAAAAAATTCAAAATTGAGAACTCCTTGGCCTGAAATATGTTCAGTATGTCAAATATGGACTACTGTATGATTGATGAGACATCAAAAGGAGTTAATTGGTCTGTATAGAAAATTCAAAACTGAGACCTCCTTTGCTTGAAATATGTTCAGTATGTCAAATATGGACTACTGTATAGTTAATGAGACATCATAAAGAGTTAATTGGTCTATATAAAAAAATCAAAATTGAGAACTCCTTGGCCTGAAATATGTATAGTATGTCTAATATGGACTACTGTATAGTTGATCAGACATCATTAGGAGTTAATTGGTATGTATAGGAAGTTCAAGATTGAGAACTCCTTGGCCTGAAATATGTTCAGTATGTCAAATATGGACTACTGTATGGTTAATGAGACATCATAAGGAGTTAATTGGTTTGTATAGAAATTTCAAAATTGAGAACTCCTTGGCCTGAAATATGTTCAGTATGTCAAATATAGACTACTGTATGGTTGATTAGACATCATAGGGAGATAATTGGTCTGTATAGAAATTTCAAGATTGAGAAGTCCTTGGCCTGAAAAATGTTCAGTATGTCAAATATGGACTACTGTATAGTTAATGAGACATCATAAAGAGTTAATTGGTCTATATAAAAAATTCAAAATTGAGAACTCCTTGGCCTGAAAAATGATCAGTATGTCAAATATGGACTACTGTATGATTGATCAGACATCAGAAGGAGTTAACTGGTCTGTATAGAAAGTTCAAGATTGAGAACTCCTTGTCCTGAAATATGTTCAGAATGTCAAAAATGTACTACTGTATGGTTGATGAGACATCATAGGGAGATAATTGGTCTGTATAGAAAATTCAACATTGAGAACTCCTTTGCCTGAAATATGTTCAGTATGTCAAATATGGACTACTGTATGATTGATGAGACTTCAGAAGGAGTTAACTGGTCTGTATAGACAGTCCAAGAATGAGAAATCCTTGGCCTGAAATATGTTCAGTATGTCAAATATGGACTACTGTATGGTTGATGAGACATCATAAGGAGTTAATTGGTCTGTATAGAAATTTCAAGATTGAGAAGTCCTTGGCCTGAAATATGTTCAGTATGTAAAATATGCACTACTGTATGATTGATGAGATATCAAAAGGAGTTAATTGGTCTATATAAAAAATTCAAAACTGAGAACTCCTTGGCCTGAAATATGTTCAGTATGTCAAATATGGACTACTGTATGATTGATGAGACATCAAAAGGAGTTAATTGGTCTGTATTGAAAATTCAAAACTGAGACCTCCTTTGCTTGAAATATGTTCAGTATGTCAAATATGGACTACTGTATAGTTAATGAGACATCATAAAGAGTTAATTGGTCTATATAAAAAATTTAAAATTGAGAACTCCTTGGCCTGAAATATGTTCAGTATGTCAAATATAGACTACTGTATGGTTGATTAGACATCATAGGGAGATAATTGGTCTGTATAGAAATATCAAGATTGAGAACTCCTTGGCCTGAAATATGTTCAGTATGTCAAATATGGACTACTGTATGATTGATGAGACATTAGAAGCAGTTAACTGGTCTGTATAGAAAGTCCAAGATTGAGTACTCCTTGGCCTGAAATATGTTCAGAATGTCAAAAATGTACTACTGTATGGTTGATGAGACATCATAGGGAGATAATTGGTCTGTATAGAAATTTCAAGATTGAGAAGTCCTTGGCCTGAAATATGTTCAGTATGTCAAATATGGACTACTGTATGATTGATGAGACATTAGAAGCAGTTAACTGGTCTGTATAAAAAGTCCAAGAATGAGAACTCCTTGGCCTGAAATATGTTCAGAATGTCAAAAATGTACTACTGTATGGTTGATGAGACATCATAGGGAGATAATTGGTCTGTATAGAAATTTCAAGATTGAGCAGATCTTGGCCTGAAATATGTACAGTATGTCAAATATGGACTACTGTATGATTGATGAGACATTAGAAGCAGTTAACTGGTCTGTATAAAAAGTCCAAGAATGAGAACTCCTTGGCCTGAAATATGTTCAGTATGTCAAATATGGACTACTGTATAGTTAATGAGACATCATAAGGAGTTAATTGGTCTATATAAAAAATTCAAAATTGAGAACTCCTTGGCCTGAAATATGATCAGTATGTCTAAAATGGACTATTGTATGATTGATGAGACATCATAAGGAGTCAATTGGTCTGTATAAAAAAATCTAAATTGAGAACTCCTTGGCCTTAAATATGTATAGTATGTCTAATATGGACTACTGTATAGTTGATCAGACATCATTAGGAGTTAATTGGTATGTATAGGAAGTTCAAGATTGAGAACTCCTTGGCCTGAAATATGTTCAGTATGTCAAATATGGACTACTGTATGGTTAATGAGACATCATAAGGAGTTAATTGGTCTGTATAGAAAGTTCAAGATTGAGAACTCCTTGGCCTGAAATATGTTCAGTATGTCAAATATAGACTACTGTATGGTTGATTAGACATCATAGGGAGATAATTGGTCTGTATAGAAATATCAAGATTGAGAAGTCCTTGGCCTGAAATATGTTCAGTATGTCAAATATGGAATACTGTATGATTGATGAGACATTAGAAGCAGTTAACTGGTCTGTATAGAAAGTCCAAGAATGAGAACTCCTTGGCCTGAAATATGTTCAGAATGTCAAAAATGGACTACTGTATGGTTGATGAGACATCATAGGGAGATAATTGGTCTGTATAGAAATTTCAAGATTGAGCAGTCCTTGGCCTGAAATATGTACAGTATGTCTAATATGGACTAATGTATGATTGATGAGACATCAGAAAGAGTTAATTGGTCTGTATAGAAAATTTAAAATTGAGAACTCCTTGGCCTGAAATATGTTCAGTATGTCAAATATGGACTACTGTATGATTGATGAGACACCAAAATGAGTTAATTGGTCTGTATAGAAAATTCAAAACTGAGACCTCCTTTGCCTGAAATATGTTCAGTATGTCAAATATGGACTACTGTATAGTTAATGAGACATCATAAAGAGTTAATTGGTCTATATAAAAAATTCAAAATTGAGAACTCCTTGGCCTGAAATATGATCAGTATGTCTAAAATGGACTACTGTATAGTTGATCAGACATCATTGGGAGTTAATTGGTATGTATAGGAAGGTCAAGATTGAGAACTCCTTGGCCTGAAATATGTTCAGAATGTCAAAAATGTACTACTGTATGGTTGATGAGACATCATAGGGAGATAATTGGTCTCTATAGAAATTTCAAGATTGAGAAGTCCTTGGCCTGAAATATGTTCAGTATGTCAAATATGGACTACTGTATGATTGATGAGACATTAGAAGCAGTTAACTGGTCTGTATAGAAAGTCCAAGAATGAGAACTCCTTGGCCTGAAATATGTTCAGAATGTCAAAAATGTACTACTGTATGGTTGATGAGACATCATAGGGAGATAATTGGTCTGTATAGAAATTTCAAGATTGAGCAGTCCTTGGCCTGAAATATGTACAGTATGTCAAATATGGACTAATGTATGATTGATGAGATATCAGAAAGAGTTAATTGGTCTGTATAGAAAATTTAAAATTGAGAACTCCTTGGCCTGAAATATGTTCAGTATGTCAAATATGGACTACTGTATGATTGATGAGACATCAAAAGGAGTTAACTGGTCTATATAAAAAATTCAAAATTGAGAACTCCTTGGCCTGAAATATGATCAGTATGTCTAAAATGGACTACTGTATAGTTGATCAGACATCATTGGGAGTTAATTGGTATGTATAGGAAGTTCAAGATTGAGAACTCCTTGGCCTGAAATATGTTCAGTATGTCAAATATGGACTACTGTATGGTTGATGAGACATCATAAGGAGTCAATCGGTCTGTATAAAAAAATTCTAAATTGAAAACTTCTTGGCCTGAAATATGATCAGTATGTCAAATATGGACTACTGTATGATTGATGAGACATCAGAAGGAGTTAATTGGTCTGTATAGACATTTCAAGATTGAGAAGTCCTTGGCCTGAAATATGTTCAGTATGTCAAAAATGGACTACTGTATGATTGATGAGACATTAGAAGCAGTTAACTGGTCTGTATAGAAAGTCCAAGATTGAGAACTCCTTGGCCTGAAATATGTTCAGTATGTCAAATATGGACCACTGTATGATTGATGAGACATCAGAAGGAGTTAACTGGTCTGTATAGAAAGTTCAAGATTGAGAACTCCTTGGCCTGAAATATGTTCAGTATGTCAAATTTAGACTACTGTATGGTTGATTAGACATCATAGGGAGATATTTGGTCTGTATAGAAATTTCAAGATTGAGAAGTCCTTGGCCTGAAATATGTTCAGTATGTCAAATATGGACTACTGCATGATTGATGAGACATTAGAAGCAGTTAACTGGTCTGTATAGAAAGTCCAAGAATGAGAACTCCTTGGCCTGAAATATGTTCAGAATGTCAAAAATGGACTACTGTATGGTTGATGAGACATCATAGGGAGATAATTGGTCTGTATAGAAATTTCAAGATTGAGCAGTTCTTTTCCTGAAATATGTACAGAATGTCAAATATAGACTAATGTATGATTGATGAGACATCAGAAAGAGTTAATTGGTCTGTATAGAAAATTCAAAACTGAGACCTCCTTTGCTTGAAATATGTTCAGTATGTCAAATATGGACTACTGTATAGTTAATGAGACATCATAAAGAGTTAATTGGTCTATATAAAAAATTTAAAATTGAGAACTCCTTGGCCTGAAATATGTTCAGTATGTCAAATATGGACTACTGTATAGTTGATCAGACATCATTAGGAGTTAATTGGTATGTATAGGAAGTTCAAGATTGAGAAATCCTTGGCCTGAAATATGTTCAGTATGTCAAATATGGACTACTGTATGGTTGATGAGACATCATAAGGAGTTAATTGGTCTGTATAGAAATTTCAAGATTGAGAACTCCTTGGCCTGAAATATGTTCAGTATGTAAAATATGCACTACTGTATGATTGATGAGACATCAGAAGGAGTTAATTGGTCTGTATAGAAAATTCAAAATTGAGAACTCCTTGGCCAGAAATATGTTCAGTATGTCAAATATGGACTACTGTATGATTGATGAGATATCAAAAGGAGTTAATTGGTCTATATAAAAAATTCAAAATTGAGAACTCCTTGGCCTGAAATATGTTCAGTATGTCAAATATGGACTACTGTATGATTGATGAGACATCAAAAGGAGTTAATTGGTCTGTATAGAAAATTCAAAACTGAGACCTCCTTTGCTTGAAATATGTTCAGTATGTCAAATATGGACTACTGTATAGTTAATGAGACATCATAAAGAGTTAATTGGTCTATATAAAAAAATCAAAATTGAGAACTCCTTGGCCTGAAATATGTATAGTATGTCTAATATGGACTACTGTATAGTTGATCAGACATCATTAGGAGTTAATTGGTATGTATAGGAAGTTCAAGATTGAGAACTCCTTGGCCTGAAATATGTTCAGTATGTCAAATATGGACTACTGTATGGTTAATGAGACATCATAAGGAGTTAATTGGTCTGTATAGAAAGTTCAAGATTGAGAACTCCTTGGCCTGAAATATGTTCAGTATGTCAAATATGGACTACTGTATAGTTAATGAGACATCATAAGGAGTTAATTGGTCTGTATAGGAAGTTCAAGATTGAGAACTCCTTGGCCTGAAATATGTTCAGTATGTCAAATATAGACTACTGTATGGTTGATTAGACATCATAGGGAGATAATTGGTCTGTATAGAAATATCAAGATTGAGAACTCCTTGGCCTGAAATATGTTCAGTATGTCAAATATGGACTACTGTATGATTGATGAGACATTAGAAGCAGTTAACTGGTCTGTATAGAAAGTCCAAGATTGAGTACTCCTTGGCCTGAAATATGTTCAGAATGTCAAAAATGTACTACTGTATGGTTGATGAGACATCATAGGGAGATAATTGGTCTGTATAGAAATTTCAAGATTGAGAAGTCCTTGGCCTGAAATATGTTCAGTATGTCAAATATGGACTACTGTATGATTGATGAGACATTAGAAGCAGTTAACTGGTCTGTATAAAAAGTCCAAGAATGAGAACTCCTTGGCCTGAAATATGTTCAGAATGTCAAAAATGTACTACTGTATGGTTGATGAGACATCATAGGGAGATAATTGGTCTGTATAGAAATTTCAAGATTGAGCAGATCTTGGCCTGAAATATGTACAGTATGTCAAATATGGACTACTGTATGATTGATGAGACATTAGAAGCAGTTAACTGGTCTGTATAAAAAGTCCAAGAATGAGAACTCCTTGGCCTGAAATATGTTCAGTATGTCAAATATGGACTACTGTATAGTTAATGAGACATCATAAGGAGTTAATTGGTCTATATAAAAAATTCAAAATTGAGAACTCCTTGGCCTGAAATATGATCAGTATGTCTAAAATGGACTATTGTATGGTTGATGAGACATCATAAGGAGTCAATTGGTCTGTATAAAAAAATCTAAATTGAGAACTCCTTGGCCTTAAATATGTATAGAATGTCTAATATGGACTACTGTATAGTTGATCAGACATCATTAGGAGTTAATTGGTATGTATAGGAAGTTCAAGATTGAGAACTCCTTGGCCTGAAATATGTTCAGCATGTCAAATATGGACTACTGTATGGTTAATGAGACATCATAAGGAGTTAATTGGTCTGTATAGAAAGTTCAAGATTGAGAACTCCTTGGCCTGAAATATGTTCAGTATGTCAAATATAGACTACTGTATGGTTGATTAGACATCATAGGGAGATAATTGGTCTGTATAGAAATATCAAGATTGAGAAGTCCTTGGCCTGAAATATGTTCAGTATGTCAAATATGGAATACTGTATGATTGATGAGACATTAGAAGCAGTTAACTGGTCTGTATAGAAAGTCCAAGAATGAGAACTCCTTGGCCTGAAATATGTTCAGAATGTCAAAAATGGACTACTGTATGGTTGATGAGACATCATAGGGAGATAATTGGTCTGTATAGAAATTTCAAGATTGAGCAGTCCTTGGCCTGAAATATGTACAGTATGTCTAATATGGACTAATGTATGATTGATGAGACATCAGAAAGAGTTAATTGGTCTGTATAGAAAATTTAAAATTGAGAACTCCTTGGCCTGAAATATGTTCAGTATGTCAAATATGGACTACTGTATGATTGATGAGACACCAAAATGAGTTAATTGGTCTGTATAGAAAATTCAAAACTGAGACCTCCTTTGCCTGAAATATGTTCAGTATGTCAAATATGGACTACTGTATAGTTAATGAGACATCATAAAGAGTTAATTGGTCTATATAAAAAATTCAAAATTGAGAACTCCTTGGCCTGAAATATGATCAGTATGTCTAAAATGGACTACTGTATAGTTGATCAGACATCATTGGGAGTTAATTGGTATGTATAGGAAGGTCAAGATTGAGAACTCCTTGGCCTGAAATATGTTCAGAATGTCAAAAATGTACTACTGTATGGTTGATGAGACATCATAGGGAGATAATTGGTCTCTATAGAAATTTCAAGATTGAGAAGTCCTTGGCCTGAAATATGTTCAGTATGTCAAATATGGACTACTGTATGATTGATGAGACATTAGAAGCAGTTAACTGGTCTGTATAGAAAGTCCAAGAATGAGAACTCCTTGGCCTGAAATATGTTCAGAATGTCAAAAATGTACTACTGTATGGTTGATGAGACATCATAGGGAGATAATTGGTCTGTATAGAAATTTCAAGATTGAGCAGTCCTTGGCCTGAAATATGTACAGTATGTCAAATATGGACTAATGTATGATTGATGAGATATCAGAAAGAGTTAATTGGTCTGTATAGAAAATTTAAAATTGAGAACTCCTTGGCCTGAAATATGTTCAGTATGTCAAATATGGACTACTGTATGATTGATGAGACATCAAAAGGAGTTAACTGGTCTATATAAAAAATTCAAAATTGAGAACTCCTTGGCCTGAAATATGATCAGTATGTCTAAAATGGACTACTGTATAGTTGATCAGACATCATTGGGAGTTAATTGGTATGTATAGGAAGTTCAAGATTGAGAACTCCTTGGCCTGAAATATGTTCAGTATGTCAAATATGGACTACTGTATGGTTGATGAGACATCATAAGGAGTCAATCGGTCTGTATAAAAAAATTCTAAATTGAAAACTTCTTGGCCTGAAATATGATCAGTATGTCAAATATGGACTACTGTATGATTGATGAGACATCAGAAGGAGTTAATTGGTCTGTATAGACATTTCAAGATTGAGAAGTCCTTGGCCTGAAATATGTTCAGTATGTCAAAAATGGACTACTGTATGATTGATGAGACATTAGAAGCAGTTAACTGGTCTGTATAGAAAGTCCAAGATTGAGAACTCCTTGGCCTGAAATATGTTCAGTATGTCAAATATGGACCACTGTATGATTGATGAGACATCAGAAGGAGTTAACTGGTCTGTATAGAAAGTTCAAGATTGAGAACTCCTTGGCCTGAAATATGTTCAGTATGTCAAATATGGACTACTGCATGATTGATGAGACATTAGAAGCAGTTAACTGGTCTGTATAGAAAGTCCAAGAATGAGAACTCCTTGGCCTGAAATATGTTCAGAATGTCAAAAATGGACTACTGTATGGTTGATGAGACATCATAGGGAGATAATTGGTCTGTATAGAAATTTCAAGATTGAGCAGTTCTTTTCCTGAAATATGTACAGAATGTCAAATATAGACTAATGTATGATTGATGAGACATCAGAAAGAGTTAATTGGTCTGTATAGAAAATTCAAAACTGAGACCTCCTTTGCTTGAAATATGTTCAGTATGTCAAATATGGACTACTGTATAGTTAATGAGACATCATAAAGAGTTAATTGGTCTATATAAAAAATTTAAAATTGAGAACTCCTTGGCCTGAAATATGTTCAGTATGTCAAATATGGACTACTGTATAGTTGATCAGACATCATTAGGAGTTAATTGGTATGTATAGGAAGTTCAAGATTGAGAAATCCTTGGCCTGAAATATGTTCAGTATGTCAAATATGGACTACTGTATGGTTGATGAGACATCATAAGGAGTTAATTGGTCTGTATAGAAATTTCAAGATTGAGAAGTCCTTGGCCTGAAATATGTTCAGTATGTAAAATATGCACTACTGTATGATTGATGAGACATCAGAAGGAGTTAATTGGTCTGTATAGAAAATTCAAAATTGAGAACTCCTTGGCCAGAAATATGTTCAGTATGTCAAATATGGACTACTGTATGATTGATGAGATATCAAAAGGAGTTAATTGGTCTATATAAAAAATTCAAAATTGAGAACTCCTTGGCCTGAAATATGTTCAGTATGTCAAATATGGACTACTGTATTATTGATGAGACATCAAAAGGAGTTAATTGGTCTGTATAGAAAATTCAAAACTGAGACCTCCTTTGCTTGAAATATGTTCAGTATGTCAAATATGGACTACTGTATAGTTAATGAGACATCATAAAGAGTTAATTGGTCTATATAAAAAAATCAAAATTGAGAACTCCTTGGCCTGAAATATGTTCAGTATGTCAAATATAGACTACTGTATGGTTGATTAGACATCATAGGGAGATAATTGGTCTGTATAGAAATTTCAAGATTGAGAAGTCCTTGGCCTGAAATATGTTCAGTATGTCAAATATGGACTACTGTATAGTTAATGAGACATCATAAAGAGTTAATTGGTATATATAAAAAATTCAAAATTGAGAACTCCTTGGCCTGAAAAATGATCAGTATGTCAAGTATGGACTACTGTATGATTGATCAGACATCAGAAGGAGTTAACTGGTCTGTATAGAAAGTTCAAGATTGAGAACTCCTTGTCCTGAAATATGTTCAGAATGTCAAAAATGTACTACTGTATGGTTGATGAGACATCATAGGGAGATAATTGGTCTGTATAGAAAATTCAACATTGAGAACTCCTTTGCCTGAAATATGTTCAGTATGTCAAATATGGACTACTGTATGATTGATGAGACATCAGAAGGAGTTAACTGGTCTGTATAGACAGTCCAAGAATGAGAAATCCTTGGCCTGAAATATGTTCAGTATGTCAAATATGGACTACTGTATGGTTGATGAGACATCATAAGGAGTTAATTGGTCTGTATAGAAATTTCAAGATTGAGAAGTCCTTGGCCTGAAATATGTTCAGTATGTAAAATATGCACTACTGTATGATTGATGAGATATCAAAAGGAGTTAATTGGTCTATATAAAAAATTCAAAATTGAGAACTCCTTGGCCTGAAATATGTTCAGTATGTCAAATATGGACTACTGTATGATTGATGAGACATCAAAAGGAGTTAATTGGTCTGTATAGAAAATTCAAAACTGAGACCTCCTTTGCTTGAAATATGTTCAGTATGTCAAATATGGACTACTGTATAGTTAATGAGACATCATAAAGAGTTAATTGGTCTATATAAAAAATTTAAAATTGAGAACTCCTTGGCCTGAAATATGTTCAGTATGTCAAATATAGACTACTGTATGGTTGATTAGACATCATAGGGAGATAATTGGTCTGTATAGAAATATCAAGATTGAGAAGTCCTTGGCCTGAAATATGTTCTGTATGTCAAATATGGAATACTGTATGATTGATGAGACATTAGAAGCAGTTAACTGGTCTGTATAGAAAGTCCAAGAATGACAACTCCTTGGCCTGAAATATGTTCAGAATGTCAAAAATGGACTACTGTATGGTTGATGAGACATCATAGGGAGATAAATGGTCTGTATAGAAATTTCAAAATTGAGAACTCCTTGGCCAGAAATATGTTCAGTATGTCAAATATGGACTACTGTATGATTGATGAGATATCAAAAGGAGTTAATTGGTCTATATAAAAAATTCAAAATTGAGAACTCCTTGGCCTGAAATATGTTCAGTATGTCAAATATGGACTACTGTATTATTGATGAGACATCAAAAGGAGTTAATTGGTCTGTATAGAAAATTCAAAACTGAGACCTCCTTTGCTTGAAATATGTTCAGTATGTCAAATATGGACTACTGTATAGTTAATGAGACATCATAAAGAGTTAATTGGTCTATATAAAAAAATCAAAATTGAGAACTCCTTGGCCTGAAATATGTTCAGTATGTCAAATATAGACTACTGTATGGTTGATTAGACATCATAGGGAGATAATTGGTCTGTATAGAAATTTCAAGATTGAGAAGTCCTTGGCCTGAAATATGTTCAGTATGTCAAATATGGACTACTGTATAGTTAATGAGACATCATAAAGAGTTAATTGGTATATATAAAAAATTCAAAATTGAGAACTCCTTGGCCTGAAAAATGATCAGTATGTCAAGTATGGACTACTGTATGATTGATCAGACATCAGAAGGAGTTAACTGGTCTGTATAGAAAGTTCAAGATTGAGAACTCCTTGTCCTGAAATATGTTCAGAATGTCAAAAATGTACTACTGTATGGTTGATGAGACATCATAGGGAGATAATTGGTCTGTATAGAAAATTCAACATTGAGAACTCCTTTGCCTGAAATATGTTCAGTATGTCAAATATGGACTACTGTATGATTGATGAGACATCAGAAGGAGTTAACTGGTCTGTATAGACAGTCCAAGAATGAGAAATCCTTGGCCTGAAATATGTTCAGTATGTCAAATATGGACTACTGTATGGTTGATGAGACATCATAAGGAGTTAATTGGTCTGTATAGAAATTTCAAGATTGAGAAGTCCTTGGCCTGAAATATGTTCAGTATGTAAAATATGCACTACTGTATGATTGATGAGATATCAAAAGGAGTTAATTGGTCTATATAAAAAATTCAAAATTGAGAACTCCTTGGCCTGAAATATGTTCAGTATGTCAAATATGGACTACTGTATGATTGATGAGACATCAAAAGGAGTTAATTGGTCTGTATAGAAAATTCAAAACTGAGACCTCCTTTGCTTGAAATATGTTCAGTATGTCAAATATGGACTACTGTATAGTTAATGAGACATCATAAAGAGTTAATTGGTCTATATAAAAAATTTAAAATTGAGAACTCCTTGGCCTGAAATATGTTCAGTATGTCAAATATAGACTACTGTATGGTTGATTAGACATCATAGGGAGATAATTGGTCTGTATAGAAATATCAAGATTGAGAAGTCCTTGGCCTGAAATATGTTCTGTATGTCAAATATGGAATACTGTATGATTGATGAGACATTAGAAGCAGTTAACTGGTCTGTATAGAAAGTCCAAGAATGACAACTCCTTGGCCTGAAATATGTTCAGAATGTCAAAAATGGACTACTGTATGGTTGATGAGACATCATAGGGAGATAAATGGTCTGTATAGAAATTTCAAGATTGAGCAGTCCTTGGCCTGAAATATGTACAGTATGTCTAATATGGACTAATGTATGATTGATGAGACATCAGAAAGAGTTAATTGGTCTGTATAGAAAATTTAAAATTGAGAACTCCTTGGCCTGAAATATGTTCAGTATGTCAAATATGGACTACTGTATGATTGATGAGACACCAAAAGGAGTTAATTGGTCTGTATAGAAAATTCAAAACTGAGACCTCCTTTGCCTGAAATATGTTCAGTATGTCAAATATGGACTACTGTATAGTTAATGAGACATCATAAAGAGTTAATTGGTCTATATAAAAAATTCAAAATTGAGAACTCCTTCGCCTGAAATATGATCAGTATGTCTAAAATGGACTACTGTATAGTTGATCAGACATCATTGGGAGTTAATTGGTATGTATAGGAAGTTCAAGATTGAGAACTCCTTGGCCTGAAATATGTTCAGAATGTCAAAAATGTACTACTGTATGGTTGATGAGACATCATAGGGAGATAATTGGTCTCTATAGAAATTTCAAGATTGAGAAGTCCTTGGCCTGAAATATGTTCAGTATGTCAAATATGGACTACTGTATGATTGATGAGACATTAGAAGCAGTTAACTGGTCTGTATAGAAAGTCCAAGAATGAGAACTCCTTGGCCTGAAATATGTTCAGAATGTCAAAAATGTACTACTGTATGGTTGATGAGACATCATAGGGAGATAATTGGTCTGTATAGAAATTTCAAGATTGAGCAGTCCTTGGCCTGAAATATGTACAGTATGTCAAATATGGACTAATGTATGATTGATGAGATATCAGAAAGAGTTAATTGGTCTGTATAGAAAATTTAAAATTGAGAACTCCTTGGCCTGAAATATGTTCAGTATGTCAAATATGGACTACTGTATGATTGATGAGACATCAAAAGGAGTTAATTGGTCTATATAAAAAATTCAAAATTGAGAACTCCTTGGCCTGAAATATGATCAGTATGTCTAAAATGGACTACTGTATAGTTGATCAGACATCATTGGGAGTTAATTGGTATGTATAGGAAGTTCAAGATTGAGAACTCCTTGGCCTGAAATATGTTCAGTATGTCAAATATGGACTACTGTATGGTTGATGAGACATCATAAGGAGTCAATCGGTCTGTATAAAAAAATTCAAAATTGAAAACTTCTTGGCCTGAAATATGATCAGTATGTCAAAAATGGACTACTGTATGATTGATGAGACATTAGAAGGAGTTAATTGGTCTGTATAGAAAGTCCAAGATTGAGAACTCCTTGGCCTGAAATATGTTCAGTATGTCAAAAATGGACTACTGTATGATTGATGAGACATTAGAAGCAGTTAACTGGTCTGTATAGAAAGTCCAAGATTGAGAACTCCTTGGCCTGAAATATGTTCAGTATGTAAAATATGAACTACTGTATGATTGATGAGACATCAGAAGGAGTTAATTGGTCTGTATAGAAAGTTCAAGATTGAGAAGTGCTTGGCCTGAAATATGTTCAGTATGTAAAATATGGACTACTGTATGGTTGATGAGACATCATCGGGAGATAATTGGTCTGTATAGAAAATTCAACATTGAGAACTCCTTGGCCTGAAATATGTTCAGAATGTCAAAAATGGACTACTGTATGTTTGATGAGACATCATAGGGAGATAATTGGTCTATATAGAAAATTCAACATTGAGAACTCCTTGGCCTGAAATATGTTCAGTATATCAAATATGGACTACTGTATGATTGATGAGACATCAGAAGGAGTTAATTTGTCTGTATAGAAAATCCAAGAATGAGAACTCCTTGGCCTGAAATATTTTCAGAATGTCAAACATGGACTACTGTATGATTGATGAGACATCAGAAAGAGTTAATTGGTCTGTATAGAAAGTCCAAGAATGAGAACTCCTTGGCCTGAAATATGTTCAGAATGTCAAAAATGGACTACTGTATGGTTGATGAGACATCATAGGGAGATAATTGGTCTGTATAGAAAATTTAAAATTGAGAACTCATTGGCCTGTAATATGTTCAGTATGTCAAATATGGACTACTGTATAGTTGATGAGACATCATAGTGAGATAATTGGTCTGTATAGAAAATTCTAAATTGAGAACTCCTTGGCCTGAAATATGTTCAGTATGTCAAATATGGACTACTGTATGATTGATGAGATATCAAAAGGAGTTAATTGGTCTATATAAAAAATTCAAAATTGAGAACTCCTTGGCCTGAAATATGTTCAGTATGTCAAATATGGACTACTGTATGATTGATGAGACATCAAAAGGAGTTAATTGGTCTGTATAGAAAATTCAAAACTGAGACCTCCTTTGCTTGAAATATGTTCAGTATGTCAAATATGGACTAGTGTATAGTTAATGAGACATCATAAAGAGTTAATTGGTCTATATAAAAAAATCAAGATTGAGAACTCCTTGGCCTGAAATATGTATAGTATGTCTAATATGGACTACTGTATAGTTGATCAGACATCATTAGGAGTTAATTGGTATGTATAGGAAGTTCAAGATTGAGAACTCCTTGGCCTGAAATATGTTCAGTATGTCAAATATGGACTACTGTATGGTTAATGAGACATCATAAGGAGTTAATTGGTCTGTATAGAAAGTTCAAGATTGAGAACTCCTTGGCCTGAAATATGTTCAGTATGTCAAATATAGACTACTGTATGGTTGATTAGATATCATAGGGAGATAATTGGTCTGTATAGAAATTTCAAGATTGAGAAGTCCTTGGCCTGAAATATGTTCAGTATGTCAAATATGGACTACTGTATAGTTAATGAGACATCATAAAGAGTTAATTGGTCTATATAAAAAATTCAAAATTGAGAACTCCTTGGCCTGAAATATGATCAGTATGTCAAATATGGACTACTGTATGATTGATCAGACATCAGAAGAAGTTAACTGGTCTGTATAGAAAGTTCAAGATTGAGAACTCCTTGTCCTGAAATATGTTCAGAATGTGAAAAATGTACTACTGTATGGTTGATGAGACATCATTGGGAGATAATTGGTCTGTATAGAAAATTCAACATTGAGAACTCCTTGGCCTGAAATATGTTCAGTATGTCAAATATGGACTACTGTATGATTGATGAGACATCAGAAGGAGTTAACTGGTCTGTATAGACAGTCCAAGAATGAGAACTCCTTGGCCTGAAATATGTTCAGAATGTCAAAAATGGACTACTGTATGGTTGATGAGACATCATAGGGAGATAATTGGTCTGTATAGAAAATTCAACATTGAGAACTCCTTGGCCTGAAATATGTTCAGTATATCAAATATGGACTACTGTATGATTGATGAGACATCAGAAGGAGTTAATTGGTCTGTATAGAAAGTTCAAGATTGAGAACTCCTTGGCCTGAAATATGTTCAGTATGTCAAATATGGACTACTGTATGATTGATGAGACATCAAAAGGAGTTAATTGGTCTGTATAGAAAATTCAAAACTGAGACCTCCTTTGCTTGAAGTATGTTCAGTATGTCAAATATGGATTACTGTATGATTGATGAGACATCAAAAGGAGTTAATTGGTCTGTATAGAAAATTCAAAACTGAGAACTACTTGGCCTGAAATATGATCAGTATGTCTAAAATGGACTACTGTATGGTTGATGAGACATCATAAGGAGTCAATTGGTCTGTATAAAAAAATCTAAATTGAGAACTCCTTGGCCTGATATATGATCAGTATGTCAAATATGGACTACTGTATGATTGATGAGACATCATAAGGAGTCAATTGGTCTGTATTAAAAAATCTAAATTGAGAACTCCTTGGCCTGAAATATGATCAGTATGTCAAATATGGACTACTGTATGATTGATCAGACATCAGAAGAAGTTAACTGGTCTGTATAGAAAGTTCAAGATTGAGAACTCCTTGTCCTGAAATATGTTCAGAATGTCAAAAATGTACTACTGTATGGTTGATGAGACATCATTGGGAGATAATTGGTCTGTATAGAAAATTCAACATTGAGAACTCCTTGGCCTGAAATATGTTCAGTATGTCAAATATGGACTACTGTATGATTGATGAGACATCAGAAGGAGTTAACTGGTCTGTATAGACAGTCCAAGAATGAGAACTCCTTGGCCTGAAATATGTTCAGAATGTCAAAAATGGACTACAGTATGGTTGATGAGACATCATAGGGAGATAATTGGTCTGTATAGAAAATTCAACATTGAGAACTCCTTGGCCTGAAATATGTTCAGTATGTCAAATAGGGACTACTGTATGATTGATGAGACATCAAAAGGAGTTAATTGGTCTGTATAGAAAATTCAAAACTGAGAACTCCTTGGCCTGAAATATGATCAGTATGTCTAAAATGGACTACTGTATGGTTGATGAGACATCATAAGGAGTCAATTGGTCTGTATAAAAAAATCTAAATTGAGAACTCCTTGGCCTGAAATATGATCAGTATGTCAAATATGGACTACTGTATGATTGATGAGACATTAGAAGCAGTTAACTGGTCTGTATAGAAAGTCCAAGATTGAGAACTCCTTGGCCTGAAATATGTTCAGTATGTCAAATATGGACCACTGTATGATTGATGAGACATCAGAAGGAGTTAACTGGTCTGTATAGAAAGTTCAAGATTGAGAACTCCTTGGCCTGAAATATGTTCAGTATGTCAAATATAGACTACTGTATGGTTGATGAGACATCATAGGGAGATAATTGGTCTGTATAGAAATTTCAAGATTGAGCAGTCCTTGGCCTGAAATATGTACAGTATGTCAAATATGAACTAATGTATGATTGATGAGACATCAGAAAGAGTTAATTGGTCTGTATAAAAAGTTCAAGATTGAGAAGTCATTGGCCTGAAATATGTTCAGTATGTAAAATATGGACTACTGTATGGTTGATGAGACATCATAGGGAGATAATTGGTCTGTATAGAAAATTCAACATTGAGAAGCCCTTGGCCTGAAATATGTTCAGTATGTCAAATATGGACTACTGTATGGTTAATGAGACATCATAAAGAGTTAATTGGTCTATATAAAAAATTCTAAATTGAGAACTCCTTGGCCTGAAATATGATCAGTATGTCATATATGGACTACTGTATGGTTGATTAGACATCATAGGGAGATATTTGGTCTGTATAGAAATTTCAAGATTGAGAAGTCCTTGGCCTGAAATATGTTCAGTATGTCAAATATGGACTACTGTATGATTGATGAGACATTAGAAGCAGTTAACTGGTCTGTATAGAAAGTCCAAGAATGAGAACTCCTTGGCCTGAAATATGTTCAGAATGTCAAAAATGGACTACTGTATGGTTGATGAGACATCATAGGAAGATAATTGGTCTGTATAGAAATTTCAAGATTGAGCAGTTCTTGGCCTGAAATATGTACAGTATGTCAAATATGGACTAATGTATGATTGATGAGACATCAGAAAGAGTTAATTGGTCTGTATAGAAAATTCAAAACTGAGACCTCCTTTGCTTGAAATATGTTCAGTATGTCAAATATGGACTACTGTATAGTTAATGAGACATCATAAAGAGTTAATTGGTCTATATAAAAAATTTAAAATTGAGAACTCCTTGGCCTGAAATATGTTCAGTATGTCAAATATGGACTACTGTATAGTTGATCAGACATCATTAGGAGTTAATTGGTATGTATAGGAAGTTCAAGATTGAGAAATCCTTGGCCTGAAATATGTTCAGTATGTCAAATATGGACTACTGTATGGTTGATGAGACATCATAAGGAGTTAATTGGTCTGTATAGAAATTTCAAGATTGAGAAGTCCTTGGCCTGAAATATGTTCAGTATGTAAAATATGGACTACTGTATGATTGATGAGACATCAAAAGGAGTTAATTGGTCTGTATAGAAAATTCAAAACTGAGACCTTCTTTGCTTGAAATATGTTCAGTATGTCAAATATGGACTACTGTATAGTTAATGAGACATCATAAAGAGTTAATTGGTCTATATAAAAAAATCAAAATTGAGAACTCCTTGGCCTGAAATATGTATAGTATGTCTAATATGGACTACTGTATAGTTGATCAGAGATCATTAGGAGTTAATTGGTATGTATAGGAAGTTCAAGATTGAGAACCCCTTGGCCTGAAATATGTTCAGTATGTCAAATATGGACTACTGTATGGTTAATGAGACATCATAAGGAGTTAATTGGTCTGTATAGAAAGTTCAAGATTGAGAACTCCTTGGCCTGAAATATGTTCAGTATGTCAAATATAGACTACTGTATGGTTGATTAGACATCATAGGGAGATAATTGGTCTGTATAGAAATTTCAAGATTGAGAAGTCCTTGGCCTGAAATATGTTCAGTATGTCAAATATGGACTACTGTATAGTTAATGAGACATCATAAAGAGTTAATTGGTCTATATAAAAAATTCAAAATTGAGAACTCCTTGGCCTGAAATATGTTCAGTATGTCAAATATGGACTACTGTATGATTGATGAGACATCAGAAGGAGTTAACTGGTCTGTATAGACAGTCCAAGAATGAGAACTCCTTGGCCTGAAATATGTTCAGAATGTCAAAAATGGACTACTGTATGGTTGATGAGACATCATAGGGAGATAATTGGTCTGTATAGAAAATTCAACATTGAGAACTCCTTGGCCTGAAATATGTTCAGTATATCAAATATGGACTACTGTATGATTGATGAGACATCAGAAGGAGTTAATTGGTCTGTATAGAAAGTTCAAGATTGAGAACTCCTTGGCCTGAAATATGTTCAGTATGTCAAATATGGACTACTGTATGATTGATGAGACATCAAAAGGAGTTAATTGGTCTGTATAGAAAATTCAAAACTGAGACCTCCTTTGCTTGAAATATGTTCAGTATGTCAAATATGGACTACTGTATAGTTAATGAGACATCATAAAGAGTTAATTGGTCTATATAAAAAATTTAAAATTGAGAGCTCCTTGGCCTGAAATATGTTCAGTATGTCAAATATGGACTACTGTATAGTTGATCAGACATCATTAGGAGTTCATTGGTATGTATAGGACGTTCAAGATTGAGAACTCCTTGGCCTGAAATATGTTCAGTATGTAAAATATGCACTACTGTATGATTGATGAGACATCAGAAGGAGTTAATTGGTCTGTATAGAAAGTTCAAGATTGAGAAGTCCTTGGCCTGAAATATGTTCAGTATGTAAAATATGGACTACTGTATGGTTGATGAGACATCATCGGGAGATAATTGGTCTGTATAGAAAATTCAACATTGAGAACTCCTTGGCCTGAAATATGTTCAGAATGTCAAAAATGGACTACTGTATGGTTGATTAGACATCATAGGGAGATAATTGGTCTGTATAGAAATTTCAAGATTGAGAAGTCCTTGGCCTGAAATATGTTCAGTATGTCAAATATGGACTACTGTATAGTTAATGAGACATCATAAAGAGTTAATTGGTCTATATAAAAAATTCAAAATTGAGAACTCCTTGGCCTGAAATATGATCAGTATGTCAAATATGGACTACTGTATGATTGATCAGACATCAGAAGGAGTTAACTGGTCTGTATAGAAAGTTCAAGATTGAGAACTCCTTGTCCTGAAATATGTTCAGTATGTCAAATATGGACTACTGTATAGTTAATGAGACATCATAAAGAGTTAATTGGTCTATATAAAAAATTCAAAATTGAGAACTCCTTGGCCTGAAATATGATCAGTATGTCAAATATGGACTACTGTATGATTGATCAGACATCAGAAGGAGTTAACTGGTCTGTATAGAAAGTTCAAGATTGAGAACTCCTTGTCCTGAAATATGTTCAGAATGTCAAAAATGTACTACTGTATGGTTGATGAGACATCATAGGGAGATAATTGGTCTGTATAGAAAATTCAACATTGAGAACTCCTTGGCCTGAAATATGTTCAGTATGTCAAATATGGACTACTGTATGATTGATGAGACATCAGAAGGAGTTAACTGGTCTGTATAGACAGTCCAAGAATGAGAAATCCTTGGCCTGAAATATGTTCAGTATGTCAAATATGGACTACTGTATAGTTAATGAGACATCATAAAGAGTTAATTGGTCTATATAAAAAATTTAAAATTGAGAACTCCTTGGCCTGAAATATGTTCAGTATGTCAAATATGGACTACTGTATAGTTGATCAGACATCATTAGGAGTTAATTGGTATGTATAGGAAGTTCAAGATTGAGAACTCCTTGGCCTGAAATATGTTCAGTATGTCAAATATGGACTACTGTATGGTTGATGAGACATCATAAGGAGTTAATTGGTCTGTATAGAAATTTCAAGATTGAGAAGTCCTTGGCCTGAAATATGTTCAGTATGTAAAATATGAACTACTGTATGATTGATGAGACATCAGAAGGAGTTAATTGGTCTGTATAGAAAGTTCAAGATTGAGAAGTGCTTGGCCTGAAATATGTTCAGTATGTAAAATATGGACTACTGTATGGTTGATGAGACATCATCGGGAGATAATTGGTCTGTATAGAAAATTCAACATTGAGAACTCCTTGGCCTGAAATATGTTCAGAATGTCAAAAATGGACTACTGTATGGTTGATGAGACATCATAGGGAGATAATTGGTCTATATAGAAAATTCAACATTGAGAACTCCTTGGCCTGAAATATGTTCAGTATATCAAATATGGACTACTGTATGATTGATGAGACATCAGAAGGAGTTAATTGGTCTGTATAGAAAATCCAAGAATGAGAACTCCTTGGCCTGAAATATCTTCAGAATGTCAAACATGGACTACTGTATGATTGATGAGACATCAGAAAGAGTTAATTGGTCTGTATAGAAAGTCCAAGAATGAGAACTCTTTGGCCTGAAATATGTTCAGTATGTCTAAAATGGACTACTGTATGGTTGATGAGACATCATAAGGAGTCAATTGGTCTGTATAAAAAAATCTAAATTGAGAACTCCTTGGCCTGAAATATGATCAGTATGTCAAATATGGACTACTGTATGATTGATGAGACATCAGAAGGAGTTAATTGGTCTGTATAGAAAGTTCAAGATTGAGAACTCCTTGGCCTGAAATATGTTCAGTATGTCAAATATGGACTACTGTATGATTGATGAGACATCAAAAGGAGTTAATTGGTCTGTATAGAAAATTCAAAACTGAGACCTCCTTTGCTTGAAGTATGTTCAGTATGTCAAATATGGATTACTGTATGATTGATGAGACATCAAAAGGAGTTAATTGGTCTGTATAGAAAATTCAAAACTGAGAACTACTTGGCCTGAAATATGATCAGTATGTCTAAAATGGACTACTGTATGGTTGATGAGACATCATAAGGAGTCAATTGGTCTGTATAAAAAAATCTAAATTGAGAACTCCTTGGCCTGATATATGATCAGTATGTCAAATATGGACTACTGTATGATTGATGAGACATCATAAGGAGTCAATTGGTCTGTATTAAAAAATCTAAATTGAGAACTCCTTGGCCTGAAATATGATCAGTATGTCAAATATGGACTACTGTATGATTGATCAGACATCAGAAGAAGTTAACTGGTCTGTATAGAAAGTTCAAGATTGAGAACTCCTTGTCCTGAAATATGTTCAGAATGTCAAAAATGTACTACTGTATGGTTGATGAGACATCATTGGGAGATAATTGGTCTGTATAGAAAATTCAACATTGAGAACTCCTTGGCCTGAAATATGTTCAGTATGTCAAATATGGACTACTGTATGATTGATGAGACATCAGAAGGAGTTAACTGGTCTGTATAGACAGTCCAAGAATGAGAACTCCTTGGCCTGAAATATGTTCAGAATGTCAAAAATGGACTACAGTGTGGTTGATGAGACATCATAGGGAGATAATTGGTCTGTATAGAAAATTCAACATTGAGAACTCCTTGGCCTGAAATATGTTCAGTATGTCAAATAGGGACTACTGTATGATTGATGAGACATCAAAAGGAGTTAATTGGTCTGTATAGAAAATTCAAAACTGAGAACTCCTTGGCCTGAAATATGATCAGTATGTCTAAAATGGACTACTGTATGGTTGATGAGACATCATAAGGAGTCAATTGGTCTGTATAAAAAAATCTAAATTGAGAACTCCTTGGCCTGAAATATGATCAGTATGTCAAATATGGACTACTGTATGATTGATGAGACATTAGAAGCAGTTAACTGGTCTGTATAGAAAGTCCAAGATTGAGAACTCCTTGGCCTGAAATATGTTCAGTATGTCAAATATGGACCACTGTATGATTGATGAGACATCAGAAGGAGTTAACTGGTCTGTATAGAAAGTTCAAGATTGAGAACTCCTTGGCCTGAAATATGTTCAGTATGTCAAATATAGACTACTGTATGGTTGATGAGACATCATAGGGAGATAATTGGTCTGTATAGAAATTTCAAGATTGAGCAGTCCTTGGCCTGAAATATGTAGAGTATATCAAATATGGACTACTGTATGATTGATGAGACATCAGAAGGAGTTAATTGGTCTGTATAGAAAATCCAAGAATGAGAACTCCTTGGCCTGAAATATCTTCAGAATGTCAAACATGGACTACTGTATGATTGATGAGACATCAGAAAGAGTTAATTGGTCTGTATAGAAAGTCCAAGAATGAGAACTCTTTGGCCTGAAATATGTTCAGTATGTCTAAAATGGACTACTGTATGGTTGATGAGACATCATAAGGAGTCAATTGGTCTGTATAAAAAAATCTAAATTGAGAACTCCTTGGCCTGAAATATGATCAGTATGTCAAATATGGACTACTGTATGATTGATGAGACATCAGAAGGAGTTAATTGGTCTGTATAGAAAGTTCAAGATTGAGAACTCCTTGGCCTGAAATATGTTCAGTATGTCAAATATGGACTACTGTATGATTGATGAGACATCAAAAGGAGTTAATTGGTCTGTATAGAAAATTCAAAACTGAGACCTCCTTTGCTTGAAGTATGTTCAGTATGTCAAATATGGATTACTGTATGATTGATGAGACATCAAAAGGAGTTAATTGGTCTGTATAGAAAATTCAAAACTGAGAACTACTTGGCCTGAAATATGATCAGTATGTCTAAAATGGACTACTGTATGGTTGATGAGACATCATAAGGAGTCAATTGGTCTGTATAAAAAAATCTAAATTGAGAACTCCTTGGCCTGATATATGATCAGTATGTCAAATATGGACTACTGTATGATTGATGAGACATCATAAGGAGTCAATTGGTCTGTATTAAAAAATCTAAATTGAGAACTCCTTGGCCTGAAATATGATCAGTATGTCAAATATGGACTACTGTATGATTGATCAGACATCAGAAGAAGTTAACTGGTCTGTATAGAAAGTTCAAGATTGAGAACTCCTTGTCCTGAAATATGTTCAGAATGTCAAAAATGTACTACTGTATGGTTGATGAGACATCATTGGGAGATAATTGGTCTGTATAGAAAATTCAACATTGAGAACTCCTTGGCCTGAAATATGTTCAGTATGTCAAATATGGACTACTGTATGATTGATGAGACATCAGAAGGAGTTAACTGGTCTGTATAGACAGTCCAAGAATGAGAACTCCTTGGCCTGAAATATGTTCAGAATGTCAAAAATGGACTACAGTGTGGTTGATGAGACATCATAGGGAGATAATTGGTCTGTATAGAAAATTCAACATTGAGAACTCCTTGGCCTGAAATATGTTCAGTATGTCAAATAGGGACTACTGTATGATTGATGAGACATCAAAAGGAGTTAATTGGTCTGTATAGAAAATTCAAAACTGAGAACTCCTTGGCCTGAAATATGATCAGTATGTCTAAAATGGACTACTGTATGGTTGATGAGACATCATAAGGAGTCAATTGGTCTGTATAAAAAAATCTAAATTGAGAACTCCTTGGCCTGAAATATGATCAGTATGTCAAATATGGACTACTGTATGATTGATGAGACATTAGAAGCAGTTAACTGGTCTGTATAGAAAGTCCAAGATTGAGAACTCCTTGGCCTGAAATATGTTCAGTATGTCAAATATGGACCACTGTATGATTGATGAGACATCAGAAGGAGTTAACTGGTCTGTATAGAAAGTTCAAGATTGAGAACTCCTTGGCCTGAAATATGTTCAGTATGTCAAATATAGACTACTGTATGGTTGATGAGACATCATAGGGAGATAATTGGTCTGTATAGAAATTTCAAGATTGAGCAGTCCTTGGCCTGAAATATGTACAGTATGTCAAATATGAACTAATGTATGATTGATGAGACATCAGAAAGAGTTAATTGGTCTGTATAAAAAGTTCAAGATTGAGAAGTCATTGGCCTGAAATATGTTCAGTATGTAAAATATGGACTACTGTATGGTTGATGAGACATCATAGGGAGATAATTGGTCTGTATAGAAAATTCAACATTGAGAAGCCCTTGGCCTGAAATATGTTCAGTATGTCAAATATGGACTACTGTATGGTTAATGAGACATCATAAAGAGTTAATTGGTCTATATAAAAAATTCTAAATTGAGAACTCCTTGGCCTGAAATATGATCAGTATGTCATATATGGACTACTGTATGGTTGATTAGACATCATAGGGAGATATTTGGTCTGTATAGAAATTTCAAGATTGAGAAGTCCTTGGCCTGAAATATGTTCAGTATGTCAAATATGGACTACTGTATGATTGATGAGACATTAGAAGCAGTTAACTGGTCTGTATAGAAAGTCCAAGAATGAGAACTCCTTGGCCTGAAATATGTTCAGAATGTCAAAAATGGACTACTGTATGGTTGATGAGACATCATAGGAAGATAATTGGTCTGTATAGAAATTTCAAGATTGAGCAGTTCTTGGCCTGAAATATGTACAGTATGTCAAATATGGACTAATGTATGATTGATGAGACATCAGAAAGAGTTAATTGGTCTGTATAGAAAATTCAAAACTGAGACCTCCTTTGCTTGAAATATGTTCAGTATGTCAAATATGGACTACTGTATAGTTAATGAGACATCATAAAGAGTTAATTGGTCTATATAAAAAATTTAAAATTGAGAACTCCTTGGCCTGAAATATGTTCAGTATGTCAAATATGGACTACTGTATAGTTGATCAGACATCATTAGGAGTTAATTGGTATGTATAGGAAGTTCAAGATTGAGAAATCCTTGGCCTGAAATATGTTCAGTATGTCAAATATGGACTACTGTATGGTTGATGAGACATCATAAGGAGTTAATTGGTCTGTATAGAAATTTCAAGATTGAGAAGTCCTTGGCCTGAAATATGTTCAGTATGTAAAATATGGACTACTGTATGATTGATGAGACATCAAAAGGAGTTAATTGGTCTGTATAGAAAATTCAAAACTGAGACCTTCTTTGCTTGAAATATGTTCAGTATGTCAAATATGGACTACTGTATAGTTAATGAGACATCATAAAGAGTTAATTGGTCTATATAAAAAAATCAAAATTGAGAACTCCTTGGCCTGAAATATGTATAGTATGTCTAATATGGACTACTGTATAGTTGATCAGAGATCATTAGGAGTTAATTGGTATGTATAGGAAGTTCAAGATTGAGAACCCCTTGGCCTGAAATATGTTCAGTATGTCAAATATGGACTACTGTATGGTTAATGAGACATCATAAGGAGTTAATTGGTCTGTATAGAAAGTTCAAGATTGAGAACTCCTTGGCCTGAAATATGTTCAGTATGTCAAATATAGACTACTGTATGGTTGATTAGACATCATAGGGAGATAATTGGTCTGTATAGAAATTTCAAGATTGAGAAGTCCTTGGCCTGAAATATGTTCAGTATGTCAAATATGGACTACTGTATAGTTAATGAGACATCATAAAGAGTTAATTGGTCTATATAAAAAATTCAAAATTGAGAACTCCTTGGCCTGAAATATGTTCAGTATGTCAAATATGGACTACTGTATGATTGATGAGACATCAGAAGGAGTTAACTGGTCTGTATAGACAGTCCAAGAATGAGAACTCCTTGGCCTGAAATATGTTCAGAATGTCAAAAATGGACTACTGTATGGTTGATGAGACATCATAGGGAGATAATTGGTCTGTATAGAAAATTCAACATTGAGAACTCCTTGGCCTGAAATATGTTCAGTATATCAAATATGGACTACTGTATGATTGATGAGACATCAGAAGGAGTTAATTGGACTGTATAGAAAGTTCAAGATTGAGAACTCCTTGGCCTGAAATATGTTCAGTATGTCAAATATGGACTACTGTATGATTGATGAGACATCAAAAGGAGTTAATTGGTCTGTATAGAAAACTCAAAACTGAGACCTCCTTTGCTTGAAATATGTTCAGTATGTCAAATATGGACTACTGTATAGTTAATGAGACATCATAAAGAGTTAATTGGTCTATATAAAAAATTTAAAATTGAGAGCTCCTTGGCCTGAAATATGTTCAGTATGTCAAATATGGACTACTGTATAGTTGATCAGACATCATTAGGAGTTCATTGGTATGTATAGGACGTTCAAGATTGAGAACTCCTTGGCCTGAAATATGTTCAGTATGTAAAATATGCACTACTGTATGATTGATGAGACATCAGAAGGAGTTAATTGGTCTGTATAGAAAGTTCAAGATTGAGAAGTCCTTGGCCTGAAATATGTTCAGTATGTAAAATATGGACTACTGTATGGTTGATGAGACATCATCGGGAGATAATTGGTCTGTATAGAAAATTCAACATTGAGAACTCCTTGGCCTGAAATATGTTCAGAATGTCAAAAATGGACTACTGTATGGTTGATTAGACATCATAGGGAGATAATTGGTCTGTATAGAAATTTCAAGATTGAGAAGTCCTTGGCCTGAAATATGTTCAGTATGTCAAATATGGACTACTGTATAGTTAATGAGACATCATAAAGAGTTAATTGGTCTATATAAAAAATTCAAAATTGAGAACTCCTTGGCCTGAAATATGATCAGTATGTCAAATATGGACTACTGTATGATTGATCAGACATCAGAAGGAGTTAACTGGTCTGTATAGAAAGTTCAAGATTGAGAACTCCTTGTCCTGAAATATGTTCAGTATGTCAAATATGGACTACTGTATAGTTAATGAGACATCATAAAGAGTTAATTGGTCTATATAAAAAATTCAAAATTGAGAACTCCTTGGCCTGAAATATGATCAGTATGTCAAATATGGACTACTGTATGATTGATCAGACATCAGAAGGAGTTAACTGGTCTGTATAGAAAGTTCAAGATTGAGAACTCCTTGTCCTGAAATATGTTCAGAATGTCAAAAATGTACTACTGTATGGTTGATGAGACATCATAGGGAGATAATTGGTCTGTATAGAAAATATAACATTGAGAACTCCTTGGCCTGAAATATGTTCAGTATGTCAAATATGGACTACTGTATGATTGATGAGACATCAGAAGGAGTTAACTGGTCTGTATAGACAGTCCAAGAATGAGAAATCCTTGGCCTGAAATATGTTCAGTATGTCAAATATGGACTACTGTATAGTTAATGAGACATCATAAAGAGTTAATTGGTCTATATAAAAAATTTAAAATTGAGAACTCCTCGGCCTGAAATATGTTCAGTATGTCAAATATGGACTACTGTATAGTTGATCAGACATCATTAGGAGTTAATTGGTATGTATAGGAAGTTCAAGATTGAGAACTCCTTGGCCTGAAATATGTTCAGTATGTCAAATATGGACTACTGTATGGTTGATGAGACATCATAAGGAGTTAATTGGTCTGTATAGAAATTTCAAGATTGAGAAGTCCTTGGCCTGAAATATGTTCAGTATGTAAAATATGAACTACTGTATGATTGATGAGACATCAGAAGGAGTTAATTGGTCTGTATAGAAAGTTCAAGATTGAGAAGTGCTTGGCCTGAAATATGTTCAGTATGTAAAATATGGACTACTGTATGGTTGATGAGACATCATCGGGAGATAATTGGTCTGTATAGAAAATTCAACATTGAGAACTCCTTGGCCTGAAATATGTTCAGAATGTCAAAAATGGACTACTGTATGGTTGATGAGACATCATAGGGAGATAATTGGTCTATATAGAAAATTCAACATTGAGAACTCCTTGGCCTGAAATATGTTCAGTATATCAAATATGGACTACTGTATGATTGATGAGACATCAGAAGGAGTTAATTGGTCTGTATAGAAAATCCAAGAATGAGAACTCCTTGGCCTGAAATATCTTCAGAATGTCAAACATGGACTACTGTATGATTGATGAGACATCAGAAAGAGTTAATTGGTCTGTATAGAAAGTCCAAGAATGAGAACTCTTTGGCCTGAAATATGTTCAGTATGTCTAAAATGGACTACTGTATGGTTGATGAGACATCATAAGGAGTCAATTGGTCTGTATAAAAAAATCTAAATTGAGAACTCCTTGGCCTGAAATATGATCAGTATGTCAAATATGGACTACTGTATGATTGATGAGACATTAGAAGCAGTTAACTGGTCTGTATAGAAATTTCAAGATTGAGCAGTCCTTGGCCTGAAATATGTTCAGTATGTCAAATATGGACTACTGTATGATTGATGAGACATCAAAAGGAGTTAATTGGTCTGTATAGAAAATTCAAAACTGAGACCTCCTTTGCTTGAAGTATGTTCAGTATGTCAAATATGGACTACTGTATGATTGATGAGACATCAAAAGGAGTTAATTGGTCTGTATAGAAAATTCAAAACGGAGAACTCCTTGGCCTGAAATATGATCAGTATGTCTAAAATGGACTACTGTATGGTTGATGAGACATCATAAGGAGTCAATTGGTCTGTATAAAAAAATCTAAATTGAGAACTCCTTGGCCTGAAATATGATCAGTATGTCAAATATGGACTACTGTATGATTGATGAGACATTAGAAGCAGTTAACTGGTCTGTATAGAAATTTCAAGATTGAACAGTCCTTGGCCTGAAATATGTTCAGTATGTCAAATATGGACCACTGTATGATTGATGAGACATCAGAAGGAGTTAACTGGTCTGTATAGAAAGTTCAAGATTGAGAACTCCTTGGCCTGAAATATGTTCAGTATGTCAAATATAGACTACTGTATGGTTGATGAGACATCATAGGGAGATAATTGGTCTGTATAGAAATTTCAAGATTGAGCAGTCCTTGGCCTGAAATATGTACAGTATGTCAAATATGGACTAATGTATGGTTGATGAGACATCATAGGGAGATAATTGGTCTGTATAGAAAATTCAACATTGAGAAGCCCTTGGCCTGAAATATGTTCAGTATGTCAAATATGGACTACTGTATGGTTAATGAGACATCATAAAGAGTTAATTGGTCTATATAAAAAATTCTAAATTGAGAACTCCTTGGCCTGAAATATGATCAGTATGTCATATATGGACTACTGTATGATTGATGAGACATCAGGAGTTAATTGGTCTGTATAGAAAGTTCAAGATTGAGAACTCTTTGGCCTGAAATATGTTCAGTATGTCTAAAATGGACTACTGTATGGTTGATGAGACATCATAAGGAGTCAATTGGTCTGTATAAAAAAATCTAAATTGAGAACTCCTTGGCCTGAAATATGATCAGTATGTCAAATATGCACTACTGTATGATTGATGAGACATCAGAAGGAGTTAATTGGTCTGTATAGAAAATTCAAAACTGAGACCTCCTTTGCTTGAAATATGTTCAGTATGTCAAATATGGACTACTGTATAGTTAATGAGACATCATAAAGAGTTAATTGGTCTATATAAAAAAATCAAAATTGAGAACTCCTTGGCCTGAAATATGTATAGTATGTCTAATATGGACTACTGTATAGTTGATCAGACATCATTAGGAGTTAATTGGTATGTATAGGAAGTTCAAGATTGAGAACTCCTTGGCCTGAAATATGTTCAGTATGTCAAATATGGACTACTGTATGGTTAATGAGACATCATAAGGAGTTAATTGGTCTGTATAGAAAGTTCAAGATTGAGAACTCCTTGGCCTGAAATATGTTCAGTATGTCAAATATAGACTACTGTATGGTTGATTAGATATCATAGGGAGATAATTGGTCTGTATAGAAATTTCAAGATTGAGAAGTCCTTGGCCTGAAATATGTTCAGTATGTCAAATATGGACTACTGTATAGTTAATGAGACATCATAAAGAGTTAATTGGTCTATATAAAAAATTCAAAATTGAGAACTCCTTGGCCTGAAATATGATCAGTATGTCAAATATGGACTACTGTATGATTGATCAGACATCAGAAGAAGTTAACTGGTCTGTATAGAAAGTTCAAGATTGAGAACTCCTTGTCCTGAAATATGTTCAGAATGTGAAAAATGTACTACTGTATGGTTGATGAGACATCATTGGGAGATAATTGGTCTGTATAGAAAATTCAACATTGAGAACTCCTTGGCCTGAAATATGTTCAGTATGTCAAATATGGACTACTGTATGATTGATGAGACATCAGAAGGAGTTAACTGGTCTGTATAGACAGTCCAAGAATGAGAACTCCTTGGCCTGAAATATGTTCAGAATGTCAAAAATGGACTACTGTATGGTTGATGAGACATCATAGGGAGATAATTGGTCTGTATAGAAAATTCAACATTGAGAACTCCTTGGCCTGAAATATGTTCAGTATATCAAATATGGACTACTGTATGATTGATGAGACATCAGAAGGAGTTAATTGGTCTGTATAGAAAATCCAAGAATGAGAACTCCTTGGCCTGAAATATCTTCAGAATGTCAAACATGGACTACTGTATGATTGATGAGACATCAGAAAGAGTTAATTGGTCTGTATAGAAAGTCCAAGAATGAGAACTCTTTGGCCTGAAATATGTTCAGTATGTCTAAAATGGACTACTGTATGGTTGATGAGACATCATAAGGAGTCAATTGGTCTGTATAAAAAAATCTAAATTGAGAACTCCTTGGCCTGAAATATGATCAGTATGTCAAATATGGACTACTGTATGATTGATGAGACATTAGAAGCAGTTAACTGGTCTGTATAGAAATTTCAAGATTGAGCAGTCCTTGGCCTGAAATATGTTCAGTATGTCAAATATGGACTACTGTATGATTGATGAGACATCAAAAGGAGTTAATTGGTCTGTATAGAAAATTCAAAACTGAGACCTCCTTTGCTTGAAGTATGTTCAGTATGTCAAATATGGACTACTGTATGATTGATGAGACATCAAAAGGAGTTAATTGGTCTGTATAGAAAATTCAAAACTGAGAACTCCTTGGCCTGAAATATGATCAGTATGTCTAAAATGGACTACTGTATGGTTGATGAGACATCATAAGGAGTCAATTGGTCTGTATAAAAAAATCTAAATTGAGAACTCCTTGGCCTGAAATATGATCAGTATGTCAAATATGGACTACTGTATGATTGATGAGACATTAGAAGCAGTTAACTGGTCTGTATAGAAATTTCAAGATTGAACAGTCCTTGGATGAAATATGTTCAGTATGTCAAATATGGACCACTGTATGATTGATGAGACATCAGAAGGAGTTAACTGGTCTGTATAGAAAGTTCAAGATTGAGAACTCCTTGGCCTGAAATATGTTCAGTATGTCAAATATAGACTACTGTATGGTTGATGAGACATCATAGGGAGATAATTGGTCTGTATAGAAATTTCAAGATTGAGCAGTCCTTGGCCTGAAATATGTACAGTATGTCAAATATGGACTAATGTATGGTTGATGAGAAATCATAGGGAGATAATTGGTCTGTATAGAAAATTCAACATTGAGAAGCCCTTGGCCTGAAATATGTTCAGTATGTCAAATATGGACTACTGTATGGTTAATGAGACATCATAAAGAGTTAATTGGTCTATATAAAAAATTCTAAATTGAGAACTCCTTGGCCTGAAATATGATCAGTATGTCATATATGGACTACTGTATGATTGATGAGACATCAGGAGTTAATTGGTCTGTATAGAAAGTTCAAGATTGAGAACTCTTTGGCCTGAAATATGTTCAGTATGTCAAAAATGGACTACTGTATGATTAATGAGACATCAGAAGCAGTTAATTGGACTGTATAGAAAGTTCAAGATTGAGAACTCCTTGGCCTGAAATATGTTCAGTATGTAAAATATGCACTACTGTATGATTGATGAGACATCAGAAGGAGTTAATTGGTCTATATAAAAAAATCAAAATTGAGAACTCCTTGGCCTGAAATATGTATAGTATGTCTAATATGGACTACTGTATGGTTGATGAGACATCATAGGGAGATAATTGGTCTGTATAGAAATTTCAAGATTGAGCAGTCCTTGGCCTGAAATATGTACAGTATGTCTAATATAGACTAATGTATGATTGATGAGACATCAGAAAGAGTTAATTGGTCTGTATAGAAAATTTAAAATTGAGAACTCCTTGGCCTGAAGTATGTTCAGTATGTCAAATATGGACTACTGTATGATTGATGAGACATCAAAAGGAGTTAATTGGTCTGTATAGAAAATTCTAAACTGAGAACTCCTTGGCCTGAAATATGATCAGTATGTCTAAAATGGACTACTGTATGGTTGATGAGACATCATAAGGAGTCAATTGGTCTGTATAAAAAAATCTAAATTGAGAACTCCTTGGCCTGAAATATGATCAGTATGTCAAATATGGACTACTGTATGATTGATGAGACATCAGAAGGAGTTAATTGGTCTGTATAGAAAATTCAAAACTGAGACCTCCTTTGCTTGAAATATGTTCAGTATGTCAAATATGGACTACTGTATAGTTAATGAGACATCATAAAGAGTTAATTGGTCTATATAAAAAAATCAAAATTGAGAACTCCTTGGCCTGAAATATGTATAGTATGTCTAATATGGACTACTGTATAGTTGATCAGACATCATTAGGAGTTAATTGGTATGTATAGGAAGTTCAAGATTGAGAACTCCTTGGCCTGAAATATGTTCAGTATGTCAAATATGGACTACTGTATGGTTAATGAGACATCATAAGGAGTTAATTGGTCTGTATAGAAAGTTCAAGATTGAGAACTCCTTGGCCTGAAATATGTTCAGTATGTCAAATATAGACTACTGTATGGTTGATTAGATATCATAGGGAGATAATTGGTCTGTATAGAAATTTCAAGATTGAGAAGTCCTTGGCCTGAAATATGTTCAGTATGTCAAATATGGACTACTGTATAGTTAATGAGACATCATAAAGAGTTAATTGGTCTATATAAAAAATTCAAAATTGAGAACTCCTTGGCCTGAAATATGATCAGTATGTCAAATATGGACTACTGTATGATTGATCAGACATCAGAAGAAGTTAACTGGTCTGTATAGAAAGTTCAAGATTGAGAACTCCTTGTCCTGAAATATGTTCAGAATGTGAAAAATGTACTACTGTATGGTTGATGAGACATCATTGGGAGATAATTGGTCTGTATAGAAAATTCAACATTGAGAACTCCTTGGCCTGAAATATGTTCAGTATGTCAAATATGGACTACTGTATGATTGATGAGACATCAGAAGGAGTTAACTGGTCTGTATAGACAGTCCAAGAATGAGAACTCCTTGGCCTGAAATATGTTCAGAATGTCAAAAATGGACTACTGTATGGTTGATGAGACATCATAGGGAGATAATTGGTCTGTATAGAAAATTCAACATTGAGAACTCCTTGGCCTGAAATATGTTCAGTATATCAAATATGGACTACTGTATGATTGATGAGACATCAGAAGGAGTTAATTGGTCTGTATAGAAAGTTCAAGATTGAGAACTCCTTGGCCTGAAATATGTTCAGTATGTCAAATATGGACTACTGTATGATTGATGAGACATCAAAAGGAGTTAATTGGTCTGTATAGAAAATTCAAAACTGAGACCTCCTTTGCTTGAAGTATGTTCAGTATGTCAAATATGGACTACTGTATGATTGATGAGACATCAAAAGGAGTTAATTGGTCTGTATAGAAAATTCAAAACTGAGAACTCCTTGGCCTGAAATATGATCAGTATATCTAAAATGGACTACTGTATGGTTGATGAGACATCATAAGGAGTCAATTGGTCTGTATAAAAAAATCTAAATTGAGAACTCCTTGGCCTGAAATATGATCAGTATGTCAAATATGGACTACTGTATGATTGATGAGACATTAGAAGCAGTTAACTGGTCTGTATAGAAAGTCCAAGATTGAGAACTCCTTGGCCTGAAATATGTTCAGTATGTCAAATATGGACCACTGTATGATTGATGAGACATCAGAAGGAGTTAACTGGTCTGTATAGAAAGTTCAAGATTGAGAACTCCTTGGCCTGAAATATGTTCAGTATGTCAAATATAGACTACTGTATGGTTGATGAGACATCATAGGGAGATAATTGGTCTGTATAGAAATTTCAAGATTGAGCAGTCCTTGGCCTGAAATATGTACAGTATGTCAAATATGGACTAATGTATGATTGATGAGACATCAGAAAGAGTTAATTGGTCTGTATAAAAAGTTCAAGATTGAGAAGTCATTGGCCTGAAATATGTTCAGTATGTAAAATATGGACTACTGTATGGTTGATGAGACATCATAGGGAGATAATTGGTCTGTATAGAAAATTCAACATTGAGAAGCCCTTGGCCTGAAATATGTTCAGTATGTCAAATATGGACTACTGTATGGTTAATGAGACATCATAAAGAGTTAATTGGTCTATATAAAAAATTCAACATTGAGAACTCTTTGGCCTGAAATATGTTCAGTATGTCAAAAATGGACTACTTTATGATTGATGAGACATCACAAGCAGTTAATTGGACTGTATAGAAAGTTCAAGATTGAGAACTCCTTGGCCTGAAATATGTTCAGTATGTAAAATATGCACTACTGTATAGTTCATCAGACATCATTAGGAGTTAATTGGTATGTATAGGAAGTTCAAGATTGAGAACTCCTTGGCCTGAAATATGTTCAGAATGTCAAAAATGGACTACTGTATGGTTGATGAGACATCATAGGGAGATAATTGGTCTGTATAGAAATTTCAAGATTGAGCAGTCCTTGGCCTGAAATATGTACAGTATGTCTAATATGGACTAATGTATGATTGATGAGACATCAGAAAGAGTTAATTGGTCTGTATAGAAAATTTAAAATTGAGAACTCCTTGGCCTGAAGTATGTTCAGTATGTCAAATATGGACTACTGTATGATTGATGAGACATCAGAAGGAGTTAATTTGTCTGTATAGAAAGTTCAAGATTGAGAACTCCTTGGCCTGAAATATGTTCAGTATGTCAAATATGGACTACTGTATGATTGATGAGACATTAGAAGCAGTTAACTGGTCTGTATAGAAATCCAAGATTGAGAACTCCTTGGCCTGAAATATGTTCAGTATGTCAAATATGGACCACTGTATGATTGATGAGACATCAGGAGTTAACTGGTCTGTATAGAAAGTTCAAGATTGAGAACTCCTTGGCCTGAAATATGTTCAGTATGTCAAATATAGACTACTGTATGGTTGATGAGACATCATAGGGAGATAATTGGTCTGTATAGAAATTTCAAGATTGAGCAGTCCTTGGCCTGAAATATGTACAGTATGTCAAATATGGACTAATGTATGATTGATGAGACATCAGAAAGAGTTAATTGGTCTGTATAAAAAGTTCAAGATTGAGAAGTCATTGGCCTGAAATATGTTCAGTATGTAAAATATGGACTACTGTATGGTTGATGAGACATCATAGGGAGATAATTGGTCTGTATAGAAATTTCAAGATTGAGAAGTCCTTGGCCTGAAATATGTTCAGTATGTCAAATATGGACTACTGTATGATTAATGAGACATTAGAAGCAGTTAACTGGTCTGTATAGAAAGTCTAAGAATGAGAACTCCTTGACCTGAAATATGTTCAGAATGTCAAAAATGGACTACTGTATGGTTGATGAGACATCATAGGGAGATAATTGGTCTGTATAGAAATTTCAAGATTGAGCAGTCCTTGGCCTGAAATATGTACAGTATGTCTAATATGGACTAATGTATGATGGATGAGACATCAGAAAGAGTTAATTGGTCTGTATAGAAAATTTTAAATTGAGAACTCCTTGGCCTGAAGTATGTTCAGTATGTCAAATATGGATTACTGTATGATTGATGAGACATCAAAAGGAGTTAATTGGTCTGTATAGAAAATTCAAAACTGAGAACTCCTTGGCCTGAAATATGATCAGTATGTCTAAAATGGACTACTATATGGTTGATGAAACATCATAAGGAGTCAATTGGTCTGTATAAAAACATCTAAATTGAGAACTCCTTGGCCTGAAATATGTTCAGTATGTCAAATATGGACTACTGTATGATTGATGAGACATTAGAAGCAGTTAACTGGTCTGTATAGAAAGTCCAAGATTGAGAACTCCTTGGCCTGAAATATGTTCAGTATGTCAAATATGGACCACTGTATGATTGATGAGACATCAGAAGGAGTTAACTGGTCTGTATAGAAAGTTCAAGATTGAGAACTCCTTGGCCTGAAATATGTTCAGTATGTCAAATATAGACTACTGTATGGTTGATGAGACATCATAGGGAGATAATTGGTCTGTATAGAAATTTCAAGATTGAGCAGTCCTTGGCCTGAAATATGTACAGTATGTCAAATATGGACTAATGTATGATTGATGAGACATCAGAAAGAGTTAATTGGTCTGTATAAAAAGTTCAAGATTGAGAAGTCATTGGCCTGAAATATGTTCAGTATGTAAAATATGGACTACTGTATGGTTGATGAGACATCATAGGGAGATAATTGTTCTGTATAGAAATTTCAAGATTGAGAAGTCCTTGGCCTGAAATATGTTCAGTATGTCAAATATGGACTACTGTATGATTGATGAGACATTAGAAGCAGTTAACTGGTCTGTATAGAAAGTCTAAGAATGAGAACTCCTTGACCTGAAATATGTTCAGAATGTCAAAAATGGACTACTGTATGGTTGATGAGACATCATAGGGAGATAATTGGTCTGTATAGAAATTTCAAGATTGAGCAGTCCTTGGCCTGAAATATGTACAGTATGTCAAATATGGACTAATGTATGGTTGATGAGACATCATAGGGAGATAATTGGTCTGTATAGAAAATTCAACATTGAGAAGCCCTTGGCCTGAAATATGTTCAGTATGTCAAATATGGACTACTGTATGGTTAATGAGACATCATAAAGAGTTAATTGGTCTATATAAAAAATTCTAAATTGAGAACTCCTTGGACTGAAATATGATCAGTATGTCATATATGGACTACTGTATGATTGATGAGACATCAGGAGTTAATTGGTCTGTATAGAAAGTTCAAGATTGAGAACTCTTTGGCCTGAAATATGTTCAGTATGTCAAAAATGGACTACTGTATGATTAATGAGACATCAGAAGCAGTTAATTGGACTGTATAGAAAGTTCAAGATTGAGAACTCCTTGGCCTGAAATATGTTCAGTATGTAAAATATGCACTACTGTATGATTGATGAGACATCAGAAGGAGTTAATTGGTCTATATAAAAAAATCAAAATTGAGAACTCCTTGGCCTGAAATATGTATAGTATGTCTAATATGGACTACTGTATGGTTGATGAGACATCATAGGGAGATAATTGGTCTGTATAGAAATTTCAAGATTGAGCAGTCCTTGGCCTGAAATATGTACAGTATGTCTAATATAGACTAATGTATGATTGATGAGACATCAGAAAGAGTTAATTGGTCTGTATAGAAAATTTAAAATTGAGAACTCCTTGGCCTGAAGTATGTTCAGTATGTCAAATATGGACTACTGTATGATTGATGAGACATCAAAAGGAGTTAATTGGTCTGTATAGAAAATTCTAAACTGAGAACTCCTTGGCCTGAAATATGATCAGTATGTCTAAAATGGACTACTGTATGGTTGATGAGACATCATAAGGAGTCAATTGGTCTGTATAAAAAAATCTAAATTGAGAACTCCTTGGCCTGAAATATGATCAGTATGTCAAATATGGACTACTGTATGATTGATGAGACATCAGAAGGAGTTAATTGGTCTGTATAGAAAATTCAAAACTGAGACCTCCTTTGCTTGAAATATGTTCAGTATGTCAAATATGGACTACTGTATAGTTAATGAGACATCATAAAGAGTTAATTGGTCTATATAAAAAAATCAAAATTGAGAACTCCTTGGCCTGAAATATGTATAGTATGTCTAATATGGACTACTGTATAGTTGATCAGACATCATTAGGAGTTAATTGGTATGTATAGGAAGTTCAAGATTGAGAACTCCTTGGCCTGAAATATGTTCAGTATGTCAAATATGGACTACTGTATGGTTAATGAGACATCATAAGGAGTTAATTGGTCTGTATAGAAAGTTCAAGATTGAGAACTCCTTGGCCTGAAATATGTTCAGTATGTCAAATATAGACTACTGTATGGTTGATTAGATATCATAGGGAGATAATTGGTCTGTATAGAAATTTCAAGATTGAGAAGTCCTTGGCCTGAAATATGTTCAGTATGTCAAATATGGACTACTGTATAGTTAATGAGACATCATAAAGAGTTAATTGGTCTATATAAAAAATTCAAAATTGAGAACTCCTTGGCCTGAAATATGATCAGTATGTCAAATATGGACTACTGTATGATTGATCAGTCATCAGAAGAAGTTAACTGGTCTGTATAGAAAGTTCAAGATTGAGAACTCCTTGTCCTGAAATATGTTCAGAATGTGAAAAATGTACTACTGTATGGTTGATGAGACATCATTGGGAGATAATTGGTCTGTATAGAAAATTCAACATTGAGAACTCCTTGGCCTGAAATATGTTCAGTATGTCAAATATGGACTACTGTATGATTGATGAGACATCAGAAGGAGTTAACTGGTCTGTATAGACAGTCCAAGAATGAGAACTCCTTGGCCTGAAATATGTTCAGAATGTCAAAAATGGACTACTGTATGGTTGATGAGACATCATAGGGAGATAATTGGTCTGTATAGAAAATTCAACATTGAGAACTCCTTGGCCTGAAATATGTTCAGTATATCAAATATGGACTACTGTATGATTGATGAGACATCAGAAGGAGTTAATTGGTCTGTATAGAAAGTTCAAGATTGAGAACTCCTTGGCCTGAAATATGTTCAGTATGTCAAATATGGACTACTGTATGATTGATGAGACATCAAAAGGAGTTAATTGGTCTGTATAGAAAATTCAAAACTGAGACCTCCTTTGCTTGAAGTATGTTCAGTATGTCAAATATGGACTACTGTATGATTGATGAGACATCAAAAGGAGTTAATTGGTCTGTATAGAAAATTCAAAACTGAGAACTCCTTGGCCTGAAATATGATCAGTATATCTAAAATGGACTACTGTATGGTTGATGAGACATCATAAGGAGTCAATTGGTCTGTATAAAAAAATCTAAATTGAGAACTCCTTGGCCTGAAATATGATCAGTATGTCAAATATGGACTACTGTATGATTGATGAGACATTAGAAGCAGTTAACTGGTCTGTATAGAAAGTCCAAGATTGAGAACTCCTTGGCCTGAAATATGTTCAGTATGTCAAATATGGACCACTGTATGATTGATGAGACATCAGAAGGAGTTAACTGGTCTGTATAGAAAGTTCAAGATTGAGAACTCCTTGGCCTGAAATATGTTCAGTATGTCAAATATAGACTACTGTATGGTTGATGAGACATCATAGGGAGATAATTGGTCTGTATAGAAATTTCAAGATTGAGCAGTCCTTGGCCTGAAATATGTACAGTATGTCAAATATGGACTAATGTATGATTGATGAGACATCAGAAAGAGTTAATTGGTCTGTATAAAAAGTTCAAGATTGAGAAGTCATTGGCCTGAAATATGTTCAGTATGTAAAATATGGACTACTGTATGGTTGATGAGACATCATAGGGAGATAATTGGTCTGTATAGAAAATTCAACATTGAGAAGCCCTTGGCCTGAAATATGTTCAGTATGTCAAATATGGACTACTGTATGGTTAATGAGACATCATAAAGAGTTAATTGGTCTATATAAAAAATTCAACATTGAGAACTCTTTGGCCTGAAATATGTTCAGTATGTCAAAAATGGACTACTGTATGATTGATGAGACATCACAAGCAGTTAATTGGACTGTATAGAAAGTTCAAGATTGAGAACTCCTTGGCCTGAAATATGTTCAGTATGTAAAATATGCACTACTGTATAGTTCATCAGACATCATTAGGAGTTAATTGGTATGTATAGGAAGTTCAAGATTGAGAACTCCTTGGCCTGAAATATGTTCAGAATGTCAAAAATGGACTACTGTATGGTTGATGAGACATCATAGGGAGATAATTGGTCTGTATAGAAATTTCAAGATTGAGCAGTCCTTGGCCTGAAATATGTACAGTATGTCTAATATGGACTAATGTATGATTGATGAGACATCAGAAAGAGTTAATTGGTCTGTATAGAAAATTTAAAATTGAGAACTCCTTGGCCTGAAGTATGTTCAGTATGTCAAATATGGACTACTGTATGATTGATGAGACATCAGAAGGAGTTAATTTGTCTGTATAGAAAGTTCAAGATTGAGAACTCCTTGGCCTGAAATATGTTCAGTATGTCAAATATGGACTACTGTATGATTGATGAGACATTAGAAGCAGTTAACTGGTCTGTATAGAAAGTCCAAGATTGAGAACTCCTTGGCCTGAAATATGTTCAGTATGTCAAATATGGACCACTGTATGATTGATGAGACATCAGGAGTTAACTGGTCTGTATAGAAAGTTCAAGATTGAGAACTCCTTGGCCTGAAATATGTTCAGTATGTCAAATATAGACTACTGTATGGTTGATGAGACATCATAGGGAGATAATTGGTCTGTATAGAAATTTCAAGATTGAGCAGTCCTTGGCCTGAAATATGTACAGTATGTCAAATATGGACTAATGTATGATTGATGAGACATCAGAAAGAGTTAATTGGTCTGTATAAAAAGTTCAAGATTGAGAAGTCATTGGCCTGAAATATGTTCAGTATGTAAAATATGGACTACTGTATGGTTGATGAGACATCATAGGGAGATAATTGGTCTGTATAGAAATTTCAAGATTGAGAAGTCCTTGGCCTGAAATATGTTCAGTATGTCAAATATGGACTACTGTATGATTAATGAGACATTAGAAGCAGTTAACTGGTCTGTATAGAAAGTCTAAGAATGAGAACTCCTTGACCTGAAATATGTTCAGAATGTCAAAAATGGACTACTGTATGGTTGATGAGACATCATAGGGAGATAATTGGTCTGTATAGAAATTTCAAGATTGAGCAGTCCTTGGCCTGAAATATGTACAGTATGTCTAATATGGACTAATGTATGATTGATGAGACATCAGAAAGAGTTAATTGGTCTGTATAGAAAATTTTAAATTGAGAACTCCTTGGCCTGAAGTATGTTCAGTATGTCAAATATGGATTACTGTATGATTGATGAGACATCAAAAGGAGTTAATTGGTCTGTATAGAAAATTCAAAACTGAGAACTCCTTGGCCTGAAATATGATCAGTATGTCTAAAATGGACTACTATATGGTTGATGAAACATCATAAGGAGTCAATTGGTCTGTATAAAAACATCTAAATTGAGAACTCCTTGGCCTGAAATATGTTCAGTATGTCAAATATGGACTACTGTATGATTGATGAGACATTAGAAGCAGTTAACTGGTCTGTATAGAAAGTCCAAGATTGAGAACTCCTTGGCCTGAAATATGTTCAGTATGTCAAATATGGACCACTGTATGATTGATGAGACATCAGAAGGAGTTAACTGGTCTGTATAGAAAGTTCAAGATTGAGAACTCCTTGGCCTGAAATATGTTCAGTATGTCAAATATAGACTACTGTATGGTTGATGAGACATCATAGGGAGATAATTGGTCTGTATAGAAATTTCAAGATTGAGCAGTCCTTGGCCTGAAATATGTACAGTATGTCAAATATGGACTAATGTATGATTGATGAGACATCAGAAAGAGTTAATTGGTCTGTATAAAAAGTTCAAGATTGAGAAGTCATTGGCCTGAAATATGTTCAGTATGTAAAATATGGACTACTGTATGGTTGATGAGACATCATAGGGAGATAATTGGTCTGTATAGAAATTTCAAGATTGAGAAGTCCTTGGCCTGAAATATGTTCAGTATGTCAAATATGGACTACTGTATGATTGATGAGACATTAGAAGCAGTTAACTGGTCTGTATAGAAAGTCTAAGAATGAGAACTCCTTGACCTGAAATATGTTCAGAATGTCAAAAATGGACTACTGTATGGTTGATGAGACATCATAGGGAGATAATTGGTCTGTATAGAAATTTCAAGATTGAGCAGTCCTTGGCCTGAAATATGTACAGTATGTCTAATATGGACTAATGTATGATTGATGAGACATCAGAAAGAGTTAATTGGTCTGTATAAAAAGTTCAAGATTGAGAAGTCATTGGCCTGAAATATGTTCAGTATGTAAAATATGGACTACTGTATGGTTGATGAGACATCATAGGGAGATAATTGGTCTGTATAGAAAATTCAACATTGAGAAGCCCTTGGCCTGAAATATGTTCAGTATGTCAAATATGGACTACTGTATGGTTAATGAGACATCATAAAGAGTTAATTGGTCTATATAAAAAATTCTAAATTGAGAACTCCTTGGCCTGAAATATGATCAGTATGTCATATATGGACTACTGTATGATTGATGAGACATCAGAAGGAGTTAATTGGTCTGTATAGAAAGTTCAAGATTGAGAACTCTTTGGCCTGAAATATGTTCAGTATGTCAAAAATGGACTACTGTATGATTGAGGAGACATCAGAAGCAGTTAATTGGTCTGTATAGAAAGTTCAAGATTGAGAACTCCTTGGCCTGAAATATGTTCAGTATGTAAAATATGCACTACTGTATGATTGATGAGACATCAGAAGGAGTTAATTGCTCTATATAAAAAAATCAAAATTGAGAACTCCTTGGCCTGAAATATGTATAGTATGTCTAATATGGACTACTGTATAGTTGATCAGACATCATTAGGAGTTAATTGGTATGTATAGGAAGTTCAAGATTGAGAACTCCTTGGCCTGGAATATGTTCAGTATGTCAAATATAGACTACTGTATGGTTGATTAGACATCATAGGGAGATAATTGGTCTGTATAGAAATTTCAAGATTGAGAAGTCCTTGGCCTGAAATATGTTCAGTATGTCAAATATGGACTACTGTATGATTGATGAGACATTAGAAGCAGTTAACTGGTCTGTATAGAAAGTCCAAGAATGAGAACTCCTTGACCTGAAATATGTTCAGAATGTCAAAAATGGACTACTGTATGGTTGATGAGACATCATAGGGAGATAATTGGTCTGTATAGAAATTTCAAGATTGAGCAGTCCTTGGCCTGAAATATGTACAGTATGTCTAATATGGACTAATGTATGATTGATGAGACATCAGAAAGAGTTAATTGGTCTGTATAGAAAATTTTAAATTGAGAACTCCTTGGCCTGAAGTATGTTCAGTATGTCAAATATGGATTACTGTATGATTGATGAGACATCAAAATGAGTTAATTGGTCTGTATAGAAAATTCAAAACTGAGAACTCCTTGGCCTGAAATATGATCAGTATGTCTAAAATGGACTACTATATGGTTGATGAGACATCATAAGGAGTCAATTGGTCTGTATAAAAACATCTAAATTGAGAACTCCTTGGCCTGAAATATGTTCAGTATGTCAAATATGGACTACTGTATGATTGATGAGACATTAGAAGCAGTTAACTGGTCTGTATAGAAAGTCCAAGATTGAGAACTCCTTGGCCTGAAATAAGTTCAGTATGTCAAATATAGACTACTGTATGGTTGATGAGACATCATAGGGAGATAATTGGTCTGTATAGAAATTTCAAGATTGAGCAGTCCTTGGCCTGAAATATGTACAGTATGTCTAAAATGGACTACTGTATGGTTGATGAGACATCATAAGGAGTCAATTGGTCTGTATAAAAAAATCTAAATTGAGAACTCCTTGGCCTGAAATATGATCAGTATGTCAAATATGGACTACTGTATGATTGATGAGACATCAGAAGGAGTTAATTTGTCTGTATAGAAAGTTCAAGATTGAGAACTCCTTGGCCTGAAATATGTTCAGTATGTCAAATATGGACTACTGTATGATTGATGAGACATTAGAAGCAGTTAACTGGTCTGTATAGAAAGTCCAAGATTGAGAACTCCTTGGCCTGAAATATGTTCAGTATGTCAAATATGGACCACTGTATGATTGATGAGACATCAGAAGGAGTTAACTGGTCTGTATAGAAAGTTCAAGATTGAGAACTCCTTGGCCTGAAATATGTTCAGTATGTCAAATATAGACTACTGTATGGTTGATGAGACATCATAGGGAGATAATTGGTCTGTATAGAAATTTCAAGATTGAGCAGTCCTTGGCCTGAAATATGTACAGTATGTCAAATATGGACTAATGTATGATTGATGAGACATCAGAAAGAGTTAATTGGTCTGTATAAAAAGTTCAAGATGGAGAACCCTTTGGCCTGAAATATGTTCAGTATGTCAAAAATGGACTACTGTATGATTGAGGAGACATCAGAAGCAGTTAATTGGTCTGTATAGAAAGTTCAAGATTGAGAACTCCTTGGCCTGAAATATGTTCAGTATGTAAAATATGCACTACTGTATGATTGATGAGACATCATAGGGAGATAATTGGTCTGTATAAAAACATCTAAATTGAGAACTCCTTGGCCTGAAATATGTTCAGTATGTCAAATATGGACTACTGTATGATTGATGAGACATTAGAAGCAGTTAACTGGTCTGTATAGAAAGTCCAAGATTGAGAACTCCTTGGCCTGAAATATGTTCAGTATGTCAAATATAGACTACTGTATGATTGATGAGACATCAAAAGGAGTTAATTGGTCTGTATAGAAAATTCAACATTGAGAAGCCCTTGGCCTGAAATATGTTCAGTATGTCAAATATGGACTACTGTATGGTTAATGAGACATCATAAAGAGTTAATTGGTCTATATAAAAAATTCTAAATTGAGAACTCCTTGGCCTGAAATATGATCAGTATGTCATATATGGACTACTGTATGATTGATGAGACATCAGAAGGAGTTAATTGGTCTGTATAGAAAGTTCAAGATTGAGAACTCTTTGGCCTGAAATATGTTCAGTATGTCAAAAATGGACTACTGTATGATTGAGGAGACATCAGAAGCAGTTAATTGGTCTGTATAGAAAGTTCAAGATTGAGAACTCCTTGGCCTGAAATATGTTCAGTATGTAAAATATGCACTACTGTATGATTGATGAGACATCAGAAGGAGTTAATTGCTCTATATAAAAAAAATCAAAATTGAGAACTCCTTGGCCTGAAATATGTATAGTATGTCTAATATGGACTACTGTATAGTTGATCAGACATCATTAGGAGTTAATTGGTATGTATAGGAAGTTCAAGATTGAGAACTCCTTGGCCTGGAATATGTTCAGTATGTCAAATATAGACTACTGTATGGTTGATTAGACATCATAGGGAGATAATTGGTCTGTATAGAAATTTCAAGATTGAGAAGTCCTTGGCCTGAAATATGTTCAGTATGTCAAATATGGACTACTGTATGATTGATGAGACATTAGAAGCAGTTAACTGGTCTGTATAGAAAGTCCAAGAATGAGAACTCCTTGGCCTGAAATATGTTCAGAATGTCAAAAATGGACTACTGTATGGTTGATGAGACATCATAGATAGATAATTGGTCTGTATAGAAATTTCAAGATTGAGCAGTCCTTGGCCTGAAATATGTACAGTATGTCTAATATGGACTAATGTATGATTGATGAGACATCAGAAAGAGTTAATTGGTCTGTATAGAAAATTTAAAATTGAGAACTCCTTGGCCTGAAGTATGTTCAGTATGTCAAATATGGACTACTGTATGATTGATGAGACATCAAAAGGAGTTAATTGGTCTGTATAGAAAATTCAAAGCTGAGAACTCCTTGGCCTGAAATATGATCAGTATGTCTAAAATGGACTACTGTATGGTTGATGAGACATCATAAGGAGTCAATTGGTCTGTATAAAAAAATCTAAATTGAGAACTCCTTGGCCTGAAATATGATCAGTATGTCAAATATGGACTACTGTATGATTGATGAGACATCAGAAGGAGTTAATTTGTCTGTATAGAAAGTTCAAGATTGAGAACTCCTTGGCCTGAAATATGTTCAGTATGTCAAATATGGACTACTGTATGATTGATGAGACATTAGAAGCAGTTAACTGGTCTGTATAGAAAGTCCAAGATTGAGAACTCCTTGGCCTGAAATATGTTCAGTATGTCAAATATGGACCACTGTATGATTGATGAGACATCAGAAGGAGTTAACTGGTCTGTATAGAAAGTTCAAGATTGAGAACTCCTTGGCCTGAAATATGTTCAGTATGTCAAATATAGACTACTGTATGGTTGATGAGACATCATAGGGAGATAATTGGTCTGTATAGAAATTTCAAGATTGAGCAGTCCTTGGCCTGAAATATGTACAGTATGTCAAATATGGACTAATGTATGATTGATGAGACATCAGAAAGAGTTAATTGGTCTGTATAAAAAGTTCAAGATGGAGAACTCTTTGGCCTGAAATATGTTCAGTATGTAAAATATGCACTACTGTATGATTGATGAGACATCATAGGGAGATAATTGGTCTGTATAAAAACATCTAAATTGAGAACTCCTTGGCCTGAAATATGTTCAGTATGTCAAATATGGACTACTGTATGATTGATGAGACATTAGAAGCAGTTAACTGGTCTGTATAGAAAGTCCAAGATTGAGAACTCCTTGGCCTGAAATATGTTCAGTATGTCAAATATAGACTACTGTATGATTGATGAGACATCATAGGGAGATAATTGGTCTGTATAGAAAATTCAACATTGAGAAGCCCTTGGCCTGAAATATGTTCAGTATGTCAAATATGGACTACTGTATGGTTAATGAGACATCATAAAGAGTTAATTGGTCTATATAAAAAATTCTAAATTGAGAACTCCTTGGCCTGAAATATGATCAGTATGTCATATATGGACTACTGTATGATTGATGAGACATCAGAAGGAGTTAATTGGTCTGTATAGAAAGTTCAAGATTGAGAACTCTTTGGCCTGAAATATGTTCAGTATGTCAAAAATGGACTACTGTATGATTGAGGAGACATCAGAAGCAGTTAATTGGTCTGTATAGAAAGTTCAAGATTGAGAACTCCTTGGCCTGAAATATGTTCAGTATGTAAAATATGCACTACTGTATGATTGATGAGACATCAGAAGGAGTTAATTGCTCTATATAAAAAAAATCAAAATTGAGAACTCCTTGGCCTGAAATATGTATAGTATGTCTAATATGGACTACTGTATAGTTGATCAGACATCATTAGGAGTTAATTGGTATGTATAGGAAGTTCAAGATTGAGAACTCCTTGGCCTGGAATATGTTCAGTATGTCAAATATAGACTACTGTATGGTTGATTAGACATCATAGGGAGATAATTGGTCTGTATAGAAATTTCAAGATTGAGAAGTCCTTGGCCTGAAATATGTTCAGTATGTCAAATATGGACTACTGTATGATTGATGAGACATTAGAAGCAGTTAACTGGTCTTTATAGAAAGTCCAAGAATGAGAACTCCTTGGCCTGAAATATGTTCAGAATGTCAAAAATGGACTACTGTATGGTTGATGAGACATCATAGATAGATAATTGGTCTGTATAGAAATTTCAAGATTGAGCAGTCCTTGGCCTGAAATATGTACAGTATGTCTAATATGGACTAATGTATGATTGATGAGACATCAGAAAGAGTTAATTGGTCTGTATAGAAAATTTAAAATTGAGAACTCCTTGGCCTGAAATATGTTCAGTATGTCAAATATGGACTACTGTATGGTTGATGAGACATCATAAGGAGTTAATTGGTCTGTATAGAAATTTCAAGATTGAGAAGTCCTTGGCCTGAAATATGTTCAGTATGTAAAATATGCACTACTGTATGATTGATGAGACATCAGAAGGAGTTAATTGGTCTGTATAGAAATTTCAAGATTGAGAAGTCCTTGGCCTGAAATATGTTCAGTATGTAAAATATGGACTACTGTATGGTTGATGAGACATCATCGGGAGATAATTGGTCTGTATAGAAAATTCAACATTGAGAACTCCTTGGCCTGAAATATGTTCGGAATGTCAAAAATGGACTACTGTATGGTTGATTAGACATCATAGGGAGATAATTGGTCTGTATAGAAATTTCAAGATTGAGAAGTCCTTGGCCTGAAATATGTTCAGTATGTCAAATATGGACTACTGTATAGTTAATGAGACATCATAAAGAGTTAATTGGTCTATATAAAAAATTCAAAATTGAGAACTCCTTGGCCTGAAATATGATCAGTATGTCAAATATGGACTACTGTATGATTGATCAGACATCAGAAGGAGTTAACTGGTCTGTATAGAAAGTTCAAGATTGAGAACTCCTTGTCCTGAAATATGTTCAGAATGTCAAAAATGTACTACTGTATGGTTGATGAGACATCATAGGGAGATAATTGGTCTGTATAGAAAATTCAACATTGAGAACTCCTTGGCCTGAAATATGTTCAGTATGTCAAATATGGACTACTGTATGATTGATGAGACATCAGAAGGAGTTAACTGGTCTGTATAGACAGTCCAAGAATGAGAACTCCTTGGCCTGAAATATGTTCAGTATGTCAAATATGGACTACTGTATGATTGATGAGACATCAGAAGGAGTTAACTGGTCTGTATAGACAGTCCAAGAATGAGAACTCATTGGCCTGAAATATGTTCAGAATGTCAAAAATGGACTACTGTATGGTTGATGAGACATCATAGGGAGATAATTGGTCTGTATAGAAAATTCAACATTGAGAACTCCTTGGCCTGAAATATGTTCAGTATATCAAATATGGACTACTGTATGATTGATGAGACATCAGAAGGAGTTAATTGGTCTGTATAGAAAGTTCAAGATTGAGAACTCCTTGGCCTGAAATATGTTCAGTATGTCAAATATGGACTACTGTATGATTGATGAGACATCAAAAGGAGTTAATTGGTCTGTATAGAAAATTCAAAACTGAGACCTGCTTTGCTTGAAATATGTTCAGTATGTCAAATATGGACTACTGTATAGTTAATGAGACATCATAAAGAGTTAATTGGTCTATATAAAAAATTTAAAATTGAGAACTCCTTGGCCTGAAATATGTTCAGAATGTCAAAAATGGACTACTGTATGGTTGATGAGACATCATAGGGAGATAATTGGTCTGTATAGAAAATTCAACATTGAGAACTCCTTGGCCTGAAATATGTTCAGTATATCAAATATGGACTACTGTATGATTGATGAGACATCAGAAGGAGTTAATTGGTCTGTATAGAAAGTTCAAGATTGAGAACTCCTTGGCCTGAAATATGTTCAGTATGTCAAATATGGACTACTGTATGATTGATGAGACATGAAAAGGAGTTAATTGGTCAGTATAGAAAATTCAAAACTGAGACCTGCTTTGCTTGAAATATGTACAGTATGTCAAATATGGACTAATGTATGATTGATGAGACATCAGAAAGAGTTAATTGGTCTGTATAAAAAGTTCAAGATGGAGAACTCTTTGGCCTGAAATATGTTCAGTATGTCAAAAATGGACTACTGTATGATTGAGGAGACATCAGAAGCAGTTAATTGGTCTGTATAGAAAGTTCAAGATTGAGAACTCCTTGGCCTGAAATATGTTCAGTATGTAAAATATGCACTACTGTATGATTGATGAGACATCATAGGGAGATAATTGGTCTGTATAAAAACATCTAAATTGAGAACTCCTTGGCCTGAAATATGTTCAGTATGTCAAATATGGACTACTGTATGATTGATGAGACATTAGAAGCAGTTAACTGGTCTGTATAGAAAGTCCAAGATTGAGAACTCCTTGGCCTGAAATATGTTCAGTATGTCAAATATAGACTACTGTATGGTTGATGAGACATCATAGGGAGATAATTGGTCTGTATAGAAATTTCAAGATTGAGCAGTCCTTGGCCTGAAATATGTACAGTATGTCAAATATGGACTAATGTATGATTGATGAGACATCATAGGGAGATAATTGGTCTGTATAGAAAATTCAACATTGAGAAGCCCTTGGCCTGAAATATGTTCAGTATGTCAAATATGGACTACTGTATGGTTAATGAGACATCATAAAGAGTTAATTGGTCTATATAAAAAATTCTAAATTGAGAACTCCTTGGCCTGAAATATGATCAGTATGTCATATATGGACTACTGTATGATTGATGAGACATCAGAAGGAGTTAATTGGTCTGTATAGAAAGTTCAAGATTGAGAACTCTTTGGCCTGAAATATGTTCAGTATGTCAAAAATGGACTACTGTATGATTGAGGAGACATCAGAAGCAGTTAATTGGTCTGTATAGAAAGTTCAAGATTGAGAACTCCTTGGCCTGAAATATGTTCAGTATGTAAAATATGCACTACTGTATGATTGATGAGACATCAGAAGGAGTTAATTGCTCTATATAAAAAAAATCAAAATTGAGAACTCCTTGGCCTGAAATATGTATAGTATGTCTAATATGGACTACTGTATAGTTGATCAGACATCATTAGGAGTTAATTGGTATGTATAGGAAGTTCAAGATTGAGAACTCCTTGGCCTGGAATATGTTCAGTATGTCAAATATAGACTACTGTATGGTTGATTAGACATCATAGGGAGATAATTGGTCTGTATAGAAATTTCAAGATTGAGAAGTCCTTGGCCTGAAATATGTTCAGTATGTCAAATATGGACTACTGTATGATTGATGAGACATTAGAAGCAGTTAACTGGTCTTTATAGAAAGTCCAAGAATGAGAACTCCTTGGCCTGAAATATGTTCAGAATGTCAAAAATGGACTACTGTATGGTTGATGAGACATCATAGATAGATAATTGGTCTGTATAGAAATTTCAAGATTGAGCAGTCCTTGGCCTGAAATATGTACAGTATGTCTAATATGGACTAATGTATGATTGATGAGACATCAGAAAGAGTTAATTGGTCTGTATAGAAAATTTAAAATTGAGAACTCCTTGGCCTGAAATATGTTCAGTATGTCAAATATGGACTACTGTATGGTTGATGAGACATCATAGGGAGATAATTGGTCTGTATAGAAAATTCAACATTGAGAACTCCTTGGCCTGAAATATGTTCAGTATATCAAATATGGACTACTGTATGATTGATGAGACATCAGAAGGAGTTAATTGGTCTGTATAGAAAGTTCAAGATTGAGAACTCCTTGGCCTGAAATATGTTCAGTATGTCAAATATGGACTACTGTATGATTGATGAGACATGAAAAGGAGTTAATTGGTCAGTATAGAAAATTCAAAACTGAGACCTGCTTTGCTTGAAATATGTTCAGTATGTCAAATATGGACTACGGTATAGTTAATGAGACATCATAAAGAGTTAATTGGTCTATATAAAAAATTTAAAATTGAGAACTCCTTGGCCTGAAATATGTTCAGTATGTCAAATATGGACTACTGTATAGTTGATCGACATCATTAGGAGTTAATTGGTATGTATAGGAAGTTCAAGATTGAGAACTCCTTGGCCTGAAATATGTTCAGTATGTCAAATATGGACTACTGTATGGTTGATGAGACATCATAAGGAGTTAATTGGTCTGTATAGAAATTTCAAGATTGAGAAGTCCTTGGCCTGAAATATGTTCAGTATGTAAAATATGCACTACTGTATGATTGATGAGACATCAGAAGGAGTTAATTGGTCTGTATAGAAAGTTCAAGATTGAGAAGTGCTTGGCCTGAAATATGTTCAGTATGTAAAATATGGACTACTGTATGGTTGATGAGACATCATCGGGAGATAATTGGTCTGTATAGAAAATTCAACATTGAGAACTCTTTGGCCTGAAATATGTTCAGAATGTCAAAAATGGACTACTGTATGGTTGATGAGACATCATAGGGAGATAATTGGTCTATATAGAAAATTCAACATTGAGAACTCCTTGGCCTGAAATATGTTCAGTATATCAAATATGGACTACTGTATGATTGATGAGACATCAGAAGGAGTTAATTGGTCTGTATAGAAAATCCAAGAATGAGAACTCCTTGGCCTGAAATATCTTCAGAATGTCAAACATGGACTACTGTATGATTGATGAGTCATCAGAAAGAGTTAATTGGTCTGTATAGAAAGTTCAAGATTGAGAACTCCTTGGCCTGAAATATGTATAGTATGTCTAATATGGACTACTGTATAGTTGATCAGACATCATTAGGAGTTAATTGGTATGTATAGGAAGTTCAAGATTGAGAACTCCTTGGCCTGAAATATGTTCAGTATGTCAAATATGGACTACTGTATGGTTAATGAGACATCATAAGGAGTTAATTGGTCTGTATAGAAAGTTCAAGATTGAGAACTCCTTGGCCTGAAATATGTTCAGTATGTCAAATATAGACTACTGTATGGTTGATTAGATATCATAGGGAGATAATTTGTCTGTATAGAAATTTCAAGATTGAGAAGTCCTTGGCCTGAAATATGTTCAGTATGTCAAATATGGACTACTGTATAGTTGATCAGACATCATTAGGAGTTAACTGGTCTGTATAAAAAGTCCAAGAATGAGAACTCCTTGGCCTGAAATATGTTCAGAATGTCAAAAATGGACTACTGTATGGTTGATGAGACATCATAGGGAGATAATTGGTCTGTATAGAAAATTCAACATTGAGAACTCCTTGGCCTGAAATATGTTCAGTATGTCAAATATGGACCACTGTATGATTGATGAGACATCAGAAGCAGTTAATTGGTCTGTATAGAAAGTTCAAGATTGAGAACTCCTTGGCCTGAAATATGTTCAGTATGTCAAATATGGACTAATGTATGATTGATGAGACATCAGAAGCAGTTAATTGGTCTGTATAGAAAATTCAACATTGAGAACTCCTTGGCCTGAAATATGATCAGTATGTCTAATATGGGCTACTGTATAGTTGATCAGACATCATTAGGAGTTAATTGGTATGTATAGGAAGTTCAAGATTGAGGACTCCTTGTCCTGAAATATGTTCAGTATGTGTAATATGGACTACTGTATAGTTGATCAGACATCATTAGGAGTTAACTGGTCTGTATAGACAGTCCAAGAATGAGAACTCCTTGGTCTGAAATATGTTCAGATTGTCAAAAATGGTCTACTGCATGGTTGATGAGACATCATAGGGAGATAATTGGTCTGTATAGAAAAGTCAACATTGAGAACTCCTTGGCCTGAAATATATTCAGTATGTCAAATATGGACCACTGTATAGTTGATCAGACATCATTAGGAGTTAATTGGTATGTATAGGAAGTTGAAGATTGAGAACTCCTTGGCCTGAAATATGTTCAGTATGTCAAATATGGACTACTGTATAGTTGATCAGACATCATTAGGAGTTAATTGGTATGTATAGGAAGTTGAAGATTGAGAAATCCTTGGCCTGAAATATGTTCAGTATGTCAAATATGGACTACTGTATGATTGATGAGACATCAGAAGGAGTTAACTGGTCTGTATAGAAAATCCAAGAATGAGAACTCCTTGGCCTGAAATATGTTCAGAATGTCAAAAATGGACTACTGTATGGTTGATGAGACATCATAGTGAGATAATTGGTCTGTATAGAAATTTCAAGATTGAGAAGTCCTTGGCCTGAAATATGTTCAGTATATGCACTACTGTATGATTGATGAGACATCAGAAGGAGTTAATTGGTCTGTATAGAAAGTTCAAAATTGAGAACTCCTTGGCCTGAAATATGTTCAGTATGTCAAATATGGACTACTGTATGATTGATGAGACATCAGAAGCAGTTAATTGGTCTGTATAGAAAGTTCAAGATTGAGAACTCCTTGGCCTGAAATATGTTCAGTATGTAAAATATGCACTACTGTATGATTGATGAGACATCATAGGGAGATAATTGGTCTGTATAAAAACATCTAAATTGAGAACTCCTTGGCCTGAAATATGTTCAGTATGTCAAATATGGACTACTGTATGATTGATGAGACATTAGAAGCAGTTAACTGGTCTGTATAGAAAGTCCAAGATTGAGAACTCCTTGGCCTGAAATATGTTCAGTATGTCAAATATAGACTACTGTATGGTTGATGAGACATCATAGGGAGATAATTGGTCTGTATAGAAATTTCAAGATTGAGCAGTCCTTGGCCTGAAATATGTACAGTATGTCAAATATGGACTAATGTATGATTGATGAGACATCATAGGGAGATAATTGGTCTGTATAGAAAATTCAACATTGAGAAGCCCTTGGCCTGAAATATGTTCAGTATGTCAAATATGGACTACTGTATGGTTAATGAGACATCATAAAGAGTTAATTGGTCTATATAAAAAATTCTAAATTGAGAACTCCTTGGCCTGAAATATGATCAGTATGTCATATATGGACTACTGTATGATTGATGAGACATCAGAAGGAGTTAATTGGTCTGTATAGAAAGTTCAAGATTGAGAACTCTTTGGCCTGAAATATGTTCAGTATGTCAAAAATGGACTACTGTATGATTGAGGAGACATCAGAAGCAGTTAATTGGTCTGTATAGAAAGTTCAAGATTGAGAACTCCTTGGCCTGAAATATGTTCAGTATGTAAAATATGCACTACTGTATGATTGATGAGACATCAGAAGGAGTTAATTGCTCTATATAAAAAAAATCAAAATTGAGAACTCCTTGGCCTGAAATATGTATAGTATGTCTAATATGGACTACTGTATAGTTGATCAGACATCATTAGGAGTTAATTGGTATGTATAGGAAGTTCAAGATTGAGAACTCCTTGGCCTGGAATATGTTCAGTATGTCAAATATAGACTACTGTATGGTTGATTAGACATCATAGGGAGATAATTGGTCTGTATAGAAATTTCAAGATTGAGAAGTCCTTGGCCTGAAATATGTTCAGTATGTCAAATATGGACTACTGTATGATTGATGAGACATTAGAAGCAGTTAACTGGTCTTTATAGAAAGTCCAAGAATGAGAACTCCTTGGCCTGAAATATGTTCAGAATGTCAAAAATGGACTACTGTATGGTTGATGAGACATCATAGATAGATAATTGGTCTGTATAGAAATTTCAAGATTGAGCAGTCCTTGGCCTGAAATATGTACAGTATGTCTAATATGGACTAATGTATGATTGATGAGACATCAGAAAGAGTTAATTGGTCTGTATAGAAAATTTAAAATTGAGAACTCCTTGGCCTGAAATATGTTCAGTATGTCAAATATGGACTACTGTATGGTTGATGAGACATCATAGGGAGATAATTGGTCTGTATAGAAAATTCAACATTGAGAACTCCTTGGCCTGAAATATGTTCAGTATGTCAAATATGGACTAATGTATGATTGATGAGACATCATAGGGAGATAATTGGTCTGTATAGAAAATTCAACATTGAGAAGCCCTTGGCCTGAAATATGTTCAGTATGTCAAATATGGACTACTGTATGGTTAATGAGACATCATAAAGAGTTAATTGGTCTATATAAAAAATTCTAAATTGAGAACTCCTTGGCCTGAAATATGATCAGTATGTCATATATGGACTACTGTATGATTGATGAGACATCAGAAGGAGTTAATTGGTCTGTATAGAAAGTTCAAGATTGAGAACTCTTTGGCCTGAAATATGTTCAGTATGTCAAAAATGGACTACTGTATGATTGAGGAGACATCAGAAGCAGTTAATTGGTCTGTATAGAAAGTTCAAGATTGAGAACTCCTTGGCCTGAAATATGTTCAGTATGTAAAATATGCACTACTGTATGATTGATGAGACATCAGAAGGAGTTAATTGCTCTATATAAAAAAAATCTAAATTGAGAACTCCTTGGCCTGAAATATGTATAGTATGTCTAATATGGACTACTGTATAGTTGATCAGACATCATTAGGAGTTAATTGGTATGTATAGGAAGTTCAAGATTGAGAACTCCTTGGCCTGGAATATGTTCAGTATGTCAAATATAGACTACTGTATGGTTGATTAGACATCATAGGGAGATAATTGGTCTGTATAGAAATTTCAAGATTGAGAAGTCCTTGGCCTGAAATATGTTCAGTATGTCAAATATGGACTACTGTATGATTGATGAGACATTAGAAGCAGTTAACTGGTCTTTATAGAAAGTCCAAGAATGAGAACTCCTTGGCCTGAAATATGTTCAGAATGTCAAAAATGGACTACTGTATGGTTGATGAGACATCATAGATAGATAATTGGTCTGTATAGAAATTTCAAGATTGAGCAGTCCTTGGCCTGAAATATGTACAGTATGTCTAATATGGACTAATGTATGATTGATGAGACATCAGAAAGAGTTAATTGGTCTGTATAGAAAATTTTAAATTGAGAACTCCTTGGCCTGAAATATGTTCAGTATGTCAAATATGGACTACTGTATGGTTGATGAGACATCATAGGGAGATAATTGGTCTGTATAGAAAATTCAACATTGAGAACTCCTTGGCCTGAAATATGTTCAGTATATCAAATATGGACTACTGTATGATTGATGAGACATCAGAAGGAGTTAATTGGTCTGTATAGAAAGTTCAAGATTGAGAACTCCTTGGCCTGAAATATGTTCAGTATGTCAAATATGGACTACTGTATGATTGATGAGACATGAAAAGAAGTTAATTGGTCAGTATAGAAAATTCAAAACTGAGACCTGCTTTGCTTGAAATATGTTCAGTATGTCAAATATGGACTACTGTATAGTTAATGAGACATCATAAAGAGTTAATTGGTCTATATAAAAAAATTAAAATTGAGAACTCCTTGGCCTGAAATATGTTCAGTATGTCAAATATGGACTACTGTATAGTTGATCGACATCATTAGGAGTTAATTGGTATGTATAGGAAGTTCAAGATTGAGAACTCCTTGGCCTGAAATATGTTCAGTATGTCAAATATGGACTACTGTATGGTTGATGAGACATCATAAGGAGTTAATTGGTCTGTATAGAAATTTCAAGATTGAGAAGTCCTTGGCCTGAAATATGTTCAGTATGTAAAATATGCACTACTGTATGATTGATGAGACATCAGAAGGAGTTAATTGGTCTGTATAGAAAGTTCAAGATTGAGAAGTGCTTGGCCTGAAATATGTTCAGTATGTAAAATATGGACTACTGTATGGTTGATGAGACATCATCGGGAGATAATTGGTCTGTATAGAAAATTCAACATTGAGAACTCTTTGGCCTGAAATATGTTCAGAATGTCAAAAATGGACTACTGTATGGTTGATGAGACATCATAGGGCGATAATTGGTCTATATAGAAAATTCAACATTGAGAACTCCTTGGCCTGAAATATGTTCAGTATATCAAATATGGACTACTGTATGATTGATGAGACATCAGAAGGAGTTAATTGGTCTGTATAGAAAATCCAAGAATGAGAACTCCTTGGCCTGAAATATCTTCAGAATGTCAAACATGGACTACTGTATGATTGATGAGACATCAGAAAGAGTTAATTGGTCTGTATAGAAAGTTCAAGATTGAGAACTCCTTGGCCTGAAATATGTATAGTATGTCTAATATGGACTACTGTATAGTTGATCAGACATCATTAGGAGTTAATTGGTATGTATAGGAAGTTCAAGATTGAGAACTCCTTGGCCTGAAATATGTTCAGTATGTCAAATATAGACTACTGTATGGTTGATTAGATATCATAGGGAGATAATTTGTCTGTATAGAAATTTCAAGATTGAGAAGTCCTTGGCCTGAAATATGTTCAGTATGTCAAATATGGACTACTGTATAGTTGATCAGACATCATTAGGAGTTAACTGGTCTGTATAAAAAGTCCAAGAATGAGAACTCCTTGGCCTGAAATATGTTCAGAATGTCAAAAATGGACTACTGTATGGTTGATGAGACATCATAGGGAGATAATTGGTCTGTATAGAAAATTCAACATTGAGAACTCCTTGGCCTGAAATATGTTCAGTATGTCAAATATGGACCACTGTATGATTGATGAGACATCAGAAGCAGTTAATTGGTCTGTATAGAAAGTTCAAGATTGAGAACTCCTTGGCCTGAAATATGTTCAGTATGTCAAATATGGACTAATGTATGATTGATGAGACATCAGAAGCAGTTAATTGGTCTGTATAGAAATTTCAAGATTGAGAAGTCCTTGGCCTGAAATATGATCAGTATGTCTAATATGGGCTACTGTATAGTTGATCAGACATCATTAGGAGTTAATTGGTATGTATAGGAAGTTCAAGATTGAGGACTCCTTGTCCTGAAATATGTTCAGTATGTGTAATATGGACTACTGTATAGTTGATCAGACATCATTAGGAGTTAACTGGTCTGTATAGACAGTCCAAGAATGAGAACTCCTTGGTCTGAAATATGTTCAGATTGTCAAAAATGGTCTACTGCATGGTTGATGAGACATCATAGGGAGATAATTGGTCTGTATAGAAAAGTCAACATTGAGAACTCCTTGGCCTGAAATATATTCAGTATGTCAAATATGGACCACTGTATAGTTGATCAGACATCATTAGGAGTTAATTGGTATGTATAGGAAGTTGAAGATTGAGAACTCCTTGGCCTGAAATATGTTCAGTATGTCAAATATGGACTACTGTATAGTTGATCAGACATCATTAGGAGTTAATTGGTATGTATAGGAAGTTGAAGATTGAGAAATCCTTGGCCTGAAATATGTTCAGTATGTCAAATATGGACTACTGTATGATTGATGAGACATCAGAAGGAGTTAACTGGTCTGTATAGAAAATCCAAGAATGAGAACTCCTTGGCCTGAAATATGTTCAGAATGTCAAAAATGGACTACTGTATGGTTGATGAGACATCATAGTGAGATAATTGGTCTGTATAGAAATTTCAAGATTGAGAAGTCCTTGGCCTGAAATATGTTCAGTATATGCACTACTGTATGATTGATGAGACATCAGAAGGAGTTAATTGGTCTGTATAGAAAGTTCAAAATTGAGAACTCCTTGGCCTGAAATATGTTCAGTATGTCAAATATGGACTACTGTATGATTGATGAGACATCAGAAGCAGTTAATTGGTCTGTATAGAAAGTTCAAGATTGAGAACTCCTTGGCCTGAAATATGTTCAGTATGTAAAATATGCACTACTGTATGATTGATGAGACATCATAGGGAGATAATTGGTCTGTATAAAAACATCTAAATTGAGAACTCCTTGGCCTGAAATATGTTCAGTATGTCAAATATGGACTACTGTATGATTGATGAGACATTAGAAGCAGTTAACTGGTCTGTATAGAAAGTCCAAGATTGAGAACTCCTTGGCCTGAAATATGTTCAGTATGTCAAATATAGACTACTGTATGGTTGATGAGACATCATAGGGAGATAATTGGTCTGTATAGAAATTTCAAGATTGAGCAGTCCTTGGCCTGAAATATGTACAGTATGTCAAATATGGACTAATGTATGATTGATGAGACATCATAGGGAGATAATTGGTCTGTATAGAAAATTCAACATTGAGAAGCCCTTGGCCTGAAATATGTTCAGTATGTCAAATATGGACTACTGTATGGTTAATGAGACATCATAAAGAGTTAATTGGTCTATATAAAAAATTCTAAATTGAGAACTCCTTGGCCTGAAATATGATCAGTATGTCATATATGGACTACTGTATGATTGATGAGACATCAGAAGGAGTTAATTGGTCTGTATAGAAAGTTCAAGATTGAGAACTCTTTGGCCTGAAATATGTTCAGTATGTCAAAAATGGACTACTGTATGATTGAGGAGACATCAGAAGCAGTTAATTGGTCTGTATAGAAAGTTCAAGATTGAGAACTCCTTGGCCTGAAATATGTTCAGTATGTAAAATATGCACTACTGTATGATTGATGAGACATCAGAAGGAGTTAATTGCTCTATATAAAAAAAATCAAAATTGAGAACTCCTTGGCCTGAAATATGTATAGTATGTCTAATATGGACTACTGTATAGTTGATCAGACATCATTAGGAGTTAATTGGTATGTATAGGAAGTTCAAGATTGAGAACTCCTTGGCCTGGAATATGTTCAGTATGTCAAATATAGACTACTGTATGGTTGATTAGACATCATAGGGAGATAATTGGTCTGTATAGAAATTTCAAGATTGAGAAGTCCTTGGCCTGAAATATGTTCAGTATGTCAAATATGGACTACTGTATGATTGATGAGACATTAGAAGCAGTTAACTGGTCTTTATAGAAAGTCCAAGAATGAGAACTCCTTGGCCTGAAATATGTTCAGAATGTCAAAAATGGACTACTGTATGGTTGATGAGACATCATAGATAGATAATTGGTCTGTATAGAAATTTCAAGATTGAGCAGTCCTTGGCCTGAAATATGTACAGTATGTCTAATTTGGACTAATGTATGATTGATGAGACATCAGAAAGAGTTAATTGGTCTGTATAGAAAATTTAAAATTGAGAACTCCTTGGCCTGAAATATGTTCAGTATGTCAAATATGGACTACTGTATGGTTGATGAGACATCATAGGGAGATAATTGGTCTGTATAGAAAATTCAACATTGAGAACTCCTTGGCCTGAAATATGTTCAGTATGTCAAATATGGACTAATGTATGATTGATGAGACATCATAGGGAGATAATTGGTCTGTATAGAAAATTCAACATTGAGAAGCCCTTGGCCTGAAATATGTTCAGTATGTCAAATATGGACTACTGTATGGTTAATGAGACATCATAAAGAGTTAATTGGTCTATATAAAAAATTCTAAATTGAGAACTCCTTGGCCTGAAATATGATCAGTATGTCATATATGGACTACTGTATGATTGATGAGACATCAGAAGGAGTTAATTGGTCTGTATAGAAAGTTCAAGATTGAGAACTCTTTGGCCTGAAATATGTTCAGTATGTCAAAAATGGACTACTGTATGATTGAGGAGACATCAGAAGCAGTTAATTGGTCTGTATAGAAAGTTCAAGATTGAGAACTCCTTGGCCTGAAATATGTTCAGTATGTAAAATATGCACTACTGTATGATTGATGAGACATCAGAAGGAGTTAATTGCTCTATATAAAAAAAATCTAAATTGAGAACTCCTTGGCCTGAAATATGTATAGTATGTCTAATATGGACTACTGTATAGTTGATCAGACATCATTAGGAGTTAATTGGTATGTATAGGAAGTTCAAGATTGAGAACTCCTTGGCCTGGAATATGTTCAGTATGTCAAATATAGACTACTGTATGGTTGATTAGACATCATAGGGAGATAATTGGTCTGTATAGAAATTTCAAGATTGAGAAGTCCTTGGCCTGAAATATGTACAGTATGTCTAATATGGACTACTGTATAGTTGATCATATATCATTAGGAGTTAATTGGTCTGTATAGAAAGTTCAAGATTGAGAACTCCTTGGCCTGAAATATGATCAGTATGTCAAATATTGACTAATGTATGATTGATGTGACATCAGAAAGAGTTAATTGGTCTGTATAGAAAATTTAAAATTGAGAACTCCTTGGCCTGAAATATGTTCAGTATGTCAAATATGGACTACTGTATGATTGATGAGACATCAGAAGCAGTTAATTGGTCTGTATAGAAAGTTCAAGATTGAGAACTACTTGGCCTGAAATATGTTCAGTATGTCAAATATGGACTACTGTATGATTGATGAGACATCAGAAGGAATTAATTGGTCTGTATAAAAAGTTCAAAATTGAGAACTCCTTGGCCTGAAATATGTTCAGTATGTCAAAAATGGACTACTGTATGGTTAATGAGACATCATAAAGAGTTAATTGGTCTATATAAAAAATTCAAAATTGAGAACTCCTTGGCCTGAAATATGACCAGTATGTCTAATATGTACTACTGTATAGTTGATCAGACATCATTAGGAGTTAAATGGTATGTATAGGAAGTTCAAGATTGAGAACTCCTTGTCCTGAAATATGTTCAGTATTTGTAATATGGACTACTGTATAGTTGATCAGACATCATTAGGAGTTAATTGGTCTGTATAGAAATTTCAAGATTGAGAAGTCCTTGGCCTGAAATATGTACAGTATGTCTAATATGGACTACTGTATAGTTGATCAGACATCATTAGGACTTAATTGGTCTGTATAGAAATTTCAAGATTGAGAAGTCCTTGGCCTGAAATATGTTCAGTATGTCAAATATGGACTAATGTATGATTGATGAGACATCAGAAAGAGTTAATTGGTCTGTATAGAAAATTCAACATTGGGAACTCCTTGGCCTGAAATATGTTCAGTATATCAAATATGGACTACTGTATGATTGATCAGACATCAGAAGCAGTTAATTGGTCTGTATAGAAAGTCCAAGAATGAGAAATCCTTGGCCTGAAATATGTTCAGAATGTCAAATATGGACTACTGTATTGTTAATGAGACATCATAAGGAGTTAATTGGTCTGTATAAAAAATTCTAAATTGAGAACTCCTTGGCCTGAAATATGTTCAGTATGTCTAATATGGACTACTGTATGGTTAATGAGACATCATAAAGAGTTAATTGGTCTATATAAAAAATTCTAAATTGAGAACTCCTTGGCCTGAAATATGATCATTATGTCAAATATGGACTACTGTATGATTGATGAGACATCAGAAGCAGTTAATTGGTCTGTATAGAAAGTTCAAGATTGAGAACTCCTTGGCCTGAAATATGTTCAGTATGTCAAATATGGACTACTGTATGATTGATGAGACATCAGAAGGAATTAATTGGTTTGTATAAAAAGTTCAAAATTGAGAACTCCTTGGCCTGAAATATGTTCAGTATGTCAAAAATGGACTACTGTATGGTTAATGAGACATCATAAAGAGTTAATTGGTCTATATAAAAAATTCAAAATTGAGAACTCCTTGGCCTGAAATATGACCAGTATGTCTAATATGGACTACTGTATAGTTGATCAGACATCATTAGGAGTTAAATGGTATGTATAGGAAGTTCAAGATTGAGAACTCCTTGTCCTGAAATATGTTCAGTATTTGTAATATGGACTACTGTATAGTTGATCAGACATCATTAGGACTTAATTGGTCTGTATAGAAATTTCAAGATTGAGAAGTCCTTGACCTGAAATATGTTCAGTATGTCAAATATGGACTACTGTATGATTGATGAGACATCAGAAAGAGTTAATTGGTCTGTATAGAAAATTCAACATTGAGAACTCCTTGGCCTGAAATATGTTCAGTATATCAAATATGGACTACTGTATGATTGATCAGACATCAGAAGCAGTTAATTGGTCTGTATAGAAAGTCCAAGAATGAGAAATCCTTGGCCTGAAATATGTTCAGAATGTCAAATATGGACTACTGTATTGTTAATGAGACATCATAAGGAGTTAATTGGTCTGTATAAAAAATTCAAAATTGAGAACTCCTTGGCCTGAAATATGTTCAGTATGTCTAATATGGACTACTGTATGGTTAATGAGACATCATAAAGAGTTAATTGGTCTATATAAAAAATTCTAAATTGAGAACTCCTTGGCCTGAAATATGATCATTATGTCAAATATGGACTACTGTATGATTGATGAGACATCAGAAGCAGTTAATTGGTCTGTATAGAAAGTTCAAGATTGAGAACTCCTTGGCCTGAAATATGTTCAGTATGTCAAATATGGACTAATGTATGATTGATGAGACATCAGAAGGAGTTAATTGGTCTGTATAGAAAGTTCAAAATTGAGAACTCCTTGGCCTGAAATATGTTCAGTATGTCAAATATGGACTACTGTATGATTGATGAGACATCAGAAGCAGTTAATTGGTCTGTATAGAAAGTTCAAGATTGAGAACTCCTTGGCCTGAAATATGTTCAGTATGTCAAATATGGACTAATGTATGATTGATGAGACATCAGAAGCAGTTAATTGGTCTGTATAGAAATTTCAAGATTGAGAAGTCCTTGGCCTGAAATATGATCAGTATGTCTAATATGGGCTACTGTATAGTTGATCAGACATCATTAGGAGTTAATTGGTATGTATAGGAAGTTCAAGATTGAGGATTCCTTGTCCTGAAATATGTTCAGTATGTGTAATATGGACTACTGTATAGTTGATCAGACATCATTAGGAGTTAACTGGTCTGTATAGACAGTCCAAGAATGAGAACTCCTTGGTCTGAAATATGTTCAGATTGTCAAAAATGGTCTACTGCATGGTTGATGAGACATCATAGGGAGATAATTGGTCTGTATAGAAAAGTCAACATTGAGAACTCCTTGGCCTGAAATATGTTCAGTATGTCAAATATGGACTACTGTATGATTGATGAGACATCAGAAGCAGTTAATTGGTCTATATAGAAAGTTCAAGATTGAGAACTCCTTGGCCTGAAATATGTTCAGTATGTCAAATATGGACTACTGTATGATTGATGAGACATCAGAAGGAGTTAACTGGTCTGTATAGAAAGTTCAAGACTGAGAAGTCCTTGGCCTGAAATATGTTCAGTATGTCAAATATGGACTACTGTATGGTTGATGAGACATCATAGGGAGATAATTGGTCTGTATAGAAAAATCAACATTGAGAACTCCTTTGCCTGTAATATGTTCAGTATGTCAAATATGGACTACTGTATGGTTAATGAGACATCATAAAGAGTTAATTGGTCTATATAAAAAATTCAAAATTGAGAACTCCTTGGCCTGAAATATGATCAGTATGTAAAATATGGACTACTGTATGATTGATGAGACATTAGAAGCAGTTAACTGGTCTGTATAGAAAGTCCAAGAATGAGAATTCCTTGGCCTGAAATATGTTCAGAATGTCAAAAATGGACAACTGTATGGTTGATGAGACATCATAGGGAGATAATTGGTCTGTATAGAAATTTCAAGATTGAGAACTCCTTGGCCTGAAATATGTTCAGTATGTCAAAAATGGACTACTGTATGGTTGATGAGACATCATAGTGAGATAATTGGTCTGTATAGAAATTTCAAGATTGAGAAGTCCTTGGCCTGAAATATGTTCAGTATATGCACTACTGTATGTTTGATGAGACATCAGAAGGAATTAATTGGTCTGTATAGAAAGTTCAAGACTGAGAAGTCCTTGGCCTGAAATATGTTCAGTATGTAAAATATGGACTACTGTATGGTTGATCAGACATCATTAGGAGTTAATTGGTATGTATAGGAAGTTGAAGATTGAGAACTCCTTGGCCTGAAATATGTTCAATATGTCAAATATGGACTACTGTATGATTGATGAGACATCAGAAGGAGTTAACTGGTCTGTATAGAAAGTTCAAGACTGAGAAGTCCTTGGCCTGAAATATGTTCAGTATGTCAAATATGGACTAATGTATGATTGATGAGACATCAGAAAGAGTTAATTGGTCTGTATAGAAAATTCAACATTGAGAACTCCTTGGCCTGAAATATGTTCAGTATATCAAATATGGACTACTGTATGATTGATCAGACATCAGAAGCAGTTAATTGGTCTGTATAGAAAGTCCAAGAATGAGAAATCCTTGGCCTGAAATATGTTCAGAATGTCAAATATGGACTACTGTATAGTTGATCAGACATCATTAGGAATTAATTGGTATGTATAGGAAGTTCAAGATTGAGAACTCCTTGGCCTGAAATATGTTCAGTATGTCAAATATGGACTACTGTATAGTTGATCAGACATCATTAGGAGTTAATTGGTATGTATAGGAAGTTCAAGATTGAGAACTCCTTGGCCTGAAATATGTTCAGTATGTCTAATATGGACTACTGTTTGATTGATCAGACATCAGAAGGAGTTACCTGGTCTGTATAGAATGTCCAAGAATGAGAAATTCTTGGCCTGAAATATGTTCAGTATGTCTAATATGGACTGCTGTATGATTGATGAGACATCAGAATGAGTTAAGTGGTCTGTATAGAAATTTCAAGATTGAGAAGTCCTTGGCCTGAAATATGTACAGTATGTCTAATATGGACTACTGTATAGTTGATCATATATCATTAGGAGTTAATTGGTCTGTATAGAAAGTTCAAGATTGAGAACTCCTTGGCCTGAAATATGATCAGTATGTCAAATATTGACTAATGTATGATTGATGTGACATCAGAAAGAGTTAATTGGTCTGTATAGAAAATTTAAAATTGAGAACTCCTTGGCCTGAAATATGTTCAGTATGTCAAATATGGACTACTGTATGATTGATGAGACATCAGAAGCAGTTAATTGGTCTGTATAGAAAGTTCAAGATTGAGAACTCCTTGGCCTGAAATATGTTCAGTATGTCAAATATGGACTACTGTATGATTGATGAGACATCAGAAGGAATTAATTGGTCTGTATAAAAAGTTCAAAATTGAGAACTCCTTGGCCTGAAATATGTTCAGTATGTCAAAAATGGACTACTGTATGGTTAATGAGACATCATAAAGAGTTAATTGGTCTATATAAAAAATTCAAAATTGAGAACTCCTTGGCCTGAAATATGACCAGTATGTCTAATATGGACTACTGTATAGTTGATCAGACATCATTAGGAGTTAAATGGTATGTATAAGGAAGTTCAAGATTGAGAACTCCTTGTCCTGAAATATGTTCAGTATTTGTAATATGGACTACTGTATAGTTGATCAGACATCATTAGGACTTAATTGGTCTGTATAGAAATTTCAAGATTGAGAAGTCCTTGACCTGAAATATGTTCAGTATGTCAAATATGGACTACTGTATGATTGATGAGACATCAGAAAGAGTTAATTGGTCTGTATAGAAAATTCAACATTGAGAACTCCTTGGCCTGAAATATGTTCAGTATATCAAATATGGACTACTGTATGATTGATCAGACATCAGAAGCAGTTAATTGGTCTGTATAGAAAGTCCAAGAATGAGAAATCCTTGGCCTGAAATATGTTCAGAATGTCAAATATGGACTACTGTATTGTTAATGAGACATCATAAGGAGTTAATTGGTCTGTATAAAAAATTCAAAATTGAGAACTCCTTGGCCTGAAATATGTTCAGTATGTCTAATATGGACTACTGTATGGTTAATGAGACATCATAAAGAGTTAATTGGTCTATATAAAAAATTCTAAATTGAGAACTCCTTGGCCTGAAATATGATCATTATGTCAAATATGGACTACTGTATGATTGATGAGACATCAGAAGCAGTTAATTGGTCTGTATAGAAAGTTCAAGATTGAGAACTCCTTGGCCTGAAATATGTTCAGTATGTCAAATATGGACTAATGTATGATTGATGAGACATCAGAAGGAGTTAATTGGTCTGTATAGAAAGTTCAAAATTGAGAACTCCTTGGCCTGAAATATGTTCAGTATGTCAAATATGGACTACTGTATGATTGATGAGACATCAGAAGCAGTTAATTGGTCTGTATAGAAAGTTCAAGATTGAGAACTCCTTGGCCTGAAATATGTTCAGTATGTCAAATATGGACTAATGTATGATTGATGAGACATCAGAAGCAGTTAATTGGTCTGTATAGAAATTTCAAGATTGAGAAGTCCTTGGCCTGAAATATGATCAGTATGTCTAATATGGGCTACTGTATAGTTGATCAGACATCATTAGGAGTTAATTGGTATGTATAGGAAGTTCAAGATTGAGGACTCCTTGTCCTGAAATATGTTCAGTATGTGTAATATGGACTACTGTATAGTTGATCAGACATCATTAGGAGTTAACTGGTCTGTATAGACAGTCCAAGAATGAGAACTCCTTGGTCTGAAATATGTTCAGATTGTCAAAAATGGTCTACTGCATGGTTGATGAGACATCATAGGGAGATAATTGGTCTGTATAGAAAAGTCAACATTGAGAACTCCTTGGCCTGAAATATGTTCAGTATGTCAAATATGGACTACTGTATGATTGATGAGACATCAGAAGCAGTTAATTGGTCTATATAGAAAGTTCAAGATTGAGAACTCCTTGGCCTGAAATATGTTCAGTATGTCAAATATGGACTACTGTATGATTGATGAGACATCAGAAGGAGTTAACTGGTCTGTATAGAAAGTTCAAGACTGAGAAGTCCTTGGCCTGAAATATGTTCAGTATGTAAAATATGGACTACTGTATGGTTGATGAGACATCATAGGGAGATAATTGGTCTGTATAGAAAAATCAACATTGAGAACTCCTTTGCCTGTAATATGTTCAGTATGTCAAATATGGACTACTGTATGGTTAATGAGACATCATAAAGAGTTAATTGGTCTATATAAAAAATTCAAAATTGAGAACTCCTTGGCCTGAAATATGATCAGTATGTAAAATATGGACTACTGTATGATTGATGAGACATTAGAAGCAGTTAACTGGTCTGTATAGAAAGTCCAAGAATGAGAATTCCTTGGCCTGAAATATGTTCAGAATGTCAAAAATGGACAACTGTATGGTTGATGAGACATCATAGGGAGATAATTGGTCTGTATAGAAATTTCAAGATTGAGAACTCCTTGGCCTGAAATATGTTCAGTATGTCAAATATGGACTAATGTATGATTGATGGGACATCAGAAAGAGTTAATTGGTCTGTATAGAAAATTCAACATTGAGAACTCCTTGGCCTGAAATATGTTCAGTATATCAAATATGGACTACTGTATGATTGATCAGACATCAGAAGCAGTTAATTGGTCTGTATAGAAAGTCCAAGAATGAGAAATCCTCGGCCTGAAATATGTTCAGAATGTCAAATATGGACTACTGTATAGTTGATCAGACATCATTAGGAATCAATTGGTATGTATAGGAAGTTCAAGATTGAGAACTCCTTGGCCTGAAATATGTTCAGTATGTCAAATATGGACTACTGTATAGTTGATCAGACATCATTAGGAGTTAATTGATATGTATAGGAAGTTCAAGATTGAGAACTCCTTGGCCTGAAATATGTTTAGTATGTCTAATATGGACTGCTGTATGATTGATGAGACATCAGAAGGAGTTAACTGGTCTGTATAGAAAGTTCAAAATTGAGAACTCCTTGGCCTGAAACATGTTGAGTATGTCAAATATGGACTACTGTATGATTGATGAGACATCAGAATGAGTTAAGTGGTCTGTATAGAAATTTCAAGATTGAGAAGTCCTTGGCCTGAAATATGTACAGTATGTCTAATATGGACTACTGTATAGTTGATCATATATCATTAGGAGTTAATTGGTCTGTATAGAAAGTTCAAGATTGAGAACTCCTTGGCCTGAAATATGATCAGTATGTCAAATATTGACTAATGTATGATTGATGTGACATCAGAAAGAGTTAATTGGTCTGTATAGAAAATTTAAAATTGAGAACTCCTTGGCCTGAAATATGTTCAGTATGTCAAATATGGACTACTGTATGATTGATGAGACATCAGAAGCAGTTAATTGGTCTGTATAGAAAGTTCAAGATTGAGAACTACTTGGCCTGAAATATGTTCAGTATGTCAAATATGGACTACTGTATGATTGATGAGACATCAGAAGGAATTAATTGGTCTGTATAAAAAGTTCAAAATTGAGAACTCCTTGGCCTGAAATATGTTCAGTATGTCAAAAATGGACTACTGTATGGTTAATGAGACATCATAAAGAGTTAATTGGTCTATATAAAAAATTCAAAATTGAGAACTCCTTGGCCTGAAATATGACCAGTATGTCTAATATGTACTACTGTATAGTTGATCAGACATCATTAGGAGTTAAATGGTATGTATAGGAAGTTCAAGATTGAGAACTCCTTGTCCTGAAATATGTTCAGTATTTGTAATATGGACTACTGTATAGTTGATCAGACATCATTAGGAGTTAATTGGTCTGTATAGAAATTTCAAGATTGAGAAGTCCTTGGCCTGAAATATGTACAGTATGTCTAATATGGACTACTGTATAGTTGATCAGACATCATTAGGACTTAATTGGTCTGTATAGAAATTTCAAGATTGAGAAGTCCTTGGCCTGAAATATGTTCAGTATGTCAAATATGGACTAATGTATGATTGATGAGACATCAGAAAGAGTTAATTGGTCTGTATAGAAAATTCAACATTGGGAACTCCTTGGCCTGAAATATGTTCAGTATATCAAATATGGACTACTGTATGATTGATCAGACATCAGAAGCAGTTAATTGGTCTGTATAGAAAGTCCAAGAATGAGAAATCCTTGGCCTGAAATATGTTCAGAATGTCAAATATGGACTACTGTATTGTTAATGAGACATCATAAGGAGTTAATTGGTCTGTATAAAAAATTCTAAATTGAGAACTCCTTGGCCTGAAATATGTTCAGTATGTCTAATATGGACTACTGTATGGTTAATGAGACATCATAAAGAGTTAATTGGTCTATATAAAAAATTCTAAATTGAGAACTCCTTGGCCTGAAATATGATCATTATGTCAAATATGGACTACTGTATGATTGATGAGACATCAGAAGCAGGTAATTGGTCTGTATAGAAAGTTCAAGATTGAGAACTCCTTGGCCTGAAATATGTTCAGTATGTCAAATATTGACTAATGTATGATTGATGAGACATCAGAAGGAGTTAATTGGTCTGTATAGAAAGTTCAAAATTGAGAACTCCTTGGCCTGAAATATGTTCAGTATGTCAAATATGGACTACTGTATGATTGATGAGACATCAGAAGCAGTTAATTGGTCTGTATAGAAAGTTCAAGATTGAGAACTCCTTGGCCTGAAATATGTTCAGTATGTCAAATATGGACTAATGTATGATTGATGAGACATCAGAAGCAGTTAATTGGTCTGTATAGAAATTTCAAGATTGAGAAGTCCTTGGCCTGAAATATGATCAGTATGTCTAATATGGGCTACTGTATAGTTGATCAGACATCATTAGGAGTTAATTGGTATGTATAGGAAGTTCAAGATTGAGGACTCCTTGTCCTGAAATATGTTCAGTATGTGTAATATGGACTACTGTATAGTTGATCAGACATCATTAGGAGTTAACTGGTCTGTATAGACAGTCCAAGAATGAGAACTCCTTGGTCTGAAATATGTTCAGATTGTCAAAAATGGTCTACTGCATGGTTGATGAGACATCATAGGGAGATAATTGGTCTGTATAGAAAAGTCAACATTGAGAACTCCTTGGCCTGAAATATGTTCAGTATGTCAAATATGGACTACTGTATGATTGATGAGACATCAGAAGCAGTTAATTGGTCTATATAGAAAGTTCAAGATTGAGAACTCCTTGGCCTGAAATATGTTCAGTATGTCAAATATGGACTACTGTATGATTGATGAGACATCAGAAGGAGTTAACTGGTCTGTATAGAAAGTTCAAGACTGAGAAGTCCTTGGCCTGAAATATGTTCAGTATGTAAAATATGGACTACTGTATGGTTGATGAGACATCATAGGGAGATAATTGGTCTGTATAGAAAAATCAACATTGAGAACTCCTTTGCCTGTAATATGTTCAGTATGTCAAATATGGACTACTGTATGGTTAATGAGACATCATAAAGAGTTAATTGGTCTATATAAAAAATTCAAAATTGAGAACTCCTTGGCCTGAAATATGATCAGTATGTAAAATATGGACTACTGTATGATTGATGAGACATTAGAAGCAGTTAACTGGTCTGTATAGAAAGTCCAAGAATGAGAATTCCTTGGCCTGAAATATGTTCAGAATGTCAAAAATGGACAACTGTATGGTTGATGAGACATCATAGGGAGATAATTGGTCTGTATAGAAATTTCAAGATTGAGAACTCCTTGGCCTGAAATATGTTCAGTATGTCAAATATGGACTAATGTATGATTGATGAGACATCAGAAAGAGTTAATTGGTCTGTATAGAAAATTCAACATTGAGAACTCCTTGGCCTGAAATATGTTCAGTATATCAAATATGGACTACTGTATGATTGATCAGACATCAGAAGCAGTTAATTGGTCTGTATAGAAAGTCCAAGAATGAGAAATCCTCGGCCTGAAATATGTTCAGAATGTCAAATATGGACTACTGTATAGTTGATCAGACATCATTAGGAGTTAACTGGTCTGTATAGAAAGTTCAAGATTGGGAACTCCTTGGCCTGAAATATGTTCAGTATGTAAAATATGGACTACTGTATGGTTGATGAGATATCATAGGGAGATAATTGGTCTATATAGAAAATTCAACATTGAGAACTCCTTGGCCTGAAATATGTTCAGTATGTCAAATATGGACTACTGTATAGTTGATCAGACATCATTAGGAGTTAACTGGTCTGTATAGACAGTCCAAGAATGAGAACTCCTTGGTCTGAAATATGTTCAGATTGTCAAAAATGGTCTACTGCATGGTTGATGAGACATCATAGGGAGATAATTGGTCTGTATAGAAAAGTCAACATTGAGAACTCCTTGGCCTGAAATATGTTCAGTATGTCAAATATGGACTACTGTATGATTGATGAGACATCAGAAGCAGTTAATTGGTCTATATAGAAAGTTCAAGATTGAGAACTCCTTGGCCTGAAATATGTTCAGTATGTCAAATATGGACTACTGTATGATTGATGAGACATCAGAAGGAGTTAACTGGTCTGTATAGAAAGTTCAAGACTGAGAAGTCCTTGGCCTGAAATATGTTCAGAATGTCAAAAATGGACAACTGTATGGTTGATGAGACATCATAGGGAGATAATTGGTCTGTATAGAAATTTCAAGATTGAGAACTCCTTGGCCTGAAATATGTTCAGTATGTCAAATATGGACTAATGTATGATTGATGGGACATCAGAAAGAGTTAATTGGTCTGTATAGAAAATTCAACATTGAGAACTCCTTGGCCTGAAATATGTTCAGTATATCAAATATGGACTACTGTATGATTGATCAGACATCAGAAGCAGTTAATTGGTCTGTATAGAAAGTCCAAGAATGAGAAATCCTCGGCCTGAAATATGTTCAGAATGTCAAATATGGACTACTGTATAGTTGATCAGACATCATTAGGAATCAATTGGTATGTATAGGAAGTTCAAGATTGAGAACTCCTTGGCCTGAAATATGTTCAGTATGTCAAATATGGACTACTGTATAGTTGATCAGACATCATTAGGAGTTAATTGATATGTATAGGAAGTTCAAGATTGAGAACTCCTTGGCCTGAAATATGTTTAGTATGTCTAATATGGACTGCTGTATGATTGATGAGACATCAGAAGGAGTTAACTGGTCTGTATAGAAAGTTCAAAATTGAGAACTCCTTGGCCTGAAACATGTTGAGTATGTCAAATATGGACTACTGTATGATTGATGAGACATCAGAATGAGTTAAGTGGTCTGTATAGAAATTTCAAGATTGAGAAGTCCTTGGCCTGAAATATGTACAGTATGTCTAATATGGACTACTGTATAGTTGATCATATATCATTAGGAGTTAATTGGTCTGTATAGAAAGTTCAAGATTGAGAACTCCTTGGCCTGAAATATGATCAGTATGTCAAATATTGACTAATGTATGATTGATGTGACATCAGAAAGAGTTAATTGGTCTGTATAGAAAATTTAAAATTGAGAACTCCTTGGCCTGAAATATGTTCAGTATGTCAAATATGGACTACTGTATGATTGATGAGACATCAGAAGCAGTTAATTGGTCTGTATAGAAAGTTCAAGATTGAGAACTACTTGGCCTGAAATATGTTCAGTATGTCAAATATGGACTACTGTATGATTGATGAGACATCAGAAGGAATTAATTGGTCTGTATAAAAAGTTCAAAATTGAGAACTCCTTGGCCTGAAATATGTTCAGTATGTCAAAAATGGACTACTGTATGGTTAATGAGACATCATAAAGAGTTAATTGGTCTATATAAAAAATTCAAAATTGAGAACTCCTTGGCCTGAAATATGACCAGTATGTCTAATATGTACTACTGTATAGTTGATCAGACATCATTAGGAGTTAAATGGTATGTATAGGAAGTTCAAGATTGAGAACTCCTTGTCCTGAAATATGTTCAGTATTTGTAATATGGACTACTGTATAGTTGATCAGACATCATTAGGAGTTAATTGGTCTGTATAGAAATTTCAAGATTGAGAAGTCCTTGGCCTGAAATATGTACAGTATGTCTAATATGGACTACTGTATAGTTGATCAGACATCATTAGGACTTAATTGGTCTGTATAGAAATTTCAAGATTGAGAAGTCCTTGGCCTGAAATATGTTCAGTATGTCAAATATGGACTAATGTATGATTGATGAGACATCAGAAAGAGTTAATTGGTCTGTATAGAAAATTCAACATTGGGAACTCCTTGGCCTGAAATATGTTCAGTATATCAAATATGGACTACTGTATGATTGATCAGACATCAGAAGCAGTTAATTGGTCTGTATAGAAAGTCCAAGAATGAGAAATCCTTGGCCTGAAATATGTTCAGAATGTCAAATATGGACTACTGTATTGTTAATGAGACATCATAAGGAGTTAATTGGTCTGTATAAAAAATTCTAAATTGAGAACTCCTTGGCCTGAAATATGTTCAGTATGTCTAATATGGACTACTGTATGGTTAATGAGACATCATAAAGAGTTAATTGGTCTATATAAAAAATTCTAAATTGAGAACTCCTTGGCCTGAAATATGATCATTATGTCAAATATGGACTACTGTATGATTGATGAGACATCAGAAGCAGGTAATTGGTCTGTATAGAAAGTTCAAGATTGAGAACTCCTTGGCCTGAAATATGTTCAGTATGTCAAATATTGACTAATGTATGATTGATGAGACATCAGAAGGAGTTAATTGGTCTGTATAGAAAGTTCAAAATTGAGAACTCCTTGGCCTGAAATATGTTCAGTATGTCAAATATGGACTACTGTATGATTGATGAGACATCAGAAGCAGTTAATTGGTCTGTATAGAAAGTTCAAGATTGAGAACTCCTTGGCCTGAAATATGTTCAGTATGTCAAATATGGACTAATGTATGATTGATGAGACATCAGAAGCAGTTAATTGGTCTGTATAGAAATTTCAAGATTGAGAAGTCCTTGGCCTGAAATATGATCAGTATGTCTAATATGGGCTACTGTATAGTTGATCAGACATCATTAGGAGTTAATTGGTATGTATAGGAAGTTCAAGATTGAGGACTCCTTGTCCTGAAATATGTTCAGTATGTGTAATATGGACTACTGTATAGTTGATCAGACATCATTAGGAGTTAACTGGTCTGTATAGACAGTCCAAGAATGAGAACTCCTTGGTCTGAAATATGTTCAGATTGTCAAAAATGGTCTACTGCATGGTTGATGAGACATCATAGGGAGATAATTGGTCTGTATAGAAAAGTCAACATTGAGAACTCCTTGGCCTGAAATATGTTCAGTATGTCAAATATGGACTACTGTATGATTGATGAGACATCAGAAGCAGTTAATTGGTCTATATAGAAAGTTCAAGATTGAGAACTCCTTGGCCTGAAATATGTTCAGTATGTCAAATATGGACTACTGTATGATTGATGAGACATCAGAAGGAGTTAACTGGTCTGTATAGAAAGTTCAAGACTGAGAAGTCCTTGGCCTGAAATATGTTCAGTATGTAAAATATGGACTACTGTATGGTTGATGAGACATCATAGGGAGATAATTGGTCTGTATAGAAAAATCAACATTGAGAACTCCTTTGCCTGTAATATGTTCAGTATGTCAAATATGGACTACTGTATGGTTAATGAGACATCATAAAGAGTTAATTGGTCTATATAAAAAATTCAAAATTGAGAACTCCTTGGCCTGAAATATGATCAGTATGTAAAATATGGACTACTGTATGATTGATGAGACATTAGAAGCAGTTAACTGGTCTGTATAGAAAGTCCAAGAATGAGAATTCCTTGGCCTGAAATATGTTCAGAATGTCAAAAATGGACAACTGTATGGTTGATGAGACATCATAGGGAGATAATTGGTCTGTATAGAAATTTCAAGATTGAGAACTCCTTGGCCTGAAATATGTTCAGTATGTCAAATATGGACTAATGTATGATTGATGAGACATCAGAAAGAGTTAATTGGTCTGTATAGAAAATTCAACATTGAGAACTCCTTGGCCTGAAATATGTTCAGTATATCAAATATGGACTACTGTATGATTGATCAGACATCAGAAGCAGTTAATTGGTCTGTATAGAAAGTCCAAGAATGAGAAATCCTCGGCCTGAAATATGTTCAGAATGTCAAATATGGACTACTGTATAGTTGATCAGACATCATTAGGAGTTAACTGGTCTGTATAGAAAGTTCAAGATTGGGAACTCCTTGGCCTGAAATATGTTCAGTATGTAAAATATGGACTACTGTATGGTTGATGAGATATCATAGGGAGATAATTGGTCTATATAGAAAATTCAACATTGAGAACTCCTTGGCCTGAAATATGTTCAGTATGTCAAATATGGACTACTGTATGATTGATCAGACATCACAAGGAGTTAACTGGTCTGTATAGAATGTCATAGAATGAGAAATCCTTGGCCTGAAATATATTCAGTATGTCAAATATGGACTACTGTATGATTGATGAGACATCATAAGGAGTTAATTGGTCTGTATAAAAAATTCAAAATTGAGAACTCCTTGGCCTGAAATATGATCAGTATGTCTAATATGGACTACTGTATAGTTGATCACACATCATTAGGAGTTAATTGGTCTGTATAGAAAGTTCAAGATTGAGAACTCCTTGGCCTGAAATATGTTCAGTATGTCAAATATGGACTAATGTATGATTGATGAGACATCAGAAGGAGTTAATTGGTCTGTATAGAAAGTTCAAAATTGAGAACTCCTTGGCCTGAAATATGTTCAGTATGTCAAATATGGACTACTGTATGATTGATGAGACATCAGAAGGAGTTAACTGGTCTGTATAGAAAGTCCAAGAATGAGAACTCCTTGTCCTGAAATATGTTCAGTATGTGTAATATGGACTACTGTATAGTTGATCAGACATCATTAGGAGTTAACTGGTCTGTATAGACAGTCCAAGAATGAGAACTCCTTGGCCTGAAATATGTTCAGAATGTCAAAAATGGACTACTGTATGGTTGATGAGACATCATAGGGAGATAATTGGTCTGTATAGAAAATTCAACATTGAGAACTCCTTGGCCTGAAATATGTTCAGTATGTCAAATATGGACCACTGTATGATTGATGAGACATCAGAAGCAGTTAATTGGTCTGTATAGAAAGTTCAAGATTGAGAACTCCTTGGCCTGAAATATGTTCAGTATGTCAAATATGGACTAATGTATGATTGATGAGACATCAGAAGCAGTTAATTGGTCTGTATAGAAATTTCAAGATTGAGAAGTCCTTGGCCTGAAATATGATCAGTATGTCTAATATGGGCTACTGTATAGTTGATTAGACATCATTAGGAGTTAATTGGTATGTATAGGAAGTTCAAGATTGAGGACTCCTTGTCCTGAAATATGTTCAGTATGTCAAATATGGACTAATGTATGATTGATGAGACATCAGAAAGAGTTAATTGGTCTGTATAGAAAATTCAACATTGAGAACTCCTTGGCCTGAAATATGTTCAGTATATCAAATATGGACTACTGTATGATTGATCAGACATCAGAAGCAGTTAATTGGTCTGTATAGAAAGTCCAAGAATGAGAAATCCTTGGCCTGAAATATGTTCAGAATGTCAAATATGGACTACTGTATAGTTGATCAGACATCATTAGGAGTTAATTGGTATGTATAGGAAGTTCAAGATTGAGAACTCCTTGGCCTGAAATATGTTCAGTATGTCAAATATGGACTACTGTATGATTGATGAGACATCAGAAGGAGTTAACTGGTCTGTATAGAAAGTTCAAGATTGGGAACTCCTTGGCCTGAAATATGTTCAGTATGTAAAATATGGACTACTGTATGGTTGATGAGATATCATAGGGAGATAATTGGTCTGTATAGAAAATTCAACATTGAGAACTCCTTGGCCTGAAATATGTTCAGTATGTCAAATATGGACTACTGTATGATTGATCAGACATCACAAGGAGTTAACTGGTCTGTATAGAATGTCCAAGAATGAGAAATCCTTGGCCTGAAATATATTCAGTATGTCAAATATGGACTACTGTATGATTGATGAGACATCATAAGGAGTTAATTGGTCTGTATAGAAAGTTCAAGATTGAGAACTCCTTGTCCTGAAATATGTTCAGTATGTGTAATATGGACTACTGTATAGTTGATCAGACATCATTAGGAGTTAACTGGTCTGTATAGACAGTCCAAGAATGAGAACTCCTTGGCCTGAAATATGTTCAGAATGTCAAAAATGGACTACTGTATGGTTGATGAGACATCATAGGGAGATAATTGGTCTGTATAGAAAATTCAACATTGAGAACTCCTTGGCCTGAAATATGTTCAGTATGTCAAATATGGACCACTGTATGATTGATGAGACATCAGAAGCAGTTAATTGGTCTGTATAGAAAGTTCAAGATTGAGAACTCCTTGGCCTGAAATATGTTCAGTATGTCAAATATGGACTAATGTATGATTGATGAGACATCAGAAGCAGTTAATTGGTCTGTATAGAAATTTCAAGATTGAGAAGTCCTTGGCCTGAAATATGATCAGTATGTCTAATATGGGCTACTGTATAGTTGATCAGACATCATTAGGAGTTAATTGGTATGTATAGGAAGTTCAAGATTGAGGACTCCTTGTCCTGAAATATGTTCAGTATGTGTAATATGGACTACTGTATAGTTGATCAGACATCATTAGGAGTTAACTGGTCTGTATAGACAGTCCAAGAATGAGAACTCCTTGGCCTGAAATATGTTCAGTATGTCAAATATGGACTACTGTATAGTTGATCGACATCATTAGGAGTTAATTGGTATGTATAGGAAGTTCAAGATTGAGAACTCCTTGGCCTGAAATATGTTCAGTATGTCAAATATGGACTACTGTATGGTTGATGAGACATCAGAAGGAGTTAATTGGTCTGTATAGAAATTTCAAGATTGAGAAGTCCTTGGCCTGAAATATGTTCAGTATGTAAAATATGCACTACTGTATGATTGATGAGACATCAGAAGGAGTTAATTGGTCTGTATAGAAAGTTCAAGATTGAGAAGTGCTTGGCCTGAAATATGTTCAGTATGTAAAATATGGACTACTGTATGGTTGATGAGACATCATCGGGAGATAATTGGTCTGTATAGAAAATTCAACATTGAGAACTCTTTGGCCTGAAATATGTTCAGAATGTCAAAAATGGACTACTGTATGGTTGATGAGACATCATAGGGAGATAATTGGTCTATATAGAAAATTCAACATTGAGAACTCCTTGGCCTGAAATATGTTCAGTATATCAAATATGGACTACTGTATGATTGATGAGACATCAGAAGGAGTGAATTGGTCTGTATAGAAAATCCAAGAATGAGAACTCCTTGGCCTGAAATATCTTCAGAATGTCAAACATGGACTACTGTATGATTGATGAGACATCAGAAAGAGTTAATTGGTCTGTATAGAAAGTTCAAGATTGAGAACTCCTTGGCCTGAAATATGTATAGTATGTCTAATATGGACTACTGTATAGTTGATCAGACATCATTAGGAGTTAATTGGTATGTATAGGAAGTTCAAGATTGAGAACTCCTTGGCCTGAAATATGTTCAGTATGTCAAATATGGACTACTGTATGGTTAATGAGACATCATAAGGAGTTAATTGGTCTGTATAGAAAGTTCAAGATTGAGAACTCCTTGGCCTGAAATATGTTCAGTATGTCAAATATAGACTACTGTATGGTTGATTAGATATCATAGGGAGATAATTTGTCTGTATAGAAATTTCAAGATTGAGAAGTCCTTGGCCTGAAATATGTTCAGTATGTCAAATATGGACTACTGTATAGTTAATGAGACATCATAAAGAGTTAATTGGTCTATATAAAAAATTTAAAATTGAGAACTCCTTGGCCTGAAATATGTTCAGTATGTCAAAAATGGACTACTGTATAGTTGATCAGACATCATTAGGATTTAATTGGTATGTATAGGAAGTTCAAGATTGAGAACTCCTTGGCCTGAAATATGTTCAGTATGTCAAATATGGACTACTGTATGGTTGATGAGACATCATAAGGAGTTAATTGGTCTGTATAGAAATTTCAAGATTGAGAAGTCCTTGGCCTGAAATATGTTCAGTATGTCAAATATGGACTACTGTATAGTTGATCAGACATCATTAGGAGTTAACTGGTCTGTATAAAAAGTCCAAGAATGAGAACTCCTTGGCCTGAAATATGTTCAGAATGTCAAAAATGGACTACTGTATGGTTGATGAGACATCATAGGGAGATAATTGGTCTGTATAGAAAATTCAACATTGAGAACTCCTTGGCCTGAAATATGTTCAGTATGTCAAATATGGACCACTGTATGATTGATGAGACATCAGAAGCAGTTAATTGGTCTGTATAGAAAGTTCAAGATTGAGAACTCCTTGGCCTGAAATATGTTCAGTATGTCAAATATGGACTAATGTATGATTGATGAGACATCAGAAGCAGTTAATTGGTCTGTATAGAAATTTCAAGATTGAGAAGTCCTTGGCCTGAAATATGATCAGTATGTCTAATATGGGCTACTGTATAGTTGATCAGACATCATTAGGAGTTAATTGGTATGTATAGGAAGTTCAAGATTGAGGACTCCTTGTCCTGAAATATGTTCAGTATGTGTAATATGGACTACTGTATAGTTGATCAGACATCATTAGGAGTTAACTGGTCTGTATAGACAGTCCAAGAATGAGAACTCCTTGGTCTGAAATATGTTCAGATTGTCAAAAATGGTCTACTGCATGGTTGATGAGACAACATAGGGAGATAATTGGTCTGTATAGAAAAGTCAACATTGAGAACTCCTTGGCCTGAAATATATTCAGTATGTCAAATATGGACCACTGTATAGTTGATCAGACATCATTAGGAGTTAATTGGTATGTATAGGAAGTTGAAGATTGAGAACTCCTTGGCCTGAAATATGTTCAGTATGTCAAATATGGACTACTGTATAGTTGATCAGACATCATTAGGAGTTAATTGGTATGTATAGGAAGTTGAAGATTGAGAAATCCTTGGCCTGAAATATGTTCAGTATGTCAAATATGGACTACTGTATGATTGATGAGACATCAGAAGGAGTTAACTGGTCTGTATAGAAAATCCAAGAATGAGAACTCCTTGGCCTGAAATATGTTCAGAATGTCAAAAATGGACTACTGTATGGTTGATGAGACATCATAGTGAGATAATTGGTCTGTATAGAAATTTCAAGATTGAGAAGTCCTTGGCCTGAAATATGTTCAGTATATGCACTACTGTATGATTGATGAGACATCAGAAGGAGTTAATTGGTCTGTATAGAAAGTTCAAAATTGAGAACTCCTTGGCCTGAAATATGTTCAGTATGTCAAATATGGACTACTGTATGATTGATGAGACATCAGAAGCAGTTAATTGGTCTATATAGAAAGTTCAAGATTGAGAACTCCTTGGCCTGAAATATGTTCAGTATGTCAAATATGGACTACTGTATGATTGATGAGACATCAGAAGGAGTTAACTGGTCTGTATAGAAAGTTCAAGACTGAGAAGTCCTTGGCCTGAAATATGTTCAGTATGTAAAATATGGACTACTGTATGGTTGATGAGACATCATAGGGAGATAATTGGTCTGTATAGAAAAATCAACATTGAGAACTCCTTGGCCTGTAATATGTTCAGTATGTCAAATATGGACTACTGTATGGTTAATGAGACATCATAAAGAGTTAATTGGTCTATATAAAAAATTCAAAATTGAGAACTCCTTGGCCTGAAATATGATCAGTATGTAAAATATGGACTACTGTATGATTGATGAGACATTAGAAGCAGTTAACTGGTCTGTATAGAAAGTCCAAGAATGAGAATTCCTTGGCCTGAAATATGTTCAGAATGTCAAAAATGGACAACTGTATGGTTGATGAGACATCATAGGGAGATAATTGGTCTGTATAGAAATTTCAAGATTGAGAACTCCTTGGCCTGAAATATGTTCAGTATGTCAAATATGGACTAATGTATGATTGATGAGACATCAGAAAGAGTTAATTGGTCTGTATAGAAAATTCAACATTGAGAACTCCTTGGCCTGAAATATGTTCAGTATATCAAATATGGACTACTGTATGATTGATCAGACATCAGAAGCAGTTAATTGGTCTGTATAGAAAGTCCAAGAATGAGAAATCCTTGGCCTGAAATATGTTCAGAATGTCAAATATGGACTACTGTATAGTTGATCAGACATCATTAGGAGTTAATTGGTATGTATAGGAAGTTCAAGATTGAGAACTCCTTGGCCTGAAATATGTTCAGTATGTCAAATATGGACTACTGTATGATTGATGAGACATCAGAAGGAGTTAACTGGTCTGTATAGAAAGTTCAAGATTGGGAACTCCTTGGCCTGAAATATGTTCAGTATGTAAAATATGGACTACTGTATGGTTGATGAGATATCATAGGGAGATAATTGGTCTGTATAGAAAATTCAACATTGAGAACTCCTTGGCCTGAAATATGTTCAGTATGTCAAATATGGACTACTGTATGATTGATCAGACATCAGAAGGAGTTAACTGGTCTGTATAGAATGTCCAAGAATGAGAAATCCTTGGCCTGAAATATATTCAGTATGTCAAATATGGACTACTGTATGATTGATGAGACATCATAAGGATTTAATTGGTCTGTATAAAAAATTCAAAATTGAGAACTCCTTGGCCTGAAATATGATCAGTATGTCTAATATGGACTACTGTATAGTTGATCACACATCATTAGGAGTTAATTGGTCTGTATAGAAAGTTCAAGATTGAGAACTCCTTTGCCTGAAATATGTTCAGTATATCAAATATGGACTAATGTATGATTGATGAGACATCAGAAGGAGTTAATTGGTCTGTATAGAAAGTTCAAAATTGAGAACTCCTTGGCCTGAAATATGTTCAGTATGTCAAATATGGACTACTGTATGATTGATGAGACATCAGAAGGAGTTAACTGGTCTGTATAGAAAGTCCAAGAATGAGAACTCCTTGTCCTGAAATATGTTCAGTATGTGTAATATGGACTACTGTATAGTTGATCAGACATCATTAGGAGTTAACTGGTCTGTATAAAAAGTCCAAGAATGAGAACTCCTTGGCCTGAAATATGTTCAGAATGTCAAAAATGGACTACTGTATGGTTGATGAGACATCATAGGGAGATAATTGGTCTGTATAGAAAATTCAACATTTAGAACTCCTTGGCCTGAAATATGTTCAGTATGTCAAATATGGACCACTGTATGATTGATGAGACATCAGAAGCAGTTAATTGGTCTGTATAGAAAGTTCAAGATTGAGAACTCCTTGGCCTGAAATATGTTCAGTATGTCAAATATGGACTAATGTATGATTGATGAGACATCAGAAGCAGTTAATTGGTCTGTATAGAAATTTCAAGATTGAGAAGTCCTTGGCCTGAAATATGATCAGTATGTCTAATATGGGCAACTGTATAGTTGATCAGACATCATTAGGAGTTAATTGGTATGTATAGGAAGTTCAAGATTGAGGACTCCTTGTCCTGAAATATGTTCAGTATGTGTAATATGGACTACTGTATAGTTGATCAGACATCATTAGGAGTTAACTGGTCTGTATAGACAGTCCAAGAATGAGAACTCCTTGGTCTGAAATATGTTCAGATTGTCAAAAATGGTCTACTGCATGGTTGATGAGACATCATAGGGAGATAATTGGTCTGTATAGAAAAGTCAACATTGAGAACTCCTTGGCCTGAAATATATTCAGTATGTCAAATATGGACTACTGTATAGTTGATCAGACATCATTAGGATTTAATTGGTATGTATAGGAAGTTGAAGATTGAGAACTCCTTGGCCTGAAATATGTTCAGTATGTCAAATATGGACTACTGTATAGTTGATCAGACATCATTAGGAGTTAATTGGTATGTATAGGAAGTTGAAGATTGAGAAATCCTTGGCCTGAAATATGTTCAGTATGTCAAATATGGACTACTGTATGATTGATGAGACATCAGAAGGAGTTAACTGGTCTGTATAGAAAATCCAAGAATGAGAACTCCTTGGCCTGAAATATGTTCAGAATGTCAAAAATGGACTACTGTATGGTTGATGAGACATCATAGTGAGATAATTGGTCTGTATAGAAATTTCAAGATTGAGAAGTCCTTGGCCTGAAATATGTTCAGTATATGCACTACTGTATGATTGATGAGACATCAGAAGGAGTTAATTGTTCTGTATAGAAAGTTCAAGACTGAGAAGTCCTTGGCCTGAAATATGTTCAGTATGTAAAATATGGACTACTGTATGGTTGATCAGACATCATTAGGAGTTAATTGGTATGTATAGGAAGTTGAAGATTGAGAACTCCTTGGCCTGAAATATGTTCAATATGTCAAATATGGACTACTGTATGATTGATGAGACATCAGAAGGAGTTAACTGGTCTGTATAGAAAGTTCAAGACTGAGAAGTCCTTGGCCTGAAATATGTTCAGTATGTAAAATATGGACTACTGTATGGTTGATGAGACATCATAGGGAGATAATTGGTCTGTATAGAAAAATCAACATTGAGAACTCCTTGGCCTGTAATATGTTCAGTATGTCAAATATGGACTACTGTATGGTTAATGAGACATCATAAAGAGTTAATTGGTCTATATAAAAAATTCAAAATTGAGAACTCCTTGGCCTGAAATATGATCAGTATGTAAAATATGGACTACTGTATGATTGATGAAACATTAGAAGCAGTTAACTGGTCTGTATAGAAAGTCCAAGAATGAGAATTCCTTGGCCTGAAATATGTTCAGAATGTCAAAAATGGACAACTGTATGGTTGATGAGACATCATAGGGAGATAATTGGTCTGTATAGAAATTTCAAGATTGAGAACTCCTTGGCCTGAAATATGTTCAGTATGTCAAATATGGACTAATGTATGATTGATGAGACATCAGAAAGAGTTAATTGGTCTGTATAGAAAATTCAACATTGAGAACTCCTTGGCCTGAAATATGTTCAGTATATCAAATATGGACTACTGTATGATTGATCAGACATCAGAAGCAGTTAATTGGTCTGTATAGAAAGTCCAAGAATGAGAAATCCTTGGCCTGAAATATGTTCAGAATGTCAAATATGGACTACTGTATAGTTGATCAGACATCATTAGGAATTAATTGGTATGTATAGGAAGTTCAAGATTGAGAACTCCTTGGCCTGAAATATGTTCAGTATGTCAAATATGGACTACTGTATAGTTGATCAGACATCATTAGGAGTTAATTGGTATGTATAGGAAGTTCAAGATTGAGAACTCCTTGGCCTGAAATATGTTCAGTATGTCTAATATGGACTGCTGTATGATTGATGAGACATCAGAAGGAGTTAACTGGTCTGTATAGAAAGTTCAAAATTGAGAACTCCTTGGCCTGAAACATGTTGAGTATGTCAAATATGGACTACTGTTTGATTGATCAGACATCAGAAGGAGTTAAGTGGTCTGTATAGAAATTTCAAGATTGAGAAGTCCTTGGCCTGAAATATGTACAGTATGTCTTATATGGACTACTGTATAGTTGATCATATATCATTAGGAGTTAATTGGTCTGTATAGAAAGTTCAAGATTGAGAACTCCTTGGCCTGAAATATGATCAGTATGTCAAATATTGACTAATGTATGATTGATGTGACATCAGAAAGAGTTAATTGGTCTGTATAGAAAATTTAAAATTGAGAACTCCTTGGCCTGAAATATGTTCAGTATGTCAAATATGGACTACTGTATGATTGATGAGACATCAGAAGCAGTTAATTGGTCTGTATAGAAAGTTCAAGATTGAGAACTCCTTGGCCTGAAATATGTTCAGTATGTCAAATATGGACTACTGTATGATTGATGAGACATCAGAAGGAATTAATTGGTCTGTATAAAAAGTTCAAAATTGAGAACTCCTTGGCCTGAAATATGTTCAGTATGTCAAAAATGGACTACTGTATGGTTAATGAGACATCATAAAGAGTTAATTGGTCTATATAAAAAATTCAAAATTGAGAACTCCTTGGCCTGAAATATGACCAGTATGTCTAATATGGACTACTGTATAGTTGATCAGACATCATTAGGAGTTAAATGGTATGTATAGGAAGTTCAAGATTGAGAACTCCTTGTCCTGAAATATGTTCAGTATTTGTAATATGGACTACTGTATAGTTGATCAGACATCATTAGGAGTTAATTGGTCTGTATAGAAATTTCAAGATTGAGAAGTTCTTGGCCTGAAATATGTACAGTATGTCTAATATGGACTACTGTATAGTTGATCAGACATCATTAGGACTTAATTGGTCTGTATAGAAATTTCAAGATTGAGAAGTCCTTGGCCTGAAATATGTTCAGTATGTCAAATATGGACTAATGTATGATTGATGAGACATCAGAAAGAGTTAATTGGTCTGTATAGAAAATTCAACATTGAGAACTCCTTGGCCTGAAATATGTTCAGTATATCAAATATGGACTACTGTATGATTGATCAGACATCAGAAGCAGTTAATTGGTCTGTATAGAAAGTCCAAGAATGAGAAATCCTTGGCCTGAAATATGTTCAGAATGTCAAATATGGACTACTGTATTGTTAATGAGACATCATAAGGAGTTAATTGGTCTGTATAAAAAATTCAAAATTGAGAACTCCTTGGCCTGAAATATGTTCAGTATGTCTAATATGGACTACTGTATGGTTAATGAGACATCATAAAGAGTTAATTGGTCTATATAAAAAATTCTAAATTGAGAACTCCTTGGCCTGAAATATGATCATTATGTCAAATATGGACTACTGTATGATTGATGAGACATCAGAAGCAGTTAATTGGTCTGTATAGAAAGTTCAAGATTGAGAACTCCTTGGCCTGAAATATGTTCAGTATGTCAAATATGGACTAATGTATGATTGATGAGACATCAGAAGGAGTTAATTGGTCTGTATAGAAAGTTCAAAATTGAGAACTCCTTGGCCTGAAATATGTTCAGTATGTCAAATATGGACTACTGTATGATTGATGAGACATCAGAAGCAGTTAATTGGTCTGTATAGAAAGTTCAAGATTGAGAACTCCTTGGCCTGAAATATGTTCAGTATGTCAAATATGGACTAATGTATGATTGATGAGACATCAGAAGCAGTTAATTGGTCTGTATAGAAATTTTAAGATTGAGAAGTCCTTGGCCTGAAATATGATCAGTATGTCTAATATGGGCTACTGTATAGTTGATCAGACATCATTAGGAGTTAATTGGTATGTATAGGAAGTTCAAGATTGAGGACTCCTTGTCCTGAAATATGTTCAGATTGTCAAAAATGGTCTACTGCATGGTTGATGAGACATCATAGAGAGATAATTGGTCTGTATAGAAAAGTCAACATTGAGAACTCCTTGGCCTGAAATATGTTCAGTATGTCAAATATGGACTACTGTATGATTGATGAGACATCAGAAGCAGTTAATTGGTCTATATAGAAAGTTCTAGATTGAGAACTCCTTGGCCTGAAATATGTTCAGTATGTCAAATATGGACTACTGTATGATTGATGAGACATCAGAAGGAGTTAACTGGTCTGTATAGAAAGTTCAAGACTGAGAAGTCCTTGGCCTGAAATATGTTCAGTATGTAAAATATGGACTACTGTATGGTTGATGAGACATCATAGGGAGATAATTGGTCTGTATAGAAAAATCAACATTGAGAACTCCTTTGCCTGTAATATGTTCAGTATGTCAAATATGGACTACTGTATGGTTAATGAGACATCATAAAGAGTTAATTGGTCTATATAAAAAATTCAAAATTGAGAACTCCTTGGCCTGAAATATGATCAGTATGTAAAATATGGACTACTGTATGATTGATGAGACATTAGAAGCAGTTAACTGGTCTGTATAGAAAGTCCAAGAATGAGAATTCCTTGGCCTGAAATATGTTCAGAATGTCAAAAATGGACAACTGTATGGTTGATGAGACATCATAGGGAGATAATTGGTCTGTATAGAAATTTCAAGATTGAGAACTCCTCGGCCTGAAATATGTTCAGTATGTCAAATATGGACTAATGTATGATTGATGAGACATCAGAAAGAGTTAATTGGTCTGTATAGAAAATTCAACATTGAGAACTCCTTGGCCTGAAATATGTTCAGTATATCAAATATGGACTACTGTATGATTGATCAGACATCAGAAGCAGTTAATTGGTCTGTATAGAAAGTCCAAGAATGAGAAATCCTCGGCCTGAAATATGTTCAGAATGTCAAATATGGACTACTGTATAGTTGATCAGACATCATTAGGAATTAATTGGTATGTATAGGAAGTTCAAGATTGAGAACTCCTTGGCCTGAAATATGTTCAGTATGTCAAATATGGACTACTGTATAGTTGATCAGACATCATTAGGAGTTAATTGGTATGTATAGGAAGTTCAAGATTGAGAACTCCTTGGCCTGAAATATGTTCAGTATGTCTAATATGGACTGCTGTATGATTGATGAGACATCAGAAGGAGTTAACTGGTCTGTATAGAAAGTTCAAAATTGAGAACTCCTTGGCCTGAAACATGTTGAGTATGTCAAATATGGACTACTGTTTGATTGATCAGACATCAGAAGGAGTTAAGTGGTCTGTATAGAAATTTCAAGATTGAGAAGTCCTTGGCCTGAAATATGTACAGTATGTCTTATATGGACTACTGTATAGTTGATCATATATCATTAGGAGTTAATTGGTCTGTATAGAAAGTTCAAGATTGAGAACTCCTTGGCCTGAAATATGATCAGTATGTCAAATATTGACTAATGTATGATTGATGTGACATCAGAAAGAGTTAATTGGTCTGTATAGAAAATTTAAAATTGAGAACTCCTTGGCCTGAAATATGTTCAGTATGTCAAATATGGACTACTGTATGATTGATGAGACATCAGAAGCAGTTAATTGGTCTGTATAGAAAGTTCAAGATTGAGAACTCCTTGGCCTGAAATATGTTCAGTATGTCAAATATGGACTACTGTATGATTGATGAGACATCAGAAGGAATTAATTGGTCTGTATAAAAAGTTCAAAATTGAGAACTCCTTGGCCTGAAATATGTTCAGTATGTCAAAAATGGACTACTGTATGGTTAATGAGACATCATAAAGAGTTAATTGGTCTATATAAAAAATTCAAAATTGAGAACTCCTTGGCCTGAAATATGACCAGTATGTCTAATATGGACTACTGTATAGTTGATCAGACATCATTAGGAGTTAAATGGTATGTATAGGAAGTTCAAGATTGAGAACTCCTTGTCCTGAAATATGTTCAGTATTTGTAATATGGACTACTGTATAGTTGATCAGACATCATTAGGAGTTAATTGGTCTGTATAGAAATTTCAAGATTGAGAAGTTCTTGGCCTGAAATATGTACAGTATGTCTAATATGGACTACTGTATAGTTGATCAGACATCATTAGGACTTAATTGGTCTGTATAGAAATTTCAAGATTGAGAAGTCCTTGGCCTGAAATATGTTCAGTATGTCAAATATGGACTAATGTATGATTGATGAGACATCAGAAAGAGTTAATTGGTCTGTATAGAAAATTCAACATTGAGAACTCCTTGGCCTGAAATATGTTCAGTATATCAAATATGGACTACTGTATGATTGATCAGACATCAGAAGCAGTTAATTGGTCTGTATAGAAAGTCCAAGAATGAGAAATCCTTGGCCTGAAATATGTTCAGAATGTCAAATATGGACTACTGTATTGTTAATGAGACATCATAAGGAGTTAATTGGTCTGTATAAAAAATTCAAAATTGAGAACTCCTTGGCCTGAAATATGTTCAGTATGTCTAATATGGACTACTGTATGGTTAATGAGACATCATAAAGAGTTAATTGGTCTATATAAAAAATTCTAAATTGAGAACTCCTTGGCCTGAAATATGATCATTATGTCAAATATGGACTACTGTATGATTGATGAGACATCAGAAGCAGTTAATTGGTCTGTATAGAAAGTTCAAGATTGAGAACTCCTTGGCCTGAAATATGTTCAGTATGTCAAATATGGACTAATGTATGATTGATGAGACATCAGAAGGAGTTAATTGGTCTGTATAGAAAGTTCAAAATTGAGAACTCCTTGGCCTGAAATATGTTCAGTATGTCAAATATGGACTACTGTATGATTGATGAGACATCAGAAGCAGTTAATTGGTCTGTATAGAAAGTTCAAGATTGAGAACTCCTTGGCCTGAAATATGTTCAGTATGTCAAATATGGACTAATGTATGATTGATGAGACATCAGAAGCAGTTAATTGGTCTGTATAGAAATTTTAAGATTGAGAAGTCCTTGGCCTGAAATATGATCAGTATGTCTAATATGGGCTACTGTATAGTTGATCAGACATCATTAGGAGTTAATTGGTATGTATAGGAAGTTCAAGATTGAGGACTCCTTGTCCTGAAATATGTTCAGATTGTCAAAAATGGTCTACTGCATGGTTGATGAGACATCATAGAGAGATAATTGGTCTGTATAGAAAAGTCAACATTGAGAACTCCTTGGCCTGAAATATGTTCAGTATGTCAAATATGGACTACTGTATGATTGATGAGACATCAGAAGCAGTTAATTGGTCTATATAGAAAGTTCTAGATTGAGAACTCCTTGGCCTGAAATATGTTCAGTATGTCAAATATGGACTACTGTATGATTGATGAGACATCAGAAGGAGTTAACTGGTCTGTATAGAAAGTTCAAGACTGAGAAGTCCTTGGCCTGAAATATGTTCAGTATGTAAAATATGGACTACTGTATGGTTGATGAGACATCATAGGGAGATAATTGGTCTGTATAGAAAAATCAACATTGAGAACTCCTTTGCCTGTAATATGTTCAGTATGTCAAATATGGACTACTGTATGGTTAATGAGACATCATAAAGAGTTAATTGGTCTATATAAAAAATTCAAAATTGAGAACTCCTTGGCCTGAAATATGATCAGTATGTAAAATATGGACTACTGTATGATTGATGAGACATTAGAAGCAGTTAACTGGTCTGTATAGAAAGTCCAAGAATGAGAATTCCTTGGCCTGAAATATGTTCAGAATGTCAAAAATGGACAACTGTATGGTTGATGAGACATCATAGGGAGATAATTGGTCTGTATAGAAATTTCAAGATTGAGAACTCCTCGGCCTGAAATATGTTCAGTATGTCAAATATGGACTAATGTATGATTGATGAGACATCAGAAAGAGTTAATTGGTCTGTATAGAAAATTCAACATTGAGAACTCCTTGGCCTGAAATATGTTCAGTATATCAAATATGGACTACTGTATGATTGATCAGACATCAGAAGCAGTTAATTGGTCTGTATAGAAAGTCCAAGAATGAGAAATCCTCGGCCTGAAATATGTTCAGAATGTCAAATATGGACTACTGTATAGTTGATCAGACATCATTAGGAATTAATTGGTATGTATAGGAAGTTCAAGATTGAGAACTCCTTGGCCTGAAATATGTTCAGTATGTCAAATATGGACTACTGTATAGTTGATCAGACATCATTAGGAGTTAATTGGTATGTATAGGAAGTTCAAGATTGAGAACTCCTTGGCCTGAAATATGTTCAGTATGTCTAATATGGACTGCTGTATGATTGATGAGACATCAGAAGGAGTTAACTGGTCTGTATAGAAAGTTCAAAATTGAGAACTCCTTGGCCTGAAACATGTTGAGTATGTCAAATATGGACTACTGTTTGATTGATCAGACATCAGAAGGAGTTAAGTGGTCTGTATAGAAATTTCAAGATTGAGAAGTCCTTGGCCTGAAATATGTACAGTATGTCTTATATGGACTACTGTATAGTTGATCATATATCATTAGGAGTTAATTGGTCTGTATAGAAAGTTCAAGATTGAGAACTCCTTGGCCTGAAATATGATCAGTATGTCAAATATTGACTAATGTATGATTGATGTGACATCAGAAAGAGTTAATTGGTCTGTATAGAAAATTTAAAATTGAGAACTCCTTGGCCTGAAATATGTTCAGTATGTCAAATATGGACTACTGTATGATTGATGAGACATCAGAAGCAGTTAATTGGTCTGTATAGAAAGTTCAAGATTGAGAACTCCTTGGCCTGAAATATGTTCAGTATGTCAAATATGGACTACTGTATGATTGATGAGACATCAGAAGGAATTAATTGGTCTGTATAAAAAGTTCAAAATTGAGAACTCCTTGGCCTGAAATATGTTCAGTATGTCAAAAATGGACTACTGTATGGTTAATGAGACATCATAAAGAGTTAATTGGTCTATATAAAAAATTCAAAATTGAGAACTCCTTGGCCTGAAATATGACCAGTATGTCTAATATGGACTACTGTATAGTTGATCAGACATCATTAGGAGTTAAATGGTATGTATAGGAAGTTCAAGATTGAGAACTCCTTGTCCTGAAATATGTTCAGTATTTGTAATATGGACTACTGTATAGTTGATCAGACATCATTAGGAGTTAATTGGTCTGTATAGAAATTTCAAGATTGAGAAGTTCTTGGCCTGAAATATGTACAGTATGTCTAATATGGACTACTGTATAGTTGATCAGACATCATTAGGACTTAATTGGTCTGTATAGAAATTTCAAGATTGAGAAGTCCTTGGCCTGAAATATGTTCAGTATGTCAAATATGGACTAATGTATGATTGATGAGACATCAGAAAGAGTTAATTGGTCTGTATAGAAAATTCAACATTGAGAACTCCTTGGCCTGAAATATGTTCAGTATATCAAATATGGACTACTGTATGATTGATCAGACATCAGAAGCAGTTAATTGGTCTGTATAGAAAGTCCAAGAATGAGAAATCCTTGGCCTGAAATATGTTCAGAATGTCAAATATGGACTACTGTATTGTTAATGAGACATCATAAGGAGTTAATTGGTCTGTATAAAAAATTCAAAATTGAGAACTCCTTGGCCTGAAATATGTTCAGTATGTCTAATATGGACTACTGTATGGTTAATGAGACATCATAAAGAGTTAATTGGTCTATATAAAAAATTCTAAATTGAGAACTCCTTGGCCTGAAATATGATCATTATGTCAAATATGGACTACTGTATGATTGATGAGACATCAGAAGCAGTTAATTGGTCTGTATAGAAAGTTCAAGATTGAGAACTCCTTGGCCTGAAATATGTTCAGTATGTCAAATATGGACTAATGTATGATTGATGAGACATCAGAAGGAGTTAATTGGTCTGTATAGAAAGTTCAAAATTGAGAACTCCTTGGCCTGAAATATGTTCAGTATGTCAAATATGGACTACTGTATGATTGATGAGACATCAGAAGCAGTTAATTGGTCTGTATAGAAATTTTAAGATTGAGAAGTCCTTGGCCTGAAATATGATCAGTATGTCTAATATGGGCTACTGTATAGTTGATCAGACATCATTAGGAGTTAATTGGTATGTATAGGAAGTTCAAGATTGAGGACTCCTTGTCCTGAAATATGTTCAGATTGTCAAAAATGGTCTACTGCATGGTTGATGAGACATCATAGAGAGATAATTGGTCTGTATAGAAAAGTCAACATTGAGAACTCCTTGGCCTGAAATATGTTCAGTATGTCAAATATGGACTACTGTATGATTGATGAGACATCAGAAGCAGTTAATTGGTCTATATAGAAAGTTCTAGATTGAGAACTCCTTGGCCTGAAATATGTTCAGTATGTCAAATATGGACTACTGTATGATTGATGAGACATCAGAAGGAGTTAACTGGTCTGTATAGAAAGTTCAAGACTGAGAAGTCCTTGGCCTGAAATATGTTCAGTATGTAAAATATGGACTACTGTATGGTTGATGAGACATCATAGGGAGATAATTGGTCTGTATAGAAAAATCAACATTGAGAACTCCTTTGCCTGTAATATGTTCAGTATGTCAAATATGGACTACTGTATGGTTAATGAGACATCATAAAGAGTTAATTGGTCTATATAAAAAATTCAAAATTGAGAACTCCTTGGCCTGAAATATGATCAGTATGTAAAATATGGACTACTGTATGATTGATGAGACATTAGAAGCAGTTAACTGGTCTGTATAGAAAGTCCAAGAATGAGAATTCCTTGGCCTGAAATATGTTCAGAATGTCAAAAATGGACAACTGTATGGTTGATGAGACATCATAGGGAGATAATTGGTCTGTATAGAAATTTCAAGATTGAGAACTCCTCGGCCTGAAATATGTTCAGTATGTCAAATATGGACTAATGTATGATTGATGAGACATCAGAAAGAGTTAATTGGTCTGTATAGAAAATTCAACATTGAGAACTCCTTGGCCTGAAATATGTTCAGTATATCAAATATGGACTACTGTATGATTGATCAGACATCGGAAGCAGTTAATTGGTCTGTATAGAAAGTCCAAGAATGAGAAATCCTCGGCCTGAAATATGTTCAGAATGTCAAATATGGACTACTGTATAGTTGATCAGACATCATTAGGAATTAATTGGTATGTATAGGAAGTTCAAGATTGAGAACTCCTTGGCCTGAAATATGTTCAGTATGTCAAATATGGACTACTGTATAGTTGATCAGACATCATTAGGAGTTAATTGGTATGTATAGGAAGTTCAAGATTGAGAACTCCTTGGCCTGAAATATGTTCAGTATGTCTAATATGGACTGCTGTATGATTGATGAGACATCAGAAGGAGTTAACTGGTCTGTATAGAAAGTTCAAAATTGAGAACTCCTTGGCCTGAAACATGTTGAGTATGTCAAATATGGACTACTGTTTGATTGATCAGACATCAGAAGGAGTTACCTGGTCTGTATAGAATGTCCAAGAATGAGAAATCCTTGGCCTGAAATATGTTCAGTATGTCTAATATGGACTGCTGTATGATTGATGAGACATCAGAATGAGTTAAGTGGTCTGTATAGAAATTTCAAGATTGAGAAGTCCTTGGCCTGAAATATGTACAGTATGTCTAATATGGACTACTGTATAGTTGATCATATATCATTAGTAGTTAATTGGTCTGTATAGAAAGTTCAAGATTGAGAACTCCTTGGCCTGAAATATGATCAGTATGTCAAATATTGACTAATGTATGATTGATGTGACATCAGAAAGAGTTAATTGGTCTGTATAGAAAATTTAAAATTGAGAACTCCTTGGCCTGAAATATGTTCAGTATGTCAAATATGGACTACTGTATGATTGATGAGACATCAGAAGCAGTTAATTGGTCTGTATAGAAAGTTCAAGATTGAGAACTCCTTGGCCTGAAATATGTTCAGTATGTCAAATATGGACTACTGTATGATTGATGAGACATCAGAAGGAATTAATTGGTCTGTATAAAAAGTTCAAAATTGAGAACTCCTTGGCCTGAAATATGTTCAGTATGTCAAAAATGGACTACTGTATGGTTAATGAGACATCATAAAGAGTTAATTGGTCTATATAAAAAATTCAAAATTGAGAACTCCTTGGCCTGAAATATGACCAGTATGTCTAATATGGACTACTGTATAGTTGATCAGACATCATTAGGAGTTAAATGGTATGTATAGGAAGTTCAAGATTGAGAACTCCTTGTCCTGAAATATGTTCAGTATTTGTAATATGGACTACTGTATAGTTGATCAGACATCATTAGGAGTTAATTGGTCTGTATAGAAATTTCAAGATTGAGAAGTCCTTGGCCTGAAATATGTACAGTATGTCTAATATGGACTACTGTATAGTTGATCAGACATCATTAGGACTTAATTGGTCTGTATAGAAATTTCAAGATTGAGAAGTCCTTGGCCTGAAATATGTTCAGTATGTCAAATATGGACTAATGTATGATTGATGAGACATCAGAAAGAGTTAATTGGTCTGTATAGAAAATTCAACATTGAGAACTCCTTGGCCTGAAATATGTTCAGTATATCAAATATGGACTACTGTATGATTGATCAGACATCAGAAGCAGTTAATTGGTCTGTATAGAAAGTCCAAGAATGAGAAATCCTTGGCCTGAAATATGTTCAGAATGTCAAATATGGACTACTGTATTGTTAATGAGACATCATAAGGAGTTAATTGGTCTGTATAAAAAATTCAAAATTGAGAACTCCTTGGCCTGAAATATGTTCAGTATGTCTAATATGGACTACTGTATGGTTAATGAGACATCATAAAGAGTTAATTGGTCTATATAAAAAATTCTAAATTGAGAACTCCTTGGCCTGAAATATGATCATTATGTCAAATATGGACTACTGTATGATTGATGAGACATCAGAAGCAGTTAATTGGTCTGTATAGAAAGTTCAAGATTGAGAACTCCTTGGCCTGAAATATGTTCAGTATGTCAAATATGGACTAATGTATGATTGATGAGACATCAGAAGGAGTTAATTGGTCTGTATAGAAAGTTCAAAATTGAGAACTCCTTGGCCTGAAATATGTTCAGTATGTCTAATATGGGCTACTGTATAGTTGATCAGACATCATTAGGAGTTAATTGGTATGTATAGGAAGTTCAAGATTGAGGACTCCTTGTCCTGAAATATGTTCAGTATGTGTAATATGGACTACTGTATAGTTGATCAGACATCATTAGGAGTTAACTGGTCTGTATAGACAGTCCAAGAATGAGAACTCCTTGGTCTGAAATATGTTCAGATTGTCAAAAATGGTCTACTGCATGGTTGATGAGACATCATAGAGAGATAATTGGTCTGTATAGAAAAGTCAACATTGAGAACTCCTTGGCCTGAAATATGTTCAGTATGTCAAATATGGACTACTGTATGATTGATGAGACATCAGAAGCAGTTAATTGGTCTATATAGAAAGTTCAAGATTGAGAACTCCTTGGCCTGAAATATGTTCAGTATGTCAAATATGGACTACTGTATGATTGATGAGACATCAGAAGGAGTTAACTGGTCTGTATAGAAAGTTCAAGACTGAGAAGTCCTTGGCCTGAAATATGTTCAGTATGTAAAATATGGACTACTGTATGGTTGATGAGACATCATAGGGAGATAATTGGTCTGTATAGAAAAATCAACATTGAGAACTCCTTTGCCTGTAATATGTTCAGTATGTCAAATATGGACTACTGTATGGTTAATGAGACATCATAAAGAGTTAATTGGTCTATATAAAAAATTCAAAATTGAGAACTCCTTGGCCTGAAATATGATCAGTATGTAAAATATGGACTACTGTATGATTGATGAGACATTAGAAGCAGTTAACTGGTCTGTATAGAAAGTCCAAGAATGAGAATTCCTTGGCCTGAAATATGTTCAGAATGTCAAAAATGGACAACTGTATGGTTGATGAGACATCATAGGGAGATAATTGGTCTGTATAGAAATTTCAAGATTGAGAACTCCTTGGCCTGAAATATGTTCAGTATGTCAAATATGGACTAATGTATGATTGATGAGACATCAGAAAGAGTTAATTGGTCTGTATAGAAAATTCAACATTGAGAACTCCTTGGCCTGAAATATGTTCAGTATATCAAATATGGACTACTGTATGATTGATCAGACATCAGAAGCAGTTAATTGGTCTGTATAGAAAGTCCAAGAATGAGAAATCCTCGGCCTGAAATATGTTCAGAATGTCAAATATGGACTACTGTATAGTTGATCAGACATCATTAGGAGTTAATTGGTATGTATAGGAAGTTCAAGATTGAGAACTCCTTGGCCTGAAATATGTTCAGTATGTCAAATATGGACTACTGTATGATTGATGAGACATCAGAAGGAGTTAACTGGTCTGTATAGAAAGTTCAAGATTGGGAACTCCTTGGCCTGAAATATGTTCAGTATGTAAAATATGGACTACTGTATGGTTGATGAGATATCATAGGGAGATAATTGGTCTGTATAGAAAATTCAACATTGAGAACTCCTTGGCCTGAAATATGTTCAGTATGTCAAATATGGACTACTGTATGATTGATCAGACATCACAAGGAGTTAACTGGTCTGTATAGAATGTCATAGAATGAGAAATCCTTGGCCTGAAATATATTCAGTATGTCAAATATGGACTACTGTATGATTGATGAGACATCATAAGGAGTTAATTGGTCTGTATAAAAAATTCTAAATTGAGAACTCCTTGGCCTGAAATATGATCAGTATGTCTAATATGGACTACTGTATAGTTGATCACACATCATTAGGAGTTAATTGGTCTGTATAGAAAGTTCAAGATTGAGAACTCCTTGGCCTGAAATATGTTCAGTATGTCAAATATGGACTAATGTATGATTGATGAGACATCAGAAGGAGTTAATTGGTCTGTATAGAAAGTTCAAAATTGAGAACTCCTTGGCCTGAAATATGTTCAGTATGTCAAATATGGACTACTGTATGGTTGATGAGACATCATAGGGAGATAATTGGTCTGTATAGAAAATTCAACATTGAGAACTCCTTGGCCTGAAATATGTTCAGTATGTCAAATATGGACCACTGTATGATTGATGAGACATCAGAAGCAGTTAATTGGTCTGTATAGAAATTTCAAGATTGAGAAGTCCTTGGCCTGAAATATGATCAGTATGTCTAATATGGGCTACTGTATAGTTGATTAGACATCATTAGGAGTTAATTGGTATGTATAGGAAGTTCAAGATTGAGGACTCCTTGTCCTGAAATATGTTCAGTATGTCAAATATGGACTAATGTATGATTGATGAGACATCAGAAAGAGTTAATTGGTCTGTATAGAAAATTCAACATTGAGAACTCCTTGGCCTGAAATATGTTCAGTATATCAAATATGGACTACTGTATGATTGATCAGACATCAGAAGCAGTTAATTGGTCTGTATAGAAAGTTCAAGATTGAGAACTCCTTGGCCTGAAATATGTTCAGTATGTCAAATATGGATTACTGTATGATTGATGAGACATCAGAAGGAGTTAACTGGTCTGTATAGAAAGTCCAAGAATGAGAACTCCTTGTCCTGAAATATGTTCAGTATGTGTAATATGGACTACTGTATAGTTGATCAGACATCATTAGGAGTTAACTGGTCTGTATAGACAGTCCAAGAATGAGAACTCCTTGGCCTGAAATATGTTCAGAATGTCAAAAATGGACTACTGTATGGTTGATGAGACATCATAGGGAGATAATTGGTCTGTATAGAAAATTCAACATTGAGAACTCCTTGGCCTGAAATATGTTCAGTATGTCAAATATGGACCACTGTATGATTGATGAGACATCAGAAGCAGTTAATTGGTCTGTATAGAAAGTTCAAGATTGAGAACTCCTTGGCCTGAAATATGTTCAGTATGTCAAATATGGACTAATGTATGATTGATGAGACATCAGAAGCAGTTAATTGGTCTGTATAGAAATTTCAAGATTGAGAAGTCCTTGGCCTGAAATATGATCAGTATGTCTAATATGGGCTACTGTATAGTTGATCAGACATCATTAGGAGTTAATTGGTATGTATAGGAAGTTCAAGATTGAGGACTCCTTGTCCTGAAAAATGTGTAGGTATGTGTAATATGGACTACTGTATAGTTGATCAGACATCATTAGGAGTTAACTGGTCTGTATAGACAGTCCAAGAATGAGAACTCCTTGGTCTGAAATATGTTCAGATTGTCAAAAATGGTCTACTGCATGGTTGATGAGACATCATAGGGAGATAATTGGTCTGTATAGAAAAGTCAACATTGAGAACTCCTTGGCCTGAAATATGTTCAGTATGTCAAATATGGACCACTGTATAGTTGATCAGACATCATTAGGAGTTAATTGGTATGTATAGGAAGTTGAAGATTGAGAACTCCTTGGCCTGAAATATGTTCAGTATGTCAAATATGGACTACTGTATAGTTGATCAGACATCATTAGGAGTTAATTGGTATGTATAGGAAGTTGAAGATTGAGAAATCCTTGGCCTGAAATATGTTCAGTATGTCAAATATGGACTACTGTATGATTGATGAGACATCAGAAGGAGTTAACTGGTCTGTATAGAAAATCCAAGAATGAGAACTCCTTGGCCTGAAATATGTTCAGAATGTCAAAAATGGACTACTGTATGGTTGATGAGACATCATAGTGAGATAATTGGTCTGTATAGAAATTTCAAGATTGAGAAGTCCTTGGCCTGAAATATGTTCAGTATATGCACTACTGTATGATTGATGAGACATCAGAAGGAGTTAATTGGTCTGTATAGAAAGTTCAAAATTGAGAACTCCTTGGCCTGAAATATGTTCAGTATGTCAAATATGGACTACTGTATGATTGATGAGACATCAGAAGCAGTTAATTGGTCTATATAGAAAGTTCAAGATTGAGAACTGCTTGGCCTGAAATATGTTCAGTATGTCAAATATGGACTACTGTATGATTGATGAGACATCAGAAGGAGTTAACTGGTCTGTATAGAAAGTTCAAGACTGAGAAGTCCTTGGCCTGAAATATGTTCAGTATGTAAAATATGGACTACTGTATGGTTGATGAGACATCATAGGGAGATAATTGGTCTGTATAGAAAAATCAACATTGAGAACTCCTTGGCCTGTAATATGTTCAGTATGTCAAATATGGACTACTGTATGGTTAATGAGACATCATAAAGAGTTAATTGGTCTATATAAAAAATTCAAAATTGAGAACTCCTTGGCCTGAAATATGATCAGTATGTAAAATATGGACTACTGTATGAATGATGAGACATTAGAAGCAGTTAACTGGTCTGTATAGAAAGTCCAAGAATGAGAATTCCTTGGCCTGAAATATGTTCAGAATGTCAAAAATGGACAACTGTATGGTTGATGAGACATCATAGGGAGATAATTGGTCTGTATAGAAATTTCAAGATTGAGAACTCCTTGGCCTGAAATATGTTCAGTATGTCAAATATGGACTAATGTATGATTGATGAGACATCAGAAAGAGTTAATTGGTCTGTATAGAAAATTCAACATTGAGAACTCCTTGGCCTGAAATATGTTCAGTATATCAAATATGGACTACTGTATGATTGATCAGACATCAGAAGCAGTTAATTGGTCTGTATAGAAAGTCCAAGAATGAGAAATCCTTGGCCTGAAATATGTTCAGAATGTCAAATATGGACTACTGTATAGTTGATCAGACATCATTAGGAGTTAATTGGTATGTATAGGAAGTTCGAGATTGAGAACTCCTTGGCCTGAAATATGTTCAGTATGTCAAATATGGACTACTGTATGATTGATGAGACATCAGAAGGAGTTAACTGGTCTGTATAGAAAGTTCAAGATTGGGAACTCCTTGGCCTGAAATATGTTCAGAATGTCAAAAATGGACTACTGTATGGTTGATGAGACATCATAGGGAGATAATTGATCTGTATAGAAATTTCAAGATTGGGAAGTCCTTGGCCTGAAATATGTACAGTATGTCTAATATGGACTACTGTATAGTTGATCAGACATCATTAGGACTTAATTGGTCTGTATAGAAATTTCAAGATTGAGAAGTCCTTGGCCTGAAATATGATCAATATGTCAAAAATGGACTAATGTATGATTGATGAGACATCAGAAAGAGTTAATTGGTCTGTATAGAAAATTTAAAATTGAGAACTCCCTGGCCTGAAATATGTAAGGTATGTTAAATATGGACTACTGTATGGTTAATGAGACATCAGAAAGAGTTAATTGGTCTATATAAAAAATTCAAAATTGAGAACTCCTTGGCCTGAAATATGATCAGTATTTGTAATATGGACTACTGTATGATTGATCAGACATCAGAAGGAGATAATTGGTCTGTATAAAAAATTCTAAATTGAAAACTTCTTGGCCTGAAATATGTTCAGTATGTCAAATATGGACTACTGTATGATTGATGAGACATCAGAAGGAGTTAACTGGTCTGTATAGAAAGTTCAAGAATGAGAACTCCTTGGCCTGAAATATGTTCAGAATGTCAAAAATGGACTACTGTATGGTTGATGAGACATCATAGGGAGATAATTGGTCTGTATAAAAAATTCAAAATTGAGAACTCCTTGGCCTGAAATATGATCAGTATGTCTAATATGGACTACTGTATAGTTGATCAGACATCATTAGGAGTTAACTGGTCTGTATAGAAAGTCCAAGAATGAGAACTCCTTGGCCTGAAATATGTTTAGAATGTCAAAAATGGACTACTGTATGGTTGATGAGACATCATAGGGAGATAATTGGTCTGTATAAAAAATTCAAAATTGAGAACTCCTTGGCCTGTAATATGTTCAGAATGTCAAAAATGGACTACTGTATGGTTGATGAGACATCATAGGGAGATAATTGGTCTGTATAGAAAATTCAAAATTGAGAACTCCTTGGCCTGAAATATGTTCAGAATGTCAAAAATGGACTACTGTATAGTTGATCAGACATCATTAGGAGTTAATTGGTATGTATAGGAAGTTCAAGATTGAGAACTCCTTGGCCTGAAATATGTTCAGTATGTCAAATATGGACTACTGTATAGTTGATCAGACATCATTAGGAGTTAATTGGTATGTATAGGAAGTTCAAGATTGAGAACTCCTTGGCCTGAAATATGTTCAGTATGTCAAATATGGACTACTGTATGGTTAATGAGACATCATAAGGAGTTAATTGGTCTGTATAAAAAATTCAAAATTGAGAACTCCTTGGCCTGTAATATGTTCAGAATGTCAAAAATGGACTACTGTATGGTTGATGAGACATCATAGGGAGATAATTGGTCTGTATAGAAAATTCAAAATTGAGAACTCCTTGGCCTGAAATATGTTCAGAATGTCAAAAATGGACTACTGTATAGTTGATCAGACATCATTAGGAGTTAATTGGTATGTATAGGAAGTTCAAGATTGAGAACTCCTTGGCCTGAAATATGTTCAGTATGTCAAATATGGACTACTGTATGGTTGATGAGACATCATAGGGAGATAATTGGTCTGTATAAAAAATTCAAAATTGAGAACTCCTTGGCCTGTAATATGTTCAGAATGTCAAAAATGGACTACTGTATGGTTGATGAGACATCATAGGGAGATAATTGGTCTGTATAGAAAATTCAAAATTGAGAACTCCTTGGCCTGAAATATGTTCAGAATGTCAAAAATGGACTACTGTATAGTTGATCAGACATCATTAGGAGTTAATTGGTATGTATAGGAAGTTCAAGATTGAGAACTCCTTGGCCTGAAATATGTTCAGTATGTCAAATATGGACTACTGTATAGTTGATCAGACATCATTAGGAGTTAATTGGTATGTATAGGAAGTTCAACATTGAGAACTCCTTGGCCTGAAATATGTTCAGTATGTCAAATATGGACCACTGTATAGTTGATCAGACATCATTAGGAGTTAATTGGTATGTATAGAAAGTCCAAGAATGAGAATTCCTTGGCCTGAAATATGTTCAGAATGTCAAAAATGGACAACTGTATGGTTGATGAGACATCATAGGGAGATAATTGGTCTGTATAGAAATTTCAAAATTGAGAACTCCTTGGCCTGAAATATGTTCAGTATATCAAATATGGACTACTGTATGATTGATCAGACATCAGAAGCAGTTAATTGGTCTGTATAGAAAGTCCAAGAATGAGAAATCCTTGGCCTGAAATATGTTCAGAATGTCAAATATGGACTACTGTATAGTTGATCAGACATCATTAGGAGTTAATTGGTATGTATAGGAAGTTCAAGATTGAGAACTCCTTGGCCTGAAATATGTTCAGTATGTCAAATATGGACCACTGTATAGTTGATCAGACATCATTAGGAGTTAATTGGTATGTATAGGAAGTTGAAGATTGAGAACTCCTTGGCCTGAAATATGTTCAGTATGTCAAATATGGACTACTGTATAGTTGATCAGACATCATTAGGAGTTAATTGGTATGTATAGGAAGTTGAAGATTGAGAAATCCTTGGCCTGAAATATGTTCAGTATGTCAAATATGGACTACTGTATGATTGATGAGACATCAGAAGGAGTTAACTGGTCTGTATAGAAAATCCAAGAATGAGAACTCCTTGGCCTGAAATATGTTCAGAATGTCAAAAATGGACTACTGTATGGTTGATGAGACATCATAGTGAGATAATTGGTCTGTATAGAAATTTCAAGATTGAGAAGTCCTTGGCCTGAAATATGTTCAGTATATGCACTACTGTATGATTGATGAGACATCAGAAGGAGTTAATTGGTCTGTATAGAAAGTTCAAAATTGAGAACTCCTTGGCCTGAAATATGTTCAGTATGTCAAATATGGACTACTGTATGATTGATGAGACATCAGAAGCAGTTAATTGGTCTATATAGAAAGTTCAAGATTGAGAACTGCTTGGCCTGAAATATGTTCAGTATGTCAAATATGGACTACTGTATGATTGATGAGACATCAGAAGGAGTTAACTGGTCTGTATAGAAAGTTCAAGACTGAGAAGTCCTTGGCCTGAAATATGTTCAGTATGTAAAATATGGACTACTGTATGGTTGATGAGACATCATAGGGAGATAATTGGTCTGTATAGAAAAATCAACATTGAGAACTCCTTGGCCTGTAATATGTTCAGTATGTCAAATATGGACTACTGTATGGTTAATGAGACATCATAAAGAGTTAATTGGTCTATATAAAAAATTCAAAATTGAGAACTCCTTGGCCTGAAATATGATCAGTATGTAAAATATGGACTACTGTATGAATGATGAGACATTAGAAGCAGTTAACTGGTCTGTATAGAAAGTCCAAGAATGAGAATTCCTTGGCCTGAAATATGTTCAGAATGTCAAAAATGGACAACTGTATGGTTGATGAGACATCATAGGGAGATAATTGGTCTGTATAGAAATTTCAAGATTGAGAACTCCTTGGCCTGAAATATGTTCAGTATGTCAAATATGGACTAATGTATGATTGATGAGACATCAGAAAGAGTTAATTGGTCTGTATAGAAAATTCAACATTGAGAACTCCTTGGCCTGAAATATGTTCAGTATATCAAATATGGACTACTGTATGATTGATCAGACATCAGAAGCAGTTAATTGGTCTGTATAGAAAGTCCAAGAATGAGAAATCCTTGGCCTGAAATATGTTCAGAATGTCAAATATGGACTACTGTATAGTTGATCAGACATCATTAGGAGTTAATTGGTATGTATAGGAAGTTCGAGATTGAGAACTCCTTGGCCTGAAATATGTTCAGTATGTCAAATATGGACTACTGTATGATTGATGAGACATCAGAAGGAGTTAACTGGTCTGTATAGAAAGTTCAAGATTGGGAACTCCTTGGCCTGAAATATGTTCAGAATGTCAAAAATGGACTACTGTATGGTTGATGAGACATCATAGGGAGATAATTGATCTGTATAGAAATTTCAAGATTGGGAAGTCCTTGGCCTGAAATATGTACAGTATGTCTAATATGGACTACTGTATAGTTGATCAGACATCATTAGGACTTAATTGGTCTGTATAGAAATTTCAAGATTGAGAAGTCCTTGGCCTGAAATATGATCAATATGTCAAAAATGGACTAATGTATGATTGATGAGACATCAGAAAGAGTTAATTGGTCTGTATAGAAAATTTAAAATTGAGAACTCCCTGGCCTGAAATATGTAAGGTATGTTAAATATGGACTACTGTATGGTTAATGAGACATCAGAAAGAGTTAATTGGTCTATATAAAAAATTCAAAATTGAGAACTCCTTGGCCTGAAATATGATCAGTATTTGTAATATGGACTACTGTATGATTGATCAGACATCAGAAGGAGATAATTGGTCTGTATAAAAAATTCTAAATTGAAAACTTCTTGGCCTGAAATATGTTCAGTATGTCAAATATGGACTACTGTATGATTGATGAGACATCAGAAGGAGTTAACTGGTCTGTATAGAAAGTTCAAGAATGAGAACTCCTTGGCCTGAAATATGTTCAGAATGTCAAAAATGGACTACTGTATGGTTGATGAGACATCATAGGGAGATAATTGGTCTGTATAAAAAATTCAAAATTGAGAACTCCTTGGCCTGAAATATGATCAGTATGTCTAATATGGACTACTGTATAGTTGATCAGACATCATTAGGAGTTAACTGGTCTGTATAGAAAGTCCAAGAATGAGAACTCCTTGGCCTGAAATATGTTTAGAATGTCAAAAATGGACTACTGTATGGTTGATGAGACATCATAGGGAGATAATTGGTCTGTATAAAAAATTCAAAATTGAGAACTCCTTGGCCTGTAATATGTTCAGAATGTCAAAAATGGACTACTGTATGGTTGATGAGACATCATAGGGAGATAATTGGTCTGTATAGAAAATTCAAAATTGAGAACTCCTTGGCCTGAAATATGTTCAGAATGTCAAAAATGGACTACTGTATAGTTGATCAGACATCATTAGGAGTTAATTGGTATGTATAGGAAGTTCAAGATTGAGAACTCCTTGGCCTGAAATATGTTCAGTATGTCAAATATGGACTACTGTATAGTTGATCAGACATCATTAGGAGTTAATTGGTATGTATAGGAAGTTCAAGATTGAGAACTCCTTGGCCTGAAATATGTTCAGTATGTCAAATATGGACTACTGTATGGTTAATGAGACATCATAAGGAGTTAATTGGTCTGTATAAAAAATTCAAAATTGAGAACTTCTTGGCCTGAAATATGATCAGTATGTCTAATATGGACTACTGTATAGTTGATCAGACATCATTAGGAGTTAATTGGTATGTATAGGAAGTTCAAGATTGAGGACTCCTTGTCCTGAAATATGTTCAGTATGTGTAATATGGACTACTGTATAGTTGATCAGACATCATTAGGAGTTAACTGGTCTGTATAGACAGTCCAAGAGTGAGAACTCCTTGGCCTGAAATATGTTCAGAATGTCAAAAATGGACTACTGTATGGTTGATGAGACATCATAGGGAGATAATTGGTCTGTATAGAAAATTCAACATTGAGAACTCCTTGGCCTGAAATATGTTCAGTATGTCAAATATGGACCACTGTATAGTTGATCAGACATCATTAGGAGTTAATTGGTATGTATAGAAAGTCCAAGAATGAGAATTCCTTGGCCTGAAATATGTTCAGAATGTCAAAAATGGACAACTGTATGGTTGATGAGACATCATAGGGAGATAATTGGTCTGTATAGAAATTTCAAAATTGAGAACTCCTTGGCCTGAAATATGTTCAGTATATCAAATATGGACTACTGTATGATTGATCAGACATCAGAAGCAGTTAATTGGTCTGTATAGAAAGTCCAAGAATGAGAAATCCTTGGCCTGAAATATGTTCAGAATGTCAAATATGGACTACTGTATAGTTGATCAGACATCATTAGGAGTTAATTGGTATGTATAGGAAGTTCAAGATTGAGAACTCCTTGGCCTGAAATATGTTCAGTATGTCAAATATGGACTACTGTATGATTGATGCGACATCAGAAGGAGTTAACTGGTCTGTATAGAAAGTTCAAGATTGGGAACTCCTTGGCCTGAAATATGTTCAGAATGTCAAAAATGGACTACTGTATGGTTGATGAGACATCATAGGGAGATAATTGATCTGTATAGAAATTTCAAGATTGAGAAGTCCTTGGCCTGAAATATGTACAGTATGTCTAATATGGACTACTGTATAGTTGATCAGACATCATTAGGACTTAATTGGTCTGTATAGAAATTTCAAGATTGAGAAGTCCTTGGCCTGAAATATGATCAATATGTCAAAAATGGACTAATGTATGATTGATGAGACATCAGAAAGAGTTAATTGGTCTGTATAGAAAATTTAAAATTGAGAACTCCCTGGCCTGAAATATGTAAGGTATGTTAAATATGGACTACTGTATGGTTAATGAGACATCATAAAGAGTTAATTGGTCTATATAAAAAATTCAAAATTTAGAACTCCTTGGCCTGAAATATGATCAGTATTTGTAATATGGACTACTGTATAGTTGATCAGACATCATAGGGAGATAATTGGTCTGTATAAAAAATTCTAAATTGAAAACTTCTTGGCCTGAAATATGTTCAGTATGTCAAATATGGACTACTGTATGATTGATGAGACATCAGAAGGAGTTAACTGGTCTGTATAGAAAGTTCAAGAATGAGAACTCCTTGGCCTGAAATATGTTCAGAATGTCAAAAATGGACTACTGTATGGTTGATGAGACATCATAGGGAGATAATTGGTCTGTATAAAAAATTCAAAATTGAGAACTCCTTGGCCTGAAATATGATCAGTATGTCTAATATGGACTACTGTATAGTTGATCAGACATCATTAGGAGTTAACTGGTCTGTATAGAAAGTCCAAGAATGAGAACTCCTTGGCCTGAAATATGTTTAGAATGTCAAAAATGGACTACTGTATGGTTGATGAGACATCATAGGGAGATAATTGGTCTGTATAAAAAATTCAAAATTGAGAACTCCTTGGCCTGAAATATGTTCAGAATGTCAAAAATGGACTACTGTATGGTTGATGAGACATCATAGGGAGATAATTGGTCTGTATAGAAAATTCAACATTGAGAACTCCTTGGCCTGAAATATGTTCAGTATGTCAAATATGGACCACTGTATAGTTGATCAGACATCATTAGGAGTTAATTGGTATGTATAGAAAGTCCAAGAATGAGAATTCCTTGGCCTGAAATATGTTCAGAATGTCAAAAATGGACAACTGTATGGTTGATGAGACATCATAGGGAGATAATTGGTCTGTATAGAAATTTCAAAATTGAGAACTCCTTGGCCTGAAATATGTTCAGTATATCAAATATGGACTACTGTATGATTGATCAGACATCAGAAGCAGTTAATTGGTCTGTATAGAAAGTCCAAGAATGAGAAATCCTTGGCCTGAAATATGTTCAGAATGTCAAATATGGACTACTGTATAGTTGATCAGACATCATTAGGAGTTAATTGGTATGTATAGGAAGTTCAAGATTGAGAACTCCTTGGCCTGAAATATGTTCAGTATGTCAAATATGGACTACTGTATGATTGATGAGACATCAGAAGGAGTTAACTGGTCTGTATAGAAAGTTCAAGATTGGGAACTCCTTGGCCTGAAATATGTTCAGAATGTCAAAAATGGACTACTGTATGGTTGATGAGACATCATAGGGAGATAATTGATCTGTATAGAAATTTCAAGATTGAGAAGTCCTTGGCCTGAAATATGTACAGTATGTCTAATATGGACTACTGTATAGTTGATCAGACATCATTAGGACTTAATTGGTCTGTATAGAAATTTCAAGATTGAGAAGTCCTTGGCCTGAAATATGATCAATATGTCAAAAATGGACTAATGTATGATTGATGAGACATCAGAAAGAGTTAATTGGTCTGTATAGAAAATTTAAAATTGAGAACTCCCTGGCCTGAAATATGTAAGGTATGTTAAATATGGACTACTGTATGGTTAATGAGACATCATAAAGAGTTAATTGGTCTATATAAAAAATTCAAAATTGAGAACTCCTTGGCCTGAAATATGATCAGTATTTGTAATATGGACTACTGTATAGTTGATCAGACATCATAGGGAGATAATTGGTCTGTATAAAAAATTCCAAAATTGAAAACTTCTTGGCCTGAAATATGTTCAGTATGTCAAATATGGACTACTGTATGATTGATGAGACATCAGAAGGAGTTAACTGGTCTGTATAGAAAGTTCAAGAATGAGAACTCCTTGGCCTGAAATATGTTCAGAATGTCAAAAATGGACTACTGTATGGTTGATGAGACATCATAGGGAGATAATTGGTCTGTATAAAAAATTCAAAATTGAGAACTCCTTGGCCTGAAATATGATCAGTATGTCTAATATGGACTACTGTATAGTTGATCAGACATCATTAGGAGTTAACTGGTCTGTATAGAAAGTCCAAGAATGAGAACTCCTTGGCCTGAAATATGTTCAGAATGTCAAAAATGGACTATTGTATGGTTGATGAGACATCATAGGGAGATAATTGGTCTGTATAAAAAATTCAAAATTGAGAACTCCTTGGCCTGAAATATGTTCAGAATGTCAAAAATGGACTACTGTATGGTTGATGAGACATCATAGGGAGATAATTGGTCTGTATAGAAAATTCAAAATTGAGAACTCCTTGGCCTGAAATATGTTCAGAATGTCAAAAATGGACTACTGTATAGTTGATCAGACATCATTAGGAGTTAATTGGTATGTATAGGAAGTTCAAGATTGAGAACTCCTTGGCCTGAAATATGTTCAGTATGTCAAATATGGACTACTGTATAGTTGATCAGACATCATTAGGAGTTAATTGGTATGTATAGGAAGTTCAAGATTGAGAACTCCTTGGCCTGAAATATGTTCAGTATGTCAAATATGGACTACTGTATGGTTAATGAGACATCATAAGGAGTTAATTGGTCTGTATAAAAAATTCAAAATTGAGAACTTCTTGGCCTGAAATATGATCAGTATGTCTAATATGGACTACTGTATAGTTGATCAGACATCATTAGGAGTTAATTGGTATGTATAGGAAGTTCAAGATTGAGGACTCCTTGTCCTGAAATATGTTCAGTATGTGTAATATGGACTACTGTATAGTTGATCAGACATCATTAGGAGTTAACTGGTCTGTATAGACAGTCCAAGAATGAGAACTCCTTGGCCTGAAATATGTTCAGAATGTCAAAAATGGACTACTGTATGGTTGATGAGACATCATAGGGAGATAATTGGTCTGTATAGAAAATTCAACATTGAGAACTCCTTGGCCTGAAATATGTTCAGTATGTCAAATATGGACCACTGTATAGTTGATCAGACATCATTAGGAGTTAATTGGTATGTATAGAAAGTCCAAGAATGAGAATTCCTTGGCCTGAAATATGTTCAGAATGTCAAAAATGGACAACTGTATGGTTGATGAGACATCATAGGGAGATAATTGGTCTGTATAGAAATTTCAAAATTGAGAACTCCTTGGCCTGAAATATGTTCAGTATATCAAATATGGACTACTGTATGATTGATCAGACATCAGAAGCAGTTAATTGGTCTGTATAGAAAGTCCAAGAATGAGAAATCCTTGGCCTGAAATATGTTCAGAATGTCAAATATGGACTACAGTATAGTTGATCAGACATCATTAGGAGTTAATTGGTATGTATAGGAAGTTCAAGATTGAGAACTCCTTGGCCTGAAATATGTTCAGTATGTCAAATATGGACTACTGTATGATTGATGAGACATCAGAAGGAGTTAACTGGTCTGTATAGAAAGTTCAAGATTGGGAACTCCTTGGCCTGAAATATGTTCAGTATGTAAAATATGGACTACTGTATGGTTGATGAGATATCATAGGGAGATAATTGGTCTGTATAGAAAATTCAACATTGAGAACTCCTTGGCCTGAAATATGTTCAGTATGTCAAATATGGACTACTGTATGATTGATCAGACATCAGAAGGAGTTAACTGGTCTGTATAGAATGTCCAAGAATGAGAAATCCTTGGCCTGAAATATATTCAGTATGTCAAAAATGGACTACTGTATGGTTGATGAGACATCATAGGGAGATAATTGGTCTGTATAGAAAATTCAACATTGAGAACTCCTTGGCCTGAAATATGTTCAGTATGTCAAATATGGACCACTGTATAGTTGATCAGACATCATTAGGAGTTAATTGGTATGTATAGAAAGTCCAAGAATGAGAATTCCTTGGCCTGAAATATGTTCAGAATGTCAAAAATGGACAACTGTATGGTTGATGAGACATCATAGGGAGATAATTGATCTGTATAGAAATTTCAAGATTGAGAAGTCCTTGGCCTGAAATATGTACAGTATGTCTAATATGGACTACTGTATAGTTGATCAGACATCATTAGGACTTAATTGGTCTGTATAGAAATTTCAAGATTGAGAAGTCCTTGGCCTGAAATATGATCAATATGTCAAAAATGGACTAATGTATGATTGATGTGACATCAGAAAGAGTTAATTGGTCTGTATAGAAAATTTAAAATTGAGAACTCCCTGGCCTGAAATATGTAAGGTATGTTAAATATGGACTACTGTATGGTTAATGAGACATCATAAAGAGTTAATTGGTCTATATAAAAAATTCAAAATTTAGAACTCCTTGGCCTGAAATATTATCAGTATTTGTAATATGGACTACTGTATAGTTGATCAGACATCATAGGGAGATAATTGGTCTGTATAAAAAATTCTAAATTGAAAACTTCTTGGCCTGAAATATGTTCAGTATGTCAAATATGGACTACTGTATGATTGATGAGACATCAGAAGGAGTTAACTGGTCTGTATAGAAAGTTCAAGAATGAGAACTCCTTGGCCTGAAATATGTTCAGAATGTCAAAAATGGACTACTGTATGGTTGATGAGACATCATAGGGAGATAATTGGTCTGTATAAAAAATTCAAAATTGAGAACTCCTTGGCCTGAAATATGATCAGTATGTCTAATATGGACTACTGTATAGTTGATCAGACATCATTAGGAGTTAACTGGTCTGTATAGAAAGTCCAAGAATGAGAACTCCTTGGCCTGAAATATGTTTAGAATGTCAAAAATGGACTATTGTATGGTTGATGAGACATCATAGGGAGATAATTGGTCTGTATAAAAAATTCAAAATTGAGAACTCCTTGGCCTGAAATATGTTCAGAATGTCAAATATGGACTACAGTATAGTTGATCAGACATCATTAGGAGTTAATTGGTATGTATAGGAAGTTCAAGATTGAGAACTCCTTGGCCTGAAATATGTTCAGTATGTCAAATATGGACTACTGTATGATTGATGAGACATCAGAAGGAGTTAACTGGTCTGTATAGAAAGTTCAAGATTGGGAACTCCTTGGCCTGAAATATGTTCAGTATGTAAAATATGGACTACTGTATGGTTGATGAGATATCATAGGGAGATAATTGGTCTGTATAGAAAATTCAACATTGAGAACTCCTTGGCCTGAAATATGTTCAGTATGTCAAATATGGACTACTGTATGATTGATCAGACATCAGAAGGAGTTAACTGGTCTGTATAGAATGTCCAAGAATGAGAAATCCTTGGCCTGAAATATATTCAGTATGTCAAAAATGGACTACTGTATGGTTGATGAGACATCATAGGGAGATAATTGGTCTGTATAGAAAATTCAACATTGAGAACTCCTTGGCCTGAAATATGTTCAGTATGTCAAATATGGACCACTGTATAGTTGATCAGACATCATTAGGAGTTAATTGGTATGTATAGAAAGTCCAAGAATGAGAATTCCTTGGCCTGAAATATGTTCAGAATGTCAAAAATGGACAACTGTATGGTTGATGAGACATCATAGGGAGATAATTGATCTGTATAGAAATTTCAAGATTGAGAAGTCCTTGGCCTGAAATATGTACAGTGTGTCTAATATGGACTACTGTATAGTTGATCAGACATCATTAGGACTTAATTGGTCTGTATAGAAATTTCAAGATTGAGAAGTCCTTGGCCTGAAATATGATCAATATGTCAAAAATGGACTAATGTATGATTGATGAGACATCAGAAAGAGTTAATTGGTCTGTATAGAAAATTTAAAATTGAGAACTCCCTGGCCTGAAATATGTAAGGTATGTTAAATATGGACTACTGTATGGTTAATGAGACATCATAAAGAGTTAATTGGTCTATATAAAAAATTCAAAATTTAGAACTCCTTGGCCTGAAATATGATCAGTATTTGTAATATGGACTACTGTATAGTTGATCAGACATCATAGGGAGATAATTGGTCTGTATAAAAAATTCTAAATTGAAAACTTCTTGGCCTGAAATATGTTCAGTATGTCAAATATGGACTACTGTATGATTGATGAGACATCAGAAGGAGTTAACTGGTCTGTATAGAAAGTTCAAGAATGAGAACTCCTTGGCCTGAAATATGTTCAGAATGTCAAAAATGGACTACTGTATGGTTGATGAGACATCATAGGGAGATAATTGGTCTGTATAAAAAATTCAAAATTGAGAACTCCTTGGCCTGAAATATGTTCAGAATGTCAAAAATGGACTACTGTATGGTTGATGAGACATCATAGGGAGATAATTGGTCTGTATAGAAAATTCAACATTGAGAACTCCTTGGCCTGAAATATGTTCAGTATGTCAAATATGGACCACTGTATAGTTGATCAGACATCATTAGGAGTTAATTGGTATGTATAGAAAGTCCAAGAATGAGAATTCCTTGGCCTGAAATATGTTCAGAATGTCAAAAATGGACAACTGTATGGTTGATGAGACATCATAGGGAGATAATTGGTCTGTATAGAAATTTCAAAATTGAGAACTCCTTGGCCTGAAATATGTTCAGTATATCAAATATGGACTACTGTATGATTGATCAGACATCAGAAGCAGTTAATTGGTCTGTATAGAAAGTCCAAGAATGAGAAATCCTTGGCCTGAAATATGTTCAGAATGTCAAATATGGACTACTGTATAGTTGATCAGACATCATTAGGAGTTAATTGGTATGTATAGGAAGTTCAAGATTGAGAACTCCTTGGCCTGAAATATGTTCAGTATGTCAAATATGGACTACTGTATGATTGATGAGACATCAGAAGGAGTTAACTGGTCTGTATAGAAAGTTCAAGATTGGGAACTCCTTGGCCTGAAATATGTTCAGAATGTCAAAAATGGACTACTGTATGGTTGATGAGACATCATAGGGAGATAATTGATCTGTATAGAAATTTCAAGATTGAGAAGTCCTTGGCCTGAAATATGTACAGTATGTCTAATATGGACTATTGTATAGTTGATCAGACATCATTAGGACTTAATTGGTCTGTATAGAAATTTCAAGATTGAGAAGTCCTTGGCCTGAAATATGATCAATATGTCAAAAATGGACTAATGTATGATTGATGAGACATCAGAAAGAGTTAATTGGTCTGTATAGAAAATTTAAAATTGAGAACTCCCTGGCCTGAAATATGTAAGGTATGTTAAATATGGACTACTGTATGGTTAATGAGACATCATAAAGAGTTAATTGGTCTATATAAAAAATTCTAAATTGAGAACTCCTTGGCCTGAAATATGATCAGTATTTGTAATATGGACTACTGTATAGTTGATCAGACATCATAGGGAGATAATTGGTCTGTATAAAAAATTCCAAAATTGAAAACTTCTTGGCCTGAAATATGTTCAGTATGTCAAATATGGACTACTGTATGATTGATGAGACATCAGAAGGAGTTAACTGGTCTGTATAGAAAGTTCAAGAATGAGAACTCCTTGGCCTGAAATATGTTCAGAATGTCAAAAATGGACTACTGTATGGTTGATGAGACATCATAGGGAGATAATTGGTCTGTATAAAAAATTCAAAATTGAGAACTCCTTGGCCTGAAATATGATCAGTATGTCTAATATGGACTACTGTATAGTTGATCAGACATCATTAGGAGTTAACTGGTCTGTATAGAAAGTCCAAGAATGAGAACTCCTTGGCCTGAAATATGTTTAGAATGTCAAAAATGGACTACTGTATGGTTGATGAGACATCATAGGGAGATAATTGGTCTGTATAAAAAATTCAAAATTGAGAACTCCTTGGCCTGAAATATGTTCAGAATGTCAAAAATGGACTACTGTATGGTTGATGAGACATCATAGGGAGATAATTGGTCTGTATAGAAAATTCAAAATTGAGAACTCCTTGGCCTGAAATATGTTCAGAATGTCAAAAATGGACTACTGTATAGTTGATCAGACATCATTAGGAGTTAATTGGTATGTATAGGAAGTTCAAGATTGAGAACTCCTTGGCCTGAAATATGTTCAGTATGTCAAATATGGACTACTGTATAGTTGATCAGACATCATTAGGAGTTAATTGGTATGTATAGGAAGTTCAAGATTGAGAACTCCTTGGCCTGAAATATGTTCAGTATGTCAAATATGGACTACTGTATGGTTAATGAGACATCATAAGGAGTTAATTGGTCTGTATAAAAAATTCAAAATTGAGAACTTCTTGGCCTGAAATATGATCAGTATGTCTAATATGGACTACTGTATAGTTGATCAGACATCATTAGGAGTTAATTGGTATGTATAGGAAGTTCAAGATTGAGGACTCCTTGTCCTGAAATATGTTCAGTATGTGTAATATGGACTACTGTATAGTTGATCAGACATCATTAGGAGTTAACTGGTCTGTATAGACAGTCCAAGAATGAGAACTCCTTGGCCTGAAATATGTTCAGAATGTCAAAAATGGACTACTGTATGGTTGATGAGACATCATAGGGAGATAATTGGTCTGTATAGAAAATTCAACATTGAGAACTCCTTGGCCTGAAATATGTTCAGTATGTCAAATATGGACCACTGTATAGTTGATCAGACATCATTAGGAGTTAATTGGTATGTATAGAAAGTCCAAGAATGAGAATTCCTTGGCCTGAAATATGTTCAGAATGTCAAAAATGGACAACTGTATGGTTGATGAGACATCATAGGGAGATAATTGGTCTGTATAGAAATTTCAAAATTGAGAACTCCTTGGCCTGAAATATGTTCAGTATATCAAATATGGACTACTGTATGATTGATCAGACATCAGAAGCAGTTAATTGGTCTGTATAGAAAGTCCAAGAATGAGAAATCCTTGGCCTGAAATATGTTCAGAATGTCAAATATGGACTACAGTATAGTTGATCAGACATCATTAGGAGTTAATTGGTATGTATAGGAAGTTCAAGATTGAGAACTCCTTGGCCTGAAATATGTTCAGTATGTCAAATATGGACTACTGTATGATTGATGAGACATCAGAAGGAGTTAACTGGTCTGTATAGAAAGTTCAAGATTGGGAACTCCTTGGCCTGAAATATGTTCAGTATGTAAAATATGGACTACTGTATGGTTGATGAGATATCATAGGGAGATAATTGGTCTATATAGACAGTCCAAGAATGAGTACTCCTTGGCCTGAAATATGTTCAGATTGTCAAAAATTGACTACTGTATGGTTGAAGAGACATCATAGGGAGATAATTGGTCTGTATAGAAAATTCAACATTGAGAACTCCTTGGCCTGAAATATGTTCAGTATGTCAAATATGGACCACTGTATAGTTGATCAGACATCATTAGGAGTTAATTGGTATGTATAGGAAGTTCAAGATTGAGAAATCCTTGGCCTGAATTATGTTCAGTATGTCAAATATGGACTACTATATGATTGATGAGACATCAGAAGCAGTTAATTGATCTGTATAGAAAGTTCAAGATTGAGAACTCCTTGGCCTGAAATATCTTCAGTATGTCAAATATGGACTACTGTATGATTGATGAGACATCAGAAGCAGTCAATAGGTCTGTATAGAAAGTTGAAAATTGAGAACTCCTTGGCCTGAAATATCTTCAGTATGTCAAATATGGACTACTGTATGATTGATGAGACATCAGAAGCAGTTAATTGGTCTGTATAGAAAGTCCAAGAATGAGAACTCCTTGGCCTGAAATATGTTCAGAATGTCAAAAATGGACTACTGTATGGTTGATGAGACATCATAGGGAGATAATTGGTCTGTATAGAAATTTCAAGATTGAGAAGTCCTTGGCCTGAAATATGATCAGTATGTCAAAAATTGACTAATGTATGATTGATGAGACATCAGAAAGAGTTAATTGGTCTGTATAGAAAATTTAAAATTGAGAACTCCCTGGCCTGAAATATGTAAGGTATGTTAAATATGCACTACTGTATGGTTGATGAGACATCATAGGGAGATAATTGGTCTGTATAAAAAATTCAAAATTGAGAACTCCTTGGCCTGAAATATGATCAGTATGTCTAATATGGACTACTGTATAGTTGATAAGACATCATTAGGAGTTAACTGGTCAGTATAGAAAGTCCAAGAAAGAGAACTCCTTGGCCTGAAATATGTTCAGAATGTCAAAAATGGACTACTGTATGGTTAATGAGACATCATAGGGAGATAATTGGTCTGTATAAAAAATTCAAAATTGAGAACTCCTTGGCCTGAAATATGTTCAGAATGTCAAAAATGGACTACTGTATGGTTGATGAGACATCATAGGGAGATAATTGGTCTGTACAGAAAATTCAACATTGAGAACTCCTTGGCCTGAAATATGACCAGTATGTCTAATATGGACTACTGTATAGTTGATCGGACATCATTAGGAGTTAATTGGTATGTATAGGAAGTTCAAGATTGAGAACTCCTTGGCCTGAAATATGTTCAGTATGTCAAATATGGACTACTGTATAGTTGATCAGACATCATTAGGAGTTAATTGGTATGTATAGGAAGTTCAAGATTGAGAACTCCTTGGCCTGAAATATGTTCAGTATGTCAAATATGGACTACTGTATGGTTAATGAGACATCATAGGGAGTTAATTGGTCTGTATAAAAAATTCAAAATTGAGAACTTCTTGGCCTGAAATATGATCAGTATGTCTAATATGGACTACTGTATAGTTGATCAGACATCATTAGGAGTTAATTGGTATGTAAAGGAAGTTCAAGATTGAGGACTCCTTGTCCTGAAATATGTTCAGTATGTGTAATATGGACTACTGTATAGTTGATCAGACATCATTAGGAGTTAACTGGTCTGTATAGACAGTCCAAGAATGAGAACTCCTTGGCCTGAAATATGTTCAGAATGTCAAAAATGGACTACTGTATGGTTGATGAGACATCATAGGGAGATAATTGGTCTGTATAGAAAATTCAACATTGAGAACTCCTTGGCCTGAAATATGTTCAGTATGTCAAATATGGACCACTGTATAGTTGATGAGACATCATTAGGAGTTAATTGGTATGTATAGGAAGTTCAAGATTGAGAACTCCTTGGCCTGAAATATGTTCAGTATGTCAAATATGGACTACTGTATAGTTGATCAGACATCATTAGGAGTTAATTGGTATGTATAGGAAGTTCAAGATTGAGAAATCCTTGGCCTGAAATATGTTCAGTATGTCAAATATGGACTACTGTATGATTGATGAGACATCAGAAGCAGTTAATTGGTCTGTATAGAAAGTTCAAGATTGAGAACTCCTTGGCCTGAAATATGTTCAGTATGTCAAATATGGACTAATGTATGATTGATGAGACATCAGAAGGAGTTAATTGGTCTGTATAGAAAGTTCAAAATTGAGAACTCCTTGGCCTGAAATATGATCAGTATTTGTAATATGGACTACTGTATAGTTGATCAGACATCATAGGGAGATAATTGGTCTGTATAAAAAATTCTAAATTGAAAACTTCTTGGCCTGAAATATGTTCAGTATGTCAAATATGGACTACTGTATGATTGATGAGACATCAGAAGGAGTTAACTGGTCTGTATAGAAAGTCCAAGAATGAGAACTCCTTGGCCTGAAATATGTTCAGAATGTCAAAAATGGACTACTGTATAGTTGATCAGACATCATTAGGAGTTAATTGGTATGTCTAGGAAGTTCAAGATTGAGAACTCCTTGGCCTGAAATATGTTCAGTATGTCAAATATGGACTACTGTATAGTTGATCAGACATCATTAGGAGTTAATCGGTATGTATAGGAAGTTCAAGATTGAGAACTCCTTGGCCTGAAATATGTTCAGTATGTCAAATATGGACTACTGTATGGTTAATGAGACATCATAAGGAGTTAATTGGTCTGTATAAAAAATTCAAAATTGAGAACTCCTTGGCCTGAAATATGATCAGTATGTCTAATATGGACTACTGTATAGTTGATCAGACATCATTAGGAGTTAATTGGTATGTATAGGAAGTTCAAGATTGAGGACTCCTTGTCCTGAAATATGTTCAGTATGTGTAATATGGACTACTGTATAGTTGATCAGACATCATTAGGAGTTAATTGGTATGTATAGGAAGTTCAAGATTGAGAAATCCTTGGCCTAAAATATGTTCAGTATGTCAAATATGGACTACTGTATGGTTGATGAGACATCATAGTGAGATAATTGGTCTGTATAGAAATTTCAAGATTGAGAAGTCCTTGGCCTGAAATATGTTCAGTATATGCACTACTGTATGATTGATGAGACATCAGAAGAAGTTAATTGGTCTGTATAGAAAGTTCAAAATTGAGAACTCCTTGGCCTGAAATATGTTCAGTATGTCAAATATGGACTACTGTATGATTGATGAGACATCAGAAGGAGTTAACTGGTCTGTATAGAAAGTTCAAGATTGAGAACTCCTTGGCCTGAAACATGTTCAGTATGTCAAATATGGACTACTGTATGATTGACGAGACATCAGAAGGAGTTAACTGGTCTGTATAGAAAGTTCAAGAATGAGAACTCCTTGGCCTGAAATATGTTCAGAATGTCAAAAATGGACTACTGTATGGTTGATGAGACATCATAGGGAGATAATTGGTCTGTATAGAAAATTCAACATTGAGAACTCCTTGGCCTGAAATATATTCAGTATGTCAAATATGGACCACTGTATAGTTGATCAGACATCATTAGGAGTTAATTGGTATGTATAGGAAGTTCAAGATTGAGAACTCCTTGGCCTGAAATATGTTCAGTATGTCAAATATGGACTACTGTATGATTGATGAGACATCAGAAGCAGTTAATTGGTCTGTATAGAAAGTTCAAGATTGAGAACTCCTTGGCCTGAAATATGTTCAGTATGTCAAATATGGAATAATGTATGATTGATGAGACATCAGAAGGAGTTAATTGGTCTGTATAGAAAGTTCAAAATTGAGAACACCTTGGCCTGAAATATGTTCAGTATGTCAAATATGGACTACTGTATGATTGATGAGACATCAGAAGCAGTTAATTGGTCTGTATAGAAAGTCCAAGAATGAGAACTCCTTGGCCTGAAATATGTTCAGAATGTCAAAAATGGACTACTGTATGGTTGATGAGACATCATAAAGAGTTAATTGGTCTATATAAAAAATTCAAAATTGAGAACTCCTTGGCCTGAAATATGATCAGTATTTGTAATATGGACTACTGTATAGTTGATCAGACATCATAGGGAGATAATTGGTCTGTATAAAAAATTCTAAATTGAAAACTTCTTGGCCTGAAATATGTTCAGTATGTCAAATATGGACTACTGTATGATTGATGAGACATCAGAAGGAGTTAACTGGTCTGTATAGAAAGTCCAAGAATGAGAACTCCTTGGCCTGAAATATGTTCAGAATGTCAAAAATGGACTACTGTATAGTTGATCAGACATCATTAGGAGTTAATTGGTATGTATAGGAAGTTCAAGATTGAGAACTCCTTGGCCTGAAATATGTTCAGTATGTCAAATATGGACTACTGTATAGTTGATCAGACATCATTAGGAGTTAATCGGTATGTATAGGAAGTTCAAGATTGAGAACTCCTTGGCATGTAATATGTTCAGTATGTCAAATATGGACTACTGTATGGTTAATGAGACATCATAAAGAGTTAATTGGTCTATATAAAAAATTCAAAATTGAGAACTCCTTTGCCTGAAATATGATCAGTATTTGTAATATGGACTACTGTATAGTTGATCAGATATCATAGGGAGATAATTGGTCTGTATAAAAAATTCTAAATTGAAAACTTCTTGGCCTGAAATATGTTCAGTATGTCAAATATGGACTACTGTATGATTGATGAGACATCAGAAGGAGTTAACTGGTCTGTATAGAAAGTCCAAGAATGAGAACTCCTTGGCCTGAAATATGTTCAGAATGTCAAAAATGGACTACTGTATGGTTGATGAGACATCATAGGGAGATAATTGGTCTGTATAAAAAATTCAAAATTGAGAACTCCTTGGCCTGAAATATGATCAGTATGTGTAATATGGACTACTGTATAGTTGATCAGACATCATTAGGAGTTAACTGGTCTGTATAGACAGTCCAAGAATGAGAACTCCTTGGCCTGAAATATGTTCAGAATGTCAAAAATGGACTACTGTATGGTTGATGAGACATCATAGGGAGATAATTGGTCTGTATAGAAAATTCAACATTGAGAACTCCTTGGCCTGAAATATGATTAGTATGTGTAATATGGACTACTGTATAGTTGATCAGACATCATTAGGAGTTAATTGGTATGTATAGGAAGTTCAAGATTGAGAACTCCTTGGCCTGAAATATGTTCAGTATGTCAAATATGGACTACTGTATGGTTAATGAGACATCATAAGCAGTTAATTGGTCTGTATAAAAAATTCAAGATTGAGAACTCCTTGGCCTGAAATATGATTAGTATGTGTAATATGGACTACTGTATAGTTGATCAGACATCATTAGGAGTTAATTGGTATGTATAGGAAGTTCAAGATTGAGAAATCCTTGGCCTAAAATATGTTCAGTATGTCAAATATGGACTACTGTATGGTTGATGAGACATCATAGTGAGATAATTGGTCTGTATAGAAATTTCAAGATTGAGAAGTCCTTGTCCTGAAATATGTTCAGTATATGCACTACTGTATGATTGATGAGACATCAGAAGAAGTTAATTGGTCTGTATAGAAAGTCAAAAATTGAGAACTCCTTGGCCTGAAATATGTTCAATATGTCAAATATGGACTACTGTATGATTGATGAGACATCAGAAGGAGTTAACTGGTCTGTATAGAAAGTTCAAGATTGAGAACTCCTTGGCCTGAAACATGTTCAGTATGTCAAATATGGACTACTGTATGATTGACGAGACATCAGAAGGAGTTAACTGGTCTGTATAGAAAGTTCAAGAATGAGAACTCCTTGGCCTGAAATATGTTCAGAATGTCAAAAATGGACTACTGTATGGTTGATGAGACATCATAGGGAGATAATTGGTCTGTATAGAAAATTCAACATTGAGAACTCCTTGGCCTGAAATATGTTCAGTATGTCAAATATGGACCACTGTATAGTTGATCAGACATCATTAGGAGTTAATTGGTATGTATAGGAAGTTCAAGATTGAGAACTCCTTGGCATGAAATATGTTCAGTATGTCAAATATGGACTACTGTATAGTTGATCAGACATCATTAGGAGTTAATTGGTATGTATAGGAAGTTCAAGAATGAGAAATCCTTGGCCTGAAATATGTTCAGTATGTCAAATATGGACTACTGTATGATTGATGAGACATCAGAAGCAGTTAATTGGTCTGTATAGAAAGTTCAAGATTGAGAACTCCTTGGCCTGAAATATGTTCAGTATGTCAAATATGGACTAATGTATGATTGATGAGACATCAGAAGGAGTTAATTGGTCTGTATAGAAAGTTCAAAATTGAGAACACCTTGGCCTGAAATATGTTCAGTATGTCAAATATGGACTACTGTATGATTGATGAGACATCAGAAGCAGTTAATTGGTCTGTATAGAAAGTCCAAGAATGAGAACTCCTTGGCCTGAAATATGTTCAGAATGTCAAAAATGGACTACTGTATGGTTGATGAGACATCATAAAGAGTTAATTGGTCTATATAAAAAATTCAAAATTGAGAACTCCTTGGCCTGAAATATGATCAGTATTTGTAATATGGACTACTGTATAGTTGATCAGACATCATAGGGAGATAATTGGTCTGTATAAAAAATTCTAAATTGAAAACTTCTTGGCCTGAAATATGTTCAGTATGTCAAATATGGACTACTGTATGATTGATGAGACATCAGAAGGAGTTAACTGGTCTGTATAGAAAGTCCAAGAATGAGAACTCCTTGGCCTGAAATATGTTCAGAATGTCAAAAATGGACTACTGTATAGTTGATCAGACATCATTAGGAGTTAATTGGTATGTATAGGAAGTTCAAGATTGAGAACTCCTTGGCCTGAAATATGTTCAGTATGTCAAATATGGACTACTGTATAGTTGATCAGACATCATTAGGAGTTAATCGGTATGTATAGGAAGTTCAAGATTGAGAACTCCTTGGCATGTAATATGTTTAGTATGTCAAATATGGACTACTGTATGGTTAATGAGACATCATAAAGAGTTAATTGGTCTATATAAAAAATTCAAAATTGAGAACTCCTTGGCCTGAAATATGATCAGTATTTGTAATATGGACTACTGTATAGTTGATCAGACATCATAGGGAGATAATTGGTCTGTATAAAAAATTCTAAATTGAAAACTTCTTGGCCTGAAATATGTTCAGTATGTCAAATATGGACTACTGTATGATTGATGAGACATCAGAAGGAGTTAACTGGTCTGTATAGAAAGTCCAAGAATGAGAACTCCTTGGCCTGAAATATGTTCAGAATGTCAAAAATGGACTACTGTATGGTTGATGAGACATCATAGGGAGATAATTGGTCTGTATAAAAAATTCAAAATTGAGAACTCCTTGGCCTGAAATATGATCAGTATGTGTAATATGGACTACTGTATAGTTGATCAGACATCATTAGGAGTTAACTGGTCTGTATAGACAGTCCAAGAATGAGAACTCCTTGGCCTGAAATATGTTCAGAATGTCAAAAATGGACTACTGTATGGTTGATGAGACATCATAGGGAGATAATTGGTCTGTATAGAAAATTCAACATTGAGAACTCCTTGGCCTGAAATATGTTCAGTATGTCAAATATGGACCACTTTATAGTTGATCAGACATCATTAGGAGTTAATTGGTATGTATAGGAAGTTCAAGATTGAGAACTCCTTGGCCTGAAATATGTTCAGTATGTCAAATATGGACTACTGTATAGTTGATCAGACATCATTAGGAGTTAATTGGTATGTATAGGGAATTCAAGATTGAGAAATCCTTGGCCTGAAATATGTTCAGTATGTCAAATATAGACTACTGTATGATTGATGAGACATCAGAAGCAGTTAATTGGTCTGTATAGAAAGTTCAAAATTGAGAACACCTTGGCCTGAAATATGTTCAGTATGTCAAATATGGACTACTGTATGATTGATGAGACATCAGAAGCAGTTAATTGGTCTGTATAGAAAGTCCAAGAATGAGAACTCCTTGGCCTGAAATATGTTCAGAATGTCAAAAATGGACTACTGTATGGTTGATGAGACATCATAAAGAGTTAATTGGTCTATATAAAAAATTCAAAATTGAGAACTCCTTGGCCTGAAATATGATCAGTATTTGTAATATGGACTACTGTATAGTTGATCAGACATCATAGGGAGATAATTGGTCTGTATAAAAAATTCTAAATTGAAAACTTCTTGGCCTGAAATATGTTCAGTATGTCAAATATGGACTACTGTATGATTGATGAGACATCAGAAGGAGTTAACTGGTCTGTATAGAAAGTCCAAGAATGAGAACTCCTTGGCCTGAAATATGTTCAGAATGTCAAAAATGGACTACTGTATAGTTGATCAGACATCATTAGGAGTTAATTGGTATGTATAGGAAGTTCAAGATTGAGAACTCCTTGGCCTGAAATATGTTCAGTATGTCAAATATGGACTACTGTATAGTTGATCAGACATCATTAGGAGTTAATCGGTATGTATAGGAAGTTCAAGATTGAGAACTCCTTGGCATGTAATATGTTTAGTATGTCAAATATGGACTACTGTATGGTTAATGAGACATCATAAAGAGTTAATTGGTCTATATAAAAAATTCAAAATTGAGAACTCCTTGGCCTGAAATATGATCAGTATTTGTAATATGGACTACTGTATAGTTGATCAGACATCATAGGGAGATAATTGGTCTGTATAAAAAAATCTAAATTGAAAACTTCTTGGCCTGAAATATGTTCAGTATGTCAAATATGGACTACTGTATGATTGATGAGACATCAGAAGGAGTTAACTGGTCTGTATAGAAAGTTCAAGAATGAGAACTCCTTGGCCTGAAATATGTTCAGAATGTCAAAAATGGACTACTGTATGGTTGATGAGACATCATAGGGAGATAATTGGTCTGTATAGAAAATTCAACATTGAGAACTCCTTGGCCTGAAATATGTTCAGTATGTCAAATATGGACCACTGTATAGTTGATCAGACATCATTAGGAGTTAATTGGTATGTATAGGAAGTTCAAGATTGAGAACTCCTTGGCATGAAATATGTTCAGTATGTCAAATATGGACTACTGTATAGTTGATCAGACATCATTAGGAGTTAATTGGTATGTATAGGAAGTTCAAGAATGAGAAATCCTTGGCCTGAAATATGTTCAGTATGTCAAATATGGACTACTGTATGATTGATGAGACATCAGAAGCAGTTAATTGGTCTGTATAGAAAGTTCAAGATTGAGAACTCCTTGGCCTGAAATATCTTCAGTATGTCAAATATGGACTAATGTATGATTGATGAGACATCAGAAGGAGTTAATTGGTCTGTATAGAAAGTTCAAAATTGAGAACACCTTGGCCTGAAATATGTTCAGTATGTCAAATATGGACTACTGTATGATTGATGAGACATCAGAAGCAGTTAATTGGTCTGTATAGAAAGTCCAAGAATGAGAACTCCTTGGCCTGAAATATGTTCAGAATGTCAAAAATGGACTACTGTATGGTTGATGAGACATCATAAAGAGTTAATTGGTCTATATAAAAAATTCAAAATTGAGAACTCCTTGGCCTGAAATATGATCAGTATTTGTAATATGGACTACTGTATAGTTGATCAGACATCATAGGGAGATAATTGGTCTGTATAAAAAATTCTAAATTGAAAACTTCTTGGCCTGAAATATGTTCAGTATGTCAAATATGGACTACTGTATGATTGATGAGACATCAGAAGGAGTTAACTGGTCTGTATAGAAAGTCCAAGAATGAGAACTCCTTGGCCTGAAATATGTTCAGAATGTCAAAAATGGACTACTGTATAGTTGATCAGACATCATTAGGAGTTAATTGGTATGTATAGGAAGTTCAAGATTGAGAACTCCTTGGCCTGAAATATGTTCAGTATGTCAAATATGGACTACTGTATAGTTGATCAGACATCATTAGGAGTTAATCGGTATGTATAGGAAGTTCAAGATTGAGAACTCCTTGGCATGTAATATGTTTAGTATGTCAAATATGGACTACTGTATGGTTAATGAGACATCATAAAGAGTTAATTGGTCTATATAAAAAATTCAAAATTGAGAACTCCTTGGCCTGAAATATGATCAGTATTTGTAATATGGACTACTGTATAGTTGATCAGACATCATAGGGAGATAATTGGTCTGTATAAAAAATTCTAAATTGAAAACTTCTTGGCCTGAAATATGTTCAGTATGTCAAATATGGACTACTGTATGATTGATGAGACATCAGAAGGAGTTAACTGGTCTGTATAGAAAGTCCAAGAATGAGAACTCCTTGGCCTGAAATATGTTCAGAATGTCAAAAATGGACTACTGTATGGTTGATGAGACATCATAGGGAGATAATTGGTCTGTATAAAAAATTCAAAATTGAGAACTCCTTGGCCTGAAATATGATCAGTATGTGTAATATGGACTACTGTATAGTTGATCAGACATCATTAGGAGTTAACTGGTCTGTATAGACAGTCCAAGAATGAGAACTCCTTGGCCTGAAATATGTTCAGAATGTCAAAAATGGACTACTGTATGGTTGATGAGACATCATAGGGAGATAATTGGTCTGTATAGAAAATTCAACATTGAGAACTCCTTGGCCTGAAATATGTTCAGTATGTCAAATATGGACCACTTTATAGTTGATCAGACATCATTAGGAGTTAATTGGTATGTATAGGAAGTTCAAGATTGAGAACTCCTTGGCCTGAAATATGTTCAGTATGTCAAATATGGACTACTGTATAGTTGATCAGACATCATTAGGAGTTAATTGGTATGTATAGGGAATTCAAGATTGAGAAATCCTTGGCCTGAAATATGTTCAGTATGTCAAATATAGACTACTGTATGATTGATGAGACATCAGAAGCAGTTAATTGGTCTGTATAGAAAGTTCAAAATTGAGAACACCTTGGCCTGAAATATGTTCAGTATGTCAAATATGGACTACTGTATGATTGATGAGACATCAGAAGCAGTTAATTGGTCTGTATAGAAAGTCCAAGAATGAGAACTCCTTGGCCTGAAATATGTTCAGAATGTCAAAAATGGACTACTGTATGGTTGATGAGACATCATAAAGAGTTAATTGGTCTATATAAAAAATTCAAAATTGAGAACTCCTTGGCCTGAAATATGATCAGTATTTGTAATATGGACTACTGTATAGTTGATCAGACATCATAGGGAGATAATTGGTCTGTATAAAAAATTCTAAATTGAAAACTTCTTGGCCTGAAATATGTTCAGTATGTCAAATATGGACTACTGTATGATTGATGAGACATCAGAAGGAGTTAACTGGTCTGTATAGAAAGTCCAAGAATGAGAACTCCTTGGCCTGAAATATGTTCAGAATGTCAAAAATGGACTACTGTATAGTTGATCAGACATCATTAGGAGTTAATTGGTATGTATAGGAAGTTCAAGATTGAGAACTCCTTGGCCTGAAATATGTTCAGTATGTCAAATATGGACTACTGTATAGTTGATCAGACATCATTAGGAGTTAATCGGTATGTATAGGAAGTTCAAGATTGAGAACTCCTTGGCATGTAATATGTTTAGTATGTCAAATATGGACTACTGTATGGTTAATGAGACATCATAAAGAGTTAATTGGTCTATATAAAAAATTCAAAATTGAGAACTCCTTGGCCTGAAATATGATCAGTATTTGTAATATGGACTACTGTATAGTTGATCAGACATCATAGGGAGATAATTGGTCTGTATAAAAAATTCTAAATTGAAAACTTCTTGGCCTGAAATATGTTCAGTATGTCAAATATGGACTACTGTATGATTGATGAGACATCAGAAGGAGTTAACTAGTCTGTATAGAAAGTCCAAGAATGAGAACTCCTTGGCCTGAAATATGTTCAGAATGTCAAAAATGGACTACTGTATGGTTGATGAGACATCATAGGGAGATAATTGGTCTGTATAAAAAATTCAAAATTGAGAACTCCTTGGCCTGAAATATGATCAGTATGTGTAATATGGACTACTGTATAGTTGATCAGACATCATTAGGAGTTAACTGGTCTGTATAGAGAGTCCAAGAATGAGAACTCCTTGGCCTGAAATATGTTCAGAATGTCAAAAATGGACTACTGTATGGTTGATGAGACATCATAGGGAGATAATTGGTCTGTATAGAAAATTCAACATTGAGAACTCCTTGGCCTGAAATATGTTCAGTATGTCAAATATGGAACACTGTATAGTTGATCAGACATCATTAGGAGTTAATTGGTATGTATAGGAAGTTCAAGATTGAGAACTCCTTGGCCTGAAATATGTTCAGTATGTCAAATATGGACTACTGTATAGTTGATCAGACATCATTAGGAGTTAATTGGTATGTATAGGGAATTCAAGATTGAGAAATCCTTGGCCTGAAATATGTTCAGTATGTCAAATATAGACTACTGTATGATTGATGAGACATCAGAAGCAGTTAATTGGTCTGTATAGAAAGTTCAAGATTGAGAACTCCTTGGCCTGAAATATGTTCAGTATGTCAAATATGGACTAATGTATGATTGATGAGACATCAGAAGGAGTTAATTGGTCTGTATAGAAAGTTCAAAATTGAGAACTCCTTGGCCTGAAATATGTTCAGTATGTCAAATATGGACTACTGTATGATTGATGAGACATCAGAAGCAGTTAATTGGTCTGTATAGAAATTCCAAGATTGAGAACTCCTTGGCCTGAAATATGTTCAGAATGTCAAAAATGGACTACTGTATGGTTGATGAGACATCATAACGAGATAATTGGTCTGTATAAAAAATTCAAAATTGAGAACTCCTTGGCCTGAAATATGATCAGTATTTGTAATATGGACTACTGTATAGTTGATCAGACATCATAGGGAGATAATTGGTCTGTATAAAAAATTCTAAATTGAAAACTCCTTGGCCTGAAATATGTTCAGAATGTCAAAAATGGACTACTGTATGGTTGATGAGACATCATAGGGAGATAATTGGTCTGTATAGAAAATTCAAAATTGAGAACTCCTTGGCCTGAAATATGACCAGTATGTCTAATATGGACTACTGTATAGTTGATCGGACATCATTAGGAGTTAATTGGTATGTATAGGAAGTTCAAGATTGAGAACTCCTTGGCCTGAAATATGTTCAGAATGTCAAAAATGGACTACTGTATGGTTGATGAGACATCATAGGGAGATAATTGGTCTGTATAAAAAATTCAAAATTGAGAACTCCTTTGCCTGAAATATGATCAGTGTGTGTAATATGGACTACTGTATAGTTGATCAGACATCATAGGGAGATAATTGGTCTGTATAAAAAATTCTAAATTGAAAACTTCTTGGCCTGAAATATGTTCAGTATGTCAAATATGGACTACTGTATGATTGATGAGACATCAGAAGGAGTTAACTGGTCTGTATAGAAAGTCCAAGAATGAGAACTCCTTGGCCTGAAATATGTTCAGAATGTCAAAAATGGACTACTGTATGGTTGATGAGACATCATAGGGAGATAATTGGTCTGTATAAAAAATTCAAAATTGAGAACTCCTTGGCCTGAAATATGATCAGTATGTGTAATATGGACTACTGTATAGTTGATCAGACATCATTAGGAGTTAACTGGTCTGTATAGACAGTCCAAGAATGAGAACTCCTTGGCCTGAAATATGTTCAGAATGTCAAAAATGGACTACTGTATGGTTGATGAGACATCATAGGGAGATAATTGGTCTGTATAGAAAATTCAACATTGAGAACTCCTTGGCCTGAAATATGTTCAGTATGTCAAATATGGACCACTGTATAGTTGATCAGACATCATTAGGAGTTAATTGGTATGTATAGGAAGTTCAAGATTGAGAACTCCTTGGCCTGAAATATGTTCAGTATGTCAAATATGGACTACTGTATGGTTAATGAGACATCATAAGGAGTTAATTGGTCTGTATAAAAAATTCAAGATTGAGAACTCCTTGGCCTGAAATATGATCAGTATGTGTAATATGGACTACTGTATAGTTGATCAGACATCATTAGGAGTTAATTGGTATGTATAGGAAGTTCAAGATTGAGAAATCCTTGGCCTGAAATATGTTCAGTATGTCAAATATGGACTACTGTATGGTTGATGAGACATCATAGTGAGATAATTGGTCTGTATAGAAATTTTAAGATTGAGAAGTCCTTGGCCTGAAATATGTTCAGTATATGCACTACTGTATGATTGATGAGACATCAGAAGAAGTTAATTGGTCTGTATAGAAAGTTCAAAATTGAGAACTCCTTGGCCTGAAATATGTTCAGTATGTCAAATATGGACTACTGTATGATTGATGAGACATCAGAACGAGTTAACTGGTCTGTATAGAAAGTTCAAGATTGAGAACTCCTTGGCCTGAAACATGTTCAGTATGTCAAATATGGACTACTGTATGATTGACGAGACATCAGAAGGAGTTAACTGGTCTGTATAGAAAGTTCAAGAATGAGAACTCCTTGGCCTGAAATATGTTCAGTATATGCACTACTGTATGATTGATGAGACATCAGAAGAAGTTAATTGGTCTGTATAGAAAATTCAACATTGAGAACTCCTTGGCCTGAAATATGTTCAGTATGTCAAATATGGACCACTGTATAGTTGATCAGACATCATTAGGAGTTAATTGGTATGTATAGGAAGTTCAAGATTGAGAACTCCTTGGCCTGAAATATGTTCAGTATGTCAAATATGGACTACTGTATAGTTGATCAGACATCATTAGGAGTTAATTGGTATGTATAGGAAGTTCAAGATTGAGAAATCCTTGGCCTGAAATATGTTCAGTATGTCAAATATGGACTAATGTATGATTGATGAGACATCAGAAGCAGTTAATTGGTCTGTATAGAAAGTTCAAGATTGAGAACTCCTTGGCCTGAAATATGTTCAGTATGTCAAATATGGACTAATGTATGATTGATGAGACATCAGAAGGAGTTAATTGGTCTGTATAGAAAGTTCAAAATTGAGAACACCTTGGCCTGAAATATGTTCAGTATGTCAAATATGGACTACTGTATGATTGATGAGACATCAGAAGCAGTTAATTGGTCTGTATAGAAAGTCCAAGAATGAGAACTCCTTGGCCTGAAATATGTTCAGAATGTCAAAAATGGACTACTGTATGGTTGATCAGACATCATTAGGAGTTAATCGGTATGTATAGGAAGTTCAAGATTGAGAACTCCTTGGCATGTAATATGTTCAGTATGTCAAATATGGACTACTGTATGGTTAATGAGACATCATAAAGAGTTAATTGGTCTATATAAAAAATTCAAAATTGAGAACTCCTTGGCCTGAAATATGATCAGTATTTGTAATATGGACTACTGTATAGTTGATCAGACATCATAGGGAGATAATTGGTCTGTATAAAAAATTCTAAATTGAAAACTTCTTGGCCTGAAATATGTTCAGTATGTCAAATATGGACTACTGTATGATTGATGAGACATCAGAAGGAGTTAACTGGTCTGTATAGAAAGTCCAAGAATGAGAACTCCTTGGCCTGAAATATGTTCAGAATGTCAAAAATGGACTACTGTATGGTTGATGAGACATCATAAGGAGTTAATTGGTCTGTATAAAAAATTCAAGATTGAGAACTCCTTGGCCTGAAATATGATCAGTATGTGTAATATGGACTACTGTATAGTTGATCAGACATCATTAGGAGTTAATTGGTATGTATAGGAAGTTCAAGATTGAGAAATCCTTGGCCTGAAATATGTTCAGCATGTCAAATATGGACTACTGTATGGTTGATGAGACATCATAGTGAGATAATTGGTCTGTATAGAAATTTCAAGATTGAGAAGTCCTTGGCCTGAAATATGTTCAGTATATGCACTACTGTATGATTGATGAGACATCAGAAGAAGTTAATTGGTCTGTATAGAAAGTTCAACATTGAGAACTCCTTGGCCTGAAATATGTTCAGTATGTCAAATATGGACCACTGTATAGTTGATCAGACATCATTAGGAGTTAATTGGTATGTATAGGAAGTTCAAGATTGAGAACTCCTTGGCCTGAAATATGTTCAGTATGTCAAATATGGACTACTGTATGGTTAATGAGACATCATAAGGAGTTAATTGGTCTGTATAAAAAATTCAAGATTGAGAACTCCTTGGCCTGAAATATGATCAGTATGTGTAATATGGACTACTGTATAGTTGATCAGACATCATTAGGAGTTAATTGGTATGTATAGGAAGTTCAAGATTGAGAAATCCTTGGCCTGAAATATGTTCAGTATGTCAAATATGGACTACTGTATGGTTGATGAGACATCATAGTGAGATAATTGGTCTGTATAGAAATTTCAAGATTGAGAAGTCCTTGGCCTGAAATATGTTCAGTATATGCACTACTGTATGATCGATGAGACATCAGAAGAAGTTAATTGGTCTGTATAGAAAGTTCAAAATTGAGAACTCCTTGGCCTGAAATATGTTCAGTATGTCAAATATGGACTACTGTATGATTGACGAGACATCAGAAGGAGTTAACTGGTCTGTATAGAAAGTTCAAGAATGAGAACTCCTTGGCCTGAAATATGTTCAGAATGTCAAAAATGGACTACTGTATGGTTGATGAGACATCATAGGGAGATAATTGGTCTGTATAGAAAATTCAACATTGAGAACTCCTTGGCCTGAAATATGTTCAGTATGTCAAATATGGACCACTGTAGAGTTGATCAGACATCATTAGGAGTTAATTGGTATGTATAGGAAGTTCAAGATTGAGAACTCCTTGGCCTGAAATATGTTCAGTATGTCAAATATGGACTACTGTATAGTTGATCAGACATCATTAGGAGTTAATTGGTATGTATAGGAAGTTCAAGATTGAGAAATCCTTGGCCTGAAATATGTTCAGTATGTCAAATATGGACTACTGTATGATTGATGAGACATCAGAAGCAGTTAATTGGTCTGTATAGAAAGTTCAAGATTGAGAACTCCTTGGCCTGAAATATGTTCAGTATGTCAAATATGGACTAATGTATGATTGATGAGACATCAGAAGGAGTTAATTGGTCTGTATAGAAAGTTCAAAATTGAGAACACCTTGGCCTGAAATATGTTCAGTATGTCAAATATGGACTACTGTATGATTGATGAGACATCAGAAGCAGTTAATTGGTCTGTATAGAAAGTCCAAGAATGAGAACTCCTTGGCCTGAAATATGTTCAGAATGTCAAAAATGGACTACTGTATGGTTGATCAGACATCATTAGGAGTTAATCGGTATGTATAGGAAGTTCAAGATTGAGAACTCCTTGGCATGTAATATGTTCAGTATGTCAAATATGGACTACTGTATGGTTAATGAGACATCATAAAGAGTTAATTGGTCTATATAAAAAATTCAAAATTGAGAACTCCTTGGCCTGAAATATGATCAGTATTTGTAATATGGACTACTGTATAGTTGATCAGACATCATAGGGAGATAATTGGTCTGTATAAAAAATTCTAAATTGAAAACTTCTTGGCCTGAAATATGTTCAGTATGTCAAATATGGACTACTGTATGATTGATGAGACATCAGAAGGAGTTAACTGGTCTGTATAGAAAGTCCAAGAATGAGAACTCCTTGGCCTGAAATATGTTCAGAATGTCAAAAATGGACTACTGTATGGTTGATGAGACATCAGAAGGAGTTAACTGGTCTGTATAGACAGTCCAAGAATGAGAACTCCTTGGCCTGAAATATGTTCAGAATGTCAAAAATGGACTACTGTATGGTTGATGAGACATCATAAGGAGTTAATTGGTCTGTATAAAAAATTCAAGATTGAGAACTCCTTGGCCTGAAATATGATCAGTATGTGTAATATGGACTACTGTATAGTTGATCAGACATCATTAGGAGTTAATTGGTATGTATAGGAAGTTCAAGATTGAGAAATCCTTGGCCTGAAATATGTTCAGCATGTCAAATATGGACTACTGTATGGTTGATGAGACATCATAGTGAGATAATTGGTCTGTATAGAAATTTCAAGATTGAGAAGTCCTTGGCCTGAAATATGTTCAGTATATGCACTACTGTATGATTGATGAGACATCAGAAGAAGTTAATTGGTCTGTATAGAAAGTTCAACATTGAGAACTCCTTGGCCTGAAATATGTTCAGTATGTCAAATATGGACCACTGTATAGTTGATCAGACATCATTAGGAGTTAATTGGTATGTATAGGAAGTTCAAGATTGAGAACTCCTTGGCCTGAAATATGTTCAGTATGTCAAATATGGACTACTGTATGGTTAATGAGACATCATAAGGAGTTAATTGGTCTGTATAAAAAATTCAAGATTGAGAACTCCTTGGCCTGAAATATGATCAGTATGTGTAATATGGACTACTGTATAGTTGATCAGACATCATTAGGAGTTAATTGGTATGTATAGGAAGTTCAAGATTGAGAAATCCTTGGCCTGAAATATGTTCAGTATGTCAAATATGGACTACTGTATGGTTGATGAGACATCATAGTGAGATAATTGGTCTGTATAGAAATTTCAAGATTGAGAAGTCCTTGGCCTGAAATATGTTCAGTATATGCACTACTGTATGATCGATGAGACATCAGAAGAAGTTAATTGGTCTGTATAGAAAGTTCAAAATTGAGAACTCCTTGGCCTGAAATATGTTCAGTATGTCAAATATGGACTACTGTATGATTGACGAGACATCAGAAGGAGTTAACTGGTCTGTATAGAAAGTTCAAGAATGAGAACTCCTTGGCCTGAAATATGTTCAGAATGTCAAAAATGGACTACTGTATGGTTGATGAGACATCATAGGGAGATAATTGGTCTGTATAGAAAATTCAACATTGAGAACTCCTTGGCCTGAAATATGTTCAGTATGTCAAATATGGACCACTGTAGAGTTGATCAGACATCATTAGGAGTTAATTGGTATGTATAGGAAGTTCAAGATTGAGAACTCCTTGGCCTGAAATATGTTCAGTATGTCAAATATGGACTACTGTATAGTTGATCAGACATCATTAGGAGTTAATTGGTATGTATAGGAAGTTCAAGATTGAGAAATCCTTGGCCTGAAATATGTTCAGTATGTCAAATATGGACTACTGTATGATTGATGAGACATCAGAAGCAGTTAATTGGTCTGTATAGAAAGTTCAAGATTGAGAACTCCTTGGCCTGAAATATGTTCAGTATGTCAAATATGGACTAATGTATGATTGATGAGACATCAGAAGGAGTTAATTGGTCTGTATAGAAAGTTCAAAATTGAGAACACCTTGGCCTGAAATATGTTCAGTATGTCAAATATGGACTACTGTATGATTGATGAGACATCAGAAGCAGTTAATTGGTCTGTATAGAAAGTCCAAGAATGAGAACTCCTTGGCCTGAAATATGTTCAGAATGTCAAAAATGGACTACTGTATGGTTGATCAGACATCATTAGGAGTTAATCGGTATGTATAGGAAGTTCAAGATTGAGAACTCCTTGGCATGTAATATGTTCAGTATGTCAAATATGGACTACTGTATGGTTAATGAGACATCATAAAGAGTTAATTGGTCTATATAAAAAATTCAAAATTGAGAACTCCTTGGCCTGAAATATGATCAGTATTTGTAATATGGACTACTGTATAGTTGATCAGACATCATAGGGAGATAATTGGTCTGTATAAAAAATTCTAAATTGAAAACTTCTTGGCCTGAAATATGTTCAGTATGTCAAATATGGACTACTGTATGATTGATGAGACATCAGAAGGAGTTAACTGGTCTGTATAGAAAGTCCAAGAATGAGAACTCCTTGGCCTGAAATATGTTCAGAATGTCAAAAATGGACTACTGTATGGTTGATGAGACATCAGAAGGAGTTAACTGGTCTGTATAGACAGTCCAAGAATGAGAACTCCTTGGCCTGAAATATGTTCAGAATGTCAAAAATGGACTACTGTATGGTTGATGAGACATCATAAGGAGTTAATTGGTCTGTATAAAAAATTCAAGATTGAGAACTCCTTGGCCTGAAATATGATCAGTATGTGTAATATGGACTACTGTATAGTTGATCAGACATCATTAGGAGTTAATTGGTATGTATAGGAAGTTCAAGATTGAGAAATCCTTGGCCTGAAATATGTTCAGCATGTCAAATATGGACTACTGTATGGTTGATGAGACATCATAGTGAGATAATTGGTCTGTATAGAAATTTCAAGATTGAGAAGTCCTTGGCCTGAAATATGTTCAGTATATGCACTACTGTATGATTGATGAGACATCAGAAGAAGTTAATTGGTCTGTATAGAAAGTTCAACATTGAGAACTCCTTGGCCTGAAATATGTTCAGTATGTCAAATATGGACCACTGTATAGTTGATCAGACATCATTAGGAGTTAATTGGTATGTATAGGAAGTTCAAGATTGAGAACTCCTTGGCCTGAAATATGTTCAGTATGTCAAATATGGACTACTGTATGGTTAATGAGACATCATAAGGAGTTAATTGGTCTGTATAAAAAATTCAAGATTGAGAACTCCTTGGCCTGAAATATGATCAGTATGTGTAATATGGACTACTGTATAGTTGATCAGACATCATTAGGAGTTAATTGGTATGTATAGGAAGTTCAAGATTGAGAAATCCTTGGCCTGAAATATGTTCAGTATGTCAAATATGGACTACTGTATGGTTGATGAGACATCATAGTGAGATAATTGGTCTGTATAGAAATTTCAAGATTGAGAAGTCCTTGGCCTGAAATATGTTCAGTATATGCACTACTGTATGATCGATGAGACATCAGAAGAAGTTAATTGGTCTGTATAGAAAGTTCAAAATTGAGAACTCCTTGGCCTGAAATATGTTCAGTATGTCAAATATGGACTACTGTATGATTGACGAGACATCAGAAGGAGTTAACTGGTCTGTATAGAAAGTTCAAGAATGAGAACTCCTTGGCCTGAAATATGTTCAGAATGTCAAAAATGGACTACTGTATGGTTGATGAGACATCATAGGGAGATAATTGGTCTGTATAGAAAATTCAACATTGAGAACTCCTTGGCCTGAAATATGTTCAGTATGTCAAATATGGACCACTGTAGAGTTGATCAGACATCATTAGGAGTTAATTGGTATGTATAGGAAGTTCAAGATTGAGAACTCCTTGGCCTGAAATATGTTCAGTATGTCAAATATGGACTACTGTATAGTTGATCAGACATCATTAGGAGTTAATTGGTATGTATAGGAAGTTCAAGATTGAGAAATCCTTGGCCTGAAATATGTTCAGTATGTCAAATATGGACTACTGTATGATTGATGAGACATCAGAAGCAGTTAATTGGTCTGTATAGAAAGTTCAAGATTGAGAACTCCTTGGCCTGAAATATGTTCAGTATGTCAAATATGGACTAATGTATGATTGATGAGACATCAGAAGGAGTTAATTGGTCTGTATAGAAAGTTCAAAATTGAGAACACCTTGGCCTGAAATATGTTCAGTATGTCAAATATGGACTACTGTATGATTGATGAGACATCAGAAGCAGTTAATTGGTCTGTATAGAAAGTCCAAGAATGAGAACTCCTTGGCCTGAAATATGTTCAGAATGTCAAAAATGGACTACTGTATGGTTGATCAGACATCATTAGGAGTTAATCGGTATGTATAGGAAGTTCAAGATTGAGAACTCCTTGGCATGTAATATGTTCAGTATGTCAAATATGGACTACTGTATGGTTAATGAGACATCATAAAGAGTTAATTGGTCTATATAAAAAATTCAAAATTGAGAACTCCTTGGCCTGAAATATGATCAGTATTTGTAATATGGACTACTGTATAGTTGATCAGACATCATAGGGAGATAATTGGTCTGTATAAAAAATTCTAAATTGAAAACTTCTTGGCCTGAAATATGTTCAGTATGTCAAATATGGACTACTGTATGATTGATGAGACATCAGAAGGAGTTAACTGGTCTGTATAGAAAGTCCAAGAATGAGAACTCCTTGGCCTGAAATATGTTCAGAATGTCAAAAATGGACTACTGTATGGTTGATGAGACATCATAGGGAGATAATTGGTCTGTATAGAAAATTCAACATTGAGAACTCCTTGGCCTGAAATATGTTCAGTATGTCAAATATGGACCACTGTATAGTTGATCAGACATCATTAGGAGTTAATTGGTATGTATAGGAAGTTCAAGATTGAGAACTCCTTGGCCTGAAATATGTTCAGTATGTCAAATATGGACTACTGTATAGTTGATCAGACATCATTAGGAGTTAATTGGTATGTATAGGAAGTTCAAGATTGAGAAATCCTTGGCCTGAAATATGTTCAGTATGTCAAATATGGACTACTGTATGATTGATGAGACATCAGAAGCAGTTAATTGGTCTGTATAGAAAGTTCAAGATTGAGAACTCCTTGGCCTGAAATATGTTCAGTATGTCAAATATGGACTAATGTATGATTGATGAGACATCAGAAGGAGTTCATTGGTCTGTATAGGAAGTTCAAGATTGAGAACTCCTTGGCCTGAAATATGTTCAGAATGTCAAAAATGGACTACTGTATGGTTGATGATACATCATAGGGAGATAATTGGTCTGTATAAAAAATTCAAAATTGAGAACTCCTTGGCCTGAAATATGATCAGTATGTGTAATATGGACTACTGTATAGTTGATCAGACATCATTAGGAGTTAACTGGTCTGTATAGACAGTCCAAGAATGAGAACTCCTTGGCCTGAAATATGTTCAGAATGTCAAAAATGGACTACTGTATGGTTGATGAGACATCATAGGGAGATAATTGGTCTGTATAGAAAATTCAACATTGAGAACTCCTTGGCCTGAAATATGTTTAGTATGTCAAATATGGACCACTGTATAGTTGATTAGACATCATTAGGAGTTAATTGGCATGTATAGGAAGTTCAAGATTGAGAACTCCTTGGCCTGAAATATGTTCAGTATGTCAAATATGGACTACTGTATAGTTGATCAGACATCATTAGGAGTTAATTGGTATGTATAGGAAGTTCAAGATTGAGAAATCCTTGGCCTGAAATATGTTCAGTATGTCAAATATGGACTACTGTATGATTGATGAGACATCAGAAGCAGTTAATTGGTCTGTATAGAAAGTTCAAGATTGAGAACTCCTTGGCCTGAAATATGTTCAGTATGTCAAATATGGACTAATGTATGATTGATGAGACATCAGAAGGAGTTAATTGGTCTGTATAGAAAGTCCAAAATTGAGAACTCCTTGGCCTGAAATATGTTCAGTATGTCAAATATGGACTACTGTATGATTGATGAGACATCAGAAGCAGTTAATTGGTCTGTATAGAAATTCCAAGAATGAGAACTCCTTGGCCTGAAATATGTTCAGAATGTCAAAAATGGACTACTGTATGGTTGATGAGACATCATAGGGAGATAATTGGTCTGTATAAAAAATTCAAAATTGAGAACTCCTTGGCCTGAAATATGATCAGTATTTGTAATATGGACTACTGTATAGTTGATCAGACATCATAGGGAGATAATTGGTCTGTATAAAAAATTCTAAATTGAAAACTTCTTGGCCTGAAATATGTTCAGTATGTCAAATATGGACTACTGTATGATTGATGAGACATCAGAAGGAGTTAACTGGTCTGTATAGAAAGTCCAAGAATGAGAACTCCTTGGCCTGAAATATGTTCAGAATGTCAAAAATGGACTACTGTATGGTTGATGAGACATCATAGGGAGATAATTGGTCTGTATAAAAAATTCAAAATTGAGAACTCCTTGGCCTGAAATATGATCAGTATGTCTAATATGGACTACTGTATAGTTGATAAGACATCATTAGGAGTTAACTGGTCTGTATAGAAAGTCCAAGAATGAGAACTCCTTGGCCTGAAATATGTTCAGAATGTCAAAAATGGACTACTGTATGGTTGATGAGACATCATAGGGAGATAATTGGTCTGTATAAAAAATTCAAAATTGAGAACTTCTTGGCCTGAAATATGTTCAGAATGTCAAAAATGGACTACTGTATGGTTGATGAGACATCATAGGGAGATAATTGGTCTGTATAGAAAATTCAACATTGAGAACTCCTTGGCCTGAAATATGACCAGTATGTCTAATATGGACTACTGTATAGTTGATCGGACATCATTAGGAGTTAATTGGTATGTATAGGAAGTTCAAGATTGAGAACTCCTTGGCCTGAAATATGTTCAGAATGTCAAAAATGGACTACTGTATGGTTGATGAGACATCATAGGGAGATAATTGGTCTGTATAAAAAATTCAAAATTGAGAACTCCTTGGCCTGAAATATGATCACTATGTGTAATATGGACTACTGTATAGTTGATCAGACATCATAGGGAGATAATTGGTCTGTATAAAAAATTCTAAATTGAAAACTTCTTGGCCTGAAATATGTTCAGTATGTCAAATATGGACTACTGTATGATTGATGAGACATCAGAAGGAGTTAACTGGTCTGTATAGAAAGTCCAAGAATGAGAACTCCTTGGCCTGAAATATGTTCAGAATATCAAAAATGGACTACTGTATGGTTGATGAGACATCATAGGGAGATAATTGGTCTGTATAAAAAATTCAAAATTGAGAACTCCTTGGCCTGAAATATGATCAGTATGTGTAATATGGAGTACTGTAGAGTTGATCAGACATCATTAGGAGTTAACTGGTCTGTATAGACAGACCAAGAATGAGAACTCCTTGGCCTGAAATATGTTCAGAATGTCAAAAATGGACTACTGTATGGTTGATGAGACATCATAGGGAGATAATTGGTCTGTATAGAAAATTCAACATTGAGAACTCCTTGGCCTGAAATATGTTCAGTATGTCAAATATGGACCACTGTATAGTTGATCAGACATCACTAGGAGTTAATTGGTATGTATAGGAAGTTCAAGATTGAGAACTCCTTGGCCTGAAATATGTTCAGTATGTCAAATATGGACTACTGTATGGTTAATGAGACATCATAAGGAGTTAATTGGTCTGTATAAAAAATTCAAGATTGAGAACTCCTTGGCCTGAAATATGATCAGTATGTGTAATATGGACTACTGTATAGTTGATCAGACATCATTAGGAGTTAATTGGTATGTATAGGAAGTTCAAGATTGAGAAATCCTTGGCCTAAAATATGTTCAGTATGTCAAATATGGACTACTGTATGGTTGATGAGACATCATAGTGAGATAATTGGTCTGTATAGAAATTTCAAGATTGAGAAGTCCTTGGCCTGAAATATGTTCAGTATATGCACTACTGTATGATTGATGAGACATCAGAAGAAGTTAATTGGTCTGTATAGAAAGTTCAAAATTGAGAACTCCTTGGCCTGAAATATGTTCAATATGTCAAATATGGACTACTGTATGATTGATGAGACATCAGAAGGAGTTAACTGGTCTGTATAGAAAGTTCAAGATTGAGAACTCCTTGGCCTGAAACATGTTCAGTATGTCAAATATGGACTACTATATGATTGACGAGACATTAGAAGGAGTTAACTGGTCTGTATAGAAAGTTCAAGAATGAGAACTCCTTGGCCTGAAATATGTTCAGAATGTCAAAAATGGACTACTGTATGGTTGATGAGACATCATAGGGAGATAATTGGTCTGTATAGAAAATTCAACATTGAGAACTCCTTGGCCTGAAATATGTTCAGTATGTCAAATATGGACCACTGTATAGTTGATCAGACATCATTAGGAGTTAATTGGTATGTATAGGAAGTTCAAGATTGAGAACTCCTTGGCCTGAAATATGTTCAGTATGTCAAATATGGACTACTGTATGGTTAATGAGACATCATAAGGAGTTAATTGGTCTGTATAAAAAATTCAAGATTGAGAACTCCTTGGCCTGAAATATGATCAGTATGTGTAATATGGACTACTGTATAACTGATCAGACATCATTAGGAGTTAATTGGTATGTATAGGAAGTTCAAGATTGAGAAATCCTTGGCCTGAAATATGTTCAGTATGTCAAATATGGACTACTGTATGGTTGATGAGACATCATAGTGAGATAATTGGTCTGTATAGAAATTTCAAGATTGAGAAGTCCTTGGCCTGAAATATGTTCAGTATATGCACTACTGTATGATTGATGAGACATCAGAAGAAGTTAATTGGTCTGTATAGAAAGTTCAAAATTGAGAACTCCTTGGCCTGAAATATGTTCAGTATGTCAAATATGGACTACTGTATAGTTGATCAGACATCATTAGGAGTTAATTGGTATGTATAGGAAGTTCAAGATTGAGAAATCCTTGGCCTGAAATATGTTCAGTATGTCAAATATGGACTACTGTATGATTGATGAGACATCAGAAGCAGTTAATTGGTCTGTATAGAAAGTTCAAGATTGAGAACTCCTTGGCCTGAAATATGTTCAGTATGTCAAATATGGACTAATGTATGATTGATGAGACATCATAGTGAGATAATTGGTCTGTATAGAAAGTTCAAAATTGAGAACTCCTTGGCCTGAAATATGTTCAGTATGTCAAATATGGACTACTGTATGATTGATGAGACATCAGAAGCAGTTAATTGGTCTGTATAGAAATTCCAAGAATGAGAACTCCTTGGCCTGAAATATGTTCAGAATGTCAAAAATGGACTACTGTATGGTTGATGAGACATCATAGGGAGATAATTGGTCTGTATAAAAAATTCAAAATTGAGAACTCCTTGGCCTGAAATATGATCAGTATTTGTAATATGGACTACTGTATAGTTGATCAGACATCATAGGGAGATAATTGGTCTGTATAAAAAATTCTAAATTGAAAACTTCTTGGCCTGAAATATGTTCAGTATGTCAAATATGGACTACTGTATGATTGATGAGACATCAGAAGGAGTTAACTGGTCTGTATAGAAAGTCCAAGAATGAGAACTCCTTGGCCTGAAATATGTTCAGAATGTCAAAAATGGACTACTGTATGGTTGATGAGACATCATAGGGAGATAATTGGTCTGTATAAAAAATTCAAAATTGAGAACTCCTTGGCCTGAAATATGTTCAGAATGTCAAAAATGGACTACTGTATGGTTGATGAGACATCATAGGGAGATAATTGGTCTGTATAGAAAATTCAACATTGAGAACTCCTTGGCCTGAAATATGACCAGTATGTCTAATATGGACTACTGTATAGTTGATCGGACATCATTAGGAGTTAATTGGTATGTATAGGAAGTTCAAGATTGAGAACTCCTTGGCCTGAAATATGTTCAGAATGTCAAAAATGGTCTACTGTATGGTTGATGAGACATCATAGGGAGATAATTGGTCTGTATAAAAAATTCAAAATTTAGAACTCCTTGGCCTGAAATATGATCAGTATGTGTAATATGGACTACTGTATAGTTGATCAGACATCATAGGGAGATAATTGGTCTGTATAAAAAATTCTAAATTGAAAACTTCTTGGCCTGAAATATGTTCAGTATGTCAAATATGGACTACTGTATGATTGATGAGACATCAGAAGGAGTTAACTGGTCTGTATAGAAAGTCCAAGAATGAGAACTCCTTGGCCTGAAATATGTTCAGAATGTCAAAAATGGACTACTGTATGGTTGATGAGACATCATAGGGAGATAATTGGTCTGTATAAAAAATTCAAAATTGAGAACTCCTTGGCCTGAAATATGATCAGTATGTGTAATATGGACTACTGTATAGTTGATCAGACATCATTAGGAGTTAACTGGTCTGTATAGACAGTCCAAGAATGAGAACTCCTTGGTCTGAAATATGTTCAGAATGTCAAAAATGGACTACTGTATGGTTGATGAGACATCATAGGGAGATAATTGGTCTGTATAGAAAATTCAACATTGAGAACTCCTTGGCCTGAAATATGTTTAGTATGTCAAATATGGACCACTGTATAGTTGATCAGACATCATTAGGAGTTAATTGGTATGTATAGGAAGTTCAAGATTGAGAACTCCTTGGCCTGAAATATGTTCAGTATGTCAAATATGGACTACTGTATAGTTGATCAGACATCATTAGGAGTTAATTGGTATGTATAGGAAGTTCAAGATTGAGAAATCCTTGGCCTGAAATATGTTCCGTATGTCAAATATGGACTACTGTATGATTGATGAGACATCAGAAGCAGTTAATTGGTCTGTATAGAAAGTTCAAGATTGAGAACTCCTTGGCCTGAAATATGTTCAGTATGTCAAATATGGACTAATGTATGATTGATGAGACATCAGAAGGAGTTAATTGGTCTGTATAGAAAGTCCAAAATTGAGAACTCCTTGGCCTGAAATATGTTCAGTATGTCAAATATGGACTACTGTATGATTGATGAGACATCAGAAGCAGTTAATTGGTCTGTATAGAAATTCCAAGAATGAGAACTCCTTGGCCTGAAATATGTTCAGAATGTCAAAAATGGACTACTGTATGGTTGATGAGACATCATAGGGAGATAATTGGTCTGTATAAAAAATTCAAAATTGAGAACTCCTTGGCCTGAAATATGATCAGTATTTGTAATATGGACTACTGTATAGTTGATCAGACATCATAGGGAGATAATTGGTCTGTATAAAAAATTCTAAATTGAAAACTTCTTGGCCTGAAATATGTTCAGTATGTCAAATATGGACTACTGTATGATTGATGAGACATCAGAAGGAGTTAACTGGTCTGTATAGAAAGTCCAAGAATGAGAACTCCTTGGCCTGAAATATGTTCAGAATGTCAAAAATGGACTACTGTATGGTTGATGAGACATCATAGGGAGATAATTGGTCTGTATAAAAAATTCAAAATTGAGAACTCCTTGGCCTGAAATATGATCAGTATGTCTAATATGGACTACTGTATAGTTGATAAGACATCATTAGGAGTTAACTGGTCTGTATAGAAAGTCCAAGAATGAGAACTCCTTGGCCTGAAATATGTTCAGAATGTCAAAAATGGACTACTGTATGGTTGATGAGACATCATAGGGAGATAATTGGTCTGTATAAAAAATTCAAAATTGAGAACTTCTTGGCCTGAAATATGTTCAGAATGTCAAAAATGGACTACTGTATGGTTGATGAGACATCATAGGGAGATAATTGGTCTGTATAGAAAATTCAACATTGAGAACTCCTTGGCCTGAAATATGACCAGTATGTCTAATATGGACTACTGTATAGTTGATCGGACATCATTAGGAGTTAATTGGTATGTATAGGAAGTTCAAGATTGAGAACTCCTTGGCCTGAAATATGTTCAGAATGTCAAAAATGGACTACTGTATGGTTGATGAGACATCATAGGGAGATAATTGGTCTGTATAAAAAATTCAAAATTGAGAACTCCTTGGCCTGAAATATGATCACTATGTGTAATATGGACTACTGTATAGTTGATCAGACATCATAGGGAGATAATTGGTCTGTATAAAAAATTCTAAATTGAAAACTTCTTGGCCTGAAATATGTTCAGTATGTCAAATATGGACTACTGTATGATTGATGAGACATCAGAAGGAGTTAACTGGTCTGTATAGAAAGTCCAAGAATGAGAACTCCTTGGCCTGAAATATGTTCAGAATATCAAAAATGGACTACTGTATGGTTGATGAGACATCATAGGGAGATAATTGGTCTGTATAAAAAATTCAAAATTGAGAACTCCTTGGCCTGAAATATGATCAGTATGTGTAATATGGAGTACTGTAGAGTTGATCAGACATCATTAGGAGTTAACTGGTCTGTATAGACAGACCAAGAATGAGAACTCCTTGGCCTGAAATATGTTCAGAATGTCAAAAATGGACTACTGTATGGTTGATGAGACATCATAGGGAGATAATTGGTCTGTATAGAAAATTCAACATTGAGAACTCCTTGGCCTGAAATATGTTCAGTATGTCAAATATGGAACACTGTATAGTTGATCAGACATCATTAGGAGTTAATTGGTATGTATAGGAAGTTCAAGATTGAGAACTCCTTGGCCTGAAATATGTTCAGTATGTCAAATATGGACTACTGTATAGTTGATCAGACATCATTAGGAGTTAATTGGTATGTATAGGGAATTCAAGATTGAGAAATCCTTGGCCTGAAATATGTTCAGTATGTCAAATATAGACTACTGTATGATTGATGAGACATCAGAAGCAGTTAATTGGTCTGTATAGAAAGTTCAAGATTGAGAACTCCTTGGCCTGAAATATGTTCAGTATGTCAAATATGGACTAATGTATGATTGATGAGACATCAGAAGGAGTTAATTGGTCTGTATAGAAAGTTCAAAATTGAGAACTCCTTGGCCTGAAATATGTTCAGTATGTCAAATATGGACTACTGTATGATTGATGAGACATCAGAAGCAGTTAATTGGTCTGTATAGAAATTCCAAGATTGAGAACTCCTTGGCCTGAAATATGTTCAGAATGTCAAAAATGGACTACTGTATGGTTGATGAGACATCATAACGAGATAATTGGTCTGTATAAAAAATTCAAAATTGAGAACTCCTTGGCCTGAAATATGATCAGTATTTGTAATATGGACTACTGTATAGTTGATCAGACATCATAGGGAGATAATTGGTCTGTATAAAAAATTCTAAATTGAAAACTCCTTGGCCTGAAATATGTTCAGAATGTCAAAAATGGACTACTGTATGGTTGATGAGACATCATAGGGAGATAATTGGTCTGTATAGAAAATTCAACATTGAGAACTCCTTGGCCTGAAATATGACCAGTATGTCTAATATGGACTACTGTATAGTTGATCGGACATCATTAGGAGTTAATTGGTATGTATAGGAAGTTCAAGATTGAGAACTCCTTGGCCTGAAATATGTTCAGAATGTCAAAAATGGTCTACTGTATGGTTGATGAGACATCATAGGGAGATAATTGGTCTGTATAAAAAATTCAAAATTTAGAACTCCTTGGCCTGAAATATGATCAGTATGTGTAATATGGACTACTGTATAGTTGATCAGACATCATAGGGAGATAATTGGTCTGTATAAAAAATTCTAAATTGAAAACTTCTTGGCCTGAAATATGTTCAGTATGTCAAATATGGACTACTGTATGGTTGATGAGACATCATAGTGAGATAATTGGTCTGTATAGAAATTTCAAGATTGAGAAGTCCTTGGCCTGAAATATGTTCAGTATATGCACTACTGTATGATTGATGAGACATCAGAAGAAGTTAATTGGTCTGTATAGAAAGTTCAAAATTGAGAACTCCTTGGCCTGAAATATGTTCAGTATGTCAAATATGGACTACTGTATGATTGATGAGACATCAGAACGAGTTAACTGGTCTGTATAGAAAGTTCAAGATTGAGAACTCCTTGGCCTGAAACATGTTCAGTATGTCAAATATGGACTACTGTATGATTGACGAGACATCAGAAGGAGTTAACTGGTCTGTATAGAAAGTTCAAGAATGAGAACTCCTTGGCCTGAAATATGTTCAGTATATGCACTACTGTATGATTGATGAGACATCAGAAGAAGTTAATTGGTCTGTATAGAAAATTCAACATTGAGAACTCCTTGGCCTGAAATATGTTCAGTATGTCAAATATGGACCACTGTATAGTTGATCAGACATCATTAGGAGTTAATTGGTATGTATAGGAAGTTCAAGATTGAGAACTCCTTGGCCTGAAATATGTTCAGTATGTCAAATATGGACTACTGTATAGTTGATCAGACATCATTAGGAGTTAATTGGTATGTATAGGAAGTTCAAGATTGAGAAATCCTTGGCCTGAAATATGTTCAGTATGTCAAATATGGACTAATGTATGATTGATGAGACATCAGAAGCAGTTAATTGGTCTGTATAGAAAGTTCAAGATTGAGAACTCCTTGGCTTGAAATATGTTCAGTATGTCAAATATGGACTAATGTATGATTGATGAGACATCAGAAGGAGTTAATTGGTCTGTATAGAAAGTTCAAAATTGAGAACACCTTGGCCTGAAATATGTTCAGTATGTCAAATATGGACTACTGTATGATTGATGAGACATCAGAAGCAGTTAATTGGTCTGTATAGAAAGTCCAAGAATGAGAACTCCTTGGCCTGAAATATGTTCAGAATGTCAAAAATGGACTACTGTATGGTTGATCAGACATCATTAGGAGTTAATCGGTATGTATAGGAAGTTCAAGATTGAGAACTCCTTGGCATGTAATATGTTCAGTATGTCAAATATGGACTACTGTATGGTTAATGAGACATCATAAAGAGTTAATTGGTCTATATAAAAAATTCAAAATTGAGAACTCCTTGGCCTGAAATATGATCAGTATTTGTAATATGGACTACTGTATAGTTGATCAGACATCATAGGGAGATAATTGGTCTGTATAAAAAATTCTAAATTGAAAACTTCTTGGCCTGAAATATGTTCAGTATGTCAAATATGGACTACTGTATGATTGATGAGACATCAGAAGGAGTTAACTGGTCTGTATAGAAAGTCCAAGAATGAGAACTCCTTGGCCTGAAATATGTTCAGAATGTCAAAAATGGACTACTGTATGGTTGATGAGACATCAGAAGGAGTTAACTGGTCTGTATAGACAGTCCAAGAATGAGAACTCCTTGGCCTGAAATATGTTCAGAATGTCAAAAATGGACTACTGTATGGTTGATGAGACATCATAAGGAGTTAATTGGTCTGTATAAAAAATTCAAGATTGAGAACTCCTTGGCCTGAAATATGATCAGTATGTGTAATATGGACTACTGTATAGTTGATCAGACATCATTAGGAGTTAATTGGTATGTATAGGAAGTTCAAGATTGAGAAATCCTTGGCCTGAAATATGTTCAGCATGTCAAATATGGACTACTGTATGGTTGATGAGACATCATAGTGAGATAATTGGTCTGTATAGAAATTTCAAGATTGAGAAGTCCTTGGCCTGAAATATGTTCAGTATATGCACTACTGTATGATTGATGAGACATCAGAAGAAGTTAATTGGTCTGTATAGAAAGTTCAACATTGAGAACTCCTTGGCCTGAAATATGTTCAGTATGTCAAATATGGACCACTGTATAGTTGATCAGACATCATTAGGAGTTAATTGGTATGTATAGGAAGTTCAAGATTGAGAACTCCTTGGCCTGAAATATGTTCAGTATGTCAAATATGGACTACTGTATGGTTAATGAGACATCATAAGGAGTTAATTGGTCTGTATAAAAAATTCAAGATTGAGAACTCCTTGGCCTGAAATATGATCAGTATGTGTAATATGGACTACTGTATAGTTGATCAGACATCATTAGGAGTTAATTGGTATGTATAGGAAGTTCAAGATTGAGAAATCCTTGGCCTGAAATATGTTCAGTATGTCAAATATGGACTACTGTATGGTTGATGAGACATCATAGTGAGATAATTGGTCTGTATAGAAATTTCAAGATTGAGAAGTCCTTGGCCTGAAATATGTTCAGTATATGCACTACTGTATGATCGATGAGACATCAGAAGAAGTTAATTGGTCTGTATAGAAAGTTCAAAATTGAGAACTCCTTGGCCTGAAATATGTTCAGTATGTCAAATATGGACTACTGTATGATTGACGAGACATCAGAAGGAGTTAACTGGTCTGTATAGAAAGTTCAAGAATGAGAACTCCTTGGCCTGAAATATGTTCAGAATGTCAAAAATGGACTACTGTATGGTTGATGAGACATCATAGGGAGATAATTGGTCTGTATAGAAAATTCAACATTGAGAACTCCTTGGCCTGAAATATGTTCAGTATGTCAAATATGGACCACTGTAGAGTTGATCAGACATCATTAGGAGTTAATTGGTATGTATAGGAAGTTCAAGATTGAGAACTCCTTGGCCTGAAATATGTTCAGTATGTCAAATATGGACTACTGTATAGTTGATCAGACATCATTAGGAGTTAATTGGTATGTATAGGAAGTTCAAGATTGAGAAATCCTTGGCCTGAAATATGTTCAGTATGTCAAATATGGACTACTGTATGATTGATGAGACATCAGAAGCAGTTAATTGGTCTGTATAGAAAGTTCAAGATTGAGAACTCCTTGGCCTGAAATATGTTCAGTATGTCAAATATGGACTAATGTATGATTGATGAGACATCAGAAGGAGTTAATTGGTCTGTATAGAAAGTTCAAAATTGAGAACACCTTGGCCTGAAATATGTTCAGTATGTCAAATATGGACTACTGTATGATTGATGAGACATCAGAAGCAGTTAATTGGTCTGTATAGAAAGTCCAAGAATGAGAACTCCTTGGCCTGAAATATGTTCAGAATGTCAAAAATGGACTACTGTATGGTTGATCAGACATCATTAGGAGTTAATCGGTATGTATAGGAAGTTCAAGATTGAGAACTCCTTGGCATGTAATATGTTCAGTATGTCAAATATGGACTACTGTATGGTTAATGAGACATCATAAAGAGTTAATTGGTCTATATAAAAAATTCAAAATTGAGAACTCCTTGGCCTGAAATATGATCAGTATTTGTAATATGGACTACTGTATAGTTGATCAGACATCATAGGGAGATAATTGGTCTGTATAAAAAATTCTAAATTGAAAACTTCTTGGCCTGAAATATGTTCAGTATGTCAAATATGGACTACTGTATGATTGATGAGACATCAGAAGGAGTTAACTGGTCTGTATAGAAAGTCCAAGAATGAGAACTCCTTGGCCTGAAATATGTTCAGAATGTCAAAAATGGACTACTGTATGGTTGATGAGACATCAGAAGGAGTTAACTGGTCTGTATAGACAGTCCAAGAATGAGAACTCCTTGGCCTGAAATATGTTCAGAATGTCAAAAATGGACTACTGTATGGTTGATGAGACATCATAAGGAGTTAATTGGTCTGTATAAAAAATTCAAGATTGAGAACTCCTTGGCCTGAAATATGATCAGTATGTGTAATATGGACTACTGTATAGTTGATCAGACATCATTAGGAGTTAATTGGTATGTATAGGAAGTTCAAGATTGAGAAATCCTTGGCCTGAAATATGTTCAGCATGTCAAATATGGACTACTGTATGGTTGATGAGACATCATAGTGAGATAATTGGTCTGTATAGAAATTTCAAGATTGAGAAATCCTTGGCCTGAAATATGTTCAGTATATGCACTACTGTATGATTGATGAGACATCAGAAGAAGTTAATTGGTCTGTATAGAAAGTTCAACATTGAGAACTCCTTGGCCTGAAATATGTTCAGTATGTCAAATATGGACCACTGTATAGTTGATCAGACATCATTAGGAGTTAATTGGTATGTATAGGAAGTTCAAGATTGAGAACTCCTTGGCCTGAAATATGTTCAGTATGTCAAATATGGACTACTGTATGGTTAATGAGTCATCATAAGGAGTTAATTGGTCTGTATAAAAAATTCAAGATTGAGAACTCCTTGGCCTGAAATATGATCAGTATGTGTAATATGGACTACTGTATAGTTGATCAGACATCATTAGGAGTTAATTGGTATGTATAGGAAGTTCAAGATTGAGAAATCCTTGGCCTGAAATATGTTCAGTATGTCAAATATGGACTACTGTATGGTTGATGAGACATCATAGTGAGATAATTGGTCTGTATAGAAATTTCAAGATTGAGAAGTCCTTGGCCTGAAATATGTTCAGTATATGCACTACTGTATGATCGATGAGACATCAGAAGAAGTTAATTGGTCTGTATAGAAAGTTCAAAATTGAGAACTCCTTGGCCTGAAATATGTTCAGTATGTCAAATATGGACTACTGTATGATTGACGAGACATCAGAAGGAGTTAACTGGTCTGTATAGAAAGTTCAAGAATGAGAACTCCTTGGCCTGAAATATGTTCAGAATGTCAAAAATGGACTACTGTATGGTTGATGAGACATCATAGGGAGATAATTGGTCTGTATAGAAAATTCAACATTGAGAACTCCTTGGCCTGAAATATGTTCAGTATGTCAAATATGGACCACTGTAGAGTTGATCAGACATCATTAGGAGTTAATTGGTATGTATAGGAAGTTCAAGATTGAGAACTCCTTGGCCTGAAATATGTTCAGTATGTCAAATATGGACTACTGTATAGTTGATCAGACATCATTAGGAGTTAATTGGTATGTATAGGAAGTTCAAGATTGAGAAATCCTTGGCCTGAAATATGTTCAGTATGTCAAATATGGACTACTGTATGATTGATGAGACATCAGAAGCAGTTAATTGGTCTGTATAGAAAGTTCAAGATTGAGAACTCCTTGGCCTGAAATATGTTCAGTATGTCAAATATGGACTAATGTATGATTGATGAGACATCAGAAGGAGTTAATTGGTCTGTATAGAAAGTTCAAAATTGAGAACACCTTGGCCTGAAATATGTTCAGTATGTCAAATATGGACTACTGTATGATTGATGAGACATCAGAAGCAGTTAATTGGTCTGTATAGAAAGTCCAAGAATGAGAACTCCTTGGCCTGAAATATGTTCAGAATGTCAAAAATGGACTACTGTATGGTTGATCAGACATCATTAGGAGTTAATCGGTATGTATAGGAAGTTCAAGATTGAGAACTCCTTGGCATGTAATATGTTCAGTATGTCAAATATGGACTACTGTATGGTTAATGAGACATCATAAAGAGTTAATTGGTCTATATAAAAAATTCAAAATTGAGAACTCCTTGGCCTGAAATATGATCAGTATTTGTAATATGGACTACTGTATAGTTGATCAGACATCATAGGGAGATAATTGGTCTGTATAAAAAATTCTAAATTAAAAACTTCTTGGCCTGAAATATGTTCAGTATGTCAAATATGGACTACTGTATGATTGATGAGACATCAGAAGGAGTTAACTGGTCTGTATAGAAAGTCCAAGAATGAGAACTCCTTGGCCTGAAATATGTTCAGAATGTCAAAAATGGACTACTGTATGGTTGATGAGACATCATAGGGAGATAATTGGTCTGTATAGAAAATTCAACATTGAGAACTCCTTGGCCTGAAATATGTTCAGTATGTCAAATATGGACCACTGTATAGTTGATCAGACATCATTAGGAGTTAATTGGTATGTATAGGAAGTTCAAGATTGAGAACTCCTTGGCCTGAAATATGTTCAGTATGTCAAATATGGACTACTGTATAGTTGATCAGACATCATTAGGAGTTAATTGGTATGTATAGGAAGTTCAAGATTGAGAAATCCTTGGCCTGAAATATGTTCAGTATGTCAAATATGGACTACTGTATGATTGATGAGACATCAGAAGCAGTTAATTGGTCTGTATAGAAAGTTCAAGATTGAGAACTCCTTGGCCTGAAATATGTTCAGTATGTCAAATATGGACTAATGTATGATTGATGAGACATCAGAAGGAGTTCATTGGTCTGTATAGGAAGTTCAAGATTGAGAACTCCTTGGCCTGAAATATGTTCAGAATGTCAAAAATGGACTACTGTATGGTTGATGATACATCATAGGGAGATAATTGGTCTGTATAAAAAATTCAAAATTGAGAACTCCTTGGCCTGAAATATGATCAGTATGTGTAATATGGACTACTGTATAGTTGATCAGACATCATTAGGAGTTAACTGGTCTGTATAGACAGTCCAAGAATGAGAACTCCTTGGCCTGAAATATGTTCAGAATGTCAAAAATGGACTACTGTATGGTTGATGAGACATCATAGGGAGATAATTGGTCTGTATAGAAAATTCAACATTGAGAACTCCTTGGCCTGAAATATGTTTAGTATGTCAAATATGGACCACTGTATAGTTGATTAGACATCATTAGGAGTTAATTGGCATGTATAGGAAGTTCAAGATTGAGAACTCCTTGGCCTGAAATATGTTCAGTATGTCAAATATGGACTACTGTATAGTTGATCAGACATCATTAGGAGTTAATTGGTATGTATAGGAAGTTCAAGATTGAGAAATCCTTGGCCTGAAATATGTTCAGTATGTCAAATATGGACTACTGTATGATTGATGAGACATCAGAAGCAGTTAATTGGTCTGTATAGAAAGTTCAAGATTGAGAACTCCTTGGCCTGAAATATGTTCAGTATGTCAAATATGGACTAATGTATGATTGATGAGACATCAGAAGGAGTTAATTGGTCTGTATAGAAAGTCCAAAATTGAGAACTCCTTGGCCTGAAATATGTTCAGTATGTCAAATATGGACTACTGTATGATTGATGAGACATCAGAAGCAGTTAATTGGTCTGTATAGAAATTCCAAGAATGAGAACTCCTTGGCCTGAAATATGTTCAGAATGTCAAAAATGGACTACTGTATGGTTGATGAGACATCATAGGGAGATAATTGGTCTGTATAAAAAATTCAAAATTGAGAACTCCTTGGCCTGAAATATGATCAGTATTTGTAATATGGACTACTGTATAGTTGATCAGACATCATAGGGAGATAATTGGTCTGTATAAAAAATTCTAAATTGAAAACTTCTTGGCCTGAAATATGTTCAGTATGTCAAATATGGACTACTGTATGATTGATGAGACATCAGAAGGAGTTAACTGGTCTGTATAGAAAGTCCAAGAATGAGAACTCCTTGGCCTGAAATATGTTCAGAATGTCAAAAATGGACTACTGTATGGTTGATGAGACATCATAGGGAGATAATTGGTCTGTATAAAAAATTCAAAATTGAGAACTCCTTGGCCTGAAATATGATCAGTATGTCTAATATGGACTACTGTATAGTTGATAAGACATCATTAGGAGTTAACTGGTCTGTATAGAAAGTCCAAGAATGAGAACTCCTTGGCCTGAAATATGTTCAGAATGTCAAAAATGGACTACTGTATGGTTGATGAGACATCATAGGGAGATAATTGGTCTGTATAAAAAATTCAAAATTGAGAACTTCTTGGCCTGAAATATGTTCAGAATGTCAAAAATGGACTACTGTATGGTTGATGAGACATCATAGGGAGATAATTGGTCTGTATAGAAAATTCAACATTGAGAACTCCTTGGCCTGAAATATGACCAGTATGTCTAATATGGACTACTGTATAGTTGATCGGACATCATTAGGAGTTAATTGGTATGTATAGGAAGTTCAAGATTGAGAACTCCTTGGCCTGAAATATGTTCAGAATGTCAAAAATGGACTACTGTATGGTTGATGAGACATCATAGGGAGATAATTGGTCTGTATAAAAAATTCAAAATTGAGAACTCCTTGGCCTGAAATATGATCACTATGTGTAATATGGACTACTGTATAGTTGATCAGACATCATAGGGAGATAATTGGTCTGTATAAAAAATTCTAAATTGAAAACTTCTTGGCCTGAAATATGTTCAGTATGTCAAATATGGACTACTGTATGATTGATGAGACATCAGAAGGAGTTAACTGGTCTGTATAGAAAGTCCAAGAATGAGAACTCCTTGGCCTGAAATATGTTCAGAATATCAAAAATGGACTACTGTATGGTTGATGAGACATCATAGGGAGATAATTGGTCTGTATAAAAAATTCAAAATTGAGAACTCCTTGGCCTGAAATATGATCAGTATGTGTAATATGGAGTACTGTAGAGTTGATCAGACATCATTAGGAGTTAACTGGTCTGTATAGACAGACCAAGAATGAGAACTCCTTGGCCTGAAATATGTTCAGAATGTCAAAAATGGACTACTGTATGGTTGATGAGACATCATAGGGAGATAATTGGTCTGTATAGAAAATTCAACATTGAGAACTCCTTGGCCTGAAATATGTTCAGTATGTCAAATATGGACCACTGTATAGTTGATCAGACATCACTAGGAGTTAATTGGTATGTATAGGAAGTTCAAGATTGAGAACTCCTTGGCCTGAAATATGTTCAGTATGTCAAATATGGACTACTGTATGGTTAATGAGACATCATAAGGAGTTAATTGGTCTGTATAAAAAATTCAAGATTGAGAACTCCTTGGCCTGAAATATGATCAGTATGTGTAATATGGACTACTGTATAGTTGATCAGACATCATTAGGAGTTAATTGGTATGTATAGGAAGTTCAAGATTGAGAAATCCTTGGCCTAAAATATGTTCAGTATGTCAAATATGGACTACTGTATGGTTGATGAGACATCATAGTGAGATAATTGGTCTGTATAGAAATTTCAAGATTGAGAAGTCCTTGGCCTGAAATATGTTCAGTATATGCACTACTGTATGATTGATGAGACATCAGAAGAAGTTAATTGGTCTGTATAGAAAGTTCAAAATTGAGAACTCCTTGGCCTGAAATATGTTCAATATGTCAAATATGGACTACTGTATGATTGATGAGACATCAGAAGGAGTTAACTGGTCTGTATAGAAAGTTCAAGATTGAGAACTCCTTGGCCTGAAACATGTTCAGTATGTCAAATATGGACTACTATATGATTGACGAGACATTAGAAGGAGTTAACTGGTCTGTATAGAAAGTTCAAGAATGAGAACTCCTTGGCCTGAAATATGTTCAGAATGTCAAAAATGGACTACTGTATGGTTGATGAGACATCATAGGGAGATAATTGGTCTGTATAGAAAATTCAACATTGAGAACTCCTTGGCCTGAAATATGTTCAGTATGTCAAATATGGACCACTGTATAGTTGATCAGACATCATTAGGAGTTAATTGGTATGTATAGGAAGTTCAAGATTGAGAACTCCTTGGCCTGAAATATGTTCAGTATGTCAAATATGGACTACTGTATGGTTAATGAGACATCATAAGGAGTTAATTGGTCTGTATAAAAAATTCAAGATTGAGAACTCCTTGGCCTGAAATATGATCAGTATGTGTAATATGGACTACTGTATAACTGATCAGACATCATTAGGAGTTAATTGGTATGTATAGGAAGTTCAAGATTGAGAAATCCTTGGCCTGAAATATGTTCAGTATGTCAAATATGGACTACTGTATGGTTGATGAGACATCATAGTGAGATAATTGGTCTGTATAGAAATTTCAAGATTGAGAAGTCCTTGGCCTGAAATATGTTCAGTATATGCACTACTGTATGATTGATGAGACATCAGAAGAAGTTAATTGGTCTGTATAGAAAGTTCAAAATTGAGAACTCCTTGGCCTGAAATATGTTCAGTATGTCAAATATGGACTACTGTATAGTTGATCAGACATCATTAGGAGTTAATTGGTATGTATAGGAAGTTCAAGATTGAGAAATCCTTGGCCTGAAATATGTTCAGTATGTCAAATATGGACTACTGTATGATTGATGAGACATCAGAAGCAGTTAATTGGTCTGTATAGAAAGTTCAAGATTGAGAACTCCTTGGCCTGAAATATGTTCAGTATGTCAAATATGGACTAATGTATGATTGATGAGACATCATAGTGAGATAATTGGTCTGTATAGAAAGTTCAAAATTGAGAACTCCTTGGCCTGAAATATGTTCAGTATGTCAAATATGGACTACTGTATGATTGATGAGACATCAGAAGCAGTTAATTGGTCTGTATAGAAATTCCAAGAATGAGAACTCCTTGGCCTGAAATATGTTCAGAATGTCAAAAATGGACTACTGTATGGTTGATGAGACATCATAGGGAGATAATTGGTCTGTATAAAAAATTCAAAATTGAGAACTCCTTGGCCTGAAATATGATCAGTATTTGTAATATGGACTACTGTATAGTTGATCAGACATCATAGGGAGATAATTGGTCTGTATAAAAAATTCTAAATTGAAAACTTCTTGGCCTGAAATATGTTCAGTATGTCAAATATGGACTACTGTATGATTGATGAGACATCAGAAGGAGTTAACTGGTCTGTATAGAAAGTCCAAGAATGAGAACTCCTTGGCCTGAAATATGTTCAGAATGTCAAAAATGGACTACTGTATGGTTGATGAGACATCATAGGGAGATAATTGGTCTGTATAAAAAATTCAAAATTGAGAACTCCTTGGCCTGAAATATGTTCAGAATGTCAAAAATGGACTACTGTATGGTTGATGAGACATCATAGGGAGATAATTGGTCTGTATAGAAAATTCAACATTGAGAACTCCTTGGCCTGAAATATGACCAGTATGTCAAATATGGACTACTGTATAGTTGATCGGACATCATTAGGAGTTAATTGGTATGTATAGGAAGTTCAAGATTGAGAACTCCTTGGCCTGAAATATGTTCAGAATGTCAAAAATGGTCTACTGTATGGTTGATGAGACATCATAGGGAGATAATTGGTCTGTATAAAAAATTCAAAATTTAGAACTCCTTGGCCTGAAATATGATCAGTATGTGTAATATGGACTACTGTATAGTTGATCAGACATCATAGGGAGATAATTGGTCTGTATAAAAAATTCTAAATTGAAAACTTCTTGGCCTGAAATATGTTCAGTATGTCAAATATGGACTACTGTATGATTGATGAGACATCAGAAGGAGTTAACTGGTCTGTATAGAAAGTCCAAGAATGAGAACTCCTTGGCCTGAAATATGTTCAGAATGTCAAAAATGGACTACTGTATGGTTGATGAGACATCATAGGGAGATAATTGGTCTGTATAAAAAATTCAAAATTGAGAACTCCTTGGCCTGAAATATGATCAGTATGTGTAATATGGACTACTGTATAGTTGATCAGACATCATTAGGAGTTAACTGGTCTGTATAGACAGTCCAAGAATGAGAACTCCTTGGTCTGAAATATGTTCAGAATGTCAAAAATGGACTACTGTATGGTTGATGAGACATCATAGGGAGATAATTGGTCTGTATAGAAAATTCAACATTGAGAACTCCTTGGCCTGAAATATGTTTAGTATGTCAAATATGGACCACTGTATAGTTGATCAGACATCATTAGGAGTTAATTGGTATGTATAGGAAGTTCAAGATTGAGAACTCCTTGGCCTGAAATATGTTCAGTATGTCAAATATGGACTACTGTATAGTTGATCAGACATCATTAGGAGTTAATTGGTATGTATAGGAAGTTCAAGATTGAGAAATCCTTGGCCTGAAATATGTTCCGTATGTCAAATATGGACTACTGTATGATTGATGAGACATCAGAAGCAGTTAATTGGTCTGTATAGAAAGTTCAAGATTGAGAACTCCTTGGCCTGAAATATGTTCAGTATGTCAAATATGGACTAATGTATGATTGATGAGACATCAGAAGGAGTTAATTGGTCTGTATAGAAAGTCCAAAATTGAGAACTCCTTGGCCTGAAATATGTTCAGTATGTCAAATATGGACTACTGTATGATTGATGAGACATCAGAAGCAGTTAATTGGTCTGTATAGAAATTCCAAGAATGAGAACTCCTTGGCCTGAAATATGTTCAGAATGTCAAAAATGGACTACTGTATGGTTGATGAGACATCATAGGGAGATAATTGGTCTGTATAAAAAATTCAAAATTGAGAACTCCTTGGCCTGAAATATGATCAGTATTTGTAATATGGACTACTGTATAGTTGATCAGACATCATAGGGAGATAATTGGTCTGTATAAAAAATTCTAAATTGAAAACTTCTTGGCCTGAAATATGTTCAGTATGTCAAATATGGACTACTGTATGATTGATGAGACATCAGAAGGAGTTAACTGGTCTGTATAGAAAGTCCAAGAATGAGAACTCCTTGGCCTGAAATATGTTCAGAATGTCAAAAATGGACTACTGTATGGTTGATGAGACATCATAGGGAGATAATTGGTCTGTATAAAAAATTCAAAATTGAGAACTCCTTGGCCTGAAATATGATCAGTATGTCTAATATGGACTACTGTATAGTTGATAAGACATCATTAGGAGTTAACTGGTCTGTATAGAAAGTCCAAGAATGAGAACTCCTTGGCCTGAAATATGTTCAGAATGTCAAAAATGGACTACTGTATGGTTGATGAGACATCATAGGGAGATAATTGGTCTGTATAAAAAATTCAAAATTGAGAACTTCTTGGCCTGAAATATGTTCAGAATGTCAAAAATGGACTACTGTATGGTTGATGAGACATCATAGGGAGATAATTGGTCTGTATAGAAAATTCAACATTGAGAACTCCTTGGCCTGAAATATGACCAGTATGTCTAATATGGACTACTGTATAGTTGATCGGACATCATTAGGAGTTAATTGGTATGTATAGGAAGTTCAAGATTGAGAACTCCTTGGCCTGAAATATGTTCAGAATGTCAAAAATGGACTACTGTATGGTTGATGAGACATCATAGGGAGATAATTGGTCTGTATAAAAAATTCAAAATTGAGAACTCCTTGGCCTGAAATATGATCACTATGTGTAATATGGACTACTGTATAGTTGATCAGACATCATAGGGAGATAATTGGTCTGTATAAAAAATTCTAAATTGAAAACTTCTTGGCCTGAAATATGTTCAGTATGTCAAATATGGACTACTGTATGATTGATGAGACATCAGAAGGAGTTAACTGGTCTGTATAGAAAGTCCAAGAATGAGAACTCCTTGGCCTGAAATATGTTCAGAATATCAAAAATGGACTACTGTATGGTTGATGAGACATCATAGGGAGATAATTGGTCTGTATAAAAAATTCAAAATTGAGAACTCCTTGGCCTGAAATATGATCAGTATGTGTAATATGGAGTACTGTAGAGTTGATCAGACATCATTAGGAGTTAACTGGTCTGTATAGACAGACCAAGAATGAGAACTCCTTGGCCTGAAATATGTTCAGAATGTCAAAAATGGACTACTGTATGGTTGATGAGACATCATAGGGAGATAATTGGTCTGTATAGAAAATTCAACATTGAGAACTCCTTGGCCTGAAATATGTTCAGTATGTCAAATATGGACCACTGTATAGTTGATCAGACATCACTAGGAGTTAATTGGTATGTATAGGAAGTTCAAGATTGAGAACTCCTTGGCCTGAAATATGTTCAGTATGTCAAATATGGACTACTGTATGGTTAATGAGACATCATAAGGAGTTAATTGGTCTGTATAAAAAATTCAAGATTGAGAACTCCTTGGCCTGAAATATGATCAGTATGTGTAATATGGACTACTGTATAGTTGATCAGACATCATTAGGAGTTAATTGGTATGTATAGGAAGTTCAAGATTGAGAAATCCTTGGCCTAAAATATGTTCAGTATGTCAAATATGGACTACTGTATGGTTGATGAGACATCATAGTGAGATAATTGGTCTGTATAGAAATTTCAAGATTGAGAAGTCCTTGGCCTGAAATATGTTCAGTATATGCACTACTGTATGATTGATGAGACATCAGAAGAAGTTAATTGGTCTGTATAGAAAGTTCAAAATTGAGAACTCCTTGGCCTGAAATATGTTCAATATGTCAAATATGGACTACTGTATGATTGATGAGACATCAGAAGGAGTTAACTGGTCTGTATAGAAAGTTCAAGATTGAGAACTCCTTGGCCTGAAACATGTTCAGTATGTCAAATATGGACTACTATATGATTGACGAGACATTAGAAGGAGTTAACTGGTCTGTATAGAAAGTTCAAGAATGAGAACTCCTTGGCCTGAAATATGTTCAGAATGTCAAAAATGGACTACTGTATGGTTGATGAGACATCATAGGGAGATAATTGGTCTGTATAGAAAATTCAACATTGAGAACTCCTTGGCCTGAAATATGTTCAGTATGTCAAATATGGACCACTGTATAGTTGATCAGACATCATTAGGAGTTAATTGGTATGTATAGGAAGTTCAAGATTGAGAACTCCTTGGCCTGAAATATGTTCAGTATGTCAAATATGGACTACTGTATGGTTAATGAGACATCATAAGGAGTTAATTGGTCTGTATAAAAAATTCAAGATTGAGAACTCCTTGGCCTGAAATATGATCAGTATGTGTAATATGGACTACTGTATAACTGATCAGACATCATTAGGAGTTAATTGGTATGTATAGGAAGTTCAAGATTGAGAAATCCTTGGCCTGAAATATGTTCAGTATGTCAAATATGGACTACTGTATGGTTGATGAGACATCATAGTGAGATAATTGGTCTGTATAGAAATTTCAAGATTGAGAAGTCCTTGGCCTGAAATATGTTCAGTATATGCACTACTGTATGATTGATGAGACATCAGAAGAAGTTAATTGGTCTGTATAGAAAGTTCAAAATTGAGAACTCCTTGGCCTGAAATATGTTCAGTATGTCAAATATGGACTACTGTATAGTTGATCAGACATCATTAGGAGTTAATTGGTATGTATAGGAAGTTCAAGATTGAGAAATCCTTGGCCTGAAATATGTTCAGTATGTCAAATATGGACTACTGTATGATTGATGAGACATCAGAAGCAGTTAATTGGTCTGTATAGAAAGTTCAAGATTGAGAACTCCTTGGCCTGAAATATGTTCAGTATGTCAAATATGGACTACTGTATGATTGATGAGACATCAGAAGCAGTTAATTGGTCTGTATAGAAATTCCAAGAATGAGAACTCCTTGGCCTGAAATATGTTCAGAATGTCAAAAATGGACTACTGTATGGTTGATGAGACATCATAGGGAGATAATTGGTCTGTATAAAAAATTCAAAATTGAGAACTCCTTGGCCTGAAATATGATCAGTATTTGTAATATGGACTACTGTATAGTTGATCAGACATCATAGGGAGATAATTGGTCTGTATAAAAAATTCTAAATTGAAAACTTCTTGGCCTGAAATATGTTCAGTATGTCAAATATGGACTACTGTATGATTGATGAGACATCAGAAGGAGTTAACTGGTCTGTATAGAAAGTCCAAGAATGAGAACTCCTTGGCCTGAAATATGTTCAGAATGTCAAAAATGGACTACTGTATGGTTGATGAGACATCATAGGGAGATAATTGGTCTGTATAAAAAATTCAAAATTGAGAACTCCTTGGCCTGAAATATGTTCAGAATGTCAAAAATGGACTACTGTATGGTTGATGAGACATCATAGGGAGATAATTGGTCTGTATAGAAAATTCAACATTGAGAACTCCTTGGCCTGAAATATGACCAGTATGTCTAATATGGACTACTGTATAGTTGATCGGACATCATTAGGAGTTAATTGGTATGTATAGGAAGTTCAAGATTGAGAACTCCTTGGCCTGAAATATGTTCAGAATGTCAAAAATGGTCTACTGTATGGTTGATGAGACATCATAGGGAGATAATTGGTCTGTATAAAAAATTCAAAATTTAGAACTCCTTGGCCTGAAATATGATCAGTATGTGTAATATGGACTACTGTATAGTTGATCAGACATCATAGGGAGATAATTGGTCTGTATAAAAAATTCTAAATTGAAAACTTCTTGGCCTGAAATATGTTCAGTATGTCAAATATGGACTACTGTATGATTGATGAGACATCAGAAGGAGTTAACTGGTCTGTATAGAAAGTCCAAGAATGAGAACTCCTTGGCCTGAAATATGTTCAGAATGTCAAAAATGGACTACTGTATGGTTGATGAGACATCATAGGGAGATAATTGGTCTGTATAAAAAATTCAAAATTGAGAACTCCTTGGCCTGAAATATGATCAGTATGTGTAATATGGACTACTGTATAGTTGATCAGACATCATTAGGAGTTAACTGGTCTGTATAGACAGTCCAAGAATGAGAACTCCTTGGTCTGAAATATGTTCAGAATGTCAAAAATGGACTACTGTATGGTTGATGAGACATCATAGGGAGATAATTGGTCTGTATAGAAAATTCAACATTGAGAACTCCTTGGCCTGAAATATGTTTAGTATGTCAAATATGGACCACTGTATAGTTGATCAGACATCATTAGGAGTTAATTGGTATGTATAGGAAGTTCAAGATTGAGAACTCCTTGGCCTGAAATATGTTCAGTATGTCAAATATGGACTACTGTATAGTTGATCAGACATCATTAGGAGTTAATTGGTATGTATAGGAAGTTCAAGATTGAGAAATCCTTGGCCTGAAATATGTTCCGTATGTCAAATATGGACTACTGTATGATTGATGAGACATCAGAAGCAGTTAATTGGTCTGTATAGAAAGTTCAAGATTGAGAACTCCTTGGCCTGAAATATGTTCAGTATGTCAAATATGGACTAATGTATGATTGATGAGACATCAGAAGGAGTTAATTGGTCTGTATAGAAAGTCCAAAATTGAGAACTCCTTGGCCTGAAATATGTTCAGTATGTCAAATATGGACTACTGTATGATTGATGAGACATCAGAAGCAGTTAATTGGTCTGTATAGAAATTCCAAGAATGAGAACTCCTTGGCCTGAAATATGTTCAGAATGTCAAAAATGGACTACTGTATGGTTGATGAGACATCATAGGGAGATAATTGGTCTGTATAAAAAATTCAAAATTGAGAACTCCTTGGCCTGAAATATGATCAGTATTTGTAATATGGACTACTGTATAGTTGATCAGACATCATAGGGAGATAATTGGTCTGTATAAAAAATTCTAAATTGAAAACTTCTTGGCCTGAAATATGTTCAGTATGTCAAATATGGACTACTGTATGATTGATGAGACATCAGAAGGAGTTAACTGGTCTGTATAGAAAGTCCAAGAATGAGAACTCCTTGGCCTGAAATATGTTCAGAATGTCAAAAATGGACTACTGTATGGTTGATGAGACATCATAGGGAGATAATTGGTCTGTATAAAAAATTCAAAATTGAGAACTCCTTGGCCTGAAATATGATCAGTATGTCTAATATGGACTACTGTATAGTTGATAAGACATCATTAGGAGTTAACTGGTCTGTATAGAAAGTCCAAGAATGAGAACTCCTTGGCCTGAAATATGTTCAGAATGTCAAAAATGGACTACTGTATGGTTGATGAGACATCATAGGGAGATAATTGGTCTGTATAAAAAATTCAAAATTGAGAACTTCTTGGCCTGAAATATGTTCAGAATGTCAAAAATGGACTACTGTATGGTTGATGAGACATCATAGGGAGATAATTGGTCTGTATAGAAAATTCAACATTGAGAACTCCTTGGCCTGAAATATGACCAGTATGTCTAATATGGACTACTGTATAGTTGATCGGACATCATTAGGAGTTAATTGGTATGTATAGGAAGTTCAAGATTGAGAACTCCTTGGCCTGAAATATGTTCAGAATGTCAAAAATGGACTACTGTATGGTTGATGAGACATCATAGGGAGATAATTGGTCTGTATAAAAAATTCAAAATTGAGAACTCCTTGGCCTGAAATATGATCACTATGTGTAATATGGACTACTGTATAGTTGATCAGACATCATAGGGAGATAATTGGTCTGTATAAAAAAATCTAAATTGAAAACTTCTTGGCCTGAAATATGTTCAGTATGTCAAATATGGACTACTGTATGATTGATGAGACATCAGAAGGAGTTAACTGGTCTGTATAGAAAGTCCAAGAATGAGAACTCCTTGGCCTGAAATATGTTCAGAATATCAAAAATGGACTACTGTATGGTTGATGAGACATCATAGGGAGATAATTGGTCTGTATAAAAAATTCAAAATTGAGAACTCCTTGGCCTGAAATATGATCAGTATGTGTAATATGGACTACTGTATAGTTGATCAGACATCATTAGGAGTTAACTGGTCTGTATAGACAGACCAAGAATGAGAACTCCTTGGCCTGAAATATGTTCAGAATGTCAAAAATGGACTACTGTATGGTTGATGAGACATCATAGGGAGATAATTGGTCTGTATAGAAAATTCAACATTGAGAACTCCTTGGCCTGAAATATGTTCAGTATGTCAAATATGGACCACTGTATAGTTGATCAGACATCACTAGGAGTTAATTGGTATGTATAGGAAGTTCAAGATTGAGAACTCCTTGGCCTGAAATATGTTCAGTATGTCAAATATGGACTACTGTATGGTTAATGAGACATCATAAGGAGTTAATTGGTCTGTATAGAAAATTCAACATTGAGAACTCCTTGGCCTGAAATATGTTCAGTATGTCAAATATGGACCACTGTATAGTTGATCAGACATCATTAGGAGTTAATTGGTATGTATAGGAAGTTCAAGATTGAGAGCTCCTTGGCCTGAAATATGTTCAGTATGTCAAATATGGACTACTGTATAGTTGATCAGACATCATTAGGAGTTAATTGGTATGTATAGGAAGTTCAAGATTGAGAACTCCTTGGCCTGAAATATGTTTAGTATGTCAAATATGGACCACTGTATAGTTGATCAGACATCATTAGGAGTTAATTGGTATGTATAGGAAGTTCAAGATTGAGAACTCCTTGGCCTGAAATATGTTCAGTATGTCAAATATGGACTACTGTATAGTTGATCAGACATCATTAGGAGTTAATTGGTATGTATAGGAAGTTCAAGATTGAGAAATCCTTGGCCTGAAATATGTTCAGTATGTCAAATATGGACTACTGTATGATTGATGAGACATCAGAAGCAGTTAATTGGTCTGTATAGAAAGTTCAAGATTGAGAACTCCTTGGCCTGAAATATGTTCAGTATGTCAAATATGGACTAATGTATGATTGATGAGACATCAGAAGGAGTTAATTGGTCTGTATAGAAAGTCCAAAATTGAGAACTCCTTGGCCTGAAATATGTTCAGTATGTCAAATATGGACTACTGTATGATTGATGAGACATCAGAAGCAGTTAATTGGTCTGTATAGAAATTCCAAGAATGAGAACTCCTTGGCCTGAAATATGTTCAGAATGTCAAAAATGGACTACTGTATGGTTGATGAGACATCATAGGGAGATAATTGGTCTGTATAAAAAATTCAAAATTGAGAACTCCTTGGCCTGAAATATGATCAGTATTTGTAATATGGACTACTGTATAGTTGATCAGACATCATAGGGAGATAATTGGTCTGTATAAAAAATTCTAAATTGAAAACTTCTTGGCCTGAAATATGTTCAGTATGTCAAATATGGACTACTGTATGATTGATGAGACATCAGAAGGAGTTAACTGGTCTGTATAGAAAGTCCAAGAATGAGAACTCCTTGGCCTGAAATATGTTCAGAATGTCAAATATGGACTACTGTATAGTTGATCAGACATCATTAGGAGTTAACTGGTCTGTATAGACAGACCAAGAATGAGAACTCCTTGGCCTGAAATATGTTCAGAATGTCAAAAATGGACTACTGTATGGTTGATGAGACATCATAGGGAGATAATTGGTCTGTATAGAAAATTCAACATTGAGAACTCCTTGGCCTGAAATATGTTCAGTATGTCAAATATGGACCACTGTATAGTTGATCAGACATCACTAGGAGTTAATTGGTATGTATAGGAAGTTCAAGATTGAGAACTCCTTGGCCTGAAATATGTTCAGTATGTCAAATATGGACTACTGTATGGTTAATGAGACATCATAAGGAGTTAATTGGTCTGTATAGAAAATTCAACATTGAGAACTCCTTGGCCTGAAATATGTTCAGTATGTCAAATATGGACCACTGTATAGTTGATCAGACATCATTAGGAGTTAATTGGTATGTATAGGAAGTTCAAGATTGAGAACTCCTTGGCCTGAAATATGTTCAGTATGTCAAATATGGACTACTGTATAGTTGATCAGACATCATTAGGAGTTAATTGGTATGTATAGGAAGTTCAAGATTGAGAAATCCTTGGCCTGAAATATGTTCAGTATGTCAAATATGGACTACTGTATGATTGATGAGACATCAGAAGCAGTTAATTGGTCTGTATAGAAAGTTCAACATTGAGAACTCCTTGGCCTGAAATATGTTCAGTATGTCAAATATGGACCACTGTATAGTTGATCAGACATCATTAGGAGTTAATTGGTATGTATAGGAAGTTCAAGATTGAGAACTCCTTGGCCTGAAATATGTTTAGTATGTCAAATATGGACCACTGTATAGTTGATCAGACATCATTAGGAGTTAATTGGTATGTATAGGAAGTTCAAGATTGAGAACTCCTTGGCCTGAAATATGTTCAGTATGTCAAATATGGACTACTGTATGATTGATGAGACATCAGAAGCAGTTAATTGGTCTGTATAGAAAGTCCAAGAATGAGAACTCCTTGGCCTGAAATATGTTCAGAATGTCAAATATGGACTACTGTATGATTGATGAGACATCAGAAGCAGTTAATTGGTCTGTATAGAAAGTCCAAGAATGAGAACTCCTTGGCCTGAAATATGTTCAGAATGTCAAATATGGACTACTGTATGATTGATGAGACATCAGAAGCAGTTAATTGGTCTGTATAGAAAGTCCAAGAATGAGAACTCCTTGGCCTGAAATATGTTCAGAATGTCAAATATGGACTACTGTATGATTGATGAGACATCAGAAGCAGTTAATTGGTCTGTATAGAAAGTCCAAGAATGAGAACTCCTTGGTCTGAAATATGTTCAGAATGTCAAAAATGGACTACTGTATGGTTGATGAGACATCATAGGGAGATAATTGGTCTGTATAGAAAATTCAACATTGAGAACTCCTTGGCCTGAAATATGTTTAGTATGTCAAATATGGACCACTGTATAGTTGATCAGACATCATTAGGAGTTAATTGGTATGTATAGGAAGTTCAAGATTGAGAACTCCTTGGCCTGAAATATGTTCAGTATGTCAAATATGGACTACTGTATAGTTGATCAGACATCATTAGGAGTTAATTGGTATGTATAGGAAGTTCAAGATTGAGAAATCCTTGGCCTGAAATATGTTCCGTATGTCAAATATGGACTACTGTATGATTGATGAGACATCAGAAGCAGTTAATTGGTCTGTATAGAAAGTTCAAGATTGAGAACTCCTTGGCCTGAAATATGTTCAGTATGTCAAATATGGACTAATGTATGATTTATGAGACATCAGAAGGAGTTAATTGGTCTGTATAGAAAGTCCAAAATTGAGAACTCCTTGGCCTGAAATATGTTCAGTATGTCAAATATGGACTACTGTATGATTGATGAGACATCAGAAGCAGTTAATTGGTCTGTATAGAAATTCCAAGAATGAGAACTCCTTGGCCTGAAATATGTTCAGAATGTCAAAAATGGACTACTGTATGGTTGATGAGACATCATAGGGAGATAATTGGTCTGTATAAAAAATTCAAAATTGAGAACTCCTTGGCCTGAAATATGATCAGTATTTGTAATATGGACTACTGTATAGTTGATCAGACATCATAGGGAGATAATTGGTCTGTATAAAAAATTCTAAATTGAAAACTTCTTGGCCTGAAATATGTTCAGTATGTCAAATATGGACTACTGTATGATTGATGAGACATCAGAAGGAGTTAACTGGTCTGTATAGAAAGTCCAAGAATGAGAACTCCTTGGCCTGAAATATGTTCAGAATGTCAAAAATGGACTACTGTATGGTTGATGAGACATCATAGGGAGATAATTGGTCTGTATAAAAAATTCAAAATTGAGAACTCCTTGGCCTGAAATATGATCAGTATGTCTAATATGGACTACTGTATAGTTGATAAGACATCATTAGGAGTTAACTGGTCTGTATAGAAAGTCCAAGAATGAGAACTCCTTGGCCTGAAATATGTTCAGAATGTCAAAAATGGACTACTGTATGGTTGATGAGACATCATAGGGAGATAATTGGTCTGTATAAAAAATTCAAAATTGAGAACTTCTTGGCCTGAAATATGTTCAGAATGTCAAAAATGGACTACTGTATGGTTGATGAGACATCATAGGGAGATAATTGGTCTGTATAGAAAATTCAACATTGAGAACTCCTTGGCCTGAAATATGACCAGTATGTCTAATATGGACTACTGTATAGTTGATCGGACATCATTAGGAGTTAATTGGTATGTATAGGAAGTTCAAGATTGAGAACTCCTTGGCCTGAAATATGTTCAGAATGTCAAAAATGGACTACTGTATGGTTGATGAGACATCATAGGGAGATAATTGGTCTGTATAAAAAATTCAAAATTGAGAACTCCTTGGCCTGAAATATGATCACTATGTGTAATATGGACTACTGTATAGTTGATCAGACATCATAGGGAGATAATTGGTCTGTATAAAAAAATCTAAATTGAAAACTTCTTGGCCTGAAATATGTTCAGTATGTCAAATATGGACTACTGTATGATTGATGAGACATCAGAAGGAGTTAACTGGTCTGTATAGAAAGTCCAAGAATGAGAACTCCTTGGCCTGAAATATGTTCAGAATATCAAAAATGGACTACTGTATGGTTGATGAGACATCATAGGGAGATAATTGGTCTGTATAAAAAATTCAAAATTGAGAACTCCTTGGCCTGAAATATGATCAGTATGTGTAATATGGACTACTGTATAGTTGATCAGACATCATTAGGAGTTAACTGGTCTGTATAGACAGACCAAGAATGAGAACTCCTTGGCCTGAAATATGTTCAGAATGTCAAAAATGGACTACTGTATGGTTGATGAGACATCATAGGGAGATAATTGGTCTGTATAGAAAATTCAACATTGAGAACTCCTTGGCCTGAAATATGTTCAGTATGTCAAATATGGACCACTGTATAGTTGATCAGACATCACTAGGAGTTAATTGGTATGTATAGGAAGTTCAAGATTGAGAACTCCTTGGCCTGAAATATGTTCAGTATGTCAAATATGGACTACTGTATGGTTAATGAGACATCATAAGGAGTTAATTGGTCTGTATAGAAAATTCAACATTGAGAACTCCTTGGCCTGAAATATGTTCAGTATGTCAAATATGGACCACTGTATAGTTGATCAGACATCATTAGGAGTTAATTGGTATGTATAGGAAGTTCAAGATTGAGAGCTCCTTGGCCTGAAATATGTTCAGTATGTCAAATATGGACTACTGTATAGTTGATCAGACATCATTAGGAGTTAATTGGTATGTATAGGAAGTTCAAGATTGAGAACTCCTTGGCCTGAAATATGTTTAGTATGTCAAATATGGACCACTGTATAGTTGATCAGACATCATTAGGAGTTAATTGGTATGTATAGGAAGTTCAAGATTGAGAACTCCTTGGCCTGAAATATGTTCAGTATGTCAAATATGGACTACTGTATAGTTGATCAGACATCATTAGGAGTTAATTGGTATGTATAGGAAGTTCAAGATTGAGAAATCCTTGGCCTGAAATATGTTCAGTATGTCAAATATGGACTACTGTATGATTGATGAGACATCAGAAGCAGTTAATTGGTCTGTATAGAAAGTTCAAGATTGAGAACTCCTTGGCCTGAAATATGTTCAGTATGTCAAATATGGACTAATGTATGATTGATGAGACATCAGAAGGAGTTAATTGGTCTGTATAGAAAGTCCAAAATTGAGAACTCCTTGGCCTGAAATATGTTCAGTATGTCAAATATGGACTACTGTATGATTGATGAGACATCAGAAGCAGTTAATTGGTCTGTATAGAAATTCCAAGAATGAGAACTCCTTGGCCTGAAATATGTTCAGAATGTCAAAAATGGACTACTGTATGGTTGATGAGACATCATAGGGAGATAATTGGTCTGTATAAAAAATTCAAAATTGAGAACTCCTTGGCCTGAAATATGATCAGTATTTGTAATATGGACTACTGTATAGTTGATCAGACATCATAGGGAGATAATTGGTCTGTATAAAAAATTCTAAATTGAAAACTTCTTGGCCTGAAATATGTTCAGTATGTCAAATATGGACTACTGTATGATTGATGAGACATCAGAAGGAGTTAACTGGTCTGTATAGAAAGTCATAGAATGAGAACTCCTTGGCCTGAAATATGTTCAGAATGTCAAATATGGACTACTGTATAGTTGATCAGACATCATTAGGAGTTAACTGGTCTGTATAGACAGACCAAGAATGAGAACTCCTTGGCCTGAAATATGTTCAGAATGTCAAAAATGGACTACTGTATGGTTGATGAGACATCATAGGGAGATAATTGGTCTGTATAGAAAATTCAACATTGAGAACTCCTTGGCCTGAAATATGTTCAGTATGTCAAATATGGACCACTGTATAGTTGATCAGACATCACTAGGAGTTAATTGGTATGTATAGGAAGTTCAAGATTGAGAACTCCTTGGCCTGAAATATGTTCAGTATGTCAAATATGGACTACTGTATGGTTAATGAGACATCATAAGGAGTTAATTGGTCTGTATAGAAAATTCAACATTGAGAACTCCTTGGCCTGAAATATGTTCAGTATGTCAAATATGGACTACTGTATGATTGATGAGACATCAGAAGCAGTTAATTGGTCTGTATAGAAAGTTCAACATTGAGAACTCCTTGGCCTGAAATATGTTCAGTATGTCAAATATGGACCACTGTATAGTTGATCAGACATCATTAGGAGTTAATTGGTATGTATAGGAAGTTCAAGATTGAGAACTCCTTGGCCTGAAATATGTTTAGTATGTCAAATATGGACCACTGTATAGTTGATCAGACATCATTAGGAGTTAATTGGTATGTATAGGAAGTTCAAGATTGAGAACTCCTTGGCCTGAAATATGTTCAGTATGTCAAATATGGACTACTGTATGATTGATGAGACATCAGAAGCAGTTAATTGGTCTGTATAGAAAGTCCAAGAATGAGAACTCCTTGGCCTGAAATATGTTCAGAATGTCAAATATGGACTACTGTATGATTGATGAGACATCAGAAGCAGTTAATTGGTCTGTATAGAAAGTCCAAGAATGAGAACTCCTTGGCCTGAAATATGTTCAGAATGTCAAAAATGGACTACTGTATGGTTGATGAGACATCATTAGGAGTTAATCGGTATGTATAGGAAGTTCAAGATTGAGAACTCCTTGGCATGTAATATGTTCAGTATGTCAAATATGGACTACTGTATGGTTAATGAGACATCATAAAGAGTTAATTGGTCTATATGAAAAATTCAAAATTGAGAACTCCTTGGCCTGAAATATGATCAGTATTTGTAATATGGACTACTGTATAGTTGATCAGACATCATAGGGAGATAATTGGTCTGTATAAAAAATTCTAAATTGAAAACTTCTTGGCCTGAAATATGTTCAGTATGTCAAATATGGACTACTGTATGATTGATGAGACATCAGAAGGAGTTAACTGGTCTGTATAGAAAGTCCAAGAATGAGAACTCCTTGGCCTGAAATATGTTCAGAATGTCAAAAATGGACTACTGTATGGTTGATGAGACATCATAGGGAGATAATTGGTATGTATAGGAAGTTCAAGATTGAGAACTCCTTGGCCTGAAATATGTTCAGTATGTCAAATATGGACTACTGTATGGTTGATGAGACATCATAGGGAGATAATTGGTCTGTATAAAAAATTCAAAATTGAGAACTTCTTGGCCTGAAATATGTTCAGAATGTCAAAAATGGACTACTGTATGGTTGATGAGACATCATAGGGAGATAATTGGTCTGTATAAAAAATTCAAAATTGAGAACTCCTTGGCCTGAAATATGATCAGTATGTGTAATATGGACTACTGTATAGTTGATCAGACATCATTAGGAGTTAACTGGTCTGTATAGACAGACCAAGAATGAGAACTCCTTGGCCTGAAATATGTTCAGAATGTCAAAAATGGACTACTGTATGGTTGATGAGACATCATAGGGAGATAATTGGTCTGTATAGAAAATTCAACATTGAGAACTCCTTGGCCTGAAATATGTTCAGTATGTCAAATATGGACCACTGTATAGTTGATCAGACATCACTAGGAGTTAATTGGTATGTATAGGAAGTTCAAGATTGAGAACTCCTTGGCCTGAAATATGTTCAGTATGTCAAATATGGACTAATGTATGGTTAATGAGACATCATAAGGAGTTAATTGGTCTGTATAAAAAATTCAAGATTGAGAACTCCTTGGCCTGAAATATGATCAGTATGTGTAATATGGACTACTGTATAGTTGATCAGACATCATTAGGAGTTAATTGGTATGTATAGGAAGTTCAAGATTGAGAAATCCTTGGCCTAAAATATGTTCAGTATGTCAAATATGGACTACTGTATGGTTGATGAGACATCATAGTGAGATAATTGGTCTGTATAGAAATTTCAAGATTGAGAAGTCCTTGGCCTGAAATATGTTCAGTATATGCACTACTGTATGATTGATGAGACATCAGAAGAAGTTAATTGGTCTGTATAGAAAGTTCAAAATTGAGAACTCCTTGGCCTGAAATATGTTCAATATGTCAAATATGGACTACTGTATGATTGATGAGACATCAGAAGGAGTTAACTGGTCTGTATAGAAAGTTCAAGATTGAGAACTCCTTGGCCTGAAACATGTTCAGCATGTCAAATATGGACTACTGTATGATTGACGAGACATTAGAAGGAGTTAACTGGTCTGTATAGAAAGTTCAAGAATGAGAACTCCTTGGCCTGAAATATGTTCAGAATGTCAAAAATGGACTACTGTATGGTTGATGAGACATCATAGGGAGATAATTGGTCTGTATAGAAAATTCAACATTGAGAACTCCTTGGCCTGAAATATGTTCAGTATGTCAAATATGGACCACTGTTTAGTTGATCAGACATCATTAGGAGTTAATTGGTATGTATGGGAAGTTCAAGATTGAGAACTCCTTGGCCTGAAATATGTTCAGTATGTCAAATATGGACTACTGTATGGTTAATGAGACATCATAAGGAGTTAATTGGTCTGTATAAAAAATTCAAGATTGAGAACTCCTTGGCCTGAAATATGATCAGTATGTGTAATATGGACTACTGTATAACTGATCAGACATCATTAGGAGTTAATTGGTATGTATAGGAAGTTCAAGATTGAGAAATCCTTGGCCTGAAATATGTTCAGTATGTCAAATATGGACTACTGTATGGTTGATGAGACATCATAGTGAGATAATTGGTCTGTATAGAAATTTCAAGATTGAGAAGTCCTTGGCCTGAAATATGTTCAGTATATGCACTACTGTATGATTGATGAGACATCAGAAGAAGTTAATGGTCTGTATAGAAAGTTCAAAATTGAGAACTCCTTGGCCTGAAATATGTTCAATATGTCAAATATGGACTACTGTATGATTGATGAGACATCAGAAGGAGTTAACTGGTCTGTATAGAAAGTTCAAGATTGAGAACTCCTTGGCCTGAAACATGTTCAGTATGTCAAATATGGACTACTGTATGATTGACGAGACATCAGAAGGAGTTAACTGGTCTGTATAGAAAGTTCAAGAATGAGAACTCCTTGGCCTGAAATATGTTCAGAATGTCAAAAATGGACTACTGTATGGTTGATGAGACATCATAGGGAGATAATTGGTCTGTATAGAAAATTCAACATTGAGAACTCCTTGGCCTGAAATATGTTCAGTATGTCAAATATGGACCACTGTATAGTTGATCAGACATCATTAGGAGTTAATTGGTATGTATAGGAAGTTCAAGATTGAGAACTCTTTGGCCTGAAATATGTTCAGTATGTCAAATATGGACTACTGTATAGTTGATCAGACATCATTAGGAGTTAATTGGTATGTATAGGAAGTTCAAGATTGAGAAATCCTTGGCCTGAAATATGTTCAGTATGTCAAATATGGACTACTGTATGATTGATGAGACATCAGAAGCAGTTAATTGGTCTGTATAGAAAGTTCAAGATTGAGAACTCCTTGGCCTGAAATATGTTCAGTATGTCAAATATGGACTAATGTATGATTGATGAGACATCAGAAGGAGTTAATTGGTCTGTATAGAAAGTTCAAAATTGAGAACACCTTGGCCTGAAATATGTTCAGTATGTCAAATATGGACTACTGTATGATTGATGAGACATCAGAAGCAGTTAATTGGTCTGTATAGAAAGTCCAAGAATGAGAACTCCTTGGCCTGAAATATGTTCAGAATGTCAAAAATGGACTACTGTATGGTTGATCAGACATCATTAGGAGTTAATCGGTATGTATAGGAAGTTCAAGATTGAGAACTCCTTGGCATGTAATATGTTCAGTATGTCAAATATGGACTACTGTATGGTTAATGAGACATCATAAAGAGTTAATTGGTCGATATAAAAAATTCAAAATTGAGAACTCCTTGGCCTGAAATATGATCAGTATTTGTAATATGGACTACTGTATAGTTGATCAGACATCATAGGGAGATAATTGGTCTGTATAAAAAATTCTAAATTGAAAACTTCTTGGCCTGAAATATGTTCAGTATGTCAAATATGGACTACTGTATGATTGATGAGACATCAGAAGGAGTTAACTGGTCTGTATAGAAAGTCCAAGAATGAGAACTCCTTGGCCTGAAATATGTTCAGAATGTCAAAAATGGACTACTGTATGGTTGATGAGACATCATAGGGAGATAATTGGTCTGTATAGAAAATTCAACATTGAGAACTCCTTGGCCTGAAATATGTTCAGTATGTCAAATATGGACCACTGTATAGTTGATCAGACATCATTAGGAGTTAATTGGTATGTATAGGAAGTTCAAGATTGAGAACTCCTTGGCCTGAAATATGTTCAGTATGTCAAATATGGACTACTGTATAGTTGATCAGACATCATTAGGAGTTAATTGGTATGTATAGGAAGTTCAAGATTGAGAAATCCTTGGCCTGAAATATGTTCAGTATGTCAAATATGGACTACTGTATGATTGATGAGACATCAGAAGCAGTTAATTGGTCTGTATAGAAAGTTCAAGATTGAGAACTCCTTGGCCTGAAATATGTTCAGTATGTCAAATATGGACTATTGTATGATTGATGAGACATCAGAAGCAGTTAATTGGTCTGTATAGAAATTCCAAGAATGAGAACTCCTTGGCCTGAAATATGTTCAGAATGTCAAAAATGGACTACTGTATGGTTGATGAGACATCATAGGGAGATAATTGGTCTGTATAAAAAATTCAAAATTGAGAACTCCTTGGCCTGAAATATGATCAGTATGTGTAATATGGACTACTGTATAGTTGATCAGACATCATAGGGAGATAATTGGTCTGTATAAAAAATTCTAAATTGAAAACTTCTTGGCCTGAAATATGTTCAGTATGTCAAATATGGACTACTGTATGATTGATGAGACATCAGAAGGAGTTAACTGGTCTGTATAGAAAGTCCAAGAATGAGAACTCCTTGGCCTGAAATATGTTCAGAATGTCAAAAATGGACTACTGTATGGTTGATGAGACATCATAGGGAGATAATTGGTCTGTATAAAAAATTCAAAATTGAGAACTCCTTGGCCTGAAATATGATCAGTATGTGTAATATGGACTACTGTATAGTTGATCAGACATCATTAGGAGTTAACTGGTCTGTATAGACAGTCCAAGAATGAGAACTCCTTGGCCTGAAATATGTTCAGAATGTCAAAAATGGACTACTGTATGGTTGATGAGACATCATAGGGAGATAATTGGTCTGTATAGAAAATTCAACATTGAGAACTCCTTGGCCTGAAATATGTTCAGTATGTCAAATATGGACCACTGTATAGTTGATCAGACATCATTAGGAGTTAATTGGTATGTATAGGAAGTTCAAGATTGAGAACTCCTTGGCCTGAAATATGTTCAGTATGTCAAATATGGACTACTGTATAGTTGATCAGACATCATTAGGAGTTAATTGGTATGTATAGGAAGTTCAAGATTGAGAAATCCTTGGCCTGAAATATGTTCAGTATGTCAAATATGGACTACTGTATGATTGATGAGACATCAGAAGAAGTTAATTGGTCTGTATAGAACGTTCAAAATTGAGAACTCCTTGGCCTGAAATATGTTCAGAATGTCAAAAATGGACTACTGTATGGTTGATGAGACATCATAACGAGATAATTGGTCTGTATAAAAAATTCAAAATTGAGAACTCCTTGGCCTGAAATATGATCAGTATTTGTAATATGGACTACTGTATAGTTGATCAGACATCATAGGGAGATAATTGGTCTGTATAAAAAATTCTAAATTGAAAACTTCTTGGCCTGAAATATGTTCAGTATGTCAAATATGGACTACTGTATGATTGATGAGACATCAAAAGGAGTTAACTGGTCTGTATAGAAAGTCCAAGAATGAGAACTCCTTGGCCTGAAATATGTTCAGAATGTCAAAAATGGACTACTGTATGGTTGATGAGACATCATAGGGAGATAATTGGTCTGTATAAAAAATTCAAAATTGAGAACTCCTTGGCCTGAAATATGATCAGTATGTCTAATATGGACTACTGTATAGTTGATAAGACATCATTAGGAGTTAACTGGTCTGTATAGAAAGTCCAAGAATGAGAACTCCTTGGCCTGAAATATGTTCAGAATGTCAAAAATGGACTACTGTATGGTTGATGAGACATCATAGGGAGATAATTGGTCTGTATAAAAAATTCAAAATTGAGAACTCCTTGGCCTGAAATATGTTCAGAATGTCAAAAATGGACTACTGTATGGTTGATGAGACATCATAGGGAGATAATTGGTCTGTATAGAAAATTCAACATTGAGAACTCCTTGGCCTGAAATATGACCAGTATGTCTAATATGGACTACTGTATAGTTGATCGGACATCATTAGGAGTTAATTGGTATGTATAGGAAGTTCAAGATTGAGAATTCCTTGGCCTGAAATATGTTCAGAATGTCAAAAATGGACTACTGTATGGTTGATGAGACATCATAGGGAGATAATTGGTCTGTATAAAAAATTCAAAATTGAGAACTCCTTGGCCTGAAATATGATCAGTATGTGTAATATGGACTACTGTATAGTTGATCAGACATCATAGGGAGATAATTGGTCTGTATAAAAAATTCTAAATTGAAAACTTCTTGGCCTGAAATATGTTCAGTATGTCAAATATGGACTACTGTATGATTGATGAGACATCAGAAGGAGTTAACTGGTCTGTATAGAAAGTCCAAGAATGAGAACTCCTTGGCCTGAAATATGTTCAGAATGTCAAAAATGGACTACTGTATGATTAATGAGACATCATAGGGAGATAATTGGTCTGTATAAAAAATTCAAAATTGAGAACTCCTTGGCCTGAAATATGATCAGTATGTCTAATATGGACTACTGTATAGTTGATAAGACATCATTAGGAGTTAACTGGTCTGTATAGAAAGTCCAAGAATGAGAACTCCTTGGCCTGAAATATGTTCAGAATGTCAAAAATGGACTACTGTATGGTTGATGAGACATCATAGGGAGATAATTGGTCTGTATAAAAAATTCAAAATTGAGAGCTCCTTGGCCTGAAATATGTTCAGAATGTCAAAAATGGACTACTGTATGGTTGATGAGACATCATAGGGAGATAATTGGTCTGTATAGAAAATTCAACATTGAGAACTCCTTGGCCTGAAATAAGACCAGTATGTCTAATATGGACTACTGTATAGTTGATCGGACATCATTAGGAGTTAATTGGTATGTATAGGAAGTTCAAGATTGAGAACTCCTTGGCCTGAAATATGTTCAGTATGTCAAATATGGACTACTGTATAGTTGATCAGACATCATTAGGAGTTAATTGGTATGTATAGGAAGTTCAAGATTGAGAACTCCTTGGCCTGAAATATGTTCAGTATGTCAAATATGGACTACTGTATGGTTAATGAGACATCATAAGGATTTAATTGGTCTGTATAAAAAAATTCAAAATTGAGAACTTCTTGGCCTGAAATATGATCAGTATGTCTAATATGGACTACTGTATAGTTGATCAGACATCATTAGGAGTTAATTGGTATGTAAAGGAAGTTCAAGATTGAGGACTCCTTGTCCTGAAATATGTTCAGTATGTGTAATATGGACTACTGTATAGTTGATCAGACATCATTAGGAGTTAACTGGTCTGTATAGACAGTCCAAGAATGAGAACTCCTTGGCCTGAAATATGTTCAGAATGTCAAAAATGGACTACTGTATGGTTGATGAGACATCATAGGGAGATAATTGGTCTGTATAGAAAATTCAACATTGAGAACTCCTTGGCCTGAAATATGTTCAGTATGTCAAATATGGACCACTGTATAGTTGATCAGACATCATTAGGAGTTAATTGGTATGTATAGGAAGTTCAAGATTGAGAACTCCTTGGCCTGAAATATGTTCAGTATGTCAAATATGGACTACTGTATAGTTGATCAGACATCATTAGGAGTTAATTGGTATGTATAGGAAGTTCAAGATTGAGAAATCCTTGGCCTGAAATATGTTCAGTATGTCAAATATGGACTACTGTATGATTGATGAGACATCAGAAGCAGTTAATTGGTCTGTATAGAAAGTTCAAGATTGAGAACTCCTTGGCCTGAAATATGTTCAGTATGTCAAATATGGACTAATGTATGATTGATGAGACATCAGAAGGAGTTAATTGGTCTGTATAGAAAGTTCAAAATTGAGAACTCCTTGGCCTGAAATATGTTCAGTATGTCAAATATGGACTACTGTATGATTGATGAGACATCAGAAGCAGGTAATTGGTCTGTATAGAAAGTCCAAGAATGAGAACTCCTTGGCCTGAAATATGTTCAGAATGTCAAAAATGGACTACTGTATGGTTGATGAGAAATCATAAAGAGTTAATTGGTCTATATAAAAAATTCAAAATTGAGAACTCCTTGGCCTGAAATATGATCAGTATTTGTAATATGGACTACTGTATAGTTGATCAGACATCATAGGGAGATAATTGGTCTGTATAAAAAATTCTAAATTGAAAACTTCTTGGCCTGAAATATGTTCAGTATGTCAAATATGGACTACTGTATGATTGATGAGACATCAGAAGGAGTTAACTGGTCTGTATAGAAAGTCCAAGAATGAGAACTCCATGGCCTGAAATATGTTCAGAATGTCAAAAATGGACTACTGTATAGTTGATCAGACATCATTAGGAGTTAATTGGTATGTATAGGAAGTTCAAGATTGAGAACTCCTTGGCCTGAAATATGTTCAGTATGTCAAATATGGACTACTGTATAGTTGATCAGACATCATTAGGAGTTAATCGGTATGTATAGGAAGTTCAAGATTGAGAACTCCTTGGCCTGAAATATGTTCAGTATGTCAAATATGGACTACTGTATGGTTAATGAGACATCATAAGGAGTTAATTGGTCTGTATAAAAAATTCAAAATTGAGAACTCCTTGGCCTGAAATATGATCAGTATGTCTAATATGGACTACTGTATAGTTGATCAGACATCATTAGGAGTTAATTGGTATGTATAGGAAGTTCAAGATTGAGAAATCCGTGGCCTGAAATATGTTCAGTATGTCAAATATGGACTACTGTATGGTTGATGAGACATCATAGTGAGATAATTGGTCTGTATAGAAATTTCAAGATTGAGAAGTCCTTGGCCTGAAATATGTTCAGTATATGCACTACTGTATGATTGATGAGACATCAGAAGAAGTTAATTGGTCTGTATAGAAAGTTCAAAATTGAGAACTCCTTGGCCTGAAATATGTTCAGTATGTCAAATATGGACTACTGTATGATTGATGAGACATCAGAACGAGTTAACTGGTCTGTATAGAAAGTTCAAGATTGAGAACTCCTTGGCCTGAAACATGTTCAGTATGTCAAATATGGACTACTGTATGATTGACGAGACATCAGAAGGAGTTAACTGGTCTGTATAGAAAGTTCAAGAATGAGAACTCCTTGGCCTGAAATATGTTCAGAATGTCAAAAATGGACTACTGTATGGTTGATGAGACATCATAGGGAGATAATTGGTCTGTATAGAAAATTCAACATTGAGAACTCCTTGGCCTGAAATATGTTCAGTATGTCAAATATGGACCACTGTATAGTTGATCAGACATCATTAGGAGTTAATTGGTATGTATAGGAAGTTCAAGATTGAGAACTCCTTGGCCTGAAATATGTTCAGTATGTCAAATATGGACTACTGTATAGTTGATCAGACATCATTAGGAGTTAATTGGTATGTATAGGAAGTTCAAGATTGAGAAATCCTTGGCCTGAAATATGTTCAGTATGTCAAATATGGACTACTGTATGATTGATGAGACATCAGAAGCAGTTAATTGGTCTGTATAGAAAGTTCAAGATTGAGAACTCCTTGGCCTAAAATATGTTCAGTATGTCAAATATGGACTAATGTATGATTGATGAGACATCAGAAGGAGTTAATTGGTCTGTATAGAAAGTTCAAAATTGAGAACACCTTGGCCTGAAATATGTTCAGTATGTCAAATATGGACTACTGTATGATTGATGAGACATCAGAAGCAGTTAATTGGTCTGTATAGAAAGTCCAAGAATGAGAACTCCTTGGCCTGAAATATGTTCAGAATGTCAAAAATGGACTACTGTATGGTTGATGAGACATCATAAAGAGTTAATTGGTCTATATAAAAAATTCAAAATTGAGAACTCCTTGGCCTGAAATATGATCAGTATTTGTAATATGGACTACTGTATAGTTGATCAGACATCATAGGGAGATAATTGGTCTGTATAAAAAATTCTAAATTGAAAACTTCTTGGCCTGAAATATGTTCAGTATGTCAAATATGGACTACTGTATGATTGATCAGACATCATTAGGAGTTAATTGGTATGTATAGGAAGTTCAAGATTGAGGACTCCTTGTCCTGAAATATGTTCAGTATGTGTAATATGGACTACTGTATAGTTGATCAGACATCATTAGGAGTTAATTGGTATGTATAGGAAGTTCAAGATTGAGAAATCCTTGGCCTGAAATATGTTCAGTATGTCAAATATGGACTACTGTATGACTGATGAGACATCAGAAGCAGTTAATTGGTCTGTATAGAAAGTTCAAGATTGAGAACTCCTTGGCCTGAAATATGTTCAGTATGTCAAATATGGACTAATGTATGATTGATGAGACATCAGAAGGAGTTAATTGGTCTGTATAGAAAGTTCAAAATTGAGAACTCCTTGGCCTGAAATATGTTCAGTATGTCAAATATGGACTACTGTATGGTTAATGAGACATCATAAGGAGTTAATTGGTCTGTATAAAAAATTCAAAATTGAGAACTCCTTGGCCTGAAATATGATCAGTATGTCTAATATGGACTACTGTATAGTTGATCAGACATCATTAGGAGTTAATTGGTATGTATAGGAAGTTCAAGATTGAGAAATCCTTGGCCTGAAATATGTTCAGTATGTCAAATATGGACTACTGTATGGTTGATGAGACATCATAGTGAGATAATTGGTCTGTATAGAAATTTCAAGATTGAGAAGTCCTTGGCCTGAAATATGTTCAGTATATGCACTACTGTATGATTGATGAGACATCAGAAGAAGTTAATTGGTCTGTATAGAAAGTTCAAAATTGAGAACTCCTTGGCCTGAAACATGTTCAGTATGTCAAATATGGACTACTGTATGATTGACGAGACATCAGAAGGAGTTAACTGGTCTGTATAGAAAGTTCAAGAATGAGAACTCCTTGGCCTGAAATATGTTCAGAATATCAAAAATGGACTACTGTATGGTTGATGAGACATCATAGGGAGATAATTGGTCTGTATAGAAAATTCAACATTGAGAACTCCTTGGCCTGAAATATGTTCAGTATGTCAAATATGGACCACTGTATAGTTGATCAGACATCATTAGGAGTTAATTGGTATGTATAGGAAGTTCAAGATTGAGAACTCCTTGGCCTGAAATATGTTCAGTATGTCAAATATGGACTACTGTATGATTGATGAGACATCAGAAGCAGTTAATTGGTCTGTATAGAAAGTTCAAGATTGAGAACTCCTTGGCCTGAAATATGTTCAGTATGTCAAATATGGACTAATGTATGATTGATGAGACATCAGAAGGAGTTAATTGGTCTGTATAGAAAGTTCAAAATTGAGAACACCTTGGCCTGAAATATGTTCAGTATGTCAAATATGGACTACTGTATGATTGATGAGACATCAGAAGCAGTTAATTGGTCTGTATAGAAAGTCCAAGAATGAGAACTCCTTGGCCTGAAATATGTTCAGAATGTCAAAAATGGACTACTGTATGGTTGATGAGACATCATAAAGAGTTAATTGGTCTATATAAAAAATTCAAAATTGAGAACTCCTTGGCCTGAAATATGATCAGTATTTGTAATATGGACTACTGTATAGTTGATCAGACATCATAGGGAGATAATTGGTCTGTATAAAAAATTCTAAATTGAAAACTTCTTGGCCTGAAATATGTTCAGTATGTCAAATATGGACTACTGTATGATTGATGAGACATCAGAAGGAGTTAACTGGTCTGTATAGAAAGTCCAAGAATGAGAACTCCTTGGCCTGAAATATGTTCAGAATGTCAAAAATGGACTACTGTATAGTTGATCAGACATCATTAGGAGTTAATTGGTATGTATAGGAAGTTCAAGATTGAGAACTCCTTGGCCTGAAATATGTTCAGTATGTCAAATATGGACTACTGTATAGTTGATCAGACATCATTAGGAGTTAATCGGTATGTATAGGAAGTTCAAGATTGAGAACTCCTTGGCCTGAAATATGTTCAGTATGTCAAATATGGACTACTGTATGGTTAATGAGACATCATAAGGAGTTAATTGGTCTGTATAAAAAATTCAAAATTGAGAACTCCTTGGCCTGAAATATGATCAGTATGTCTAATATGGACTACTGTATAGTTGATCAGACATCATTAGGAGTTAATTGGTATGTATAGGAAGTTCAAGATTGAGGACTCCTTGTCCTGAAATATGTTCAGTATGTGTAATATGGACTACTGTATAGTTGATCAGACATCATTAGGAGTTAATTGGTATGTATAGAAATTTCAAGATTGAGAAGTCCTTGGCCTGAAATATGTTCAGTATATGCACTACTGTATGATTGATGAGACATCAGAAGAAGTTAATTGGTCTGTATAGAAAGTTCAAAATTGAGAACTCCTTGGCCTGAAATATGTTCAGTATGTCAAATATGGACTACTGTATAGTTGATCAGACATCATTAGGAGTTAATTGGTATGTATAGGAAGTTCAAGTTTGAGAAATCCTTGGCCTGAAATATGTTCAGTATGTCAAATATGGACTACTGTATGATTGATGAGACATCAGAAGCAGTTAATTGGTCTGTATAGAAAGTTCAAGAATGAGAACTCCTTGGCCTGAAATATGTTCAGAATGTCAAAAATGGACTACTGTATGGTTGATGAGACATCATAGGGAGATAATTGGTCTGTATAGAAATTTCAAGATTGAGAAGTCCTTGGCCTGAAATATGTACAGTATGTCTAATATGGACTACTGTATAGTTGATCAGACATCATTAGGACTTAATTTGTCTGTATAGAAATTTCAAGATTGAGAAGTCCTTGGCCTGAAATATGATCAGTATGTCTAATATGGACTACTGTATAGTTGATCAGACATCATTAGGAGTTAATTGGTATGTATAGGAAGTTCAAGATTGAGGACTCCTTGTCCTGAAATATGTTCAGTATGTGTAATATGGACTACTGTATAGTTGATCAGACATCATTAGGAGTTAACTGGTCTGTATAGACAGTCCAAGAATGAGAACTCCTTGGCCTGAAATATGTTCAGAATGTCAAAAATGGACTACTGTATGGTTGATGAGACATCATAGGGAGATAATTGGTCTGTATAGAAAATTCAACATTGAGAACTCCTTGGCCTGAAATATGTTCAGTATGTCAAATATGGACCACTGTATAGTTGATCAGACATCATTAGGAGTTAATTGGTATGTATAGGAAGTTCAAGATTGAGAACTCCTTGGCCTGAAATATGTTCAGTATGTCAAATATGGACTACTGTATATTTGATCAGACATCATTAGGAGTTAATTGGTCTGTATAGGAAGTTCAAGATTGAGAAATCCTTGGCCTGAAATATGTTCAGTATGTCAAATATGGACTACTGTATGATTAATGAGACATCAGAAGCAGTTAATTGGTCTGTATAGAAAGTTCAAGATTGAGAACTCCTTGGCCTGAAATATGTTCAGTATGTCAAATATGGACTACTGTATGATTGATGAGACATCAGAAGCAGTTAATTGGTCTGTATAGAAAGTCCAAGAATGAGAACTCCTTGGCCTGAAATATGTTCAGAATGTCAAAAATGGACTACTGTATGGTTGATGAGACATCATAGGGAGATAATTGGTCTGTATAGAAATTTCAAGATTGAGAAGTCCTTGGCCTGAAATATGTACAGTATGTCTAATATGGACTACTGTATAGTTGATCAGACATCATTAGGACTTAATTGGTCTGTATAGAAATTTCAAGATTGAGAAGTCCTTGGCCTGAAATATGATCAGTATGTCTAATATGGACTACTGTATAGTTGATCAGACATCATTAGGAGTTAATTGGTATGTATAGGAAGTTCAAGATTGAGGACTCCTTGTCCTGAAATATGTTCAGTATGTGTAATATGGACTACTGTATAGTTGATCAGACATCATTAGGAGTTAACTGGTCTGTATAGACAGTCCAAGAATGAGAACTCCTTGGCCTGAAATATGTTCAGTATGTCAAATATGGACTAATGTATGATTGATGAGACATCAGAAGCAGTTAATTGGTCTGTATAGAAATTCCAAGAATGAGAACTCCTTGGCCTGAAATATGTTCAGAATGTCAAAAATGGACCACTGTATGGTTGATGAGACATCATAGGGAGATAATTGGTCTGTATAAAAAATTCAAAATTGAGAACTCCTTGGCCTGAAATATGATCAGTATTTGTAATATGGACTACTGTATAGTTGATCAGACATCATAGGGAGATAATTGGTCTGTATAAAAAATTCTAAATCGAAAACTTCTTGGCCTGAAATATGTTCAGTATGTCAAATATGGACTACTGTATGATTGATGAGACATCAGAAGGAGTTAACTGGTCTGTATAGAAAGTCCAAGAATGAGAACTCCTTGGCCTGAAATATGTTCAGAATGTCAAAAATGGACTACTGTATGGTTGATGAGACATCATAGGGAGATAATTGGTCTGTATAAAAAATTCAAAATTGAGAACTCCTTGGCCTGAAATATGATCAGTATGTCTAATATGGACTACTGTATAGTTGATACGCCATCATTAGGAGTTAACTGGTCTGTATAGAAAGTCCAAGAATGAGAACTCCTTGGCCTGAAATATGTTCAGAATGTCAAAAATGGACTACTGTATGGTTGATGAGACATCATAGGGAGATAATTGGTCTGTATAAAAAATTCAAAATTGAGAACTCCTTGGCCTAAAATATGTTCAGAATGTCAAAAATGGACTACTGTATGGTTGATGAGACATCATAGGGAGATAATTGGTCTGTATAGAAAATTCAACATTGAGAACTCCTTGGCCTAAAATATGATCAGTATGTCTAATATGGACTACTGTATAGTTGATCAGACATCATTAGGAGTTAATTGGTATGTATAGGAAGTTCAAGATTGAGGACTCCTTGTCCTGAAATATGTTCAGTATGTGTAATATGGACTACTGTATAGTTGATCAGACATCATTAGGAGTTAATTGGTATGTATAGAAATTTCAAGATTGAGAAGTCCTTGGCCTGAAATATGTTCAGTATATGCACTACTGTATGATTGATGAGACATCAGAAGAAGTTAATTGGTCTGTATAGAAAGTTCAAAATTGAGAACTCCTTGGCCTGAAATATGTTCAGTATGTCAAATATGGACTACTGTATAGTTGATCAGACATCATTAGGAGTTAATTGGTATGTATAGGAAGTTCAAGTTTGAGAAATCCTTGGCCTGAAATATGTTCAGTATGTCAAATATGGACTACTGTATGATTGATGAGACATCAGAAGCAGTTAATTGGTCTGTATAGAAAGTCCAAGAATGAGAACTCCTTGGCCTGAAATATGTTCAGAATGTCAAAAATGGACTACTGTATGGTTGATGAGACATCATAGGGAGATAATTGGTCTGTATAGAAATTTCAAGATTGAGAAGTCCTTGGCCTGAAATATGTACAGTATGTCTAATATGGACTACTGTATAGTTGATCAGACATCATTAGGACTTAATTTGTCTGTATAGAAATTTCAAGATTGAGAAGTCCTTGGCCTGAAATATGATCAGTATGTCTAATATGGACTACTGTATAGTTGATCAGACATCATTAGGAGTTAATTGGTATGTATAGGAAGTTCAAGATTGAGGACTCCTTGTCCTGAAATATGTTCAGTATGTGTAATATGGACTACTGTATAGTTGATCAGACATCATTAGGAGTTAACTGGTCTGTATAGACAGTCCAAGAATGAGAACTCCTTGGCCTGAAATATGTTCAGAATGTCAAAAATGGACTACTGTATGGTTGATGAGACATCATAGGGAGATAATTGGTCTGTATAGAAAATTCAACATTGAGAACTCCTTGGCCTGAAATATGTTCAGTATGTCAAATATGGACCACTGTATAGTTGATCAGACATCATTAGGAGTTAATTGGTATGTATAGGAAGTTCAAGATTGAGAACTCCTTGGCCTGAAATATGTTCAGTATGTCAAATATGGACTACTGTATATTTGATCAGACATCATTAGGAGTTAATTGGTCTGTATAGGAAGTTCAAGATTGAGAAATCCTTGGCCTGAAATATGTTCAGTATGTCAAATATGGACTACTGTATGATTAATGAGACATCAGAAGCAGTTAATTGGTCTGTATAGAAAGTTCAAGATTGAGAACTCCTTGGCCTGAAATATGTTCAGTATGTCAAATATGGACTACTGTATGATTGATGAGACATCAGAAGCAGTTAATTGGTCTGTATAGAAAGTCCAAGAATGAGAACTCCTTGGCCTGAAATATGTTCAGAATGTCAAAAATGGACTACTGTATGGTTGATGAGACATCATAGGGAGATAATTGGTCTGTATAGAAATTTCAAGATTGAGAAGTCCTTGGCCTGAAATATGTACAGTATGTCTAATATGGACTACTGTATAGTTGATCAGACATCATTAGGACTTAATTGGTCTGTATAGAAATTTCAAGATTGAGAAGTCCTTGGCCTGAAATATGATCAGTATGTCTAATATGGACTACTGTATAGTTGATCAGACATCATTAGGAGTTAATTGGTATGTATAGGAAGTTCAAGATTGAGGACTCCTTGTCCTGAAATATGTTCAGTATGTGTAATATGGACTACTGTATAGTTGATCAGACATCATTAGGAGTTAACTGGTCTGTATAGACAGTCCAAGAATGAGAACTCCTTGGCCTGAAATATGTTCAGAATGTCAAAAATGGACTACTGTATGGTTGATGAGACATCATAGGGAGATAATTGGTCTGTATAGAAAATTCAACATTGAGAACTCCTTGGCCTGAAATATGTTCAGTATGTCAAATATGGACCACTGTATAGTTGATCAGACATCATTAGGAGTTAATTGGTATGTATAGGAAGTTCAAGATTGAGAACTCCTTGGCCTGAAATATGTTCAGTATGTCAAATATGGACTACTGTATATTTGATCAGACATCATTAGGAGTTAATTGGTCTGTATAGGAAGTTCAAGATTGAGAAATCCTTGTCCTGAAATATGTTCAGTATGTGTAATATGGACTACTGTATAGTTGATCAGACATCATTAGGAGTTAACTGGTCTGTATAGACAGTCCAAGAATGAGAACTCCTTGGCCTGAAATATGTTCAGAATGTCAAAAATGGACTACTGTATGGTTGATGAGACATCATAGGGAGATAATTGGTCTGTATAGAAAATTCAACATTGAGAACTCCTTGGCCTGAAATATGTTCAGTATGTCAAATATGGACCACTGTATAGTTGATCAGACATCATTAGGAGTTAATTGGTATGTATAGGAAGTTCAAGATTGAGAACTCCTTGGCCTGAAATATGTTCAGTATGTCAAATATGGACCACTGTATAGTTGATCAGACATCATTAGGAGTTAATTGGTATGTATAGGAAGTTCAAGATTGAGAACTCCTTGGCCTGAAATATGTTCAGTATGTCAAATATGGACTACTGTATATTTGATCAGACATCATTAGGAGTTAATTGGTCTGTATAGGAAGTTCAAGATTGAGAAATCCTTGGCCTGAAATATGTTCAGTATGTCAAATATGGACTACTGTATGATTAATGAGACATCAGAAGCAGTTAATTGGTCTGTATAGAAAGTTCAAGATTGAGAACTCCTTGGCCTGAAATATGTTCAGAATGTCAAAAATGGACCACTGTATGGTTGATGAGACATCATAGGGAGATAATTGGTCTGTATAAAAAATTCAAAATTGAGAACTCCTTGGCCTGAAATATGATCAGTATTTGTAATATGGACTACTGTATAGTTGATCAGACATCATAGGGAGATAATTGGTCTGTATAAAAAATTCTAAATCGAAAACTTCTTGGCCTGATATATGTTCAGTATGTCAAATATGGACTACTGTATGATTGATGAGACATCAGAAGGAGTTAACTGGTCTGTATAGAAAGTCCAAGAATGAGAACTCCTTGGCCTGAAATATGTTCAGAATGTCAAAAATGGACTACTGTATGGTTGATGAGACATCATAGGGAGATAATTGGTCTGTATAAAAAATTCAAAATTGAGAACTCCTTGGCCTGAAATATGATCAGTATGTCTAATATGGACTACTGTATAGTTGATACGCCATCATTAGGAGTTAACTGGTCTGTATAGAAAGTCCAAGAATGAGAACTCCTTGGCCTGAAATATGTTCAGAATGTCAAAAATGGACTACTGTATGGTTGATGAGACATCATAGGGAGATAATTGGTCTGTATAAAAAATTCAAAATTGAGAACTCCTTGGCCTAAAATATGTTCAGAATGTCAAAAATGGACTACTGTATGGTTGATGAGACATCATAGGGAGATAATTGGTCTGTATAGAAAATTCAACATTGAGAACTCCTTGGCCTAAAATATGACCAGTATGTCTAATATGGACTACTGTATAGTTGATCGGACACCATTAGGAGTGAATTGGTATGTATAGGAAGTTCAAGATTGAGAACTCCTTGGCCTGAAATATGTTCAGTATGTCAAATATGGACTACTGTATGGTTAATGAGACATCATAAGGAGTTAATTGGTCTGTATTAAAAATTCAAAATTGAGAACTTCTTGGCCTGAAATATGATCAGTATGTCTAATATGGACTACTGTATAGTTGATCAGACATCATTAGGAGTTAATTGGTATGTAAAGGAAGTTCAAGATTGAGGACTCCTTGTCCTGAAATATGTTCAGTATGTGTAATATGGACAACTGTATAGTTGATCAGACATCATTAGGAGTTAATTGGTATGTATAGGAAGTTCAAGATTGAGAACTCCTTGGCCTGAAATATGTTCAGTATGTCAAATATGGACTACTGTATAGTTGATCAGACATCATTAGGAGTTAATTGGTATGTATAGGAAGTTCAAGATTGAGAAATCCTTGGCCTGAAATATGTTCAGTATGTCAAATATGGACTAATGTATGATTGATGAGACATCAGAAGCAGTTAATTGGTCTGTATAGAAAGTTCAAGATTGAGAACTCCTTGGCCTGAAATATGTTCAGTATGTCAAATATGGACTAATGTATGATTGATGAGACATCAGAAGGAGTTAATTGGTCTGTATAGAAAGTTCAAAATTGAGAACTCCTTGGCCTGAAATATGTTCAGTATGTCAAATATGGACTACTGTATGATTGATGAGACATCAGAAGCAGTTAATTGGTCTGTATAGAAAGTCCAAGAATGAGAACTCCTTGGCCTGAAATATGTTCAGAATGTCAAAAATGGACTACTGTATGGTTGATGAGACATCATAAAGAGTTAATTGGTCTATATAAAAAATTCAAAATTGAGAACTCCTTGGCCTGAAATATGATCAGTATTTGTAATATGGACTACTGTATAGTTGATCAGACATCATAGGGAGATAATTGGTCTGTATAAAAAATTCTAAATTGAAAACTTCTTGGCCTGAAATATGTTCAGTATGTCAAATATGGACTACTGTATGATTGATGAGACATCAGAAGGAGTTAACTGGTCTGTATAGAAAGTCCAAGAATGAGAACTCCTTGGCCTGAAATATGTTCAGAATGTCAAAAATGGACTACTGTATAGTTGATCAGACATCATTAGGAGTTAATTGGTATGTATAGGAAGTTCAAGATTGAGAACTCCTTGGCCTGAAATATGTTCAGTATGTCAAATATGGACTACTGTATAGTTGATCAGACATCATTAGGAGTTAATCGGTATGTATAGGAAGTTCAAGATTGAGAACTCCTTGGCCTGAAATATGTTCAGTATGTCAAATATGGACTACTGTATGGTTAATGAGACATCATAGTGAGATAATTGGTCTGTATAGAAATTTCAAGATTGAGAAGTCCTTGGCCTGAAATATGTTCAGTATATGCACTACTGTATGATTGATGAGACATCAGAAGAAGTTAATTGGTCTGTATAGAAAGTTCAAAATTGAGAACTCCTTGGCCTGAAATATGTTCAGTATGTCAAATATGGACTACTGTATGATTGATGAGACATCAGAAGGAGTTAATTGGTCTGTATAGAAAGTTCAAAATTGAGAACTCCTTGGCCTGAAATATGTTCAGTATGTCAAATATGGACTACTGTATAGTTGATCAGACATCATTAGGAGTTAATTGGTATGCATAGGAAGTTCAAGATTGAGAAATCCTTGGCCCGAAATATGTTCAGTATGTCAAATATGGACTACTGTATGATTGATGAGACATCAGAAGGAGTTAATTGGTCTGTATAAAAAATTCTAAATTGAGAACTCCTTGGCCTGAAATATGATCAGTATGTCTAATATGGACTACTGTATAGTTGATCAGACATCATTAGGAGTTAATTGGTATGTATAGGAAGTTCAAGATTGAGAACTCCTTGGCCTGAAATATGTTCAGTATGTCAAATATGGACTACTGTATAGTTGATCAGACATCATTAGGAGTTAATTGGTATGTATAGGAAGTTCAAGATTGAGAACTCCTTGGCCTGAAATATGTTCAGTATGTCAAATATGGACTACTGTATGGTTAATGAGACATCATAAGGATTTAATTGGTCTGTATAAAAAAATTCAAAATTGAGAACTTCTTGGCCTGAAATATGATCAGTATGTCTAATATGGACTACTGTATAGTTGATCAGACATCATTAGGAGTTAATTGGTATGTAAAGGAAGTTCAAGATTGAGGACTCCTTGTCCTGAAATATGTTCAGTATGTGTAATATGGACTACTGTATAGTTGATCAGACATCATTAGGAGTTAACTGGTCTGTATAGACAGTCCAAGAATGAGAACTCCTTGGCCTGAAATATGTTCAGAATGTCAAAAATGGACTACTGTATGGTTGATGAGACATCATAGGGAGATAATTGGTCTGTATAGAAAATTCAACATTGAGAACTCCTTGGCCTGAAATATGTTCAGTATGTCAAATATGGACCACTGTATAGTTGATCAGACATCATTAGGAGTTAATTGGTATGTATAGGAAGTTCAAGATTGAGAACTCCTTGGCCTGAAATATGTTCAGTATGTCAAATATGGACTACTGTATAGTTGATCAGACATCATTAGGAGTTAATTGGTATGTATAGGAAGTTCAAGATTGAGAAATCCTTGGCCTGAAATATGTTCAGTATGTCAAATATGGACTACTGTATGATTGATGAGACATCAGAAGCAGTTAATTGGTCTGTATAGAAAGTTCAAGATTGAGAACTCCTTGGCCTGAAATATGTTCAGTATGTCAAATATGGACTAATGTATGATTGATGAGACATCAGAAGGAGTTAATTGGTCTGTATAGAAAGTTCAAAATTGAGAACTCCTTGGCCTGAAATATGTTCAGTATGTCAAATATGGACTACTGTATGATTGATGAGACATCAGAAGCAGGTAATTGGTCTGTATAGAAAGTCCAAGAATGAGAACTCCTTGGCCTGAAATATGTTCAGAATGTCAAAAATGGACTACTGTATGGTTGATGAGAAATCATAAAGAGTTAATTGGTCTATATAAAAAATTCAAAATTGAGAACTCCTTGGCCTGAAATATGATCAGTATTTGTAATATGGACTACTGTATAGTTGATCAGACATCATAGGGAGATAATTGGTCTGTATAAAAAATTCTAAATTGAAAACTTCTTGGCCTGAAATATGTTCAGTATGTCAAATATGGACTACTGTATGATTGATGAGACATCAGAAGGAGTTAACTGGTCTGTATAGAAAGTCCAAGAATGAGAACTCCTTGGCCTGAAATATGTTCAGAATGTCAAAAATGGACTACTGTATAGTTGATCAGACATCATTAGGAGTTAATTGGTATGTATAGGAAGTTCAAGATTGAGAACTCCTTGGCCTGAAATATGTTCAGTATGTCAAATATGGACTACTGTATAGTTGATCAGACATCATTAGGAGTTAATCGGTATGTATAGGAAGTTCAAGATTGAGAACTCCTTGGCCTGAAATATGTTCAGTATGTCAAATATGGACTACTGTATGGTTAATGAGACATCATAAGGAGTTAATTGGTCTGTATAAAAAATTCAAAATTGAGAACTCCTTGGCCTGAAATATGATCAGTATGTCTAATATGGACTACTGTATAGTTGATCAGACATCATTAGGAGTTAATTGGTATGTATAGGAAGTTCAAGATTGAGAAATCCGTGGCCTGAAATATGTTCAGTATGTCAAATATGGACTACTGTATGGTTGATGAGACATCATAGTGAGATAATTGGTCTGTATAGAAATTTCAAGATTGAGAAGTCCTTGGCCTGAAATATGTTCAGTATATGCACTACTGTATGATTGATGAGACATCAGAAGAAGTTAATTGGTCTGTATAGAAAGTTCAAAATTGAGAACTCCTTGGCCTGAAATATGTTCAGTATGTCAAATATGGACTACTGTATGATTGATGAGACATCAGAACGAGTTAACTGGTCTGTATAGAAAGTTCAAGATTGAGAACTCCTTGGCCTGAAACATGTTCAGTATGTCAAATATGGACTACTGTATGATTGACGAGACATCAGAAGGAGTTAACTGGTCTGTATAGAAAGTTCAAGAATGAGAACTCCTTGGCCTGAAATATGTTCAGAATGTCAAAAATGGACTACTGTATGGTTGATGAGACATCATAGGGAGATAATTGGTCTGTATAGAAAATTCAACATTGAGAACTCCTTGGCCTGAAATATGTTCAGTATGTCAAATATGGACCACTGTATAGTTGATCAGACATCATTAGGAGTTAATTGGTATGTATAGGAAGTTCAAGATTGAGAACTCCTTGGCCTGAAATATGTTCAGTATGTCAAATATGGACTACTGTATAGTTGATCAGACATCATTAGGAGTTAATTGGTATGTATAGAAAGTTCAAGATTGAGAACTCCTTGGCCTGAAATATGTTCAGTATGTCAAATATGGACTAATGTATGATTGATGAGACATCAGAAGGAGTTAATTGGTCTGTATAGAAAGTTCAAAATTGAGAACTCCTTGGCCTGAAATATGTTCAGTATGTCAAATATGGACTACTGTATGGTTAATGAGACATCATAAGGAGTTAATTGGTCTGTATAAAAAATTCAAAATTGAGAACTCCTTGGCCTGAAATATGATCAGTATGTCTAATATGGACTACTGTATAGTTGATCAGACATCATTAGGAGTTAATTGGTATGTATAGGAAGTTCAAGATTGAGAAATCCTTGGCCTGAAATATGTTCAGTATGTCAAATATGGACTACTGTATGGTTGATGAGACATCATAGTGAGATAATTGGTCTGTATAGAAATTTCAAGATTGAGAAGTCCTTGGCCTGAAATATGTTCAGTATATGCACTACTGTATGATTGATGAGACATCAGAAGAAGTTAATTGGTCTGTATAGAAAGTTCAAAATTGAGAACTCCTTGGCCTGAAACATGTTCAGTATGTCAAATATGGACTACTGTATGATTGACGAGACATCAGAAGGAGTTAACTGGTCTGTATAGAAAGTTCAAGAATGAGAACTCCTTGGCCTGAAATATGTTCAGAATATCAAAAATGGACTACTGTATGGTTGATGAGACATCATAGGGAGATAATTGGTCTGTATAGAAAATTCAACATTGAGAACTCCTTGGCCTGAAATATGTTCAGTATGTCAAATATGGACCACTGTATAGTTGATCAGACATCATTAGGAGTTAATTGGTATGTATAGGAAGTTCAAGATTGAGAACTCCTTGGCCTGAAATATGTTCAGTATGTCAAATATGGACTACTGTATGATTGATGAGACATCAGAAGCAGTTAATTGGTCTGTATAGAAAGTTCAAGATTGAGAACTCCTTGGCCTGAAATATGTTCAGTATGTCAAATATGGACTAATGTATGATTGATGAGACATCAGAAGGAGTTAATTGGTCTGTATAGAAAGTTCAAAATTGAGAACACCTTGGCCTGAAATATGTTCAGTATGTCAAATATGGACTACTGTATGATTGATGAGACATCAGAAGCAGTTAATTGGTCTGTATAGAAAGTCCAAGAATGAGAACTCCTTGGCCTGAAATATGTTCAGAATGTCAAAAATGGACTACTGTATGGTTGATGAGACATCATAAAGAGTTAATTGGTCTATATAAAAAATTCAAAATTGAGAACTCCTTGGCCTGAAATATGATCAGTATTTGTAATATGGACTACTGTATAGTTGATCAGACATCATAGGGAGATAATTGGTCTGTATAAAAAATTCTAAATTGAAAACTTCTTGGCCTGAAATATGTTCAGTATGTCAAATATGGACTACTGTATGATTGATGAGACATCAGAAGGAGTTAACTGGTCTGTATAGAAAGTCCAAGAATGAGAACTCCTTGGCCTGAAATATGTTCAGAATGTCAAAAATGGACTACTGTATAGTTGATCAGACATCATTAGGAGTTAATTGGTATGTATAGGAAGTTCAAGATTGAGAACTCCTTGGCCTGAAATATGTTCAGTATGTCAAATATGGACTACTGTATAGTTGATCAGACATCATTAGGAGTTAATCGGTATGTATAGGAAGTTCAAGATTGAGAACTCCTTGGCCTGAAATATGTTCAGTATGTCAAATATGGACTACTGTATGGTTAATGAGACATCATAAGGAGTTAATTGGTCTGTATAAAAAATTCAAAATTGAGAACTCCTTGGCCTGAAATATGATCAGTATGTCTAATATGGACTACTGTATAGTTGATCAGACATCATTAGGAGTTAATTGGTATGTATAGGAAGTTCAAGATTGAGGACTCCTTGTCCTGAAATATGTTCAGTATGTGTAATATGGACTACTGTATAGTTGATCAGACATCATTAGGAGTTAATTGGTATGTATAGAAATTTCAAGATTGAGAAGTCCTTGGCCTGAAATATGTTCAGTATATGCACTACTGTATGATTGATGAGACATCAGAAGAAGTTAATTGGTCTGTATAGAAAGTTCAAAATTGAGAACTCCTTGGCCTGAAATATGTTCAGTATGTCAAATATGGACTACTGTATAGTTGATCAGACATCATTAGGAGTTAATTGGTATGTATAGGAAGTTCAAGTTTGAGAAATCCTTGGCCTGAAATATGTTCAGTATGTCAAATATGGACTACTGTATGATTGATGAGACATCAGAAGCAGTTAATTGGTCTGTATAGAAAGTTCAAGAATGAGAACTCCTTGGCCTGAAATATGTTCAGAATGTCAAAAATGGACTACTGTATGGTTGATGAGACATCATAGGGAGATAATTGGTCTGTATAGAAATTTCAAGATTGAGAAGTCCTTGGCCTGAAATATGTACAGTATGTCTAATATGGACTACTGTATAGTTGATCAGACATCATTAGGACTTAATTTGTCTGTATAGAAATTTCAAGATTGAGAAGTCCTTGGCCTGAAATATGATCAGTATGTCTAATATGGACTACTGTATAGTTGATCAGACATCATTAGGAGTTAATTGGTATGTATAGGAAGTTCAAGATTGAGGACTCCTTGTCCTGAAATATGTTCAGTATGTGTAATATGGACTACTGTATAGTTGATCAGACATCATTAGGAGTTAACTGGTCTGTATAGACAGTCCAAGAATGAGAACTCCTTGGCCTGAAATATGTTCAGAATGTCAAAAATGGACTACTGTATGGTTGATGAGACATCATAGGGAGATAATTGGTCTGTATAGAAAATTCAACATTGAGAACTCCTTGGCCTGAAATATGTTCAGTATGTCAAATATGGACCACTGTATAGTTGATCAGACATCATTAGGAGTTAATTGGTATGTATAGGAAGTTCAAGATTGAGAACTCCTTGGCCTGAAATATGTTCAGTATGTCAAATATGGACTACTGTATATTTGATCAGACATCATTAGGAGTTAATTGGTCTGTATAGGAAGTTCAAGATTGAGAAATCCTTGGCCTGAAATATGTTCAGTATGTCAAATATGGACTACTGTATGATTAATGAGACATCAGAAGCAGTTAATTGGTCTGTATAGAAAGTTCAAGATTGAGAACTCCTTGGCCTGAAATATGTTCAGTATGTCAAATATGGACTACTGTATGATTGATGAGACATCAGAAGCAGTTAATTGGTCTGTATAGAAAGTCCAAGAATGAGAACTCCTTGGCCTGAAATATGTTCAGAATGTCAAAAATGGACTACTGTATGGTTGATGAGACATCATAGGGAGATAATTGGTCTGTATAGAAATTTCAAGATTGAGAAGTCCTTGGCCTGAAATATGTACAGTATGTCTAATATGGACTACTGTATAGTTGATCAGACATCATTAGGACTTAATTGGTCTGTATAGAAATTTCAAGATTGAGAAGTCCTTGGCCTGAAATATGATCAGTATGTCTAATATGGACTACTGTATAGTTGATCAGACATCATTAGGAGTTAATTGGTATGTATAGGAAGTTCAAGATTGAGGACTCCTTGTCCTGAAATATGTTCAGTATGTGTAATATGGACTACTGTATAGTTGATCAGACATCATTAGGAGTTAACTGGTCTGTATAGACAGTCCAAGAATGAGAACTCCTTGGCCTGAAATATGTTCAGAATGTCAAAAATGGACTACTGTATGGTTGATGAGACATCATAGGGAGATAATTGGTCTGTATAGAAAATTCAACATTGAGAACTCCTTGGCCTGAAATATGTTCAGTATGTCAAATATGGACCACTGTATAGTTGATCAGACATCATTAGGAGTTAATTGGTATGTATAGGAAGTTCAAGATTGAGAACTCCTTGGCCTGAAATATGTTCAGTATGTCAAATATGGACTACTGTATATTTGATCAGACATCATTAGGAGTTAATTGGTCTGTATAGGAAGTTCAAGATTGAGAAATCCTTGGCCTGAAATATGTTCAGTATGTCAAATATGGACTACTGTATGATTAATGAGACATCAGAAGCAGTTAATTGGTCTGTATAGAAAGTTCAAGATTGAGAACTCCTTGGCCTGAAATATGTTCAGTATGTCAAATATGGACTAATGTATGATTGATGAGACATCAGAAGCAGTTAATTGGTCTGTATAGAAATTCCAAGAATGAGAACTCCTTGGCCTGAAATATGTTCAGAATGTCAAAAATGGACCACTGTATGGTTGATGAGACATCATAGGGAGATAATTGGTCTGTATAAAAAATTCAAAATTGAGAACTCCTTGGCCTGAAATATGATCAGTATTTGTAATATGGACTACTGTATAGTTGATCAGACATCATAGGGAGATAATTGGTCTGTATAAAAAATTCTAAATCGAAAACTTCTTGGCCTGAAATATGTTCAGTATGTCAAATATGGACTACTGTATGATTGATGAGACATCAGAAGGAGTTAACTGGTCTGTATAGAAAGTCCAAGAATGAGAACTCCTTGGCCTGAAATATGTTCAGAATGTCAAAAATGGACTACTGTATGGTTGATGAGACATCATAGGGAGATAATTGGTCTGTATAAAAAATTCAAAATTGAGAACTCCTTGGCCTGAAATATGATCAGTATGTCTAATATGGACTACTGTATAGTTGATACGCCATCATTAGGAGTTAACTGGTCTGTATAGAAAGTCCAAGAATGAGAACTCCTTGGCCTGAAATATGTTCAGAATGTCAAAAATGGACTACTGTATGGTTGATGAGACATCATAGGGAGATAATTGGTCTGTATAAAAAATTCAAAATTGAGAACTCCTTGGCCTAAAATATGTTCAGAATGTCAAAAATGGACTACTGTATGGTTGATGAGACATCATAGGGAGATAATTGGTCTGTATAGAAAATTCAACATTGAGAACTCCTTGGCCTAAAATATGATCAGTATGTCTAATATGGACTACTGTATAGTTGATCAGACATCATTAGGAGTTAATTGGTATGTATAGGAAGTTCAAGATTGAGGACTCCTTGTCCTGAAATATGTTCAGTATGTGTAATATGGACTACTGTATAGTTGATCAGACATCATTAGGAGTTAATTGGTATGTATAGAAATTTCAAGATTGAGAAGTCCTTGGCCTGAAATATGTTCAGTATATGCACTACTGTATGATTGATGAGACATCAGAAGAAGTTAATTGGTCTGTATAGAAAGTTCAAAATTGAGAACTCCTTGGCCTGAAATATGTTCAGTATGTCAAATATGGACTACTGTATAGTTGATCAGACATCATTAGGAGTTAATTGGTATGTATAGGAAGTTCAAGTTTGAGAAATCCTTGGCCTGAAATATGTTCAGTATGTCAAATATGGACTACTGTATGATTGATGAGACATCAGAAGCAGTTAATTGGTCTGTATAGAAAGTCCAAGAATGAGAACTCCTTGGCCTGAAATATGTTCAGAATGTCAAAAATGGACTACTGTATGGTTGATGAGACATCATAGGGAGATAATTGGTCTGTATAGAAATTTCAAGATTGAGAAGTCCTTGGCCTGAAATATGTACAGTATGTCTAATATGGACTACTGTATAGTTGATCAGACATCATTAGGACTTAATTTGTCTGTATAGAAATTTCAAGATTGAGAAGTCCTTGGCCTGAAATATGATCAGTATGTCTAATATGGACTACTGTATAGTTGATCAGACATCATTAGGAGTTAATTGGTATGTATAGGAAGTTCAAGATTGAGGACTCCTTGTCCTGAAATATGTTCAGTATGTGTAATATGGACTACTGTATAGTTGATCAGACATCATTAGGAGTTAACTGGTCTGTATAGACAGTCCAAGAATGAGAACTCCTTGGCCTGAAATATGTTCAGAATGTCAAAAATGGACTACTGTATGGTTGATGAGACATCATAGGGAGATAATTGGTCTGTATAGAAAATTCAACATTGAGAACTCCTTGGCCTGAAATATGTTCAGTATGTCAAATATGGACCACTGTATAGTTGATCAGACATCATTAGGAGTTAATTGGTATGTATAGGAAGTTCAAGATTGAGAACTCCTTGGCCTGAAATATGTTCAGTATGTCAAATATGGACTACTGTATATTTGATCAGACATCATTAGGAGTTAATTGGTCTGTATAGGAAGTTCAAGATTGAGAAATCCTTGGCCTGAAATATGTTCAGTATGTCAAATATGGACTACTGTATGATTAATGAGACATCAGAAGCAGTTAATTGGTCTGTATAGAAAGTTCAAGATTGAGAACTCCTTGGCCTGAAATATGTTCAGTATGTCAAATATGGACTACTGTATGATTGATGAGACATCAGAAGCAGTTAATTGGTCTGTATAGAAAGTCCAAGAATGAGAACTCCTTGGCCTGAAATATGTTCAGAATGTCAAAAATGGACTACTGTATGGTTGATGAGACATCATAGGGAGATAATTGGTCTGTATAGAAATTTCAAGATTGAGAAGTCCTTGGCCTGAAATATGTACAGTATGTCTAATATGGACTACTGTATAGTTGATCAGACATCATTAGGACTTAATTGGTCTGTATAGAAATTTCAAGATTGAGAAGTCCTTGGCCTGAAATATGATCAGTATGTCTAATATGGACTACTGTATAGTTGATCAGACATCATTAGGAGTTAATTGGTATGTATAGGAAGTTCAAGATTGAGGACTCCTTGTCCTGAAATATGTTCAGTATGTGTAATATGGACTACTGTATAGTTGATCAGACATCATTAGGAGTTAACTGGTCTGTATAGACAGTCCAAGAATGAGAACTCCTTGGCCTGAAATATGTTCAGAATGTCAAAAATGGACTACTGTATGGTTGATGAGACATCATAGGGAGATAATTGGTCTGTATAGAAAATTCAACATTGAGAACTCCTTGGCCTGAAATATGTTCAGTATGTCAAATATGGACCACTGTATAGTTGATCAGACATCATTAGGAGTTAATTGGTATGTATAGGAAGTTCAAGATTGAGAACTCCTTGGCCTGAAATATGTTCAGTATGTCAAATATGGACTACTGTATATTTGATCAGACATCATTAGGAGTTAATTGGTCTGTATAGGAAGTTCAAGATTGAGAAATCCTTGTCCTGAAATATGTTCAGTATGTGTAATATGGACTACTGTATAGTTGATCAGACATCATTAGGAGTTAACTGGTCTGTATAGACAGTCCAAGAATGAGAACTCCTTGGCCTGAAATATGTTCAGAATGTCAAAAATGGACTACTGTATGGTTGATGAGACATCATAGGGAGATAATTGGTCTGTATAGAAAATTCAACATTGAGAACTCCTTGGCCTGAAATATGTTCAGTATGTCAAATATGGACCACTGTATAGTTGATCAGACATCATTAGGAGTTAATTGGTATGTATAGGAAGTTCAAGATTGAGAACTCCTTGGCCTGAAATATGTTCAGTATGTCAAATATGGACCACTGTATAGTTGATCAGACATCATTAGGAGTTAATTGGTATGTATAGGAAGTTCAAGATTGAGAACTCCTTGGCCTGAAATATGTTCAGTATGTCAAATATGGACTACTGTATATTTGATCAGACATCATTAGGAGTTAATTGGTCTGTATAGGAAGTTCAAGATTGAGAAATCCTTGGCCTGAAATATGTTCAGTATGTCAAATATGGACTACTGTATGATTAATGAGACATCAGAAGCAGTTAATTGGTCTGTATAGAAAGTTCAAGATTGAGAACTCCTTGGCCTGAAATATGTTCAGAATGTCAAAAATGGACCACTGTATGGTTGATGAGACATCATAGGGAGATAATTGGTCTGTATAAAAAATTCAAAATTGAGAACTCCTTGGCCTGAAATATGATCAGTATTTGTAATATGGACTACTGTATAGTTGATCAGACATCATAGGGAGATAATTGGTCTGTATAAAAAATTCTAAATCGAAAACTTCTTGGCCTGAAATATGTTCAGTATGTCAAATATGGACTACTGTATGATTGATGAGACATCAGAAGGAGTTAACTGGTCTGTATAGAAAGTCCAAGAATGAGAACTCCTTGGCCTGAAATATGTTCAGAATGTCAAAAATGGACTACTGTATGGTTGATGAGACATCATAGGGAGATAATTGGTCTGTATAAAAAATTCAAAATTGAGAACTCCTTGGCCTGAAATATGATCAGTATGTCTAATATGGACTACTGTATAGTTGATACGCCATCATTAGGAGTTAACTGGTCTGTATAGAAAGTCCAAGAATGAGAACTCCTTGGCCTGAAATATGTTCAGAATGTCAAAAATGGACTACTGTATGGTTGATGAGACATCATAGGGAGATAATTGGTCTGTATAAAAAATTCAAAATTGAGAACTCCTTGGCCTAAAATATGTTCAGAATGTCAAAAATGGACTACTGTATGGTTGATGAGACATCATAGGGAGATAATTGGTCTGTATAGAAAATTCAACATTGAGAACTCCTTGGCCTAAAATATGACCAGTATGTCTAATATGGACTACTGTATAGTTGATCGGACACCATTAGGAGTGAATTGGTATGTATAGGAAGTTCAAGATTGAGAACTCCTTGGCCTGAAATATGTTCAGTATGTCAAATATGGACTACTGTATGGTTAATGAGACATCATAAGGAGTTAATTGGTCTGTATTAAAAATTCAAAATTGAGAACTTCTTGGCCTGAAATATGATCAGTATGTCTAATATGGACTACTGTATAGTTGATCAGACATCATTAGGAGTTAATTGGTATGTAAAGGAAGTTCAAGATTGAGGACTCCTTGTCCTGAAATATGTTCAGTATGTGTAATATGGACAACTGTATAGTTGATCAGACATCATTAGGAGTTAATTGGTATGTATAGGAAGTTCAAGATTGAGAACTCCTTGGCCTGAAATATGTTCAGTATGTCAAATATGGACTACTGTATAGTTGATCAGACATCATTAGGAGTTAATTGGTATGTATAGGAAGTTCAAGATTGAGAAATCCTTGGCCTGAAATATGTTCAGTATGTCAAATATGGACTAATGTATGATTGATGAGACATCAGAAGCAGTTAATTGGTCTGTATAGAAAGTTCAAGATTGAGAACTCCTTGGCCTGAAATATGTTCAGTATGTCAAATATGGACTAATGTATGATTGATGAGACATCAGAAGGAGTTAATTGGTCTGTATAGAAAGTTCAAAATTGAGAACTCCTTGGCCTGAAATATGTTCAGTATGTCAAATATGGACTACTGTATGATTGATGAGACATCAGAAGCAGTTAATTGGTCTGTATAGAAAGTCCAAGAATGAGAACTCCTTGGCCTGAAATATGTTCAGAATGTCAAAAATGGACTACTGTATGGTTGATGAGACATCATAAAGAGTTAATTGGTCTATATAAAAAATTCAAAATTGAGAACTCCTTGGCCTGAAATATGATCAGTATTTGTAATATGGACTACTGTATAGTTGATCAGACATCATAGGGAGATAATTGGTCTGTATAAAAAATTCTAAATTGAAAACTTCTTGGCCTGAAATATGTTCAGTATGTCAAATATGGACTACTGTATGATTGATGAGACATCAGAAGGAGTTAACTGGTCTGTATAGAAAGTCCAAGAATGAGAACTCCTTGGCCTGAAATATGTTCAGAATGTCAAAAATGGACTACTGTATAGTTGATCAGACATCATTAGGAGTTAATTGGTATGTATAGGAAGTTCAAGATTGAGAACTCCTTGGCCTGAAATATGTTCAGTATGTCAAATATGGACTACTGTATAGTTGATCAGACATCATTAGGAGTTAATCGGTATGTATAGGAAGTTCAAGATTGAGAACTCCTTGGCCTGAAATATGTTCAGTATGTCAAATATGGACTACTGTATGGTTAATGAGACATCATAGTGAGATAATTGGTCTGTATAGAAATTTCAAGATTGAGAAGTCCTTGGCCTGAAATATGTTCAGTATATGCACTACTGTATGATTGATGAGACATCAGAAGAAGTTAATTGGTCTGTATAGAAAGTTCAAAATTGAGAACTCCTTGGCCTGAAATATGTTCAGTATGTCAAATATGGACTACTGTATGATTGATGAGACATCAGAAGGAGTTAATTGGTCTGTATAGAAAGTTCAAAATTGAGAACTCCTTGGCCTGAAATATGTTCAGTATGTCAAATATGGACTACTGTATAGTTGATCAGACATCATTAGGAGTTAATTGGTATGCATAGGAAGTTCAAGATTGAGAAATCCTTGGCCCGAAATATGTTCAGTATGTCAAATATGGACTACTGTATGATTGATGAGACATCAGAAGGAGTTAATTGGTCTGTATAAAAAATTCTAAATTGAGAACTCCTTGGCCTGAAATATGATCAGTATGTCTAATATGGACTACTGTATAGTTGATCAGACATCATTAGGAGTTAATTGGTATGTATAGGAAGTTCAAGATTGAGAACTCCTTGGCCTGAAATATGTTCAGTATGTCAAATATGGACTACTGTATAGTTGATCAGACATCATTAGGAGTTAATTGGTATGTATAGGAAGTTCAAGATTGAGAACTCCTTGGCCTGAAATATGTTCAGTATGTCAAATATGGACTACTGTATGGTTAATGAGACATCATAAGGATTTAATTGGTCTGTATAAAAAAATTCAAAATTGAGAACTTCTTGGCCTGAAATATGATCAGTATGTCTAATATGGACTACTGTATAGTTGATCAGACATCATTAGGAGTTAATTGGTATGTAAAGGAAGTTCAAGATTGAGGACTCCTTGTCCTGAAATATGTTCAGTATGTGTAATATGGACTACTGTATAGTTGATCAGACATCATTAGGAGTTAACTGGTCTGTATAGACAGTCCAAGAATGAGAACTCCTTGGCCTGAAATATGTTCAGAATGTCAAAAATGGACTACTGTATGGTTGATGAGACATCATAGGGAGATAATTGGTCTGTATAGAAAATTCAACATTGAGAACTCCTTGGCCTGAAATATGTTCAGTATGTCAAATATGGACCACTGTATAGTTGATCAGACATCATTAGGAGTTAATTGGTATGTATAGGAAGTTCAAGATTGAGAACTCCTTGGCCTGAAATATGTTCAGTATGTCAAATATGGACTACTGTATAGTTGATCAGACATCATTAGGAGTTAATTGGTATGTATAGGAAGTTCAAGATTGAGAAATCCTTGGCCTGAAATATGTTCAGTATGTCAAATATGGACTACTGTATGATTGATGAGACATCAGAAGCAGTTAATTGGTCTGTATAGAAAGTTCAAGATTGAGAACTCCTTGGCCTGAAATATGTTCAGTATGTCAAATATGGACTAATGTATGATTGATGAGACATCAGAAGGAGTTAATTGGTCTGTATAGAAAGTTCAAAATTGAGAACTCCTTGGCCTGAAATATGTTCAGTATGTCAAATATGGACTACTGTATGATTGATGAGACATCAGAAGCAGGTAATTGGTCTGTATAGAAAGTCCAAGAATGAGAACTCCTTGGCCTGAAATATGTTCAGAATGTCAAAAATGGACTACTGTATGGTTGATGAGAAATCATAAAGAGTTAATTGGTCTATATAAAAAATTCAAAATTGAGAACTCCTTGGCCTGAAATATGATCAGTATTTGTAATATGGACTACTGTATAGTTGATCAGACATCATAGGGAGATAATTGGTCTGTATAAAAAATTCTAAATTGAAAACTTCTTGGCCTGAAATATGTTCAGTATGTCAAATATGGACTACTGTATGATTGATGAGACATCAGAAGGAGTTAACTGGTCTGTATAGAAAGTCCAAGAATGAGAACTCCTTGGCCTGAAATATGTTCAGAATGTCAAAAATGGACTACTGTATAGTTGATCAGACATCATTAGGAGTTAATTGGTATGTATAGGAAGTTCAAGATTGAGAACTCCTTGGCCTGAAATATGTTCAGTATGTCAAATATGGACTACTGTATAGTTGATCAGACATCATTAGGAGTTAATCGGTATGTATAGGAAGTTCAAGATTGAGAACTCCTTGGCCTGAAATATGTTCAGTATGTCAAATATGGACTACTGTATGGTTAATGAGACATCATAAGGAGTTAATTGGTCTGTATAAAAAATTCAAAATTGAGAACTCCTTGGCCTGAAATATGATCAGTATGTCTAATATGGACTACTGTATAGTTGATCAGACATCATTAGGAGTTAATTGGTATGTATAGGAAGTTCAAGATTGAGAAATCCGTGGCCTGAAATATGTTCAGTATGTCAAATATGGACTACTGTATGGTTGATGAGACATCATAGTGAGATAATTGGTCTGTATAGAAATTTCAAGATTGAGAAGTCCTTGGCCTGAAATATGTTCAGTATATGCACTACTGTATGATTGATGAGACATCAGAAGAAGTTAATTGGTCTGTATAGAAAGTTCAAAATTGAGAACTCCTTGGCCTGAAATATGTTCAGTATGTCAAATATGGACTACTGTATGATTGATGAGACATCAGAACGAGTTAACTGGTCTGTATAGAAAGTTCAAGATTGAGAACTCCTTGGCCTGAAACATGTTCAGTATGTCAAATATGGACTACTGTATGATTGACGAGACATCAGAAGGAGTTAACTGGTCTGTATAGAAAGTTCAAGAATGAGAACTCCTTGGCCTGAAATATGTTCAGAATGTCAAAAATGGACTACTGTATGGTTGATGAGACATCATAGGGAGATAATTGGTCTGTATAGAAAATTCAACATTGAGAACTCCTTGGCCTGAAATATGTTCAGTATGTCAAATATGGACCACTGTATAGTTGATCAGACATCATTAGGAGTTAATTGGTATGTATAGGAAGTTCAAGATTGAGAACTCCTTGGCCTGAAATATGTTCAGTATGTCAAATATGGACTACTGTATAGTTGATCAGACATCATTAGGAGTTAATTGGTATGTATAGGAAGTTCAAGATTGAGAAATCCTTGGCCTGAAATATGTTCAGTATGTCAAATATGGACTACTGTATGATTGATGAGACATCAGAAGCAGTTAATTGGTCTGTATAGAAAGTTCAAGATTGAGAACTCCTTGGCCTAAAATATGTTCAGTATGTCAAATATGGACTAATGTATGATTGATGAGACATCAGAAGGAGTTAATTGGTCTGTATAGAAAGTTCAAAATTGAGAACACCTTGGCCTGAAATATGTTCAGTATGTCAAATATGGACTACTGTATGATTGATGAGACATCAGAAGCAGTTAATTGGTCTGTATAGAAAGTCCAAGAATGAGAACTCCTTGGCCTGAAATATGTTCAGAATGTCAAAAATGGACTACTGTATGGTTGATGAGACATCATAAAGAGTTAATTGGTCTATATAAAAAATTCAAAATTGAGAACTCCTTGGCCTGAAATATGATCAGTATTTGTAATATGGACTACTGTATAGTTGATCAGACATCATAGGGAGATAATTGGTCTGTATAAAAAATTCTAAATTGAAAACTTCTTGGCCTGAAATATGTTCAGTATGTCAAATATGGACTACTGTATGATTGATCAGACATCATTAGGAGTTAATTGGTATGTATAGGAAGTTCAAGATTGAGGACTCCTTGTCCTGAAATATGTTCAGTATGTGTAATATGGACTACTGTATAGTTGATCAGACATCATTAGGAGTTAATTGGTATGTATAGGAAGTTCAAGATTGAGAAATCCTTGGCCTGAAATATGTTCAGTATGTCAAATATGGACTACTGTATGATTGATGAGACATCAGAAGCAGTTAATTGGTCTGTATAGAAAGTTCAAGATTGAGAACTCCTTGGCCTGAAATATGTTCAGTATGTCAAATATGGACTAATGTATGATTGATGAGACATCAGAAGGAGTTAATTGGTCTGTATAGAAAGTTCAAAATTGAGAACTCCTTGGCCTGAAATATGTTCAGTATGTCAAATATGGACTACTGTATGGTTAATGAGACATCATAAGGAGTTAATTGGTCTGTATAAAAAATTCAAAATTGAGAACTCCTTGGCCTGAAATATGATCAGTATGTCTAATATGGACTACTGTATAGTTGATCAGACATCATTAGGAGTTAATTGGTATGTATAGGAAGTTCAAGATTGAGAAATCCTTGGCCTGAAATATGTTCAGTATGTCAAATATGGACTACTGTATGGTTGATGAGACATCATAGTGAGATAATTGGTCTGTATAGAAATTTCAAGATTGAGAAGTCCTTGGCCTGAAATATGTTCAGTATATGCACTACTGTATGATTGATGAGACATCAGAAGAAGTTAATTGGTCTGTATAGAAAGTTCAAAATTGAGAACTCCTTGGCCTGAAACATGTTCAGTATGTCAAATATGGACTACTGTATGATTGACGAGACATCAGAAGGAGTTAACTGGTCTGTATAGAAAGTTCAAGAATGAGAACTCCTTGGCCTGAAATATGTTCAGAATATCAAAAATGGACTACTGTATGGTTGATGAGACATCATAGGGAGATAATTGGTCTGTATAGAAAATTCAACATTGAGAACTCCTTGGCCTGAAATATGTTCAGTATGTCAAATATGGACCACTGTATAGTTGATCAGACATCATTAGGAGTTAATTGGTATGTATAGGAAGTTCAAGATTGAGAACTCCTTGGCCTGAAATATGTTCAGTATGTCAAATATGGACTACTGTATGATTGATGAGACATCAGAAGCAGTTAATTGGTCTGTATAGAAAGTTCAAGATTGAGAACTCCTTGGCCTGAAATATGTTCAGTATGTCAAATATGGACTAATGTATGATTGATGAGACATCAGAAGGAGTTAATTGGTCTGTATAGAAAGTTCAAAATTGAGAACACCTTGGCCTGAAATATGTTCAGTATGTCAAATATGGACTACTGTATGATTGATGAGACATCAGAAGCAGTTAATTGGTCTGTATAGAAAGTCCAAGAATGAGAACTCCTTGGCCTGAAATATGTTCAGAATGTCAAAAATGGACTACTGTATGGTTGATGAGACATCATAAAGAGTTAATTGGTCTATATAAAAAATTCAAAATTGAGAACTCCTTGGCCTGAAATATGATCAGTATTTGTAATATGGACTACTGTATAGTTGATCAGACATCATAGGGAGATAATTGGTCTGTATAAAAAATTCTAAATTGAAAACTTCTTGGCCTGAAATATGTTCAGTATGTCAAATATGGACTACTGTATGATTGATGAGACATCAGAAGGAGTTAACTGGTCTGTATAGAAAGTCCAAGAATGAGAACTCCTTGGCCTGAAATATGTTCAGAATGTCAAAAATGGACTACTGTATAGTTGATCAGACATCATTAGGAGTTAATTGGTATGTATAGGAAGTTCAAGATTGAGAACTCCTTGGCCTGAAATATGTTCAGTATGTCAAATATGGACTACTGTATAGTTGATCAGACATCATTAGGAGTTAATCGGTATGTATAGGAAGTTCAAGATTGAGAACTCCTTGGCCTGAAATATGTTCAGTATGTCAAATATGGACTACTGTATGGTTAATGAGACATCATAAGGAGTTAATTGGTCTGTATAAAAAATTCAAAATTGAGAACTCCTTGGCCTGAAATATGATCAGTATGTCTAATATGGACTACTGTATAGTTGATCAGACATCATTAGGAGTTAATTGGTATGTATAGGAAGTTCAAGATTGAGGACTCCTTGTCCTGAAATATGTTCAGTATGTGTAATATGGACTACTGTATAGTTGATCAGACATCATTAGGAGTTAATTGGTATGTATAGAAATTTCAAGATTGAGAAGTCCTTGGCCTGAAATATGTTCAGTATATGCACTACTGTATGATTGATGAGACATCAGAAGAAGTTAATTGGTCTGTATAGAAAGTTCAAAATTGAGAACTCCTTGGCCTGAAATATGTTCAGTATGTCAAATATGGACTACTGTATAGTTGATCAGACATCATTAGGAGTTAATTGGTATGTATAGGAAGTTCAAGTTTGAGAAATCCTTGGCCTGAAATATGTTCAGAATGTCAAAAATGGACTACTGTATGGTTGATGAGACATCATAGGGAGATAATTGGTCTGTATAGAAAATTCAACATTGAGAACTCCTTGGCCTGAAATATGTTCAGTATGTCAAATATGGACCACTGTATAGTTGATCAGACATCATTAGGAGTTAATTGGTATGTATAGGAAGTTCAAGATTGAGAACTCCTTGGCCTGAAATATGTTCAGTATGTCAAATATGGACTACTGTATATTTGATCAGACATCATTAGGAGTTAATTGGTCTGTATAGGAAGTTCAAGATTGAGAAATCCTTGGCCTGAAATATGTTCAGTATGTCAAATATGGACTACTGTATGATTAATGAGACATCAGAAGCAGTTAATTGGTCTGTATAGAAAGTTCAAGATTGAGAACTCCTTGGCCTGAAATATGTTCAGTATGTCAAATATGGACTACTGTATGATTGATGAGACATCAGAAGCAGTTAATTGGTCTGTATAGAAAGTCCAAGAATGAGAACTCCTTGGCCTGAAATATGTTCAGAATGTCAAAAATGGACTACTGTATGGTTGATGAGACATCATAGGGAGATAATTGGTCTGTATAGAAATTTCAAGATTGAGAAGTCCTTGGCCTGAAATATGTACAGTATGTCTAATATGGACTACTGTATAGTTGATCAGACATCATTAGGACTTAATTGGTCTGTATAGAAATTTCAAGATTGAGAAGTCCTTGGCCTGAAATATGATCAGTATGTCTAATATGGACTACTGTATAGTTGATCAGACATCATTAGGAGTTAATTGGTATGTATAGGAAGTTCAAGATTGAGGACTCCTTGTCCTGAAATATGTTCAGTATGTGTAATATGGACTACTGTATAGTTGATCAGACATCATTAGGAGTTAACTGGTCTGTATAGACAGTCCAAGAATGAGAACTCCTTGGCCTGAAATATGTTCAGAATGTCAAAAATGGACTACTGTATGGTTGATGAGACATCATAGGGAGATAATTGGTCTGTATAGAAAATTCAACATTGAGAACTCCTTGGCCTGAAATATGTTCAGTATGTCAAATATGGACCACTGTATAGTTGATCAGACATCATTAGGAGTTAATTGGTATGTATAGGAAGTTCAAGATTGAGAACTCCTTGGCCTGAAATATGTTCAGTATGTCAAATATGGACTACTGTATATTTGATCAGACATCATTAGGAGTTAATTGGTCTGTATAGGAAGTTCAAGATTGAGAAATCCTTGGCCTGAAATATGTTCAGTATGTCAAATATGGACTACTGTATGATTAATGAGACATCAGAAGCAGTTAATTGGTCTGTATAGAAAGTTCAAGATTGAGAACTCCTTGGCCTGAAATATGTTCAGTATGTCAAATATGGACTAATGTATGATTGATGAGACATCAGAAGCAGTTAATTGGTCTGTATAGAAATTCCAAGAATGAGAACTCCTTGGCCTGAAATATGTTCAGAATGTCAAAAATGGACCACTGTATGGTTGATGAGACATCATAGGGAGATAATTGGTCTGTATAAAAAATTCAAAATTGAGAACTCCTTGGCCTGAAATATGATCAGTATTTGTAATATGGACTACTGTATAGTTGATCAGACATCATAGGGAGATAATTGGTCTGTATAAAAAATTCTAAATCGAAAACTTCTTGGCCTGAAATATGTTCAGTATGTCAAATATGGACTACTGTATGATTGATGAGACATCAGAAGGAGTTAACTGGTCTGTATAGAAAGTCCAAGAATGAGAACTCCTTGGCCTGAAATATGTTCAGAATGTCAAAAATGGACTACTGTATGGTTGATGAGACATCATAGGGAGATAATTGGTCTGTATAAAAAATTCAAAATTGAGAACTCCTTGGCCTGAAATATGATCAGTATGTCTAATATGGACTACTGTATAGTTGATACGCCATCATTAGGAGTTAACTGGTCTGTATAGAAAGTCCAAGAATGAGAACTCCTTGGCCTGAAATATGTTCAGAATGTCAAAAATGGACTACTGTATGGTTGATGAGACATCATAGGGAGATAATTGGTCTGTATAAAAAATTCAAAATTGAGAACTCCTTGGCCTAAAATATGTTCAGTATGTCAAATATGGACTAATGTATGATTGATGAGACATCAGAAGGAGTTAATTGGTCTGTATAGAAAGTTCAAAATTGAGAACACCTTGGCCTGAAATATGTTCAGTATGTCAAATATGGACTACTGTATGATTGATGAGACATCAGAAGCAGTTAATTGGTCTGTATAGAAAGTCCAAGAATGAGAACTCCTTGGCCTGAAATATGTTCAGAATGTCAAAAATGGACTACTGTATGGTTGATGAGACATCATAAAGAGTTAATTGGTCTATATAAAAAATTCAAAATTGAGAACTCCTTGGCCTGAAATATGATCAGTATTTGTAATATGGACTACTGTATAGTTGATCAGACATCATAGGGAGATAATTGGTCTGTATAAAAAATTCTAAATTGAAAACTTCTTGGCCTGAAATATGTTCAGTATGTCAAATATGGACTACTGTATGATTGATCAGACATCATTAGGAGTTAATTGGTATGTATAGGAAGTTCAAGATTGAGGACTCCTTGTCCTGAAATATGTTCAGTATGTGTAATATGGACTACTGTATAGTTGATCAGACATCATTAGGAGTTAATTGGTATGTATAGGAAGTTCAAGATTGAGAAATCCTTGGCCTGAAATATGTTCAGTATGTCAAATATGGACTACTGTATGATTGATGAGACATCAGAAGCAGTTAATTGGTCTGTATAGAAAGTTCAAGATTGAGAACTCCTTGGCCTGAAATATGTTCAGTATGTCAAATATGGACTAATGTATGATTGATGAGACATCAGAAGGAGTTAATTGGTCTGTATAGAAAGTTCAAAATTGAGAACTCCTTGGCCTGAAATATGTTCAGTATGTCAAATATGGACTACTGTATGGTTAATGAGACATCATAAGGAGTTAATTGGTCTGTATAAAAAATTCAAAATTGAGAACTCCTTGGCCTGAAATATGATCAGTATGTCTAATATGGACTACTGTATAGTTGATCAGACATCATTAGGAGTTAATTGGTATGTATAGGAAGTTCAAGATTGAGAAATCCTTGGCCTGAAATATGTTCAGTATGTCAAATATGGACTACTGTATGGTTGATGAGACATCATAGTGAGATAATTGGTCTGTATAGAAATTTCAAGATTGAGAAGTCCTTGGCCTGAAATATGTTCAGTATATGCACTACTGTATGATTGATGAGACATCAGAAGAAGTTAATTGGTCTGTATAGAAAGTTCAAAATTGAGAACTCCTTGGCCTGAAACATGTTCAGTATGTCAAATATGGACTACTGTATGATTGACGAGACATCAGAAGGAGTTAACTGGTCTGTATAGAAAGTTCAAGAATGAGAACTCCTTGGCCTGAAATATGTTCAGAATATCAAAAATGGACTACTGTATGGTTGATGAGACATCATAGGGAGATAATTGGTCTGTATAGAAAATTCAACATTGAGAACTCCTTGGCCTGAAATATGTTCAGTATGTCAAATATGGACCACTGTATAGTTGATCAGACATCATTAGGAGTTAATTGGTATGTATAGGAAGTTCAAGATTGAGAACTCCTTGGCCTGAAATATGTTCAGTATGTCAAATATGGACTACTGTATGATTGATGAGACATCAGAAGCAGTTAATTGGTCTGTATAGAAAGTTCAAGATTGAGAACTCCTTGGCCTGAAATATGTTCAGTATGTCAAATATGGACTAATGTATGATTGATGAGACATCAGAAGGAGTTAATTGGTCTGTATAGAAAGTTCAAAATTGAGAACACCTTGGCCTGAAATATGTTCAGTATGTCAAATATGGACTACTGTATGATTGATGAGACATCAGAAGCAGTTAATTGGTCTGTATAGAAAGTCCAAGAATGAGAACTCCTTGGCCTGAAATATGTTCAGAATGTCAAAAATGGACTACTGTATGGTTGATGAGACATCATAAAGAGTTAATTGGTCTATATAAAAAATTCAAAATTGAGAACTCCTTGGCCTGAAATATGATCAGTATTTGTAATATGGACTACTGTATAGTTGATCAGACATCATAGGGAGATAATTGGTCTGTATAAAAAATTCTAAATTGAAAACTTCTTGGCCTGAAATATGTTCAGTATGTCAAATATGGACTACTGTATGATTGATGAGACATCAGAAGGAGTTAACTGGTCTGTATAGAAAGTCCAAGAATGAGAACTCCTTGGCCTGAAATATGTTCAGAATGTCAAAAATGGACTACTGTATAGTTGATCAGACATCATTAGGAGTTAATTGGTATGTATAGGAAGTTCAAGATTGAGAACTCCTTGGCCTGAAATATGTTCAGTATGTCAAATATGGACTACTGTATAGTTGATCAGACATCATTAGGAGTTAATCGGTATGTATAGGAAGTTCAAGATTGAGAACTCCTTGGCCTGAAATATGTTCAGTATGTCAAATATGGACTACTGTATGGTTAATGAGACATCATAAGGAGTTAATTGGTCTGTATAAAAAATTCAAAATTGAGAACTCCTTGGCCTGAAATATGATCAGTATGTCTAATATGGACTACTGTATAGTTGATCAGACATCATTAGGAGTTAATTGGTATGTATAGGAAGTTCAAGATTGAGGACTCCTTGTCCTGAAATATGTTCAGTATGTGTAATATGGACTACTGTATAGTTGATCAGACATCATTAGGAGTTAATTGGTATGTATAGAAATTTCAAGATTGAGAAGTCCTTGGCCTGAAATATGTTCAGTATATGCACTACTGTATGATTGATGAGACATCAGAAGAAGTTAATTGGTCTGTATAGAAAGTTCAAAATTGAGAACTCCTTGGCCTGAAATATGTTCAGTATGTCAAATATGGACTACTGTATAGTTGATCAGACATCATTAGGAGTTAATTGGTATGTATAGGAAGTTCAAGTTTGAGAAATCCTTGGCCTGAAATATGTTCAGAATGTCAAAAATGGACTACTGTATGGTTGATGAGACATCATAGGGAGATAATTGGTCTGTATAGAAAATTCAACATTGAGAACTCCTTGGCCTGAAATATGTTCAGTATGTCAAATATGGACCACTGTATAGTTGATCAGACATCATTAGGAGTTAATTGGTATGTATAGGAAGTTCAAGATTGAGAACTCCTTGGCCTGAAATATGTTCAGTATGTCAAATATGGACTACTGTATATTTGATCAGACATCATTAGGAGTTAATTGGTCTGTATAGGAAGTTCAAGATTGAGAAATCCTTGGCCTGAAATATGTTCAGTATGTCAAATATGGACTACTGTATGATTAATGAGACATCAGAAGCAGTTAATTGGTCTGTATAGAAAGTTCAAGATTGAGAACTCCTTGGCCTGAAATATGTTCAGTATGTCAAATATGGACTACTGTATGATTGATGAGACATCAGAAGCAGTTAATTGGTCTGTATAGAAAGTCCAAGAATGAGAACTCCTTGGCCTGAAATATGTTCAGAATGTCAAAAATGGACTACTGTATGGTTGATGAGACATCATAGGGAGATAATTGGTCTGTATAGAAATTTCAAGATTGAGAAGTCCTTGGCCTGAAATATGTACAGTATGTCTAATATGGACTACTGTATAGTTGATCAGACATCATTAGGACTTAATTGGTCTGTATAGAAATTTCAAGATTGAGAAGTCCTTGGCCTGAAATATGATCAGTATGTCTAATATGGACTACTGTATAGTTGATCAGACATCATTAGGAGTTAATTGGTATGTATAGGAAGTTCAAGATTGAGGACTCCTTGTCCTGAAATATGTTCAGTATGTGTAATATGGACTACTGTATAGTTGATCAGACATCATTAGGAGTTAACTGGTCTGTATAGACAGTCCAAGAATGAGAACTCCTTGGCCTGAAATATGTTCAGAATGTCAAAAATGGACTACTGTATGGTTGATGAGACATCATAGGGAGATAATTGGTCTGTATAGAAAATTCAACATTGAGAACTCCTTGGCCTGAAATATGTTCAGTATGTCAAATATGGACCACTGTATAGTTGATCAGACATCATTAGGAGTTAATTGGTATGTATAGGAAGTTCAAGATTGAGAACTCCTTGGCCTGAAATATGTTCAGTATGTCAAATATGGACTACTGTATATTTGATCAGACATCATTAGGAGTTAATTGGTCTGTATAGGAAGTTCAAGATTGAGAAATCCTTGGCCTGAAATATGTTCAGTATGTCAAATATGGACTACTGTATGATTAATGAGACATCAGAAGCAGTTAATTGGTCTGTATAGAAAGTTCAAGATTGAGAACTCCTTGGCCTGAAATATGTTCAGTATGTCAAATATGGACTAATGTATGATTGATGAGACATCAGAAGCAGTTAATTGGTCTGTATAGAAATTCCAAGAATGAGAACTCCTTGGCCTGAAATATGTTCAGAATGTCAAAAATGGACCACTGTATGGTTGATGAGACATCATAGGGAGATAATTGGTCTGTATAAAAAATTCAAAATTGAGAACTCCTTGGCCTGAAATATGATCAGTATTTGTAATATGGACTACTGTATAGTTGATCAGACATCATAGGGAGATAATTGGTCTGTATAAAAAATTCTAAATCGAAAACTTCTTGGCCTGAAATATGTTCAGTATGTCAAATATGGACTACTGTATGATTGATGAGACATCAGAAGGAGTTAACTGGTCTGTATAGAAAGTCCAAGAATGAGAACTCCTTGGCCTGAAATATGTTCAGAATGTCAAAAATGGACTACTGTATGGTTGATGAGACATCATAGGGAGATAATTGGTCTGTATAAAAAATTCAAAATTGAGAACTCCTTGGCCTGAAATATGATCAGTATGTCTAATATGGACTACTGTATAGTTGATACGCCATCATTAGGAGTTAACTGGTCTGTATAGAAAGTCCAAGAATGAGAACTCCTTGGCCTGAAATATGTTCAGAATGTCAAAAATGGACTACTGTATGGTTGATGAGACATCATAGGGAGATAATTGGTCTGTATAAAAAATTCAAAATTGAGAACTCCTTGGCCTAAAATATGTTCAGAATGTCAAAAATGGACTACTGTATGGTTGATGAGACATCATAGGGAGATAATTGGTCTGTATAGAAAATTCAACATTGAGAACTCCTTGGCCTAAAATATGATCAGTATGTCTAATATGGACTACTGTATAGTTGATCAGACATCATTAGGAGTTAATTGGTATGTATAGGAAGTTCAAGATTGAGGACTCCTTGTCCTGAAATATGTTCAGTATGTGTAATATGGACTACTGTATAGTTGATCAGACATCATTAGGAGTTAATTGGTATGTATAGAAATTTCAAGATTGAGAAGTCCTTGGCCTGAAATATGTTCAGTATATGCACTACTGTATGATTGATGAGACATCAGAAGAAGTTAATTGGTCTGTATAGAAAGTTCAAAATTGAGAACTCCTTGGCCTGAAATATGTTCAGTATGTCAAATATGGACTACTGTATAGTTGATCAGACATCATTAGGAGTTAATTGGTATGTATAGGAAGTTCAAGTTTGAGAAATCCTTGGCCTGAAATATGTTCAGTATGTCAAATATGGACTACTGTATGATTGATGAGACATCAGAAGCAGTTAATTGGTCTGTATAGAAAGTCCAAGAATGAGAACTCCTTGGCCTGAAATATGTTCAGAATGTCAAAAATGGACTACTGTATGGTTGATGAGACATCATAGGGAGATAATTGGTCTGTATAGAAATTTCAAGATTGAGAAGTCCTTGGCCTGAAATATGTACAGTATGTCTAATATGGACTACTGTATAGTTGATCAGACATCATTAGGACTTAATTTGTCTGTATAGAAATTTCAAGATTGAGAAGTCCTTGGCCTGAAATATGATCAGTATGTCTAATATGGACTACTGTATAGTTGATCAGACATCATTAGGAGTTAATTGGTATGTATAGGAAGTTCAAGATTGAGGACTCCTTGTCCTGAAATATGTTCAGTATGTGTAATATGGACTACTGTATAGTTGATCAGACATCATTAGGAGTTAACTGGTCTGTATAGACAGTCCAAGAATGAGAACTCCTTGGCCTGAAATATGTTCAGAATGTCAAAAATGGACTACTGTATGGTTGATGAGACATCATAGGGAGATAATTGGTCTGTATAGAAAATTCAACATTGAGAACTCCTTGGCCTGAAATATGTTCAGTATGTCAAATATGGACCACTGTATAGTTGATCAGACATCATTAGGAGTTAATTGGTATGTATAGGAAGTTCAAGATTGAGAACTCCTTGGCCTGAAATATGTTCAGTATGTCAAATATGGACTACTGTATATTTGATCAGACATCATTAGGAGTTAATTGGTCTGTATAGGAAGTTCAAGATTGAGAAATCCTTGGCCTGAAATATGTTCAGTATGTCAAATATGGACTACTGTATGATTAATGAGACATCAGAAGCAGTTAATTGGTCTGTATAGAAAGTTCAAGATTGAGAACTCCTTGGCCTGAAATATGTTCAGTATGTCAAATATGGACTACTGTATGATTGATGAGACATCAGAAGCAGTTAATTGGTCTGTATAGAAAGTCCAAGAATGAGAACTCCTTGGCCTGAAATATGTTCAGAATGTCAAAAATGGACTACTGTATGGTTGATGAGACATCATAGGGAGATAATTGGTCTGTATAGAAATTTCAAGATTGAGAAGTCCTTGGCCTGAAATATGTACAGTATGTCTAATATGGACTACTGTATAGTTGATCAGACATCATTAGGACTTAATTGGTCTGTATAGAAATTTCAAGATTGAGAAGTCCTTGGCCTGAAATATGATCAGTATGTCTAATATGGACTACTGTATAGTTGATCAGACATCATTAGGAGTTAATTGGTATGTATAGGAAGTTCAAGATTGAGGACTCCTTGTCCTGAAATATGTTCAGTATGTGTAATATGGACTACTGTATAGTTGATCAGACATCATTAGGAGTTAACTGGTCTGTATAGACAGTCCAAGAATGAGAACTCCTTGGCCTGAAATATGTTCAGAATGTCAAAAATGGACTACTGTATGGTTGATGAGACATCATAGGGAGATAATTGGTCTGTATAGAAAATTCAACATTGAGAACTCCTTGGCCTGAAATATGTTCAGTATGTCAAATATGGACCACTGTATAGTTGATCAGACATCATTAGGAGTTAATTGGTATGTATAGGAAGTTCAAGATTGAGAACTCCTTGGCCTGAAATATGTTCAGTATGTCAAATATGGACTACTGTATATTTGATCAGACATCATTAGGAGTTAATTGGTCTGTATAGGAAGTTCAAGATTGAGAAATCCTTGTCCTGAAATATGTTCAGTATGTGTAATATGGACTACTGTATAGTTGATCAGACATCATTAGGAGTTAACTGGTCTGTATAGACAGTCCAAGAATGAGAACTCCTTGGCCTGAAATATGTTCAGAATGTCAAAAATGGACTACTGTATGGTTGATGAGACATCATAGGGAGATAATTGGTCTGTATAGAAAATTCAACATTGAGAACTCCTTGGCCTGAAATATGTTCAGTATGTCAAATATGGACCACTGTATAGTTGATCAGACATCATTAGGAGTTAATTGGTATGTATAGGAAGTTCAAGATTGAGAACTCCTTGGCCTGAAATATGTTCAGTATGTCAAATATGGACCACTGTATAGTTGATCAGACATCATTAGGAGTTAATTGGTATGTATAGGAAGTTCAAGATTGAGAACTCCTTGGCCTGAAATATGTTCAGTATGTCAAATATGGACTACTGTATATTTGATCAGACATCATTAGGAGTTAATTGGTCTGTATAGGAAGTTCAAGATTGAGAAATCCTTGGCCTGAAATATGTTCAGTATGTCTAATATGGACTACTGTATAGTTGATCGGACACCATTAGGAGTGAATTGGTATGTATAGGAAGTTCAAGATTGAGAACTCCTTGGCCTGAAATATGTTCAGTATGTCAAATATGGACTACTGTATGGTTAATGAGACATCATAAGGAGTTAATTGGTCTGTATTAAAAATTCAAAATTGAGAACTTCTTGGCCTGAAATATGATCAGTATGTCTAATATGGACTACTGTATAGTTGATCAGACATCATTAGGAGTTAATTGGTATGTAAAGGAAGTTCAAGATTGAGGACTCCTTGTCCTGAAATATGTTCAGTATGTGTAATATGGACAACTGTATAGTTGATCAGACATCATTAGGAGTTAATTGGTATGTATAGGAAGTTCAAGATTGAGAACTCCTTGGCCTGAAATATGTTCAGTATGTCAAATATGGACTACTGTATAGTTGATCAGACATCATTAGGAGTTAATTGGTATGTATAGGAAGTTCAAGATTGAGAAATCCTTGGCCTGAAATATGTTCAGTATGTCAAATATGGACTAATGTATGATTGATGAGACATCAGAAGCAGTTAATTGGTCTGTATAGAAAGTTCAAGATTGAGAACTCCTTGGCCTGAAATATGTTCAGTATGTCAAATATGGACTAATGTATGATTGATGAGACATCAGAAGGAGTTAATTGGTCTGTATAGAAAGTTCAAAATTGAGAACTCCTTGGCCTGAAATATGTTCAGTATGTCAAATATGGACTACTGTATGATTGATGAGACATCAGAAGCAGTTAATTGGTCTGTATAGAAAGTCCAAGAATGAGAACTCCTTGGCCTGAAATATGTTCAGAATGTCAAAAATGGACTACTGTATGGTTGATGAGACATCATAAAGAGTTAATTGGTCTATATAAAAAATTCAAAATTGAGAACTCCTTGGCCTGAAATATGATCAGTATTTGTAATATGGACTACTGTATAGTTGATCAGACATCATAGGGAGATAATTGGTCTGTATAAAAAATTCTAAATTGAAAACTTCTTGGCCTGAAATATGTTCAGTATGTCAAATATGGACTACTGTATGATTGATGAGACATCAGAAGGAGTTAACTGGTCTGTATAGAAAGTCCAAGAATGAGAACTCCTTGGCCTGAAATATGTTCAGAATGTCAAAAATGGACTACTGTATAGTTGATCAGACATCATTAGGAGTTAATTGGTATGTATAGGAAGTTCAAGATTGAGAACTCCTTGGCCTGAAATATGTTCAGTATGTCAAATATGGACTACTGTATAGTTGATCAGACATCATTAGGAGTTAATCGGTATGTATAGGAAGTTCAAGATTGAGAACTCCTTGGCCTGAAATATGTTCAGTATGTCAAATATGGACTACTGTATGGTTAATGAGACATCATAGTGAGATAATTGGTCTGTATAGAAATTTCAAGATTGAGAAGTCCTTGGCCTGAAATATGTTCAGTATATGCACTACTGTATGATTGATGAGACATCAGAAGAAGTTAATTGGTCTGTATAGAAAGTTCAAAATTGAGAACTCCTTGGCCTGAAATATGTTCAGTATGTCAAATATGGACTACTGTATGATTGATGAGACATCAGAAGGAGTTAACTGGTCTGTATAGAAAGTTCAAGATTGAGAACTCCTTGGCCTGAAACATGTTCAGTATGTCAAATATGGACTACTGTATGATTGACGAGACATCAGAAGGAGTTAACTGGTCTGTATAGAAAGTTCAAGAATGAGAACTCCTTGGCCTGAAATATGTTCAGAATGTCAAAAATGGACTACTGTATGGTTGATGAGACATCATAGGGAGATAATTGGTCTGTATAGAAAATTCAACATTGAGAACTCCTTGGCCTGAAATATGATCAGTATGTCTAATATGGACTACTGTATAGTTGATCAGACATCATTAGGAGTTAATTGGTATGTATAGGAAGTTCAAGATTGAGGACTCCTTGTCCTGAAATATGTTCAGTATGTGTAATATGGACTACTGTATAGTTGATCAGACATCATTAGGAGTTAATTGGTATGTATAGAAATTTCAAGATTGAGAAGTCCTTGGCCTGAAATATGTTCAGTATATGCACTACTGTATGATTGATGAGACATCAGAAGAAGTTAATTGGTCTGTATAGAAAGTTCAAAATTGAGAACTCCTTGGCCTGAAATATGTTCAGTATGTCAAATATGGACTACTGTATGATTGATGAGACATCAGAAGGAGTTAACTGGTCTGTATAGAAAGTTCAAGATTGAGAACTCCTTGGCCTGAAACATGTTCAGTATGTCAAATATGGACTACTGTATGATTGACGAGACATCAGAAGGAGTTAACTGGTCTGTATAGAAAGTTCAAGAATGAGAACTCCTTGGCCTGTAATATGTTCAGTATGTCAAATATGGACTACTGTATAGTTGATCAGACATCATTAGGAGTTAATTGGTATGTATAGGAAGTTCAAGTTTGAGAAATCCTTGGCCTGAAATATGTTCAGTATGTCAAATATGGACTACTGTATGATTGATGAGACATCAGAAGCAGTTAATTGGTCTGTATAGAAAGTCCAAGAATGAGAACTCCTTGGCCTGAAATATGTTCAGAATGTCAAAAATGGACTACTGTATGGTTGATGAGACATCATAGGGAGATAATTGGTCTGTATAGAAATTTCAAGATTGAGAAGTCCTTGGCCTGAAATATGTACAGTATGTCTAATATGGACTACTGTATAGTTGATCAGACATCATTAGGACTTAATTGGTCTGTATAGAAATTTCAAGATTGAGAAGTCCTTGGCCTGAAATATGATCAGTATGTCTAATATGGACTACTGTATAGTTGATCAGACATCATTAGGAGTTAATTGGTATGTATAGGAAGTTCAAGATTGAGGACTCCTTGTCCTGAAATATGTTCAGTATGTGTAATATGGACTACTGTATAGTTGATCAGACATCATTAGGAGTTAACTGGTCTGTATAGACAGTCCAAGAATGAGAACTCCTTGGCCTGAAATATGTTCAGAATGTCAAAAATGGACTACTGTATGGTTGATGAGACATCATAGGGAGATAATTGGTCTGTATAGAAAATTCAACATTGAGAACTCCTTGGCCTGAAATATGTTCAGTATGTCAAATATGGACCACTGTATAGTTGATCAGACATCATTAGGAGTTAATTGGTATGTATAGGAAGTTCAAGATTGAGAACTCCTTGGCCTGAAATATGTTCAGTATGTCAAATATGGACTACTGTATATTTGATCAGACATCATTAGGAGTTAATTGGTCTGTATAGGAAGTTCAAGATTGAGAAATCCTTGGCCTGAAATATGTTCAGTATGTCAAATATGGACTACTGTATGATTAATGAGACATCAGAAGCAGTTAATTGGTCTGTATAGAAAGTTCAAGATTGAGAACTCCTTGGCCTGAAATATGTTCAGTATGTCAAATATGGACTAATGTATGATTGATGAGACATCAGAAGCAGTTAATTGGTCTGTATAGAAATTCCAAGAATGAGAACTCCTTGGCCTGAAATATGTTCAGAATGTCAAAAATGGACTACTGTATGGTTGATGAGACATCATAGGGAGATAATTGGTCTGTATAAAAAATTCAAAATTGAGAACTCCTTGGCCTGAAATATGATCAGTATTTGTAATATGGACTACTGTATAGTTGATCAGACATCATAGGGAGATAATTGGTCTGTATAAAAAATTCTAAATCGAAAACTTCTTGGCCTGAAATATGTTCAGTATGTCAAATATGGACTACTGTATGATTGATGAGACATCAGAAGGAGTTAACTGGTCTGTATAGAAAGTCCAAGAATGAGAACTCCTTGGCCTGAAATATGTTCAGAATGTCAAAAATGGACTACTGTATGGTTGATGAGACATCATAGGGAGATAATTGGTCTGTATAAAAAATTCAAAATTGAGAACTCCTTGGCCTGAAATATGATCAGTATGTCTAATATGGACTACTGTATAGTTGATACGCCATCATTAGGAGTTAACTGGTCTGTATAGAAAGTCCAAGAATGAGAACTCCTTGGCCTGAAATATGTTCAGAATGTCAAAAATGGACTACTGTATGGTTGATGAGACATCATAGGGAGATAATTGGTCTGTATAAAAAATTCAAAATTGAGAACTCCTTGGCCTAAAATATGTTCAGAATGTCAAAAATGGACTACTGTATGGTTGATGAGACATCATAGGGAGATAATTGGTCTGTATAGAAAATTCAACATTGAGAACTCCTTGGCCTGAAATATGACCAGTATGTCTAATATGGACTACTGTATAGTTGATCGGACACCATTAGGAGTGAATTGGTATGTATAGGAAGTTCAAGATTGAGAACTCCTTGGCCTGAAATATGTTCAGTATGTCAAATATGGACTACTGTATAGTTGATCAGACATCATTAGGAGTTAATTGGTATGTATAGGAAGTTCAAGATTGAGAACTCCTTGGCCTGAAATATGTTCAGTATGTCAAATATGGACTACTGTATGGTTAATGAGACATCATAAGGAGTTAATTGGTCTGTATTAAAAATTCAAAATTGAGAACTTCTTGGCCTGAAATATGATCAGTATGTCTAATATGGACTACTGTATAGTTGATCAGACATCATTAGGAGTTAATTGGTATGTAAAGGAAGTTCAAGATTGAGGACTCCTTGTCCTGAAATATGTTCAGTATGTGTAATATGGACAACTGTATAGTTGATCAGACATCATTAGGAGTTAATTGGTATGTATAGGAAGTTCAAGATTGAGAACTCCTTGGCCTGAAATATGTTCAGTATGTCAAATATGGACTACTGTATAGTTGATCAGACATCATTAGGAGTTAATTGGTATGTATAGGAAGTTCAAGATTGAGAAATCCTTGGCCTGAAATATGTTCAGTATGTCAAATATGGACTAATGTATGATTGATGAGACATCAGAAGCAGTTAATTGGTCTGTATAGAAAGTTCAAAATTGAGAACTCCTTGGCCTGAAATATGTTCAGTATGTCAAATATGGACTACTGTATGATTGATGAGACATCAGAAGCAGTTAATTGGTCTGTATAGAAAGTCCAAGAATGAGAACTCCTTGGCCTGAAATATGTTCAGAATGTCAAAAATGGACTACTGTATGGTTGATGAGACATCATAAAGAGTTAATTGGTCTATATAAAAAATTCAAAATTGAGAACTCCTTGGCCTGAAATATGATCAGTATTTGTAATATGGACTACTGTATAGTTGATCAGACATCATAGGGAGATAATTGGTCTGTATAAAAAATTCTAAATTGAAAACTTCTTGGCCTGAAATATGTTCAGTATGTCAAATATGGACTACTGTATGATTGATGAGACATCAGAAGGAGTTAACTGGTCTGTATAGAAAGTCCAAGAATGAGAACTCCTTGGCCTGAAATATGTTCAGAATGTCAAAAATGGACTACTGTATAGTTGATCAGACATCATTAGGAGTTAATTGGTATGTATAGGAAGTTCAAGATTGAGAACTCCTTGGCCTGAAATATGTTCAGTATGTCAAATATGGACTACTGTATAGTTGATCAGACATCATTAGGAGTTAATCGGTATGTATAGGAAGTTCAAGATTGAGAACTCCTTGGCCTGAAATATGTTCAGTATGTCAAATATGGACTACTGTATGGTTACATCACAGAAGTCAGATAAATCCCAGCACATAGAGACTCTTTCACCTAGCTATTATCACATAGAGACTGTGTCTGTTCCACGAATTAGTAAATACAAAAAACCACCAAAACTATTCAACGGTAAAAATTTAATTGATGTCCAACAAATAAACAACAGATATAATACAGATGATCAAATGATAAAGCTCGGGCTGCTGAATATTCGATCCCTTTCCTCTAAAACGCTTATTGTTAATGATATGATTACAGATAATAATCTAGATGTGCTGTGTTTGACAGAAACCTGGCTAAAACCTGACGACTACATTACTTTAAATGAGTCCACCCCACAAGATTATTGTTATAAACACGAGCCGCGTCTGAAAGGTAAAGGGGGAGGTGTTGCTGTCATTTATAATAATATCTTCAGTATTACTCAGAAGTCTAGTTTCAAATATAATTATTTTGAAGTTTTGGTGCTTTACGTAACGTTATGTAGTGAAATTGATAAATCCTGTTTAACATTTGTGTTGGCTACTGTATATAGGCCACCAGGGCACAATACACACTTTATCAGAGAATTTGCTGATTTTTTATCAGAGTTAGTACTGGCTACAGATAAAGTCCTAATTGTTGGTGATTTTAATATCCATGTAGACAATGAAAAAGACGCATTGGGATTGGCATTTAGAGACATTCTAAACTCTATTGGAGTTAGGCAACACGTATCAGGACCCACTCATCTCCATAATCATACTCTAGACCTAATATTGTCACATGGAATAAATGTTGATACCGTTGAAATTCTGCAGCAGAGCGATGACATCTCAGATCATTACCTAGTATCATGTATACTTAATTTAGCAAAGGCTGCAAAGCCGTCCCCTCGCTTCAAATATGGCAGGACTATCACTGCTGCGACTAAAGATTTCTTTGTAAATAATCTTCCTCATCAGTTTCATCTCCTCAGCATCCCAGATAGCCCAGAGGAACTTGATGTTGCAACAGAAACTATTGACTCTCTCTTTTCCAGCACTTTAGACACAGTTGCTCCTCTGCGCTTAAAGAAGATTAAAGAGAATAGTCCAACGCCGTGGTACAACGAGCACACCCGGGCCCTTAAAACAGCAGCCAGAAAAATGGAGCGCAGCTGGAAGAAAACAAAACTGGAAGTTTTTCGCATTTCGTGGAAAGAGAGCATGATTTCATACAGAAAGGCCGTAAAAACTGCTAGATCTGCTTATTTCTCGACTCTCTTAGAAGAAAACAAACACAACCCTAGGTATTTATTCGATACAGTGGCTAAATTAACCAAAAATAAAGCTTCAACTTCTGATGTCTGCCAACAGCACAGCAGTAATGACTTTATGAACTTCTTTACTTGTAAGATTGATAATATTAGGAAAAAAATTATAACCATGCAGCCGTCTACTACTGTATCACATCAGACAGAGCATTGTAGTGTCACTGAGGAAAAATTACACTCATTCACTGCTATAGGAGAAGAAGAATTGGCTAAACTCGTTAAATCATCTAAATCAACAACATGTATGCTCGACCCTATACCGACTAAACTACTAAAAGAGATGCTTCCAGAGGTCATAGATCCTCTTCTTAATATCATTAATTCATCCTTGACTTTAGGATATGTACCGAAAACTTTTAAGTTGGCTATTATTAAACCACTTATTAAAAAACCGCAACTTGACCCTACAGAATTAGTCAATTACAGGCCAATCTCAAATCTACCCTTTCTGTCAAAAATACTAGAAAAGGCAGTGTCCTCAAAATTATGCTCCTTTTTAGAAAAAAATGGTATCTGTGAGGTTTTCCAGTCAGGATTTAGACCACATCATAGTACTGAGACTGCTCTCATTAGAGTTACAAATGATTTACTCTTATCATCCGATCGTGGTTGTATCTCTCTGTTAGTGTTACTCGATCTTAGCGCTGCATTCGATACCATCGACCACAACATTCTTTTGAATAGACTTGAAAATTATGTTGGCATTAGTGGAATTGCATTGGCATGGTTTAAATCATACTTATCTGACCGTTTTCAGTTTGTAGCAGTAAATGAAGAGATCTCACACCGATCACAAGTTCAGTATGGAGTACCGCAGGGCTCAGTGCTAGGACCGTTGCTTTTCACCCTGTACATGCTACCACTGGGAGATATCATTAGGAAGCATGGCGTTAGTTTTCATTGTTATGCTGACGATACTCAGCTCTATATTTCTTCACGCCCTGACGAAACTTACCAATTCACAAGATTAACGGAATGCATAGCTGATATAAAAAATTGGATGACTAGTAATTTCCTGCAACTTAATTCAGAAAAAACTGAATTTTTAATTATTGGACAAAAAAACTCCACATGTAGTAACCTAGAATACTGTCTAACACTTGATGGCTGCTCTGTCAAGTCCTCGTCGTCAGTTAGGAACCTGGGTGTGCTCTTTGATACCAATCTCTCATTTGAAAGCCACGTTTCTAGCATCTGTAAAACTGCATTCTACCATCTTAAAAATATATCTAAATTACGGCATATGCTTTCAATGCAAAATGCTGAACAGTTAGTTCATGCATTCATGACCTCAAGGCTAGATTATTGTAATGCTCTACTGGGTGGTTGCCCTGCTCGCTTAATAAATAAACTGCAGCTGGTCCAAAACGCAGCAGCTCGAGTTCTTACTAGAACCAGGAAGTATGACCATATTAGCCCGGTTCTGTCAACACTGCACTGGCTCCCTATTAAACATCGCATACATTTTAAAATCTTGCTAATTACTTACAAATCACTAAATGGTTTAGCTCCCCAGTACTTGAGCGAGCTCTTAACGCATTATACTCCATCACGTCTATTGCGGTCTCAAAACTCTGGCCAGTTGATAATACCTAGAATATCAAAATCAACTGCAGGCGGTCGATCCTTTTCCTATTTAGCACCCAAACTCTGGAACAGCCTTCCTAGCATTGTTCGGGAAGCAGACACACTCTGTCAGTTTAAATCTAGACTAAAAACGCATCTCTTTACTATGGCATACACATAAAACATTTTAATTTATATTTTATTCAAATTGTTAGGCTGCATTAACTAGGTCAGCCGGAACCGGGAACACTTCCCATAACACCTGATGTACTCGTTACATCATAAGAGGAATGGCATCTACGCTAATGTTAGTCTCTCTGTTTATCCCGAGGTTTACTGCAGTCAGCCGGATCCGGGCCGTATCCAGATCAGATGGTGGACCAGCGCCCAGACATTACCAACGTATCCCTGAAGTGTCTGCAGAGACCGTGTCAATTAGTCTACCCTCTGAAATTGCTCATCGACATGGCATCCTCAATGGATCCATCTCCGGCGTGATGACTCCGATATTTCGAATATTCCTATTTAATAATTGTTTAATTGACACGCCATCCTCAATAAACCCGGTGTGATGCCTCCGATCTTTCGAATAATCCGATCTAATATTACTTCTGACCTATAAGGCTGCCAAAATAATAAACATACACTGTTTGTTAATTGGCCAGAGGAGAACTGGCACCCCGACTGAGCCTGGTTTCTCCCAAGGTTTATTTTTCTCCATTAGGACACCTGATGGAGTTTTGGTTCCTTGCCACTGTCGCCTCTGGCTTGCTCAGTTGGGGACACAAAATTTTCAAATAAATATCCAAATAAATGTAATTACTAAACTAAATTATATCAACTACATTACTTGAATATATATGATAATTGAAATGAGCTGATGACATCACCGTTTTCTCCAGAGCGGCTGTACAGCCGAATCAAATTCTGTTCATTATTTTCCTGTTTAACACTGTGAAGCTGCTTTGAAACAATCTGCATTGTAAAAAGCGCTATATAAATAAAGTTGACTTGACTTGACTTGACTAATGAGACATCATAGTAAGATAATTGGTCTGTATAGAAATTTCAAGATTGAGAAGTCCTTGGCCTGAAATATGTTCAGTATATGCACTACTGTATGATTGATGAGACATCAGAAGAAGTTAATTGGTCTGTATAGAAAGTTCAAAATTGAGAACTCCTTGGCCTGAAATATGTTCAGTATGTCAAATATGGACTACTGTATGATTGATGAGACATCAGAAGGAGTTAACTGGTCTGTATAGAAAGTTCAAGATTGAGAACTCCTTGGCCTGAAACATGTTCAGTATGTCAAATATGGACTACTGTATGATTGACGAGACATCAGAAGGAGTTAACTGGTCTGTATAGAAAGTTCAAGAATGAGAACTCCTTGGCCTGAAATATGTTCAGAATGTCAAAAATGGACTACTGTATGGTTGATGAGACATCATAGGGAGATAATTGGTCTGTATAGAAAATTCAACATTGAGAACTCCTTGGCCTGAAATATGTTCAGTATGTCAAATATGGACCACTGTATAGTTGATCAGACATCATTAGGAGTTAATTGGTATGTATAGGAAGTTCAAGATTGAGAACTCCTTGGCCTGAAATATGTTCAGTATGTCAAATATGGACTACTGTATAGTTGATCAGACATCATTAGGAGTTAATTGGTATGTATAGGAAGTTCAAGATTGAGAAATCCTTGGCCTGAAATATGTTCAGTATGTCAAATATGGACTACTGTATGATTGATGAGACATCAGAAGCAGTTAATTGGTCTGTATAGAAAGTTCAAGATTGAGAACTCCTTGGCCTGAAATATGTTCAGTATGTCAAATATGGACTAATGTATGATTGATGAGACATCAGAAGGAGTTAATTGGTCTGTATAGAAAGTTCAAAATTGAGAACACCTTGGCCTGAAATATGTTCAGTATGTCAAATATGGACTACTGTATGATTGATGAGACATCAGAAGCAGTTAATTGGTCTGTATAGAAAGTCCAAGAATGAGAACTCCTTGGCCTGAAATATGTTCAGAATGTCAAAAATGGACTACTGTATGGTTGATCAGACATCATTAGGAGTTAATTGGTATGTATAGGAAGTTCAAGATTGAGAAATCCTTGGCCTGAAATATGTTCAGTATGTCAAATATGGACTAATGTATGATTGATGAGACATCAGAAGCAGTTAATTGGTCTGTATAGAAAGTTCAAGATTGAGAACTCCTTGGCCTGAAATATGTTCAGTATGTCAAATATGGACTAATGTATGATTGATGAGACATCAGAAGGAGTTAATTGGTCTGTATAGAAAGTTCAAAATTGAGAACTCCTTGGCCTGAAATATGTTCAGTATGTCAAATATGGACTACTGTATGATTGATGAGACATCAGAAGCAGTTAATTGGTCTGTATAGAAAGTCCAAGAATGAGAACTCCTTGGCCTGAAATATGTTCAGAATGTCAAAAATGGACTACTGTATGGTTGATGAGACATCATAAAGAGTTAATTGGTCTATATAAAAAATTCAAAATTGAGAACTCCTTGGCCTGAAATATGATCAGTATTTGTAATATGGACTACTGTATAGTTGATCAGACATCATAGGGAGATAATTGGTCTGTATAAAAAATTCTAAATTGAAAACTTCTTGGCCTGAAATATGTTCAGTATGTCAAATATGGACTACTGTATGATTGATGAGACATCAGAAGGAGTTAACTGGTCTGTATAGAAAGTCCAAGAATGAGAACTCCTTGGCCTGAAATATGTTCAGAATGTCAAAAATGGACTACTGTATAGTTGATCAGACATCATTAGGAGTTAATTGGTATGTATAGGAAGTTCAAGATTGAGAACTCCTTGGCCTGAAATATGTTCAGTATGTCAAATATGGACTACTGTATAGTTGATCAGACATCATTAGGAGTTAATCGGTATGTATAGGAAGTTCAAGATTGAGAACTCCTTGGCCTGAAATATGTTCAGTATGTCAAATATGGACTACTGTATGGTTAATGAGACATCATAGTGAGATAATTGGTCTGTATAGAAATTTCAAGATTGAGAAGTCCTTGGCCTGAAATATGTTCAGTATATGCACTACTGTATGATTGATGAGACATCAGAAGAAGTTAATTGGTCTGTATAGAAAGTTCAAAATTGAGAACTCCTTGGCCTGAAATATGTTCAGTATGTCAAATATGGACTACTGTATGATTGATGAGACATCAGAAGGAGTTAACTGGTCTGTATAGAAAGTTCAAGATTGAGAACTCCTTGGCCTGAAACATGTTCAGTATGTCAAATATGGACTACTGTATGATTGACGAGACATCAGAAGGAGTTAACTGGTCTGTATAGAAAGTTCAAGAATGAGAACTCCTTGGCCTGAAATATGTTCAGAATGTCAAAAATGGACTACTGTATGGTTGATGAGACATCATAGGGAGATAATTGGTCTGTATAGAAAATTCAACATTGAGAACTCCTTGGCCTGAAATATGTTCAGTATGTCAAATATGGACCACTGTATAGTTGATCAGACATCATTAGGAGTTAATTGGTATGTATAGGAAGTTCAAGATTGAGAACTCCTTGGCCTGAAATATGTTCAGTATGTCAAATATGGACTACTGTATAGTTGATCAGACATCATTAGGAGTTAATTGGTATGTATAGGAAGTTCAAGATTGAGAAATCCTTGGCCTGAAATATGTTCAGTATGTCAAATATGGACTACTGTATGATTGATGAGACATCAGAAGCAGTTAATTGGTCTGTATAGAAAGTTCAAGATTGAGAACTCCTTGGCCTGAAATATGTTCAGTATGTCAAATATGGACTAATGTATGATTGATGAGACATCAGAAGGAGTTAATTGGTCTGTATAGAAAGTTCAAAATTGAGAACACCTTGGCCTGAAATATGTTCAGTATGTCAAATATGGACTACTGTATGATTGATGAGACATCAGAAGCAGTTAATTGGTCTGTATAGAAAGTCCAAGAATGAGAACTCCTTGGCCTGAAATATGTTCAGAATGTCAAAAATTGACTACTGTATGGTTGATGAGACATCATAAAGAGTTAATTGGTCTATATAAAAAATTCAAAATTGAGAACTCCTTGGCCTGAAATATGATCAGTATTTGTAATATGGACTACTGTATAGTTGATCAGACATCATAGGGAGATAATTGGTCTGTATAAAAAATTCTAAATTGAAAACTTCTTGGCCTGAAATATGTTCAGTATGTCAAATATGGACTACTGTATGATTGATGAGACATCAGAAGGAGTTAACTGGTCTGTATAGAAAGTCCAAGAATGAGAACTCCTTGGCCTGAAATATGTTCAGAATGTCAAAAATTGACTACTGTATAGTTGATCAGACATCATTAGGAGTTAATTGGTATGTATAGGAAGTTCAAGATTGAGAACTCCTTGGCCTGAAATATGTTCAGTATGTCAAATATGGACTACTGTATAGTTGATCAGACATCATTAGGAGTTAATCGGTATGTATAGGAAGTTCAAGATTGAGAACTCCTTGGCCTGAAATATGTTCAGTATGTCAAATATGGACTACTGTATAGTTGATCAGACATCATTAGGAGTTAATCGGTATGTATAGGAAGTTCAAGATTGAGAACTCCTTGGCCTGAAATATGATCAGTATGTCTAATATGGACTACTGTATAGTTGATCAGACATCATTAGGAGTTAATTGGTATGTATAGGAAGTTCAAGATTGAGGACTCCTTGTCCTGAAATATGTTCAGTATGTGTAATATGGACTACTCTATAGTTGATCAGACATCATTAGGAGTTAATTGGTATGTATAGAAATTTCAAGATTGAGAAGTCCTTGGCCTGAAATATGTTCAGTATATGCACTACTGTATGATTGATGAGACATCAGAAGAAGTTAATTTGTCTGTATAGAAAGTTCAAAATTGAGAACTCCTTGGCCTGAAATATGTTCAGTATGTCAAATATGGACTACTGTATGATTGATGAGACATCAGAAGGAGTTAACTGGTCTGTATAGAAAGTTCAAGATTGAGAACTCCTTGGCCTGAAACATGTTCAGTATGTCAAATATGGACTACTGTATGATTGACGAGACATCAGAAGGAGTTAACTGGTCTGTATAGAAAGTTCAAGAATGAGAACTCCTTGGCCTGTAATATGTTCAGTATGTCAAATATGGACTACTGTATAGTTGATCAGACATCATTAGGAGTTAATTTGTATGTATAGGAAGTTCAAGATTGAGAAATCCTTGGCCTGAAATATGTTCAGTATGTCAAATATGGAATACTGTATGATTGATGAGACATCAGAAGCAGTTAATTGGTCTGTATAGAAAGTTCAAGATTGAGAACTCCTTGGCCTGAAATATGTTCAGTATGTCAAATATGGACTAATGTATGATTGATGAGACATCAGGAGTTAATTGGTCTGTATAGAAAGTTCAAAATTGAGAACTCCTTGGCCTGAAATATGTTCAGTATGTCAAATATGGACTACTGTATGATTGATGAGACATCAGAAGCAGTTAATTGGTCTGTATAGAAATTCCAAGAATGAGAACTCCTTGGCCTGAAATATGTTCAGAATGTCAAAAATGGACTACTGTATGGTTGATGAGACATCATAGGGAGATAATTGGTCTGTATAAAAAATTCAAAATTGAGAACTCCTTGGCCTGAAATATGATCAGTATTTGTAATATGGACTACTGTATAGTTGATACGCCATCATTAGGAGTTAACTGGTCTGTATAGAAAGTCCAAGAATGAGAACTCCTTGGCCTGAAATATGTTCAGAATGTCAAAAATGGACTACTGTATGGTTGATGAGACATCATAGGGAGATAATTGGTCTGTATAAAAAATTCAAAATTGAGAACTCCTTGGCCTAAAATATGTTCAGAATGTCAAAAATGGACTACTGTATGGTTGATGAGACATCATAGGGAGATAATTGGTCTGTATAGAAAATTCAACATTGAGAACTCCTTGGCCTGAAATATGACCAGTATGTCTAATATGGACTACTGTATAGTTGATCGGACACCATTAGGAGTGAATTGGTATGTATAGGAAGTTCAAGATTGAGAACTCCTTGGCCTGAAATATGTTCAGTATGTCAAATATGGACTACTGTATAGTTGATCAGACATCATTAGGAGTTAATTGGTATGTATAGGAAGTTCAAGATTGAGAACTCCTTGGCCTGAAATATGTTCAGTATGTCAAATATGGACTACTGTATGGTTAATGAGACATCATAAGGAGTTAATTGGTCTGTATTAAAAATTCAAAATTGAGAACTTCTTGGCCTGAAATATGATCAGTATGTCTAATATGGACTACTGTATAGTTGATCAGACATCATTAGGAGTTAATTGGTATGTAAAGGAAGTTCAAGATTGAGGACTCCTTGTCCTGAAATATGTTCAGTATGTGTAATATGGACAACTGTATAGTTGATCAGACATCATTAGGAGTTAATTGGTATGTATAGGAAGTTCAAGATTGAGAACTCCTTGGCCTGAAATATGTTCAGTATGTCAAATATGGACTACTGTATAGTTGATCAGACATCATTAGGAGTTAATTGGTATGTATAGGAAGTTCAAGATTGAGAAATCCTTGGCCTGAAATATGTTCAGTATGTCAAATATGGACTAATGTATGATTGATGAGACATCAGAAGCAGTTAATTGGTCTGTATAGAAAGTTCAAGATTGAGAACTCCTTGGCCTGAAATATGTTCAGTATGTCAAATATGGACTAATGTATGATTGATGAGACATCAGAAGGAGTTAATTGGTCTGTATAGAAAGTTCAAAATTGAGAACTCCTTGGCCTGAAATATGTTCAGTATGTCAAATATGGACTACTGTATGATTGATGAGACATCAGAAGCAGTTAATTGGTCTGTATAGAAAGTCCAAGAATGAGAACTCCTTGGCCTGAAATATGTTCAGAATGTCAAAAATGGACTACTGTATGGTTGATGAGACATCATAAAGAGTTAATTGGTCTATATAAAAAATTCAAAATTGAGAACTCCTTGGCCTGAAATATGATCAGTATTTGTAATATGGACTACTGTATAGTTGATCAGACATCATTAGGAGTTAATTGGTATGTATAGGAAGTTCAAGATTGAGAACTCCTTGGCCTGAAATATGTTCAGTATGTCAAATATGGACTACTGTATAGTTGATCAGACATCATTAGGAGTTAATCGGTATGTATAGGAAGTTCAAGATTGAGAACTCCTTGGCCTGAAATATGTTCAGTATGTCAAATATGGACTACTGTATGGTTAATGAGACATCATAGTGAGATAATTGGTCTGTAGAGAAATTTCAAGATTGAGAAGTCCTTGGCCTGAAATATGTTCAGTATATGCACTACTGTATGATTGATGAGACATCAGAAGAAGTTAATTGGTCTGTATAGAAAGTTCAAAATTGAGAACTCCTTGGCCTGAAATATGTTCAGTATGTCAAATATGGACTACTCTATGATTGACGAGACATCAGAAGGAGTTAACTGGTCTGTATAGAAAGTTCAAGAATGAGAACTCCTTGGCCTGAAATATGTTCAGAATGTCAAAAATGGACTACTGTATGGTTGATGAGACATCATAGGGAGATAATTGGTCTGTATAGAAAATTCAACATTGAGAACTCCTTGGCCTGAAATATGTTCAGTATGTCAAATATGGACCACTGTATAGTTGATCAGACATCATTAGGAGTTAATTGGTATTTATAGGAAGTTCAAGATTGAGAACTCCTTGGCCTGAAATATGTTCAGTATGTCAAATATGGACTACTGTATAGTTGATCAGACATCATTAGGAGTTAATTGGTATGTATAGGAAGTTCAAGATTGAGAAATCCTTGGCCTGAAATATGTTCAGTATGTCAAATATGGACTACTGTATGATTGATGAGACATCAGAAGCAGTTAATTGGTCTGTATAGAAAGTTCAAGATTGAGAACTCCTTGGCCTGAAATATGTTCAGTATGTCAAATATGGACTAATGTATGATTGATGAGACATCAGAAGGAGTTAATTGGTCTGTATAGAAAGTTCAAAATTGAGAACACCTTGGCCTGAAATATGTTCAGTATGTCAAATATGGACTACTGTATGATTGATGAGACATCAGAAGCAGTTAATTGGTCTGTATAGAAAGTCCAAGAATGAGAACTCCTTGGCCTGAAATATGTTCAGAATGTCAAAAATGGACTACTGTATGGTTGATCAGACATCATTAGGAGTTAATTGGTATGTATAGGAAGTTCAAGATTGAGAAATCCTTGGCCTGAAATATGTTCAGTATGTGAAATATGGACTAATGTATGATTGATGAGACATCAGAAGCAGTTAATTGGTCTGTATAGAAAGTTCAAGATTGAGAACTCCTTGGCCTGAAATATGTTCAGTATGTCAAATATGGACTAATGTATGATTGATGAGACATCAGAAGGAGTTAATTGGTCTGTATAGAAAGTTCAAAATTGAGAACTCCTTGGCCTGAAATATGTTCAGTATGTCAAATATGGACTACTGTATGATTGATGAGACATCAGAAGCAGTTAATTGGTCTGTATAGAAAGTCCAAGAATGAGAACTCCTTGGCCTGAAATATGTTCAGAATGTCAAAAATGGACTACTGTATGGTTGATGAGACATCATAAAGAGTTAATTGGTCTATATAAAAAATTCAAAATTGAGAACTCCTTGGCCTGAAATATGATCAGTATTTGTAATATGGACTACTGTATAGTTGATCAGACATCATAGGGAGATAATTGGTCTGTATAAAAAATTCTAAATTGAAAACTTCTTGGCCTGAAATATGTTCAGTATGTCAAATATGGACTACTGTATGATTGATGAGACATCAGAAGGAGTTAACTGGTCTGTATATAAAGTCCAAGAATGAGAACTCCTTGGCCTGAAATATGTTCAGAATGTCAAAAATGGACTACTGTATAGTTGATCAGACATCATTAGGAGTTAATTGGTATGTATAGGAAGTTCAAGATTGAGAACTCCTTGGCCTGAAATATGTTCAGTATGTCAAATATGGACTACTGTATAGTTGATCAGACATCATTAGGAGTTAATCGGTATGTATAGGAAGTTCAAGATTGAGAACTCCTTGGCCTGAAATATGTTCAGTATGTCAAATATGGACTACTGTATAGTTGATCAGACATCATTAGGAGTTAATTGGTATGTATAGGAAGTTCAAGATTGAGAAATCCTTGGCCTGAAATATGTTCAGTATGTCAAATATGGACTACTGTATGATTGATGAGACATCAGAAGCAGTTAATTGGTCTGTATAGAAAGTTCAAGATTGAGAACTCCTTGGCCTGAAATATGTTCAGTATGTCAAATATGGACTAATGTATGATTGATGAGACATCAGAAGCAGTTAATTGGTCTGTATAGAAAGTTCAAGATTGAGAACTCCTTGGCCTGAAATATGTTCAGTATGTCAAATATGGACTAATGTATGATTGATGAGACATCAGAAGGAGTTAATTGGTCTGTATAGAAAGTTCAAAATTGAGAACTCCTTGGCCTGAAATATGTTCAGTATGTCAAATATGGACTACTGTATGATTGATGAGACATCAGAAGCAGTTAATTGGTCTGTATAGAAAGTCCAAGAATGAGAACTCCTTGGCCTGAAATATGTTCAGAATGTCAAAAATGGACTACTGTATGGTTGATGAGACATCATAAAGAGTTAATTGGTCTATATAAAAAATTCAAAATTGAGAACTCCTTGGCCTGAAATATGATCAGTATTTGTAATATGGACTACTGTATAGTTGATCAGACATCATAGGGAGATAATTGGTCTGTATAAAAAATTCTAAATTGAAAACTTCTTGGCCTGAAATATGTTCAGTATGTCAAATATGGACTACTGTATGATTGATGAGACATCAGAAGGAGTTAACTGGTCTGTATATAAAGTCCAAGAATGAGAACTCCTTGGCCTGAAATATGTTCAGAATGTCAAAAATGGACTACTGTATAGTTGATCAGACATCATTAGGAGTTAATTGGTATGTATAGGAAGTTCAAGATTGAGAACTCCTTGGCCTGAAATATGTTCAGTATGTCAAATATGGACTACTGTATAGTTGATCAGACATCATTAGGAGTTAATCGGTATGTATAGGAAGTTCAAGATTGAGAACTCCTTGGCCTGAAATATGTTCAGTATGTCAAATATGGACTACTGTATAGTTGATCAGACATCATTAGGAGTTAATTGGTATGTATAGGAAGTTCAAGATTGAGAAATCCTTGGCCTGAAATATGTTCAGTATGTCAAATATGGACTACTGTATGATTGATGAGACATCAGAAGCAGTTAATTGGTCTGTATAGAAAGTTCAAGATTGAGAACTCCTTGGCCTGAAATATGTTCAGTATGTCAAATATGGACTAATGTATGATTGATGAGACATCAGAAGGAGTTAATTGGTCTGTATAGAAAGTTCAAAATTGAGAACACCTTGGCCTGAAATATGTTCAGTATGTCAAATATGGACTACTGTATGATTGATGAGACATCAGAAGCAGTTAATTGGTCTGTATAGAAAGTCCAAGAATGAGAACTCCTTGGCCTGAAATATGTTCAGAATGTCAAAAATGGACTACTGTATGGTTGATCAGACATCATTAGGAGTTAATTGGTATGTATAGGAAGTTCAAGATTGAGAAATCCTTGGCCTGAAATATGTTCAGTATGTGAAATATGGACTAATGTATGATTGATGAGACATCAGAAGCAGTTAATTGGTCTGTATAGAAAGTTCAAGATTGAGAACTCCTTGGCCTGAAATATGTTCAGTATGTCAAATATGGACTAATGTATGATTGATGAGACATCAGAAGGAGTTAATTGGTCTGTATAGAAAGTTCAAAATTGAGAACTCCTTGGCCTGAAATATGTTCAGTATGTCAAATATGGACTACTGTATGATTGATGAGACATCAGAAGCAGTTAATTGGTCTGTATAGAAAGTCCAAGAATGAGAACTCCTTGGCCTGAAATATGTTCAGAATGTCAAAAATGGACTACTGTATGGTTGATGAGACATCATAAAGAGTTAATTGGTCTATATAAAAAATTCAAAATTGAGAACTCCTTGGCCTGAAATATGATCAGTATTTGTAATATGGACTACTGTATAGTTGATCAGACATCATAGGGAGATAATTGGTCTGTATAAAAAATTCTAAATTGAAAACTTCTTGGCCTGAAATATGTTCAGTATGTCAAATATGGACTACTGTATGATTGATGAGACATCAGAAGGAGTTAACTGGTCTGTATATAAAGTCCAAGAATGAGAACTCCTTGGCCTGAAATATGTTCAGAATGTCAAAAATGGACTACTGTATAGTTGATCAGACATCATTAGGAGTTAATTGGTATGTATAGGAAGTTCAAGATTGAGAACTCCTTGGCCTGAAATATGTTCAGTATGTCAAATATGGACTACTGTATAGTTGATTAGACATCATTAGGAGTTAATCGGTATGTATAGGAAGTTCAAGATTGAGAACTCCTTGGCCTGAAATATGTTCAGTATGTCAAATATGGACTACTGTATGGTTAATGAGACATCATAGTGAGATAATTGGTCTGTATAGAAATTTCAAGATTGAGAAGTCCTTGGCCTGAAATATGTTCAGTATATGCACTACTGTATGATTGATGAGACATCAGAAGAAGTTAATTGGTCTGTATAGAAAGTTCAAAATTGAGAACTCCTTGGCCTGAAATATGTTCAGTATGTCAAATATGGACTACTGTATGATTGATGAGACATCAGAAGGAGTTAACTGGTCTGTATAGAAAGTTCAAGATTGAGAACTCCTTGGCCTGAAACATGTTCAGTATGTCAAATATGGACTACTGTATGATTGACGAGACATCAGAAGGAGTTAACTGGTCTGTATAGAAAGTTCAAGAATGAGAACTCCTTGGCCTGAAATATGTTCAGAATGTCAAAAATGGACTACTGTATGGTTGATGAGACATCATAGGGAGATAATTGGTCTGTATAGAAAATTCAACATTGAGAACTCCTTGGCCTGAAATATGTTCAGTATGTCAAATATGGACCACTGTATAGTTGATCAGACATCATTAGGAGTTAATTGGTATGTATAGGAAGTTCAAGATTGAGAACTCCTTGGCCTGAAATATGTTCAGTATGTCAAATATGGACTACTGTATAGTTGATCAGACATCATTAGGAGTTAATTGGTATGTATAGGAAGTTCAAGATTGAGAAATCCTTGGCCTGAAATATGTTCAGTATGTCAAATATGGACTACTGTATGATTGATGAGACATCAGAAGCAGTTAATTGGTCTGTATAGAAAGTTCAAGATTGAGAACTCCTTGGCCTGAAATATGTTCAGTATGTCAAATATGGACTAATGTATGATTGATGAGACATCAGAAGGAGTTAATTGGTCTGTATAGAAAGTTCAAAATTGAGAACACCTTGGCCTGAAATATGTTCAGTATGTCAAATATGGACTACTGTATGATTGATGAGACATCAGAAGCAGTTAATTGGTCTGTATAGAAAGTCCAAGAATGAGAACTCCTTGGCCTGAAATATGTTCAGAATGTCAAAAATGGACTACTGTATGGTTGATGAGACATCATAAAGAGTTAATTGGTCTATATAAAAAATTCAAAATTGAGAACTCCTTGGCCTGAAATATGATCAGTATTTGTAATATGGACTACTGTATAGTTGATCAGACATCATAGGGAGATAATTGGTCTGTATAAAAAATTCTAAATTGAAAACTTCTTGGCCTGAAATATGTTCAGTATGTCAAATATGGACTACTGTATGATTGATGAGACATCAGAAGGAGTTAACTGGTCTGTATAGAAAGTCCAAGAATGAGAACTCCTTGGCCTGAAATATGTTCAGAATGTCAAAAATTGACTACTGTATAGTTGATCAGACATCATTAGGAGTTAATTGGTATGTATAGGAAGTTCAAGATTGAGAACTCCTTGGCCTGAAATATGTTCAGTATGTCAAATATGGACTACTGTATAGTTGATCAGACATCATTAGGAGTTAATCGGTATGTATAGGAAGTTCAAGATTGAGAACTCCTTGGCCTGAAATATGTTCAGTATGTCAAATATGGACTACTGTATGGTTAATGAGACATCATAAGGAGTTAATTGGTCTGTATAAAAAATTCAAAATTAAGAACTCCTTGGCCTGAAATATGATCAGTATGTCTAATATGGACTACTGTATAGTTGATCAGACATCATTAGGAGTTAATTGGTATGTATAGGAAGTTCAAGATTGAGGACTCCTTGTCCTGAAATATGTTCAGTATGTGTAATATGGACTACTCTATAGTTGATCAGACATCATTAGGAGTTAATTGGTATGTATAGAAATTTCAAGATTGAGAAGTCCTTGGCCTGAAATATGTTCAGTATATGCACTACTGTATGATTGATGAGACATCAGAAGAAGTTAATTGGTCTGTATAGAAAGTTCAAAATTGAGAACTCCTTGGCCTGAAATATGTTCAGTATGTCAAATATGGACTACTGTATGATTGATGAGACATCAGAAGGAGTTAACTGGTCTGTATAGAAAGTTCAAGATTGAGAACTCCTTGGCCTGAAACATGTTCAGTATGTCAAATATGGACTACTGTATGATTGACGAGACATCAGAAGGAGTTAACTGGTCTGTATAGAAAGTTCAAGAATGAGAACTCCTTGGCCTGTAATATGTTCAGTATGTCAAATATGGACTACTGTATAGTTGATCAGACATCATTAGGAGTTAATTGGTATGTATAGGAAGTTCAAGATTGAGAAATCCTTGGCCTGAAATATGTTCAGTATGTCAAATATGGAATACTGTATGATTGATGAGACATCAGAAGCAGTTAATTGGTCTGTATAGAAAGTTCAAGATTGAGAACTCCTTGGCCTGAAATATGTTCAGTATGTCAAATATGGACTAATGTATGATTGATGAGACATCAGGAGTTAATTGGTCTGTATAGAAAGTTCAAAATTGAGAACTCCTTGGCCTGAAATATGTTCAGTATGTCAAATATGGACTACTGTATGATTGATGAGACATCAGAAGCAGTTAATTGGTCTGTATAGAAAGTCCAAGAATGAGAACTCCTTGGCCTGAAATATGTTCAGAATGTCAAAAATGGACTACTGTATGGTTGATGAGACATCATAGGGAGATAATTGGTCTGTATAGAAATTTCAAGATTGAGAAGTCCTTGGCCTGAAATATGTACAGTATGTCTAATATGGACTACTGTATAGTTGATCAGACATCATTAGGACTTAATTGGTCTGTATAGAAATTTCAAGATTAAGAAGTCCTTGGCCTGAAATATGATCAGTATGTCTAATATGGACTACTGTATGATTGATGAGACATCAGAAGGAGTTAACTGGTCTGTATAGAAAGTCCAAGAATGAGAACTCCTTGGCCTGAAATATGTTCAGAATGTCAAAAATGGACTACTGTATGGTTGATGAGACATCATAGGGAGATAATTGGTCTGTATAAAAAATTCTAAATTGAGAACTCCTTGGCCTGAAATATGATCAGTATGTCTAATATGGACTACTGTATAGTTGATCAGACATCATTAGGAGTTAACTGGTCTGTATAGAAAGTCCAAGAATGAGAACTCCTTGGCCTGAAATATGTTCAGAATGTCAAAAATGGACTACTGTATGGTTGATGAGACATCATAGGGAGATAATTGGTCTGTATAGAAAATTCAACATTGAGAACTCCTTGGCCTGAAATATGACCAGTATGTCTAATATGGACTACTGTATAGTTGATCAGACATCATTAGGAGTTAATTGGTATGTATAGGAAGTTCAAGATTGAGAACTCCTTGGCCTGAAATATGTTCAGTATGTCAAATATGGACTACTGTATAGTTGATCAGACATCATTAGGAGTTAATTGGTATGTATAGGAAGTTCAAGATTGAGAACTCCTTGGCCTGAAATATGTTCAGTATGTCAAATATGGACTACTGTATGGTTAATGAGACATCATAAGGAGTTAATTGGTCTGTATAAAAATTCAAAATTGAGAACTCCTTGGCCTGAAATATGATCAGTATGTCTAATATGGACTACTGTATAGTTGATCAGACATCATTAGGAGTTAATTGGTATGTATAGGAAGTTCAAGATTGAGAACTCCTTGTCCTGAAATATGTTCAGTATGTGTAATATGGACTACTGTATAGTTGATCAGACATCATTAGGAGTTAATTGGTATGTATAGGAAGTTCAAGATTGAGAAATCCTTGGCCTGAAATATGTTCAGCATGTCAAATATGGACTACTGTATGATTGATGAGACATCAGAAGCAGTTAATTGGTCTGTATAGAAAGTTCAAGATTGAGAACTCCTTGGCCTGAAATATGTTCAGTATGTCAAATATGGACTAATGTATGATTGATGAGACATCAGAAGGAGTTAATTGGTCTGTATAGAAAGTTCAAAATTGAGAACACCTTGGCCTGAAATATGTTCAGTATGTCAAATATGGACTACTGTATGATTGATGAGACATCAGAAGCAGTTAATTGGTCTGTATAGAAAGTCCAAGAATGAGAACTCCTTGGTCTGAAATATGTTCAGAATGTCAAAAATGGACTACTGTATAGTTGATCAGACATCATTAGAAGTTAATTGGTATGTATAGGAAGTTCAAGATTGAGAACTCCTTGGCCTGAAATATGTTCAGTATGTCAAATATGGACTACTGTATAGTTGATCAGACATCATTAGGAGTTAATCGGTATGTATAGGAAGTTCAAGATTGAGAACTCCTTGGCCTGAAATATGTTCAGTATGTCAAATATGGACTACTGTATGGTTAATGAGACATCATAAGGAGTTAATTGGTCTGTATAAAAAATTCAAAATTGAGAACTCCTTGGCCTGAAATATGATCAGTATGTCTAATATGGACTACTGTATAGTTGATCAGACATCATTAGGAGTTAATTGGTATATATAGGAAGTTCAAGATTGAGGACTCCTTGTCCTGAAATATGTTCAGTATGTGTAATATGGACTACTGTATAGTTGATCAGACATCATTAGGAGTTAATTGGTATGTATAGAAATTTCAAGATTGAGAAGTCCTTGGCCTGAAATATGTTCAGTATATGCACTACTGTATGATTGATGAGACATCAGAAGAAGTTAATTGGTCTGTATAGAAAGTTCAAAATTGAGAACTCCTTGGCCTGAAATATGTTCAGTATGTCAAATATGGACTACTGTATGATTGATGAGACATCAGAAGGAGTTAACTGGTCTGTATAGAAAGTTCAAGATTGAGAACTCCTTGGCCTGAAACATGTTCAGTATGTGTAATATGGACTACTGTATAGTTGATCAGACATCATTAGGAGTTAATTGGTATGTATAGGAAGTTCAAGATTGAGAAATCCTTGGCCTGAAATATGTTCAGAATGTCAAATATGGACTACTGTATGATTGATGAGACATCAGAAGCAGTTAATTGGTCTGTATAGAAAGTCCAAGAATGAGAACTCCTTGGTCTGAAATATGTTCAGTATGTCTAATATGGACTACTGTATAGTTGATCAGACATCATTAGGACTTAATTGGTCTGTATAGAAATTTCAAGATTGAGAAGTCCTTGGCCTGAAATATGATCAGTATGTCTAATATGGACTACTGTATAGTTGATCAGACATCATTAGGAGTTAATTGGTATGTATAGGAAGTTCAAGATTGAGAACTCCTTGGCCTGAAATATGTTCAGTATGTCAAATATGGACTACTGTATAGTTGATCAGACATCATTAGGAGTTAATTGGTATGTATAGGAAGTTCAAGATTGAGAAATCCTTGGCCTGAAATATGTTCAGTATGTCAAATATGGACTACTGTATGATTGATGAGACATCAGAAGCAGTTAATTGGTCTGTATAGAAAGTTCAAGATTGAGAACTCCTTGGCCTGAAATATGTTCAGTATGTCAAATATGGACTACTGTATGATTGATGAGACATCAGAAGCAGTTAATTGGTCTGTATAGAAAGTCCAAGAATGAGAACTCCTTGGCCTGAAATATGTTCAGAATGTCAAAAATGGACTACTGTATGGTTGATGAGACATCATAAAGAGTTAATTGGTCTATATAAAAAATTAAAAATTGAGAACTCCTTGGCCTGAAATATGATCAGTATTTGTAATATGGACTACTGTATAGTTGATCAGACATCATAGGGAGATAATTGGTCTGTATAAAAAATTCTAAATTGAAAACTTCTTGGCCTGAAATATGTTCAGTATGTCAAATATGGACTACTGTATGATTGATGAGACATCAGAAGGAGTTAACTGGTCTGTATAGAAAGTCCAAGAATGAGAACTCCTTGGCCTGAAATATGTTCAGAATGTCAAAAATGGACTACTGTATAGTTGATCAGACATCATTAGGAGTTAATTGGTATGTATAGGAAGTTCAAGATTGAGAACTCCTTGGCCTGAAATATGTTCAGTATGTCAAATATGGACTACTGTATAGTTGATCAGACATCATTAGGAGTTAATCGGTATGTATAGGAAGTTCAAGATTGAGAACTCCTTGGCCTGAAATATGTTCAGTATGTCAAATATGGACTACTGTATGGTTAATGAGACATCATAGTGAGATAATTGGTCTGTATAGAAATTTCAAGATTGAGAAGTCCTTGGCCTGAAATATGTTCAGTATATGCACTACTGTATGATTGATGAGACATCAGAAGAAGTTAATTGGTCTGTATAGAAAGTTCAAAATTGAGAACTCCTTGGCCTGAAATATGTTCAGTATGTCAAATATGGACTACTGTATGATTGATGAGACATCAGAAGGAGTTAACTGGTCTGTATAGAAAGTTCAAGATTGAGAACTCCTTGGCCTGAAACATGTTCAGTATGTCAAATATGGACTACTGTATGGTTGATGAGACATCATAGGGAGATAATTGGTCTGTATAGAAAATTCAACATTGAGAACTCCTTGGCCTGAAATATGTTCAGTATGTCAAATATGGACCACTGTATAGTTGATCAGACATCATTAGGAGTTAATTGGTATGTATAGGAAGTTCAAGATTGAGAACTCCTTGGCCTGAAATATGTTCAGTATGTCAAATATGGACTACTGTATAGTTGATCAGACATCATTAGGAGTTAATTGGTATGTATAGGAAGTTCAAGATTGAGAAATCCTTGGCCTGAAATATGTTCAGTATGTCAAATATGGACTACTGTATGATTGATGAGACATCAGAAGCAGTTAATTGGTCTGTATAGAAAGTTCAAGATTGAGAACTCCTTGGCCTGAAATATGTTCAGTATGTCAAATATGGACTAATGTATGATTGATGAGACATCAGAAGGAGTTAATTGGTCTGTATAGAAAGTTCAAAATTGAGAACACCTTGGCCTGAAATATGTTCAGTATGTCAAATATGGACTACTGTATGATTGATGAGACATCAGAAGCAGTTAATTGGTCTGTATAGAAAGTCCAAGAATGAGAACTCCTTGGCCTGAAATATGTTCAGAATGTCAAAAATGGACTACTGTATGGTTGATGAGACATCATAAAGAGTTAATTGGTCTATATAAAAAATTCAAAATTGAGAACTCCTTGGCCTGAAATATGATCAGTATTTGTAATATGGACTACTGTATAGTTGATCAGACATCATAGGGAGATAATTGGTCTGTATAAAAAATTCTAAATTGAAAACTTCTTGGCCTGAAATATGTTCAGTATGTCAAATATGGACTACTGTATGATTGATGAGACATCAGAAGGAGTTAACTGGTCTGTATAGAAAGTCCAAGAATGAGAACTCCTTGGCCTGAAATATGTTCAGAATGTCAAAAATTGACTACTGTATAGTTGATCAGACATCATTAGGAGTTAATTGGTATGTATAGGAAGTTCAAGATTGAGAACTCCTTGGCCTGAAATATGTTCAGTATGTCAAAGATGGACTACTGTATAGTTGATCAGACATCATTAGGAGTTAATCGGTATGTATAGGAAGTTCAAGATTGAGAAATCCTTGGCCTGAAATATGTTCAGTATGTCAAATATGGACTACTGTATGGTTAATGAGACATCATAAGGAGTTAATTGGTCTGTATAAAAAATTCAAAATTGAGAACTCCTTGGCCTGAAATATGATCAGTATGTCTAATATGGACTACTGTATAGTTGATCAGACATCATTAGGAGTTAATTGGTATGTATAGGAAGTTCAAGATTGAGGACTCCTTGTCCTGAAATATGTTCAGTATGTGTAATATGGACTACTGTATAGTTGATCAGACATCATTAGGAGTTAATTGGTATGTATAGAAATTTCAAGATTGAGAAGTCCTTGGCCTGAAATATGTTCAGTATATGCACTACTGTATGATTGATGAGACATCAGAAGAAGTTAATTGGTCTGTATAGAAAGTTCAAAATTGAGAACTCCTTGGCCTGAAATATGTTCAGTATGTCAAATATGGACTACTGTATGATTGATGAGACATCAGAAGGAGTTAACTGGTCTGTATAGAAAGTTCAAGATTGAGAACTCCTTGGCCTGAAACATGTTCAGTATGTCAAATATGGACTACTGTATGATTGACGAGACATCAGAAGGAGTTAACTGGTCTGTATAGAAAGTTCAAGAATGAGAACTCCTTGGCCTGTAATATGTTCAGTATGTCAAATATGGACTACTGTATAGTTGATCAGACATCATTAGGAGTTAATTGGTATGTATAGGAAGTTCAAGATTGAGAAATCCTTGGCCTGAAATATGTTCAGTATGTCAAATATGGACTACTGTATGATTGATGAGACATCAGAAGCAGTTAATTGGTCTGTATAGAAAGTTCAAGATTGAGAACTCCTTGGCCTGAAATATGTTCAGTATGTCAAATATGGACTAATGTATGATTGATGAGACATCAGAAGGAGTTAATTGGTCTGTATAGAAAGTTCAAAATTGAGAACTCCTTGGCCTGAAATATGTTCAGTATGTCAAATATGGACTACTGTATGATTGATGAGACATCAGAAGCAGTTAATTGGTCTGTATAGAAAGTCTAAGAATGAGAACTCCTTGGCCTGAAATATGTTCAGAATGTCAAAAATGGACTACTGTATGGTTGATGAGACATCATAGGGAGATAATTGGTCTGTATAGAAATTTCAAGATTGAGAAGTCTTTGGCCTGAAATATGTACAGTATGTCTAATATGGACTACTGTATAGTTGATCAGACATCATTAGGACTTAATTGGTCTGTATAGAAATTTCAAGATTAAGAAGTCCTTGGCCTGAAATATGATCAGTATGTCTAATATGGACTACTGTATGATTGATGAGACATCAGAAGGAGTTAACTGGTCTGTATAGAAAGTCCAAGAATGAGAACTCCTTGGCCTGAAATATGTTCAGAATGTCAAAAATGGACTACTGTATGGTTGATGAGACATCATAGGGAGATAATTGGTCTGTATAAAAAATTCAAAATTGAGAACTCCTTGGCCTGAAATATGATCAGTATGTCTAATATGGACTACTGTATAGTTGATCAGACATCATTAGGAGTTAACTGGTCTGTATAGAAAGTCCAAGAATGAGAACTCCTTGGCCTGAAATATGTTCAGAATGTCAAAAATGGACTACTGTATGGTTGATGAGACATCATAGGGAGATAATTGGTCTGTATAGAAAATTCAACATTGAGAACTCCTTGGCCTGAAATATGACCAGTATGTCTAATATGGACTACTGTATAGTTGATCAGACATCATTAGGAGTTAATTGGTATGTATAGGAAGTTCAAGATTGAGAACTCCTTGGCCTGAAATATGTTCAGTATGTCAAATAGGGACTACTGTATAGTTGATCAGACATCATTAGGAGTTAATTGGTATGTATAGGAAGTTCAAGATTGAGAACTCCTTGGCCTGAAATATGTTCAGTATGTCAAATATGGACTACTGTATGGTTAATGAGACATCATAAGGAGTTAATTGGTCTGTATAAAAATTCAAAATTGAGAACTCCTTGGCCTGAAATATGATCAGTATGTTTAATATGGACTACTGTATAGTTGATCAGACATCATTAGGAGTTAATTGGTATGTATAGGAAGTTCAAGATTGAGAACTCCTTGTCCTGAAATATGTTCAGTATGTGTAATATGGACTACTGTATAGTTGATCAGACATCATTAGGAGTTAATTGGTATGTATAGGAAGTTCAAGATTGAGAAATCCTTGGCCTGAAATATGTTCAGTATGTCAAATATGGACTACTGTATGATTGATGAGACATCAGAAGCAGTTAATTGGTCTGTATAGAAAGTTCAAGATTGAGAACTCCTTGGCCTGAAATATGTTCAGTATGTCAAATATGGACTAATGTATGATTGATGAGACATCAGAAGGAGTTAATTGGTCTGTATAGAAAGTTCAAAATTGAGAACACCTTGGCCTGAAATATGTTCAGTATGTCAAATATGGACTACTGTATGATTGATGAGACATCAGAAGCAGTTAATTGGTCTGTATAGAAAGTCCAAGAATGAGAACTCCTTGGTCTGAAATATGTTCAGAATGTCAAAAATGGACTACTGTATAGTTGATCAGACATCATTAGGAGTTAATTGGTATGTATAGGAAGTTCAAGATTGAGAACTCCTTGGCCTGAAATATGTTCAGTATGTCAAATATGGACTACTGTATAGTTGATCAGACATCATTAGGAGTTAATCGGTATGTATAGGAAGTTCAAGATTGAGAACTCCTTGGCCTGAAATATGTTCAGTATGTCAAATATGGACTACTGTATGGTTAATGAGACATCATAAGGAGTTAATTGGTCTGTATAAAAAATTCAAAATTGAGAACTCCTTGGCCTGAAATATGATCAGTATGTCTAATATGGACTACTGTATAGTTGATCAGACATCATTAGGAGTTAATTGGTATGTATAGGAAGTTCAAGATTGAGGACTCCTTGTCCTGAAATATGTTCAGTATGTGTAATATGGACTACTGTATAGTTGATCAGACATCATTAGGAGTTAATTGGTATGTATAGAAATTTCAAGATTGAGAAGTCCTTGGCCTGAAATATGTTCAGTATATGCACTACTGTATGATTGATGAGACATCAGAAGAAGTTAATTGGTCTGTATAGAAAGTTCAAAATTGAGAACTCCTTGGCCTGAAATATGTTCAGTATGTCAAATATGGACTACTGTATGATTGATGAGACATCAGAAGGAGTTAACTGGTCTGTATAGAAAGTTCAAGATTGAGAACTCCTTGGCCTGAAACATGTTCAGTATGTGTAATATGGACTACTGTATAGTTGATCAGACATCATTAGGAGTTAATTGGTATGTATAGGAAGTTCAAGATTGAGAAATCCTTGGCCTGAAATATGTTCAGAATGTCAAATATGGACTACTGTATGATTGATGAGACATCAGAAGCAGTTAATTGGTCTGTATAGAAAGTCCAAGAATGAGAACTCCTTGGCCTGAAATATGTTCAGTATGTCTAATATGGACTACTGTATAGTTGATCAGACATCATTAGGACTTAATTGGTCTGTATATAAATTTCAAGATTGAGAAGTCCTTGGCCTGAAATATGATCAGTATGTCAAAAATGGACTAATGTATGATTGATGAGACATCAGAAAGAGTTAATTGGTCTATATAAAAAATTCAAAATTGAGAACTCCTTGGCCTGAAATATGATCAGTATTTGTAATATGGACTACTGTATAGTTGATCAGACATCATAGGCAGATAATTGGTCTGTATAAAAAATTCTAAATTGAAAACTTCTTGGCCTGAAATATGTTCAGTATGTCAAATATGGACTACTGTATGATTGATGAGACATCAGAAGGAGTTAACTGGTCTGTATAGAAAGTCCAAGAATGAGAACTCCTTGGCCTGAAATATGTTCAGAATGTCAAAAATGGACTACTGTATGGTTGATGAGACATCATAGGGAGATAATTGGTCTGTATAGAAAATTCAACATTGAGAACTCCTTGGCCTGAAATATGACCAGTATGTCTAATATGGACTACTGTATAGTTGATCAGACATCATTAGGAGTTAATTGGTATGTATAGGAAGTTCAAGATTGAGAACTCCTTGGCCTGAAATATGTTCAGTATGTCAAATATGGACTACTGTATAGTTGATCAGACATCATTAGGAGTTAATTGGTATGTATAAAAATTCAAAATTGAGAACTCCTTGGCCTGAAATATGATCAGTATGTCTAATATGGACTACTGTATAGTTGATCAGACATCATAGGGAGATAATTGGTCTGTATAGAAATTTCAAGATTGAGAAGTCCTTGGCCTGAAATATGTACAGTATGTCTAATATGGACTACTGTATAGTTGATCAGACATCATTAGGACTTAATTGGTCTGTATAGAAATTTCAAGATTGAGAAGTCCTTGGCCTGAAATATGATCAGTATGTCTAATATGGACTACTGTATAGTTGATCAGACATCATTAGGAGTTAATTGGTATGTATAGGAAGTTCAAGATTGAGGACTCCTTGTCCTGAAATATGTTCAGTATGTGTAATATGGACTACTGTATAGTTGATCAGACATCATTAGGAGTTAACTGGTCTGTATAGACAGTCCAAGAATGAGAACTCCTTGGCCTGAAATATGTTCAGAATGTCAAAAATGGACTACTGTATGGTTGATGAGACATCATAGGGAGATAATTGGTCTGTATAGAAAATTCAACATTGAGAACTCCTTGGCCTGAAATATGTTCAGTATGTCAAATATGGACCACTGTATAGTTGATCAGACATCATTAGGAGTTAATTGGTATGTATAGGAAGTTCAAGATTGAGAACTCCTTTGCCTGAAATATGTTCAGTATGTCAAATATGGACTACTGTATAGTTGATCAGACATCATTAGGAGTTAATTGGTATGTATAGGAAGTTCAAGATTGAGAAATCCTTGGCCTGAAATATGTTCAGAATGTCAAATATGGACTACTGTATGATTGATGAGACATCAGAAGCAGTTAATTGGTCTGTATAGAAAGTCCAAGAATGAGAACTCCTTGGCCTGAAATATGTTCAGTATGTCTAATATGGACTACTGTATAGTTGATCAGACATCATTAGGACTTAATTGGTCTGTATAGAAATTTCAAGATTGAGAAGTCCTTGGCCTGAAATATGATCAGTATGTCAAAAATGGACTAATGTATGATTGATGAGACATCAGAAAGAGTTAATTGGTCTATATAAAAAATTCAAAATTGAGAACTCCTTGGCCTGAAATATGATCAGTATTTGTAATATGGACTACTGTATAGTTGATCAGACATCATAGGCAGATAATTGGTCTGTATAAAAAATTCTAAATTGAAAACTTCTTGGCCTGAAATATGTTCAGTATGTCAAATATGGACTACTGTATGATTGATGAGACATCATAGGGAGATAATTGGTCTGTATAAAAAATTCAAAATTGAGAACTCCTTGGCCTGAAATATGATCAGTATGTCTAATATGGACTACTGTATAGTTGATCAGACATCATTAGGAGTTAATTGGTATGTATAGGAAGTTCAAGATTGAGAACTCCTTGGCCTGAAATATGTTCAGTATGTCAAATATGGACTACTGTATAGTTGATCAGACATCATTAGGAGTTAATTGGTATGTATAGGAAGTTCAAGATTGAGAACTCCTTGGCCTGAAATATGTTCAGTATGTCAAATATGGACTACTGTATGGTTAATGAGACATCATAAGGAGTTAATTGGTCTGTATAAAAATTCAAAATTGAGAACTCCTTGGCCTGAAATATGATCAGTATGTCTAATATGGACTACTGTATAGTTGATCAGACATCATTAGGAGTTAATTGGTATGTATAGGAAGTTCAAGATTGAGAACTCCTTGTCCTGAAATATGTTCAGTATGTGTAATATGGACTACTGTATAGTTGATCAGACATCATTAGGAGTTAACTGGTCTGTATAGACAGTCCAAGAATGAGAACTCCTTGGCCTGAAATATGTTCAGAATGTCAAATATGGACTACTGTATGATTGATGAGACATCAGAAGCAGTTAATTGGTCTGTATAGAAAGTCCAAGAATGAGAACTCCGTGGCCTGAAATATGTTCAGTATGTCTAATATGGACTACTGTATAGTTGATCAGACATCATTAGGACTTCATTGGTCTGTATAGAAATTTCAAGATTAAGAAGTCCTTGGCCTGAAATATGATCAGTATGTCAAAAATGGACTAATGTATGATTGATGAGACATCAGAAAGAGTTAATTGGTCTATATAAAAAATTCAAAATTGAGAACTCCTTGGCCTGAAATATGATCAGTATTTGTAATATGGACTACTGTATAGTTGATCAGACATCATAGGCAGATAATTGGTCTGTATAAAAAATTCTAAATTGAAAACTTCTTGGCCTGAAATATGTTCAGTATGTCAAATATGGACTACTGTATGATTGATGAGACATCAGAAGGAGTTAACTGGTCTGTATAGAAAGTCCAAGAATGAGAACTCCTTGGCCTGAAATATGTTCAGAATGTCAAAAATGGACTACTGTATGGTTGATGAGACATCATAGGGAGATAATTGGTCTGTATAAAAAATTAAAAATTGAGAACTCCTTGGCCTGAAATATGATCAGTATGTCTAATATGGACTACTGTATAGTTGATCAGACATCATTAGGAGTTAACTGGTCTGTATAGAAAGTCCAAGAATGAGAACTCCTTGGCCTGAAATATGTTCAGAATGTCAAAAATTGACTACTGTATGGTTGATGAGACATCATAGGGAGATAATTGGTCTGTATAGAAAATTCAACATTGAGAACTCCTTGGCCTGAAATATGTTCAGTATGTCAAATATGGACCACTGTATAGTTGATCAGACATCATTAGGAGTTAATTGGTATGTATAGGAAGTTCAAGATTGAGAACTCCTTGGCCTGAAATATGTTCAGTATGTCAAATATGGACTACTGTATAGTTGATCAGACATCATTAGGAGTTAATTGGTATGTATAGGAAGTTCAAGATTGAGAAATCCTTGGCCTGAAATATGTTCAGTATGTCAAATATGGACTACTGTATGATTGATGAGACATCAGAAGCAGTTAATTGGTCTGTATAGAAAGTTCAAGATTGAGAACTCCTTGGCCTGAAATATGTTCAGTATGTCAAATATGGACTAATGTATGATTGATGAGACATCAGAAGGAGTTAATTGGTCTGTATAGAAAGTTCAAAATTGAGAACACCTTGGCCTGAAATATGTTCAGTATGTCAAATATGGACTACTGTATGATTGATGAGACATCAGAAGCAGTTAATTGGTCTGTATAGAAAGTCCAAGAATGAGAACTCCTTGGCCTGAAATATGTTCAGAATGTCAAAAATGGACTACTGTATGGTTGATGAGACATCATAAAGAGTTAATTGGTCTATATAAAAAATTCAAAATTGAGAACTCCTTGGCCTGAAATATGATCAGTATTTGTAATATGGACTACTGTATAGTTGATCAGACATCATAGGGAGATAATTGGTCTGTATAAAAAATTCTAAATTGAAAACTTCTTGGCCTGAAATATGTTCAGTATGTCAAATATGGACTACTGTATGATTGATGAGACATCAGAAGGAGTTAACTGGTCTGTATAGAAAGTCCAAGAATGAGAACTCCTTGGCCTGAAATATGTTCAGAATGTCAAAAATGGACTACTGTATAGTTGATCAGACATCATTAGGAGTTAATTGGTATGTATAGGAAGTTCAAGATTGAGAACTCCTTGGCCTGAAATATGTTCAGTATGTCAAATATGGACTACTGTATAGTTGATCAGACATCATTAGGAGTTAATCGGTATGTATAGGAAGTTCAAGATTGAGAACTCCTTGGCCTGAAATATGTTCAGTATGTCAAATATGGACTACTGTATGGTTAATGAGACATCATAAGGAGTTAATTGGTCTGTATAAAAAATTCAAAATTGAGAACTCCTTGGCCTGAAATATGATCAGTATGTCTAATATGGACTACTGTATAGTTGATCAGACATCATTAGGAGTTAATTGGTATGTATAGGAAGTTCAAGATTGAGGACTCCTTGTCCTGAAATATGTTCAGTATGTGTAATATGGACTACTGTATAGTTGATCAGACATCATTAGGAGTTAATTGGTATGTATAGGAAGTTCAAGATTGAGAAATCCTTGGCCTGAAATATGTTCAGTATATCAAATATGGACTACTGTATGGTTGATGAGACATCATAGTGAGATAATTGGTCTGTATAGAAATTTCAAGATTGAGAAGTCCTTGGCCTGAAATATGTTCAGTATATGCACTACTGTATGATTGATGAGACATCAGAAGAAGTTAATTGGTCTGTATAGAAAGTTCAAAATTGAGAACTCCTTGGCCTGAAATATGTTCAGTATGTCAAATATGGACTACTGTATGATTGATGAGACATCAGAAGCAGTTAATTGGTCTGTATAGAAAGTTCAAGATTGAGAACTCCTTGGCCTGAAATATCTTCAGTATGTCAAATATGGACTACTGTATGATTGATGAGACATCAGAAGCAGTTAATTGGTCTGTATAGAAAGTTCAAGATTGAGAACTCCTTGGCCTGAAATATGTTCAGTATGTCAAATATGGACTAATGTATGATTGATGAGACATCAGAAGGAGTTAATTGGTCTGTATAGAAAGTTCAAAATTGAGAACTCCCTGGCCTGAAATATGTTCAGTATGTCAAATATGGACTACTGTATGGTTAATGAGACATCATAAAGAGTTAATTGGTCTATATAAAAAATTCAAAATTGAGAACTCCTTGGCCTGAAATATGATCAGTATGTCTAATATGGACTACTGTATAGTTGATCAGACATCATTAGGAGTTAATTGGTATGTATAGGAAGTTCAAGATTGAGAAATCCTTGGCCTGAAATATGTTCAGTATGTCAAATATGGACTACTGTATGATTGATGAGACATCAGAAGCAGTTAATTGGTCTGTATAGAAAGTTCAAGATTGAGAACTCCTTGGCCTGAAATATGTTCAGTATGTCAAATATGGACTAATGTATGATTGATGAGACATCAGAAGGAGTTAATTGGTCTGTATAGAAAGTTCAAAATTGAGAACACCTTGGCCTGAAATATGTTCAGTATGTCAAATATGGACTACTGTATGATTGATGAGACATCAGAAGCAGTTAATTGGTCTGTATAGAAAGTCCAAGAATGAGAACTCCTTGGCCTGAAATATGTTCAGAATGTCAAAAATGGACTACTGTATGGTTGATGAGACATCATAAAGAGTTAATTGGTCTATATAAAAAATTCAAAATTGAGAACTCCTTGGCCTGAAATATGATCAGTATTTGTAATATGGACTACTGTATAGTTGATCAGACATCATAGGGAGATAATTGGTCTGTATAAAAAATTCTAAATTGAAAACTTCTTGGCCTGAAATATGTTCAGTATGTCAAATATGGACTACTGTATGATTGATGAGACATCAGAAGGAGTTAACTGGTCTGTATAGAAAGTCCAAGAATGAGAACTCCTTGGCCTGAAATATGTTCAGAATGTCAAAAATGGACTACTGTATAGTTGATCAGACATCATTAGGAGTTAATTGGTATGTATAGGAAGTTCAAGATTGAGAACTCCTTGGCCTGAAATATGTTCAGTATGTCAAATATGGACTACTGTATAGTTGATCAGACATCATTAGGAGTTAATCGGTATGTATAGGAAGTTCAAGATTGAGAACTCCTTGGCCTGAAATATGTTCAGTATGTCAAATATGGACTACTGTATGGTTAATGAGACATCATAAGGAGTTAATTGGTCTGTATAAAAAATTCAAAATTGAGAACTCCTTGGCCTGAAATATGATCAGTATGTCTAATATGGACTACTGTATAGTTGATCAGACATCATTAGGAGTTAATTGGTATGTATAGGAAGTTCAAGATTGAGGACTCCTTGTCCTGAAATATGTTCAGTATGTGTAATATGGACTACTGTATAGTTGATCAGACATCATTAGGAGTTAATTGGTATGTATAGGAAGTTCAAGATTGAGAAATCCTTGGCCTGAAATATGTTCAGTATATCAAATATGGACTACTGTATGGTTGATGAGACATCATAGTGAGATAATTGGTCTGTATAGAAATTTCAAGATTGAGAAGTCCTTGGCCTGAAATATGTTCAGTATATGCACTACTGTATGATTGATGAGACATCAGAAGAAGTTAATTGGTCTGTATAGAAAGTTCAAAATTGAGAACTCCTTGGCCTGAAATATGTTCAGTATGTCAAATATGGACTACTGTATGACTGATGAGACATCAGAAGCAGTTAATTGGTCTGTATAGAAAGTTCAAGATTGAGAACTCCTTGGCCTGAAATATCTTCAGTATGTCAAATATGGACTACTGTATGGTTAATGAGACATCATAAAGAGTTAATTGGTCTATATAAAAAATTCAAAATTGAGAAGTCCTTGGCCTGAAATATGATCAGTATGTCTAATATGGACTACTGTATAGTTGATCAGACATCATTAGGAGTTAACTGGTCTGTATAGAAAGTCCAAGAATGAGAACTCCTTGGCCTGAAATATGTTCAGAATGTCAAAAATGGACTACTGTATGGTTGATGAGACATCATAGGGAGATAATTGGTCTGTATAAAAAATTCAAAATTGAGAACTCCTTGGCCTGAAATATGTAAGGTATGTCAAATATGGACTACTGTATGGTTAATGAGACATCATAAAGAGTTAATTGGTCTATATAAAAAATTCAAAATTGAGAACTCCTTGGCCTGAATTATGATCAGTATTTGTAATATGGACTACTGTATAGTTGATCAGACATCATAGGGAGATAATTGGTCTGTATAAAAAATTCTAAATTGAAAACTTCTTGGCCTGAAATATGTTCAGTATGTCAAATATGGACTACTGTATGATTGATGAGACATCAGAAGGAGTTAACTGGTCTGTATAGAAAGTCCAAGAATGAGAACTCCTTGGCCTGAAATATGTTCAGAATGTCAAAAATGGACTACTGTATGGTTGATGAGACATCATAGGGAGATAATTGGTCTGTATAAAAAATTCAAAATTGAGAACTCCTTGGCCTGAAATATGATCAGTATGTCAAATATGGACTACTGTATAGTTGATCAGACATCATTAGGAGTTAACTGGTCTGTATAGACAGTCCAAGAATGAGAACTCCTTGGCCTGAAATATGTTCAGAATGTCAAAAATGGACTACTGTATGGTTGATGAGACATCATAGGGAGATAATTGGTCTGTATAGAAAATTCAACATTGAGAACTCCTTGGCCTGAAATATGTTCAGTATGTCAAATATGGACTACTGTATAGTTGATCAGACATCATTAGGAGTTAATTGGTATGTATAGGAAGTTCAAGATTGAGAACTCCTTGGCCTGAAATATGTTCAGTATGTCAAATATGGACTACTGTATGGTTAATGAGACATCATAAGGAGTTAATTGGTCTGTATAAAAAATTCAAAATTGAGAACTCCTTGGCCTGAAATATGATCAGTATGTCTAATATGGACTACGGTATAGTTGATCAGACATCATTAGGAGTTAACTGGTCTGTATAGACAGTCCAAGAATGAGAACTCCTTGGCCTGAAATATGTTCAGAATGTCAAAAATGGACTGCTGTATGGTTGATGAGACATCATAGGGAGATAATTGGTCTGTATAGAAAATTCAACATTGAGAACTCCTTGGCCTGAAATATGTTCAGTATGTCAAATATGGACCACTGTATAGTTGATCAGACATCATTAGGAGTTAATTGGTATGTATAGGAAGTTCAAGATTGAGAACTCCTTGGCCTGAAATATGTTCAGTATGTCAAATATGGACTACTGTATAGTTGATCAGACATCATTAGGAGTTAATTGGTATGTATAGGAAGTTCAAGATTGAGAAATCCTTGGCCTGAAATATGTTCAGTATGTCAAATATGGACTACTGTATGATTGATGAGACATCAGAAGCAGTTAATTGGTCTGTATAGAAAGTTCAAGATTGAGAACTCCTTGGCCTGAAATATCTTCAGTATGTCAAATATGGACTACTGTATGATTGATGAGACATCAGAAGCAGTTAATTGGTCTGTATAGAAAGTTCAAAATTGAGAACTCCTTGGCCTGAAATATGTTCAGTATGTCAAATATGGACTACTGTATGATTGATGAGACATCAGAAGCAGTTAATTGGTCTGTATAGAAAGTCCAAGAATGAGAACTCCTTGGCCTGAAATATGTTCAGAATGTCAAAAATGGACTACTGTATGGTTGATCAGACATCATAGGGAGATAATTGGTCTGTATAGAAATTTCAAGATTGAGAAGTCCTTGGCCTGAAATATGTACAGTATGTCTAATATGGACTACTGTATAGTTGATCAGACATCATTAGGACTTAATTGGTCTGTATAGAAATTTCAAGATTGAGAAGTCCTTGGCCTGAAATATGATCAGTATGTCAAAAATGGACTAATGTATGATTGATGAGACATCAGAAAGAGTTAATTGGTCTGTATAGAAAATTTAAAATTGAGAACTCCCTGGCCTGAAATATGATCAGTATTTGTAATATGGACTACTGTATAGTTGATCAGACATCATAGGGAGATAATTGGTCTGTACAAAAAATTCTAAATTGAAAACTTCTTGGTCTAAAATATGCTCAGTGTGTCAAATATGGACTACTGTATGATTGATGAGACATCAGAAGGAGTCAATTGGTCTGTATAGAAAATTTAAAATTGAGAACTCCCTGGCCTGAAATATGTAAGGTATGTCAAATATGGACTACTGTATGGTTAATGAGACATCATAAAGAGTTAATTGGTCTATATAAAAAATTCAAAATTGAGAACTCCTTGGCCTGAAATATGATCAGTATGTCTAATATGGACTACTGTATAGTTGATCAGACATCATTAGGAGTTAATTGGTATGTATAGGAAGTTTAAGATTGAGGACTCCTTGTCCTGAAATATGTTCAGTATGTGTAATATGGACTACTGTATAGTTGATCAGACATCATTAGGAGTTAACTGGTCTGTATAGAAAGTCCAAGAATGAGAACTCCTTGGCCTGAAATATGTTCAGAATGTCAAAAATGGACTACTGTATGGTTGATGAGACATCATAGGGAGATAATTGGTCTGTATAAAAAATTCTAAATTGAGAACTCCTTGGCCTGAAATATGTTCAGAATGTCAAAAATGGACTACTGTATGGTTGATGAGACATCATAGGGAGATAATTGGTCTGTATAGAAAATTCAACATTGAGAACTCCTTGGCCTGAAATATGACCAGTATGTCTAATATGGACTACTGTATAGTTGATCGGACATCATTAGGAGTTAATTGGTATGTATAGGAAGTTCAAGATTGAGAACTCCTTGGCCTGAAATATGTTCAGTATGTCAAATATGGACTACTGTATGATTGATGAGACATCAGAAGAAGTTAATTGGTCTGTATAGAAAGTTCAAAATTGAGAACTCCTTGGCCTGAAATATGTTCAGTATGTCAAATATGGACTACTGTATGATTGATGAGACATCAGAAGCAGTTAATTGGTCTGTATAGAAAGTTCAAGATTGAGAACTCCTTGGCCTGAAATATCTTCAGTATGTCAAATATGGACTACTGTATGATTGATGAGACATCAGAAGCAGTTAATTGGTCTGTATAGAAAGTTCAAGATTGAGAACTCCTTGGCCTGAAATATGTTCAGTATGTCAAATATGGACTAATGTATGATTGATGAGACATCAGAAGGAGTTAATTGGTCTGTATAGAAAGTTCAAAATTGAGAACTCCCTGGCCTGAAATATGTAAGGTATGTCAAATATGGACTACTGTATGGTTAATGAGACATCATAAAGAGTTAATTGGTCTATATAAAAAATTCAAAATTGAGAACTCCTTGGCCTGAAATATGATCAGTATTTGTAATATGGACTACTGTATAGTTGATCAGACATCATAGGGAGATAATTGGTCTGTATAAAAAATTCTAAATTGAAAACTTCTTGGTCTAAAATATGTTCAGTGTGTCAAATATGGACTACTGTATGATTGATGAGACATCAGAAGGAGTTAATTGGTCTGTATAGAAAATTTAAAATTGAGAACTCCCTGGCCTGAAATATGTAAGGTATGTCAAATATGGACTACTGTATGGTTAATGAGACATCATAAAGAGTTAATTGGTCTATATAAAAAATTCAAAATTGAGAAGTCCTTGGCCTGAAATATGATCAGTATGTCTAATATGGACTACTGTATAGTTGATCAGACATCATTAGGAGTTAACTGGTCTGTATAGAAAGTCCAAGAATGAGAACTCCTTGGCCTGAAATATGTTCAGAATGTCAAAAATGGACTACTGTATGGTTGATGAGACATCATAGGGAGATAATTGGTCTGTATAAAAAATTCAAAATTGAGAACTCCTTGGCCTGAAATATGTAAGGTATGTCAAATATGGACTACTGTATGGTTAATGAGACATCATAAAGAGTTAATTGGTCTATATAAAAAATTCTAAATTGAGAACTCCTTGGCCTGAATTATGATCAGTATTTGTAATATGGACTACTGTATAGTTGATCAGACATCATAGGGAGATAATTGGTCTGTATAAAAAATTCTAAATTGAAAACTTCTTGGCCTGAAATATGTTCAGTATGTCAAATATGGACTACTGTATGATTGATGAGACATCAGAAGGAGTTAACTGGTCTGTATAGAAAGTCCAAGAATGAGAACTCCTTGGCCTGAAATATGTTCAGAATGTCAAAAATGGACTACTGTATGGTTGATGAGACATCATAGGGAGATAATTGGTCTGTATAAAAAATTCAAAATTGAGAACTCCTTGGCCTGAAATATGATCAGTATGTCTAATATGGACTACTGTATAGTTGATCAGACATCATTAGGAGTTAACTGGTCTGTATAGACAGTCCAAGAATGAGAACTTCTTGGCCTGAAATATGTTCAGAATGTCAAAAATGGACTACTGTATGGTTGATGAGACATCATAGGGAGATAATTGGTCTGTATAGAAAATTCAACATTGAGAACTCCTTGGCCTGAAATATGTTCAGTATGTCAAATATGGACTACTGTATAGTTGATCAGACATCATTAGGAGTTAATTGGTATGTATAGGAAGTTCAAGATTGAGAACTCCTTGGCCTGAAATATGTTCAGTATGTCAAATATGGACTACTGTATGGTTAATGAGACATCATAAGGAGTTAATTGGTCTGTATAAAAAATTCAAAATTGAGAACTCCTTGGCCTGAAATATGATCAGTATGTCTAATATGGACTACTGTATAGTTGATCAGACATCATTAGGAGTTAACTGGTCTGTATAGACAGTCCAAGAATGAGAACTCCTTGGCCTGAAATATGTTCAGAATGTCAAAAATGGACTGCTGTATGGTTGATGAGACATCATAGGGAGATAATTGGTCTGTATAGAAAATTCAACATTGAGAACTCCTTGGCCTGAAATATGTTCAGTATGTCAAATATGGACCACTGTATAGTTGATCAGACATCATTAGGAGTTAATTGGTATGTATAGGAAGTTCAAGATTGAGAACTCCTTGGCCTGAAATATGTTCAGTATGTCAAATATGGACTACTGTATAGTTGATCAGACATCATTAGGAGTTAATTGGTATGTATAGGAAGTTCAAGATTGAGAAATCCTTGGCCTGAAATATGTTCAGTATGTCAAATATGGACTACTGTATGATTGATGAGACATCAGAAGCAGTTAATTGGTCTGTATAGAAAGTTCAAGATTGAGAACTCCTTGGCCTGAAATATCTTCAGTATGTCAAATATGGACTACTGTATGATTGATGAGACATCAGAAGCAGTTAATTGGTCTGTATAGAAAGTTCAAAATTGAGAACTCCTTGGCCTGAAATATGTTCAGTATGTCAAATATGGACTACTGTATGATTGATGAGACATCAGAAGCAGTTAATTGGTCTGTATAGAAAGTCCAAGAATGAGAACTCCTTGGCCTGAAATATGTTCAGAATGTCAAAAATGGACTACTGTATGGTTGATCAGACATCATAGGGAGATAATTGGTCTGTATAGAAATTTCAAGATTGAGAAGTCCTTGGCCTGAAATATGTACAGTATGTCTAATATGGACTACTGTATAGTTGATCAGACATCATTAGGACTTAATTGGTCTGTATAGAAATTTCAAGATTGAGAAGTCCTTGGCCTGAAATATGATCAGTATGTCAAAAATGGACTAATGTATGATTGATGAGACATCAGAAAGAGTTAATTGGTCTGTATAGAAAATTTAAAATTGAGAACTCCCTGGCCTGAAATATGATCAGTATTTGTAATATGGACTACTGTATAGTTGATCAGACATCATAGGGAGATAATTGGTCTGTACAAAAAATTCTAAATTGAAAACTTCTTGGTCTAAAATATGCTCAGTGTGTCAAATATGGACTACTGTATGATTGATGAGACATCAGAAGGAGTCAATTGGTCTGTATAGAAAATTTAAAATTGAGAACTCCCTGGCCTGAAATATGTAAGGTATGTCAAATATGGACTACTGTATGGTTAATGAGACATCATAAAGAGTTAATTGGTCTATATAAAAAATTCAAAATTGAGAACTCCTTGGCCTGAAATATGATCAGTATTTGTAATATGGACTACTGTATAGTTGATCAGACATCATAGGGAGATAATTGGTCTGTATAAAAAATTCTAAATTGAAAACTTCTTGGCCTGAAATATGTTCAGTATGTCAAATATGGACTACTGTATGATTGATGAGACATCAGAAGGAGTTAACTGGTCTGTATAGAAAGTCCAAGAATGAGAACTCCTTGGCCTGAAATATGTTCAGAATGTCAAAAATGGACTACTGTATGGTTGATGAGACATCATAGGGAGATAATTGGTCTGTATAAAAAATTCAAAATTGAGAACTCCTTGGCCTGAAATATGATCAGTATGTCTAATATGGACTACTGTATAGTTGATCAGACATCATTAGGAGTTAACTGGTCTGTATAGAAAGTCCAAGAATGAGAACTCCTTGGCCTGAAATATGTTCAGAATGTCAAAAATGGACTACTGTATGGTTGATGAGACATCATAGGGAGATAATTGGTCTGTATAAAAAATTCAAAATTGAGAACTCCTTGGCCTGAAATATGTTCAGAATGTCAAAAATGGACTACTGTATGGTTGATGAGACATCATAGGGAGATAATTGGTCTGTATAGAAAATTCAACATTGAGAACTCCTTGGCCTGAAATATGACCAGTATGTCTAATATGGACTACTGTATAGTTGATCAGACATCATTAGGAGTTAATTGGTATGTATAGGAAGTTCAAGATTGAGAACTCCTTGGCCTGAAATATGTTCAGTATGTCAAATATGGACTACTGTATAGTTGATCAGACATCATTAGGAGTTAATTGGTATGTATAGGAAGTTCAAGATTGAGAACTCCTTGGCCTGAAATATGTTCAGTATGTCAAATATGGACTACTGTATGGTTAATGAGACATCATAAGGAGTTAATTGGTCTGTACAAAAATTCAAAATTGAGAACTCCTTGGCCTGAAATATGATCAGTATGTCTAATATGGACTACTGTATAGTTGATCAGACATCATTAGGAGTTAATTGGTATGTATAGGAAGTTTAAGATTGAGGACTCCTTGTCCTGAAATATGTTCAGTATGTGTAATATGGACTACTGTATAGTTGATCAGACATCATTAGGAGTTAACTGGTCTGTATAGAAAGTCCAAGAATGAGAACTCCTTGGCCTGAAATATGTTCAGAATGTCAAAAATGGACTACTGTATGGTTGATGAGACATCATAGGGAGATAATTGGTCTGTATAAAAAATTCTAAATTGAGAACTCCTTGGCCTGAAATATGTTCAGAATGTCAAAAATGGACTACTGTATGGTTGATGAGACATCATAGGGAGATAATTGGTCTGTATAGAAAATTCAACATTGAGAACTCCTTGGCCTGAAATATGACCAGTATGTCTAATATGGACTACTGTATAGTTGATCGGACATCATTAGGAGTTAATTGGTATGTATAGGAAGTTCAAGATTGAGAACTCCTTGGCCTGAAATATGTTCAGTATGTCAAATATGGACTACTGTATGGTTAATGAGACATCATAAGGAGTTAATTGGTCTGTATAAAAAATTCAAAATTTGAGAACTTCTTGGCCTGAAATATGATCAGTATGTCTAATATGGACTACTGTATAGTTGATCAGACATCATTAGGAGTTAATTGGTATGTAAAGGAAGCTCAAGATTGAGGACTCCTTGTCCTGAAATATGTTCAGTATGTGTAATATGGACTACTGTATAGTTGATCAGACATCATTAGGAGTTAACTGGTCTGTATAGACAGTCCAAGAATGAGAACTCCTTGGCCTGAAATATGTTCAGAATGTCAAAAATGGACTACTGTATGGTTGATGAGACATCATAGGGAGATAATTGGTCTGTATAGAAAATTCAACATTGAGAACTCCTTGGCCTGAAATATGTTCAGTATGTCAAATATGGACCACTGTATAGTTGATCAGACATCATTAGGAGTTAATTGGTATGTATAGGAAGTTCAAGATTGAGAACTCCTTGGCCTGAAATATGTTCAGTATGTCAAATATGGACTACTGTATAGTTGATCAGACATCATTAGGAGTTAATTGGTATGTATAGGAAGTTCAAGATTGAGAAATCCTTGGCCTGAAATATGTTCAGTATGTCAAATATGGACTACTGTATGATTGATGAGACATCAGAAGAAGTTAATTGGTCTGTATAGAAAGTTCAAGATTGAGAACTCCTTGGCCTGAAATATGTTCAGTATGTCAAATATGGACTGATGTATGATTGATGAGACATCAGAAGGAGTTAATTGGTCTGTATAGAAAGTTCAAAATTGAGAACTCCTTGGCCTGAAATATGTTCAGTATGTCAAATATGGACTACTGTATGATTGATGAGACATCAGAAGCAGTTAATTGGTCTGTATAGAAAGTCCAAGAATGAGAACTCCTTGGCCTGAAATATGTTCAGAATGTCAAAAATGGACTACTGTATGGTTGATGAGACATCATAGGGAGATAATTGGTCTGTATAGAAATTTCAAGATTGAAAAGTCCTTGGCCTGAAATATGTACAGTATGTCTAATATGGACTACTGTATAGTTGATCAGACATCATTAGGACTTAATTGGTCTGTATAGAAATTTCAAGATTGAGAAGTCCTTGGCCTGAAATATGATCAGTATGTCAAAAATGGACTAATGTATGATTGATGAGACATCAGAAAGAGTTAATTGGTCTGTATAGAAAATGTAAAATTGAGAACTCCCTGGCCTGAAATATGTAAGGTATGTCAAATATGGACTACTGTATGGTTAATGAGACATTATAAAGAGTTAATTGGTCTATATAAAAAATTCAAAATTGAGAACTCCTTGGACTGAAATATGATCAGTATTTGTAATATGGACTACTGTATAGTTGATCAGACATCATAGGGAGATAATCGGTCTGTATAAAAAATTCTAAATTGAAAACTTCTTGGCCTGAAATATGTTCAGTATGTCAAATATGGACTACTGTATGATTGATGAGACATCAGAAGGAGTTAACTGGTCTGTATAGAAAGTCCAAGAATGAGAACTCCTTGGCCTGAAATATGTTCAGAATGTCAAAAATGGACTACTGTATAGTTGATCAGACATCATTAGGAGTTAATTGGTATGTATAGGAAGTTCAAGATTGAGAACTCCTTGGCCTGAAATATGTTCAGTATGTCAAATATGGACTACTGTATAGTTGATCAGACATCATTAGGAGTTAATCGGTATGTATAGGAAGTTCAAGATTGAGAACTCCTTGGCCTGAAATATGTTCAGTATGTCAAATATGGACTACTGTATGGTTAATGAGACATCATAAGGAGTTAATTGGTCTGTATAAAAAATTCAAAATTGAGAACTCCTTGGCCTGAAATATGATCAGTATGTCTAATATGGACTACTGTATAGTTGATCAGACATCATTAGGCGTTAATTGGTATGTATAGGAAGTTCAAGATTGAGGACTCCTTGTCCTGAAATATGTTCAGTATGTGTAATATGGACTACTGTATAGTTGATCAGACATCATTAGGAGTTAATTGGTATGTATAGGAAGTTCAAGATTGAGAAATCCTTGGCCTGAAATATGTTCAGTATGTCAAATATGGACTACTGTATGGTTGATGAGACATCATAGTGAGATAATTGGTCTGTATAGAAATTTCAAGATTGAGAAGTCCTTGGCCTGAAATATGTTCAGTATATGCACTACTGTATGATTGATGAGACATCAGAAGAAGTTAATTGGTCTGTATAGAAAGTTCAAAATTGAGAACTCCTTGGCCTGAAATATGTTCAGTATGTCAAATATGGACTACTGTATGATTGATGAGACATCAGAAGGAGTTAACTGGTCTGTATAGAAAGTTCAAGATTGAGAACTCCTTGGCCTGAAACATGTTCAGTATGTCAAATATGGACTACTGTATAGTTGATCAGACATCAGAAGGAGTTAATTGGTCTATATAAAAAATTCAAAATTGAGAACTCCTTGGCCTGAAATATGATCAGTATTTGTAATATGGACTACTGTATAGTTGATCAGACATCATAGGGAGATAATTGGTCTGTATAAAAAATTCTAAATTGAAAACTTCTTGGCCTGAAATATGTTCAGTATGTCAAATATGGACTACTGTATGATTGATGAGACATCAGAAGGAGTTAACTGGTCTGTATAGAAAGTCCAAGAATGAGAACTCCTTGGCCTGAAATATGTTCAGAATGTCAAAAATGGACTACTGTATGGTTGATGAGACATCATAGGGAGATAATTGGTCTGTATAGAAATTTCAAGATTGAGAAGTCCTTGGCCTGAAATATGTTCAGTATATGTACTACTGTATGATTGATGAGACATCAGAAGCAGTTAATTGGTCTGTATAGAAAGTTCAAAATTGAGAACTCCTTGGCCTGAAATATGTTCAGTATGTCAAATATGGACTACTGTATGATTGATGAGACATCAGAAGCAGTTAATTGGTCTGTATAGAAAGTCCAAGAATGAGAACTCCTTGGCCTGAAATATGTTCAGAATGTCAAAAATGGACTACTGTATGGTTGATGAGACATCATAGGGAAATAATTGGTCTGTATAGAAATTTCAAGATTGAGAAGTCCTTGGCCTGAAATATGTACAGTATGTCTAATATGGACTACTGTATAGTTGATCAGACATCATTAGGACTTAATTGGTCTGTATAGAAATTTCAAGATTGAGAAGTCCTTGGCCTGAAATATGATCAGTATGTCTAATATGGACTACTGTATAGTTGATCAGACATCATTAGGAGTTAATTGGTATGTATAGGAAGTTCAAGATTGAGGACTCCTTGTCCTGAAATATGTTCAGTATGTCAAATATGGACTACTGTATAGTTGATCAGACATCATTAGGAGTTAATTGGTATGTATAGGAAGTTCAAGATTGAGAAATCCTTGGCCTGAAATATGTTCAGAATGTCAAATATGGACTACTGTATGGTTGATGAGACATCATAGGGAGATAATTGGTCTGTATAGAAAATTCAACATTGAGAACTCCTTGGCCTGAAATATGTTCAGTATGTCAAATATGGACCACTGTATAGTTGATCAGACATCATTAGGAGTTAATTGGTATGTATAGGAAGTTCAAGATTGAGAACTCCTTGGCCTGAAATATGTTCAGTATGTCAAATATGGACTACTGTATAGTTGATCAGACATCATTAGGAGTTAATTGGTATGTATAGGAAGTTCAAGATTGAGAAATCCTTGGCCTGAAATATGTTCAGAATGTCAAATATGGACTACTGTATGATTGATGAGACATCAGAAGCAGTTAATTGGTCTGTATAGAAAGTCCAAGAATGAGAACTCCTTGGCCTGAAATATGTTCAGAATGTCAAAAATGGACTACTGTATGGTTGATGAGACATCATAGGGAGATAATTGGTCAGTATAGAAATTTCAAGATTTAGAAGTCCTTGGCCTGAAATATGTACAGTATGTCTAATATGGACTACTGTATAGTTGATCAGACATCATTAGGACTTAATTGGTCTGTATAGAAATTTCAAGATTGAGAAGTCCTTGGCCTGAAATATGATCAGTATGTCAAAAATGGACTAATGTATGATTGATGAGACATCAGAAAGAGTTAATTGGTCTATATAAAAAATTCAAAATTGAGAACTCCTTGGCCTGAAATATGATCAGTATTTGTAATATGGACTACTGTATAGTTGATCAGACATCATAGGGAGATAATTGGTCTGTATAAAAAATTCTAAATTGAAAACTTCTTGGCCTGAAATATGTTCAGTATGTCAAATATGGACCACTGTATAGTTGATCAGACATCATTAGGAGTTAATTGGTATGTATAGGAAGTTCAAGATTGAGAATTCCTTGGCCTGAAATATGTTCAGTATTTCAAATATGGACTACTGTATGGTTAATGAGACATCATAAGGAGTTAATTGGTCTGTATAAAAAATTCAAAATTGAGAACTCCTTGGCCTGAAATATGATCAGTATGTCTAATATGGACTACTGTATAGTTGATCAGACATCATTAGGAGTTAACTGGTCTGTATAGACAGTCCAAGAATGAGAACTCCTTGGCCTGAAATATGTTCAGAATGTCAAAAATGGACTGCTGTATGGTTGATGAGACATCATAGGGAGATAATTGGTCTGTATAGAAAATTCAACATTGAGAACTCCTTGGCCTGAAATATGTTCAGTATGTCAAATATGGACCACTGTATAGTTGATCAGACATCATTAGGAGTTAATTGGTATGTATAGGAAGTTCAAGATTGAGAACTCCTTGGCCTGAAATATGTTCAGTATGTCAAATATGGACTACTGTATAGTTGATCAGACATCATTAGGAGTTAATTGGTATGTATAGGAAGTTCAAGATTGAGAAATCCTTGGCCTGAAATATGTTCAGTATGTCAAATATGGACTACTGTATGATTGATGAGACATCAGAAGCAGTTAATTGGTCTGTATAGAAAGTTCAAGATTGAGAACTCCTTGGCCTGAAATATCTTCAGTATGTCAAATATGGACTACTGTATGATTGATGAGACATCAGAAGCAGTTAATTGGTCTGTATAGAAAGTTCAAAATTGAGAACTCCTTGGCCTGAAATATGTTCAGTATGTCAAATATGGACTACTGTATGATTGATGAGACATCAGAAGCAGTTAATTGGTCTGTATAGAAAGTCCAAGAATGAGAACTCCTTGGCCTGAAATATGTTCAGAATGTCAAAAATGGACTACTGTATGGTTGATGAAACATCATAGGGAGATAATTAGTTTGTATAGAAATTTCAAGATTGAGAAGTCCTTGGCCTGAAATATGTACAGTATGTCTAATATGGACTACTGTATAGTTGATCAGACATCATTAGGACTTAATTGGTCTGTATAGAAATTTCAAGATTGAGAAGTCCTTGGCCTGAAATATGATCAGTATGTCTAATATGGACTACTGTATAGTTGATCAGACATCATTAGGAGTTAATTGGTATGTATAGAAAGTTCAAGATTGAGGATCCTTGTCCTGAAATATGTTCAGTATGTGTAATATGGACTACTGTATAGTTGATCAGACATCATTAGGAGTTAACTGGTCTGTATAGACAGTCCAAGAATGAGAACTCCTTGGCCTGAAATATGTTCAGAATATCAAAAATGGACTACTGTATGGTTGATGAGACATCATAGGGAGATAATTGGTCTGTATAGAAAATTCAACATTGAGAACTCCTTGGCCTGAAATATGTTCAGTATGTCAAATATGGACCACTGTATAGTTGATCAGACATCATTAGGAGTTAATTGGTATGTATAGGAAGTTCAAGATTGAGAACTCCTTGGCCTGAAATATGTTCAGTATGTCAAATATGGACTACTGTATAGTTGATCAGACATCATTAGGAGTTAATTGGTATGTATAGGAAGTTCAAGATTGAGAAATCCTTGGCCTGAAATATGTTCAGAATGTCAAATATGGACTACTGTATGATTGATGAGACATCAGAAGCAGTTAATTGGTCTGTATAGAAAGTCCAAGAATGAGAACTCCTTGGCCTGAAATATGTTCAGAATGTCAAAAATGGACTACTGTATGGTTGATGAGACATCATAGGGAGATAATTGGTCTGTATAGAAATTTCAAGATTTAGAAGTCCTTGGCCTGAAATATGTACAGTATGTCTAATATGGACTACTGTATAGTTGATCAGACATCATTAGGACTTAATTGGTCTGTATAGAAATTTCAAGATTGAGAAGTCCTTGGCCTGAAATATGATCAGTATGTCAAAAATGGACTAATGTATGATTTATGAGACATCAGAAAGAGTTAATTGGTCTATATAAAAAATTCAAAATTGAGAACTCCTTGGCCTGAAATATGATCAGTATTTGTAATATGGACTACTGTATAGTTGATCAGACATCATAGGGAGATAATTGGTCTGTATAAAAAATTCTAAATTGAAAACTTCTTGGCCTGAAATATGTTCAGTATGTCAAATATGGACTACTGTATGATTGATGAGACATCAGAAGGAGTTAACTGGTCTGTATAGAAAGTCCAAGAATGAGAACTCCTTGGCCTGAAATATGTTCAGAATGTCAAAAATGGACTACTGTATAGTTGATCAGACATCATTAGGAGTTAATTGGTATGTATAGGAAGTTCAAGATTGAGAACTCCTTGGCCTGAAATATGTTCAGTATGTCAAATATGGACCACTGTATAGTTGATCAGACATCATTAGGAGTTAATTGGTATGTATAGGAAGTTCAAGATTGAGAACTCCTTGGCCTGAAATATGTTCAGTATGTCAAATATGGACTACTGTATGGTTAATGAGACATCATAAGGAGTTAATTGGTCTGTATAAAAAATTCAAAATTGAGAACTCCTTGGCCTGAAATATGATCAGTATGTCTAATATGGACTACTGTATAGTTGATCAGACATCATTAGGAGTTAACTGGTCTGTATAGACAGTCCAAGAATGAGAACTCCTTGGCCTGAAATATGTTCAGAATGTCAAAAATGGACTGCTGTATGGTTGATGAGACATCATAGGGAGATAATTGGTCTGTATAGAAAATTCAACATTGAGAACTCCTTGGCCTGAAATATGTTCAGTATGTCAAATATGGACCACTGTATAGTTGATCAGACATCATTAGGAGTTAATTGGTATGTATAGGAAGTTCAAGATTGAGAACTCCTTGGCCTGAAATATGTTCAGTATGTCAAATATGGACTACTGTATAGTTGATCAGACATCATTAGGAGTTAATTGGTATGTATAGGAAGTTCAAGATTGAGAAATCCTTGGCCTGAAATATGTTCAGTATGTCAAATATGGACTACTGTATGATTGATGAGACATCAGAAGCAGTTAATTGGTCTGTATAGAAAGTTCAAGATTGAGAACTCCTTGGCCTGAAATATCTTCAGTATGTCAAATATGGACTACTGTATGATTGATGAGACATCAGAAGCAGTTAATTGGTCTGTATAGAAAGTTCAAAATTGAGAACTCCTTGGCCTGAAATATGTTCAGTATGTCAAATATGGACTACTGTATGATTGATGAGACATCAGAAGCAGTTAATTGGTCTGTATAGAAAGTCCAAGAATGAGAACTCCTTGGCCTGAAATATGTTCAGAATGTCAAAAATGGACTACTGTATGGTTGATGAGACATCATAGGGAGATAATTGGTCTGTATAGAAATTTCAAGATTGAGAAGTCCTTGGCCTGAAATATGTACAGTATGTCTAATATGGACTACTGTATAGTTGATCAGACATCATTAGGACTTAATTGGTCTGTATAGAAATTTCAAGATTGAGAAGTCCTTGGCCTGAAATATGATCAGTATGTCTAATATGGACTACTGTATAGTTGATCAGACATCATTAGGAGTTAATTGGTATGTATAGGAAGTTCAAGATTGAGGACTCCTTGTCCTGAAATATGTTCAGTATGTCAAATATGGACTACTGTATAGTTGATCAGACATCATTAGGAGTTAATTGGTATGTATAGGAAGTTCAAGATTGAGAAATCCTTGGCCTGAAATATGTTCAGAATGTCAAATATGGACTACTGTATGGTTGATGAGACATCATAGGGAGATAATTGGTCTGTATAGAAAATTCAACATTGAGAACTCCTTGGCCTGAAATATGTTCAGTATGTCAAATATGGACCACTGTATAGTTGATCAGACATCATTAGGAGTTAATTGGTATGTATAGGAAGTTCAAGATTGAGAACTCCTTGGCCTGAAATATGTTCAGTATGTCAAATATGGACTACTGTATAGTTGATCAGACATCATTAGGAGTTAATTGGTATGTATAGGAAGTTCAAGATTGAGAAATCCTTGGCCTGAAATATGTTCAGAATGTCAAATATGGACTACTGTATGATTGATGAGACATCAGAAGCAGTTAATTGGTCTGTATAGAAAGTCCAAGAATGAGAACTCCTTGGCCTGAAATATGTTCAGAATGTCAAAAATGGACTACTGTATGGTTGATGAGACATCATAGGGAGATAATTGGTCAGTATAGAAATTTCAAGATTTAGAAGTCCTTGGCCTGAAATATGTACAGTATGTCTAATATGGACTACTGTATAGTTGATCAGACATCATTAGGACTTAATTGGTCTGTATAGAAATTTCAAGATTGAGAAGTCCTTGGCCTGAAATATGATCAGTATGTCAAAAATGGACTAATGTATGATTGATGAGACATCAGAAAGAGTTAATTGGTCTATATAAAAAATTCAAAATTGAGAACTCCTTGGCCTGAAATATGATCAGTATTTGTAATATGGACTACTGTATAGTTGATCAGACATCATAGGGAGATAATTGGTCTGTATAAAAAATTCTAAATTGAAAACTTCTTGGCCTGAAATATGTTCAGTATGTCAAATATGGACCACTGTATAGTTGATCAGACATCATTAGGAGTTAATTGGTATGTATAGGAAGTTCAAGATTGAGAACTCCTTGGCCTGAAATATGTTCAGTATTTCAAATATGGACTACTGTATGGTTAATGAGACATCATAAGGAGTTAATTGGTCTGTATAAAAAATTCAAAATTGAGAACTCCTTGGCCTGAAATATGATCAGTATGTCTAATATGGACTACTGTATAGTTGATCAGACATCATTAGGAGTTAACTGGTCTGTATAGACAGTCCAAGAATGAGAACTCCTTGGCCTGAAATATGTTCAGAATGTCAAAAATGGACTGCTGTATGGTTGATGAGACATCATAGGGAGATAATTGGTCTGTATAGAAAATTCAACATTGAGAACTCCTTGGCCTGAAATATGTTCAGTATGTCAAATATGGACCACTGTATAGTTGATCAGAAATCATTAGGAGTTAATTGGTATGTATAGGAAGTTCAAGATTGAGAACTCCTTGGCCTGAAATATGTTCAGTATGTCAAATATGGACTACTGTATAGTTGATCAGACATCATTAGGAGTTAATTGGTATGTATAGGAAGTTCAAGATTGAGAAATCCTTGGCCTGAAATATGTTCAGTATGTCAAATATGGACTACTGTATGATTGATGAGACATCAGAAGCAGTTAATTGGTCTGTATAGAAAGTTCAAGATTGAGAACTCCTTGGCCTGAAATATCTTCAGTATGTCAAATATGGACTACTGTATGATTGATGAGACATCAGAAGCAGTTAATTGGTCTGTATAGAAAGTTCAAAATTGAGAACTCCTTGGCCTGAAATATGTTCAGTATGTCAAATATGGACTACTGTATGATTGATGAGACATCAGAAGCAGTTAATTGGTCTGTATAGAAAGTCCAAGAATGAGAACTCCTTGGCCTGAAATATGTTCAGAATGTCAAAAATGGACTACTGTATGGTTGATGAAACATCATAGGGAGATAATTAGTCTGTATAGAAATTTCAAGATTGAGAAGTCCTTGGCCTGAAATATGTACAGTATGTCTAATATGGACTACTGTATAGTTGATCAGACATCATTAGGACTTAATTGGTCTGTATAGAAATTTCAAGATTGAGAAGTCCTTGGCCTGAAATATGATCAGTATGTCTAATATGGACTACTGTATAGTTGATCAGACATCATTAGGAGTTAATTGGTATGTATAGAAAGTTCAAGATTGAGGACTCCTTGTCCTGAAATATGTTCAGTATGTGTAATATGGACTACTGTATAGTTGATCAGACATCATTAGGAGTAAACTGGTCTGTATAGACAGTCCAAGAATGAGAACTCCTTGGCCTGAAATATGTTCAGAATATCAAAAATGGACTACTGTATGGTTGATGAGACATCATAGGGAGATAATTGGTCTGTATAGAAAATTCAACATTGAGAACTCCTTGGCCTGAAATATGTTCAGTATGTCAAATATGGACCACTGTATAGTTGATCAGACATCATTAGGAGTTAATTGGTATGTATAGGAAGTTCAAGATTGAGAACTCCTTGGCCTGAAATATGTTCAGTATGTCAAATATGGACTACTGTATAGTTGATCAGACATCATTAGGAGTTAATTGGTATGTATAGGAAGTTCAAGATTGAGAAATCCTTGGCCTGAAATATGTTCAGAATGTCAAAAATGGACTACTGTATGGTTGATGAGACATCATAGGGAGATAATTGGTCTGTATAGAAATTTCAAGATTTAGAAGTCCTTGGCCTGAAATATGTACAGTATGTCTAATATGGACTACTGTATAGTTGATCAGACATCATTAGGACTTAATTGGTCTGTATAGAAATTTCAAGATTGAGAAGTCCTTGGCCTGAAATATGATCAGTATGTCAAAAATGGACTAATGTATGATTTATGAGACATCAGAAAGAGTTAATTGGTCTATATAAAAAATTCAAAATTGAGAACTCCTTGGCCTGAAATATGATCAGTATTTGTAATATGGACTACTGTATAGTTGATCAGACATCATAGGGAGATAATTGGTCTGTATAAAAAATTCTAAATTGAAAACTTCTTGGCCTGAAATATGTTCAGTATGTCAAATATGGACTACTGTATGATTGATGAGACATCAGAAGGAGTTAACTGGTCTGTATAGAAAGTCCAAGAATGAGAACTCCTTGGCCTGAAATATGTTCAGAATGTCAAAAATGGACTACTGTATGGTTGATGAGACATCATAGGGAGATAATTGGTCTGTATAAAAAATTCAAAATTGAGAACTCCTTGGGCTGAAATATGTTCAGAATGTCAAAAATGGACTACTGTATGGTTGATGAGACATCATAGGGAGATAATTGGTCTGTATAGAAAATTCAACATTGAGAACTCCTTGGCCTGAAATATGACCAGTATGTCTAATATGGACTACTGTATAGTTGATCAGACATCATTAGGAGTTAATTGGTATGTATAGGAAGTTCAAGATTGAGAACTCCTTGGCCTGAAATATGTTCAGTATGTCAAATATGGACTACTGTATGGTTAATGAGACATCATAAGGAGTTAATTGGTCTGTATAAAAATTCAAAATTGAGAACTCCTTGGCCTGAAATATGATCAGTATGTCAAATATGGACTACTGTATAGTTGATCAGACATTATTAGGAGTTAATTGGTATGTATAGGAAGTTCAAGATTGAGAACTCCTTGGCCTGAAATATGTTCAGTATGTCAAATATGGACTACTGTATGGTTAATGAGACATCATAAGGAGTTAATTGGTCTGTATAAAAATTCAAAATTGAGAACTCCTTGGCCTGAAATATGATCAGTATGTCTAATATGGACTACTGTATAGTTGATCAGACATCATTAGGAGTTAATTGGTATGTATAGGAAGTTCAAGATTGAGAAATCCTTGGCCTGAAATATGTTCAGTATGTCAAAAATGGACTACTGTATGGTTGATGAGACATCATAGGGAGATAATTGGTCTGTATAAAAAATTCAAAATTGAGAACTCCTTGGCCTGAAATATGTTCAGAATGTCAAAAATGGACTACTGTATGGTTGATGAGACATCATAGGGAGATAATTGGTCTGTATAGAAAATTCAACATTGAGAACTCCTTGGCCTGAAATATGACCAGTATGTCTAATATGGACTACTGTATAGTTGATCAGACATCATTAGGAGTTAATTGGTATGTATAGGAAGTTCAAGATTGAGAACTCCTTGGCCTGAAATATGTTCAGTATGTCAAATATGGACTACTGTATGGTTAATGAGACATCATAAGGAGTTAATTGGTCTGTATAAAAATTCAAAATTGAGAACTCCTTGGCCTGAAATATGATCAGTATGTCTAATATGGACTACTGTATAGTTGATCAGACATCATTAGGAGTTAATTGGTATGTATAGGAAGTTCAAGATTGAGAAATCCTTGGCCTGAAATATGTTCAGTATGTCAAATATGGACTACTGTATGATTGATGAGACATCAGAAGCAGGTAATTGGTCTGTATAGAAAGTTCAAGATTGAGAACTCCTTGGCCTGAAATATGTTCAGTATGTCAAATATGGACTAATGTATGATTGATGAGACATCAGAAGGAGTTAATTGGTCTGTATAGAAAGTTCAAAATTGAGAACTCCTTGGCCTGAAATATGTTCAGTATGTCAAATATGGACTACTGTATGATTGATGAGACATCAGAAGCAGTTAATTGGTCTGTATAGAAAGTCCAAGAATGAGAACTCCTTGGCCTGAAATATGTACAGTATGTCTAATATGGACTACTGTATAGTTGATCAGACATCATTAGGACTTAATTGGTCTGTATAGAAATTTCAAGATTGAGAAGTCCTTGGCCTGAAATATGATCAGTATGTCAAAAATGGACTAATGTATGATTGATGAGACATCAGAAAGAGTTAATTGGTCTGTATAGAAAATTTTAAATTGAGAACTCCCTGGCCTGAAATATGTAAGGTATGTCAAATATGGACTACTGTATGGTTAATGAGACATCATAAAGAGTTAATTGGTCTATATAAAAAATTCAAAATTGAGAACTCCTTGGCCTGAATTATGATCAGTATTTGTAATATGGACTACTGTATAGTTGATCAGACATCATAGGGAGATAATTGGTCTGTATAAAAAATTCTAAATTGAAAACTTCTTGGCCTGAAATATGTTCAGTATGTCAAATATGGACTACTGTATGATTGATGAGACATCAGAAGGAGTTAACTGGTCTGTATAGAAAGTCCAAGAATGAGAACTCCTTGGCCTGAAATATGTTCAGAATGTCAAAAATGGACTACTGTATGGTTGATGAGACATCATAGGGAGATAATTGGTCTGTATAAAAAATTCAAAATTGAGAACTCCTTGGCCTGAAATATGATCAGTATGTCTAATATGGACTACTGTATAGTTGATCAGACATCATTAGGAGTTAACTGGTCTGTATAGACAGTCCAAGAATGAGAACTCCTTGGCCTGAAATATGTTCAGAATGTCAAAAATGGACTACTGTATGGTTGATGAGACATCATAGGGAGATAATTGGTCTGTATAGAAAATTCAACATTGAGAACTCCTTGGCCTGAAATATGTTCAGTATGTCAAATATGGACTACTGTATAGTTGATCAGACATCATTAGGAGTTAATTGGTATGTATAGGAAGTTCAAGATTGAGAACTCCTTGGCCTGAAATATGTTCAGTATGTCAAATATGGACTACTGTATGGTTAATGAGACATCATAAGGAGTTAATTGGTCTGTATAAAAATTCAAAATTGAGAACTCCTTGGCCTGAAATATGATCAGTATGTCTAATATGGACTAATGTATGATTGATGAGACATCAGAAGGAGTTAATTGGTCTGTATAGAAAGTTCAAAATTGAGAACTCCTTGGCCTGAAATATGTTCAGTATGTCAAATATGGACTACTGTATGATTGATGAGACATCAGAAGCAGTTAATTGGTCTGTATAGAAAGTTCAAAATTGAGAACTCCTTGGCCTGAAATATGTTCAGTATGTCAAATATGGACTACTGTATGATTGATGAGACATCAGAAGCAGTTAATTGGTCTGTATAGAAAGTCCAAGAATGAGAACTCCTTGGCCTGAAATATGTACAGTATGTCTAATATGGACTACTGTATAGTTGATCAGACATCATTAGGACTTAATTGGTCTGTATAGAAATTTCAAGATTGAGAAGTCCTTGGCCTGAAATATGATCAGTATGTCAAAAATGGACTAATGTATGATTGATGAGACATCAGAAAGAGTTAATTGGTCTGTATAGAAAATTTAAAATTGAGAACTCCCTGGCCTGAAATATGTAAGGTATGTCAAATATGGACTACTGTATGGTTAATGAGACATCATAAAGAGTTAATTGGTCTATATAAAATATTCAAAATTGAGAACTCCTTGGCCTGAATTATGATCAGTATTTGTAATATGGACTACTGTATAGTTGATCAGACATCATAGGGAGATAATTGGTCTGTATAAAAAATTCTAAATTGAAAACTTCTTGGCCTGAAATATGTTCAGTATGTCAAATATGGACTACTGTATGATTGATGAGACATCAGAAGGAGTTAACTGGTCTGTATAGAAAGTCCAAGAATGAGAACTCCTTGGCCTGAAATATGTTCAGAATGTCAAAAATGGACTACTGTATGGTTGATGAGACATCATAGGGAGATAATTGGTCTGTATAAAAAATTCAAAATTGAGAACTCCTTGGCCTGAAATATGATCAGTATGTCTAATATGGACTACTGTATAGTTGATCAGACATCATTAGGAGTTAACTGGTCTGTATAGACAGTCCAAGAATGAGAACTCCTTGGCCTGAAATATGTTCAGAATGTCAAAAATGGACTACTGTATGGTTGATGAGACATCATAGGGAGATAATTGGTCTGTATAGAAAATTCAACATTGAGAACTCCTTGGCCTGAAATATGTTCAGTATGTCAAATATGGACCACTGTATAGTTGATCAGACATCATTAGGAGTTAATTGGTATGTATAGGAAGTTCAAGATTGAGAACTCCTTGGCCTGAAATATGTTCAGTATGTCAAATATGGACTACTGTATAGTTGATCAGACATCATTAGGAGTTAATTGGTATGTATAGGAAGTTCAAGATTGAGAAATCCTTGGCCTGAAATATGTTCAGTATGTCAAATATGGACTACTGTATGATTGATGAGACATCAGAAGAAGTTAATTGGTCTGTATAGAAATTTCAAGATTGAGAACTCCTTGGCCTGAAATATGTTCAGTATGTCAAATATGGACTGATGTATGATTGATGAGACATCAGAAGGAGTTAATTGGTCTGTATAGAAAGTTCAAAATTGAGAACTCCTTGGCCTGAAATATGTTCAGTATGTCAAATATGGACTACTGTATGATTGATGAGACATCAGAAGCAGTTAATTGGTCTGTATAGAAAGTCCAAGAATGAGAACTCCTTGGCCTGAAATATGTTCAGAATGTCAAAAATGGACTACTGTATGGTTGATGAGACATCATAGGGAGATAATTGGTCTGTATAGAAATTTCAAGATTGAAAAGTCCTTGGCCTGAAATATGTACAGTATGTCTAATATGGACTACTGTATAGTTGATCAGACATCATTAGGACTTAATTGGTCTGTATAGAAATTTCAAGATTGAGAAGTCCTTGGCCTGAAATATGATCAGTATGTCAAAAATGGACTAATGTATGATTGATGAGACATCAGAAAGAGTTAATTGGTCTGTATAGAAAATTTAAAATTGAGAACTCCCTGGCCTGAAATATGTAAGGTATGTCAAATATGGACTACTGTATGGTTAATGAGACATCATAAAGAGTTAATTGGTCTATATAAAAAATTCAAAATTGAGAACTCCTTGGACTGAAATATGATCAGTATTTGTAATATGGACTACAGTATAGTTGATCAGACATCATAGGGAGATAATCGGTCTGTATAAAAAATTCTAAATTGAAAACTTCTTGGCCTGAAATATGTTCAGTATGTCAAATATGGACTACTGTATGATTGATGAGACATCAGAAGGAGTTAACTGGTCTGTATAGAAAGTCCAAGAATGAGAACTCCTTGGCCTGAAATATGTTCAGAATGTCAAAAATGGACTACTGTATAGTTGATCAGACATCATTAGGAGTTAATTGGTATGTATAGGAAGTTCAAGATTGAGAACTCCTTGGCCTGAAATATGTTCAGTATGTCAAATATGGACTACTGTATAGTTGATCAGACATCATTAGGAGTTAATCGGTATGTATAGGAAGTTCAAGATTGAGAACTCCTTGGCCTGAAATATGTTCAGTATGTCAAATATGGACTACTGTATGGTTAATGAGACATCATAAGGAGTTAATTGGTCTGTATAAAAAATTCAAAATTGAGAACTCCTTGGCCTGAAATATGATCAGTATGTCTAATATGGACTACTGTATAGTTGATCAGACATCATTAGGAGTTAATTGGTATGTATAGGAAGTTCAAGATTGAGGACTCCTTGTCCTGAAATATGTTCAGTATGTGTAATATGGACTACTGTATAGTTGATCAGACATCATTAGGAGTTAATTGGTATGTATAGGAAGTTCAAGATTGAGAAATCCTTGGCCTGAAATATGTTCAGTATGTCAAATATGGACTACTGTATGGTTGATGAGACATCATAGTGAGATAATTGGTCTGTATAGAAATTTCAAGATTGAGAAGTCCTTGGCCTGAAATATGTTCAGTATATGCACTACTGTATGATTGATGAGACATCAGAAGAAGTTAATTGGTCTGTATAGAAAGTTCAAAATTGAGAACTCCTTGGCCTGAAATATGTTCAGTATGTCAAATATGGACTACTGTATGATTGATGAGACATCAGAAGGAGTTAACTGGTCTGTATAGAAAGTTCAAGATTGAGAACTCCTTGGCCTGAAACATGTTCAGTATGTCAAATATGGACTACTGTATGATTGACGAGACATCAGAAGGAGTTAACTGGTCTGTATAGAAAGTTCAAGATTGAGAACTCCTTGGCATGTAATATGTTCAGTATGTCAAATATGGACTACTGTATGGTTAATGAGACATCATAAAGAGTTAATTGGTCTATATAAAAAATTCAAAATTGAGAACTCCTTGGCCTGAAATATGATCAGTATTTGTAATATGGACTACTGTATAGTTGATCAGACATCATAGGGAGATAATTGGTCTGTATAAAAAATTCTAAATTGAAAACTTCTTGGCCTGAAATATGTTCAGTATGTCAAATATGGACTACTGTATGATTGATGAGACATCAGAAGGAGTTAACTGGTCTGTATAGAAAGTCCAAGAATGAGAACTCCTTGGCCTGAAATATGTTCAGAATGTCAAAAATGGACTACTGTATGGTTGATGAGACATCATAGGGAGATAATTGGTCTGTATAAAAAATTCAAAATTGAGAACTCCTTGGCCTGAAATATGATCAGTATGTGTAATATGGACTACTGTATAGTTGATCAGACATCATTAGGAGTTAACTGGTCTGTATAGACAGTCCAAGAATGAGAACTCCTTGGCCTGAAATATGTTCAGAATGTCAAAAATGGACTACTGTATGGTTGATGAGACATCATAGGGAGATAATTGGTCTGTATAGAAATTTCAAGATTGAGAAGTCCTTGGCCTGAAATATGTTCAGTATATGCACTACTGTATGATTGATGAGACATCAGAAGAAGTTAATTGGTCTGTATAGAAAGTTCAAAATTGAGAACTCCTTGGCCTGAAATATGTTCAGAATGTCAAAAATGGACTACTGTATGGTTGATGAGACATCATAGGGAGATAATTGGTCTGTATAAAAAATTCAAAATTGAGAACTCCTTGGCCTGAAATATGATCAGTATTTGTAATATGGACTACTGTATAGTTGATCAGACATCATAGGGAGATAATTGGTCTGTATAAAAAATTCTAAATTGAAAACTTCTTGGCCTGAAATATGTTCAGTATGTCAAATATGGACTACTGTATGATTGATGAGACATCAGAAGGAGTTAACTGGTCTGTATAGAAAGTCCAAGAATGAGAACTCCTTGGCCTGAAATATGTTCAGAATGTCAAAAATGGACTACTGTATAGTTGATCAGACATCATTAGGAGTTAATTGGTATGTATAGGAAGTTCAAGATTGAGAACTCCTTGGCCTGAAATATGTTCAGTATGTCAAATATGGACCACTGTATAGTTGATCAGACATCATTAGGAGTTAATTGGTATGTATAGGAAGTTCAAGATTGAGAACTCCTTGGCCTGAAATATGTTCAGTATGTCAAATATGGACTACTGTATGGTTAATGAGACATCATAAGGAGTTAATTGGTCTGTATAAAAAATTCAAAATTGAGAACTCCTTGGCCTGAAATATGATCAGTATGTCTAATATGGACTACTGTATAGTTGATCAGACATCATTAGGAGTTAACTGGTCTGTATAGACAGTCCAAGAATGAGAACTCCTTGGCCTGAAATATGTTCAGAATGTCAAAAATGGACTGCTGTATGGTTGATGAGACATCATAGGGAGTTAATTGGTATGTATAGGAAGTTCAAGATTGAGAACTCCTTGGCCTGAAATATGTTCAGTATGTCAAATATGGACTACTGTATAGTTGATCAGACATCATTAGGAGTTAATTGGTATGTATAGGAAGTTCAAGATTGAGAAATCCTTGGCCTGAAATATGTTCAGTATGTCAAATATGGACTACTGTATGATTGATGAGACATCAGAAGCAGTTAATTGGTCTGTATAGAAAGTTCAAGATTGAGAACTCCTTGGCCTGAAATATCTTCAGTATGTCAAATATGGACTACTGTATGATTGATGAGACATCAGAAGCAGTTAATTGGTCTGTATAGAAAGTTCAAAATTGAGAACTCCTTGGCCTGAAATATGTTCAGTATGTCAAATATGGACTACTGTATGATTGATGAGACATCAGAAGCAGTTCATTGGTCTGTATAGAAAGTCCAAGAATGAGAACTCCTTGGCCTGAAATATGTTCAGAATGTCAAAAATGGACTACTGTATGGTTGATGAGACATCATAGGGAGATAATTGGTCTGTATAGAAATTTCAAGATTGAGAAGTCCTTGGCCTGAAATATGTACAGTATGTCTAATATGGACTACTGTATAGTTGATCAGACATCATTAGGACTTAATTGGTCTGTATAGAAATTTCAAGATTGAGAAGTCCTTGGCCTGAAATATGATCAGTATGTCTAATATGGACTACTGTATAGTTGATCAGACATCATTAGGAGTTAATTGGTATGTATAGGAAGTTCAAGATTGAGGACTCCTTGTCCTGAAATATGTTCAGTATGTCAAATATGGACTACTGTATAGTTGATCAGACATCATTAGGAGTTAATTGGTATGTATAGGAAGTTCAAGATTGAGAAATCCTTGGCCTGAAATATGTTCAGAATGTCAAATATGGACTACTGTATGGTTGATGAGACATCATAGGGAGATAATTGGTCTGTATAGAAAATTCAACATTGAGAACTCCTTGGCCTGAAATATGTTCAGTATGTCAAATATGGACCACTGTATAGTTGATCAGACATCATTAGGAGTTAATTGGTATGTATAGGAAGTTCAAGATTGAGAACTCCTTGGCCTGAAATATGTTCAGTATGTCAAATATGGACTACTGTATAGTTGATCAGACATCATTAGGAGTTAATTGGTATGTATAGGAAGTTCAAGATTGAGAAATCCTTGGCCTGAAATATGTTCAGAATGTCAAATATGGACTACTGTATGATTGATGAGACATCAGAAGCAGTTAATTGGTCTGTATAGAAAGTCCAAGAATGAGAACTCCTTGGCCTGAAATATGTTCAGAATGTCAAAAATGGACTACTGTATGGTTGATGAGACATCATAGGGAGATAATTGGTCAGTATAGAAATTTCAAGATTTAGAAGTCCTTGGCCTGAAATATGTACAGTATGTCTAATATGGACTACTGTATAGTTGATCAGACATCATTAGGACTTAATTGGTCTGTATAGAAATTTCAAGATTGAGAAGTCCTTGGCCTGAAATATGATCAATATGTCAAAAATGGACTAATGTATGATTGATGAGACATCAGAAAGAGTTAATTGGTCTATATAAAAAATTCAAAATTGAGAACTCCTTGGCCTGAAATATGATCAGTATTTGTAATATGGACTACTGTATAGTTGATCAGACATCATAGGGAGATAATTGGTCTGTATAAAAAATTCTAAATTGAAAACTTCTTGGCCTGAAATATGTTCAGTATGTCAAATATGGACCACTGTATAGTTGATCAGACATCATTAGGAGTTAATTGGTATGTATAGGAAGTTCAAGATTGAGAACTCCTTGGCCTGAAATATGTTCAGTATTTCAAATATGGACTACTGTATGGTTAATGAGACATCATAAGGAGTTAATTGGTCTGTATAAAAAATTCAAAATTGAGAACTCCTTGGCCTGAAATATGATCAGTATGTCTAATATGGACTACTGTATAGTTGATCAGACATCATTAGGAGTTAACTGGTCTGTATAGACAGTCCAAGAATGAGAACTCCTTGGCCTGAAATATGTTCAGAATGTCAAAAATGGACTGCTGTATGGTTGATGAGACATCATAGGGAGATAATTGGTCTGTATAGAAAATTCAACATTGAGAACTCCTTGGCCTGAAATATGTTCAGTATGTCAAATATGGACCACTGTATAGTTGATCAGACATCATTAGGAGTTAATTGGTATGTATAGGAAGTTCAAGATTGAGAACTCCTTGGCCTGAAATATGTTCAGTATGTCAAATATGGACTACTGTATAGTTGATCAGACATCATTAGGAGTTAATTGGTATGTATAGGAAGTTCAAGATTGAGAAATCCTTGGCCTGAAATATGTTCAGTATGTCAAATATGGACTACTGTATGATTGATGAGACATCAGAAGCAGTTAATTGGTCTGTATAGAAAGTTCAAAATTGAGAACTCCTTGGCCTGAAATATGTTCAGTATGTCAAATATGGACTACTGTATGATTGATGAGACATCAGAAGCAGTTAATTGGTCTGTATAGAAAGTCCAAGAATGAGAACTCCTTGGCCTGAAATATGTTCAGAATGTCAAAAATGGACTACTGTATGGTTGATGAGACATCATAGGGAGATAATTGGTCTGTATAGAAATTTCAAGATTGAGAAGTCCTTGGCCTGAAATATGTACAGTATGTCTAATATGGACTACTGTATAGTTGATCAGACATCATTAGGACTTAATTGGTCTGTATAGAAATTTCAAGATTGAGAAGTCCTTGGCCTGAAATATGATCAGTATGTCTAATATGGACTACTGTATAGTTGATCAGACATCATTAGGAGTTAATTGGTATGTATAGAAAGTTCAAGATTGAGGACTCCTTGTCCTGAAATATGTTCAGTATGTGTAATATGGACTACTGTATAGTTGATCAGACATCATTAGGAGTTAACTGGTCTGTATAGACAGTCCAAGAATGAGAACTCCTTGGCCTGAAATATGTTCAGAATATCAAAAATGGACTACTGTATGGTTGATGAGACATCATAGGGAGATAATTGGTCTGTATAGAAAATTCAACATTGAGAACTCCTTGGCCTGAAATATGTTCAGTATGTCAAATATGGACCACTGTATAGTTGATCAGACATCATTAGGAGTTAATTGGTATGTATAGGAAGTTCAAGATTGAGAACTCCTTGGCCTGAAATATGTTCAGTATGTCAAATATGGACTACTGTATAGTTGATCAGACATCATTAGGAGTTAATTGGTATGTATAGGAAGTTCAAGATTGAGAAATCCTTGGCCTGAAATATGTTCAGAATGTCAAATATGGACTACTGTATGATTGATGAGACATCAGAAGCAGTTAATTGGTCTGTATAGAAAGTCCAAGAATGAGAACTCCTTGGCCTGAAATATGTTCAGAATGTCAAAAATGGACTACTGTATGGTTGATGAGACATCATAGGGAGATAATTGGTCTGTATAGAAATTTCAAGATTTAGAAGTCCTTGGCCTGAAATATGTACAGTATGTCTAATATGGACTACTGTATAGTTGATCAGACATCATTAGGACTTAATTGGTCTGTATAGAAATTTCAAGATTGAGAAGTCCTTGGCCTGAAATATGATCAGTATGTCAAAAATGGACTAATGTATGATTTATGAGACATCAGAAAGAGTTAATTGGTCTATATAAAAAATTCAAAATTGAGAACTCCTTGGCCTGAAATATGATCAGTATTTGTAATATGGACTACTGTATAGTTGATCAGACATCATAGGGAGATAATTGGTCTGTATAAAAAATTCTAAATTGAAAACTTCTTGGCCTGAAATATGTTCAGTATGTCAAATATGGACTACTGTATGATTGATGAGACATCAGAAGGAGTTAACTGGTCTGTATAGAAAGTCCAAAAATGAGAACTCCTTGGCCTGAAATATGTTCAGAATGTCAAAAATGGACTACTGTATGGTTGATGAGACATCATAGGGAGATAATTGGTCTGTATAAAAAATTCAAAATTGAGAACTCCTTGGGCTGAAATATGTTCAGAATGTCAAAAATGGACTACTGTATGGTTGATGAGACATCATAGGGAGATAATTGGTCTGTATAGAAAATTCAACATTGAGAACTCCTTGGCCTGAAATATGACCAGTATGTCTAATATGGACTACTGTATAGTTGATCAGACATCATTAGGAGTTAATTGGTATGTATAGGAAGTTCAAGATTGAGAACTCCTTGGCCTGAAATATGTTCAGTATGTCAAATATGGACTACTGTATGGTTAATGAGACATCATAAGGAGTTAATTGGTCTGTATAAAAATTCAAAATTGAGAACTCCTTGGCCTGAAATATGATCAGTATGTCAAATATGGACTACTGTATAGTTGATCAGACATCATTAGGAGTTAATTGGTATGTATAGGAAGTTCAAGATTGAGAACTCCTTGGCCTGAAATATGTTCAGTATGTCAAATATGGACTACTGTATGGTTAATGAGACATCATAAGGAGTTAATTGGTCTGTATAAAAATTCAAAATTGAGAACTCCTTGGCCTGAAATATGATCAGTATGTCTAATATGGACTACTGTATAGTTGATCAGACATCATTAGGAGTTAATTGGTATGTATAGGAAGTTCAAGATTGAGAAATCCTTGGCCTGAAATATGTTCAGTATGTCAAAAATGGACTACTGTATGGTTGATGAGACATCATAGGGAGATAATTGGTCTGTATAAAAAATTCAAAATTGAGAACTCCTTGGCCTGAAATATGTTCAGAATGTCAAAAATGGACTACTGTATGGTTGATGAGACATCATAGGGAGATAATTGGTCTGTATAGAAAATTCAACATTGAGAACTCCTTGGCCTGAAATATGACCAGTATGTCTAATATGGACTACTGTATAGTTGATCAGACATCATTAGGAGTTAATTGGTATGTATAGGAAGTTCAAGATTGAGAACTCCTTGGCCTGAAATATGTTCAGTATGTCAAATATGGACTACTGTATGGTTAATGAGACATCATAAGGAGTTAATTGGTCTGTATAAAAATTCAAAATTGAGAACTCCTTTGCCTGTAATATGATCAGTATGTCTAATATGGACTACTGTATAGTTGATCAGACATCATTAGGAGTTAATTGGTATGTATAGGAAGTTCAAGATTGAGAAATCCTTGGCCTGAAATATGTTCAGTATGTCAAATATGGACTACTGTATGATTGATGAGACATCAGAAGCAGGTAATTGGTCTGTATAGAAAGTTCAAGATTGAGAACTCCTTGGCCTGAAATATGTTCAGTATGTCAAATATGGACTAATGTATGATTGATGAGACATCAGAAGGAGTTAATTGGTCTGTTTAGAAAGTTCAAAATTGAGAACTCCTTGGCCTGAAATATGTTCAGTATGTCAAATATGGACTACTGTATGATTGATGAGACATCAGAAGCAGTTAATTGGTCTGTATAGAAAGTCCAAGAATGAGAACTCCTTGGCCTGAAATATGTACAGTATGTCTAATATGGACTACTGTATAGTTGATCAGACATCATTAGGACTTAATTGGTCTGTATAGAAATTTCAAGATTGAGAAGTCCTTGGCCTGAAATATGATCAGTATGTCAAAAATTGACTAATGTATGATTGATGAGACATCAGAAAGAGTTAATTGGTCTGTATAGAAAATTTAAAATTGAGAACTCCCTGGCCTGAAATATGTAAGGTATGTCAAATATGGACTACTGTATGGTTAATGAGACATCATAAAGAGTTAATTGGTCTATATAAAAAATTCAAAATTGAGAACTCCTTGGCCTGAATTATGATCAGTATTTGTAATATGGACTACTGTATAGTTGATCAGACATCATAGGGAGATAATTGGTCTGTATAAAAAATTCTAAATTGAAAACTTCTTGGCCTGAAATATGTTCAGTATGTCAAATATGGACTACTGTATGATTGATGAGACATCAGAAGGAGTTAACTGGTCTGTATAGAAAGTCCAAGAATGAGAACTCCTTGGCCTGAAATATGTTCAGAATGTCAAAAATGGACTACTGTATGGTTGATGAGACATCATAGGGAGATAATTGGTCTGTATAAAAAATTCAAAATTGAGAACTCCTTGGCCTGAAATATGATCAGTATGTCTAATATGGACTACTGTATAGTTGATCAGACATCATTAGGAGTTAACTGGTCTGTATAGACAGTCCAAGAATGAGAACTCCTTGGCCTGAAATATGTTCAGAATGTCAAAAATGGACTACTGTATGGTTGATGAGACATCATAGGGAGATAATTGGTCTGTATAGAAAATTCAACATTGAGAACTCCTTGGCCTGAAATATGTTCAGTATGTCAAATATGGACTACTGTATAGTTGATCAGACATCATTAGGAGTTAATTGGTATGTATAGGAAGTTCAAGATTGAGAACTCCTTGGCCTGAAATATGTTCAGTATGTCAAATATGGACTACTGTATAGTTGATCAGACATCATTAGGAGTTAATTGGTATGTATAGGAAGTTCAAGATTGAGAACTCCTTGGCCTGAAATATGTTCAGTATGTCAAATATGGACTACTGTATGGTTAATGAGACATCATAAGGAGTTAATTGGTCTGTATAAAAATTCAAAATTGAGAACTCCTTGGCCTGAAATATGATCAGTATGTCTAATATGGACTAATGTATGATTGATGAGACATCAGAAGGAGTTAATTGGTCTGTATAGAAAGTTCAAAATTGAGAACTCCTTGGCCTGAAATATGTTCAGTATGTCAAATATGGACTACTGTATGATTGATGAGACATCAGAAGCAGTTAATTGGTCTGTATAGAAAGTTCAAAATTGAGAACTCCTTGGCCTGAAATATGTTCAGTATGTCAAATATGGACTACTGTATGATTGATGAGACATCAGAAGCAGTTAATTGGTCTGTATAGAAAGTCCAAGAATGAGAACTCCTTGGCCTGAAATATGTACAGTATGTCTAATATGGACTACTGTATAGTTGATCAGACATCATTAGGACTTAATTGGTCTGTATAGAAATTTCAAGATTGAGAAGTCCTTGGCCTGAAATATGATCAGTATGTCAAAAATGGACTAATGTATGATTGATGAGACATCAGAAAGAGTTAATTGGTCTGTATAGAAAATTTAAAATTGAGAACTCCCTGGCCTGAAATATGTAAGGTATGTCAAATATGGACTACTGTATGGTTAATGAGACATCATAAAGAGTTAATTGGTCTATATAAAATATTCAAAATTGAGAACTCCTTGGCCTGAATTATGATCAGTATTTGTAATATGGACTACTGTATAGTTGATCAGACATCATAGGGAGATAATTGGTCTGTATAAAAAATTCTAAATTGAAAACTTCTTGGCCTGAAATATGTTCAGTATGTCAAATATGGACTACTGTATGATTGATGAGACATTAGAAGGAGTTAACTGGTCTGTATAGAAAGTCCAAGAATGAGAACTCCTTGGCCTGAAATATGTTCAGAATGTCAAAAATGGACTACTGTATGGTTGATGAGACATCATAGGGAGATAATTGGTCTGTATAAAAAATTCAAAATTGAGAACTCCTTGGCCTGAAATATGATCAGTATGTCTAATATGGACTACTGTATAGTTGATCAGACATCATTAGGAGTTAACTGGTCTGTATAGACAGTCCAAGAATGAGAACTCCTTGGCCTGAAATATGTTCAGAATGTCAAAAATGGACTACTGTATGGTTGATGAGACATCATAGGGAGATAATTGGTCTGTATAGAAAATTCAACATTGAGAACTCCTTGGCCTGAAATATGTTCAGTATGTCAAATATGGACTACTGTATAGTTGATCAGACATCATTAGGAGTTAATTGGTATGTATAGGAAGTTCAAGATTGAGAACTCCTTGGCCTGAAATATGTTCAGTATGTCAAATATGGACTACTGTATAGTTGATCAGACATCATTAGGAGTTAATTGGTATGTATAGGAAGTTCAAGATTGAGAACTCCTTGGCCTGAAATATGTTCAGTATGTCAAATATGGACTACTGTATGGTTAATGAGACATCATAAGGAGTTAATTGGTCTGTATAAAAAATTCAAAATTGAGAACTCCTTGGCCTGAAATATGATCAGTATGTCTAATATGGACTACTGTATAGTTGATCAGACATCATTAGGAGTTAACTGGTCTGTATAGACAGTCCAAGAATGAGAACTTCTTGGCCTGAAATATGTTCAGAATGTCAAAAATGGACTGCTGTATGGTTGATGAGACATCATAGGGAGATAATTGGTCTGTATAGAAAATTCAACATTGAGAACTCCTTGGCCTGAAATATGTTCAGTATGTCAAATATGGACCACTGTATAGTTGATCAGACATCATTAGGAGTTAATTGGTATGTATAGGAAGTTCAAGATTGAGAACTCCTTGGCCTGAAATATGTTCAGTATGTCAAATATGGACTACTGTATAGTTGATCAGACATCATTAGGAGTTAATTGGTATGTATAGGAAGTTCAAGATTGAGAAATCCTTGGCCTGAAATATGTTCAGTATGTCAAATATGGACTACTGTATGATTGATGAGACATCAGAAGCAGTTAATTGGTCTGTATAGAAAGTTCAAGATTGAGAACTCCTTGGCCTGAAATATCTTCAGTATGTCAAATATGGACTACTGTATGATTGATGAGACATCAGAAGCAGTTAATTGGTCTGTATAGAAAGTTCAAAATTGAGAACTCCTTGGCCTGAAATATGTTCAGTATGTCAAATATGGACTACTGTATGATTGATGAGACATCAGAAGCAGTTAATTGGTCTGTATAGAAAGTCCAAGAATGAGAACTCCTTGGCCTGAAATATGTTCAGAATGTCAAAAATGGACTACTGTATGGTTGATGAGACATCAGGGAGATAATTGGTCTGTATAGAAATTTCAAGATTGAGAAGTCCTTGGCCTGAAATATGTACAGTATGTCTAATATGGACTACTGTATAGTTGATCAGACATCATTAGGAGTTAATTGGTATGTATAGGAAGTTCAAGATTGAGGACTCCTTGGCCTGAAATATGTTCAGAATGTCAAATATGGACTACTGTATGATTGATGAAACATCAGAAGCAGTTAATTGGTCTGTATAGAAAGTCCAAGAATGAGAACTCCTTGGCCTGAAATATGTTCAGAATGTCAAAAATGGACTACTGTATGGTTGATGAGACATCATAGGGAGATAATTGGTCTGTATAGAAATTTCAAGATTTAGAAGTCCTTGGCCTGAAATATGTACAGTATGTCTAATATGGACTACTGTATAGTTGATCAGACATCATTAGGACTTAATTGGTCTGTATAGAAATTTCAAGATTGAGAAGTCCTTGGCCTGAAATATGATCAGTATGTCAAAAATGGACTAATGTATGATTGATGAGACATCAGAAAGAGTTAATTGGTCTATATAAAAAATTCAAAATTGAGAACTCCTTGGCCTGAAATATGATCAGTATTTGTAATATGGACTACTGTATAGTTGATCAGACATCATAGGGAGATAATTGGTCTGTATAAAAAATTCTAAATTGAAAACTTCTTGGCCTGAAATATGTTCAGTATGTCAAATATGGACTACTGTATGATTGATGAGACATCAGAAGGAGTTAACTGGTCTGTATAGAAAGTCCAAGAATGAGAACTCCTTGGCCTGAAATATGTTCAGAATGTCAAAAATGGACTACTGTATGGTTGATGAGACATCATAGGGAGATAATTGGTCTGTATAGAAAATTCAAAATTGAGAACTCCTTGGCCTGAAATATGATCAGTATGTCTAATATGGACTACTGTATAGTTGATCAGACATCATTAGGAGTTAACTGGTCTGTATAGACAGTCCAAGAATGAGAACTCCTTGGCCTGAAATATGTTCAGAATGTCAAAAATGGACTACTGTATGGTTGATGAGACATCATAGGGAGATAATTGGTCTGTATAGAAAATTTAACATTGAGAACTCCTTGGCCTGAAATATGTTCAGTATGTCAAATATGGACTACTGTATAGTTGATCAGACATCATTAGGAGTTAATTGGTATGTATAGGAAGTTCAAGATTGAGAACTCCTTGGCCTGAAATATGTTCAGTATGTCAAATATGGACTACTGTATAGTTGATCAGACATCATTAGGAGTTAATTGGTATGTATAGGAAGTTCAAGATTGAGAACTCCTTGGCCTGAAATATGTTCAGTATGTCAAATATGGACTACTGTATGGTTAATGAGACATCATAAGGAGTTAATTGGTCTGTATAAAAATTCAAAATTGAGAACTCCTTGGCCTGAAATATGATCAGTATGTCTAATATGGACTAATGTATGATTGATGAGACATCAGAAGGAGTTAATTGGTCTGTATAGAAAGTTCAAAATTGAGAACTCCTTGGCCTGAAATATGTTCAGTATGTCAAATATGGACTACTGTATGATTGATGAGACATCAGAAGCAGTTAATTGGTCTGTATAGAAAGTTCAAAATTGAGAACTCCTTGGCCTGAAATATGTTCAGTATGTCAAATATGGACTACTGTATGATTGATGAGACATCAGAAGCAGTTAATTGGTCTGTATAGAAAGTCCAAGAATGAGAACTCCTTGGCCTGAAATATGTACAGTATGTCTAATATGGACTACTGTATAGTTGATCAGACATCATTAGGACTTAATTGGTCTGTATAGAAATTTCAAGATTGAGAAGTCCTTGGCCTGAAATATGATCAGTATGTCAAAAATGGACTAATGTATGATTGATGAGACATCAGAAAGAGTTAATTGGTCTGTATAGAAAATTTAAAATTGAGAACTCCCTGGCCTGAAATATGTAAGGTATGTCAAATATGGACTACTGTATGGTTAATGAGACATCATAAAGAGTTAATTGGTCTATATAAAATATTCAAAATTGAGAACTCCTTGGCCTGAATTATGATCAGTATTTGTAATATGCACTACTGTATAGTTGATCAGACATCATAGGGAGATAATTGGTCTGTATAAAAAATTCTAAATTGAAAACTTCTTGGCCTGAAATATGTTCAGTATGTCAAATATGGACTACTGTATGATTGATGAGACATCAGAAGGAGTTAACTGGTCTGTATAGAAAGTCCAAGAATGAGAACTCCTTGGCCTGAAATATGTTCAGAATGTCAAAAATGGACTACTGTATGGTTGATGAGACATCATAGGGAGATAATTGGTCTGTATAAAAAATTCAAAATTGAGAACTCCTTGGCCTGAAATATGATCAGTATGTCTAATATGGACTACTGTATAGTTGATCAGACATCATTAGGAGTTAACTGGTCTGTATAGACAGTCCAAGAATGAGAACTCCTTGGCCTGAAATATGTTCAGAATGTCAAAAATGGACTACTGTATGGTTGATGAGACATCATAGGGAGATAATTGGTCTGTATAGAAAATTCAACATTGAGAACTCCTTGGCCTGAAATATGTTCAGTATGTCAAATATGGACTACTGTATAGTTGATCAGACATCATTAGGAGTTAATTGGTATGTATAGGAAGTTCAAGATTGAGAACTCCTTGGCCTGAAATATGTTCAGTATGTCAAATATGGACTACTGTATAGTTGATCAGACATCATTAGGAGTTAATTGGTATGTATAGGAAGTTCAAGATTGAGAACTCCTTGGCCTGAAATATGTTCAGTATGTCAAATATGGACTACTGTATGGTTAATGAGACATCATAAGGAGTTAATTGGTCTGTATAAAAAATTCAAAATTGAGAACTCCTTGGCCTGAAATATGATCAGTATGTCTAATATGGACTACTGTATAGTTGATCAGACATCATTAGGAGTTAACTGGTCTGTATAGACAGTCCAAGAATGAGAACTTCTTGGCCTGAAATGTGTTCAGAATGTCAAAAATGGACTGCTGTATGGTTGATGAGACATCATAGGGAGATAATTGGTCTGTATAGAAAATTCAACATTGAGAACTCCTTGGCCTGAAATATGTTCAGTATGTCAAATATGGACCACTGTATAGTTGATCAGACATCATTAGGAGTTAATTGGTATGTATAGGAAGTTCAAGATTGAGAACTCCTTGGCCTGAAATATGTTCAGTATGTCAAATATGGACTACTGTATAGTTGATCAGACATCATTAGGAGTTAATTGGTATGTATAGGAAGTTCAAGATTGAGAAATCCTTGGCCTGAAATATGTTCAGTATGTCAAATATGGACTACTGTATGATTGATGAGACATCAGAAGCAGTTAATTGGTCTGTATAGAAAGTTCAAGATTGAGAACTCCTTGGCCTGAAATATCTTCAGTATGTCAAATATGGACTACTGTATGATTGATGAGACATCAGAAGCAGTTAATTGGTCTGTATAGAAAGTTCAAAATTGAGAACTCCTTGGCCTGAAATATGTTCAGTATGTCAAATATGGACTACTGTATGATTGATGAGACATCAGAAGCAGTTAATTGGTCTGTATAGAAAGTCCAAGAATGAGAACTCCTTGGCCTGAAATATGTTCAGAATGTCAAAAATGGACTACTGTATGGTTGATGAGACATCAGGGAGATAATTGGTCTGTATAGAAATTTCAAGATTGAGAAGTCCTTGGCCTGAAATATGTACAGTATGTCTAATATGGACTACTGTATAGTTGATCAGACATCATTAGGAGTTAATTGGTATGTATAGGAAGTTCAAGATTGAGGACTCCTTGGCCTGAAATATGTTCAGAATGTCAAATATGGACTACTGTATGATTGATGAAACATCAGAAGCAGTTAATTGGTCTGTATAGAAAGTCCAAGAATGAGAACTCCTTGGCCTGAAATATGTTCAGAATGTCAAAAATGGACTACTGTATGGTTGATGAGACATCATAGGGAGATAATTGGTCTGTATAGAAATTTCAAGATTTAGAAGTCCTTGGCCTGAAATATGTACAGTATGTCTAATATGGACTACTGTATAGTTGATCAGACATCATTAGGACTTAATTGGTCTGTATAGAAATTTCAAGATTGAGAAGTCCTTGGCCTGAAATATGATCAGTATGTCAAAAATGGACTAATGTATGATTGATGAGACATCAGAAAGAGTTAATTGGTCTATATAAAAAATTCAAAATTGAGAACTCCTTGGCCTGAAATATGATCAGTATTTGTAATATGGACTACTGTATAGTTGATCAGACATCATAGGGAGATAATTGGTCTGTATAAAAAATTCTAAATTGAAAACTTCTTGGCCTGAAATATGTTCAGTATGTCATATATGGACTACTGTATGATTGATGAGACATCAGAAGGAGTTAACTGGTCTGTATAGAAAGTCCAAGAATGAGAACTCCTTGGCCTGAAATATGTTCAGAATGTCAAAAATGGACTACTGTATGGTTGATGAGACATCATAGGGAGATAATTGGTCTGTATAGAAAATTCAAAATTGAGAACTCCTTGGCCTGAAATATGTTCAGAATGTCAAAAATGGACTACTGTATGGTTGATGAGACATCATAGGGAGATAATTGGTCTGTATAGAAAATTCAACATTGAGAACTCCTTGGCCTGAAATATGACCAGTATGTCTAATATGGACTACTGTATAGTTGATCAGACATCATTAGGAGTTAATTGGTATGTATAGGAAGTTCAAGATTGAGAACTCCTTGGCCTGAAATATGTTCAGTATGTCAAATATGGACTACTGTATAGTTGATCAGACATCATTAGGAGTTAATTGGTATGTATAGGAAGTTCAAGATTGAGAACTCCTTGGCCTGAAATATGTTCAGTATGTCAAATATGGACTACTGTATGGTTAATGAGACATCATAAGGAGTTAATTGGTCTGTATAAAAATTGAAAATTGAGAACTCCTTGGCCTGAAATATGATCAGTATGTCTAATATGGACTACTGTATAGTTGATCAGACATCATTAGGAGTTAATTGGTATGTATAGGAAGTTCAAGATTGAGGACTCCTTGTCCTGAAATATGTTCAGTATGTCAAATATGGACTACTGTATAGTTGATCAGACATCATTAGGAGTTAATTGGTATGTATAGGAAGTTCAAGATTGAGAACTCCTTGGCCTGAAATATGTTCAGTATGTCAAATATGGACTACTGTATGGTTAATGAGACATCATAAGGAGTTAATTGGTCTGTATAAAAAATTCAAAATTGAGAACTCCTTGGCCTGAAATATGATCAGTATGTCTAATATGGACTACTGTATAGTTGATCAGACATCATTAGGAGTTAACTGGTCTGTATAGACAGTCCAAGAATGAGAACTCCTTGGCCTGAAATATGTTCAGAATGTCAAAAATGGACTGCTGTATGGTTGATCAGACATCATAGGGAGATAATTGGTCTGTATAGAAAATTCAACATTGAGAACTCCTTGGCCTGAAATATGTTCAGTATGTCAAATATGGACTACTGTATGATTGATGAGACATCAGAAGCAGTTAATTGGTCTGTATAGAAAGTTCAAGATTGAGAACTCCTTGGCCTGAAATATCTTCAGTAAGTCAAATATGGACTACTGTATGATTGATGAGACATCAGAAGCAGTTAATTGGTCTGTATAGAAAGTCCAAGAATGAGAAATCCTTGGCCTGAAATATGTTCAGAATGTCAAATATGGACTACTGTATAGTTGATCAGACATCATTAGGAGTTAATTGGTATGTATAGGAAGTTCGAGATTGAGAACTCCTTGGCCTGAAATATGTTCAGTATGTCAAATATGGACTACTGTATGATTGATGAGACATCAGAAGGAGTTAACTGGTCTGTATAGAAAGTCCAAGAATGAGAACTCCTTGGCCTGAAATATGTTCAGAATGTCAAAAATGGACTACTGTATGGTTGATGAGACATCATAGGGAGATAATTGGTCTGTATAAAAAATTCAAAATTGAGAACTCCTTGGCCTGAAATATGATCAGTATGTCTAATATGGACTACTGTATAGTTGATCAGACATCATTAGGAGTTAACTGGTCTGTATAGACAGTCCAAGAATGAGAACTCCTTGGCCTGAAATATGTTCAGAATGTCAAAAATGGACTACTGTATGGTTGATGAGACATCATAGGGAGATAATTGGTCTGTATAGAAAATTCAACATTGAGAACTCCTTGGCCTGAAATATGTTCAGTATGTCAAATATGGACTACTGTATAGTTGATCAGACATCATTAGGAGTTAATTGGTATGTATAGGAAGTTCAAGATTGAGAACTCCTTGGCCTGAAATATGTTCAGTATGTCAAATATGGACTACTGTATAGTTGATCAGACATCATTAGGAGTTAATTGGTATGTATAGGAAGTTCAAGATTGAGAACTCCTTGGCCTGAAATATGTTCAGTATGTCAAATATGGACTACTGTATGGTTAATGAGACATCATAAGGAGTTAATTGGTCTGTATAAAAAATTCAAAATTGAGAACTCCTTGGCCTGAAATATGATCAGTATGTCTAATATGGACTACTGTATAGTTGATCAGACATCATTAGGAGTTAACTGGTCTGTATAGACAGTCCAAGAATGAGAACTTCTTGGCCTGAAATGTGTTCAGAATGTCAAAAATGGACTGCTGTATGGTTGATGAGACATCATAGGGAGATAATTGGTCTGTATAGAAAATTCAACATTGAGAACTCCTTGGCCTGAAATATGTTCAGTATGTCAAATATGGACCACTGTATAGTTGATCAGACATCATTAGGAGTTAATTGGTATGTATAGGAAGTTCAAGATTGAGAACTCCTTGGCCTGAAATATGTTCAGTATGTCAAATATGGACTACTGTATAGTTGATCAGACATCATTAGGAGTTAATTGGTATGTATAGGAAGTTCAAGATTGAGAAATCCTTGGCCTGAAATATGTTCAGTATGTCAAATATGGACTACTGTATGATTGATGAGACATCAGAAGCAGTTAATTGGTCTGTATAGAAAGTTCAAGATTGAGAACTCCTTGGCCTGAAATATCTTCAGTATGTCAAATATGGACTACTGTATGATTGATGAGACATCAGAAGCAGTTAATTGGTCTGTATAGAAAGTTCAAAATTGAGAACTCCTTGGCCTGAAATATGTTCAGTATGTCAAATATGGACTACTGTATGATTGATGAGACATCAGAAGCAGTTAATTGGTCTGTATAGAAAGTCCAAGAATGAGAACTCCTTGGCCTGAAATATGTTCAGAATGTCAAAAATGGACTACTGTATGGTTGATGAGACATCAGGGAGATAATTGGTCTGTATAGAAATTTCAAGATTGAGAAGTCCTTGGCCTGAAATATGTACAGTATGTCTAATATGGACTACTGTATAGTTGATCAGACATCATTAGGAGTTAATTGGTATGTATAGGAAGTTCAAGATTGAGGACTCCTTGGCCTGAAATATGTTCAGAATGTCAAATATGGACTACTGTATGATTGATGAAACATCAGAAGCAGTTAATTGGTCTGTATAGAAAGTCCAAGAATGAGAACTCCTTGGCCTGAAATATGTTCAGAATGTCAAAAATGGACTACTGTATGGTTGATGAGACATCATAGGGAGATAATTGGTCTGTATAGAAATTTCAAGATTTAGAAGTCCTTGGCCTGAAATATGTACAGTATGTCTAATATGGACTACTGTATAGTTGATCAGACATCATTAGGACTTAATTGGTCTGTATAGAAATTTCAAGATTGAGAAGTCCTTGGCCTGAAATATGATCAGTATGTCAAAAATGGACTAATGTATGATTGATGAGACATCAGAAAGAGTTAATTGGTCTATATAAAAAATTCAAAATTGAGAACTCCTTGGCCTGAAATATGATCAGTATTTGTAATATGGACTACTGTATAGTTGATCAGACATCATAGGGAGATAATTGGTCTGTATAAAAAATTCTAAATTGAAAACTTCTTGGCCTGAAATATGTTCAGTATGTCATATATGGACTACTGTATGATTGATGAGACATCAGAAGGAGTTAACTGGTCTGTATAGAAAGTCCAAGAATGAGAACTCCTTGGCCTGAAATATGTTCAGAATGTCAAAAATGGACTACTGTATGGTTGATGAGACATCATAGGGAGATAATTGGTCTGTATAGAAAATTCAAAATTGAGAACTCCTTGGCCTGAAATATGTTCAGAATGTCAAAAATGGACTACTGTATGGTTGATGAGACATCATAGGGAGATAATTGGTCTGTATAGAAAATTCAACATTGAGAACTCCTTGGCCTGAAATATGACCAGTATGTCTAATATGGACTACTGTATAGTTGATCAGACATCATTAGGAGTTAATTGGTATGTATAGGAAGTTCAAGATTGAGAACTCCTTGGCCTGAAATATGTTCAGTATGTCAAATATGGACTACTGTATAGTTGATCAGACATCATTAGGAGTTAATTGGTATGTATAGGAAGTTCAAGATTGAGAACTCCTTGGCCTGAAATATGTTCAGTATGTCAAATATGGACTACTGTATGGTTAATGAGACATCATAAGGAGTTAATTGGTCTGTATAAAAATTGAAAATTGAGAACTCCTTGGCCTGAAATATGATCAGTATGTCTAATATGGACTACTGTATAGTTGATCAGACATCATTAGGAGTTAATTGGTATGTATAGGAAGTTCAAGATTGAGGACTCCTTGTCCTGAAATATGTTCAGTATGTCAAATATGGACTACTGTATAGTTGATCAGACATCATTAGGAGTTAATTGGTATGTATAGGAAGTTCAAGATTGAGAACTCCTTGGCCTGAAATATGTTCAGTATGTCAAATATGGACTACTGTATGGTTAATGAGACATCATAAGGAGTTAATTGGTCTGTATAAAAAATTCAAAATTGAGAACTCCTTGGCCTGAAATATGATCAGTATGTCTAATATGGACTACTGTATAGTTGATCAGACATCATTAGGAGTTAACTGGTCTGTATAGACAGTCCAAGAATGAGAACTCCTTGGCCTGAAATATGTTCAGAATGTCAAAAATGGACTGCTGTATGGTTGATCAGACATCATAGGGAGATAATTGGTCTGTATAGAAAATTCAACATTGAGAACTCCTTGGCCTGAAATATGTTCAGTATGTCAAATATGGACTACTGTATGATTGATGAGACATCAGAAGCAGTTAATTGGTCTGTATAGAAAGTTCAAGATTGAGAACTCCTTGGCCTGAAATATCTTCAGTAAGTCAAATATGGACTACTGTATGATTGATGAGACATCAGAAGCAGTTAATTGGTCTGTATAGAAAGTTCAAAATTGAGAACTCCTTGGCCTGAAATATGTTCAGTATGTCAAATATGGACTACTGTATGATTGATGAGACATCAGAAGCAGTTAATTGGTCTGTATAGAAAGTCCAAGAATGAGAACTCCTTGGCCTGAAATATGTTCAGAATGTCAAAAATGGACTACTGTATGGTTGATGAGACATCATTAGGAGTTAATTGGTCTGTATAGAAATTTCAAGATTGAGAAGTCCTTGGCCTGAAATATGATCAGTATGTCTAATATGGACTACTGTATAGTTGATCAGACATCATTAGGAGTTAATTGGTATGTATAGGAAGTTCAAGATTGAGGACTCCTTGTCCTGAAATATGTTCAGTATGTGTAATATGGACTACTGTATAGTTGATCAGACATCATTAGGAGTTAACTGGTCTGTATAGACAGTCCAAGAATGAGAACTCCTTGGCCTGAAATATGTTCAGAATGTCAAAAATGGACTACTGTATGGTTGATGAGACATCATAGGGAGATAATTGGTCTGTATAGAAAATTCAACATTGAGAACTCCTTGGCCTGAAATATGTTCAGTATGTCAAATATGGACTACTGTATAGTTGATCAGACATCATTAGGAGTTAATTGGTATGTATAGGAAGTTCAAGATTGAGAAATCCTTGGCCTGAAATATGTTCAGAATGTCAAATATGGACTACTGTATGATTGATGAGACATCAGAAGCAGTTAATTGGTCTGTATAGAAAGTCCAAGAATGAGAACTCCTTGGCCTGAAATATGTTCAGAATGTCAAAAATGGACTACTGTATGGTTGATGAGACATCATAGGGAGATAATTGGTCTGTATAGAAATTTCAAGATTTAGAAGTCCTTGGCCTGAAATATGTACAGTATGTCTAATATGGACTACTGTATAGTTGATCAGACATCATTAGGACTTAATTGGTCTGTATAGAAATTTCAAGATTGAGAAGTCCTTGGCCTGAAATATGATCAGTATGTCAAAAATGGACTAATGTATGATTGATGAGACATCAGAAAGAGTTAATTGGTCTATATAAAAAATTCAAAATTGAGAACTCCTTGGCCTGAAATATGATCAGTATTTGTAATATGGACTACTGTATAGTTGATCAGACATCATAGGGAGATAATTGGTCTGTATAAAAAATTCTAAATTGAAAACTTCTTGGCCTGAAATATGTTCAGTATGTCAAATATGGACTACTGTATGATTGATGAGACATCATTAGGAGTTAATTGGTATGTATAGGAAGTTCAAGATTGAGGACTCCTTGTCCTGAAATATGTTCAGTATGTCTAATATGGACTACTGTATAGTTGATCAGACATCATTAGGAGTTAACTGGTCTGTATAGACAGTCCAAGAATGAGAACTCCTTGGCCTGAAATATGTTCAGAATGTCAAAAATTGACTACTGTATGGTTGATGAGACATCATAGGGAGATAATTGGTCTGTATAGAAAATTCAACATTGAGAACTCCTTGGCCTGAAATATGTTTAGTATGTCAAATATGGACCACTGTATAGTTGATCAGACATCATTAGGAGTTAATTGGTATGCATAGGAAGTTCAAGATTGAGAACTCCTTGGCCTGAAATATGTTCAGTATGTCAAATATGGACTACTGTATAGATGATCAGACATCATTAGGAGTTAATTGGTATGTATAGGAAGTTCAAGATTGAGAAATCCTTGGCCTGAAATATGTTCAGTATGTCAAATATGGACTACTGTATGATTGATGAGACATCAGAAGCAGTTAATTGGTCTGTATAGAAAGTTCAAGATTGAGAACTCCTTGGCCTGAAATATGTTCAGTATGTCAAATATGGACTAATGTATGATTGATGAGACATCAGAAGGAGTTAATTGGTCTCTATAGAAAGTTCAAAATTGAGAACTCCTTGGCCTGAAATATGTTCAGTATGTCAAATATGGACTACTGTATGATTGATGAGACATCAGAAGCAGTTAATTGGTCTGTATAGAAAGTCCAAGAATGAGAACTCCTTGGCCTGAAATATGTTCAGAATGTCAAAAATGGACTACTGTATGATTGATGAGACATCAGAAGGAGTTAACTGGTCTGTATAGAAAGTCCAAGAATGAGAACTCCTTGGCCTGAAATATGTTCAGAATGTCAAAAATGGACTACTGTATGGTTGATGAGACATCATAGGGAGATAATTGGTCTGTATAAAAAATTCAAAATTGAGAACTCCTTGGCCTGAAATATGATCAGTATGTCTAATATGGACTACTGTATAGTTGATCAGACATCATTAGGAGTTAACTGGTCTGTATAGAAAGTCCAAGAATGAGAACTCCTTGGCCTGAAATATGTTCAGAATGTCAAAAATGGACTACTGTATGGTTGATGAGACATCATAGGGAGATAATTGGTCTGTATAGAAATTTCAAGATTGAGAAGTCCTTGGCCTGAAATATGTACAGTATGTCTAATATGGACTACTGTATAGTTGATCAGACATCATTAGGACTTAATTGGTCTGTATAGAAATTTCAAGATTGAGAAGTCCTTGGCCTGAAATATGATCAGAATGTCAAAAATGGACTAATGTATGATTGATGAGACATCAGAAAGAGTTAATTGGTCTGTATAAAAAATTTAAAATTGAGAACTCCCTGGCCTGAAATATGTAAGGTATGTCAAATATGGACTACTGTATGGTTAATGAGACATCATAAAGAGTTAATTGGTCTATATAAAAATTCAAAATTGAGAACTCCTTGGCCTGAAATATGATCAGTATTTGTAATATGGACTACTGTATAGTTGATCAGACATCATAGGGAGATAATTGGTCTGTATAAAAAATTCTAAATTGAAAACTTCTTGGTCTAAAATATGTTCAGTGTGTCAAATATGGACTACTGTATGATTGATGAGACATCAGAAGGAGTTAATTGGTCTGTATAGAAAATTTAAAATTGAGAACTCCCTGGCCTGAAATATGTAAGGTATGTCAAATATGGACTACTGTATGGTTAATGAGACATCATAAAGAGTTAATTGGTCTATATAAAAAATTCAAAATTGAGAACTCCTTGGCCTGAAATATGATCAGTATTTGTAATATGGACTACTGTATAGTTGATCAGACATCATAGGGAGATAATTGGTCTGTATAAAAAATTCTAAATTGAAAACTTCTTGGCCTGAAATATGTTCAGTATGTCAAATATGGACTACTGTATGATTGATGAGACATCAGAAGGAGTTAACTGGTCTGTATAGAAAGTCCAAGAATGAGAACTCCTTGGCCTGAAATATGTTCAGAATGTCAAAAATGGACTACTGTATGGTTGATGAGACATCATAGGGAGATAATTGGTCTGTATAAAAAATTCAAAATTGAGAACTCCTTGGCCTGAAATATGTTCAGAATGTCAAAAATGGACTACTGTATGGTTGATGAGACATCATAGGGAGATAATTGGTCTGTATAGAAAATTCAACATTGAGAACTCCTTGGCCTGAAATATGACCAGTATGTCTAATATGGACTACTGTATAGTTGATCGGACATCATTAGGAGTTAATTGGTATGTATAGGAAGTTCAAGATTGAGAACTCCTTGGCCTGAAATATGTTCAGTATGTCAAATATGGACTACTGTATGGTTAATGAGACATCATAAGGAGTTAATTGGTCTGTATAAAAAATTCAAAATTGAGAACTTCTTGGCCTGAAATATGATCAGTATGTCTAATATGGACTACTGTATAGTTGATCAGACATCATTAGGAGTTAATTGGTATGTAAAGGAAGTTCAAGATTGAGGACTCCTTGTCCTGAAATATGTTCAGTATGTGTAATATGGACTACTGTATAGTTGATCAGACATCATTAGGAGTTAACTGGTCTGTATAGACAGTCCAAGAATGAGAACTCCTTGGCCTGAAATATGTTCAGAATGTCAAAAATGGACTACTGTATGGTTGATGAGACATCATATGGAGATAATTGGTCTGTATAGAAAATTCAACATTGAGAACTCCTTGGCCTGAAATATGTTCAGTATGCCAAATATGGACTACTGTATAGTTGATCAGACATCATTAGGAGTTAATTGGTATGTATAGGAAGTTCAAGATTGAGAAATCCTTGGCCTGAAATATGTTCAGTATGTCAAATATGGACTAATGTATGATTGATGAGACATCATTAGGAGTTAATTGGTATGTATAGGAAGTTCAAGATTGAGGACTCCTTGGCCTGAAATATGTTCAGTATGTCAAATATGGACTACTGTATAGATGATCAGACATCATTAGGAGTTAATTGGTATGTATAGGAAGTTCAAGATTGAGAAATCCTTGGCCTGAAATATGTTCAGTATGTCAAATATGGACTACTGTATGATTGATGAGACATCAGAAGCAGTTAATTGGTCTGTATAGAAAGTTCAAGATTGAGAACTCCTTGGCCTGAAATATGTTCAGTATGTCAAATATGGACTAATGTATGATTGATGAGACATCAGAAGGAGTTAATTGGTCTCTATAGAAAGTTCAAAATTGAGAACTCCTTGGCCTGAAATATGTTCAGTATGTCAAATATGGACTACTGTATGATTGATGAGACATCAGAAGCAGTTAATTGGTCTGTATAGAAATTTCAAGATTGAGAAGTCCTTGGCCTGAAATATGATCAGTATGTCAAAAATGGACTAATGTATGATTGATGAGACATCAGAAAGAGTTAATTGGTCTGTATAGAAAATTTAAAATTGAGAACTCCCTGGCCTGAAATATGTTCAGTATGTCAAATATGGACTACTGTATGGTTAATGAGACATCATAAGGAGTTAATTGGTCTGTATGAAAAATTCAAAATTGAGAACTCCTTGGCCTGAAATATGATCAGTATGTCTAATATGGACTACTGTATAGTTGATCAGACATCATTAGGAGTTAACTGGTCTGTATAGACAGTCCAAGAATGAGAACTCCTTGGCCTGAAATATGTTCAGTATGTCAAATATGGACTACTGTATAGTTGATCAGACATCATTAGGAGTTAATTGGTATGTATAGGAAGTTCAAGATTGAGAAATCCTTGGCCTGAAATATGTTCAGTATGTCAAATATGGACTACTGTATGATTGATGAGACATCAGAAGCAGTTAATTGATCTGTATAGAAAGTTCAAGATTGAGAACTCCTTGGCCTGAAATATCTTCAGTATGTCAAATATGGACTACTGTATGATTGATGAGACATCAGAAGCAGTTAATTGGTCTGTATAGAAAGTTCAAAATTGAGAACTCCTTGGCCTGAAATATGTTCAGTATGTCAAATATGGACTACTGTATGATTGATGAGACATCAGAAGCAGTTAATTGGTCTGTATAGAAAGTCCAAGAATGAGAACTCCTTGGCCTGAAATATGTTCAGAATGTCAAAAATGGACTACTGTATGGTTGATCAGACATCATAGGGAGATAATTGGTCTGTATAGAAATTTCAAGATTGAGAAGTCCTTGGCCTGAAATATGTACAGTATGTCTAATATGGACTACTGTATAGTTGATCAGACATCATTAGGACTTAATTGGTCTGTATAGAAATTTCAAGATTGAGAAGTCCTTGGCCTGAAATATGATCAGTATGTCAAAAATGGACTAATGTATGATTGATGAGACATCAGAAAGAGTTAATTGTTCTGTATAGAAAATTTAAAATTGAGAACTCCCTGGCCTGAAATATGTAAGGTATGTCAAATATGGACTACTGTATGGTTAATGAGACATCATAAAGAGTTAATTGGTCTATATAAAAAATTCAAAATTGAGAACTCCTTGGCCTGAAATATGATCAGTATTTGTAATATGGACTACTGTATAGTTGATCAGACATCATAGGGAGATAATTGGTCTGTATAAAAAATTCTAAATTGAAAACTTCTTGGTCTAAAATATGTTCAGTGTGTCAAATATGGACTACTGTATGATTGATGAGACATCAGAAGGAGTTAATTGGTCTGTATAGAAAATTTAAAATTGAGAACTCCCTGGCCTGAAATATGTAAGGTATGTCAAATATGGACTACTGTATGGTTAATGAGACATCATAAAGAGTTAATTGGTCTATATAAAAAAATCAAAATTGAGAACTCCTTGGCCTGAAATATGATCAGTATTTGTAATATGGACTACTGTATAGTTGATCAGACATCATAGGGAGATAATTGGTCTGTATAAAAAATTCTAAATTGAAAACTTCTTGGCCTGAAATATGTTCAGTATGTCAAATATGGACTACTGTATGGTTGATGAGACATCAGAAGGAGTTAACTGGTCTGTATAGAAAGTCCAAGAATGAGAACTCCTTGGCCTGAAATATGTTCAGGATGTCAAAAATGGACTACTGTATGGTTGATGAGACATCATAGGGAGATAATTGGTCTGTATAAAAAATTCAAAATTGAGAACTCCTTGGCCTGAAATATGATCAGTATGTCTAATATGGACTACTGTATAGTTGATCAGACATCATTAGGAGTTAACTGGTCTGTATAGAAAGTCCAAGAATGAGAACTCCTTGGCCTGAAATATGTTCAGAATGTCAAAAATGGACTACTGTATGGATGATGAGACATCATAGGGAGATAATTGGTCTGTATAAAAAATTCTAAATTGAGAACTCCTTGGCCTGAAATATGTTCAGAATGTCAAAAATGGACTACTGTATGGTTGATGAGACATCATAGGGAGATAATTGGTCTGTATAGAAAATTCAACATTGAGAACTCCTTGGCCTGAAATATGACCAGTATGTCTAATATGGACTACTGTATAGTTGATCGGACATCATTAGGAGTTAATTGGTATGTATAGGAAGTTCAAGATTGAGAACTCCTTGGCCTGAAATATGTTCAGTATGTCAAATATGGACTACTGTATGGTTAATGAGACATCATAAGGAGTTAATTGGTCTGTATAAAAAATTCAAAATTGAGAACTTCTTGGCCTGAAATATGATCAGTATGTCTAATATGGACTACTGTATAGTTGATCAGACATCATTAGGAGTTAATTGGTATGTAAAGGAAGTTCAAGATTGAGGACTCCTTGTCCTGAAATATGTTCAGTATGTGTAATATGGACTACTGTATAGTTGATCAGACATCATTAGGAGTTAACTGGTCTGTATAGACAGTCCAAGAATGAGAACTCCTTGGCCTGAAATATGTTCAGAATGTCAAAAATGGACTACTGTATGGTTGATGAGACATCATAGGGAGATAATTGGTCTGTATAGAAAATTCAACATTGAGAACTCCTTGGTCTGAAATATGTTCAGTATGTCAAATATGGACTACTGTATAGTTGATCAGACATCATTAGGAGTTAATAGGTATGTATAGGAAGTTCAAGATTGAGAAATCCTTGGCCTGAAATATGTTCAGTATGTCAAATATGGACTACTGTATGATTGATGAGACATCAGAAGGAGTTAATTGGTCTATATAAAAAATTCAAAATTGAGAACTCCTTGGCCTGAAATATGATCAGTATTTGTAATATGGACTACTGTATAGTTGATCAGACATCATAGGGAGATAATTGGTCTGTATAAAAAATTCTAAATTGAAAACTTCTTGGCCTGAAATATGTTCAGTATGTCAAATATGGACTACTGTATGATTGATGAGACATCAGAAGGAGTTAACTGGTCTGTATAGAAAGTCCAAGAATGAGAACTCCTTGGCCTGAAATATGTTCAGAATGTCAAAAATGGACTACTGTATGGTTGATGAGACATCATAGGGAGATAATTGGTCTGTATAAAAAATTCAAAATTGAGAACTCCTTGGCCTGAAATATGTTCAGAATGTCAAAAATGGACTACTGTATGGTTGATGAGACATCATAGGGAGATAATTGGTCTGTATAGAAAATTCAACATTGAGAACTCCTTGGCCTGAAATATGACCAGTATGTCTAATATGGACTACTGTATAGTTGATCGGACATCATTAGGAGTTAATTGGTATGTATAGGAAGTTCAAGATTGAGAACTCCTTGGCCTGAAATATGTTCAGTATGTCAAATATGGACTACTGTATGGTTAATGAGACATCATAAGGAGTTAATTGGTCTGTATAAAAAATTCAAAATTGAGAACTTCTTGGCCTGAAATATGATCAGTATGTCTAATATGCACTACTGTATAGTTGATCAGACATCATTAGGAGTTAATTGGTATGTAAAGGAAGTTCAAGATTGAGGACTCCTTGTCCTGAAATATGTTCAGTATGTGTAATATGGACTACTGTATAGTTGATCAGACATCATTAGGAGTTAACTGGTCTGTATAGACAGTCCAAGAATGAGAACTCCTTGGCCTGAAATATGTTCAGAATGTCAAAAATGGACTACTGTATGGTTAATGAGACATCATATGGAGATAATTGGTCTGTATAGAAAATTCAACATTGAGAACTCCTTGGCCTGAAATATGTTCAGTATGTCAAATATGGACTACTGTATAGTTGATCAGACATCATTAGGAGTTAATTGGTATGTATAGGAAGTTCAAGATTGAGAAATCCTTGGCCTGAAATATGTTCAGTATGTCAAATATGGACTAATGTATGATTGATGAGACATCAGAAGGAGTTAATTGGTCTGTATAGAAAGTCCAAGAATGAGACCTCCTTGGCCTGAAATATGTACAGTATGTCTAATATGGACTACTGTATAGTTGATCAGACATCATTAGGACTTAATTGGTCTGTATAGAAATTTCAAGATTGAGAAGTCCTTGGCCTGAAATATGATCAGTATGTCAAAAATGGACTAATGTATGATTGATGAGACATCAGAAAGAGTTAATTGGTCTGTATAGAAAATTTAAAATTGAGAACTCCCTGGCCTGAAATATATAAGGTATGTCAAATATGGACTACTGTATGGTTAATGAGACATCATAAAGAGTTAATTGGTCTATATAAAAAATTCAAAATTGAGAACTCCTTGGCCTGAATTATGATCAGTATTTGTAATATGGACTACTGTATAGTTGATCAGACATCATAGGGAGATAATTGGTCTGTATAAAAAATTCTAAATTGAGAACTCCTTGGCCTGAAATATGATCAGTATGTCTAATATGGACTACTGTATAGTTGATCAGACATCATTAGGAGTTAACTGGTCTGTATAGACAGTCCAAGAATGAGAACTCCTTGGCCTGAAATATGTTCAGAATGTCAAAAATGGACTACTGTATGGTTGATGAGACATCATAGGGAGATAATTGGTCTGTATAGAAAATTCAACATTGAGAACTCCTTGGCCTGAAATATGTTCAGTATGTCAAATATTTACTACTGTATAGTTGATCAGACATCATTAGGAGTTAATTGGTATGTATAGGAAGTTCAAGATTGAGAACTCCTTGGCCTGAAATATGTTCAGTATGTCAAATATGGACTACTGTATGGTTAATGAGACATCATAAGGAGTTAATTGGTCTGTATAAAAAATTCAAAATTGAGAACTCCTTGGCCTGAAATATGATCAGTATGTCTAATATGGACTACTGTATAGTTGATCAGACATCATTAGGAGTTAACTGGTCTGTATAGACAGTCCAAGAATGAGAACTCCTTGGCCTGAAATATGTTCAGAATGTCAAAAATGGACTGCTGTATGGTTGATGAGACATCATAGGGAGATAATTGGTCTGTATAGAAAATTCAACATTGAGAACTCCTTGGCCTGAAATATGTTCAGTATGTCAAATATGGACCACTGTATAGTTGATCAGACATCATTAGGAGTTAATTGGTATGTATAGGAAGTTCAAGATTGAGAACTCCTTGGCCTGAAATATGTTCAGTATGTCAAATATGGACTACTGTATAGTTGATCAGACATCATTAGGAGTTAATTGGTATGTATAGGAAGTTCAAGATTGAGAAATCCTTGGCCTGAAATATGTTCAGTATGTCAAATATGGACTACTGTATGATTGATCAGACATCATTAGGAGTTAATTGGTATGTATAGGAAGTTCAAGATTGAGAACTCCTTGGCCTGAAATATGTTCAGTATGTCAAATATGGACTACTGTATGGTTAATGAGACATCATAAGGAGTTAATTGGTCTGTATAAAAAATTCAAAATTGAGAACTCCTTGGCCTGAAATATGATCAGTATGTCTAATATGGACTACTGTATAGTTGATCAGACATCATTAGGAGTTAACTGGTCTGTATAGACAGTCCAAGAATGAGAACTCCTTGGCCTGAAATATGTTCAGTATGTCAAATATGGACTACTGTATAGTTGATCAGACATCATTAGGAGTTAATTGGTATGTATAGGAAGTTCAAGATTGAGAAATCCTTGGCCTGAAATATGTTCAGTATGTCAAATATGGACTACTGTATGATTGATGAGACATCAGAAGCAGTTAATTGATCTGTATAGAAAGTTCAAGATTGAGAACTCCTTGGCCTGAAATATCTTCAGTATGTCAAATATGGACTACTGTATGATTGATGAGACATCAGAAGCAGTTAATTGGTCTGTATAGAAAGTTCAAAATTGAGAACTCCTTGGCCTGAAATATGTTCAGTATGTCAAATATGGACTACTGTATGATTGATGAGACATCAGAAGCAGTTAATTGGTCTGTATAGAAAGTCCAAGAATGAGAACTCCTTGGCCTGAAATATGTTCAGAATGTCAAAAATGGACTACTGTATGGTTGATCAGACATCATAGGGAGATAATTGGTCTGTATAGAAATTTCAAGATTGAGAAGTCCTTGGCCTGAAATATGTACAGTATGTCTAATATGGACTACTGTATAGTTGATCAGACATCATTAGGACTTAATTGGTCTGTATAGAAATTTCAAGATTGAGAAGTCCTTGGCCTGAAATATGATCAGTATGTCAAAAATGGACTAATGTATGATTGATGAGACATCAGAAAGAGTTAATTGGTCTGTATAGAAAATTTAAAATTGAGAACTCCCTGGCCTGAAATATGTAAGGTATGTCAAATATGGACTACTGTATGGTTAATGAGACATCATAAAGAGTTAATTGGTCTATATAAAAAATTCAAAATTGAGAACTCCTTGGCCTGAAATATGATCAGTATTTGTAATATGGACTACTGTATAGTTGATCAGACATCATAGGGAGATAATTGGTCTGTATAAAAAATTCTAAATTGAAAACTTCTTGGTCTAAAATATGTTCAGTGTGTCAAATATGGACTACTGTATGATTGATGAGACATCAGAAGGAGTTAATTGGTCTGTATAGAAAATTTAAAATTGAGAACTCCCTGGCCTGAAATATGTAAGGTATGTCAAATATGGACTACTGTATGGTTAATGAGACATCATAAAGAGTTAATTGGTCTATATAAAAAATTCAAAATTGAGAACTCCTTGGCCTGAAATATGATCAGTATTTGTAATATGGACTACTGTATAGTTGATCAGACATCATAGGGAGATAATTGGTCTGTATAAAAAATTCTAAATTGAAAACTTCTTGGCCTGAAATATGTTCAGTATGTCAAATATGGACTACTGTATGGTTGATGAGACATCAGAAGGAGTTAACTGGTCTGTATAGAAAGTCCAAGAATGAGAACTCCTTGGCCTGAAATATGTTCAGGATGTCAAAAATGGACTACTGTATGGTTGATGAGACATCATAGGGAGATAATTGGTCTGTATAAAAAATTCAAAATTGAGAACTCCTTGGCCTGAAATATGATCAGTATGTCTAATATGGACTACTGTATAGTTGATCAGACATCATTAGGAGTTAACTGGTCTGTATAGAAAGTCCAAGAATGAGAACTCCTTGGCCTGAAATATGTTCAGAATGTCAAAAATGGACTACTGTATGGATGATGAGACATCATAGGGAGATAATTGGTCTGTATAAAAAATTCTAAATTGAGAACTCCTTGGCCTGAAATATGTTCAGAATGTCAAAAATGGACTACTGTATGGTTGATGAGACATCATAGGGAGATAATTGGTCTGTATAGAAAATTCAACATTGAGAACTCCTTGGCCTGAAATATGACCAGTATGTCTAATATGGACTACTGTATAGTTGATCGGACATCATTAGGAGTTAATTGGTATGTATAGGAAGTTCAAGATTGAGAACTCCTTGGCCTGAAATATGTTCAGTATGTCAAATATGGACTACTGTATGGTTAATGAGACATCATAAGGAGTTAATTGGTCTGTATAAAAAATTCAAAATTGAGAACTTCTTGGCCTGAAATATGATCAGTATGTCTAATATGGACTACTGTATAGTTGATCAGACATCATTAGGAGTTAATTGGTATGTAAAGGAAGTTCAAGATTGAGGACTCCTTGTCCTGAAATATGTTCAGTATGTGTAATATGGACTACTGTATAGTTGATCAGACATCATTAGGAGTTAACTGGTCTGTATAGACAGTCCAAGAATGAGAACTCCTTGGCCTGAAATATGTTCAGAATGTCAAAAATGGACTACTGTATGGTTGATGAGACATCATAGGGAGATAATTGGTCTGTATAGAAAATTCAACATTGAGAACTCCTTGGTCTGAAATATGTTCAGTATGTCAAATATGGACTACTGTATAGTTGATCAGACATCATTAGGAGTTAATAGGTATGTATAGGAAGTTCAAGATTGAGAAATCCTTGGCCTGAAATATGTTCAGTATGTCAAATATGGACTACTGTATGATTGATGAGACATCAGAAGGAGTTAATTGGTCTATATAAAAAATTCAAAATTGAGAACTCCTTGGCCTGAAATATGATCAGTATTTGTAATATGGACTACTGTATAGTTGATCAGACATCATAGGGAGATAATTGGTCTGTATAAAAAATTCTAAATTGAAAACTTCTTGGCCTGAAATATGTTCAGTATGTCAAATATGGACTACTGTATGATTGATGAGACATCAGAAGGAGTTAACTGGTCTGTATAGAAAGTCCAAGAATGAGAACTCCTTGGCCTGAAATATGTTCAGAATGTCAAAAATGGACTACTGTATGGTTGATGAGACATCATAGGGAGATAATTGGTCTGTATAAAAAATTCAAAATTGAGAACTCCTTGGCCTGAAATATGTTCAGAATGTCAAAAATGGACTACTGTATGGTTGATGAGACATCATAGGGAGATAATTGGTCTGTATAGAAAATTCAACATTGAGAACTCCTTGGCCTGAAATATGACCAGTATGTCTAATATGGACTACTGTATAGTTGATCGGACATCATTAGGAGTTAATTGGTATGTATAGGAAGTTCAAGATTGAGAACTCCTTGGCCTGAAATATGTTCAGTATGTCAAATATGGACTACTGTATGGTTAATGAGACATCATAAGGAGTTAATTGGTCTGTATAAAAAATTCAAAATTGAGAACTTCTTGGCCTGAAATATGATCAGTATGTCTAATATGGACTACTGTATAGTTGATCAGACATCATTAGGAGTTAATTGGTATGTAAAGGAAGTTCAAGATTGAGGACTCCTTGTCCTGAAATATGTTCAGTATGTGTAATATGGACTACTGTATAGTTGATCAGACATCATTAGGAGTTAACTGGTCTGTATAGACAGTCCAAGAATGAGAACTCCTTGGCCTGAAATATGTTCAGAATGTCAAAAATGGACTACTGTATGGTTAATGAGACATCATATGGAGATAATTGGTCTGTATAGAAAATTCAACATTGAGAACTCCTTGGCCTGAAATATGTTCAGTATGTCAAATATGGACTACTGTATAGTTGATCAGACATCATTAGGAGTTAATTGGTATGTATAGGAAGTTCAAGATTGAGAAATCCTTGGCCTGAAATATGTTCAGTATGTCAAATATGGACTAATGTATGATTGATGAGACATCAGAAGGAGTTAATTGGTCTGTATAGAAAGTCCAAGAATGAGACTTCCTTGGCCTGAAATATGTACAGTATGTCTAATATGGACTACTGTATAGTTGATCAGACATCATTAGGACTTAATTGGTCTGTATAGAAATTTCAAGATTGAGAAGTCCTTGGCCTGAAATATGATCAGTATGTCAAAAATGGACTAATGTATGATTGATGAGACATCAGAAAGAGTTAATTGGTCTGTATAGAAAATTTAAAATTGAGAACTCCCTGGCCTGAAATATATAAGGTATGTCAAATATGGACTACTGTATGGTTAATGAGACATCATAAAGAGTTAATTGGTCTATATAAAAAATTCAAAATTGAGAACTCCTTGGCCTGAATTATGATCAGTATTTGTAATATGGACTACTGTATAGTTGATCAGACATCATAGGGAGATAATTGGTCTGTATAAAAAATTCTAAATTGAGAACTCCTTGGCCTGAAATATGATCAGTATGTCTAATATGGACTACTGTATAGTTGATCAGACATCATTAGGAGTTAACTGGTCTGTATAGACAGTCCAAGAATGAGAACTCCTTGGCCTGAAATATGTTCAGAATGTCAAAAATGGACTACTGTATGGTTGATGAGACATCATAGGGAGATAATTGGTCTGTATAGAAAATTCAACATTGAGAACTCCTTGGCCTGAAATATGTTCAGTATGTCAAATATTTACTACTGTATAGTTGATCAGACATCATTAGGAGTTAATTGGTATGTATAGGAAGTTCAAGATTGAGAACTCCTTGGCCTGAAATATGTTCAGTATGTCAAATATGGACTACTGTATGGTTAATGAGACATCATAAGGAGTTAATTGGTCTGTATAAAAAATTCAAAATTGAGAACTCCTTGGCCTGAAATATGATCAGTATGTCTAATATGGACTACTGTATAGTTGATCAGACATCATTAGGAGTTAACTGGTCTGTATAGACAGTCCAAGAATGAGAACTCCTTGGCCTGAAATATGTTCAGAATGTCAAAAATGGACTGCTGTATGGTTGATGAGACATCATAGGGAGATAATTGGTCTGTATAGAAAATTCAACATTGAGAACTCCTTGGCCTGAAATATGTTCAGTATGTCAAATATGGACCACTGTATAGTTGATCAGACATCATTAGGAGTTAATTGGTATGTATAGGAAGTTCAAGATTGAGAACTCCTTGGCCTGAAATATGTTCAGTATGTCAAATATGGACTACTGTATAGTTGATCAGACATCATTAGGAGTTAATTGGTATGTATAGGAAGTTCAAGATTGAGAAATCCTTGGCCTGAAATATGTTCAGTATGTCAAATATGGACTACTGTATGATTGATGAGACATCAGAAGCAGTTAATTGATCTGTATAGAAAGTTCAAGATTGAGAACTCCTTGGCCTGAAATATCTTCAGTATGTCAAATATGGACTACTGTATGATTGATGAGACATCAGAAGCAGTTAATTGGTCTGTATAGAAAGTTCAAAATTGAGAACTCCTTGGCCTGAAATATGTTCAGTATGTCAAATATGGACTACTGTATGATTGATGAGACATCAGAAGCAGTTAATTGGTCTGTATAGAAAGTCCAAGAATGAGAACTCCTTGGCCTGAAATATGTTCAGAATGTCAAAAATGGACTACTGTATGGTTGATCAGACATCATAGGGAGATAATTGGTCTGTATAGAAATTTCAAGATTGAGAAGTCCTTGGCCTGAAATATGTACAGTATGTCTAATATGGACTACTGTATAGTTGATCAGACATCATTAGGACTTAATTGGTCTGTATCGAAATTTCAAGATTGAGAAGTCCTTGGCCTGAAATATGATCAGTATGTCAAAAATGGACTAATGTATGATTGATGAGACATCAGAAAGAGTTAATTGGTCTGTATAGAAAATTTAAAATTGAGAACTCCCTGGCCTGAAATATGTAAGGTATGTCAAATATGGACTACTGTATGGTTAATGAGACATCATAAAGAGTTAATTGGTCTATATAAAAAATTCAAAATTGAGAACTCCTTGGCCTGAAATATGATCAGTATTTGTAATATGGACTACTGTATAGTTGATCAGACATCATAGGGAGATAATTGGTCTGTATAAAAAATTCTAAATTGAAAACTTCTTGGTCTAAAATATGTTCAGTGTGTCAAATATGGACTACTGTATGATTGATGAGACATCAGAAGGAGTTAATTGGTCTGTATAGAAAATTTAAAATTGAGAACTCCCTGGCCTGAAATATGTAAGGTATGTCAAATATGGACTACTGTATGGTTAATGAGACATCATAAAGAGTTAATTGGTCTATATAAAAAATTCAAAATTGAGAACTCCTTGGCCTGAAATATGATCAGTATTTGTAATATGGACTACTGTATAGTTGATCAGACATCATAGGGAGATAATTGGTCTGTATAAAAAATTCTAAATTGAAAACTTCTTGGCCTGAAATATGTTCAGTATGTCAAATATGGACTACTGTATGGTTGATGAGACATCAGAAGGAGTTAACTGGTCTGTATAGAAAGTCCAAGAATGAGAACTCCTTGGCCTGAAATATGTTCAGGATGTCAAAAATGGACTACTGTATGGTTGATGAGACATCATAGGGAGATAATTGGTCTGTATAAAAAATTCAAAATTGAGAACTCCTTGGCCTGAAATATGATCAGTATGTCTAATATGGACTACTGTATAGTTGATCAGACATCATTAGGAGTTAACTGGTCTGTATAGAAAGTCCAAGAATGAGAACTCCTTGGCCTGAAATATGTTCAGAATGTCAAAAATGGACTACTGTATGGATGATGAGACATCATAGGGAGATAATTGGTCTGTATAAAAAATTCTAAATTGAGAACTCCTTGGCCTGAAATATGTTCAGAATGTCAAAAATGGACTACTGTATGGTTGATGAGACATCATAGGGAGATAATTGGTCTGTATAGAAAATTCAACATTGAGAACTCCTTGGCCTGAAATATGACCAGTATGTCTAATATGGACTACTGTATAGTTGATCGGACATCATTAGGAGTTAATTGGTATGTATAGGAAGTTCAAGATTGAGAACTCCTTGGCCTGAAATATGTTCAGTATGTCAAATATGGACTACTGTATGGTTAATGAGACATCATAAGGAGTTAATTGGTCTGTATAAAAAATTCAAAATTGAGAACTTCTTGGCCTGAAATATGATCAGTATGTCTAATATGGACTACTGTATAGTTGATCAGACATCATAAGGAGTTAATTGGTATGTAAAGGAAGTTCAAGATTGAGGACTCCTTGTGCTGAAATATGTTCAGTATGTGTAATATGGACTACTGTATAGTTGATCAGACATCATTAGGAGTTAACTGGTCTGTATAGACAGTCCAAGAATGAGAACTCCTTGGCCTGAAATATGTTCAGAATGTCAAAAATGGACTACTGTATGGTTGATGAGACATCATAGGGAGATAATTGGTCTGTATAGAAAATTCAACATTGAGAACTCCTTGGTCTGAAATATGTTCAGTATGTCAAATATGGACTACTGTATAGTTGATCAGACATCATTAGGAGTTAATAGGTATGTACAGGAAGTTCAAGATTGAGAAATCCTTGGCCTGAAATATGTTCAGTATGTCAAATATGGACTACTGTATGATTGATGAGACATCAGAAGCAGTTAATTGGTCTGTATAGAAAGTTCAAGATTGAGAACTCCTTGGCCTGAAATATGTTCAGTATGTCAAATATGGACTAATGTATGATTGATGAGACATCAGAAGGAGTTAATTGGTCTGTATAGAAAGTTCAAAATTGAGAACTCCTTGGCCTGAAATATGTTCAGTATGTCAAATATGGACTACTGTATGATTGATGAGACATCAGAAGCAGTTAATTGGTCTGTATAGAAAGTCCAAGAATGAGAACTCCTTGGCCTGAAATATGTACAGTATGTCTAATATGGACTACTGTATAGTTGATCAGACATCATTAGGACTTAATTGGTCTGTATAGAAATTTCAAGATTGAGAAGTCCTTGGCCTGAAATATGATCAGTATGTCAAAAATGGACTAATGTATGATTGATGAGACATCAGAAAGAGTTAATTGGTCTGTATAGAAAATTTAAAATTGAGAACTCCCTGGCCTGAAATATGTAAGGTATGTCAAATATGGACTACTGTATGGTTAATGAGACATCATAAAGAGTTAATTGGTCTATATAAAAAATTCTAAATTGAGAACTCCTTGGCCTGAATTATGATCAGTATTTGTAATATGGACTACTGTATAGTTGATCAGACATCATAGGGAGATAATTGGTCTGTATAAAAAATTCTAAATTGAAAACTTCTTGGCCTGAAATATGTTCAGTATGTCAAATATGGACTACTGTATAGTTGATCAGACATCATTAGGAGTTAATTGGTATGTATAGGAAGTTCAAGATTGAGAAATCCTTGGCCTGAAATATGTTCAGTATGTCAAATATGGACTACTGTATGATTGATGAGACATCAGAAGCAGTTAATTGGTCTGTATAGAAAGTTCAAGATTGAGAACTCCTTGGCCTGAAATATCTTCAGTATGTCAAATATGGACTACTGTATGATTGATGAGACATCAGAAGCAGTTAATTGGTCTGTATAGAAAGTCCAAGAATGAGAACTCCTTGGCCTGAAATATGTTCAGAATGTCAAAAATGGACTACTGTATGGTTGATCAGACATCATAGGGAGATAATTGGTCTGTATAGAAATTTCAAGATTGAGAACTCCTTGGCCTGAAATATGATCAGTATTTGTAATATGGACTACTGTATAGTTGATCAGACATCATAGGGAGATAATTGGTCTGTACAGAAATTTCAAGATTGAGAAGTCCTTGGCCTGAAATATGATCAGTATGTCAAAAATGGACTAATGTATGATTGATGAGACATCAGAAAGAGTTAATTGGTCTGTATAGAAAATTTAAAATTGAGAACTCCCTGGCCTGAAATATGTAAGGTATGTCAAATATGGACTACTGTATGGTTAATGAGACATCATAAAGAGTTAATTGGTCTATATAAAAAATTCTAAATTGAGAACTCCTTGGCCTGAATTATGATAAGTATTTGTAATATGGACTACTGTATAGTTGATCAGACATCATAGGGAGATAATTGGTCTGTATAAAAAATTCTAAATTGAAAACTTCTTGGCCTGAAATATGTTCAGTATGTCAAATATGGACTACTGTATAGTTGATCAGACATCATTAGGAGTTAATTGGTATGTATAGGAAGTTCAAGATTGAGAAATCCTTGGCCTGAAATATGTTCAGTATGTCAAATATGGACTACTGTATGATTGATGAGACATCAGAAGCAGTTAATTGGTCTGTATAGAAAGTTCAAGATTGAGAACTCCTTGGCCTGAAATATCTTCAGTATGTCAAATATGGACTACTGTATGATTGATGAGACATCAGAAGCAGTTAATTGGTCTGTATAGAAAGTCCAAGAATGAGAACTCCTTGGCCTGAAATATGTTCAGAATGTCAAAAATGGACTACTGTATGGTTGATCAGACATCATAGGGAGATAATTGGTCTGTATAGAAATTTCAAGATTGAGAAGTCCTTGGCCTGAAATATGTACAGTATGTCTAATATGGACTACTGTATAGTTGATCAGACATCATTAGGACTTAATTGGTCTGTATAGAAATTTCAAGATTGAGAAGTCCTTGGCCTGAAATATGATCAGTATGTCAAAAATGGACTAATGTATGATTGATGAGACATCAGAAAGAGTTAATTGGTCTGTATAGAAAATTTTAAATTGAGAACTCCCTGGCCTGAAATATGTAAGGTATGTCAAATATGGACTACTGTATGGTTAATGAGACATCATAAAGAGTTAATTGGTCTATATAAAAAATTCAAAATTGAGAACTCCTTGGCCTGAAATATGATCAGTATTTGTAATATGGACTACTGTATAGTTGATCAGACATCATAGGGAGATAATTGGTCTGTATAAAAAATTCTAAATTGAAAACTTCTTGGTCTAAAATATGTTCAGTGTGTCAAATATGGACTACTGTATGATTGATGAGACATCAGAAGGAGTTAATTGGTCTGTATAGAAAATTTAAAATTGAGAACTCCCTGGCCTGAAATATGTAAGGTATGTCAAATATGGACTACTGTATGGTTAATGAGACATCAGAAGCAGTTAATTGGTCTGTATAGAAAGTTCAAGATTGAGAACTCCTTGGCCTGAAATATGATCAGTATTTGTAATATGGACTACTGAATAGTTGATCAGACATCATAGGGAGATAATTGGTCTGTATAAAAAATTCTAAATTGAAAACTTCTTGGTCTAAAATATGTTCAGTGTGTCAAATATGGACTACTGTATGATTGATGAGACATCAGAAGGAGTTAATTGGTCTGTATAGAAAGTTCAAAATTGAGAACTCCTTGGCCTGAAATATGTTCAGTATGTCAAATATGGACTACTGTATGATTGATGAGACATCAGAAGCAGTTAATTGGTCTGTATAGAAAGTCCAAGAATGAGAACTCCTTGGCCTGAAATATGTACAGTATGTCTAATATGGACTACTGTATAGTTGATCAGACATCATTAGGACTTAATTGGTCTGTATAGAAATTTCAAGATTGAGAAGTCCTTGGCCTGAAATATGATCAGTATGTCAAAAATGGACTAATGTATGATTGATGAGACATCAGAAAGAGTTAATTGGTCTGTATAGAAAATTTAAAATTGAGAACTCCCTGGCCTGAAATATGTAAGGTATGTCAAATATGGACTACTGTATGGTTAATGAGACATCATAAAGAGTTAATTGGTCTATATAAAAAATTATAAATTGAGAACTCCTTGGCCTGAATTATGATCAGTATTTGTAATATGGACTACTGTATAGTTGATCAGACATCATAGGGAGATAATTGGTCTGTATAAAAAATTCTAAATTGAAAACTTCTTGGCCTGAAATATGTTCAGTATGTCAAATATGGACTACTGTATAGTTGATCAGACATCATTAGGAGTTAATTGGTATGTATAGGAAGTTCAAGATTGAGAAATCCTTGGCCTGAAATATGTTCAGTATGTCAAATATGGACTACTGTATGATTGATGAGACATCAGAAGCAGTTAATTGGTCTTTATAGAAAGTACAAGATTGAGAACTCCTTGGCCTGAAATATCTTCAGTATGTCAAATATGGACTACTGTATGATTGATGAGACATCAGAAGCAGTTAATTGGTCTGTATAGAAAGTCCAAGAATGAGAACTCCTTGGCCTGAAATATGTTCAGAATGTCAAAAATGGACTACTGTATGGTTGATCAGACATCATAGGGAGATAATTGGTCTGTATAGAAATTTCAAGATTGAGAAGTCCTTGGCCTGAAATATGTACAGTATGTCTAATATGGACTACTGTATAGTTGATCAGACATCATTAGGACTTAATTGGTCTGTATAGAAAATTTAAAATTGAGAACTCCCTGGCCTGAAATATATAAGGTATGTCAAATATGGACTACTGTATGGTTAATGAGACATCATAAAGAGTTAATTGGTCTATATAAAAAATTCAAAATTGAGAACTCCTTGGCCTGAAATATGATCAGTATTTGTAATATGGACTACTGTATAGTTGATCAGACATCATAGGGAGATAATTGGTCTGTATAAAAAATTCTAAATTGAAAACTTCTTGGTCTAAAATATGTTCAGTGTGTCAAATATGGACTACTGTATGATTGATGAGACATCAGAAGGAGTTAATTGGTCTGTATAGAAAATTTAAAATTGAGAACTCCCTGGCCTGAAATATGTAAGGTATGTCAAATATGGACTACTGTATGGTTAATGAGACATCATAAAGAGTTAATTGGTCTATATAAAAAATTCAAAATTGAGAACTCCTTGGCCTGAAATATGATCAGTATTTGTAATATGGACTACTGTATAGTTGATCAGACATCATAGGGAGATAATTGGTCTGTATAAAAAATTCTAAATTGAAAACTTCTTGGCCTGAAATATGTTCAGTATGTCAAATATGGACTACTGTATGATTGATGAGACATCAGAAGGAGTTAACTGGTCTGTATAGAAAGTCCAAGAATGAGAACTCCTTGGCCTGAAATATGTTCAGAATGTCAAAAATGGACTACTGTATGGTTGATGAGACATCATAGGGAGATAATTGGTCTGTATAGAAAATTCAACATTGAGAACTCCTTGGCCTGAAATATGACCAGTATGTCTAATATGGACTACTGTATAGTTGATCAGACATCATTAGGAGTTAATTGGTATGTATAGGAAGTTCAAGATTGAGAACTCCTTGGCCTGAAATATGTTCAGTATGTCAAATATGGACGACTGTATAGTTGATCAGACATCATTAGGAGTTAATTGGTCTGTATAAAAATTCAAAATTGAGAACTCCTTGGCCTGAAATATGACCAGTATGTCTAATATGGACTACTGTATAGTTGATCAGACATCATTAGGAGTTAATTGGTATGTATAGGAAGTTCAAGATTGAGAACTCCTTGGCCTGAAATATGTTCAGTATGTCAAATATGGACGACTGTATAGTTGATCAGACATCATTAGGAGTTAATTGGTCTGTATAAAAATTCAAAATTGAGAACTCCTTGGCCTGAAATATGATCAGTATGTCTAATATGGACTACTGTATAGTTGATCAGACATCATTAGGAGTTAATTGGTATGTATAGGAAGTTCAAGATTGAGGACTCCTTGTCCTGAAATATGTTCAGTATGTGTAATATGGACTACTGTATAGTTGATCAGACATCATAGGGAGATAATTGGTCTGTATAAAAAATTCTAAATTGAAAACTTCTTGGCCTGAAATATGTTCAGTATGTCAAATATGGACTACTGTATGATTGATGAGACATCAGAAGGAGTTAATTGGTATGTATAGGAAGTTCAAGATTGAGGACTCCTTGTCCTGAAATATGTTCAGTATGTGTAATATAGACTACTGTATAGTTGATCAGACATCATTAGGAGTTAATTGGTATGTATAGGAAGTTCAAGATTGAGAAATCCTTGGCCTGAAATATGTTCAGTATGTCAAATATGGACTACTGTATGGTTGATGAGACATCATAGTGAGATAATTGGTCTGTATAGAAATTTCAAGATTGAGAAGTCCTTGGCCTGAAATATGTTCAGTATATGCACTACTGTATGATTGATGAGACATCAGAAGAAGTTAATTGGTCTGTATAGAAAGTTCAAAATTGAGAACTCCTTGGCCTGAAATATGTTCAGTATGTCAAATATGGACTACTGTATGATTGATGAGACATCAGAAGGAGTTAACTGGTCTGTATAGAAAGTTCAAGATTGAGAACTCCTTGGCCTGAAACATGTTCAGTATGTCAAATATGGACTACTGTATGATTGACGAGACATCAGAAGGAGTTAACTGGTCTGTATAGAAAGTTCAAGATTGAGAACTCCTTGGCATGTAATATGTTCAGTATGTCAAATATGGACTACTGTATGGTTAATGAGACATCATAAAGAGTTAACTGGTCTATATAAAAAATTCAAAATTGAGAACTCCTTGGCCTGAAATATGATCAGTATGTGTAATATGGACTACTGTATAGTTGATCAGACATCATTAGGAGTTAACTGGTCTGTATAGAAAATTCTAAATTGAAAACTTCTTGGCCTGAAATATGTTCAGTATGTCAAATATGGACTACTGTATGATTGATGAGACATCAGAAGGAGTTAACTGGTCTGTATAGAAAGTCCAAGAATGAGAACTCCTTGGCCTGAAATATGTTCAGAATGTCAAAAATGGACTACTGTATGGTTGATGAGACATCATAGGGAGATAATTGGTCTGTATAAAAAATTCAAAATTGAGAACTCCTTGGCCTGAAATATGATCAGTATGTGTAATATGGACTACTGTATAGTTGATCAGACATCATTAGGAGTTAACTGGTCTGTATAGACAGTCCAAGAATGAGAACTCCTTGGCCTGAAATATGTTCAGAATGTCAAAAATGGACTACTGTATGGTTGATGAGACATCATAGGGAGATAATTGGTCTGTATAGAAAATTCAACATTGAGAACTCCTTGGCCTGAAATATGTTCAGTATGTCAAATATGGACCACTGTAGAGTTGATCAGACATCATTAGGAGTTAATTGGTATGTATAGGAAGTTCAAGATTGAGAACTCCTTGGCCTGAAATATGTTCAGTATGTCAAATATGGACTACTGTATAGTTGATCAGACATCATTAGGAGTTAATTGGTATGTATAGGAAGTTCAAGATTGAGAAATCCTTGGCCTGAAATATGTTCAGTATGTCAAATATGGACTACTGTATGATTGATGAGACATCAGAAGCAGTTAATTGGTCTGTATAGAAAGTTCAAGATTTAGAACTCCTTGGCCTGAAATATGTTCAGTATGTCAAATATGGACTAATGTATGATTGATGAGACATCAGAAGGAGTTAATTGGTCTGTATAGAAAGTTCAAAATTGAGAACTCCTTGGCCTGAAATATGTTCAGTATGTCAAATATGGACTACTGTATGATTGATGAGACATCAGAAGCAGTTAATTGGTCTGTATAGAAATTCCAAGAATGAGAACTCCTTGGCCTGAAATATGTTCAGAATGTCAAAAATGGACTACTGTATGGTTGATGAGACATCATAGGGAGATAATTGGTCTGTATAAAAAATTCAAAATTGAGAACTCCTTGGCCTGAAATATGATCAGTATTTGTAATATGGACTACTGTATAGTTGATCAGACATCATAGGGAGATAATTGGTCTGTATAAAATATTCTAAATTGAAAACTTCTTGGCCTGAAATATGTTCAGTATGTCAAATATGGACTACTGTATGATTGATGAGACATCAGAAGGAGTTAACTGGTCTGTATAGAAAGTCCAAGAATGAGAACTCCTTGGCCTGAAATATGTTCAGAATGTCAAAAATGGACTACTGTATGGTTGATGAGACATCATAGGGAGATAATTGGTCTGTATAAAAAATTCAAAATTGAGAACTCCTTGGCCTGAAATATGATCAGTATGTCTAATATGGACTACTGTATAGTTGATAAGACATCATTAGGAGTTAACTGGTCTGTATAGAAAGTCCAAGAATGAGAACTCCTTGGCCTAAAATATGTTCAGAATGTCAAAAATGGACTACTGTATGGTTGATGAGACATCATAGGGAGATAATTGGTCTGTATAAAAAATTCAAAATTGAGAACTCCTTGGCCTGAAATATGTTCAGAATGTCAAAAATGGACTACTGTATGGTTGATGAGACATCATAGGGAGATAATTGGTCTGTATAGAAAATTCAACATTGAGAACTCCTTGGCCTGAAATATGACCAGTATGTCTAATATGGACTACTGTATAGTTGATCGGACATCATTAGGAGTTAATTGGTATGTATAGGAAGTTCAAGATTGAGAACTCCTTGGCCTGAAATATGATCAGTATGTCTAATATGGACTACTGTATAGTTGATCAGACATCATTAGGAGTTAATTGGTATGTAAAGGAAGTTCAAGATTGAGGACTCCTTGTCCTGAAATATGTTCAGTATGTGTAATATGGACTACTGTATAGTTGATCAGACATCATTAGGAGTTAACTGGTCTGTATAGACAGTCCAAGAATGAGAACTCCTTGGCCTGAAATATGTTCAGAATGTCAAAAATGGACTACTGTATGGTTGATGAGATATCATAGGGAGATAATTGGTCTGTATAGAAAATTCAACATTGAGAACTCCTTGGCCTGAAATATGTTCAGTATGTCAAATATGGACCACTGTATAGTTGATCAGACATCATTAGGATTTAATTGGTATGTATAGGAAGTTCAAGATTGAGAACTCCTTGGCCTGAAATATGTTCAGTATGTCAAATATGGACTACTGTATAGTTGATCAGACATCATTAGGAGTTAATTGGTATGTATAGGAAGTTCAAGATTGAGAAATCCTTGGCCTGAAATATGTTCAGTATGTCAAATATGGACTACTGTATGATTGATGAGACATCAGAAGCAGTTAATTGGTCTGTATAGAAAGTTCAAGATTGAGAACTCCTTGGCCTGAAATATGTTCAGTATGTCAAATATGGACTAATGTATGATTGATGAGACATCAGAAGCAGTTAATTGGTCTGTATAGAAAGTTCAAGATTGAGAACTCCTTGGCCTGAAATATGTTCAGTATGTCAAATATGGACTAATGTATGATTGATGAGACATCAGAAGCAGTTAATTGGTCTGTATAGAAAGTCCAAGAATGAGAACTCCTTGGCCTGAAATATGTTCAGAATGTCAAAAATGGACTACTGTATGGTTGATGAGACATCATAAAGAGTTAATTGGTCTATATAAAAAATTCAAAATTGAGAACTCCTTGGCCTGAAATATGATCAGTATTTGTAATATGGACTACTGTATATTTGATCAGACATCATAGGGAGATAATTGGTCTGTATAAAAAATTCTAAATTGAAAACTTCTTGGCCTGAAATATGTTCAGTATGTCAAATATGGACTACTGTATGATTGATGAGACATCAGAAGGAGTTAACTGGTCTGTGTAGAAAGTCCAAGAATGAGAACTCCTTGGCCTGAAATATGTTCAGAATGTCAAAAATGGACTACTGTATAGTTGATCAGACATCATTAGGAGTTAATCGGTATGTATAGGAAGTTCAAGATTGAGAACTCCTTGGCCTGAAATATGTTCAGTATGTCAAATATGGACTACTGTATGGTTAATGAGACATCATAAGGAGTTAATTGGTCTGTATAAAAAATTCAAAATTGAGAACTCCTTGGCCTGAAATATGATCAGTATGTCTAATATGGACTACTGTATAGTTGATCAGACATCATTAGGAGTTAATTGGTATGTATAGAAAGTTCAAGATTGAGGACTCCTTGTCCTGAAATATGTTCAGTATGTGTAATATGGACTACTGTATAGTTGATCAGACATCATTAGGAGTTAATTGGTATGTATAGGAAGTTCAAGATTGAGAAATCCTTGGCCTGAAATATGTTCAGTATGTCAAATATGGACTACTGTATGGTTGATGAGACATCAGAAGCAGTTAATTGGTCTGTATAGAAAGTTCAAGATTTAGAACTCCTTGGCCTGAAATATGTTCAGTATGTCAAATATGGACTAATGTATGATTGATGAGACATCAGAAGGAGTTAATTGGTCTGTATAGAAAGTTCAAAATTGAGAACTCCTTGGCCTGAAATATGTTCAGTATGTCAAATATGGACTACTGTATGATTGATGAGACATCAGAAGCAGTTAATTGGTCTGTATAGAAATTCCAAGAATGAGAACTCCTTGGCCTGAAATATGTTCAGAATGTCAAAAATGGACTACTGTATGGTTGATGAGACATCATAGGGAGATAATTGGTCTGTATAAAAAATTCAAAATTGAGAACTCCTTGGCCTGAAATATGATCAGTATTTGTAATATGGACTACTGTATAGTTGATCAGACATCATAGGGAGATAATTGGTCTGTATAAAATATTCTAAATTGAAAACTTCTTGGCCTGAAATATGTTCAGTATGTCAAATATGGACTACTGTATGATTGATGAGACATCAGAAGGAGTTAACTGGTCTGTATAGAAAGTCCAAGAATGAGAACTCCTTGGCCTGAAATATGTTCAGAATGTCAAAAATGGACTACTGTATGGTTGATGAGACATCATAGGGAGATAATTGGTCTGTATAAAAAATTCTAAATTGAGAACTCCTTGGCCTGAAATATGATCAGTATGTCTAATATGGACTACTGTATAGTTGATAAGACATCATTAGGAGTTAACTGGTCTGTATAGAAAGTCCAAGAATGAGAACTCCTTGGCCTAAAATATGTTCAGAATGTCAAAAATGGACTACTGTATGGTTGATGAGACATCATAGGGAGATAATTGGTCTGTATAAAAAATTCAAAATTGAGAACTCCTTGGCCTGAAATATGTTCAGAATGTCAAAAATGGACTACTGTATGGTTGATGAGACATCATAGGGAGATAATTGGTCTGTATAGAAAATTCAACATTGAGAACTCCTTGGCCTGAAATATGACCAGTATGTCTAATATGGACTACTGTATAGTTGATCGGACATCATTAGGAGTTAATTGGTATGTATAGGAAGTTCAAGATTGAGAACTCCTTGGCCTGAAATATGATCAGTATGTCTAATATGGACTACTGTATAGTTGATCAGACATCATTAGGAGTTAATTGGTATGTAAAGGAAGTTCAAGATTGAGGACTCCTTGTCCTGAAATATGTTCAGTATGTGTAATATGGACTACTGTATAGTTGATCAGACATCATTAGGAGTTAACTGGTCTGTATAGACAGTCCAAGAATGAGAACTCCTTGGCCTGAAATATGTTCAGAATGTCAAAAATGGACTACTGTATGGTTGATGAGATATCATAGGGAGATAATTGGTCTGTATAGAAAATTCAACATTGAGAACTCCTTGGCCTGAAATATGTTCAGTATGTCAAATATGGACCACTGTATAGTTGATCAGACATCATTAGGATTTAATTGGTATGTATAGGAAGTTCAAGATTGAGAACTCCTTGGCCTGAAATATGTTCAGTATGTCAAATATGGACTACTGTATAGTTGATCAGACATCATTAGGAGTTAATTGGTATGTATAGGAAGTTCAAGATTGAGAAATCCTTGGCCTGAAATATGTTCAGTATGTCAAATATGGACTACTGTATGATTGATGAGACATCAGAAGCAGTTAATTGGTCTGTATAGAAAGTTCAAGATTGAGAACTCCTTGGCCTGAAATATGTTCAGTATGTCAAATATGGACTAATGTATGATTGATGAGACATCAGAAGCAGTTAATTGGTCTGTATAGAAAGTTCAAGATTGAGAACTCCTTGGCCTGAAATATGTTCAGTATGTCAAATATGGACTAATGTATGATTGATGAGACATCAGAAGCAGTTAATTGGTCTGTATAGAAAGTCCAAGAATGAGAACTCCTTGGCCTGAAATATGTTCAGAATGTCAAAAATGGACTACTGTATGGTTGATGAGACATCATAAAGAGTTAATTGGTCTATATAAAAAATTCAAAATTGAGAACTCCTTGGCCTGAAATATGATCAGTATTTGTAATATGGACTACTGTATAGTTGATCAGACATCATAGGGAGATAATTGGTCTGTATAAAAAATTCTAAATTGAAAACTTCTTGGCCTGAAATATGTTCAGTATGTCAAATATGGACTACTGTATGATTGATGAGACATCAGAAGGAGTTAACTGGTCTGTGTAGAAAGTCCAAGAATGAGAACTCCTTGGCCTGAAATATGTTCAGAATGTCAAAAATGGACTACTGTATAGTTGATCAGACATCATTAGGAGTTAATCGGTATGTATAGGAAGTTCAAGATTGAGAACTCCTTGGCCTGAAATATGTTCAGTATGTCAAATATGGACTACTGTATGGTTAATGAGACATCATAAGGAGTTAATTGGTCTGTATAAAAAATTCAAAATTGAGAACTCCTTGGCCTGAAATATGATCAGTATGTCTAATATGGACTACTGTATAGTTGATCAGACATCATTAGGAGTTAATTGGTATGTATAGAAAGTTCAAGATTGAGGACTCCTTGTCCTGAAATATGTTCAGTATGTGTAATATGGACTACTGTATAGTTGATCAGACATCATTAGGAGTTAATTGGTATGTATAGGAAGTTCAAGATTGAGAAATCCTTGGCCTGAAATATGTTCAGTATGTCAAATATGGACTACTGTATGGTTGATGAGACATCATAGTGAGATAATTGGTCTGTATAGAAATTTCAAGATTGAGAAGTCCTTGGCCTGAAATATGTTCAGTATATGCACTACTGTATGATTGATGAGACATCAGAAGAAGTTAATTGGTCTGTATAGAAAGTTCAAAATTGAGAACTCCTTGGCCTGAAATATGTTCAGTATGTCAAATATGGACTACTGTATGATTGACGAGACATCAGAAGGAATTAACTGGTCTGTATAGAAAGTTCAAGAATGAGAACTCCTTGGCCTGAAATATGTTCAGAATGTCAAAAATGGACTACTGTATGGTTGATGAGACATCATAGGGAGATAATTGGTCTGTATAGAAAATTCAACATTGAGAACTCCTTGGCCTGAAATATGTTCAGTATGTCAAATATGGACCACTGTATAGTTGATCAGACATCATTAGGAGTTAATTGGTATGTATAGGAAGTTCAAGATTGAGAAATCCTTGGCCTGAAATATGTTCAGTATGTCAAATATGGACTACTGTATGATTGATGAGACATCAGAAGCAGTTAATTGGTCTGTATAGAAAGTTCAAGATTGAGAACTCCTTGGCCTGAAATATGTTCAGAATGTCAAAAATGGACTACTGTATGGTTGATGAGACATCATAAAGAGTTAATTGGTCTATATAAAAAATTCAAAATTGAGAACTCCTTGGCCTGAAATATGATCAGTATTTGTAATATGGACTACTGTATAGTTGATCAGACATCATAGGGAGATAATTGGTCTGTATAAAAAATTCTAAATTGAAAACTTCTTGGCCTGAAATATGTTCAGTATGTCAAATATGGACTACTGTATGATTGATGAGACATCAGAAGGAGTTAACTGGTCTGTATAGAAAGTCCAAGAATGAGAACTCCTTGGCCTGAAATATGTTCAGAATGTCAAAAATGGGCTACTGTATAGTTGATCAGACATCATTAGGAGTTAATTGGTATGTATAGGAAGTTCAAGATTGAGAACTCCTTGGCCTGAAATATGTTCAGTATGTCAAATATGGACTACTGTATAGTTGATCAGACATCATTAGGAGTTAATTGGTATGTATAGGAAGTTCAAGATTGAGAACTCCTTGGCCTGAAATATGTTCAGTATGTCAAATATGGACTACTGTATGATTGACGAGACATCAGAAGGAGTTAACTGGTCTGTATAGAAAGTTCAAGAATGAGAACTCCTTGGCCTGTAATATGTTCAGTATGTCAAATATGGACTACTGTATGGTTAATGAGACATCATAAAGAGTTAATTGGTCTATATAAAAAATTCTAAATTGAGAACTCCTTGGCCTGAAATATGATCAGTATTTGTAATATGGACTACTGTATGATTGATGAGACATCAGAAGGAGTTAACTGGTCTGTATAGAAAGTCCAAGAATGAGAACTCCTTGGCCTGAAATATGTTCAGAATGTCAAAAATGGACTACTGTATGGTTGATGAGACATCATAGGGAGATAATTGGTCTGTATAAAAAATTCAAAATTGAGAACTCCTTGGCCTGAAATATGATCAGTATGTCTAATATGGACTACTGTATAGTTGATCAGACATCATTAGGAGTTAACTGGTCTGTATAGAAAGTCCAAAATTGAGAACTCCTTGGCCTGAAATATGATCAGTATGTCTAATATGGACTACTGTATAGTTGATCAGACATCATTAGGAGTTAATTGGTATGTATAGGAAGTTCAAGATTGAGGACTCCTTGTCCTGAAATATGTTCAGTATGTGTAATATGGACTACTGTATAGTTGATCAGACATCATTAGGAGTTAATTGGTATGTATAGGAAGTTCAAGATTGAGAACTCCTTGGCCTGAAATATGTTCAGTATGTCAAATATGGACTACTGTATAGTTGATCAGACATCATTAGGAGTTAATTGGTATGTATAGGAAGTTCAAGATTGAGAACTCCTTGGCCTGAAATATGTTCAGTATGTCAAATATGGACTACTGTATGATTGATGAGACATCAGAAGGAGTTAACTGGTCTGTATAGAAAGTTCAAGATTGAGAACTCCTTGGCCTGAAACATGTTCAGTATGTCAAATATGGACTACTGTATGATTGACGAGACATCAGAAGGAGTTAACTGGTCTGTATAGAAAGTTCAAGAATGAGAACTCCTTGGCCTGTAATATGTTCAGTATGTCAAATATGGACTACTGTATGGTTAATGAGACATCATAAAGAGTTAATTGGTCTATATAAAAAATTCTAAATTGAGAACTCCTTGGCCTGAAATATGATCAGTATTTGTAATATGGACTACTGTATGATTGATGAGACATCAGAAGGAGTTAACTGGTCTGTATAGAAAGTCCAAGAATGAGAACTCCTTGGCCTGAAATATGTTCAGAATGTCAAAAATGGACTACTGTATGGTTGATGAGACATCATAGGGAGATAATTGGTCTGTATAAAAAATTCAAAATTGAGAACTCCTTGGCCTGAAATATGATCAGTATGTCTAATATGGACTACTGTATAGTTGATCAGACATCATTAGGAGTTAACTGGTCTGTATAGAAAGTCCAAAATTGAGAACTCCTTGGCCTGAAATATGATCAGTATGTCTAATATGGACTACTGTATAGTTGATCAGACATCATTAGGAGTTAATTGGTATGTATAGGAAGTTCAAGATTGAGGACTCCTTGTCCTGAAATATGTTCAGTATGTGTAATATGGACTACTGTATAGTTGATCAGACATCATTAGGAGTTAATTGGTATGTATAGGAAGTTCAAGATTGAGAAATCCTTGGCCTGAAATATGTTCAGTATGTCAAATATGGACTACTGTATGGTTGATGAGACATCATAGTGAGATAATTGGTCTGTATAGAAATTTCAAGATTGAGAAGTCCTTGGCCTGAAATATGTTCAGTATATGCACTACTGTATGATTGATGAGACATCAGAAGAAGTTAATTGGTCTGTATAGAAAGTTCAAAATTGAGAACTCCTTGGCCTGAAATATGTTCAGTATGTCAAATATGGACTACTGTATGATTGATGAGACATCAGAAGGAGTTAACTGGTCTGTATAGAAAGTTCAAGATTGAGAACTCCTTGGCCTGAAACATGTTCAGTATGTCAAATATGGACTACTGTATGATTGACGAGACATCAGAAGGAGTTAACTGGTCTGTATAGAAAGTTCAAGAATGAGAACTCCTTGGCCTGAAATATGTTCAGTATGTCAAATATGGACTACTGTATAGTTGATCAGACATCATTAGGAGTTAATTGGTATGTATAGGAAGTTCAAGATTGAGAACTCCTTGGCCTGAAATATGTTCAGTATGTCAAATATGGACTACTGTATGATTGACGAGACATCAGAAGGAGTTAACTGGTCTGTATAGAAAGTTCAAGAATGAGAACTCCTTGGCCTGTAATATGTTCAGTATGTCAAATATGGACTACTGTATGGTTAATGAGACATCATAAAGAGTTAATTGGTCTATATAAAAAATTCTAAATTGAGAACTCCTTGGCCTGAAATATGATCAGTATTTGTAATATGGACTACTGTATGATTGATGAGACATCAGAAGGAGTTAACTGGTCTGTATAGAAAGTCCAAGAATGAGAACTCCTTGGCCTGAAATATGTTCAGAATGTCAAAAATGGACTACTGTATGGTTGATGAGACATCATAGGGAGATAATTGGTCTGTATAAAAAATTCAAAATTGAGAACTCCTTGGCCTGAAATATGATCAGTATGTCTAATATGGACTACTGTATAGTTGATCAGACATCATTAGGAGTTAACTGGTCTGTATAGAAAGTCCAAAATTGAGAACTCCTTGGCCTGAAATATGATCAGTATGTCTAATATGGACTACTGTATAGTTGATCAGACATCATTAGGAGTTAATTGGTATGTATAGGAAGTTCAAGATTGAGGACTCCTTGTCCTGAAATATGTTCAGTATGTGTAATATGGACTACTGTATAGTTGATCAGACATCATTAGGAGTTAATTGGTATGTATAGGAAGTTCAAGATTGAGAAATCCTTGGCCTGAAATATGTTCAGTATGTCAAATATGGACTACTGTATGGTTGATGAGACATCATAGTGAGATAATTGGTCTGTATAGAAATTTCAAGATTGAGAAGTCCTTGGCCTGAAATATGTTCAGTATATGCACTACTGTATGATTGATGAGACATCAGAAGAAGTTAATTGGTCTGTATAGAAAGTTCAAAATTGAGAACTCCTTGGCCAGAAATATGTTCAGTATGTCAAATATGGACTACTGTATGATTGATGAGACATCAGAAGGAGTTAACTGGTCTGTATAGAAAGTTCAAGATTGAGAACTCCTTGGCCTGAAACATGTTCAGTATGTCAAATATGGACTACTGTATGATTGACGAGACATCAGAAGGAGTTAACTGGTCTGTATAGAAAGTTCAAGAATGAGAACTCCTTGGCCTGAAATATGTTCAGAATGTCAAAAATGGACTACTGTATGGTTGATGAGACATCATAGGGAGATAATTGGTCTGTATAGAAAATTTTACATTGAGAACTCCTTGGCCTGAAATATGTTCAGTATGTCAAATATGGACCACTGTATAGTTGATCAGACATCATTAGGAGTTAATTGGTATGTATAGGAAGTTCAAGATTGAGAACTCCTTGGCCTGAAATATGTTCAGTATGTCAAATATGGACTACTGTATAGTTGATCAGACATCATTAGGAGTTAATTGGTATGTATAGGAAGTTCAAGATTGAGAACTCCTTGGCCTGAAATATGTTCAGTATGTCAAATATGGACTACTGTATGATTGACGAGACATCAGAAGGAGTTAACTGGTCTGTATAGAAAGTTCAAGAATGAGAACTCCTTGGCCTGTAATATGTTCAGTATGTCAAATATGGACTACTGTATGGTTAATGAGACATCATAAAGAGTTAATTGGTCTATATAAAAAATTCTAAATTGAGAACTCCTTGGCCTGAAATATGATCAGTATTTGTAATATGGACTACTGTATGATTGATGAGACATCAGAAGGAGTTAACTGGTCTGTATAGAAAGTCCAAGAATGAGAACTCCTTGGCCTGAAATATGTTCAGAATGTCAAAAATGGACTACTGTATGGTTGATGAGACATCATAGGGAGATAATTGGTCTGTATAAAAAATTCAAAATTGAGAACTCCTTGGCCTGAAATATGATCAGTATGTCTAATATGGACTACTGTATAGTTGATCAGACATCATTAGGAGTTAACTGGTCTGTATAGAAAGTCCAAAATTGAGAACTCCTTGGCCTGAAATATGATCAGTATGTCTAATATGGACTACTGTATAGTTGATCAGACATCATAGTGAGATAATTGGTCTGTATAGAAATTTCAAGATTGAGAAGTCCTTGGCCTGAAATATGTTCAGTATATGCACTACTGTATGATTGATGAGACATCAGAAGAAGTTAATTGGTCTGTATAGAAAGTTCAAAATTGAGAACTCCTTGGCCTGAAATATGTTCAGTATGTCAAATATGGACTACTGTATGATTGATGAGACATCAGAAGGAGTTAACTGGTCTGTATAGAAAGTTCAAGATTGAGAACTCCTTGGCCTGAAACATGTTCAGTATGTCAAATATGGACTACTGTATGATTGACGAGACATCAGAAGGAGTTAACTGGTCTGTATAGAAAGTTCAAGAATGAGAACTCCTTGGCCTGAAATATGTTCAGAATGTCAAAAATGGACTACTGTATGGTTGATGAGACATCATAGGGAGATAATTGGTCTGTATAGAAAATTTTACATTGAGAACTCCTTGGCCTGAAATATGTTCAGTATGTCAAATATGGACCACTGTATAGTTGATCAGACATCATTAGGAGTTAATTGGTATGTATAGGAAGTTCAAGATTGAGAACTCCTTGGCCTGAAATATGTACAGTATGTCTAATATGGACTACTGTATAGTTGATCAGACATCATTAGGACTTAATTGGTCTGTATAGAAATTTCAAGATTGAGAAGTCCTTGGCCTGAAATATGATCAGAATGTCAAAAATGGACTAATGTATGATTGATGAGACATCAGAAAGAGTTAATTGGTCTGTATAAAAAATTTAAAATTGAGAACTCCCTGGCCTGAAATATGTAAGGTATGTCAAATATGGACTACTGTATGGTTAATGAGACATCATAAAGAGTTAATTTGTCTATATAAAAAATTCAAAATTGAGAACTCCTTGGCCTGAAATATGATCAGTATTTGTAATATGGACTACTGTATAGTTGATCAGACATCATAGGGAGATAATTGGTCTGTATAAAAAATTCTAAATTGAAAACTTCTTGGTCTAAAATATGTTCAGTGTGTCAAATATGGACTACTGTATGATTGATGAGACATCAGAAGGAGTTAATTGGTCTGTATAGAAAATTTAAAATTGAGAACTCCCTGGCCTGAAATATGTAAGGTATGTCAAATATGGACTACTGTATGGTTAATGAGACATCATAAAGAGTTAATTGGTCTATATAAAAAATTCAAAATTGAGAACTCCTTGGCCTGAAATATGATCAGTATTTGTAATATGGACTACTGTATAGTTGATCAGACATCATAGGGAGATAATTGGTCTGTATAAAAAATTCTAAATTGAAAACTTCTTGGCCTGAAATATGTTCAGTATGTCAAATATGGACTACTGTATGATTGATGAGACATCAGAAGGAGTTAACTGGTCTGTATAGAAAGTCCAAGAATGAGAACTCCTTGGCCTGAAATATGTTCAGAATGTCAAAAATGGACTACTGTATGGTTGATGAGACATCATAGGGAGATAATTGGTCTGTATAAAAAATTCAAAATTGAGAACTCCTTGGCCTGAAATATGTTCAGAATGTCAAAAATGGACTACTGTATGGTTGATGAGACATCATAGGGAGATAATTGGTCTGTATAGAAAATTCAACATTGAGAACTCCTTGGCCTGAAATATGACCAGTATGTCTAATATGGACTACTGTATAGTTGATCGGACATCATTAGGAGTTAATTGGTATGTATAGGAAGTTCAAGATTGAGAACTCCTTGGCCTGAAATATGTTCAGTATGTCAAATATGGACTACTGTATGGTTAATGAGACATCATAAGGAGTTAATTGGTCTGTATAAAAAATTCAAAATTGAGAACTTCTTGGCCTGAAATATGATCAGTATGTCTAATATGGACTACTGTATAGTTGATCAGACATCATTAGGAGTTAATTGGTATGTAAAGGAAGTTCAAGATTGAGGACTCCTTGTCCTGAAATATGTTCAGTATGTGTAATATGGACTACTGTATAGTTGATCAGACATCATTAGGAGTTAACTGGTCTGTATAGACAGTCCAAGAATGAGAACTCCTTGGCCTGAAATATGTTCAGAATGTCAAAAATGGACTACTGTATGGTTGATGAGACATCATATGGAGATAATTGGTCTGTATAGAAAATTCAACATTGAGAACTCCTTGGCCTGAAATATGTTCAGTATGCCAAATATGGACTACTGTATAGTTGATCAGACATCATTAGGAGTTAATTGGTATGTATAGGAAGTTCAAGACTGAGAAATCCTTGGCCTGAAATATGTTCAGTATGTCAAATATGGACTAATGTATGATTGATGAGACATCAGGAGTTAATTGGTCTGTATAGAAAGTTCAAAATTGAGAACTCCTTGGCCTGAAATATGTTTAGTATGTCAAATATGGACTACTGTATGATTGATGAGACATCATTAGGAGTTAATTGGTATGTATAGGAAGTTCAAGATTGAGGACTCCTTGGCCTGAAATATGTTCAGTATGTCAAATATGGACTACTGTATAGATGATCAGACATCATTAGGAGTTAATTGGTATGTATAGGAAGTTCAAGATTGAGAAATCCTTGGCCTGAAATATGTTCAGTATGTCAAATATGGACTACTGTATGATTGATGAGACATCAGAAGCAGTTAATTGGTCTGTATAGAAAGTTCAAGATTGAGAACTCCTTGGCCTGAAATATGTTCAGTATGTCAAATATGGACTAATGTATGATTGATGAGACATCAGAAGGAGTTAATTGGTCTCTATAGAAAGTTCAAAATTGAGAACTCCTTGGCCTGAAATATGTTCAGTATGTCAAATATGGACTACTGTATGATTGATGAGACATCAGAAGCAGTTAATTGGTCTGTATAGAAATTTCAAGATTGAGAAGTCCTTGGCCTGAAATATGATCAGTATGTCAAAAATGGACTAATGTATGATTGATGAGACATCAGAAAGAGTTAATTGGTCTGTATAGAAAATTTAAAATTGAGAACTCCCTGGCCTGAAATATATAAGGTATGTCAAATATGGACTACTGTATGGTTAATGAGACATCATAAAGAGTTAATTGGTCTATATAAAAAATTCAAAATTGAGAACTCCTTGGCCTGAATTATGATCAGTATTTGTAATATGGACTACTGTATAGTTGATCAGACATCATAGGGAGATAATTGGTCTGTATAAAAAATTCTAAATTGAGAACTCCTTGGCCTGAAATATGATCAGTATGTCTAATATGGACTACTGTATAGTTGATCAGACATCATTAGGAGTTAACTGGTCTGTATAGACAGTCCAAGAATGAGAACTCCTTGGCCTGAAATATGTTCAGAATGTCAAAAATGGACTACTGTATGGTTGATGAGACATCATAGGGAGATAATTGGTCTGTATAGAAAATTCAACATTGAGAACTCCTTGGCCTGAAATATGTTCAGTATGTCAAATATTTACTACTGTATAGTTGATCAGACATCATTAGGAGTTAATTGGTATGTATAGGAAGTTCAAGATTGAGAACTCCTTGGCCTGAAATATGTTCAGTATGTCAAATATGGACTACTGTATAGTTGATCAGACATCATTAGGAGTTAATTGGTATGTATAGGAAGTTCAAGATTGAGAACTCCTTGGCCTGAAATATGTTCAGTATGTCAAATATGGACTACTGTATGGTTAATGAGACATCATAAGGAGTTAATTGGTCTGTATAAAAAATTCAAAATTGAGAACTCCTTGGCCTGAAATATGATCAGTATGTCTAATATGGACTACTGTATAGTTGATCAGACATCATTAGGAGTTAACTGGTCTGTATAGACAGTCCAAGAATGAGAACTCCTTGGCCTGAAATATGTTCAGAATGTCAAAAATGGACTGCTGTATGGTTGATGAGACATCATAGGGAGATAATTGGTCTGTATAGAAAATTCAACATTGAGAACTCCTTGGCCTGAAATATGTTCAGTATGTCAAATATGGACCACTGTATAGTTGATCAGACATCATTAGGAGTTAATTGGTATGTATAGGAAGTTCAAGATTGAGAACTCCTTGGCCTGAAATATGTTCAGTATGTCAAATATGGACTACTGTATAGTTGATCAGACATCATTAGGAGTTAATTGGTATGTATAGGAAGTTCAAGATTGAGAAATCCTTCGCCTGAAATATGTTCAGTATGTCAAATATGGACTACTGTATGATTGATGAGACATCAGAAGCAGTTAATTGATCTGTATAGAAAGTTCAAGATTGAGAACTCCTTGGCCTGAAATATCTTCAGTATGTCAAATATGGACTACTGTATGATTGATGAGACATCAGAAGCAGTTAATTGGTCTGTATAGAAAGTCCAAGAATGAGAACTCCTTGGCCTGAAATATGTTCAGAATGTCAAAAATGGACTACTGTATGGTTGATCAGACATCATAGGGAGATAATTGGTCTGTATAGAAATTTCAAGATTGAGAAGTCCTTGGCCTGAAATATGTACAGTATGTCTAATATGGACTACTGTATAGTTGATCAGACATCATTAGGACTTAATTGGTCTGTATAGAAATTTCAAGATTGAGAAGTCCTTGGCCTGAAATATGATCAGTATGTCAAAAATGGACTAATGTATGATCGATGAGACATCAGAAAGAGTTAATTGGTCTGTATAGAAAATTTAAAATTGAGAACTCCCTGGCCTGAAATATGTAAGGTATGTCAAATATGGACTACTGTATGGTTAATGAGACATCATAAAGAGTTAATTGGTCTATATAAAAAATTCAAAATTGAGAACTCCTTGGCCTGAAATATGATCAGTATTTGTAATATGGACTACTGTATAGTTGATCAGACATCATAGGGAGATAATTGGTCTGTATAAAAAATTCTAAATTGAAAACTTCTTGGTCTAAAATATGTTCAGTGTGTCAAATATGGACTACTGTATGATTGATGAGACATCAGAAGGAGTTAATTGGTCTGTATAGAAAATTTAAAATTGAGAACTCCCTGGCCTGAAATATGTAAGGTATGTCAAATATGGACTACTGTATGGTTAATGAGACATCATAAAGAGTTAATTGGTCTATATAAAAAATTCAAAATTGAGAACTCCTTGGCCTGAAATATGATCAGTATTTGTAATATGGACTACTGTATAGTTGATCAGACATCATAGGGAGATAATTGGTCTGTATAAAAAATTCTAAATTGAAAACTTCTTGGCCTGAAATATGTTCAGTATGTCAAATATGGACTACTGTATGGTTGATGAGACATCAGAAGGAGTTTACTGGTCTGTATAGAAAGTCCAAGAATGAGAACTCCTTGGCCTGAAATATGTTCAGGATGTCAAAAATGGACTACTGTATGGTTGATGAGACATCATAGGGAGATAATTGGTCTGTATAAAAAATTCAAAATTGAGAACTCCTTGGCCTGAAATATGATCAGTATGTCTAATATGGACTACTGTATAGTTGATCAGACATCATTAGGAGTTAACTGGTCTGTATAGAAAGTCCAAGAATGAGAACTCCTTGGCCTGAAATATGTTCAGAATGTCAAAAATGGACTACTGTATGGATGATGAGACATCATAGGGAGATAATTGGTCTGTATAAAAAATTCTAAATTGAGAACTCCTTGGCCTGAAATATGTTCAGAATGTCAAAAATGGACTACTGTATGGTTGATGAGACATCATAGGGAGATAATTGGTCTGTATAGAAAATTCAACATTGAGAACTCCTTGGCCTGAAATATGACCAGTATGTCTAATATGGACTATTGTATAGTTGATCGGACATCATTAGGAGTTAATTGGTATGTATAGGAAGTTCAAGATTGAGAACTCCTTGGCCTGAAATATGTTCAGTATGTCAAATATGGACTACTGTATGGTTAATGAGACATCATAAGGAGTTAATTGGTCTGTATAAAAAATTCAAAATTGAGAACTTCTTGGCCTGAAATATGATCAGTATGTCTAATATGGACTACTGTATAGTTGATCAGACATCATTAGGAGTTAATTGGTATGTAAAGGAAGTTCAAGATTGAGGACTCCTTGTCCTGAAATATGTTCAGTATGTGTAATATGGACTACTGTATAGTTGATCAGACATCATTAGGAGTTAACTGGTCTGTATAGACAGTCCAAGAATGAGAACTCCTTGGCCTGAAATATGTTCAGAATGTCAAAAATGGACTACTGTATAGCTGATCAGACATCATTAGGAGTTAATAGGTATGTATAGGAAGTTCAAGATTGAGAAATCCTTGGCCTGAAATATGTTCAGTATGTCAAATATGGACTACTGTATGATTGATGAGACATCAGAAGGAGTTAATTGGTCTATATAAAAAATTCAAAATTGAGAACTCCTTGGCCTGAAATATGATCAGTATTTGTAATATGGACTACTGTATAGTTGATCAGACATCATAGGGAGATAATTGGTCTGTATAAAAAATTCTAAATTGAAAACTTCTTGGCCTGAAATATGACCAGTATGTCTAATATGGACTATTGTATAGTTGATCGGACATCATTAGGAGTTAATTGGTATGTATAGGAATTTCAAGATTGAGAACTCCTTGGCCTGAAATATGTTCAGTATGTCAAATATGGACTACTGTATGGTTAATGAGACATCATAAGGAGTTAATTGGTCTGTATAAAAAATTCAAAATTGAGAACTTCTTGGCCTGAAATATGATCAGTATGTCTAATATGGACTACTGTATAGTTGATCAGACATCATTAGGAGTTAATTGGTATGTAAAGGAAGTTCAAGATTGAGGACTCCTTGTCCTGAAATATGTTCAGTATGTGTAATATGGACTACTGTATAGTTGATCAGACATCATTAGGAGTTAACTGGTCTGTATAGACAGTCCAAGAATGAGAACTCCTTGGCCTGAAATATGTTCAGAATGTCAAAAATGGACTACTGTATAGCTGATCAGACATCATTAGGAGTTAATAGGTATGTATAGGAAGTTCAAGATTGAGAAATCCTTGGCCTGAAATATGTTCAGTATGTCAAATATGGACTACTGTATGATTGATGAGACATCAGAAGGAGTTAATTGGTCTATATAAAAAATTCAAAATTGAGAACTCCTTGGCCTGAAATATGATCAGTATTTGTAATATGGACTACTGTATAGTTGATCAGACATCATAGGGAGATAATTGGTCTGTATAAAAAATTCTAAATTGAAAACTTCTTGGCCTGAAATATGTTCAGTATGTCAAATATGGACTACTGTATGATTGATGAGACATCAAAGGGAGTTAACTGGTCTGTATAGAAAGTCCAAGAATGAGAACTCCTTGGCCTGAAATATGTTCAGAATGTCAAAAATGGACTACTGTATGGTTGATGAGACATCATAGGGAGATAATTGGTCTGTATAAAAAATTCAAAATTGAGAACTCCTTGGCCTGAAATATGTTCAGAATGTCAAAAATGGACTACTGTATGGTTGATGAGACATCATAGGGAGATAATTGGTCTGTATAGAAAATTCAACATTGAGAACTCCTTGGCCTGAAATATGACCAGTATGTCTAATATGGACTACTGTATAGTTGATCGGACATCATTAGGAGTTAATTGGTATGTATAGGAAGTTCAAGATTGAGAACTCCTTGACCTGAAATATGTTCAGTATGTCAAATATGGAATACTGTATGGTTAATGAGACATCATAAGGAGTTAATTGGTCTGTATAAAAAAATCAAAATTGAGAACTTCTTGGCCTGAAATATGATCAGTATGTCTAATATGGACTACTGTATAGTTGATCAGACATCATTAGGAGTTAATTGGTATGTAAAGGAAGTTCAAGATTGAGGACTCCTTGTCCTGAAATATGTTCAGTATGTGTAATATGGACTACTGTATAGTTGATCAGACATCATTAGGAGTTAACTGGTCTGTATAGACAGTCCAAGAATGAGAACTCCTTGGCCTGAAATATGTTCAGAATGTCAAAAATGGACTACTGTATGGTTGATGAGACATCATATGGAGATAATTGGTCTGTATAGAAAATTCAACATTGAGAACTCCTTGGCCTGAAATATGTTCAGTATGTCAAATATGGACTACTGTATAGTTGATCAGACATCATTAGGAGTTAATTGGTATGTATAGGAAGTTCAAGATTGAGAAATCCTTGGCCTGAAATATGTTCAGTATGTCAAATATGGACTAATGTATGATTGATGAGACATCAGAAGGAGTTAATTGGTCTGTATAGAAAGTCCAAGAATGAGACCTCCTTGGCCTGAAATATGTACAGTATGTCTAATATGGACTACTGTATAGTTGATCAGACATCATTAGGACTTAATTGGTCTGTATAGAAATTTCAACATTGAGAACTCCTTGGCCTGAAATATGATCAGTATGTCAAAAATGGACTAATGTATGATTGATGAGACATCAGAAAGAGTTAATTGGTCTGTATAGAAAATTTAAAATTGAGAACTCCCTGGCCTGAAATATATAAGGTATGTCAAATATGGACTACTGTATGGTTAATGAGACATCATAAAGAGTTAATTGGTCTATATAAAAAATTCAAAATTGAGAACTCCTTGGCCTGAATTATGATCAGTATTTGTAATATGGACTACTGTATAGTTGATCAGACATCATAGGGAGATAATTGGTCTGTATAAAAAATTCTAAATTGAGAACTCCTTGGCCTGAAATATGATCAGTATGTCTAATATGGACTACTGTATAGTTGATCAGACATCATTAGGAGTTAACTGGTCTGTATAGACAGTCCAAGAATGAGAACTCCTTGGCCTGAAATATGTTCAGAATGTCAAAAATGGACTACTGTATGGTTGATGAGACATCATAGGGAGATAATTGGTCTGTATAGAAAATTCAACATTGAGAACTCCTTGGCCTGAAATATGTTCAGTATGTCAAATATTTACTACTGTATAGTTGATCAGACATCATTAGGAGTTAATTGGTATGTATAGGAAGTTCAAGATTGAGAACTCCTTGGCCTGAAATATGTTCAGTATGTCAAATATGGACTACTGTATGGTTAATGAGACATCATAAGGAGTTAATTGGTCTGTATAAAAAATTCAAAATTGAGAACTCCTTGGCCTGAAATATGATCAGTATGTCTAATATGGACTACTGTATAGTTGATCAGACATCATTAGGAGTTAACTGGTCTGTATAGACAGTCCAAGAATGAGAACTCCTTGGCCTGAAATATGTTCAGAATGTCAAAAATGGACTGCTGTATGGTTGATGAGACATCATAGGGAGATAATTGGTCTGTATAGAAAATTCAACATTGAGAACTCCTTGGCCTGAAATATGTTCAGTATGTCAAATATGGACCACTGTATAGTTGATCAGACATCATTAGGAGTTAATTGGTATGTATAGGAAGTTCAAGATTGAGAACTCCTTGGCCTGAAATATGTTCAGTATGTCAAATATGTACTACTGTATAGTTGATCAGACATCATTAGGAGTTAATTGGTATGTATAGGAAGTTCAAGATTGAGAAATCCTTGGCCTGAAATATGTTCAGTATGTCAAATATGGACTACTGTATGATTGATGAGACATCAGAAGCAGTTAATTGATCTGTATAGAAAGTTCAAGATTGAGAACTCCTTGGCCTGAAATATCTTCAGTATGTCAAATATGGACTACTGTATGATTGATGAGACATCAGAAGCAGTTAATTGGTCTGTATAGAAAGTTCAAAATTGAGAACTCCTTGGCCTGAAATATGTTCAGTATGTCAAATATGGACTACTGTATGATTGATGAGACATCAGAAGCAGTTAATTGGTCTGTATAGAAAGTCCAAGAATGAGAACTCCTTGGCCTGAAATATGTTCAGAATGTCAAAAATGGACTACTGTATGGTTGATCAGACATCATAGGGAGATAATTGGTCTGTATAGAAATTTCAAGATTGAGAAGTCCTTGGCCTGAAATATGTACAGTATGTCTAATATGGACTACTGTATAGTTGATCAGACATCATTAGGACTTAATTGGTCTGTATAGAAATTTCAAGATTGAGAAATCCTTGGCCTGAAATATGATCAGTATGTCAAAAATGGACTAATGTATGATTGATGAGACATCAGAAAGAGTTAATTGGTCTGTATAGAAAATTTAAAATTGAGAACTCCCTGGCCTGAAATATGTAAGGTATGTCAAATATGGACTACTGTATGGTTAATGAGACATCATAAAGAGTTAATTGGTCTATATAAAAAATTCAAAATTGAGAACTCCTTGGCCTGAAATATGATCAGTATTTGTAATATGGACTACTGTATAGTTGATCAGACATCATAGGGAGATAATTGGTCTGTATAAAAAATTCTAAATTGAAAACTTCTTGGTCTAAAATATGTTCAGTGTGTCAAATATGGACTACTGTATGATTGATGAGACATCAGAAGGAGTTAATTGGTCTGTATAGAAAATTTAAAATTGAGAACTCCCTGGCCTGAAATATGTAAGGTATGTCAAATATGGACTACTGTATGGTTAATGAGACATCATAAAGAGTTAATTGGTCTATATAGAAAATTCAACATTGAGAACTCCTTGGCCTGAAATATGATCAGTATGTCAAATATTTACTACTGTATAGTTGATCAGACATCATTAGGAGTTAATTGGTATGTATAGGAAGTTCAAGATTGAGAACTCCTTGGCCTGAAATATGTTCAGTATGTCAAATATGGACTACTGTATGGTTAATGAGACATCATAAGGAGTTAATTGGTCTGTATAAAAAATTCAAAATTGAGAACTCCTTGGCCTGAAATATGATCAGTATGTCTAATATGGACTACTGTATAGTTGATCAGACATCATTAGGAGTTAACTGGTCTGTATAGACAGTCCAAGAATGAGAACTCCTTGGCCTGAAATATGTTCAGAATGTCAAAAATGGACTGCTGTATGGTTGATGAGACATCATAGGGAGATAATTGGTCTGTATAGAAAATTCAACATTGAGAACTCCTTGGCCTGAAATATGTTCAGTATGTCAAATATGGACCACTGTATAGTTGATCAGACATCATTAGGAGTTAATTGGTATGTATAGGAAGTTCAAGATTGAGAACTCCTTGGCCTGAAATATGTTCAGTATGTCAAATATGTACTACTGTATAGTTGATCAGACATCATTAGGAGTTAATTGGTATGTATAGGAAGTTCAAGATTGAGAAATCCTTGGCCTGAAATATGTTCAGTATGTCAAATATGGACTACTGTATGATTGATGAGACATCAGAAGCAGTTAATTGATCTGTATAGAAAGTTCAAGATTGAGAACTCCTTGGCCTGAAATATCTTCAGTATGTCAAATATGGACTACTGTATGATTGATGAGACATCAGAAGCAGTTAATTGGTCTGTATAGAAAGTTCAAAATTGAGAACTCCTTGGCCTGAAATATGTTCAGTATGTCAAATATGGACTACTGTATGATTGATGAGACATCAGAAGCAGTTAATTGGTCTGTATAGAAAGTCCAAGAATGAGAACTCCTTGGCCTGAAATATGTTCAGAATGTCAAAAATGGACTACTGTATGGTTGATCAGACATCATAGGGAGATAATTGGTCTGTATAGAAATTTCAAGATTGAGAAGTCCTTGGCCTGAAATATGTACAGTATGTCTAATATGGACTACTGTATAGTTGATCAGACATCATTAGGACTTAATTGGTCTGTATAGAAATTTCAAGATTGAGAAATCCTTGGCCTGAAATATGATCAGTATGTCAAAAATGGACTAATGTATGATTGATGAGACATCAGAAAGAGTTAATTGGTCTGTATAGAAAATTTAAAATTGAGAACTCCCTGGCCTGAAATATGTAAGGTATGTCAAATATGGACTACTGTATGGTTAATGAGACATCATAAAGAGTTAATTGGTCTATATAAAAAATTCAAAATTGAGAACTCCTTGGCCTGAAATATGATCAGTATTTGTAATATGGACTACTGTATAGTTGATCAGACATCATAGGGAGATAATTGGTCTGTATAAAAAATTCTAAATTGAAAACTTCTTGGTCTAAAATATGTTCAGTGTGTCAAATATGGACTACTGTATGATTGATGAGACATCAGAAGGAGTTAATTGGTCTGTATAGAAAATTTAAAATTGAGAACTCCCTGGCCTGAAATATGTAAGGTATGTCAAATATGGACTACTGTATGGTTAATGAGACATCATAAAGAGTTAATTGGTCTATATAAAAAATTCAAAATTGAGAACTCCTTGGCCTGAAATATGATCAGTATTTGTAATATGGACTACTGTATAGTTGATCAGACATCATAGGGAGATAATTGGTCTGTATAAAAAATTCTAAATTGAAAACTTCTTGGCCTGAAATATGTTCAGTATGTCAAATATGGACTACTGTATGGTTGATGAGACATCAGAAGGAGTTAACTGGTCTGTATAGAAAGTCCAAGAATGAGAACTCCTTGGCCTGAAATATGTTCAGGATGTCAAAAATGGACTACTGTATGGTGGATGAGACATCATAGGGAGATAATTGGTCTGTATAAAAAATTCAAAATTGAGAACTCCTTGGCCTGAAATATGATCAGTATGTCTAATATGGACTACTGTATAGTTGATCAGACATCATTAGGAGTTAACTGGTCTGTATAGAAAGTCCAAGAATGAGAACTCCTTGGCCTGAAATATGTTCAGAATGTCAAAAATGGACTACTGTATGGTTGATGAGACATCATATGGAGATAATTGGTCTGTATAGAAAATTCAACATTGAGAACTCCTTGGCCTGAAATATGTTCAGTATGTCAAATATGGACTACTGTATAGTTGATCAGACATCATTAGGAGTTAATTGGTATGTATAGGAAGTTCAAGATTGAGAAATCCTTGGCCTGAAATATGTTCAGTATGTCAAATATGGACTAATGTATGATTGATGAGACATCAGAAGGAGTTAATTGGTCTGTATAGAAAGTCCAAGAATGAGACCTCCTTGGCCTGAAATATGTACAGTATGTCTAATATGGACTACTGTATAGTTGATCAGACATCATTAGGACTTAATTGGTCTGTATAGAAATTTCAACATTGAGAACTCCTTGGCCTGAAATATGATCAGTATGTCAAAAATGGACTAATGTATGATTGATGAGACATCAGAAAGAGTTAATTGGTCTGTATAGAAAATTTAAAATTGAGAACTCCCTGGCCTGAAATATATAAGGTATGTCAAATATGGACTACTGTATGGTTAATGAGACATCATAAAGAGTTAATTGGTCTATATAAAAAATTCAAAATTGAGAACTCCTTGGCCTGAATTATGATCAGTATTTGTAATATGGACTACTGTATAGTTGATCAGACATCATAGGGAGATAATTGGTCTGTATAAAAAATTCTAAATTGAGAACTCCTTGGCCTGAAATATGATCAGTATGTCTAATATGGACTACTGTATAGTTGATCAGACATCATTAGGAGTTAACTGGTCTGTATAGACAGTCCAAGAATGAGAACTCCTTGGCCTGAAATATGTTCAGAATGTCAAAAATGGACTACTGTATGGTTGATGAGACATCATAGGGAGATAATTGGTCTGTATAGAAAATTCAACATTGAGAACTCCTTGGCCTGAAATATGTTCAGTATGTCAAATATTTACTACTGTATAGTTGATCAGACATCATTAGGAGTTAATTGGTATGTATAGGAAGTTCAAGATTGAGAACTCCTTGGCCTGAAATATGTTCAGTATGTCAAATATGGACTACTGTATGGTTAATGAGACATCATAAGGAGTTAATTGGTCTGTATAAAAAATTCAAAATTGAGAACTCCTTGGCCTGAAATATGATCAGTATGTCTAATATGGACTACTGTATAGTTGATCAGACATCATTAGGAGTTAATTGGTATGTATAGGAAGTTCAAGATTGAGAACTCCTTGGCCTGAAATATGTTCAGTATGTCAAATATGTACTACTGTATAGTTGATCAGACATCATTAGGAGTTAATTGGTATGTATAGGAAGTTCAAGATTGAGAAATCCTTGGCCTGAAATATGTTCAGTATGTCAAATATGGACTACTGTATGATTGATGAGACATCAGAAGCAGTTAATTGATCTGTATAGAAAGTTCAAGATTGAGAACTCCTTGGCCTGAAATATCTTCAGTATGTCAAATATGGACTACTGTATGATTGATGAGACATCAGAAGCAGTTAATTGGTCTGTATAGAAAGTTCAAAATTGAGAACTCCTTGGCCTGAAATATGTTCAGTATGTCAAATATGGACTACTGTATGATTGATGAGACATCAGAAGCAGTTAATTGGTCTGTATAGAAAGTCCAAGAATGAGAACTCCTTGGCCTGAAATATGTTCAGAATGTCAAAAATGGACTACTGTATGGTTGATCAGACATCATAGGGAGATAATTGGTCTGTATAGAAATTTCAAGATTGAGAAGTCCTTGGCCTGAAATATGTACAGTATGTCTAATATGGACTACTGTATAGTTGATCAGACATCATTAGGACTTAATTGGTCTGTATAGAAATTTCAAGATTGAGAAATCCTTGGCCTGAAATATGATCAGTATGTCAAAAATGGACTAATGTATGATTGATGAGACATCAGAAAGAGTTAATTGGTCTGTATAGAAAATTTAAAATTGAGAACTCCCTGGCCTGAAATATGTAAGGTATGTCAAATATGGACTACTGTATGGTTAATGAGACATCATAAAGAGTTAATTGGTCTATATAAAAAATTCAAAATTGAGAACTCCTTGGCCTGAAATATGATCAGTATTTGTAATATGGACTACTGTATAGTTGATCAGACATCATAGGGAGATAATTGGTCTGTATAAAAAATTCTAAATTGAAAACTTCTTGGTCTAAAATATGTTCAGTGTGTCAAATATGGACTACTGTATGATTGATGAGACATCAGAAGGAGTTAATTGGTCTGTATAGAAAATTTAAAATTGAGAACTCCCTGGCCTGAAATATGTAAGGTATGTCAAATATGGACTACTGTATGGTTAATGAGACATCATAAAGAGTTAATTGGTCTATATAAAAAATTCAAAATTGAGAACTCCTTGGCCTGAAATATGATCAGTATTTGTAATATGGACTACTGTATAGTTGATCAGACATCATAGGGAGATAATTGGTCTGTATAAAAAATTCTAAATTGAAAACTTCTTGGCCTGAAATATGTTCAGTATGTCAAATATGGACTACTGTATGGTTGATGAGACATCAGAAGGAGTTAACTGGTCTGTATAGAAAGTCCAAGAATGAGAACTCCTTGGCCTGAAATATGTTCAGGATGTCAAAAATGGACTACTGTATGGTGGATGAGACATCATAGGGAGATAATTGGTCTGTATAAAAAATTCAAAATTGAGAACTCCTTGGCCTGAAATATGATCAGTATGTCTAATATGGACTACTGTATAGTTGATCAGACATCATTAGGAGTTAACTGGTCTGTATAGAAAGTCCAAGAATGAGAACTCCTTGGCCTGAAATATGTTCAGAATGTCAAAAATGGACTACTGTATGGTTGATGAGACATCATATGGAGATAATTGGTCTGTATAGAAAATTCAACATTGAGAACTCCTTGGCCTGAAATATGTTCAGTATGTCAAATATGGACTACTGTATAGTTGATCAGACATCATTAGGAGTTAATTGGTATGTATAGGAAGTTCAAGATTGAGAAATCCTTGGCCTGAAATATGTTCAGTATGTCAAATATGGACTAATGTATGATTGATGAGACATCAGAAGGAGTTAATTGGTCTGTATAGAAAGTCCAAGAATGAGACCTCCTTGGCCTGAAATATGTACAGTATGTCTAATATGGACTACTGTATAGTTGATCAGACATCATTAGGACTTAATTGGTCTGTATAGAAATTTCAACATTGAGAACTCCTTGGCCTGAAATATGATCAGTATGTCAAAAATGGACTAATGTATGATTGATGAGACATCAGAAAGAGTTAATTGGTCTGTATAGAAAATTTAAAATTGAGAACTCCCTGGCCTGAAATATATAAGGTATGTCAAATATGGACTACTGTATGGTTAATGAGACATCATAAAGAGTTAATTGGTCTATATAAAAAATTCAAAATTGAGAACTCCTTGGCCTGAATTATGATCAGTATTTGTAATATGGACTACTGTATAGTTGATCAGACATCATAGGGAGATAATTGGTCTGTATAAAAAATTCTAAATTGAGAACTCCTTGGCCTGAAATATGATCAGTATGTCTAATATGGACTACTGTATAGTTGATCAGACATCATTAGGAGTTAACTGGTCTGTATAGACAGTCCAAGAATGAGAACTCCTTGGCCTGAAATATGTTCAGAATGTCAAAAATGGACTACTGTATGGTTGATGAGACATCATAGGGAGATAATTGGTCTGTATAGAAAATTCAACATTGAGAACTCCTTGGCCTGAAATATGTTCAGTATGTCAAATATTTACTACTGTATAGTTGATCAGACATCATTAGGAGTTAATTGGTATGTATAGGAAGTTCAAGATTGAGAACTCCTTGGCCTGAAATATGTTCAGTATGTCAAATATGGACTACTGTATGGTTAATGAGACATCATAAGGAGTTAATTGGTCTGTATAAAAAATTCAAAATTGAGAACTCCTTGGCCTGAAATATGATCAGTATGTCTAATATGGACTACTGTATAGTTGATCAGACATCATTAGGAGTTAACTGGTCTGTATAGACAGTCCAAGAATGAGAACTCCTTGGCCTGAAATATGTTCAGAATGTCAAAAATGGACTGCTGTATGGTTGATGAGACATCATAGGGAGATAATTGGTCTGTATAGAAAATTCAACATTGAGAACTCCTTGGCCTGAAATATGTTCAGTATGTCAAATATGGACCACTGTATAGTTGATCAGACATCATTAGGAGTTAATTGGTATGTATAGGAAGTTCAAGATTGAGAACTCCTTGGCCTGAAATATGTTCAGTATGTCAAATATGTACTACTGTATAGTTGATCAGACATCATTAGGAGTTAATTGGTATGTATAGGAAGTTCAAGATTGAGAAATCCTTGGCCTGAAATATGTTCAGTATGTCAAATATGGACTACTGTATGATTGATGAGACATCAGAAGCAGTTAATTGATCTGTATAGAAAGTTCAAGATTGAGAACTCCTTGGCCTGAAATATCTTCAGTATGTCAAATATGGACTACTGTATGATTGATGAGACATCAGAAGCAGTTAATTGGTCTGTATAGAAAGTTCAAAATTGAGAACTCCTTGGCCTGAAATATGTTCAGTATGTCAAATATGGACTACTGTATGATTGATGAGACATCAGAAGCAGTTAATTGGTCTGTATAGAAAGTCCAAGAATGAGAACTCCTTGGCCTGAAATATGTTCAGAATGTCAAAAATGGACTACTGTATGGTTGATCAGACATCATAGGGAGATAATTGGTCTGTATAGAAATTTCAAGATTGAGAAGTCCTTGGCCTGAAATATGTACAGTATGTCTAATATGGACTACTGTATAGTTGATCAGACATCATTAGGACTTAATTGGTCTGTATAGAAATTTCAAGATTGAGAAATCCTTGGCCTGAAATATGATCAGTATGTCAAAAATGGACTAATGTATGATTGATGAGACATCAGAAAGAGTTAATTGGTCTGTATAGAAAATTTAAAATTGAGAACTCCCTGGCCTGAAATATGTAAGGTATGTCAAATATGGACTACTGTATGGTTAATGAGACATCATAAAGAGTTAATTGGTCTATATAAAAAATTCAAAATTGAGAACTCCTTGGCCTGAAATATGATCAGTATTTGTAATATGGACTACTGTATAGTTGATCAGACATCATAGGGAGATAATTGGTCTGTATAAAAAATTCTAAATTGAAAACTTCTTGGTCTAAAATATGTTCAGTGTGTCAAATATGGACTACTGTATGATTGATGAGACATCAGAAGGAGTTAATTGGTCTGTATAGAAAATTTAAAATTGAGAACTCCCTGGCCTGAAATATGTAAGGTATGTCAAATATGGACTACTGTATGGTTAATGAGACATCATAAAGAGTTAATTGGTCTATATAGAAAATTCAACATTGAGAACTCCTTGGCCTGAAATATGATCAGTATGTCAAATATTTACTACTGTATAGTTGATCAGACATCATTAGGAGTTAATTGGTATGTATAGGAAGTTCAAGATTGAGAACTCCTTGGCCTGAAATATGTTCAGTATGTCAAATATGGACTACTGTATGGTTAATGAGACATCATAAGGAGTTAATTGGTCTGTATAAAAAATTCAAAATTGAGAACTCCTTGGCCTGAAATATGATCAGTATGTCTAATATGGACTACTGTATAGTTGATCAGACATCATTAGGAGTTAACTGGTCTGTATAGACAGTCCAAGAATGAGAACTCCTTGGCCTGAAATATGTTCAGAATGTCAAAAATGGACTGCTGTATGGTTGATGAGACATCATAGGGAGATAATTGGTCTGTATAGAAAATTCAACATTGAGAACTCCTTGGCCTGAAATATGTTCAGTATGTCAAATATGGACCACTGTATAGTTGATCAGACATCATTAGGAGTTAATTGGTATGTATAGGAAGTTCAAGATTGAGAACTCCTTGGCCTGAAATATGTTCAGTATGTCAAATATGTACTACTGTATAGTTGATCAGACATCATTAGGAGTTAATTGGTATGTATAGGAAGTTCAAGATTGAGAAATCCTTGGCCTGAAATATGTTCAGTATGTCAAATATGGACTACTGTATGATTGATGAGACATCAGAAGCAGTTAATTGATCTGTATAGAAAGTTCAAGATTGAGAACTCCTTGGCCTGAAATATCTTCAGTATGTCAAATATGGACTACTGTATGATTGATGAGACATCAGAAGCAGTTAATTGGTCTGTATAGAAAGTTCAAAATTGAGAACTCCTTGGCCTGAAATATGTTCAGTATGTCAAATATGGACTACTGTATGATTGATGAGACATCAGAAGCAGTTAATTGGTCTGTATAGAAAGTCCAAGATTGAGAACTCCTTGGCCTGAAATATGTTCAGTATGTCAAATATGGACTACTGTATAGTTGATCAGACATCATTAGGAGTTAATTGGTATGTATAGGAAGTTCAAGATTGAGAACTCCTTGGCCTGAAATATGTTCAGTATGTCAAATATGGACTACTGTATGGTTAATGAGACATCATAAGGAGTTAATTGGTCTGTATAAAAAATTCAAAATTGAGAACTCCTTGGCCTGAAATATGATCAGTATGTCTAATATGGACTACTGTATAGTTGATCAGACATCATTAGGAGTTAACTGGTCTGTATAGACAGTCCAAGAATGAGAACTCCTTGGCCTGAAATATGTTCAGAATGTCAAAAATGGACTGCTGTATGGTTGATGAGACATCATAGGGAGATAATTGGTCTGTATAGAAAATTCAACATTGAGAACTCCTTGGCCTGAAATATGTTCAGTATGTCAAATATGGACCACTGTATAGTTGATCAGACATCATTAGGAGTTAATTGGTATGTATAGGAAGTTCAAGATTGAGAACTCCTTGGCCTGAAATATGTTCAGTATGTCAAATATGGACTACTGTATAGTTGATCAGACATCATTAGGAGTTAATTGGTATGTATAGGAAGTTCAAGATTGAGAAATCCTTCGCCTGAAATATGTTCAGTATGTCAAATATGGACTACTGTATGATTGATGAGACATCAGAAGCAGTTAATTGATCTGTATAGAAAGTTCAAGATTGAGAACTCCTTGGCCTGAAATATCTTCAGTATGTCAAATATGGACTACTGTATGATTGATGAGACATCAGAAGCAGTTAATTGGTCTGTATAGAAAGTCCAAGAATGAGAACTCCTTGGCCTGAAATATGTTCAGAATGTCAAAAATGGACTACTGTATGGTTGATCAGACATCATAGGGAGATAATTGGTCTGTATAGAAATTTCAAGATTGAGAAGTCCTTGGCCTGAAATATGTACAGTATGTCTAATATGGACTACTGTATAGTTGATCAGACATCATTAGGACTTAATTGGTCTGTATAGAAATTTCAAGATTGAGAAGTCCTTGGCCTGAAATATGATCAGTATGTCAAAAATGGACTAATGTATGATCGATGAGACATCAGAAAGAGTTAATTGGTCTGTATAGAAAATTTAAAATTGAGAACTCCCTGGCCTGAAATATGTAAGGTATGTCAAATATGGACTACTGTATGGTTAATGAGACATCATAAAGAGTTAATTGGTCTATATAAAAAATTCAAAATTGAGAACTCCTTGGCCTGAAATATGATCAGTATTTGTAATATGGACTACTGTATAGTTGATCAGACATCATAGGGAGATAATTGGTCTGTATAAAAAATTCTAAATTGAAAACTTCTTGGTCTAAAATATGTTCAGTGTGTCAAATATGGACTACTGTATGATTGATGAGACATCAGAAGGAGTTAATTGGTCTGTATAGAAAATTTAAAATTGAGAACTCCCTGGCCTGAAATATGTAAGGTATGTCAAATATGGACTACTGTATGGTTAATGAGACATCATAAAGAGTTAATTGGTCTATATAAAAAATTCAAAATTGAGAACTCCTTGGCCTGAAATATGATCAGTATTTGTAATATGGACTACTGTATAGTTGATCAGACATCATAGGGAGATAATTGGTCTGTATAAAAAATTCTAAATTGAAAACTTCTTGGCCTGAAATATGTTCAGTATGTCAAATATGGACTACTGTATGGTTGATGAGACATCAGAAGGAGTTTACTGGTCTGTATAGAAAGTCCAAGAATGAGAACTCCTTGGCCTGAAATATGTTCAGGATGTCAAAAATGGACTACTGTATGGTTGATGAGACATCATAGGGAGATAATTGGTCTGTATAAAAAATTCAAAATTGAGAACTCCTTGGCCTGAAATATGATCAGTATGTCTAATATGGACTACTGTATAGTTGATCAGACATCATTAGGAGTTAACTGGTCTGTATAGAAAGTCCAAGAATGAGAACTCCTTGGCCTGAAATATGTTCAGAATGTCAAAAATGGACTACTGTATGGATGATGAGACATCATAGGGAGATAATTGGTCTGTATAAAAAATTCTAAATTGAGAACTCCTTGGCCTGAAATATGTTCAGAATGTCAAAAATGGACTACTGTATGGTTGATGAGACATCATAGGGAGATAATTGGTCTGTATAGAAAATTCAACATTGAGAACTCCTTGGCCTGAAATATGACCAGTATGTCTAATATGGACTATTGTATAGTTGATCGGACATCATTAGGAGTTAATTGGTATGTATAGGAAGTTCAAGATTGAGAACTCCTTGGCCTGAAATATGTTCAGTATGTCAAATATGGACTACTGTATGGTTAATGAGACATCATAAGGAGTTAATTGGTCTGTATAAAAAATTCAAAATTGAGAACTTCTTGGCCTGAAATATGATCAGTATGTCTAATATGGACTACTGTATAGTTGATCAGACATCATTAGGAGTTAATTGGTATGTAAAGGAAGTTCAAGATTGAGGACTCCTTGTCCTGAAATATGTTCAGTATGTGTAATATGGACTACTGTATAGTTGATCAGACATCATTAGGAGTTAACTGGTCTGTATAGACAGTCCAAGAATGAGAACTCCTTGGCCTGAAATATGTTCAGAATGTCAAAAATGGACTACTGTATAGCTGATCAGACATCATTAGGAGTTAATAGGTATGTATAGGAAGTTCAAGATTGAGAAATCCTTGGCCTGAAATATGTTCAGTATGTCAAATATGGACTACTGTATGATTGATGAGACATCAGAAGGAGTTAATTGGTCTATATAAAAAATTCAAAATTGAGAACTCCTTGGCCTGAAATATGATCAGTATTTGTAATATGGACTACTGTATAGTTGATCAGACATCATAGGGAGATAATTGGTCTGTATAAAAAATTCTAAATTGAAAACTTCTTGGCCTGAAATATGACCAGTATGTCTAATATGGACTATTGTATAGTTGATCGGACATCATTAGGAGTTAATTGGTATGTATAGGAATTTCAAGATTGAGAACTCCTTGGCCTGAAATATGTTCAGTATGTCAAATATGGACTACTGTATGGTTAATGAGACATCATAAGGAGTTAATTGGTCTGTATAAAAAATTCAAAATTGAGAACTTCTTGGCCTGAAATATGATCAGTATGTCTAATATGGACTACTGTATAGTTGATCAGACATCATTAGGAGTTAATTGGTATGTAAAGGAAGTTCAAGATTGAGGACTCCTTGTCCTGAAATATGTTCAGTATGTGTAATATGGACTACTGTATAGTTGATCAGACATCATTAGGAGTTAACTGGTCTGTATAGACAGTCCAAGAATGAGAACTCCTTGGCCTGAAATATGTTCAGAATGTCAAAAATGGACTACTGTATAGCTGATCAGACATCATTAGGAGTTAATAGGTATGTATAGGAAGTTCAAGATTGAGAAATCCTTGGCCTGAAATATGTTCAGTATGTCAAATATGGACTACTGTATGATTGATGAGACATCAGAAGGAGTTAATTGGTCTATATAAAAAATTCAAAATTGAGAACTCCTTGGCCTGAAATATGATCAGTATTTGTAATATGGACTACTGTATAGTTGATCAGACATCATAGGGAGATAATTGGTCTGTATAAAAAATTCTAAATTGAAAACTTCTTGGCCTGAAATATGTTCAGTATGTCAAATATGGACTACTGTATGATTGATGAGACATCAAAGGGAGTTAACTGGTCTGTATAGAAAGTCCAAGAATGAGAACTCCTTGGCCTGAAATATGTTCAGAATGTCAAAAATGGACTACTGTATGGTTGATGAGACATCATAGGGAGATAATTGGTCTGTATAAAAAATTCAAAATTGAGAACTCCTTGGCCTGAAATATGTTCAGAATGTCAAAAATGGACTACTGTATGGTTGATGAGACATCATAGGGAGATAATTGGTCTGTATAGAAAATTCAACATTGAGAACTCCTTGGCCTGAAATATGACCAGTATGTCTAATATGGACTACTGTATAGTTGATCGGACATCATTAGGAGTTAATTGGTATGTATAGGAAGTTCAAGATTGAGAACTCCTTGACCTGAAATATGTTCAGTATGTCAAATATGGAATACTGTATGGTTAATGAGACATCATAAGGAGTTAATTGGTCTGTATAAAAAAATCAAAATTGAGAACTTCTTGGCCTGAAATATGATCAGTATGTCTAATATGGACTACTGTATAGTTGATCAGACATCATTAGGAGTTAATTGGTATGTAAAGGAAGTTCAAGATTGAGGACTCCTTGTCCTGAAATATGTTCAGTATGTGTAATATGGACTACTGTATAGTTGATCAGACATCATTAGGAGTTAACTGGTCTGTATAGACAGTCCAAGAATGAGAACTCCTTGGCCTGAAATATGTTCAGAATGTCAAAAATGGACTACTGTATGGTTGATGAGACATCATATGGAGATAATTGGTCTGTATAGAAAATTCAACATTGAGAACTCCTTGGCCTGAAATATGTTCAGTATGTCAAATATGGACTACTGTATAGTTGATCAGACATCATTAGGAGTTAATTGGTATGTATAGGAAGTTCAAGATTGAGAAATCCTTGGCCTGAAATATGTTCAGTATGTCAAATATGGACTAATGTATGATTGATGAGACATCAGAAGGAGTTAATTGGTCTGTATAGAAAGTCCAAGAATGAGACCTCCTTGGCCTGAAATATGTACAGTATGTCTAATATGGACTACTGTATAGTTGATCAGACATCATTAGGACTTAATTGGTCTGTATAGAAATTTCAACATTGAGAACTCCTTGGCCTGAAATATGATCAGTATGTCAAAAATGGACTAATGTATGATTGATGAGACATCAGAAAGAGTTAATTGGTCTGTATAGAAAATTTAAAATTGAGAACTCCCTGGCCTGAAATATATAAGGTATGTCAAATATGGACTACTGTATGGTTAATGAGACATCATAAAGAGTTAATTGGTCTATATAAAAAATTCAAAATTGAGAACTCCTTGGCCTGAATTATGATCAGTATTTGTAATATGGACTACTGTATAGTTGATCAGACATCATAGGGAGATAATTGGTCTGTATAAAAAATTCTAAATTGAGAACTCCTTGGCCTGAAATATGATCAGTATGTCTAATATGGACTACTGTATAGTTGATCAGACATCATTAGGAGTTAACTGGTCTGTATAGACAGTCCAAGAATGAGAACTCCTTGGCCTGAAATATGTTCAGAATGTCAAAAATGGACTACTGTATGGTTGATGAGACATCATAGGGAGATAATTGGTCTGTATAGAAAATTCAACATTGAGAACTCCTTGGCCTGAAATATGTTCAGTATGTCAAATATTTACTACTGTATAGTTGATCAGACATCATTAGGAGTTAATTGGTATGTATAGGAAGTTCAAGATTGAGAACTCCTTGGCCTGAAATATGTTCAGTATGTCAAATATGGACTACTGTATGGTTAATGAGACATCATAAGGAGTTAATTGGTCTGTATAAAAAATTCAAAATTGAGAACTCCTTGGCCTGAAATATGATCAGTATGTCTAATATGGACTACTGTATAGTTGATCAGACATCATTAGGAGTTAACTGGTCTGTATAGACAGTCCAAGAATGAGAACTCCTTGGCCTGAAATATGTTCAGAATGTCAAAAATGGACTGCTGTATGGTTGATGAGACATCATAGGGAGATAATTGGTCTGTATAGAAAATTCAACATTGAGAACTCCTTGGCCTGAAATATGTTCAGTATGTCAAATATGGACCACTGTATAGTTGATCAGACATCATTAGGAGTTAATTGGTATGTATAGGAAGTTCAAGATTGAGAACTCCTTGGCCTGAAATATGTTCAGTATGTCAAATATGTACTACTGTATAGTTGATCAGACATCATTAGGAGTTAATTGGTATGTATAGGAAGTTCAAGATTGAGAAATCCTTGGCCTGAAATATGTTCAGTATGTCAAATATGGACTACTGTATGATTGATGAGACATCAGAAGCAGTTAATTGATCTGTATAGAAAGTTCAAGATTGAGAACTCCTTGGCCTGAAATATCTTCAGTATGTCAAATATGGACTACTGTATGATTGATGAGACATCAGAAGCAGTTAATTGGTCTGTATAGAAAGTTCAAAATTGAGAACTCCTTGGCCTGAAATATGTTCAGTATGTCAAATATGGACTACTGTATGATTGATGAGACATCAGAAGCAGTTAATTGGTCTGTATAGAAAGTCCAAGAATGAGAACTCCTTGGCCTGAAATATGTTCAGAATGTCAAAAATGGACTACTGTATGGTTGATCAGACATCATAGGGAGATAATTGGTCTGTATAGAAATTTCAAGATTGAGAAGTCCTTGGCCTGAAATATGTACAGTATGTCTAATATGGACTACTGTATAGTTGATCAGACATCATTAGGACTTAATTGGTCTGTATAGAAATTTCAAGATTGAGAAATCCTTGGCCTGAAATATGATCAGTATGTCAAAAATGGACTAATGTATGATTGATGAGACATCAGAAAGAGTTAATTGGTCTGTATAGAAAATTTAAAATTGAGAACTCCCTGGCCTGAAATATGTAAGGTATGTCAAATATGGACTACTGTATGGTTAATGAGACATCATAAAGAGTTAATTGGTCTATATAAAAAATTCAAAATTGAGAACTCCTTGGCCTGAAATATGATCAGTATTTGTAATATGGACTACTGTATAGTTGATCAGACATCATAGGGAGATAATTGGTCTGTATAAAAAATTCTAAATTGAAAACTTCTTGGTCTAAAATATGTTCAGTGTGTCAAATATGGACTACTGTATGATTGATGAGACATCAGAAGGAGTTAATTGGTCTGTATAGAAAATTTAAAATTGAGAACTCCCTGGCCTGAAATATGTAAGGTATGTCAAATATGGACTACTGTATGGTTAATGAGACATCATAAAGAGTTAATTGGTCTATATAGAAAATTCAACATTGAGAACTCCTTGGCCTGAAATATGATCAGTATGTCAAATATTTACTACTGTATAGTTGATCAGACATCATTAGGAGTTAATTGGTATGTATAGGAAGTTCAAGATTGAGAACTCCTTGGCCTGAAATATGTTCAGTATGTCAAATATGGACTACTGTATGGTTAATGAGACATCATAAGGAGTTAATTGGTCTGTATAAAAAATTCAAAATTGAGAACTCCTTGGCCTGAAATATGATCAGTATGTCTAATATGGACTACTGTATAGTTGATCAGACATCATTAGGAGTTAACTGGTCTGTATAGACAGTCCAAGAATGAGAACTCCTTGGCCTGAAATATGTTCAGAATGTCAAAAATGGACTGCTGTATGGTTGATGAGACATCATAGGGAGATAATTGGTCTGTATAGAAAATTCAACATTGAGAACTCCTTGGCCTGAAATATGTTCAGTATGTCAAATATGGACCACTGTATAGTTGATCAGACATCATTAGGAGTTAATTGGTATGTATAGGAAGTTCAAGATTGAGAACTCCTTGGCCTGAAATATGTTCAGTATGTCAAATATGTACTACTGTATAGTTGATCAGACATCATTAGGAGTTAATTGGTATGTATAGGAAGTTCAAGATTGAGAAATCCTTGGCCTGAAATATGTTCAGTATGTCAAATATGGACTACTGTATGATTGATGAGACATCAGAAGCAGTTAATTGATCTGTATAGAAAGTTCAAGATTGAGAACTCCTTGGCCTGAAATATCTTCAGTATGTCAAATATGGACTACTGTATGATTGATGAGACATCAGAAGCAGTTAATTGGTCTGTATAGAAAGTTCAAAATTGAGAACTCCTTGGCCTGAAATATGTTCAGTATGTCAAATATGGACTACTGTATGATTGATGAGACATCAGAAGCAGTTAATTGGTCTGTATAGAAAGTCCAAGAATGAGAACTCCTTGGCCTGAAATATGTTCAGAATGTCAAAAATGGACTACTGTATGGTTGATCAGACATCATAGGGAGATAATTGGTCTGTATAGAAATTTCAAGATTGAGAAGTCCTTGGCCTGAAATATGTACAGTATGTCTAATATGGACTACTGTATAGTTGATCAGACATCATTAGGACTTAATTGGTCTGTATAGAAATTTCAAGATTGAGAAATCCTTGGCCTGAAATATGATCAGTATGTCAAAAATGGACTAATGTATGATTGATGAGACATCAGAAAGAGTTAATTGGTCTGTATAGAAAATTTAAAATTGAGAACTCCCTGGCCTGAAATATGTAAGGTATGTCAAATATGGACTACTGTATGGTTAATGAGACATCATAAAGAGTTAATTGGTCTATATAAAAAATTCAAAATTGAGAACTCCTTGGCCTGAAATATGATCAGTATTTGTAATATGGACTACTGTATAGTTGATCAGACATCATAGGGAGATAATTGGTCTGTATAAAAAATTCTAAATTGAAAACTTCTTGGTCTAAAATATGTTCAGTGTGTCAAATATGGACTACTGTATGATTGATGAGACATCAGAAGGAGTTAATTGGTCTGTATAGAAAATTTAAAATTGAGAACTCCCTGGCCTGAAATATGTAAGGTATGTCAAATATGGACTACTGTATGGTTAATGAGACATCATAAAGAGTTAATTGGTCTATATAAAAAATTCAAAATTGAGAACTCCTTGGCCTGAAATATGATCAGTATTTGTAATATGGACTACTGTATAGTTGATCAGACATCATAGGGAGATAATTGGTCTGTATAAAAAATTCTAAATTGAAAACTTCTTGGCCTGAAATATGTTCAGTATGTCAAATATGGACTACTGTATGGTTGATGAGACATCAGAAGGAGTTAACTGGTCTGTATAGAAAGTCCAAGAATGAGAACTCCTTGGCCTGAAATATGTTCAGGATGTCAAAAATGGACTACTGTATGGTGGATGAGACATCATAGGGAGATAATTGGTCTGTATAAAAAATTCAAAATTGAGAACTCCTTGGCCTGAAATATGATCAGTATGTCTAATATGGACTACTGTATAGTTGATCAGACATCATTAGGAGTTAACTGGTCTGTATAGAAAGTCCAAGAATGAGAACTCCTTGGCCTGAAATATGTTCAGAATGTCAAAAATGGACTACTGTATGGTTGATGAGACATCATATGGAGATAATTGGTCTGTATAGAAAATTCAACATTGAGAACTCCTTGGCCTGAAATATGTTCAGTATGTCAAATATGGACTACTGTATAGTTGATCAGACATCATTAGGAGTTAATTGGTATGTATAGGAAGTTCAAGATTGAGAAATCCTTGGCCTGAAATATGTTCAGTATGTCAAATATGGACTAATGTATGATTGATGAGACATCAGAAGGAGTTAATTGGTCTGTATAGAAAGTCCAAGAATGAGACCTCCTTGGCCTGAAATATGTACAGTATGTCTAATATGGACTACTGTATAGTTGATCAGACATCATTAGGACTTAATTGGTCTGTATAGAAATTTCAACATTGAGAACTCCTTGGCCTGAAATATGATCAGTATGTCAAAAATGGACTAATGTATGATTGATGAGACATCAGAAAGAGTTAATTGGTCTGTATAGAAAATTTAAAATTGAGAACTCCCTGGCCTGAAATATATAAGGTATGTCAAATATGGACTACTGTATGGTTAATGAGACATCATAAAGAGTTAATTGGTCTATATAAAAAATTCAAAATTGAGAACTCCTTGGCCTGAATTATGATCAGTATTTGTAATATGGACTACTGTATAGTTGATCAGACATCATAGGGAGATAATTGGTCTGTATAAAAAATTCTAAATTGAGAACTCCTTGGCCTGAAATATGATCAGTATGTCTAATATGGACTACTGTATAGTTGATCAGACATCATTAGGAGTTAACTGGTCTGTATAGACAGTCCAAGAATGAGAACTCCTTGGCCTGAAATATGTTCAGAATGTCAAAAATGGACTACTGTATGGTTGATGAGACATCATAGGGAGATAATTGGTCTGTATAGAAAATTCAACATTGAGAACTCCTTGGCCTGAAATATGTTCAGTATGTCAAATATTTACTACTGTATAGTTGATCAGACATCATTAGGAGTTAATTGGTATGTATAGGAAGTTCAAGATTGAGAACTCCTTGGCCTGAAATATGTTCAGTATGTCAAATATGGACTACTGTATGGTTAATGAGACATCATAAGGAGTTAATTGGTCTGTATAAAAAATTCAAAATTGAGAACTCCTTGGCCTGAAATATGATCAGTATGTCTAATATGGACTACTGTATAGTTGATCAGACATCATTAGGAGTTAACTGGTCTGTATAGACAGTCCAAGAATGAGAACTCCTTGGCCTGAAATATGTTCAGAATGTCAAAAATGGACTGCTGTATGGTTGATGAGACATCATAGGGAGATAATTGGTCTGTATAGAAAATTCAACATTGAGAACTCCTTGGCCTGAAATATGTTCAGTATGTCAAATATGGACCACTGTATAGTTGATCAGACATCATTAGGAGTTAATTGGTATGTATAGGAAGTTCAAGATTGAGAACTCCTTGGCCTGAAATATGTTCAGTATGTCAAATATGTACTACTGTATAGTTGATCAGACATCATTAGGAGTTAATTGGTATGTATAGGAAGTTCAAGATTGAGAAATCCTTGGCCTGAAATATGTTCAGTATGTCAAATATGGACTACTGTATGATTGATGAGACATCAGAAGCAGTTAATTGATCTGTATAGAAAGTTCAAGATTGAGAACTCCTTGGCCTGAAATATCTTCAGTATGTCAAATATGGACTACTGTATGATTGATGAGACATCAGAAGCAGTTAATTGGTCTGTATAGAAAGTTCAAAATTGAGAACTCCTTGGCCTGAAATATGTTCAGTATGTCAAATATGGACTACTGTATGATTGATGAGACATCAGAAGCAGTTAATTGGTCTGTATAGAAAGTCCAAGAATGAGAACTCCTTGGCCTGAAATATGTTCAGAATGTCAAAAATGGACTACTGTATGGTTGATCAGACATCATAGGGAGATAATTGGTCTGTATAGAAATTTCAAGATTGAGAAGTCCTTGGCCTGAAATATGTACAGTATGTCTAATATGGACTACTGTATAGTTGATCAGACATCATTAGGACTTAATTGGTCTGTATAGAAATTTCAAGATTGAGAAATCCTTGGCCTGAAATATGATCAGTATGTCAAAAATGGACTAATGTATGATTGATGAGACATCAGAAAGAGTTAATTGGTCTGTATAGAAAATTTAAAATTGAGAACTCCCTGGCCTGAAATATGTAAGGTATGTCAAATATGGACTACTGTATGGTTAATGAGACATCATAAAGAGTTAATTGGTCTATATAAAAAATTCAAAATTGAGAACTCCTTGGCCTGAAATATGATCAGTATTTGTAATATGGACTACTGTATAGTTGATCAGACATCATAGGGAGATAATTGGTCTGTATAAAAAATTCTAAATTGAAAACTTCTTGGTCTAAAATATGTTCAGTGTGTCAAATATGGACTACTGTATGATTGATGAGACATCAGAAGGAGTTAATTGGTCTGTATAGAAAATTTAAAATTGAGAACTCCCTGGCCTGAAATATGTAAGGTATGTCAAATATGGACTACTGTATGGTTAATGAGACATCATAAAGAGTTAATTGGTCTATATAGAAAATTCAACATTGAGAACTCCTTGGCCTGAAATATGATCAGTATGTCAAATATTTACTACTGTATAGTTGATCAGACATCATTAGGAGTTAATTGGTATGTATAGGAAGTTCAAGATTGAGAACTCCTTGGCCTGAAATATGTTCAGTATGTCAAATATGGACTACTGTATGGTTAATGAGACATCATAAGGAGTTAATTGGTCTGTATAAAAAATTCAAAATTGAGAACTCCTTGGCCTGAAATATGATCAGTATGTCTAATATGGACTACTGTATAGTTGATCAGACATCATTAGGAGTTAACTGGTCTGTATAGACAGTCCAAGAATGAGAACTCCTTGGCCTGAAATATGTTCAGAATGTCAAAAATGGACTGCTGTATGGTTGATGAGACATCATAGGGAGATAATTGGTCTGTATAGAAAATTCAACATTGAGAACTCCTTGGCCTGAAATATGTTCAGTATGTCAAATATGGACCACTGTATAGTTGATCAGACATCATTAGGAGTTAATTGGTATGTATAGGAAGTTCAAGATTGAGAACTCCTTGGCCTGAAATATGTTCAGTATGTCAAATATGTACTACTGTATAGTTGATCAGACATCATTAGGAGTTAATTGGTATGTATAGGAAGTTCAAGATTGAGAAATCCTTGGCCTGAAATATGTTCAGTATGTCAAATATGGACTACTGTATGATTGATGAGACATCAGAAGCAGTTAATTGATCTGTATAGAAAGTTCAAGATTGAGAACTCCTTGGCCTGAAATATCTTCAGTATGTCAAATATGGACTACTGTATGATTGATGAGACATCAGAAGCAGTTAATTGGTCTGTATAGAAAGTTCAAAATTGAGAACTCCTTGGCCTGAAATATGTTCAGTATGTCAAATATGGACTACTGTATGATTGATGAGACATCAGAAGCAGTTAATTGGTCTGTATAGAAAGTCCAAGAATGAGAACTCCTTGGCCTGAAATATGTTCAGAATGTCAAAAATGGACTACTGTATGGTTGATCAGACATCATAGGGAGATAATTGGTCTGTATAGAAATTTCAAGATTGAGAAGTCCTTGGCCTGAAATATGTACAGTATGTCTAATATGGACTACTGTATAGTTGATCAGACATCATTAGGACTTAATTGGTCTGTATAGAAATTTCAAGATTGAGAAATCCTTGGCCTGAAATATGATCAGTATGTCAAAAATGGACTAATGTATGATTGATGAGACATCAGAAAGAGTTAATTGGTCTGTATAGAAAATTTAAAATTGAGAACTCCCTGGCCTGAAATATGTAAGGTATGTCAAATATGGACTACTGTATGGTTAATGAGACATCATAAAGAGTTAATTGGTCTATATAAAAAATTCAAAATTGAGAACTCCTTGGCCTGAAATATGATCAGTATTTGTAATATGGACTACTGTATAGTTGATCAGACATCATAGGGAGATAATTGGTCTGTATAAAAAATTCTAAATTGAAAACTTCTTGGTCTAAAATATGTTCAGTGTGTCAAATATGGACTACTGTATGATTGATGAGACATCAGAAGGAGTTAATTGGTCTGTATAGAAAATTTAAAATTGAGAACTCCCTGGCCTGAAATATGTAAGGTATGTCAAATATGGACTACTGTATGGTTAATGAGACATCATAAAGAGTTAATTGGTCTATATAAAAAATTCAAAATTGAGAACTCCTTGGCCTGAAATATGATCAGTATTTGTAATATGGACTACTGTATAGTTGATCAGACATCATAGGGAGATAATTGGTCTGTATAAAAAATTCTAAATTGAAAACTTCTTGGCCTGAAATATGTTCAGTATGTCAAATATGGACTACTGTATGGTTGATGAGACATCAGAAGGAGTTAACTGGTCTGTATAGAAAGTCCAAGAATGAGAACTCCTTGGCCTGAAATATGTTCAGGATGTCAAAAATGGACTACTGTATGGTGGATGAGACATCATAGGGAGATAATTGGTCTGTATAAAAAATTCAAAATTGAGAACTCCTTGGCCTGAAATATGATCAGTATGTCTAATATGGACTACTGTATAGTTGATCAGACATCATTAGGAGTTAACTGGTCTGTATAGAAAGTCCAAGAATGAGAACTCCTTGGCCTGAAATATGTTCAGAATGTCAAAAATGGACTACTGTATGGATGATGAGACATCATAGGGAGATAATTGGTCTGTATAAAAAATTCTAAATTGAGAACTCCTTGGCCTGAAATATGTTCAGAATGTCAAAAATGGACTACTGTATGGTTGATGAGACATCATAGGGAGATAATTGGTCTGTATAGAAAATTCAACATTGAGAACTCCTTGGCCTGAAATATGACCAGTATGTCTAATATGGACTACTGTATAGTTGATCGGACATCATTAGGAGTTAATTGGTATGTATAGGAAGTTCAAGATTGAGAACTCCTTGGCCTGAAATATGTTCAGTATGTCAAATATGGACTACTGTATGGTTAATGAGACATCATAAGGAGTTAATTGGTCTGTATAAAAAATTCAAAATTGAGAACTTCTTGGCCTGAAATATGATCAGTATGTCTAATATGGACTACTGTATAGTTGATCAGACATCATTAGGAGTTAATTGGTATGTAAAGGAAGTTCAAGATTGAGGACTCCTTGTGCTGAAATATGTTCAGTATGTGTAATATGGACTACTGTATAGTTGATCAGACATCATTAGGAGTTAACTCGTCTGTATAGACAGTCCAAGAATGAGAACTCCTTGGCCTGAAATATGTTCAGAATGTCAAAAATGGACTACTGTATGGTTGATGAGACATCATAGGGAGATAATTGGTCTGTATAGAAAATTCAACATTGAGAACTCCTTGGTCTGAAATATGTTCAGTATGTCAAATATGGACTACTGTATAGTTGATCAGACATCATTAGGAGTTAATAGGTATGTATAGGAAGTTCAAGATTGAGAAATCCTTGGCCTGAAATATGTTCAGTATGTCAAATATGGACTACTGTATGATTGATGAGACATCAGAAGCAGTTAATTGGTCTGTATAGAAAGTTCAAGATTGAGAACTCCTTGGCCTGAAATATGTTCAGTATGTCAAATATGGACTACTGTATGATTGATGAGACATCAGAAGCAGTTAATTGGTCTGTATAGAAAGTCCAAGAATGAGAACTCCTTGGCCTGAAATATGTACAGTATGTCTAATATGGACTACTGTATAGTTGATCAGACATCATTAGGACTTAATTGGTCTGTATAGAAATTTCAAGATTGAGAAGTCCTTGGTCTGAAATATGATCAGTATGTCAAAAATGGACTAATGTATGATTGATGAGACATCAGAAAGAGTTAATTGGTCTGTATAGAAAATTTAAAATTGAGAACTAACTGGCCTGAAATATGTAAGGTATGTCAAATATGGACTACTGTATGGTTAATGAGACATCATAAAGAGTTAATTGGTCTATATAAAAAATTCTAAATTGAGAACTCCTTGGCCTGAATTATGATCAGTATTTGTAATATGGACTACTGTATAGTTGATCAGACATCATAGGGAGATAATTGGTCTGTATAAAAAATTCTAAATTGAAAACTTCTTGGCCTGAAATATGTTCAGAATGTCAAAAATGGACTACTGTATGGTTGATCAGACATCATAGGGAGATAATTGGTCTGTATAGAAATTTCAAGATTGAGAACTCCTTGGCCTGAAATATGATCAGTATTTGTAATATGGACTACTGTATAGTTGATCAGACATCATAGGGAGATAATTGGTCTGTATAGAAATTTCAAGATTGAGAAGTCCTTGGCCTGAAATATGATCAGTATGTCAAAAATGGACTAATGTATGATTGATGAGACATCAGAAAGAGTTAATTGGTCTGTATAGAAAATTTAAAATTGAGAACTCCCTGGCCTGAAATATGTAAGGTATGTCAAATATGGACTACTGTATGGTTAATGAGACATCATAAAGAGTTAATTGGTCTATATAAAAAATTCTAAATTGAGAACTCCTTGGCCTGAATTATGATCAGTATTTGTAATATGGACTACTGTATAGTTGATCAGACATCATAGGGAGATAATTGGTCTGTATAAAAAATTCTAAATTAAAAACTTCTTGGCCTGAAATATGTTCAGTATGTCAAATATGGACTACTGTATAGTTGATCAGACATCATTAGGAGTTAATTGGTATGTATAGGAAGTTCAAGATTGAGAAATCCTTGGCCTGAAATATGTTCAGTATGTCAAATATGGACTACTGTATGATTGATGAGACATCAGAAGCAGTTAATTGGTCTGTATAGAAAGTTCAAGATTGAGAACTCCTTGGCCTGAAATATCTTCAGTATGTCAAATATGGACTACTGTATGATTGATGAGACATCAGAAGCAGTTAATTGGTCTGTATAGAAAGTCCAAGAATGAGAACTCCTTGGCCTGAAATATGTTCAGAATGTCAAAAATGGACTACTGTATGGTTGATCAGACATCATAGGGAGATAATTGGTCTGTATAGAAATTTCAAGATTGAGAAGTCCTTGGCCTGAAATATGATCAGTATGTCAAAAATGGACTAATGTATGATTGATGAGACATCAGAAAGAGTTAATTGGTCTGTATAGAAAATTTTAAATGGAGAACTCCCTGGCCTGAAATATGATCAGTATTTATAATATGGACTACTGTATAGTTGATCAGACATCATAGGGAGATAATTGGTCTGTATAAAAAATTCTAAATTGAAAACTTCTTGGTCTAAAATATGTTCAGTGTGTCAAATATGGACTACTGTATGATTGATGAGACATCAGAAGGAGTTAATTGGTCTGTATAGAAAATTTAAAATTGAGAACTCCCTGGCCTGAAATATGTAAGGTATGTCAAATATGGACTACTGTATGGTTAATGAGACATCATAAAGAGTTAATTGGTCTATATAAAAAATTCAAAATTGAGAACTCCTTGGCCTGAAATATGTTCAGTATGTCAAATATGGACTACTGTATAGTTGATCAGACATCATTAGGAGTTAATAGGTATGTATAGGAAGTTCAAGATTGAGAAATCCTTGGCCTGAAATATGTTCAGTATGTCAAATATGGACTACTGTATGATTGATGAGACATCAGAAGCAGTTAATTGGTCTGTATAGAAAGTTCAAGATTGAGAACTCCTTGGCCTGAAATATGTTCAGTATGTCAAATATGGACTACTGTATGATTGATGAGACATCAGAAGCAGTTAATTGGTCTGTATAGAAAGTCCAAGAATGAGAACTCCTTGGCCTGAAATATGTACAGTATGTCTAATATGGACTACTGTATAGTTGATCAGACATCATTAGGACTTAATTGGTCTGTATAGAAATTTCAAGATTGAGAAGTCCTTGGTCTGAAATATGATCAGTATGTCAAAAATGGACTAATGTATGATTGATGAGACATCAGAAAGAGTTAATTGGTCTGTATAGAAAATTTAAAATTGAGAACTAACTGGCCTGAAATATGTAAGGTATGTCAAATATGGACTACTGTATGGTTAATGAGACATCATAAAGAGTTAATTGGTCTATATAAAAAATTCTAAATTGAGAACTCCTTGGCCTGAATTATGATCAGTATTTGTAATATGGACTACTGTATAGTTGATCAGACATCATAGGGAGATAATTGGTCTGTATAAAAAATTCTAAATTGAAAACTTCTTGGCCTGAAATATGTTCAGAATGTCAAAAATGGACTACTGTATGGTTGATCAGACATCATAGGGAGATAATTGGTCTGTATAGAAATTTCAAGATTGAGAACTCCTTGGCCTGAAATATGATCAGTATTTGTAATATGGACTACTGTATAGTTGATCAGACATCATAGGGAGATAATTGGTCTGTATAGAAATTTCAAGATTGAGAAGTCCTTGGCCTGAAATATGATCAGTATGTCAAAAATGGACTAATGTATGATTGATGAGACATCAGAAAGAGTTAATTGGTCTGTATAGAAAATTTAAAATTGAGAACTCCCTGGCCTGAAATATGTAAGGTATGTCAAATATGGACTACTGTATGGTTAATGAGACATCATAAAGAGTTAATTGGTCTATATAAAAAATTCTAAATTGAGAACTCCTTGGCCTGAATTATGATCAGTATTTGTAATATGGACTACTGTATAGTTGATCAGACATCATAGGGAGATAATTGGTCTGTATAAAAAATTCTAAATTAAAAACTTCTTGGCCTGAAATATGTTCAGTATGTCAAATATGGACTACTGTATAGTTGATCAGACATCATTAGGAGTTAATTGGTATGTATAGGAAGTTCAAGATTGAGAAATCCTTGGCCTGAAATATGTTCAGTATGTCAAATATGGACTACTGTATGATTGATGAGACATCAGAAGCAGTTAATTGGTCTGTATAGAAAGTTCAAGATTGAGAACTCCTTGGCCTGAAATATCTTCAGTATGTCAAATATGGACTACTGTATGATTGATGAGACATCAGAAGCAGTTAATTGGTCTGTATAGAAAGTCCAAGAATGAGAACTCCTTGGCCTGAAATATGTTCAGAATGTCAAAAATGGACTACTGTATGGTTGATCAGACATCATAGGGAGATAATTGGTCTGTATAGAAATTTCAAGATTGAGAAGTCCTTGGCCTGAAATATGATCAGTATGTCAAAAATGGACTAATGTATGATTGATGAGACATCAGAAAGAGTTAATTGGTCTGTATAGAAAATTTTAAATGGAGAACTCCCTGGCCTGAAATATGATCAGTATTTATAATATGGACTACTGTATAGTTGATCAGACATCATAGGGAGATAATTGGTCTGTATAAAAAATTCTAAATTGAAAACTTCTTGGTCTAAAATATGTTCAGTGTGTCAAATATGGACTACTGTATGATTGATGAGACATCAGAAGGAGTTAATTGGTCTGTATAGAAAATTTAAAATTGAGAACTCCCTGGCCTGAAATATGTAAGGTATGTCAAATATGGACTACTGTATGGTTAATGAGACATCATAAAGAGTTAATTGGTCTATATAAAAAATTCAAAATTGAGAACTCCTTGGCCTGAAATATGATCAGTATTTGTAATATGGACTACTGTATAGTTGATCAGACATCATAGGGAGATAATTGGTCTGTATAAAAAATTCTAAATTGAAAACTTCTTGGCCTGAAATATGTTCAGTATGTCAAATATGGACTACTGTATGATTGATAAGACATCAGAAGCAGTTAATTGGTCTGTATAGAAAGTTCAAGATTGAGAACTCCTTGGCCTGAAATATGATCAGTATTTGTAATATGGACTACTGAATAGTTGATCAGACATCATAGGGAGATAATTGGTCTGTATAAAAAATTCTAAATTGAAAACTTCTTGGTCTAAAATATGTTCAGTGTGTCAAATATGGACTACTGTATGATTGATGAGACATCAGAAGGAGTTAATTGGTCTGTATAGAAAGTTCAAAATTGAGAACTCCTTGGCCTGAAATATGTTCAGTATGTCAAATATGGACTACTGTATGATTGATGAGACATCAGAAGCAGTTAATTGGTCTGTATAGAAAGTCCAAGAATGAGAACTCCTTGGCCTGAAATATGTACAGTATGTCTAATATGGACTACTGTATAGTTGATCAGACATCATTAGGACTTAATTGGTCTGTATAGAAATTTCAAGATTGAGAAGTCCTTGGCCTGAAATATGATCAGTATGTCAAAAATGGACTAATGTATGATTGATGAGACATCAGAAAGAGTTAATTGGTCTGTATAGAAAATTTAAAATTGAGAACTCCCTGGCCTGAAATATGTAAGGTATGTCAAATATGGACTACTGTATGGTTAATGAGACATCATAAAGAGTTAATTGGTCTATATAAAAAATTATAAATTGAGAACTCCTTGGCCTGAATTATGATCAGTATTTGTAATATGGACTACTGTATAGTTGATCAGACATCATAGGGAGATAATTGGTCTGTATAAAAAATTCTAAATTGAAAACTTCTTGGCCTGAAATATGTTCAGTATGTCAAATATGGACTACTGTATAGTTGATCAGACATCATTAGGAGTTAATTGGTATGTATAGGAAGTTCAAGATTGAGAAATCCTTGGCCTGAAATATGTTCAGTATGTCAAATATGGACTACTGTATGATTGATGAGACATCAGAAGCAGTTAATTGGTCTGTATAGAAAGTACAAGATTGAGAACTCCTTGGCCTAAAATATCTTCAGTATGTCAAATATGGACTACTGTATGATTGATGAGACATCAGAAGCAGTTAATTGGTCTGTATAGAAAGTCCAAGAATGAGAACTCCTTGGCCTGAAATATGTTCAGAATGTCAAAAATGGACTACTGTATGGTTGATCAGACATCATAGGGAGATAATTGGTCTGTATAGAAATTTCAAGATTGAGAAGTCCTTGGCCTGAAATATGTACAGTATGTCTAATATGGACTAATGTATGATTGATGAGACATCAGAAAGAGTTAATTGGTCTGTATAGAAAATTTAAAATTGAGAACTCCCTGGCCTGAAATATATAAGGTATGTCAAATATGGACTACTGTATGGTTAATGAGACATCATAAAGAGTTAATTGGTCTATATAAAAAATTCAAAATTGAGAACTCCTTGGCCTGAAATATGATCAGTATTTGTAATATGGACTACTGTATAGTTGATCAGACATCATAGGGAGATAATTGGTCTGTATAAAAAATTCTAAATTGAAAACTTCTTGGTCTAAAATATGTTCAGTGTGTCAAATATGGACTACTGTATGATTGATGAGACATCAGAAGGAGTTAATTGGTCTGTATAGAAAATTTAAAATTGAGAACTCCCTGGCCTGAAATATGTAAGGTATGTCAAATATGGACTACTGTATGGTTAATGAGACATCATAAAGAGTTAATTGGTCTATATAAAAAATTCAAAATTGAGAACTCCTTGGCCTGAAATATGATCAGTATTTGTAATATGGACTACTGTATAGTTGATCAGACATCATAGGGAGATAATTGGTCTGTATAAAAAATTCTAAATTGAAAACTTCTTGGCCTGAAATATGTTCAGTATGTCAAATATGGACTACTGTATGATTGATGAGACATCAGAAGGAGTTAACTGGTCTGTATAGAAAGTCCAAGAATGAGAACTCCTTGGCCTGAAATATGTTCAGAATGTCAAAAATGGACTACTGTATGGTTGATGAGACATCATAGGGAGATAATTGGTCTGTATAAAAAATTCAAAATTGAGAACTCCTTGGCCTGAAATATGATCAGTATGTCTAATATGGACTACTGTATAGTTGATCAGACATCATTAGGAGTTAAATGGTCTGTATAGAAAGTCCAAGAATGAGAACTCCTTGGCCTGAAATATGTTCAGAATGTCAAAAATGGACTACTGTATGGTTGATGAGACATCATAGGGAGATAATTGGTCTGTATAAAAAATTCAAAATTGAGAACTCCTTGGCCTGAAATATGTTCAGAATGTCAAAAATGGACTACTGTATGGTTGATGAGACATCATAGGGAGATAATTGGTCTGTATAGAAAATTCAACATTGAGAACTCCTTGGCCTGAAATATGACCAGTATGTCTAATATGGACTACTCTATAGTTGATCAGACATCATTAGGAGTTAATTGGTATGTATAGGAAGTTCAAGATTGAGAACTCCTTGGCCTGAAATATGTTCAGTATGTCAAATATGGACGACTGTATAGTTGATCAGACATCATTAGGAGTTAATTGGTCTGTATAAAAATTCAAAATTGAGAACTCCTTGGCCTGAAATATGATCAGTATGTCTAATATGGACTACTGTATAGTTGATCAGACATCATTAGGAGTTAATTGGTATGTATAGGAAGTTCAAGATTGAGGACTCCTTGTCCTGAAATATGTTCAGTATGTGTAATATGGACTACTGTATAGTTGATCAGACATCATAGGGAGATAATTGGTCTGTATAAAAAATTCTAAATTGAAAACTTCTTGGCCTGAAATATGTTCAGTATGTCAAATATGGACTACTGTATGATTGATGAGACATCAGAAGGAGTTAATTGGTATGTATAGGAAGTTCAAGATTGAGGACTCCTTGTCCTGAAATATGTTCAGTATGTGTAATATAGACTACTGTATAGTTGATCAGACATCATTAGGAGTTAATTGGTATGTATAGGAAGTTCAAGATTGAGAAATCCTTGGCCTGAAATATGTTCAGTATGTCAAATATGGACTACTGTATGGTTGATGAGACATCATAGTGAGATAATTGGTCTGTATAGAAATTTCAAGATTGAGAAGTCCTTGGCCTGAAATATGTTCAGTATATGCACTACTGTATGATTGATGAGACATCAGAAGAAGTTAATTGGTCTGTATAGAAAGTTCAAAATTGAGAACTCCTTGGCCTGAAATATGTTCAGTATGTCAAATATGGACTACTGTATGATTGATGAGACATCAGAAGGAGTTAACTGGTCTGTATAGAAAGTTCAAGATTGAGAACTCCTTGGCCTGAAACATGTTCAGTATGTCAAATATGGACTACTGTATGATTGACGAGACATCAGAAGGAGTTAACTGGTCTGTATAGAAAGTTCAAGATTGAGAACTCCTTGGCATGTAATATGTTCAGTATGTCAAATATGGACTACTGTATGGTTAATGAGACATCATAAAGAGTTAACTGGTCTATATAAAAAATTCAAAATTGAGAACTCCTTGGCCTAAAATATGATCAGTATGTGTAATATGGACTACTGTATAGTTGATCAGACATCATTAGGAGTTAACTGGTCTGTATAGAAAATTCTAAATTGAAAACTTCTTGGCCTGAAATATGTTCAGTATGTCAAATATGGACTACTGTATGATTGATGAGACATCAGAAGGAGTTAACTGGTCTGTATAGAAAGTCCAAGAATGAGAACTCCTTGGCCTGAAATATGTTCAGAATGTCAAAAATGGACTACTGTATGGTTGATGAGACATCATAGGGAGATAATTGGTCTGTATAAAAAATTCAAAATTGAGAACTCCTTGGCCTGAAATATGATCAGTATGTGTAATATGGACTACTGTATAGTTGATCAGACATCATTAGGAGTTAACTGGTCTGTATAGACAGTCCAAGAATGAGAACTCCTTGGCCTGAAATATGTTCAGAATGTCAAAAATGGACTACTGTATGGTTGATGAGACATCATAGGGAGATAATTGGTCTGTATAGAAAATTCAACATTGAGAACTCCTTGGCCTGAAATATGTTCAGTATGTCAAATATGGACCACTGTATAGTTGATCAGACATCATTAGGAGTTAATTGGTATGTATAGGAAGTTCAAGATTGAGAACTCCTTGGCCTGAAATATGTTCAGTATGTCGAATATGGACTACTGTATAGTTGATCAGACATCATTAGGAGTTAATTGGTATGTATAGGAAGTTCAAGATTGAGAAATCCTTGGCCTGAAATATGTTCAGTATGTCAAATATGGACTACTGTATTATTGATGAGACATCAGAAGCAGTTAATTGGTCTGTATAGAAAGTTCAAGATTTAGAACTCCTTGGCCTGAAATATGTTCAGTATGTCAAATATGGACTAATGTATGATTGATGAGACATCAGAAGGAGTTAATTGGTCTGTATAGAAAGTTCAAAATTGAGAACTCCTTGGCCTGAAATATGTTCAGTATGTCAAATATGGACTACTGTATGATTGATGAGACATCAGAAGCAGTTAATTGGTCTGTATAGAAATTCCAAGAATGAGAACTCCTTGGCCTGAAATATGTTCAGAATGTCAAAAATGGACTACTGTATGGTTGATGAGACATCATAGGGAGATAATTGGTCTGTATAAAAAATTCAAAATTGAGAACTCCTTGGCCTGAAATATGATCAGTATTTGTAATATGGACTACTGTATAGTTGATCAGACATCATAGGGAGATAATTGGTCTGTATAAAATATTCTAAATTGAAAACTTCTTGGCCTGAAATATGTTCAGTATGTCAAATATGGACTACTGTATGATTGATGAGACATCAGAAGGAGTTAACTGGTCTGTATAGAAAGTCCAAGAATGAGAACTCCTTGGCCTGAAATATGTTCAGAATGTCAAAAATGGACTACTGTATGGTTGATGAGACATCATAGGGAGATAATTGGTCTGTATAAAAAATTCAAAATTGAGAACTCCTTGGCCTGAAATATGATCAGTATGTCTAATATGGACTACTGTATAGTTGATAAGACATCATTAGGAGTTAACTGGTCTGTATAGAAAGTCCAAGAATGAGAACTCCTTGGCCTGAAATATGTTCAGAATGTCAAAAATGGACTACTGTATGGTTGATGAGACATCATAGGGAGATAATTGGTCTGTATAAAAAATTCAAAATTGAGAACTCCTTGGCCTGAAATATGTTCAGAATGTCAAAAATGGACTACTGTATGGTTGATGAGACATCATAGGGAGATAATTGGTCTGTATAGAAAATTCAACATTGAGAACTCCTTGGCCTGAAATATGACCAGTATGTCTAATATGGACTACTGTATAGTTGATCGGACATCATTAGGAGTTAATTGGTATGTATAGGAAGTTCAAGATTGAGAACTCCTTGGCCTGAAATATGATCAGTATGTCTAATATGGACTACTGTATAGTTGATCAGACATCATTAGGAGTTAATTGGTATGTAAAGGAAGTTCAAGATTGAGGACTCCTTGTCCTGAAATATGTTCAGTATGTGTAATATGGACTACTGTATAGTTGATCAGACATCATTAGGAGTTAACTGGTCTGTATAGACAGTCCAAGAATGAGAACTCCTTGGCCTGAAATATGTTCAGAATGTCAAAAATGGACTACTGTATGGTTGATGAGATATCATAGGGAGATAATTGGTCTGTATAGAAAATTCAACATTGAGAACTCCTTGGCCTGAAATATGTTCAGTATGTCAAATATGGACCACTGTATAGTTGATCAGACATCATTAGGATTTAATTGGTATGTATAGGAAGTTCAAGATTGAGAACTCCTTGGCCTGAAATATGTTCAGTATGTCAAATATGGACTACTGTATAGTTGATCAGACATCATTAGGAGTTAATTGGTATGTATAGGAAGTTCAAGATTGAGAAATCCTTGGCCTGAAATATGTTCAGTATGTCAAATATGGACTACTGTATGATTGATGAGACATCAGAAGCAGTTAATTGGTCTGTATAGAAAGTTCAAGATTGAGAACTCCTTGGCCTGAAATATGTTCAGTATGTCAAATATGGACTAATGTATGATTGATGAGACATCAGAAGCAGTTAATTGGTCTGTATAGAAAGTTCAAGATTGAGAACTCCTTGGCCTGAAATATGTTCAGTATGTCAAATATGGACTAATGTATGATTGATGAGACATCAGAAGCAGTTAATTGGTCTGTATAGAAAGTCCAAGAATGAGAACTCCTTGGCCTGAAATATGTTCAGAATGTCAAAAATGGACTACTGTATGGTTAATGAGACATCATAAAGAGTTAATTGGTCTATATAAAAAATTCTAAATTGAGAACTCCTTGGCCTGAAATATGATCAGTATTTGTAATATGGAATACTGTATGATTGATGAGACATCAGAAGGAGTTAACTGGTCTGTATAGAAAGTCCAAGAATGAGAACTCCTTGGCCTGAAATATGTTCAGAATGTCAAAAATGGACTACTGTATGGTTGATGAGACATCATAGGGAGATAATTGGTCTGTATAAAAAATTCAAAATTGAGAACTCCTTGGCCTGAAATATGATCAGTATGTCTAATATGGACTACTGTATAGTTGATCAGACACCATTAGGAGTTAACTGGTCTGTATAGAAAGTCCAAAATTGAGAACTCCTTGGCCTGAAATATGATCAGTATGTCTAATATGGACTACTGTATAGTTGATCAGACATCATTAGGAGTTAATTGGTATGTATAGGAAGTTCAAGATTGAGGACTCCTTGGCCTGAAATATGTTCAGAATGTCAAAAATGGACTACTGTATGGTTGATGAGACATCATAGGGAGATAATTGGTCTGTATAAAAAATTCAAAATTGAGAACTCCTTGGCCTGAAATATGTTCAGAATGTCAAAAATGGACTACTGTATGGTTGATGAGACATCATAGGGAGATAATTGGTCTGTATAGAAAATTCAACATTGAGAACTCCTTGGCCTGAAATATGACCAGTATGTCTAATATGGACTACTCTATAGTTGATCAGACATCATTAGGAGTTAATTGGTATGTATAGGAAGTTCAAGATTGAGAACTCCTTGGCCTGAAATATGTTCAGTATGTCAAATATGGACGACTGTATAGTTGATCAGACATCATTAGGAGTTAATTGGTCTGTATAAAAATTCAAAATTGAGAACTCCTTGGCCTGAAATATGATCAGTATGTCTAATATGGACTACTGTATAGTTGATCAGACATCATTAGGAGTTAATTGGTATGTATAGGAAGTTCAAGATTGAGGACTCCTTGTCCTGAAATATGTTCAGTATGTGTAATATGGACTACTGTATAGTTGATCAGACATCATAGGGAGATAATTGGTCTGTATAAAAAATTCTAAATTGAAAACTTCTTGGCCTGAAATATGTTCAGTATGTCAAATATGGACTACTGTATGATTGATGAGACATCAGAAGGAGTTAATTGGTATGTATAGGAAGTTCAAGATTGAGGACTCCTTGTCCTGAAATATGTTCAGTATGTGTAATATAGACTACTGTATAGTTGATCAGACATCATTAGGAGTTAATTGGTATGTATAGGAAGTTCAAGATTGAGAAATCCTTGGCCTGAAATATGTTCAGTATGTCAAATATGGACTACTGTATGGTTGATGAGACATCATAGTGAGATAATTGGTCTGTATAGAAATTTCAAGATTGAGAAGTCCTTGGCCTGAAATATGTTCAGTATATGCACTACTGTATGATTGATGAGACATCAGAAGAAGTTAATTGGTCTGTATAGAAAGTTCAAAATTGAGAACTCCTTGGCCTGAAATATGTTCAGTATGTCAAATATGGACTACTGTATGATTGATGAGACATCAGAAGGAGTTAACTGGTCTGTATAGAAAGTTCAAGATTGAGAACTCCTTGGCCTGAAACATGTTCAGTATGTCAAATATGGACTACTGTATGATTGACGAGACATCAGAAGGAGTTAACTGGTCTGTATAGAAAGTTCAAGATTGAGAACTCCTTGGCATGTAATATGTTCAGTATGTCAAATATGGACTACTGTATGGTTAATGAGACATCATAAAGAGTTAACTGGTCTATATAAAAAATTCAAAATTGAGAACTCCTTGGCCTAAAATATGATCAGTATGTGTAATATGGACTACTGTATAGTTGATCAGACATCATTAGGAGTTAACTGGTCTGTATAGAAAATTCTAAATTGAAAACTTCTTGGCCTGAAATATGTTCAGTATGTCAAATATGGACTACTGTATGATTGATGAGACATCAGAAGGAGTTAACTGGTCTGTATAGAAAGTCCAAGAATGAGAACTCCTTGGCCTGAAATATGTTCAGAATGTCAAAAATGGACTACTGTATGGTTGATGAGACATCATAGGGAGATAATTGGTCTGTATAAAAAATTCAAAATTGAGAACTCCTTGGCCTGAAATATGATCAGTATGTGTAATATGGACTACTGTATAGTTGATCAGACATCATTAGGAGTTAACTGGTCTGTATAGACAGTCCAAGAATGAGAACTCCTTGGCCTGAAATATGTTCAGAATGTCAAAAATGGACTACTGTATGGTTGATGAGACATCATAGGGAGATAATTGGTCTGTATAGAAAATTCAACATTGAGAACTCCTTGGCCTGAAATATGTTCAGTATGTCAAATATGGACCACTGTATAGTTGATCAGACATCATTAGGAGTTAATTGGTATGTATAGGAAGTTCAAGATTGAGAACTCCTTGGCCTGAAATATGTTCAGTATGTCGAATATGGACTACTGTATAGTTGATCAGACATCATTAGGAGTTAATTGGTATGTATAGGAAGTTCAAGATTGAGAAATCCTTGGCCTGAAATATGTTCAGTATGTCAAATATGGACTACTGTATTATTGATGAGACATCAGAAGCAGTTAATTGGTCTGTATAGAAAGTTCAAGATTTAGAACTCCTTGGCCTGAAATATGTTCAGTATGTCAAATATGGACTAATGTATGATTGATGAGACATCAGAAGGAGTTAATTGGTCTGTATAGAAAGTTCAAAATTGAGAACTCCTTGGCCTGAAATATGTTCAGTATGTCAAATATGGACTACTGTATGATTGATGAGACATCAGAAGCAGTTAATTGGTCTGTATAGAAATTCCAAGAATGAGAACTCCTTGGCCTGAAATATGTTCAGAATGTCAAAAATGGACTACTGTATGGTTGATGAGACATCATAGGGAGATAATTGGTCTGTATAAAAAATTCAAAATTGAGAACTCCTTGGCCTGAAATATGATCAGTATTTGTAATATGGACTACTGTATAGTTGATCAGACATCATAGGGAGATAATTGGTCTGTATAAAATATTCTAAATTGAAAACTTCTTGGCCTGAAATATGTTCAGTATGTCAAATATGGACTACTGTATGATTGATGAGACATCAGAAGGAGTTAACTGGTCTGTATAGAAAGTCCAAGAATGAGAACTCCTTGGCCTGAAATATGTTCAGAATGTCAAAAATGGACTACTGTATGGTTGATGAGACATCATAGGGAGATAATTGGTCTGTATAAAAAATTCAAAATTGAGAACTCCTTGGCCTGAAATATGATCAGTATGTCTAATATGGACTACTGTATAGTTGATAAGACATCATTAGGAGTTAACTGGTCTGTATAGAAAGTCCAAGAATGAGAACTCCTTGGCCTGAAATATGTTCAGAATGTCAAAAATGGACTACTGTATGGTTGATGAGACATCATAGGGAGATAATTGGTCTGTATAAAAAATTCAAAATTGAGAACTCCTTGGCCTGAAATATGTTCAGAATGTCAAAAATGGACTACTGTATGGTTGATGAGACATCATAGGGAGATAATTGGTCTGTATAGAAAATTCAACATTGAGAACTCCTTGGCCTGAAATATGACCAGTATGTCTAATATGGACTACTGTATAGTTGATCGGACATCATTAGGAGTTAATTGGTATGTATAGGAAGTTCAAGATTGAGAACTCCTTGGCCTGAAATATGATCAGTATGTCTAATATGGACTACTGTATAGTTGATCAGACATCATTAGGAGTTAATTGGTATGTAAAGGAAGTTCAAGATTGAGGACTCCTTGTCCTGAAATATGTTCAGTATGTGTAATATGGACTACTGTATAGTTGATCAGACATCATTAGGAGTTAACTGGTCTGTATAGACAGTCCAAGAATGAGAACTCCTTGGCCTGAAATATGTTCAGAATGTCAAAAATGGACTACTGTATGGTTGATGAGATATCATAGGGAGATAATTGGTCTGTATAGAAAATTCAACATTGAGAACTCCTTGGCCTGAAATATGTTCAGTATGTCAAATATGGACCACTGTATAGTTGATCAGACATCATTAGGATTTAATTGGTATGTATAGGAAGTTCAAGATTGAGAACTCCTTGGCCTGAAATATGTTCAGTATGTCAAATATGGACTACTGTATAGTTGATCAGACATCATTAGGAGTTAATTGGTATGTATAGGAAGTTCAAGATTGAGAAATCCTTGGCCTGAAATATGTTCAGTATGTCAAATATGGACTACTGTATGATTGATGAGACATCAGAAGCAGTTAATTGGTCTGTATAGAAAGTTCAAGATTGAGAACTCCTTGGCCTGAAATATGTTCAGTATGTCAAATATGGACTAATGTATGATTGATGAGACATCAGAAGCAGTTAATTGGTCTGTATAGAAAGTTCAAGATTGAGAACTCCTTGGCCTGAAATATGTTCAGTATGTCAAATATGGACTAATGTATGATTGATGAGACATCAGAAGCAGTTAATTGGTCTGTATAGAAAGTCCAAGAATGAGAACTCCTTGGCCTGAAATATGTTCAGAATGTCAAAAATGGACTACTGTATGGTTAATGAGACATCATAAAGAGTTAATTGGTCTATATAAAAAATTCTAAATTGAGAACTCCTTGGCCTGAAATATGATCAGTATTTGTAATATGGAATACTGTATGATTGATGAGACATCAGAAGGAGTTAACTGGTCTGTATAGAAAGTCCAAGAATGAGAACTCCTTGGCCTGAAATATGTTCAGAATGTCAAAAATGGACTACTGTATGGTTGATGAGACATCATAGGGAGATAATTGGTCTGTATAAAAAATTCAAAATTGAGAACTCCTTGGCCTGAAATATGATCAGTATGTCTAATATGGACTACTGTATAGTTGATCAGACACCATTAGGAGTTAACTGGTCTGTATAGAAAGTCCAAAATTGAGAACTCCTTGGCCTGAAATATGATCAGTATGTCTAATATGGACTACTGTATAGTTGATCAGACATCATTAGGAGTTAATTGGTATGTATAGGAAGTTCAAGATTGAGGACTCCTTGGCCTGAAATATGTTCAGAATGTCAAAAATGGACTACTGTATGGTTGATGAGACATCATAGGGAGATAATTGGTCTGTATAAAAAATTCAAAATTGAGAACTCCTTGGCCTGAAATATGTTCAGAATGTCAAAAATGGACTACTGTATGGTTGATGAGACATCATAGGGAGATAATTGGTCTGTATAGAAAATTCAACATTGAGAACTCCTTGGCCTGAAATATGACCAGTATGTCTAATATGGACTACTCTATAGTTGATCAGACATCATTAGGAGTTAATTGGTATGTATAGGAAGTTCAAGATTGAGAACTCCTTGGCCTGAAATATGTTCAGTATGTCAAATATGGACGACTGTATAGTTGATCAGACATCATTAGGAGTTAATTGGTCTGTATAAAAATTCAAAATTGAGAACTCCTTGGCCTGAAATATGATCAGTATGTCTAATATGGACTACTGTATAGTTGATCAGACATCATTAGGAGTTAATTGGTATGTATAGGAAGTTCAAGATTGAGGACTCCTTGTCCTGAAATATGTTCAGTATGTGTAATATGGACTACTGTATAGTTGATCAGACATCATAGGGAGATAATTGGTCTGTATAAAAAATTCTAAATTGAAAACTTCTTGGCCTGAAATATGTTCAGTATGTCAAATATGGACTACTGTATGATTGATGAGACATCAGAAGGAGTTAATTGGTATGTATAGGAAGTTCAAGATTGAGGACTCCTTGTCCTGAAATATGTTCAGTATGTGTAATATAGACTACTGTATAGTTGATCAGACATCATTAGGAGTTAATTGGTATGTATAGGAAGTTCAAGATTGAGAAATCCTTGGCCTGAAATATGTTCAGTATGTCAAATATGGACTACTGTATGGTTGATGAGACATCATAGTGAGATAATTGGTCTGTATAGAAATTTCAAGATTGAGAAGTCCTTGGCCTGAAATATGTTCAGTATATGCACTACTGTATGATTGATGAGACATCAGAAGAAGTTAATTGGTCTGTATAGAAAGTTCAAAATTGAGAACTCCTTGGCCTGAAATATGTTCAGTATGTCAAATATGGACTACTGTATGATTGATGAGACATCAGAAGGAGTTAACTGGTCTGTATAGAAAGTTCAAGATTGAGAACTCCTTGGCCTGAAACATGTTCAGTATGTCAAATATGGACTACTGTATGATTGACGAGACATCAGAAGGAGTTAACTGGTCTGTATAGAAAGTTCAAGATTGAGAACTCCTTGGCATGTAATATGTTCAGTATGTCAAATATGGACTACTGTATGGTTAATGAGACATCATAAAGAGTTAACTGGTCTATATAAAAAATTCAAAATTGAGAACTCCTTGGCCTAAAATATGATCAGTATGTGTAATATGGACTACTGTATAGTTGATCAGACATCATTAGGAGTTAACTGGTCTGTATAGAAAATTCTAAATTGAAAACTTCTTGGCCTGAAATATGTTCAGTATGTCAAATATGGACTACTGTATGATTGATGAGACATCAGAAGGAGTTAACTGGTCTGTATAGAAAGTCCAAGAATGAGAACTCCTTGGCCTGAAATATGTTCAGAATGTCAAAAATGGACTACTGTATGGTTGATGAGACATCATAGGGAGATAATTGGTCTGTATAAAAAATTCAAAATTGAGAACTCCTTGGCCTGAAATATGATCAGTATGTGTAATATGGACTACTGTATAGTTGATCAGACATCATTAGGAGTTAACTGGTCTGTATAGACAGTCCAAGAATGAGAACTCCTTGGCCTGAAATATGTTCAGAATGTCAAAAATGGACTACTGTATGGTTGATGAGACATCATAGGGAGATAATTGGTCTGTATAGAAAATTCAACATTGAGAACTCCTTGGCCTGAAATATGTTCAGTATGTCAAATATGGACCACTGTATAGTTGATCAGACATCATTAGGAGTTAATTGGTATGTATAGGAAGTTCAAGATTGAGAACTCCTTGGCCTGAAATATGTTCAGTATGTCGAATATGGACTACTGTATAGTTGATCAGACATCATTAGGAGTTAATTGGTATGTATAGGAAGTTCAAGATTGAGAAATCCTTGGCCTGAAATATGTTCAGTATGTCAAATATGGACTACTGTATTATTGATGAGACATCAGAAGCAGTTAATTGGTCTGTATAGAAAGTTCAAGATTTAGAACTCCTTGGCCTGAAATATGTTCAGTATGTCAAATATGGACTAATGTATGATTGATGAGACATCAGAAGGAGTTAATTGGTCTGTATAGAAAGTTCAAAATTGAGAACTCCTTGGCCTGAAATATGTTCAGTATGTCAAATATGGACTACTGTATGATTGATGAGACATCAGAAGCAGTTAATTGGTCTGTATAGAAATTCCAAGAATGAGAACTCCTTGGCCTGAAATATGTTCAGAATGTCAAAAATGGACTACTGTATGGTTGATGAGACATCATAGGGAGATAATTGGTCTGTATAAAAAATTCAAAATTGAGAACTCCTTGGCCTGAAATATGATCAGTATTTGTAATATGGACTACTGTATAGTTGATCAGACATCATAGGGAGATAATTGGTCTGTATAAAATATTCTAAATTGAAAACTTCTTGGCCTGAAATATGTTCAGTATGTCAAATATGGACTACTGTATGATTGATGAGACATCAGAAGGAGTTAACTGGTCTGTATAGAAAGTCCAAGAATGAGAACTCCTTGGCCTGAAATATGTTCAGAATGTCAAAAATGGACTACTGTATGGTTGATGAGACATCATAGGGAGATAATTGGTCTGTATAAAAAATTCAAAATTGAGAACTCCTTGGCCTGAAATATGTTCAGAATGTCAAAAATGGACTACTGTATGGTTGATGAGACATCATAGGGAGATAATTGGTCTGTATAGAAAATTCAACATTGAGAACTCCTTGGCCTGAAATATGACCAGTATGTCTAATATGGACTACTGTATAGTTGATCGGACATCATTAGGAGTTAATTGGTATGTATAGGAAGTTCAAGATTGAGAACTCCTTGGCCTGAAATATGATCAGTATGTCTAATATGGACTACTGTATAGTTGATCAGACATCATTAGGAGTTAATTGGTATGTAAAGGAAGTTCAAGATTGAGGACTCCTTGTCCTGAAATATGTTCAGTATGTGTAATATGGACTACTGTATAGTTGATCAGACATCATTAGGAGTTAACTGGTCTGTATAGACAGTCCAAGAATGAGAACTCCTTGGCCTGAAATATGTTCAGAATGTCAAAAATGGACTACTGTATGGTTGATGAGATATCATAGGGAGATAATTGGTCTGTATAGAAAATTCAACATTGAGAACTCCTTGGCCTGAAATATGTTCAGTATGTCAAATATGGACCACTGTATAGTTGATCAGACATCATTAGGATTTAATTGGTATGTATAGGAAGTTCAAGATTGAGAACTCCTTGGCCTGAAATATGTTCAGTATGTCAAATATGGACTACTGTATAGTTGATCAGACATCATTAGGAGTTAATTGGTATGTATAGGAAGTTCAAGATTGAGAAATCCTTGGCCTGAAATATGTTCAGTATGTCAAATATGGACTACTGTATGATTGATGAGACATCAGAAGCAGTTAATTGGTCTGTATAGAAAGTTCAAGATTGAGAACTCCTTGGCCTGAAATATGTTCAGTATGTCAAATATGGACTAATGTATGATTGATGAGACATCAGAAGCAGTTAATTGGTCTGTATAGAAAGTTCAAGATTGAGAACTCCTTGGCCTGAAATATGTTCAGTATGTCAAATATGGACTAATGTATGATTGATGAGACATCAGAAGCAGTTAATTGGTCTGTATAGAAAGTCCAAGAATGAGAACTCCTTGGCCTGAAATATGTTCAGAATGTCAAAAATGGACTACTGTATGGTTAATGAGACATCATAAAGAGTTAATTGGTCTATATAAAAAATTCTAAATTGAGAACTCCTTGGCCTGAAATATGATCAGTATTTGTAATATGGAATACTGTATGATTGATGAGACATCAGAAGGAGTTAACTGGTCTGTATAGAAAGTCCAAGAATGAGAACTCCTTGGCCTGAAATATGTTCAGAATGTCAAAAATGGACTACTGTATGGTTGATGAGACATCATAGGGAGATAATTGGTCTGTATAAAAAATTCAAAATTGAGAACTCCTTGGCCTGAAATATGATCAGTATGTCTAATATGGACTACTGTATAGTTGATCAGACACCATTAGGAGTTAACTGGTCTGTATAGAAAGTCCAAAATTGAGAACTCCTTGGCCTGAAATATGATCAGTATGTCTAATATGGACTACTGTATAGTTGATCAGACATCATTAGGAGTTAATTGGTATGTATAGGAAGTTCAAGATTGAGGACTCCTTGTCCTGAAATATGTTCAGTATGTGTAATATGGACTACTGTATAGTTGATCAGACATCATTAGGAGTTAATTGGTATGTATAGGCAGTTCAAGATTGAGAAATCCTTGGCCTGAAATATGTTCAGTATGTCAAATATGGACTACTGTATGGTTGATGAGACATCATAGTGAGATAATTGGTCTGTATAGAAATTTCAAGATTGAGAAGTCCTTGGCCTGAAATATGTTCAGTATATGCACTACTGTATGATTGATGAGACATCAGAAGAAGTTAATTGGTCTGTATAGAAAGTTCAAAATTGAGAACTCCTTGGCCTGAAATATGTTCAGTATGTCAAATATGGACTACTGTATGATTGATGAGACATCAGAAGGAGTTAACTGGTCTGTATAGAAAGTTCAAGATTGAGAACTCCTTGGCCTGAAACATGTTCAGTATGTCAAATATGGACTACTGTATGATTGACGAGACATCAGAAGGAGTTAACTGGTCTGTATAGAAAGTTCAAGATTGAGAACTCCTTGGCATGTAATATGTTCAGTATGTCAAATATGGACTACTGTATGGTTAATGAGACATCATAAAGAGTTAACTGGTCTATATAAAAAATTCAAAATTGAGAACTCCTTGGCCTGAAATATGATCAGTATGTGTAATATGGACTACTGTATAGTTGATCAGACATCATTAGGAGTTAACTGGTCTGTATAGAAAATTCTAAATTGAAAACTTCTTGGCCTGAAATATGTTCAGTATGTCAAATATGGACTACTGTATGATTGATGAGACATCAGAAGGAGTTAACTGGTCTGTATAGAAAGTCCAAGAATGAGAACTCCTTGGCCTGAAATATGTTCAGAATGTCAAAAATGGACTACTGTATGGTTGATGAGACATCATAGGGAGATAATTGGTCTGTATAAAAAATTCAAAATTGAGAACTCCTTGGCCTGAAATATGATCAGTATGTGTAATATGGACTACTGTATAGTTGATCAGACATCATTAGGAGTTAACTGGTCTGTATAGACAGTCCAAGAATGAGAACTCCTTGGCCTGAAATATGTTCAGAATGTCAAAAATGGACTACTGTATGGTTGATGAGACATCATAGGGAGATAATTGGTCTGTATAGAAAATTCAACATTGAGAACTCCTTGGCCTGAAATATGTTCAGTATGTCAAATATGGACCACTGTATAGTTGATCAGACATCATTAGGAGTTAATTGGTATGTATAGGAAGTTCAAGATTGAGAACTCCTTGGCCTGAAATATGTTCAGTATGTCGAATATGGACTACTGTATAGTTGATCAGACATCATTAGGAGTTAATTGGTATGTATAGGAAGTTCAAGATTGAGAAATCCTTGGCCTGAAATATGTTCAGTATGTCAAATATGGACTACTGTATGATTGATGAGACATCAGAAGCAGTTAATTGGTCTGTATAGAAAGTTCAAGATTTAGAACTCCTTGGCCTGAAATATGTTCAGTATGTCAAATATGGACTAATGTATGATTGATGAGACATCAGAAGGAGTTAATTGGTCTGTATAGAAAGTTCAAAATTGAGAACTCCTTGGCCTGAAATATGTTCAGTATGTCAAATATGGACTACTGTATGATTGATGAGACATCAGAAGCAGTTAATTGGTCTGTATAGAAATTCCAAGAATGAGAACTCCTTGGCCTGAAATATGTTCAGAATGTCAAAAATGGACTACTGTATGGTTGATGAGACATCATAGGGAGATAATTGGTCTGTATAAAAAATTCAAAATTGAGAACTCCTTGGCCTGAAATATGATCAGTATTTGTAATATGGACTACTGTATAGTTGATCAGACATCATAGGGAGATAATTGGTCTGTATAAAATATTCTAAATTGAAAACTTCTTGGCCTGAAATATGTTCAGTATGTCAAATATGGACTACTGTATGATTGATGAGACATCAGAAGGAGTTAACTGGTCTGTATAGAAAGTCCAAGAATGAGAACTCCTTGGCCTGAAATATGTTCAGAATGTCAAAAATGGACTACTGTATGGTTGATGAGACATCATAGGGAGATAATTGGTCTGTATAAAAAATTCAAAATTGAGAACTCCTTGGCCTGAAATATGATCAGTATGTCTAATATGGACTACTGTATAGTTGATAAGACATCATTAGGAGTTAACTGGTCTGTATAGAAAGTCCAAGAATGAGAACTCCTTGGCCTGAAATATGTTCAGAATGTCAAAAATGGACTACTGTATGGTTGATGAGACATCATAGGGAGATAATTGGTCTGTATAAAAAATTCAAAATTGAGAACTCCTTGGCCTGAAATATGTTCAGAATGTCAAAAATGGACTACTGTATGGTTGATGAGACATCATAGGGAGATAATTGGTCTGTATAGAAAATTCAACATTGAGAACTCCTTGGCCTGAAATATGACCAGTATGTCTAATATGGACTACTGTATAGTTGATCGGACATCATTAGGAGTTAATTGGTATGTATAGGAAGTTCAAGATTGAGAACTCCTTGGCCTGAAATATGATCAGTATGTCTAATATGGACTACTGTATAGTTGATCAGACATCATTAGGAGTTAATTGGTATGTAAAGGAAGTTCAAGATTGAGGACTCCTTGTCCTGAAATATGTTCAGTATGTGTAATATGGACTACTGTATAGTTGATCAGACATCATTAGGAGTTAACTGGTCTGTATAGACAGTCCAAGAATGAGAACTCCTTGGCCTGAAATATGTTCAGAATGTCAAAAATGGACTACTGTATGGTTGATGAGATATCATAGGGAGATAATTGGTCTGTATAGAAAATTCAACATTGAGAACTCCTTGGCCTGAAATATGTTCAGTATGTCAAATATGGACCACTGTATAGTTGATCAGACATCATTAGGATTTAATTGGTATGTATAGGAAGTTCAAGATTGAGAACTCCTTGGCCTGAAATATGTTCAGTATGTCAAATATGGACTACTGTATAGTTGATCAGACATCATTAGGAGTTAATTGGTATGTATAGGAAGTTCAAGATTGAGAAATCCTTGGCCTGAAATATGTTCAGTATGTCAAATATGGACTACTGTATGATTGATGAGACATCAGAAGCAGTTAATTGGTCTGTATAGAAAGTTCAAGATTGAGAACTCCTTGGCCTGAAATATGTTCAGTATGTCAAATATGGACTAATGTATGATTGATGAGACATCAGAAGCAGTTAATTGGTCTGTATAGAAAGTCCAAGAATGAGAACTCCTTGGCCTGAAATATGTTCAGAATGTCAAAAATGGACTACTGTATGGTTGATGAGACATCATAAAGAGTTAATTGGTCTATATAAAAAATTCAAAATTGAGAACTCCTTGGCCTGAAATATGATCAGTATTTGTAATATGGACTACTGTATAGTTGATCAGACATCATAGGGAGATAATTGGTCTGTATAAAAAATTCTAAATTGAAAACTTCTTGGCCTGAAATATGTTCAGTATGTCAAATATGGACTACTGTATGATTGATGAGACATCAGAAGGAGTTAACTGGTCTGTATAGAAAGTCCAAGAATGAGAACTCCTTGGCCTGAAATATGTTCAGAATGTCAAATATGGACTACTGTATAGTTGATCAGACATCATTAGGAGTTAATTGGTATGTATAGGAAGTTCAAGATTGAGAACTCCTTGGCCTGAAATATGTTCAGTATGTCAAATATGGACTACTGTATGATTGACGAGACATCAGAAGGAGTTAACTGGTCTGTATAGAAAGTTCAAGAATGAGAACTCCTTGGCCTGTAATATGTTCAGTATGTCAAATATGGACTACTGTATGGTTAATGAGACATCATAAAGAGTTAATTGGTCTATATAAAAAATTCTAAATTGAGAACTCCTTGGCCTGAAATATGATCAGTATTTGTAATATGGAATACTGTATGATTGATGAGACATCAGAAGGAGTTAACTGGTCTGTATAGAAAGTCCAAGAATGAGAACTCCTTGGCCTGAAATATGTTCAGAATGTCAAAAATGGACTACTGTATGGTTGATGAGACATCATAGGGAGATAATTGGTCTGTATAAAAAATTCAAAATTGAGAACTCCTTGGCCTGAAATATGATCAGTATGTCTAATATGGACTACTGTATAGTTGATCAGACACCATTAGGAGTTAACTGGTCTGTATAGAAAGTCCAAAATTGAGAACTCCTTGGCCTGAAATATGATCAGTATGTCTAATATGGACTACTGTATAGTTGATCAGACATCATTAGGAGTTAATTGGTATGTATAGGAAGTTCAAGATTGAGGACTCCTTGTCCTGAAATATGTTCAGTATGTGTAATATGGACTACTGTATAGTTGATCAGACATCATTAGGAGTTAATTGGTATGTATAGGCAGTTCAAGATTGAGGACTCCTTGGCCTGAAATATGTTCAGAATGTCAAAAATGGACTACTGTATGGTTGATGAGACATCATAGGGAGATAATTGGTCTGTATAAAAAATTCAAAATTGAGAACTCCTTGGCCTGAAATATGTTCAGAATGTCAAAAATGGACTACTGTATGGTTGATGAGACATCATAGGGAGATAATTGGTCTGTATAGAAAATTCAACATTGAGAACTCCTTGGCCTGAAATATGACCAGTATGTCTAATATGGACTACTCTATAGTTGATCAGACATCATTAGGAGTTAATTGGTATGTATAGGAAGTTCAAGATTGAGAACTCCTTGGCCTGAAATATGTTCAGTATGTCAAATATGGACGACTGTATAGTTGATCAGACATCATTAGGAGTTAATTGGTCTGTATAAAAATTCAAAATTGAGAACTCCTTGGCCTGAAATATGATCAGTATGTCTAATATGGACTACTGTATAGTTGATCAGACATCATTAGGAGTTAATTGGTATGTATAGGAAGTTCAAGATTGAGGACTCCTTGTCCTGAAATATGTTCAGTATGTGTAATATGGACTACTGTATAGTTGATCAGACATCATAGGGAGATAATTGGTCTGTATAAAAAATTCTAAATTGAAAACTTCTTGGCCTGAAATATGTTCAGTATGTCAAATATGGACTACTGTATGATTGATGAGACATCAGAAGGAGTTAATTGGTATGTATAGGAAGTTCAAGATTGAGGACTCCTTGTCCTGAAATATGTTCAGTATGTGTAATATAGACTACTGTATAGTTGATCAGACATCATTAGGAGTTAATTGGTATGTATAGGAAGTTCAAGATTGAGAAATCCTTGGCCTGAAATATGTTCAGTATGTCAAATATGGACTACTGTATGGTTGATGAGACATCATAGTGAGATAATTGGTCTGTATAGAAATTTCAAGATTGAGAAGTCCTTGGCCTGAAATATGTTCAGTATATGCACTACTGTATGATTGATGAGACATCAGAAGAAGTTAATTGGTCTGTATAGAAAGTTCAAAATTGAGAACTCCTTGGCCTGAAATATGTTCAGTATGTCAAATATGGACTACTGTATGATTGATGAGACATCAGAAGGAGTTAACTGGTCTGTATAGAAAGTTCAAGATTGAGAACTCCTTGGCCTGAAACATGTTCAGTATGTCAAATATGGACTACTGTATGATTGACGAGACATCAGAAGGAGTTAACTGGTCTGTATAGAAAGTTCAAGATTGAGAACTCCTTGGCATGTAATATGTTCAGTATGTCAAATATGGACTACTGTATGGTTAATGAGACATCATAAAGAGTTAACTGGTCTATATAAAAAATTCAAAATTGAGAACTCCTTGGCCTAAAATATGATCAGTATGTGTAATATGGACTACTGTATAGTTGATCAGACATCATTAGGAGTTAACTGGTCTGTATAGAAAATTCTAAATTGAAAACTTCTTGGCCTGAAATATGTTCAGTATGTCAAATATGGACTACTGTATGATTGATGAGACATCAGAAGGAGTTAACTGGTCTGTATAGAAAGTCCAAGAATGAGAACTCCTTGGCCTGAAATATGTTCAGAATGTCAAAAATGGACTACTGTATGGTTGATGAGACATCATAGGGAGATAATTGGTCTGTATAAAAAATTCAAAATTGAGAACTCCTTGGCCTGAAATATGATCAGTATGTGTAATATGGACTACTGTATAGTTGATCAGACATCATTAGGAGTTAACTGGTCTGTATAGACAGTCCAAGAATGAGAACTCCTTGGCCTGAAATATGTTCAGAATGTCAAAAATGGACTACTGTATGGTTGATGAGACATCATAGGGAGATAATTGGTCTGTATAGAAAATTCAACATTGAGAACTCCTTGGCCTGAAATATGTTCAGTATGTCAAATATGGACCACTGTATAGTTGATCAGACATCATTAGGAGTTAATTGGTATGTATAGGAAGTTCAAGATTGAGAACTCCTTGGCCTGAAATATGTTCAGTATGTCGAATATGGACTACTGTATAGTTGATCAGACATCATTAGGAGTTAATTGGTATGTATAGGAAGTTCAAGATTGAGAAATCCTTGGCCTGAAATATGTTCAGTATGTCAAATATGGACTACTGTATTATTGATGAGACATCAGAAGCAGTTAATTGGTCTGTATAGAAAGTTCAAGATTTAGAACTCCTTGGCCTGAAATATGTTCAGTATGTCAAATATGGACTAATGTATGATTGATGAGACATCAGAAGGAGTTAATTGGTCTGTATAGAAAGTTCAAAATTGAGAACTCCTTGGCCTGAAATATGTTCAGTATGTCAAATATGGACTACTGTATGATTGATGAGACATCAGAAGCAGTTAATTGGTCTGTATAGAAATTCCAAGAATGAGAACTCCTTGGCCTGAAATATGTTCAGAATGTCAAAAATGGACTACTGTATGGTTGATGAGACATCATAGGGAGATAATTGGTCTGTATAAAAAATTCAAAATTGAGAACTCCTTGGCCTGAAATATGATCAGTATTTGTAATATGGACTACTGTATAGTTGATCAGACATCATAGGGAGATAATTGGTCTGTATAAAATATTCTAAATTGAAAACTTCTTGGCCTGAAATATGTTCAGTATGTCAAATATGGACTACTGTATGATTGATGAGACATCAGAAGGAGTTAACTGGTCTGTATAGAAAGTCCAAGAATGAGAACTCCTTGGCCTGAAATATGTTCAGAATGTCAAAAATGGACTACTGTATGGTTGATGAGACATCATAGGGAGATAATTGGTCTGTATAAAAAATTCAAAATTGAGAACTCCTTGGCCTGAAATATGTTCAGAATGTCAAAAATGGACTACTGTATGGTTGATGAGACATCATAGGGAGATAATTGGTCTGTATAGAAAATTCAACATTGAGAACTCCTTGGCCTGAAATATGACCAGTATGTCTAATATGGACTACTGTATAGTTGATCGGACATCATTAGGAGTTAATTGGTATGTATAGGAAGTTCAAGATTGAGAACTCCTTGGCCTGAAATATGATCAGTATGTCTAATATGGACTACTGTATAGTTGATCAGACATCATTAGGAGTTAATTGGTATGTAAAGGAAGTTCAAGATTGAGGACTCCTTGTCCTGAAATATGTTCAGTATGTGTAATATGGACTACTGTATAGTTGATCAGACATCATTAGGAGTTAACTGGTCTGTATAGACAGTCCAAGAATGAGAACTCCTTGGCCTGAAATATGTTCAGAATGTCAAAAATGGACTACTGTATGGTTGATGAGATATCATAGGGAGATAATTGGTCTGTATAGAAAATTCAACATTGAGAACTCCTTGGCCTGAAATATGTTCAGTATGTCAAATATGGACCACTGTATAGTTGATCAGACATCATTAGGATTTAATTGGTATGTATAGGAAGTTCAAGATTGAGAACTCCTTGGCCTGAAATATGTTCAGTATGTCAAATATGGACTACTGTATAGTTGATCAGACATCATTAGGAGTTAATTGGTATGTATAGGAAGTTCAAGATTGAGAAATCCTTGGCCTGAAATATGTTCAGTATGTCAAATATGGACTACTGTATGATTGATGAGACATCAGAAGCAGTTAATTGGTCTGTATAGAAAGTTCAAGATTGAGAACTCCTTGGCCTGAAATATGTTCAGTATGTCAAATATGGACTAATGTATGATTGATGAGACATCAGAAGCAGTTAATTGGTCTGTATAGAAAGTTCAAGATTGAGAACTCCTTGGCCTGAAATATGTTCAGTATGTCAAATATGGACTAATGTATGATTGATGAGACATCAGAAGCAGTTAATTGGTCTGTATAGAAAGTCCAAGAATGAGAACTCCTTGGCCTGAAATATGTTCAGAATGTCAAAAATGGACTACTGTATGGTTAATGAGACATCATAAAGAGTTAATTGGTCTATATAAAAAATTCTAAATTGAGAACTCCTTGGCCTGAAATATGATCAGTATTTGTAATATGGAATACTGTATGATTGATGAGACATCAGAAGGAGTTAACTGGTCTGTATAGAAAGTCCAAGAATGAGAACTCCTTGGCCTGAAATATGTTCAGAATGTCAAAAATGGACTACTGTATGGTTGATGAGACATCATAGGGAGATAATTGGTCTGTATAAAAAATTCAAAATTGAGAACTCCTTGGCCTGAAATATGATCAGTATGTCTAATATGGACTACTGTATAGTTGATCAGACACCATTAGGAGTTAACTGGTCTGTATAGAAAGTCCAAAATTGAGAACTCCTTGGCCTGAAATATGATCAGTATGTCTAATATGGACTACTGTATAGTTGATCAGACATCATTAGGAGTTAATTGGTATGTATAGGAAGTTCAAGATTGAGGACTCCTTGTCCTGAAATATGTTCAGTATGTGTAATATGGACTACTGTATAGTTGATCAGACATCATTAGGAGTTAATTGGTATGTATAGGCAGTTCAAGATTGAGAAATCCTTGGCCTGAAATATGTTCAGTATGTCAAATATGGACTACTGTATGGTTGATGAGACATCATAGTGAGATAATTGGTCTGTATAGAAATTTCAAGATTGAGAAGTCCTTGGCCTGAAATATGTTCAGTATATGCACTACTGTATGATTGATGAGACATCAGAAGAAGTTAATTGGTCTGTATAGAAAGTTCAAAATTGAGAACTCCTTGGCCTGAAATATGTTCAGTATGTCAAATATGGACTACTGTATGATTGATGAGACATCAGAAGGAGTTAACTGGTCTGTATAGAAAGTTCAAGATTGAGAACTCCTTGGCCTGAAACATGTTCAGTATGTCAAATATGGACTACTGTATGATTGACGAGACATCAGAAGGAGTTAACTGGTCTGTATAGAAAGTTCAAGATTGAGAACTCCTTGGCATGTAATATGTTCAGTATGTCAAATATGGACTACTGTATGGTTAATGAGACATCATAAAGAGTTAACTGGTCTATATAAAAAATTCAAAATTGAGAACTCCTTGGCCTGAAATATGATCAGTATGTGTAATATGGACTACTGTATAGTTGATCAGACATCATTAGGAGTTAACTGGTCTGTATAGAAAATTCTAAATTGAAAACTTCTTGGCCTGAAATATGTTCAGTATGTCAAATATGGACTACTGTATGATTGATGAGACATCAGAAGGAGTTAACTGGTCTGTATAGAAAGTCCAAGAATGAGAACTCCTTGGCCTGAAATATGTTCAGAATGTCAAAAATGGACTACTGTATGGTTGATGAGACATCATAGGGAGATAATTGGTCTGTATAAAAAATTCAAAATTGAGAACTCCTTGGCCTGAAATATGATCAGTATGTGTAATATGGACTACTGTATAGTTGATCAGACATCATTAGGAGTTAACTGGTCTGTATAGACAGTCCAAGAATGAGAACTCCTTGGCCTGAAATATGTTCAGAATGTCAAAAATGGACTACTGTATGGTTGATGAGACATCATAGGGAGATAATTGGTCTGTATAGAAAATTCAACATTGAGAACTCCTTGGCCTGAAATATGTTCAGTATGTCAAATATGGACCACTGTATAGTTGATCAGACATCATTAGGAGTTAATTGGTATGTATAGGAAGTTCAAGATTGAGAACTCCTTGGCCTGAAATATGTTCAGTATGTCGAATATGGACTACTGTATAGTTGATCAGACATCATTAGGAGTTAATTGGTATGTATAGGAAGTTCAAGATTGAGAAATCCTTGGCCTGAAATATGTTCAGTATGTCAAATATGGACTACTGTATGATTGATGAGACATCAGAAGCAGTTAATTGGTCTGTATAGAAAGTTCAAGATTTAGAACTCCTTGGCCTGAAATATGTTCAGTATGTCAAATATGGACTAATGTATGATTGATGAGACATCAGAAGGAGTTAATTGGTCTGTATAGAAAGTTCAAAATTGAGAACTCCTTGGCCTGAAATATGTTCAGTATGTCAAATATGGACTACTGTATGATTGATGAGACATCAGAAGCAGTTAATTGGTCTGTATAGAAATTCCAAGAATGAGAACTCCTTGGCCTGAAATATGTTCAGAATGTCAAAAATGGACTACTGTATGGTTGATGAGACATCATAGGGAGATAATTGGTCTGTATAAAAAATTCAAAATTGAGAACTCCTTGGCCTGAAATATGATCAGTATTTGTAATATGGACTACTGTATAGTTGATCAGACATCATAGGGAGATAATTGGTCTGTATAAAATATTCTAAATTGAAAACTTCTTGGCCTGAAATATGTTCAGAATGTCAAAAATGGACTACTGTATGGTTGATGAGACATCATAGGGAGATAATTGGTCTGTATAAAAAATTCAAAATTGAGAACTCCTTGGCCTGAAATATGATCAGTATGTCTAATATGGACTACTGTATAGTTGATAAGACATCATTAGGAGTTAACTGGTCTGTATAGAAAGTCCAAGAATGAGAACTCCTTGGCCTGAAATATGTTCAGAATGTCAAAAATGGACTACTGTATGGTTGATGAGACATCATAGGGAGATAATTGGTCTGTATAAAAAATTCAAAATTGAGAACTCCTTGGCCTGAAATATGTTCAGAATGTCAAAAATGGACTACTGTATGGTTGATGAGACATCATAGGGAGATAATTGGTCTGTATAGAAAATTCAACATTGAGAACTCCTTGGCCTGAAATATGACCAGTATGTCTAATATGGACTACTGTATAGTTGATCGGACATCATTAGGAGTTAATTGGTATGTATAGGAAGTTCAAGATTGAGAACTCCTTGGCCTGAAATATGATCAGTATGTCTAATATGGACTACTGTATAGTTGATCAGACATCATTAGGAGTTAATTGGTATGTAAAGGAAGTTCAAGATTGAGGACTCCTTGTCCTGAAATATGTTCAGTATGTGTAATATGGACTACTGTATAGTTGATCAGACATCATTAGGAGTTAACTGGTCTGTATAGACAGTCCAAGAATGAGAACTCCTTGGCCTGAAATATGTTCAGAATGTCAAAAATGGACTACTGTATGGTTGATGAGATATCATAGGGAGATAATTGGTCTGTATAGAAAATTCAACATTGAGAACTCCTTGGCCTGAAATATGTTCAGTATGTCAAATATGGACCACTGTATAGTTGATCAGACATCATTAGGATTTAATTGGTATGTATAGGAAGTTCAAGATTGAGAACTCCTTGGCCTGAAATATGTTCAGTATGTCAAATATGGACTACTGTATAGTTGATCAGACATCATTAGGAGTTAATTGGTATGTATAGGAAGTTCAAGATTGAGAAATCCTTGGCCTGAAATATGTTCAGTATGTCAAATATGGACTACTGTATGATTGATGAGACATCAGAAGCAGTTAATTGGTCTGTATAGAAAGTTCAAGATTGAGAACTCCTTGGCCTGAAATATGTTCAGTATGTCAAATATGGACTAATGTATGATTGATGAGACATCAGAAGCAGTTAATTGGTCTGTATAGAAAGTCCAAGAATGAGAACTCCTTGGCCTGAAATATGTTCAGAATGTCAAAAATGGACTACTGTATGGTTGATGAGACATCATAAAGAGTTAATTGGTCTATATAAAAAATTCAAAATTGAGAACTCCTTGGCCTGAAATATGATCAGTATTTGTAATATGGACTACTGTATAGTTGATCAGACATCATAGGGAGATAATTGGTCTGTATAAAAAATTCTAAATTGAAAACTTCTTGGCCTGAAATATGTTCAGTATGTCAAATATGGACTACTGTATGATTGATGAGACATCAGAAGGAGTTAACTGGTCTGTATAGAAAGTCCAAGAATGAGAACTCCTTGGCCTGAAATATGTTCAGAATGTCAAATATGGACTACTGTATAGTTGATCAGACATCATTAGGAGTTAATTGGTATGTATAGGAAGTTCAAGATTGAGAACTCCTTGGCCTGAAATATGTTCAGTATGTCAAATATGGACTACTGTATGATTGACGAGACATCAGAAGGAGTTAACTGGTCTGTATAGAAAGTTCAAGAATGAGAACTCCTTGGCCTGTAATATGTTCAGTATGTCAAATATGGACTACTGTATGGTTAATGAGACATCATAAAGAGTTAATTGGTCTATATAAAAAATTCTAAATTGAGAACTCCTTGGCCTGAAATATGATCAGTATTTGTAATATGGAATACTGTATGATTGATGAGACATCAGAAGGAGTTAACTGGTCTGTATAGAAAGTCCAAGAATGAGAACTCCTTGGCCTGAAATATGTTCAGAATGTCAAAAATGGACTACTGTATGGTTGATGAGACATCATAGGGAGATAATTGGTCTGTATAAAAAATTCAAAATTGAGAACTCCTTGGCCTGAAATATGATCAGTATGTCTAATATGGACTACTGTATAGTTGATCAGACACCATTAGGAGTTAACTGGTCTGTATAGAAAGTCCAAAATTGAGAACTCCTTGGCCTGAAATATGATCAGTATGTCTAATATGGACTACTGTATAGTTGATCAGACATCATTAGGAGTTAATTGGTATGTATAGGAAGTTCAAGATTGAGGACTCCTTGTCCTGAAATATGTTCAGTATGTGTAATATGGACTACTGTATAGTTGATCAGACATCATTAGGAGTTAATTGGTATGTATAGGCAGTTCAAGATTGAGAAATCCTTGGCCTGAAATATGTTCAGTATGTCAAATATGGACTACTGTATGGTTGATGAGACATCATAGTGAGATAATTGGTCTGTATAGAAATTTCAAGATTGAGAAGTCCTTGGCCTGAAATATGTTCAGTATATGCACTACTGTATGATTGATGAGACATCAGAAGAAGTTAATTGGTCTGTATAGAAAGTTCAAAATTGAGAACTCCTTGGCCTGAAATATGTTCAGTATGTCAAATATGGACTACTGTATGTTGATGAGACATCAGAAGGAGTTAACTGGTCTGTATAGAAAGTTCAAGATTGAGAACTCCTTGGCCTGAAACATGTTCAGTATGTCAAATATGGACTACTGTATGATTGACGAGACATCAGAAGGAGTTAACTGGTCTGTATAGAAAGTTCAAGATTGAGAACTCCTTGGCATGTAATATGTTCAGTATGTCAAATATGGACTACTGTATGGTTAATGAGACATCATAAAGAGTTAACTGGTCTATATAAAAAATTCAAAATTGAGAACTCCTTGGCCTGAAATATGATCAGTATGTGTAATATGGACTACTGTATAGTTGATCAGACATCATTAGGAGTTAACTGGTCTGTATAGAAAATTCTAAATTGAAAACTTCTTGGCCTGAAATATGTTCAGTATGTCAAATATGGACTACTGTATGATTGATGAGACATCAGAAGGAGTTAACTGGTCTGTATAGAAAGTCCAAGAATGAGAACTCCTTGGCCTGAAATATGTTCAGAATGTCAAAAATGGACTACTGTATGGTTGATGAGACATCATAGGGAGATAATTGGTCTGTATAAAAAATTCAAAATTGAGAACTCCTTGGCCTGAAATATGATCAGTATGTGTAATATGGACTACTGTATAGTTGATCAGACATCATTAGGAGTTAACTGGTCTGTATAGACAGTCCAAGAATGAGAACTCCTTGGCCTGAAATATGTTCAGAATGTCAAAAATGGACTACTGTATGGTTGATGAGACATCATAGGGAGATAATTGGTCTGTATAGAAAATTCAACATTGAGAACTCCTTGGCCTGAAATATGTTCAGTATGTCAAATATGGACCACTGTATAGTTGATCAGACATCATTAGGAGTTAATTGGTATGTATAGGAAGTTCAAGATTGAGAACTCCTTGGCCTGAAATATGTTCAGTATGTCGAATATGGACTACTGTATAGTTGATCAGACATCATTAGGAGTTAATTGGTATGTATAGGAAGTTCAAGATTGAGAAATCCTTGGCCTGAAATATGTTCAGTATGTCAAATATGGACTACTGTATGATTGATGAGACATCAGAAGCAGTTAATTGGTCTGTATAGAAAGTTCAAGATTTAGAACTCCTTGGCCTGAAATATGTTCAGTATGTCAAATATGGACTAATGTATGATTGATGAGACATCAGAAGGAGTTAATTGGTCTGTATAGAAAGTTCAAAATTGAGAACTCCTTGGCCTGAAATATGTTCAGTATGTCAAATATGGACTACTGTATGATTGATGAGACATCAGAAGCAGTTAATTGGTCTGTATAGAAATTCCAAGAATGAGAACTCCTTGGCCTGAAATATGTTCAGAATGTCAAAAATGGACTACTGTATGGTTGATGAGACATCATAGGGAGATAATTGGTCTGTATAAAAAATTCAAAATTGAGAACTCCTTGGCCTGAAATATGATCAGTATTTGTAATATGGACTACTGTATAGTTGATCAGACATCATAGGGAGATAATTGGTCTGTATAAAATATTCTAAATTGAAAACTTCTTGGCCTGAAATATGTTCAGTATGTCAAATATGGACTACTGTATGATTGATGAGACATCAGAAGGAGTTAACTGGTCTGTATAGAAAGTCCAAGAATGAGAACTCCTTGGCCTGAAATATGTTCAGAATGTCAAAAATGGACTACTGTATGGTTGATGAGACATCATAGGGAGATAATTGGTCTGTATAAAAAATTCAAAATTGAGAACTCCTTGGCCTGAAATATGATCAGTATGTCTAATATGGACTACTGTATAGTTGATAAGACATCATTAGGAGTTAACTGGTCTGTATAGAAAGTCCAAGAATGAGAACTCCTTGGCCTGAAATATGTTCAGAATGTCAAAAATGGACTACTGTATGGTTGATGAGACATCATAGGGAGATAATTGGTCTGTATAAAAAATTCAAAATTGAGAACTCCTTGGCCTGAAATATGTTCAGAATGTCAAAAATGGACTACTGTATGGTTGATGAGACATCATAGGGAGATAATTGGTCTGTATAGAAAATTCAACATTGAGAACTCCTTGGCCTGAAATATGACCAGTATGTCTAATATGGACTACTGTATAGTTGATCGGACATCATTAGGAGTTAATTGGTATGTATAGGAAGTTCAAGATTGAGAACTCCTTGGCCTGAAATATGATCAGTATGTCTAATATGGACTACTGTATAGTTGATCAGACATCATTAGGAGTTAATTGGTATGTAAAGGAAGTTCAAGATTGAGGACTCCTTGTCCTGAAATATGTTCAGTATGTGTAATATGGACTACTGTATAGTTGATCAGACATCATTAGGAGTTAACTGGTCTGTATAGACAGTCCAAGAATGAGAACTCCTTGGCCTGAAATATGTTCAGAATGTCAAAAATGGACTACTGTATGGTTGATGAGATATCATAGGGAGATAATTGGTCTGTATAGAAAATTCAACATTGAGAACTCCTTGGCCTGAAATATGTTCAGTATGTCAAATATGGTCCACTGTATAGTTGATCAGACATCATTAGGATTTAATTGGTATGTATAGGAAGTTCAAGATTGAGAACTCCTTGGCCTGAAATATGTTCAGTATGTCAAATATGGACTACTGTATAGTTGATCAGACATCATTAGGAGTTAATTGGTATGTATAGGAAGTTCAAGATTGAGAAATCCTTGGCCTGAAATATGTTCAGTATGTCAAATATGGACTACTTTATGATTGATGAGACATCAGAAGCAGTTAATTGGTCTGTATAGAAAGTTCAAGATTGAGAACTCCTTGGCCTGAAATATGTTCAGTATGTCAAATATGGACTAATGTATGATTGATGAGACATCAGAAGCAGTTAATTGGTCTGTATAGAAAGTTCAAGATTGAGAACTCCTTGGCCTGAAATATGTTCAGTATGTCAAATATGGACTAATGTATGATTGATGAGACATCAGAAGCAGTTAATTGGTCTGTATAGAAAGTCCAAGAATGAGAACTCCTTGGCCTGAAATATGTTCAGAATGTCAAAAATGGACTACTGTATGGTTGATGAGACATCATAAAGAGTTAATTGGTCTATATAAAAAATTCAAAATTGAGAACTCCTTGGCCTGAAATATGATCAGTATTTGTAATATGGACTACTGTATAGTTGATCAGACATCATAGGGAGATAATTGGTCTGTATAAAAAATTCTAAATTGAAAACTTTTTGGCCTGAAATATGTTCAGTATGTCAAATATGGACTACTGTATGATTGATGAGACATCAGAAGGAGTTAACTGGTCTGTATAGAAAGTCCAAGAATGAGAACTCCTTGGCCTGAAATATGTTCAGAATGTCAAAAATGGGCTACTGTATAGTTGATCAGACATCATTAGGAGTTAATTGGTATGTATAGGAAGTTCAAGATTGAGAACTCCTTGGCCTGAAATATGTTCAGTATGTCAAATATGGACTACTGTATAGTTGATCAGACATCATTAGGAGTTAATTGGTATGTATAGGAAGTTCAAGATTGAGAACTCCTTGGCCTGAAATATGTTCAGTATGTCAAATATGGACTACTGTATGATTGACGAGACATCAGAAGGAGTTAACTGGTCTGTATAGAAAGTTCAAGAATGAGAACTCCTTGGCCTGTAATATGTTCAGTATGTCAAATATGGACTACTGTATGGTTAATGAGACATCATAAAGAGTTAATTGGTCTATATAAAAAATTCTAAATTGAGAACTCCTTGGCCTGAAATATGATCAGTATTTGTAATATGGAATACTGTATGATTGATGAGACATCAGAAGGAGTTAACTGGTCTGTATAGAAAGTCCAAGAATGAGAACTCCTTGGCCTGAAATATGTTCAGAATGTCAAAAATGGACTACTGTATGGTTGATGAGACATCATAGGGAGATAATTGGTCTGTATAAAAAATTCAAAATTGAGAACTCCTTGGCCTGAAATATGATCAGTATGTCTAATATGGACTACTGTATAGTTGATCAGACATCATTAGGAGTTAATTGGTATGTATAGGAAGTTCAAGATTGAGGACTCCTTGTCCTGAAATATGTTCAGTATGTGTAATATGGACTACTGTATAGTTGATCAGACATCATTAGGAGTTAATTGGTATGTATAGGCAGTTCAAGATTGAGAAATCCTTGGCCTGAAATATGTTCAGTATGTCAAATATGGACTACTGTATGGTTGATGAGACATCATAGTGAGATAATTGGTCTGTATAGAAATTTCAAGATTGAGAAGTCCTTGGCCTGAAACATGTTCAGTATGTCAAATATGGACTACTGTATGATTGACGAGACATCAGAAGGAGTTAACTGGTCTGTATAGAAAGTTCACGAATGAGAACTCCTTGGCCTGAAATATGTTCAGAATGTCAAAAATGGACTACTGTATGGTTGATGAGACATCATAGGGAGATAATTGGTCTGTATAGAAAATTTAACATTGAGAACTCCTTGGCCTGAAATATGTTCAGTATGTCAAATATGGACCACTGTATAGTTGATCAGACATCATTAGGAGTTAATTGGTATGTATAGGAAGTTCAAGATTGAGAACTCCTTGGCCTGAAATATGTTCAGTATGTCAAATATGGACTACTGTATAGTTGATCAGACATCATTAGGAGTTAATTGGTATGTATAGGAAGTTCAAGATTGAGAAATCCTTGGCCTGAAATATGTTCAGTATGTCAAATATGGACTACTGTATGATTGATGAGACATCAGAAGCAGTTAATTGGTCTGTATAGAAAGTTCAAGATTGAGAACTCCTTGGCCTGAAATATGTTCAGAATGTCAAAAATGGACTACTGTATGGTTGATGAGACATCATAAAGAGTTAATTGGTCTATATAAAAAATTCAAAATTGAGAACTCCTTGGCCTGAAATATGATCAGTATTTGTAATATGGACTACTGTATAGTTGATCAGACATCATAGGGAGATAATTGGTCTGTATAAAAAATTCTAAATTGAAAACTTCTTGGCCTGAAATATGTTCAGTATGTCAAATATGGACTACTGTATGATTGATGAGACATCAGAAGGAGTTAACTGGTCTGTATAGAAAGTCCAAGAATGAGAACTCCTTGGCTTGAAATATGTTCAGAATGTCAAAAATGGGCTACTGTATAGTTGATCAGACATCATTAGGAGTTAATTGGTATGTATAGGAAGTTCAAGATTGAGAACTCCTTGGCCTGAAATATGTTCAGTATGTCAAATATGGACTACTGTATAGTTGATCAGACATCATTAGGAGTTAATCGGTATGTATAGGAAGTTCAAGATTGAGAACTCCTTGGCCTGAAATATGTTCAGTATGTCAAATATGGACTACTGTATGATTGACGAGACATCAGAAGGAGTTAACTGGTCTGTATAGAAAGTTCAAGAATGAGAACTCCTTGGCCTGTAATATGTTCAGTATGTCAAATATGGACTACTGTATGGTTAATGAGACATCATAAAGAGTTAATTGGTCTATATAAAAAATTCTAAATTGAGAACTCCTTGGCCTGAAATATGATCAGTATTTGTAATATGGACTACTGTATAGTTGATCAGACATCATAGGGAGATAATTGGTCTGTATAAAAAATTCTAAATTGAAAACTTCTTGGCCTGAAATATGTTCAGTATGTCAAATATGGACTACTGTATGTTTGATGAGACATCAGAAGGAGTTAACTGGTCTGTATAGAAAGTCCAAGAATGAGAACTCCTTGGCCTGAAATATGTTCAGAATGTCAAAAATGGACTACTGTATGGTTGATGAGACATCATAGGGAGATAATTGGTCTGTATAAAAAATTCAAAATTGAGAACTCCTTGGCCTGAAATATGTTCAGAATGTCAAAAATGGACTACTGTATGGTTGATGAGACATCATAGGGAGATAATTGGTATGTATAGGAAGTCCAAGAATGAGAACTCCTTGGCCTGAAATATGATCAGTATGTCTAATATGGACTACTGTATAGTTGATCAGACATCATTAGGAGTTAACTGGTCTGTATAGAAAGTCCAAGAATGAGAACTCCTTGGCCTGAAATATGTTCAGAATGTCAAAAATGGACTACTGTATGGTTGATGAGACATCATAGGGAGATAATTGGTCGGTATAAAAAATTCAAAATTGAGAACTCCTTGGCCTGAAATATGTTCAGAATGTCAAAAATGGACTACTGTATGGTTGATGAGACATCATAGGGAGATAATTGGTATGTATAGGAAGTTCAAGATTGAGAAATCCTTGGCCTGAAATATGTTCAGAATGTCAAATATGGACTACTGTATAGTTGATCAGACATCATTAGGAGTTAATTGGTATGTATAGGAAGTTCAAGATTGAGAAATCCTTGGCCTGAAATATGTTCAGTATGTCAAATATGGACTACTGTATGATTGATGAGACATCAGAAGGAGTTAACTGGTCTGTATAGAAAATCCAAGAATGAGAACTCATTGGCCTGAAATATGTTCAGAATGTCAAAAATGGACTACTGTATGGTTGATGAGACAACATAGTGAGATAATTGGTCTGAATAGAAATTTCAAGATTGAGAAGTCCTTGGCCTGAAATATGTTCAGTATGTCAAATATGGACTAGTGTATGATTGATGAGACATCAGAAGGAGTTAACTGGTCTGTATAGAAAGTTCAAGAATAAGAACTCCTTGGCCTGAAATATGTTCAGTATGTCAAATATGGACTACTGTATGATTGATGAGACATCAGAAGGAGTTAACTGGTCTGTATAGAAAGTTCAAGATTGAGAACTCCTTGGCCTGAAATATGTTCAGTATGTCAAATATGGACTACTGTATGATTGATGAGACATCAGGAGTTAACTGGTCTGTATAGAAAGTTCAAGATTGAGAACTCCTTGGCCTGAAATATGTTCAGTGTGTCAAATATTGACTACTGTATGATTGATGAGACATCAGAAGGAGTTAACTGGTCTGTATAGAAAGTCCAAGAATGAGAACTCCTTGGCCTGAAATATGTTCAGAATGTCAAAAATGGACTACTGTATGGTTGATGAGACATCATAGGGAGATAATTGGTCTGTATAAAAAATTCAAAATTGAGAACTCCTTGGCCTGAAATATGATCAGTATGTCTAATATGGACTACTGTATAGTTGATCAGACATCATTAGGAGTTAACTGGTCTGTATAGAAAGTCCAAGAATGAGAACTCCTTGGCCTGAAATTTGTTCAGAATGTCAAAAATGGACTACTGTATGGTTGATGAGACATCATAGGGAGATAATTGGTCTGTATAAAAAATTCTAAATTGAGAACTCCTTGGCCTGAAATATGTTCAGAATGTCAAAAATGGACTACTGTATGGTTGATGAGACATCATAGGGAGATAATTGGTCTGTATAGAAATTTCAAGATTGAGAAGTCCTTGGCCTGAAATATGTACAGTATGTCTAATATGGACTACTGTATAGTTGATCAGACATCATTAGGACTTAATTGGTCTGTATAGAAATTTCAAGATTGAGAAGTCCTTGGCCTGAAATATGATCAGTATGTCAAAAATGGACTAATGTATGATTGATGAGACATCAGAAAGAGTTAATTGGTCTGTATAGAAAATTTAAAATTGAGAACTCCCTGGCCTGAAATATGTAAGGTATGTCAAATATGGACTACTGTATGGTTAATGAGACATCATAAAGAGTTAATTGGTCTATATAAAAAATTCAAAATTGAGAACTCCTTGGCCTGAAATATGATCAGTATTTGTAATATGGACTACTGTATAGTTGATCAGACATCATAGGGAGATAATTGGTCTGTATAAAAAATTCTAAATTGAAAACTTCTTGGCCTGAAATATGTTCAGTATGTCAAATATGGACTACTGTATGATTGATGAGACATCAGAAGGAGTTAACTGGTCTGTATAGAAAGTCCAAGAATGAGAACTCCTTGGCCTGAAATATGTTCAGAATGTCAAAAATGGACTACTGTATAGTTGATCAGACATCATTAGGAGTTAATTGGTATGTATAGGAAGTTCAAGATTGAGAACTCCTTGGCCTGAAATATGTTCAGTATGTCAAATATGGACTACTGTATAGTTGATCAGACATCATTAGGAGTTAATCGGTATGTATAGGAAGTTCAAGATTGAGAACTCCTTGGCCTGAAATATGTTCAGTATGTCAAATATGGACTACTGTATGGTTAATGAGACATCATAAGGAGTTAATTGGTCTGTATAAAAAATTCAAAATTGAGAACTCCTTGGCCTGAAATATGATCAGTATGTCTAATATGGACTACTGTATAGTTGATCAGACATCATTAGGAGTTAATTGGTATGTATAGGAAGTTCAAGATTGAGGACTCCTTGTCCTGAAATATGTTCAGTATGTGTAATATGGACTACTGTATAGTTAATCAGACATCATTAGGAGTTAATTGGTATGTATAGGAAGTTCAAGATTGAGAAATCCTTGGCCTGAAATATGTTCAGTATGTCAAATATGGACTACTGTATGGTTGATGAGACATCATAGTGAGATAATTGGTCTGTATAGAAATTTCAAGATTGAGAAGTCCTTGGCCTGAAATATGTTCAGTATATGCACTACTGTATGATTGATGAGACATCAGAAGAAGTTAATTGGTCTGTATAGAAAGTTCAAAATTGAGAACTCCTTGGCCTGAAATATGTTCAGTATGTCAAATATGGACTACTGTATGATTGATGAGACATCAGAAGGAGTTAACTGGTCTGTATAGAAAGTTCAAGATTGAGAACTCCTTGGCCTGAAACATATTCAGTATGTCAAATATGGACTACTGTATGATTGACGAGACATCAGAAGGAGTTAACTGGTCTGTATAGAAAGTTCAAGAATGAGAACTCCTTGGCCTGTAATATGTTCAGTATGTCAAATATGGACTACTGTATGGTTAATGAGACATCATAAAGAGTTAATTGGTCTATATAAAAAATTCAAAATTGAGAACTCCTTGGCCTGAAATATGATCAGTATGTAAAATATGGACTACTGTATGATTGATGAGACATTAGAAGCAGTTAACTGGTCTGTATAGAAAGTCCAAGAATGAGAACTCCTTGGAATGAAATATGTTCAGAATGTCAAAAATGGACTACTGTATGGTTGATGAGACATCATTAGGAGTTAATTGGTCTGTATAGAAATTTCAAGATTGAGAAGTCCTTGGCCTGAAATATGTACAGCATGTCTAATATGGACTACTGTATACTTGATCAGACATCATTAGGACTTAATTGGTCTGTATAGAAATTTCAAGATTGAGAAGTCCTTGGCCTGAAATATGATCAGTATGTCAAATATGGACTAATGTATGATTGATGAGACATCAGAAAGAGTTAATTGGTCTGTATAGAAAATTCAACATTGAGAACTTCTTGGCCTGAAATATGTTCAGAATGTCAAATATGGACTACTGTATGGTTAATGAGACATCATAAGGAGTTAATTGGTCTGTATAAAAAATTCAAAATTGAGAACTCCTTGGCCTGAAATATGTTCAGAATGTCAAATATGGACTACTGTATAGTTGATCAGACATCATTAGGAGTTAATTGGTATGTATAGGAAGTTCAAGATTGAGAAATCCTTGGCCTGAAATATGTTCAGTATGTCAAATATGGACTACTGTATGATTGATGAGACATCAGAAGGAGTTAACTGGTCTGTATAGAAAATCCAAGAATGAGAACTCCTTGGCCTGAAATATGTTCAGAATGTCAAAAATGGACTAATGTATGATTGATGAGACATCAGAAGGAGTTAATTGGTCTGTATAGAAAGCTCAAAATTGAGAACTCCTTGGCCTGAAATATGTTCAGTATGTCAAATATGGACTACTGTATGATTGATGAGACATCAGAAGCAGTTAATTGGTCTGTATAGAAAGTCCAAGAATGAGAACTCCTTGGCCTGAAATATGTTCAGAATGTCAAAAATGGACTACTGTATAGTTGATCAGACATCATTAGGAGTTAATTGGTATGTATAGGAAGTTCAAGATTGAGAACTCCTTGGCCTGAAATATGTTCAGTATGTCAAATATGGACTACTGTATAGTTGATCAGACATCATTAGGAGTTAACTGGTCTGTATAGAAAGTCCAAGAATGAGAACTCCTTGGCCTGAAATATGTTCAGAATGTCAAAAATGGACTACTGTATAGTTGATCAGACATCATTAGGAGTTAATTGGTATGTATAGGAAGTTCAAGATTGAGAACTCCTTGGCCTGAAATATGTTCAGTATGTCAAATATGGACTACTGTATGGTTAATGAGACATCATAAGGAGTTAATTGGTCTGTATAAAAAATTCTAAATTGAGAACTCCTTGGCCTGAAATATGACCAGTATGTCTAATATGGACTACTGTATAGTTGATCGGACATCATTAGGAGTTAATTGGTATGTATAGGAAGTTCAAGATTGAGAACTCCTTGGCCTGAAATATGATCAGTATGTCTAATATGGACTACTGTATAGTTGATCAGACATCATTAGGGGTTAATTGGTATGTAAAGGAAGTTCAAGATTGAGGACTCCTTGTCCTGAAATATGTTCAGTATGTGTAATATGGACTACTGTATAGTTGATCAGACATCATTAGGAGTTAACTGGTCTGTATAGACAGTCCAAGAATGAGAACTCCTTGGCCTGAAATATGTTCAGTATGTCAAATATGGACTACTGTATGATTGATGAGACATCAGAAGGAGTTAACTGGTCTGTATAGAAAGTTCAAGATTGAGAACTCCTTGGCCTGAAATATGTTCAGTATGTCAAATATGGACTACTGTATGATTGATGAGACATCAGGAGTTAACTGGTCTGTATAGAAAGTTCAAGATTGAGAACTCCTTGGCCTGAAATATGTTCAGTGTGTCAAATATTGACTACTGTATGATTGATGAGACATCAGAAGGAGTTAACTGGTCTGTATAGAAAGTCCAAGAATGAGAACTCCTTGGCCTGAAATATGTTCAGAATGTCAAAAATGGACTACTGTATGGTTGATGAGACATCATAGGGAGATAATTGGTCTGTATAAAAAATTCAAAATTGAGAACTCCTTGGCCTGAAATATGATCAGTATGTCTAATATGGACTACTGTATAGTTGATCAGACATCATTAGGAGTTAACTGGTCTGTATAGAAAGTCCAAGAATGAGAACTCCTTGGCCTGAAATTTGTTCAGAATGTCAAAAATGGACTACTGTATGGTTGATGAGACATCATAGGGAGATAATTGGTCTGTATAAAAAATTCTAAATTGAGAACTCCTTGGCCTGAAATATGTTCAGAATGTCAAAAATGGACTACTGTATGGTTGATGAGACATCATAGGGAGATAATTGGTCTGTATAGAAATTTCAAGATTGAGAAGTCCTTGGCCTGAAATATGTACAGTATGTCTAATATGGACTACTGTATAGTTGATCAGACATCATTAGGACTTAATTGGTCTGTATAGAAATTTCAAGATTGAGAAGTCCTTGGCCTGAAATATGATCAGTATGTCAAAAATGGACTAATGTATGATTGATGAGACATCAGAAAGAGTTAATTGGTCTGTATAGAAAATTTAAAATTGAGAACTCCCTGGCCTGAAATATGTAAGGTATGTCAAATATGGAGTACTGTATGGTTAATGAGACATCATAAAGAGTTAATTGGTCTATATAAAAAATTCAAAATTGAGAACTCCTTGGCCTGAAATATGATCAGTATTTGTAATATGGACTACTGTATAGTTGATCAGACATCATAGGGAGATAATTGGTCTGTATAAAAAATTCTAAATTGAAAACTTCTTGGCCTGAAATATGTTCAGTATGTCAAATATGGACTACTGTATGATTGATGAGACATCAGAAGGAGTTAACTGGTCTGTATAGAAAATCCAAGAATGAGAACTCCTTGGCCTGAAATATGTTCAGAATGTCAAAAATGGACTAATGTATGATTGATGAGACATCAGAAGGAGTTAATTGGTCTGTATAGAAAGCTCAAAATTGAGAACTCCTTGGCCTGAAATATGTTCAGTATGTCAAATATGGACTACTGTATGATTGATGAGACATCAGAAGCAGTTAATTGGTCTGTATAGAAAGTCCAAGAATGAGAACTCCTTGGCCTGAAATATGTTCAGAATGTCAAAAATGGACTACTGTATAGTTGATCAGACATCATTAGGAGTTAATTGGTATGTATAGGAAGTTCAAGATTGAGAACTCCTTGGCCTGAAATATGTTCAGTATGTCAAATATGGACTACTGTATAGTTGATCAGACATCATTAGGAGTTAACTGGTCTGTATAGAAAGTCCAAGAATGAGAACTCCTTGGCCTGAAATATGTTCAGAATGTCAAAAATGGACTACTGTATAGTTGATCAGACATCATTAGGAGTTAATTGGTATGTATAGGAAGTTCAAGATTGAGAACTCCTTGGCCTGAAATATGTTCAGTATGTCAAATATGGACTACTGTATGGTTAATGAGACATCATAAGGAGTTAATTGGTCTGTATAAAAAATTCTAAATTGAGAACTCCTTGGCCTGAAATATGACCAGTATGTCTAATATGGACTACTGTATAGTTGATCGGACATCATTAGGAGTTAATTGGTATGTATAGGAAGTTCAAGATTGAGAACTCCTTGGCCTGAAATATGATCAGTATGTCTAATATGGACTACTGTATAGTTGATCAGACATCATTAGGGGTTAATTGGTATGTAAAGGAAGTTCAAGATTGAGGACTCCTTGTCCTGAAATATGTTCAGTATGTGTAATATGGACTACTGTATAGTTGATCAGACATCATTAGGAGTTAACTGGTCTGTATAGACAGTCCAAGAATGAGAACTCCTTGGCCTGAAATATGTTCAGTATGTCAAATATGGACTACTGTATGATTGATGAGACATCAGAAGGAGTTAACTGGTCTGTATAGAAAGTTCAAGATTGAGAACTCCTTGGCCTGAAATATGTTCAGTATGTCAAATATGGACTACTGTATGATTGATGAGACATCAGGAGTTAACTGGTCTGTATAGAAAGTTCAAGATTGAGAACTCCTTGGCCTGAAATATGTTCAGTGTGTCAAATATTGACTACTGTATGATTGATGAGACATCAGAAGGAGTTAACTGGTCTGTATAGAAAGTCCAAGAATGAGAACTCCTTGGCCTGAAATATGTTCAGAATGTCAAAAATGGACTACTGTATGGTTGATGAGACATCATAGGGAGATAATTGGTCTGTATAAAAAATTCAAAATTGAGAACTCCTTGGCCTGAAATATGATCAGTATGTCTAATATGGACTACTGTATAGTTGATCAGACATCATTAGGAGTTAACTGGTCTGTATAGAAAGTCCAAGAATGAGAACTCCTTGGCCTGAAATTTGTTCAGAATGTCAAAAATGGACTACTGTATGGTTGATGAGACATCATAGGGAGATAATTGGTCTGTATAAAAAATTCTAAATTGAGAACTCCTTGGCCTGAAATATGTTCAGAATGTCAAAAATGGACTACTGTATGGTTGATGAGACATCATAGGGAGATAATTGGTCTGTATAGAAATTTCAAGATTGAGAAGTCCTTGGCCTGAAATATGTACAGTATGTCTAATATGGACTACTGTATAGTTGATCAGACATCATTAGGACTTAATTGGTCTGTATAGAAATTTCAAGATTGAGAAGTCCTTGGCCTGAAATATGATCAGTATGTCAAAAATGGACTAATGTATGATTGATGAGACATCAGAAAGAGTTAATTGGTCTGTATAGAAAATTTAAAATTGAGAACTCCCTGGCCTGAAATATGTAAGGTATGTCAAATATGGAGTACTGTATGGTTAATGAGACATCATAAAGAGTTAATTGGTCTATATAAAAAATTCAAAATTGAGAACTCCTTGGCCTGAAATATGATCAGTATTTGTAATATGGACTACTGTATAGTTGATCAGACATCATAGGGAGATAATTGGTCTGTATAAAAAATTCTAAATTGAAAACTTCTTGGCCTGAAATATGTTCAGTATGTCAAATATGGACTACTGTATGATTGATGAGACATCAGAAGGAGTTAACTGGTCTGTATAGAAAGTCCAAGAATGAGAACTCCTTGGCCTGAAATATGTTCAGAATGTCAAAAATGGACTACTGTATAGTTGATCAGACATCATTAGGAGTTAATTGGTATGTATAGGAAGTTCAAGATTGAGAACTCCTTGGCCTGAAATATGTTCAGTATGTCAAATATGGACTACTGTATAGTTGATCAGACATCATTAGGAGTTAATCGGTATGTATAGGAAGTTCAAGATTGAGAACTCCTTGGCCTGAAATATGTTCAGTATGTCAAATATGGACTACTGTATAGTTGATCAGACATCATTAGGAGTTAATTGGTCTGTATAAAAAATTCAAAATTGAGAACTCCTTGGCCTGAAATATGATCAGTATGTCTAATATGGACTACTGTATAGTTGATCAGACATCATTAGGAGTTAATTGGTATGTATAGGAAGTTCAAGATTGAGGACTCCTTGTCCTGAAATATGTTCAGTATGTGTAATATGGACTACTGTATAGTTAATCAGACATCATTAGGAGTTAATTGGTATGTATAGGAAGTTCAAGATTGAGAAATCCTTGGCCTGAAATATGTTCAGTATGTCAAATATGGACTACTGTATGGTTGATGAGACATCATAGTGAGATAATTGGTCTGTATAGAAATTTCAAGATTGAGAAGTCCTTGGCCTGAAATATGTTCAGTATATGCACTACTGTATGATTGATGAGACATCAGAAGAAGTTAATTGGTCTGTATAGAAAGTTCAAAATTGAGAACTCCTTGGCCTGAAATATGTTCAGTATGTCAAATATGGACTACTGTATGATTGATGAGACATCAGAAGGAGTTAACTGGTCTGTATAGAAAGTTCAAGATTGAGAACTCCTTGGCCTGAAACATATTCAGTATGTCAAATATGGACTACTGTATGATTGACGAGACATCAGAAGGAGTTAACTGGTCTGTATAGAAAGTTCAAGAATGAGAACTCCTTGGCCTGTAATATGTTCAGTATGTCAAATATGGACTACTGTATGGTTAATGAGACATCATAAAGAGTTAATTGGTCTATATAAAAAATTCAAAATTGAGAACTCCTTGGCCTGAAATATGATCAGTATGTAAAATATGGACTACTGTATGATTGATGAGACATTAGAAGCAGTTAACTGGTCTGTATAGAAAGTCCAAGAATGAGAACTCCTTGGAATGAAATATGTTCAGAATGTCAAAAATGGACTACTGTATGGTTGATGAGACATCATTAGGAGTTAATTGGTCTGTATAGAAATTTCAAGATTGAGAAGTCCTTGGCCTGAAATATGTACAGTATGTCTAATATGGACTACTGTATACTTGATCAGACATCATTAGGACTTAATTGGTCTGTATAGAAATTTCAAGATTGAGAAGTCCTTGGCCTGAAATATGATCAGTATGTCAAATATGGACTAATGTATGATTGATGAGACATCAGAAAGAGTTAATTGGTCTGTATAGAAAATTCAACATTGAGAACTTCTTGGCCTGAAATATGTTCAGAATGTCAAATATGGACTACTGTATGGTTAATGAGACATCATAAGGAGTTAATTGGTCTGTATAAAAAATTCAAAATTGAGAACTCCTTGGCCTGAAATATGTTCAGAATGTCAAATATGGACTACTGTATAGTTGATCAGACATCATTAGGAGTTAATTGGTATGTATAGGAAGTTCAAGATTGAGAAATCCTTGGCCTGAAATATGTTCAGTATGTCAAATATGGACTACTGTATGATTGATGAGACATCAGAAGGAGTTAACTGGTCTGTATAGAAAATCCAAGAATGAGAACTCCTTGGCCTGAAATATGTTCAGAATGTCAAAAATGGACTAATGTATGATTGATGAGACATCAGAAGGAGTTAATTGGTCTGTATAGAAAGCTCAAAATTGAGAACTCCTTGGCCTGAAATATGTTCAGTATGTCAAATATGGACTACTGTATGATTGATGAGACATCAGAAGCAGTTAATTGGTCTGTATAGAAAGTCCAAGAATGAGAACTCCTTGGCCTGAAATATGTTCAGAATGTCAAAAATGGACTACTGTATAGTTGATCAGACATCATTAGGAGTTAATTGGTATGTATAGGAAGTTCAAGATTGAGAACTCCTTGGCCTGAAATATGTTCAGTATGTCAAATATGGACTACTGTATAGTTGATCAGACATCATTAGGAGTTAACTGGTCTGTATAGAAAGTCCAAGAATGAGAACTCCTTGGCCTGAAATATGTTCAGAATGTCAAAAATGGACTACTGTATAGTTGATCAGACATCATTAGGAGTTAATTGGTATGTATAGGAAGTTCAAGATTGAGAACTCCTTGGCCTGAAATATGTTCAGTATGTCAAATATGGACTACTGTATGGTTAATGAGACATCATAAGGAGTTAATTGGTCTGTATAAAAAATTCAAAATTGAGAACTCCTTGGCCTGAAATATGACCAGTATGTCTAATATGGACTACTGTATAGTTGATCGGACATCATTAGGAGTTAATTGGTATGTATAGGAAGTTCAAGATTGAGAACTCCTTGGCCTGAAATATGATCAGTATGTCTAATATGGACTACTGTATAGTTGATCAGACATCATTAGGAGTTAATTGGTATGTAAAGGAAGTTCAAGATTGAGGACTCCTTGTCCTGAAATATGTTCAGTATGTGTAATATGGACTACTGTATAGTTGATCAGACATCATTAGGAGTTAACTGGTCTGTATAGACAGTCCAAGAATGAGAACTCCTTGGCCTGAAATATGTTCAGAATGTCAAAAATGGACTACTGTATGGTTGATGAGATATCATAGGGAGATAATTGGTCTGTATAGAAAATTCAACATTGAGAACTCCTTGGCCTGAAATATGTTCAGTATGTCAAATATGGACCACTGTATAGTTGATCAGACATCATTAGGATTTAATTGGTATGTATAGGAAGTTCAAGATTGAGAACTCCTTGGCCTGAAATATGTTCAGTATGTCAAATATGGACTACTGTATAGTTGATCAGACATCATTAGGAGTTAATTGGTATGTATAGGAAGTTCAAGATTGAGAAATCCTTGGCCTGAAATATGTTCAGTATGTCAAATATGGACTACTGTATGATTGATGAGACATCAGAAGCAGTTAATTGGTCTGTATAGAAAGTTCAAGATTGAGAACTCCTTGGCCTGAAATATGTTCAGTATGTCAAATATGGACTAATGTATGATTGATGAGACATCAGAAGCAGTTAATTGGTCTGTATAGAAAGTTCAAGATTGAGAACTCCTTGGCCTGAAATATGTTCAGTATGTCAAATATGGACTAATGTATGATTGATGAGACATCAGAAGCAGTTAATTGGTCTGTATAGAAAGTCCAAGAATGAGAACTCCTTGGCCTGAAATATGTTCAGAATGTCAAAAATGGACTACTGTATGGTTGATGAGACATCATAAAGAGTTAATTGGTCTATATAAAAAATTCAAAATTGAGAACTCCTTGGCCTGAAATATGATCAGTATTTGTAATATGGACTACTGTATAGTTGATCAGACATCATAGGGAGATAATTGGTCTGTATAAAAAATTCTAAATTGAAAACTTCTTGGCCTGAAATATATTCAGTATGTCAAATATGGACTACTGTATGATTGATGAGACATCAGAAGGAGTTAACTGGTCTGTATAGAAAGTCCAAGAATGAGAACTCCTTGGCCTGAAATATGTTCAGAATGTCAAAAATGGGCTACTGTATAGTTGATCAGACATCATTAGGAGTTAATTGGTATGTATAGGAAGTTCAAGATTGAGAACTCCTTGGCCTGAAATATGTTCAGTATGTCAAATATGGACTACTGTATAGTTGATCAGACATCATTAGGAGTTAATTGGTATGTATAGGAAGTTCAAGATTGAGAACTCCTTGGCCTGAAATATGTTCAGTATGTCAAATATGGACTACTGTATGATTGACGAGACATCAGAAGGAGTTAACTGGTCTGTATAGAAAGTTCAAGAATGAGAACACCTTGGCCTGTAATATGTTCAGTATGTCAAATATGGACTACTGTATGGTTAATGAGACATCATAAAGAGTTAATTGGTCTATATAAAAAATTCTAAATTGAGAACTCCTTGGCCTGAAATATGATCAGTATTTGTAATATGGAATACTGTATGATTGATGAGACATCAGAAGGAGTTAACTGGTCTGTATAGAAAGTCCAAGAATGAGAACTCCTTGGCCTGAAATATGTTCAGAATGTCAAAAATGGACTACTGTATGGTTGATGAGACATCATAGGGAGATAATTGGTCTGTATAAAAAATTCAAAATTGAGAACTCCTTGGCCTGAAATATGATCAGTATGTCTAATATGGACTACTGTATAGTTGATCAGACATCATTAGGAGTTAACTGGTCTGTATAGAAAGTCCAAAATTGAGAACTCCTTGGCCTGAAATATGATCAGTATGTCTAATATGGACTACTGTATAGTTGATCAGACATCATTAGGAGTTAATTGGTATGTATAGGAAGTTCAAGATTGAGGACTCCTTGTCCTGAAATATGTTCAGTATGTGTAATATGGACTACTGTATAGTTGATCAGACATCATTAGGAGTTAATTGGTATGTATAGGCAGTTCAAGATTGAGAAATCCTTGGCCTGAAATATGTTCAGTATGTCAAATATGGACTACTGTATGGTTGATGAGACATCATAGTGAGATAATTGGTCTGTATAGAAATTTCAAGATTGAGAAGTCCTTGGCCTGAAATATGTTCAGTATATGCACTACTGTATGATTGATGAGACATCAGAAGAAGTTAATTGGTCTGTATAGAAAGTTCAAAATTGAGAACTCCTTGGCCTGAAACATGTTCAGTATGTCAAATATGGACTACTGTATGATTGACGAGACATCAGAAGGAGTTAACTGGTCTGTATAGAAAGTTCAAGAATGAGAACTCCTTGGCCTGAAATATGTTCAGAATGTCAAAAATGGACTACTGTATGGTTGATGAGACATCATAGGGAGATAATTGGTCTGTATAGAAAATTTAACATTGAGAACTCCTTGGCCTGAAATATGTTCAGTATGTCAAATATGGACCACTGTATAGTTGATCAGACATCATTAGGAGTTAATTGGTATGTATAGGAAGTTCAAGATTGAGAACTCCTTGGCCTGAAATATGTTCAGTATGTCAAATATGGACTACTGTATAGTTGATCAGACATCATTAGGAGTTAATTGGTATGTATAGGAAGTTCAAGATTGAGAAATCCTTGGCCTGAAATATGTTCAGTATGTCAAATATGGACTACTGTATGATTGATGAGACATCAGAAGCAGTTAATTGGTCTGTATAGAAAGTTCAAGATTGAGAACTCCTTGGCCTGAAATATGTTCAGAATGTCAAAAATGGACTACTGTATGGTTGATGAGACATCATAAAGAGTTAATTGGTCTATATAAAAAATTCAAAATTGAGAACTCCTTGGCCTGAAATATGATCAGTATTTGTAATATGGACTACTGTATAGTTGATCAGACATCATAGGGAGATAATTGGTCTGTATAAAAAATTCTAAATTGAAAACTTCTTGGCCTGAAATATGTTCAGTATGTCAAATATGGACTACTGTATGATTGATGAGACATCAGAAGGAGTTAACTGGTCTGTATAGAAAGTCCAAGAATGAGAACTCCTTGGCTTGAAATATGTTCAGAATGTCAAAAATGGGCTACTGTATAGTTGATCAGACATCATTAGGAGTTAATTGGTATGTATAGGAAGTTCAAGATTGAGAACTCCTTGGCCTGAAATATGTTCAGTATGTCAAATATGGACTACTGTATAGTTGATCAGACATCATTAGGAGTTAATCGGTATGTATAGGAAGTTCAAGATTGAGAACTCCTTGGCCTGAAATATGTTCAGTATGTCAAATATGGACTACTGTATGATTGACGAGACATCAGAAGGAGTTAACTGGTCTGTATAGAAAGTTCAAGAATGAGAACTCCTTGGCCTGTAATATGTTCAGTATATCAAATATGGACTACTGTATGGTTAATGAGACATCATAAAGAGTTAATTGGTCTATATAAAAAATTCTAAATTGAGAACTCCTTGGCCTGAAATATGATCAGTATTTGTAATATGGACTACTGTATAGTTGATCAGACATCATAGGGAGATAATTGGTCTGTATAAAAAACTCTAAATTGAAAACTTCTTGGCCTGAAATATGTTCAGTATGTCAAATATGGACTACTGTATGTTTGATGAGACATCAGAAGGAGTTAACTGGTCTGTATAGAAAGTCCAAGAATGAGAACTCCTTGGCCTGAAATATGTTCAGAATGTCAAAAATGGACTACTGTATGGTTGATGAGACATCATAGGGAGATAATTGGTCTGTATAAAAAATTCAAAATTGAGAACTCCTTGGCCTGAAATATGATCAGTATGTCTAATATGGACTACTGTATAGTTGATCAGACATCATTAGGAGTTAACTGGTCTGTATAGAAAGTCCAAGAATGAGAACTCCTTGGCCTGAAATATGTTCAGAATGTCAAAAATGGACTACTGTATGGTTGATGAGACATCATAGGGAGATAATTGGTCGGTATAAAAAATTCAAAATTGAGAACTCCTTGGCCTGAAATATGTTCAGAATGTCAAAAATGGACTACTGTATGGTTGATGAGACATCATAGGGAGATAATTGGTATGTATAGGAAGTTCAAGATTGAGAAATCCTTGGCCTGAAATATGTTCAGAATGTCAAATATGGACTACTGTATAGTTGATCAGACATCATTAGGAGTTAATTGGTATGTATAGGAAGTTCAAGATTGAGAAATCCTTGGCCTGAAATATGTTCAGTATGTCAAATATGGACTACTGTATGATTGATGAGACATCAGAAGGAGTTAACTGGTCTGTATAGAAAATCCAAGAATGAGAACTCCTTGGCCTGAAATATGTTCAGAATGTCAAAAATGGACTACTGTATGGTTGATGAGACAACATAGTGAGATAATTGGTCTGAATAGAAATTTCAAGATTGAGAAGTCCTTGGCCTGAAATATGTTCAGTATGTCAAATATGGACTAGTGTATGATTGATGAGACATCAGAAGGAGTTAACTGGTCTGTATAGAAAGTTCAAGAATAAGAACTCCTTGGCCTGAAATATGTTCAGTATGTCAAATATGGACTACTGTATGATTGATGAGACATCAGAAGGAGTTAACTGGTCTGTATAGAAAGTTCAAGATTGAGAACTCCTTGGCCTGAAATATGTTCAGTATGTCAAATATGGACTACTGTATGATTGATGAGACATCAGGAGTTAACTGGTCTGTATAGAAAGTTCAAGATTGAGAACTCCTTGGCCTGAAATATGTTCAGTGTGTCAAATATTGACTACTGTATGATTGATGAGACATCAGAAGGAGTTAACTGGTCTGTATAGAAAGTCCAAGAATGAGAACTCCTTGGCCTGAAATATGTTCAGAATGTCAAAAATGGACTACTGTATGGTTGATGAGACATCATAGGGAGATAATTGGTCTGTATAAAAAATTCAAAATTGAGAACTCCTTGGCCTGAAATATGATCAGTATGTCTAATATGGACTACTGTATAGTTGATCAGACATCATTAGGAGTTAACTGGTCTGTATAGAAAGTCCAAGAATGAGAACTCCTTGGCCTGAAATTTGTTCAGAATGTCAAAAATGGACTACTGTATGGTTGATGAGACATCATAGGGAGATAATTGGTCTGTATAAAAAATTCTAAATTGAGAACTCCTTGGCCTGAAATATGTTCAGAATGTCAAAAATGGACTACTGTATGGTTGATGAGACATCATAGGGAGATAATTGGTCTGTATAGAAATTTCAAGATTGAGAAGTCCTTGGCCTGAAATATGTACAGTATGTCTAATATGGACTACTGTATAGTTGATCAGACATCATTAGGACTTAATTGGTCTGTATAGAAATTTCAAGATTGAGAAGTCCTTGGCCTGAAATATGATCAGTATGTCAAAAATGGACTAATGTATGATTGATGAGACATCAGAAAGAGTTAATTGGTCTGTATAGAAAATTTAAAATTGAGAACTCCCTGGCCTGAAATATGTAAGGTATGTCAAATATGGACTACTGTATGGTTAATGAGACATCATAAAGAGTTAATTGGTCTATATAAAAAATTCAAAATTGAGAACTCCTTGGCCTGAAATATGATCAGTATTTGTAATATGGACTACTGTATAGTTGATCAGACATCATAGGGAGATAATTGGTCTGTATAAAAAATTCTAAATTGAAAACTTCTTGGCCTGAAATATGTTCAGTATGTCAAATATGGACTACTGTATGATTGATGAGACATCAGAAGGAGTTAACTGGTCTGTATAGAAAGTCCAAGAATGAGAACTCCTTGGCCTGAAATATGTTCAGAATGTCAAAAATGGACTACTGTATAGTTGATCAGACATCATTAGGAGTTAATTGGTATGTATAGGAAGTTCAAGATTGAGAACTCCTTGGCCTGAAATATGTTCAGTATGTCAAATATGGACTACTGTATAGTTGATCAGACATCATTAGGAGTTAATCGGTATGTATAGGAAGTTCAAGATTGAGAACTCCTTGGCCCGAAATATGTTCAGTATGTCAAATATGGACTACTGTATGGTTAATGAGACATCATAAGGAGTTAATTGGTCTGTATAAAAAATTCAAAATTGAGAACTCCTTGGCCTGAAATATGATCAGTATGTCTAATATGGACTACTGTATAGTTGATCAGACATCATTAGGAGTTAATTGGTATGTATAGGAAGTTCAAGATTGAGGACTCCTTGTCCTGAAATATGTTCAGTATGTGTAATATGGACTACTGTATAGTTAATCAGACATCATTAGGAGTTAATTGGTATGTATAGGAAGTTCAAGATTGAGAAATCCTTGGCCTGAAATATGTTCAGTATGTCAAATATGGACTACTGTATGGTTGATGAGACATCATAGTGAGATAATTGGTCTGTATAGAAATTTCAAGATTGAGAAGTCCTTGGCCTGAAATATGTTCAGTATATGCACTACTGTATGATTGATGAGACATCAGAAGAAGTTAATTGGTCTGTATAGAAAGTTCAAAATTGAGAACTCCTTGGCCTGAAATATGTTCAGTATGTCAAATATGGACTACTGTATGATTGATGAGACATCAGAAGGAGTTAACTGGTCTGTATAGAAAGTTCAAGATTGAGAACTCCTTGGCCTGAAACATATTCAGTATGTCAAATATGGACTACTGTATGATTGACGAGACATCAGAAGTAGTTAACTGGTCTGTATAGAAAGTTCAAGAATGAGAACTCCTTGGCCTGTAATATGTTCAGTATGTCAAATATGGACTACTGTATGATTGATGAGACATCAGGAGTTAACTGGTCTGTATAGAAAGTTCAAGATTGAGAACTCCTTGGCCTGAAATATGTTCAGTGTGTCAAATATTGACTACTGTATGATTGATGAGACATCAGAAGGAGTTAACTGGTCTGTATAGAAAGTCCAAGAATGAGAACTCCTTGGCCTGAAATATGTTCAGAATGTCAAAAATGGACTACTGTATGATTGATGAGACATCATAGGGAGATAATTGGTCTGTATAAAAAATTCAAAATTGAGAACTCCTTGGCCTGAAATATGATCAGTATGTCTAATATGGACTACTGTATAGTTGATCAGACATCATTAGGAGTTAACTGGTCTGTATAGAAAGTCCAAGAATGAGAACTCCTTGGCCTGAAATTTGTTCAGAATGTCAAAAATGGACTACTGTATGGTTGATGAGACATCATAGGGAGATAATTGGTCTGTATAAAAAATTCTAAATTGAGAACTCCTTCTCCTGAAATATGTTCAGAATGTCAAAAATGGACTACTGTATGGTTGATGAGACATCATAGGGAGATAATTGGTCTGTATAGAAATTTCAAGATTGAGAAGTCCTTGGCCTGAAATATGTACAGTATGTCTAATATGGACTACTGTATAGTTGATCAGACATCATTAGGACTTAATTGGTCTGTATAGAAATTTCAAGATTGAGAAGTCCTTGGCCTGAAATATGATCAGTATGTCAAAAATGGACTAATGTATGATTGATGAGACATCAGAAAGAGTTAATTGGTCTGTATAGAAAATTTAAAATTGAGAACTCCCTGGCCTGAAATATGTAAGGTATGTCAAATATGGACTACTGTATGGTTAATGAGACATCATAAAGAGTTAATTGGTCTATATAAAAAATTCAAAATTGAGAACTCCTTGGCCTGAAATATGATCAGTATTTGTAATATGGACTACTGTATAGTTGATCAGACATCATAGGGAGATAATTGGTCTGTATAAAAAATTCTAAATTGAAAACTTCTTGGCCTGAAATATGTTCAGTATGTCAAATATGGACTACTGTATGATTGATGAGACATCAGAAGGAGTTAACTGGTCTGTATAGAAAGTCCAAGAATGAGAACTCCTTGGCCTGAAATATGTTCAGAATGTCAAAAATGGACTACTGTATAGTTGATCAGACATCATTAGGAGTTAATTGGTATGTATAGGAAGTTCAAGATTGAGAACTCCTTGGCCTGAAATATGTTCAGTATGTCAAATATGGACTACTGTATAGTTGATCAGACATCATTAGGAGTTAATCGGTATGTATAGGAAGTTCAAGATTGAGAACTCCTTGGCCTGAAATATGTTCAGTATGTCAAATATGGACTACTGTATGGTTAATGAGACATCATAAGGAGTTAATTGGTCTGTATAAAAAATTCAAAATTGAGAACTCCTTGGCCTGAAATATGATCAGTATGTCTAATATGGACTACTGTATAGTTGATCAGACATCATTAGGAGTTAATTGGTATGTATAGGAAGTTCAAGATTGAGGACTCCTTGTCCTGAAATATGTTCAGTATGTGTAATATGGACTACTGTATAGTTAATCAGACATCATTAGGAGTTAATTGGTATGTATAGGAAGTTCAAGATTGAGAAATCCTTGGCCTGAAATATGTTCAGTATGTCAAATATGGACTACTGTATGGTTGATGAGACATCATAGTGAGATAATTGGTCTGTATAGAAATTTCAAGATTGAGAAGTCCTTGGCCTGAAATATGTTCAGTATATGCACTACTGTATGATTGATGAGACATCAGAAGAAGTTAATTGGTCTGTATAGAAAGTTCAAAATTGAGAACTCCTTGGCCTGAAATATGTTCAGTATGTCAAATATGGACTACTGTATGATTGATGAGACATCAGAAGGAGTTAACTGGTCTGTATAGAAAGTTCAAGATTGAGAACTCCTTGGCCTGAAACATATTCAGTATGTCAAATATGGACTACTGTATGATTGACGAGACATCAGAAGGAGTTAACTGGTCTGTATAGAAAGTTCAAGAATGAGAACTCCTTGGCCTGTAATATGTTCAGTATGTCAAATATGGACTACTGTATGGTTAATGAGACATCATAAAGAGTTAATTGGTCTATATAAAAAATTCAAAATTGAGAACTCCTTGGCCTGAAATATGATCAGTATGTAAAATATGGACTACTGTATGATTGATGAGACATTAGAAGCAGTTAACTGGTCTGTATAGAAAGTCCAAGAATGAGAACTCCTTGGAATGAAATATGTTCAGAATGTCAAAAATGGACTACTGTATGGTTGATGAGACATCATTAGGAGTTAATTGGTCTGTATAGAAATTTCAAGATTGAGAAGTCCTTGGCCTGAAATATGTACAGTATGTCTAATATGGACTACTGTATACTTGATCAGACATCATTTGGACTTAATTGGTCTGTATAGAAATTTCAAGATTGAGAAGTCCTTGGCCTGAAATATGATCAGTATGTCAAATATGGACTAATGTATGATTGATGAGACATCAGAAAGAGTTAATTGGTCTGTATAGAAAATTCAACATTGAGAACTTCTTGGCCTGAAATATGTTCAGAATGTCAAATATGGACTACTGTATGGTTAATGAGACATCATAAGGAGTTAATTGGTCTGTATAAAAAATTCAAAATTGAGAACTCCTTGGCCTGAAATATGTTCAGAATGTCAAATATGGACTACTGTATAGTTGATCAGACATCATTAGGAGTTAATTGGTATGTATAGGAAGTTCAAGATTGAGAAATCCTTGGCCTGAAATATGTTCAGTATGTCAAATATGGACTACTGTATGATTGATGAGACATCAGAAGGAGTTAACTGGTCTGTATAGAAAATCCAAGAATGAGAACTCCTTGGCCTGAAATATGTTCAGAATGTCAAAAATGGACTAATGTATGATTGATGAGACGTCAGAAGGAGTTAATTGGTCTGTATAGAAAGCTCAAAATTGAGAACTCCTTGGCCTGAAATATGTTCAGTATGTCAGATATGGACTACTGTATGATTGATGAGACATCAGAAGCAGTTAATTGGTCTGTATAGAAAGTCCAAGAATGAGAACTCCTTGGCCTGAAATATGTTCAGAATGTCAAAAATGGACTACTGTATAGTTGATCAGACATCATTAGGAGTTAATTGGTATGTATAGGAAGTTCAAGATTGAGAACTCCTTGGCCTGAAATATGTTCAGTATGTCAAATATGGACTACTGTATAGTTGATCAGACATCATTAGGAGTTAACTGGTCTGTATAGAAAGTCCAAGAATGAGAACTCCTTGGCCTGAAATATGTTCAGAATGTCAAAAATGGACTACTGTATAGTTGATCAGACATCATTAGGAGTTAATTGGTATGTATAGGAAGTTCAAGATTGAGAACTCCTTGGCCTGAAATATGTTCAGTATGTCAAATATGGACTACTGTATGGTTAATGAGACATCATAAGGAGTTAATTGGTCTGTATAAAAAATTCAAAATTGAGAACTCCTTGGCCTGAAATATGTTCAGAATGTCAAATATGGACTACTGTATAGTTGATCAGACATCATTAGGAGTTAATTGGTATGTATAGGAAGTTCAAGATTGAGAAATCCTTGGCCTGAAATATGTTCAGTATGTCAAATATGGACTACTGTATGATTGATGAGACATCAGAAGGAGTTAACTGGTCTGTATAGAAAATCCAAGAATGAGAACTCCTTGGCCTGAAATATGTTCAGAATGTCAAAAATGGACTAATGTATGATTGATGAGACGTCAGAAGGAGTTAATTGGTCTGTATAGAAAGCTCAAAATTGAGAACTCCTTGGCCTGAAATATGTTCAGTATGTCAGATATGGACTACTGTATGATTGATGAGACATCAGAAGCAGTTAATTGGTCTGTATAGAAAGTCCAAGAATGAGAACTCCTTGGCCTGAAATATGTTCAGAATGTCAAAAATGGACTACTGTATAGTTGATCAGACATCATTAGGAGTTAATTGGTATGTATAGGAAGTTCAAGATTGAGAACTCCTTGGCCTGAAATATGTTCAGTATGTCAAATATGGACTACTGTATAGTTGATCAGACATCATTAGGAGTTAACTGGTCTGTATAGAAAGTCCAAGAATGAGAACTCCTTGGCCTGAAATATGTTCAGAATGTCAAAAATGGACTACTGTATAGTTGATCAGACATCATTAGGAGTTAATTGGTATGTATAGGAAGTTCAAGATTGAGAACTCCTTGGCCTGAAATATGTTCAGTATGTCAAATATGGACTACTGTATGGTTAATGAGACATCATAAGGAGTTAATTGGTCTGTATAAAAAATTCAAAATTGAGAACTCCTTGGCCTGAAATATGATCAGTATGTCTAATATGGACTACTGTATAGTTGATCAGACATCATTAGGAGTTAATTGGTATGTATAGGAAGTTCAAGATTGAGGACTCCTTGTCCTGAAATATGTTCAGTATGTGTAATATGGACTACTGTATAGTTAATCAGACATCATTAGGAGTTAATTGGTATGTATAGGAAGTTCAAGATTGAGAAATCCTTGGCCTGAAATATGTTCAGTATGTCAAATATGGACTACTGTATGGTTGATGAGACATCATAGTGAGATAATTGGTCTGTATAGAAATTTCAAGATTGAGAAGTCCTTGGCCTGAAATATGTTCAGTATATGCACTACTGTATGATTGATGAGACATCAGAAGAAGTTAATTGGTCTGTATAGAAAGTTCAAAATTGAGAACTCCTTGGCCTGAAATATGTTCAGTATGTCAAATATGGACTACTGTATGATTGATGAGACATCAGAAGGAGTTAACTGGTCTGTATAGAAAGTTCAAGATTGAGAACTCCTTGGCCTGAAACATATTCAGTATGTCAAATATGGACTACTGTATGATTGACGAGACATCAGAAGGAGTTAACTGGTCTGTATAGAAAGTTCAAGAATGAGAACTCCTTGGCCTGTAATATGTTCAGTATGTCAAATATGGACTACTGTATGGTTAATGAGACATCATAAAGAGTTAATTGGTCTATATAAAAAATTCAAAATTGAGAACTCCTTGGCCTGAAATATGATCAGTATGTAAAATATGGACTACTGTATGATTGATGAGACATTAGAAGCAGTTAACTGGTCTGTATAGAAAGTCCAAGAATGAGAACTCCTTGGAATGAAATATGTTCAGAATGTCAAAAATGGACTACTGTATGGTTGATGAGACATCATTAGGAGTTAATTGGTCTGTATAGAAATTTCAAGATTGAGAAGTCCTTGGCCTGAAATATGTACAGTATGTCTAATATGGACTACTGTATACTTGATCAGACATCATTAGGACTTAATTGGTCTGTATAGAAATTTCAAGATTGAGAAGTCCTTGGCCTGAAATATGATCAGTATGTCAAATATGGACTAATGTATGATTGATGAGACATCAGAAAGAGTTAATTGGTCTGTATAGAAAATTCAACATTGAGAACTTCTTGGCCTGAAATATGTTCAGAATGTCAAATATGGACTACTGTATGGTTAATGAGACATCATAAGGAGTTAATTGGTCTGTATAAAAAATTCAAAATTGAGAACTCCTTGGCCTGAAATATGTTCAGAATGTCAAATATGGACTACTGTATAGTTGATCAGACATCATTAGGAGTTAATTGGTATGTATAGGAAGTTCAAGATTGAGAAATCCTTGGCCTGAAATATGTTCAGTATGTCAAATATGGACTACTGTATGATTGATGAGACATCAGAAGGAGTTAACTGGTCTGTATAGAAAATCCAAGAATGAGAACTCCTTGGCCTGAAATATGTTCAGAATGTCAAAAATGGACTAATGTATGATTGATGAGACATCAGAAGGAGTTAATTGGTCTGTATAGAAAGCTCAAAATTGAGAACTCCTTGGCCTGAAATATGTTCAGTATGTCAAATATGGACTACTGTATGATTGATGAGACATCAGAAGCAGTTAATTGGTCTGTATAGAAAGTCCAAGAATGAGAACTCCTTGGCCTGAAATATGTTCAGAATGTCAAAAATGGACTACTGTATGGTTGATGAGACATCATAGGGAGAAAATTGGTCTGTATAGAAATTTCAAGATTGAGAAGTCCTTGCCCTGAAATATGTACAGTATGTCTAATATGGACTACTGTATAGTTGATCAGACATCATTAGGACTTAATTGGTCTGTATAGAAATTTCAAGATTGAGAAGTTCTTGGCCTGAAATATGATCAGTATGTCAAAAATGGACTAATGTATGATTGATGAGACATCAGAAAGAGTTAATTGGTCTGTATAGAAAATTTAAAATTGAGAACTCCTTGGCCTGAAATATGATCAGTATTTGTAATATGGACTACTGTATAGTTGATCAGACATCATAGGGAGATAATTGGTCTGTATAAAAAATTCTAAATTGAAAACTTCTTGGCCTGAAATATGTTCAGTATGTCAAATATGGACTACTGTATGATTGATGAGACATCAGAAGGAGTTAACTGGTCTGTATAGAAAGTCCAAGAATGAGAACTCCTTGGCCTGAAATATGTTCAGAATGTCAAAAATGGACTACTGTATAGTTGATCAGACATCATTAGGAGTTAATTGGTATGTATAGGAAGTTCAAGATTGAGAACTCCTTGGCCTGAAATATGTTCAGTATGTCAAATATGGACTACTGTATAGTTGATCAGACATCATTAGGAGTTAATCGGTATGTATAGGAAGTTCAAGATTGAGAACTCCTTGGCCTGAAATATGTTCAGTATGTCAAATATGGACTACTGTATGGTTAATGAGACATCATAAGGAGTTAATTGGTCTGTATAAAAAATTCAAAATTGAGAACTCCTTGGCCTGAAATATGATCAGTATGTCTAATATGGACTACTGTATAGTTGATCAGACATCATTAGGAGTTAATTGGTATGTATAGGAAGTTCAAGATTGAGAAATCCTTGGCCTGAAATATGTTCAGTATGTCAAATATGGACTACTGTATGGTTGATGAGACATCATAGTGAGATAATTGGTCTGTATAGAAATTTCAAGATTGAGAAGTCCTTGGCCTGAAATATGTTCAGTATATGCACTACTGTATGATTGATGAGACATTAGAAGAAGTTAATTGGTCTGTATAGAAAGTTCAAAATTGAGAACTCCTTGGCCTGAAATATGTTCAGTATGTCAAATATGGACTACTGTATAATTGATGAGACATCAGAAGGAGTTAACTGGTCTGTATAGAAAGTTCAAGATTGAGAACTCCTTGGCCTGAAACATGTTCAGTATGTCAAATATGGACTACTGTATGATTGACGAGACATCAGAAGGAGTTAACTGGTCTGTATAGAAAGTTCAAGAATGAGAACTCCTTGGCCTGAAATATGTTCAGTATGTCAAATATGGACTACTGTATGGTTAATGAGACATCATAAAGAGTTAATTGGTCTATATAAAAAATTCAAAATTGAGAACTCCTTGGCCTGAAATATGATCAGTATGTAAAATATGGACTACTGTATGATTGATGAGACATTAGAAGCAGTTAACTGGTCTGTATAGAAAGTCCAAGAATGAGAACTCCTTGGCCTGAAATATGTTCAGAATGTCAAAAATGGACTACTGTATGGTTGATGAGACATCATTAGGAGTTAATTGGTCTGTATAGAAATTTCAAGATTGAGAAGTCCTTGGCCTGAAATATGTACAGTATGTCTAATATGGACTACTGTATACTTGATCAGACATCATTAGGACTTAATTGGTCTGTATAGAAATTTCAAGATTGAGAAGTCCTTGGCCTGAAATATGATCAGTATGTCAAATATGGACTAATGTATGATTGATGAGACATCAGACAGAGTTAATTGGTCTGTATAGAAAATTCAACATTGAGAACTTCTTGGCCTGAAATATGTTCAGAATGTCAAATATGGACTACTGTATGGTTAATGAGACATCATAAGGAGTTAATTGGTCTGTATAAAAAAATTCAAAATTGAGAACTCCTTGGCCTGAAATATGTTCAGAATGTCAAATATGGACTACTGTATGATTGATGAGACATCAGAAGGAGTTAACTGGTCTGTATAGAAAATCCAAGAATGAGAACTCCTTGGCCTGAAATATGTTCAGAATGTCAAAAATGGACTACTGTATGGTTGATGAGACAACATAGTGAGATAATTGGTCTGAATAGAAATTTCAAGATTGAGAATTCCTTGGCCTGAAATATGTTCAGTATGTCAAATATGGACTACTGTATGATTGATGAGACATCAGAAGGAGTTAACTGGTCTGTATAGAAAGTTCAAGAATGAGAACTCCTTGGCCTGAAATATGTTCAGTATGTCAAATATGGACTACTGTATGATTGATGAGACATCAGAAGGAGTTAACTGGTCTGTATAGAAAGTTCAAGATTGAGAACTCCTTGGCCTGAAATATGTTCAGTATGTCAAATATGGACTACTGTATGATTGATGAGACATCAGGAGTTAACTGGTCTGTATAGAAAGTTCAAGATTGAGAACTCCTTGGCCTGAAATATGTTCAGTGTGTCAAATATTGACTACTGTATGATTGATGAGACATCAGAAGGAGTTAACTGGTCTGTATAGAAAGTTCAAGAATGAGAACTCCTTGGCCTGTAATATGTTCAGTATGTCAAATATGGACTACTGTATGGTTAATGAGACATCATAAAGAGTTAATTGGTCTATATAAAAAATTCAAAATTGAGAACTCCTTGGCCTGAAATATGATCAGTATGTAAAATATGGACTACTGTATAGTTGATCAGACATCATTAGGAGTTAATTGGTATGTATAGGAAGTTCAAAATTGAGAACTCCTTGGCCTGAAATATGTTCAGAATGTCAAAAATGGACTACTGTATGGTTGATGAGACAACATAGGGAGATAATTGGTCTGTATAGAAATTTCAAGATTGAGAAGTCCTTGGCCTGAAATATGTACAGTATGTCTAATATGGACTACTGTATAGTTGATCAGACATCATTAGGACTTAATTGGTCTGTATAGAAATTTCAAGATTGAGAAGTTCTTGGCCTGAAATATGATCAGTATGTCAAAAATGGACTAATGTATGATTGATGAGACATCAGAAAGAGTTAATTGGTCTGTATAGAAAATTTAAAATTGAGAACTCCTTGGCCTGAAATATGATCAGTATTTGTAATATGGACTACTGTATAGTTGATCAGACATCATAGGGAGATAATTGGTCTGTATAAAAAATTCTAAATTGAAAACTTCTTGGCCTGAAATATGTTCAGAATGTCAAAAATGGACTACTGTATAGTTGATCAGACATCATTAGGAGTTAATTGGTATGTATAGGAAGTTCAAGATTGAGAACTCCTTGGCCTGAAATATGTTCAGTATGTCAAATATGGACTACTGTATAGTTGATCAGACATCATTAGGAGTTAATCGGTATGTATAGGAAGTTCAAGATTGAGAACTCCTTGGCCTGAAATATGTTCAGTATGTCAAATATGGACTACTGTATGGTTAATGAGACATCATAAGGAGTTAATTGGTCTGTATAAAAAATTCAAAATTGAGAACTCCTTGGCCTGAAATATGATCAGTATGTCTAATATGGACTACTGTATAGTTGATCAGACATCATTAGGAGTTAATTGGTATGTATAGGAAGTTCAAGATTGAGAAATCCTTGGCCTGAAATATGTTCAGTATGTCAAATATGGACTACTGTATGGTTGATGAGACATCATAGTGAGATAATTGGTCTGTATAGAAATTTCAAGATTGAGAAGTCCTTGGCCTGAAATATGTTCAGTATATGCACTACTGTATGATTGATGAGACATCAGAAGGAGTTAATTGGTCTGTATAGAAAGTTCAAAATTGAGAACTCCTTGGCCTGAAATATGTTCAGTATGTCAAATATGGACTACTGTATGATTGATGAGACATCAGAAGCAGTTAATTGGTCTATATAGAAAGTTCAAGATTGAGAACTCCTTGGCCTGAAATATGTTCAGTATGTCAAATATGGACTACTGTATGATTGATGAGACATCAGAAGGAGTTAACTGCTCTGTATAGAAAGTTCAAGATTGAGAACTCCTTGGCCTGAAATATGTTCAGTATGTCAAATATGGACTACTGTATGATTGATGAGACATCAGAAGCAGTTAATTGGTCTGTATAGAAAGTCCAAGAATGAGACATTCTTGGCCTGAAATATGTTCAGAATGTCAAATATGGACTAATGTATGGTTAATGAGACATTATAAGGAGTTAATGGGTCTGTATAAAAAATTCTAAATTGAGAACTCCTTGGCCTGAAATATGATCAGTATGTCTAATATGGACTACTGTATGGTTGATCAGACATCATTAGGAGTTAACTGGTCTGCATAGAAACTCCAAGAATGAGAACTCCTTGGCCTGAAATATGTTCAGAATGTCAAATATGGACTACTGTATAGTTGATCAGACATCATTAGGAGTTAATGGGTATGTATAGGAAGTTCAAGATTGAGAACTCCTTGGCCTGAAATATGTTCAGTATGTCAAATATGGACTACTGTATAGTTGATCAGACATCATTAGGAGTTAATCGGTATGTATAGGAAGTTCAAGATTGAGAACTCCTTGGCCTGAAATATGTTCAGTATGTCAAATATGGACTACTGTATGGTTAATGAGACATCATAAGGAGTTAATTGGTCTGTATAAAAAAATTCAAAATTGAGAACTCCTTGGCCTGAAATATGATCAGTATGTCTAATATGGACTACTGTATAGTTGATCAGACATCATTAGGAGTTAATTGGTATGTATAGGAAGTTCAAGATTGAGAAATCCTTGGCCTGAAATATGTTCAGTATGTCAAATATGGACTACTGTATGATTGACGAGACAGCAGAAGGAGTTAACTGGTCTGTATAGAAAGTTCAAGAATGAGAACTCCTTGGCCTGAAATATGTTCAGTATGTCAAATATGGACTACTGTATGGTTAATGAGACATCATAAAGAGTTAATTGGTCTATATAAAAAATTCAAAATTGAGAACTCCTTGGCCTGAAATATGATCAGTATGTAAAATATGGACTACTGTATGATTGATGAGACATTAGAAGCAGTTAACTGGTCTGTATAGAAAGTCCAAGAATGAGAACTCCTTGGCCTGAAATATGTTCAGAATGTCAAAAATGGACTACTGTATGGTTGATGAGACATCATTAGGAGTTAATTGGTCTGTATAGAAAGTTCAAGATTGAGAACTCCTTGGCCTGAAATATGTTCAGTGTGTCAAATATTGACTACTGTATGATTGATGAGACATCAGAAGGAGTTAACTGGTCTGTATAGAAAGTTCAAGAATGAGAACTCCTTGGCCTGTAATATGTTCAGTATGTCAAATATGGACTACTGTATGGTTAATGAGACATCATAAAGAGTTAATTGGTCTATATAAAAAATTCAAAATTGAGAACTCCTTGGCCTGAAATATGATCAGTATGTAAAATATGGACTACTGTATGATTGATGAGACATCAGAAGGAGTTAACTGGTCTGTATAGAAAGTCCAAGAATGAGAACTCCTTGGCCTGAAATATGTTCAGAATGTCAAAAATGGACTACTGTATAGTTGATCAGACATCATTAGGAGTTAATTGGTATGTATAGGAAGTTCAAGATTGAGAACTCCTTGGCCTGAAATATGTTCAGTATGTCAAATATGGACTACTGTATAGTTGATCAGACATCATTAGGAGTTAATCGGTATGTATAGGAAGTTCAAGATTGAGAACTCCTTGGCCTGAAATATGTTCAGTATGTCAAATATGGACTACTGTATGGTTAATGAGACATCATAAGGAGTTAATTGGTCTGTATAAAAAATTCAAAATTGAGAACTCCTTGGCCTGAAATATGATCAGTATGTCTAATATGGACTACTGTATAGTTGATCAGACATCATTAGGAGTTAATTGGTATGTATAGGAAGTTCAAGATTGAGAACTCCTTGGCCTGAAATATGTTCAGTATGTCAAATATGGACTACTGTATGATTGATGAGACATCAGGAGTTAACTGGTCTGTATAGAAAGTTCAAGATTGAGAACTCCTTGGCCTGAAATATGTTCAGTGTGTCAAATATTGACTACTGTATGATTGATGAGACATCAGAAGGAGTTAACTGGTCTGTATAGAAAGTCCAAGAATGAGAACTCCTTGGCCTGAAATATGTTCAGAATGTCAAAAATGGACTACTGTATGGTTGATGAGACATCATAGGGAGATAATTGGTCTGTATAAAAAATTCAAAATTGAGAACTCCTTGGCCTGAAATATGATCAGTATGTCTAATATGGACTACTGTATAGTTGATCAGACATCATTAGGAGTTAACTGGTCTGTATAGAAAGTCCAAGAATGAGAACTCCTTGGCCTGAAATTTGTTCAGAATGTCAAAAATGGACTACTGTATGGTTGATGAGACATCATAGGGAGATAATTGGTCTGTATAAAAAATTCTAAATTGAGAACTCCTTGGCCTGAAATATGTTCAGAATGTCAAAAATGGACTACTGTATGGTTGATGAGACATCATAGGGAGATAATTGGTCTGTATAGAAATTTCAAGATTGAGAAGTCCTTGGCCTGAAATATGTACAGTATGTCTAATATGGACTACTGTATAGTTGATCAGACATCATTAGGACTTAATTGGTCTGTATAGAAATTTCAAGATTGAGAAGTCCTTGGCCTGAAATATGATCAGTATGTCAAAAATGGACTAATGTATGATTGATGAGACATCAGAAAGAGTTAATTGGTCTGTATAGAAAATTTAAAATTGAGAACTCCCTGGCCTGAAATATGTAAGGTATGTCAAATATGGACTACTGTATGGTTAATGAGACATCATAAAGAGTTAATTGGTCTATATAAAAAATTCAAAATTGAGAACTCCTTGGCCTGAAATATGATCAGTATTTGTAATATGGACTACTGTATAGTTGATCAGACATCATAGGGAGATAATTGGTCTGTATAAAAAATTCTAAATTGAAAACTTCTTGGCCTGAAATATGTTCAGTATGTCAAATATGGACTACTGTATGATTGATGAGACATCAGAAGGAGTTAACTGGTCTGTATAGAAAGTCCAAGAATGAGAACTCCTTGGCCTGAAATATGTTCAGAATGTCAAAAATGGACTACTGTATAGTTGATCAGACATCATTAGGAGTTAATTGGTATGTATAGGAAGTTCAAGATTGAGAACTCCTTGGCCTGAAATATGTTCAGTATGTCAAATATGGACTACTGTATAGTTGATCAGACATCATTAGGAGTTAATCGGTATGTATAGGAAGTTCAAGATTGAGAACTCCTTGGCCTGAAATATGTTCAGTATGTCAAATATGGACTACTGTATGGTTAATGAGACATCATAAGGAGTTAATTGGTCTGTATAAAAAATTCAAAATTGAGAACTCCTTGGCCTGAAATATGATCAGTATGTCTAATATGGACTACTGTATAGTTGATCAGACATCATTAGGAGTTAATTGGTATGTATAGGAAGTTCAAGATTGAGGACTCCTTGTCCTGAAATATGTTCAGTATGTGTAATATGGACTACTGTATAGTTAATCAGACATCATTAGGAGTTAATTGGTATGTATAGGAAGTTCAAGATTGAGAAATCCTTGGCCTGAAATATGTTCAGTATGTCAAATATGGACTACTGTATGGTTGATGAGACATCATAGTGAGATAATTGGTCTGTATAGAAATTTCAAGATTGAGAAGTCCTTGGCCTGAAATATGTTCAGTATATGCACTACTGTATGATTGATGAGACATCAGAAGAAGTTAATTGGTCTGTATAGAAAGTTCAAAATTGAGAACTCCTTGGCCTGAAATATGTTCAGTATGTCAAATATGGACTACTGTATGATTGATGAGACATCAGAAGGAGTTAACTGGTCTGTATAGAAAGTTCAAGATTGAGAACTCCTTGGCCTGAAACATATTCAGTATGTCAAATATGGACTACTGTATGATTGACGAGACATCAGAAGGAGTTAACTGGTCTGTATAGAAAGTTCAAGAATGAGAACTCCTTGGCCTGTAATATGTTCAGTATGTCAAATATGGACTACTGTATGGTTAATGAGACATCATAAAGAGTTAATTGGTCTATATAAAAAATTCAAAATTGAGAACTCCTTGGCCTGAAATATGATCAGTATGTAAAATATGGACTACTGTATGATTGATGAGACATTAGAAGCAGTTAACTGGTCTGTATAGAAAGTCCAAGAATGAGAACTCCTTGGAATGAAATATGTTCAGAATGTCAAAAATGGACTACTGTATGGTTGATGAGACATCATTAGGAGTTAATTGGTCTGTATAGAAATTTCAAGATTGAGAAGTCCTTGGCCTGAAATATGTACAGTATGTCTAATATGGACTACTGTATACTTGATCAGACATCATTAGGACTTAATTGGTCTGTATAGAAATTTCAAGATTGAGAAGTCCTTGGCCTGAAATATGATCAGTATGTCAAATATGGACTAATGTATGATTGATGAGACATCAGAAAGAGTTAATTGGTCTGTATAGAAAATTCAACATTGAGAACTTCTTGGCCTGAAATATGTTCAGAATGTCAAATATGGACTACTGTATGGTTAATGAGACATCATAAGGAGTTAATTGGTCTGTATAAAAAATTCAAAATTGAGAACTCCTTGGCCTGAAATATGTTCAGAATGTCAAATATGGACTACTGTATAGTTGATCAGACATCATTAGGAGTTAATTGGTATGTATAGGAAGTTCAAGATTGAGAAATCCTTGGCCTGAAATATGTTCAGTATGTCAAATATGGACTACTGTATGATTGATGAGACATCAGAAGGAGTTAACTGGTCTGTATAGAAAATCCAAGAATGAGAACTCCTTGGCCTGAAATATGTTCAGAATGTCAAAAATGGACTAATGTATGATTGATGAGACATCAGAAGGAGTTAATTGGTCTGTATAGAAAGCTCAAAATTGAGAACTCCTTGGCCTGAAATATGTTCAGTATGTCAGATATGGACTACTGTATGATTGATGAGACATCAGAAGCAGTTAATTGGTCTGTATAGAAAGTCCAAGAATGAGAACTCCTTGGCCTGAAATATGTTCAGAATGTCAAAAATGGACTACTGTATAGTTGATCAGACATCATTAGGAGTTAATTGGTATGTATAGGAAGTTCAAGATTGAGAACTCCTTGGCCTGAAATATGTTCAGTATGTCAAATATGGACTACTGTATAGTTGATCAGACATCATTAGGAGTTAACTGGTCTGTATAGAAAGTCCAAGAATGAGAACTCCTTGGCCTGAAATATGTTCAGAATGTCAAAAATGGACTACTGTATAGTTGATCAGACATCATTAGGAGTTAATTGGTATGTATAGGAAGTTCAAGATTGAGAACTCCTTGGCCTGAAATATGTTCAGTATGTCAAATATGGACTACTGTATGGTTAATGAGACATCATAAGGAGTTAATTGGTCTGTATAAAAAATTCAAAATTGAGAACTCCTTGGCCTGAAATATGATCAGTATGTCTAATATGGACTACTGTATAGTTGATCAGACATCATTAGGAGTTAATTGGTATGTATAGGAAGTTCAAGATTGAGGACTCCTTGTCCTGAAATATGTTCAGTATGTGTAATATGGACTACTGTATAGTTAATCAGACATCATTAGGAGTTAATTGGTATGTATAGGAAGTTCAAGATTGAGAAATCCTTGGCCTGAAATATGTTCAGTATGTCAAATATGGACTACTGTATGGTTGATGAGACATCATAGTGAGATAATTGGTCTGTATAGAAATTTCAAGATTGAGAAGTCCTTGGCCTGAAATATGTTCAGTATATGCACTACTGTATGATTGATGAGACATCAGAAGAAGTTAATTGGTCTGTATAGAAAGTTCAAAATTGAGAACTCCTTGGCCTGAAATATGTTCAGTATGTCAAATATGGACTACTGTATGATTGATGAGACATCAGAAGGAGTTAACTGGTCTGTATAGAAAGTTCAAGATTGAGAACTCCTTGGCCTGAAACATATTCAGTATGTCAAATATGGACTACTGTATGATTGACGAGACATCAGAAGGAGTTAACTGGTCTGTATAGAAAGTTCAAGAATGAGAACTCCTTGGCCTGTAATATGTTCAGTATGTCAAATATGGACTACTGTATGGTTAATGAGACATCATAAAGAGTTAATTGGTCTATATAAAAAATTCAAAATTGAGAACTCCTTGGCCTGAAATATGATCAGTATGTAAAATATGGACTACTGTATGATTGATGAGACATTAGAAGCAGTTAACTGGTCTGTATAGAAAGTCCAAGAATGAGAACTCCTTGGAATGAAATATGTTCAGAATGTCAAAAATGGACTACTGTATGGTTGATGAGACATCATTAGGAGTTAATTGGTCTGTATAGAAATTTCAAGATTGAGAAGTCCTTGGCCTGAAATATGTACAGTATGTCTAATATGGACTACTGTATACTTGATCAGACATCATTAGGACTTAATTGGTCTGTATAGAAATTTCAAGATTGAGAAGTCCTTGGCCTGAAATATGATCAGTATGTCAAATATGGACTAATGTATGATTGATGAGACATCAGAAAGAGTTAATTGGTCTGTATAGAAAATTCAACATTGAGAACTTCTTGGCCTGAAATATGTTCAGAATGTCAAATATGGACTACTGTATGGTTAATGAGACATCATAAGGAGTTAATTGGTCTGTATAAAAAATTCAAAATTGAGAACTCCTTGGCCTGAAATATGTTCAGAATGTCAAATATGGACTACTGTATAGTTGATCAGACATCATTAGGAGTTAATTGGTATGTATAGGAAGTTCAAGATTGAGAAATCCTTGGCCTGAAATATGTTCAGTATGTCAAATATGGACTACTGTATGATTGATGAGACATCAGAAGGAGTTAACTGGTCTGTATAGAAAATCCAAGAATGAGAACTCCTTGGCCTGAAATATGTTCAGAATGTCAAAAATGGACTAATGTATGATTGATGAGACATCAGAAGGAGTTAATTGGTCTGTATAGAAAGCTCAAAATTGAGAACTCCTTGGCCTGAAATATGTTCAGTATGTCAAATATGGAATACTGTATGGTTGATGAGACATCATAGGGAGAAAATTGGTCTGTATAGAAATTTCAAGATTGAGAAGTCCTTGCCCTGAAATATGTACAGTATGTCTAATATGGACTACTGTATAGTTGATCAGACATCATTAGGACTTAATTGGTCTGTATAGAAATTTCAAGATTGAGAAGTTCTTGGCCTGAAATATGATCAGTATGTCAAAAATGGACTAATGTATGATTGATGAGACATCAGAAAGAGTTAATTGGTCTGTATAGAAAATTTAAAATTGAGAACTCCTTGGCCTGAAATATGATCAGTATTTGTAATATGGACTACTGTATAGTTGATCAGACATCATAGGGAGATAATTGGTCTGTATAAAAAATTCTAAATTGAAAACTTCTTGGCCTGAAATATGTTCAGTATGTCAAATATGGACTACTGTATGATTGATGAGACATCAGAAGGAGTTAACTGGTCTGTATAGAAAGTCCAAGAATGAGAACTCCTTGGCCTGAAATATGTTCAGAATGTCAAAAATGGACTACTGTATAGTTGATCAGACATCATTAGGAGTTAATTGGTATGTATAGGAAGTTCAAGATTGAGAACTCCTTGGCCTGAAATATGTTCAGTATGTCAAATATGGACTACTGTATAGTTGATCAGACATCATTAGGAGTTAATCGGTATGTATAGGAAGTTCAAGATTGAGAACTCCTTGGCCTGAAATATGTTCAGTATGTCAAATATGGACTACTGTATGGTTAATGAGACATCATAAGGAGTTAATTGGTCTGTATAAAAAATTCAAAATTGAGAACTCCTTGGCCTGAAATATGATCAGTATGTCTAATATGGACTACTGTATAGTTGATCAGACATCATTAGGAGTTAATTGGTATGTATAGGAAGTTCAAGATTGAGAAATCCTTGGCCTGAAATATGTTCAGTATGTCAAATATGGACTACTGTATGGTTGATGAGACATCATAGTGAGATAATTGGTCTGTATAGAAATTTCAAGATTGAGAAGTCCTTGGCCTGAAATATGTTCAGTATATGCACTACTGTATGATTGATGAGACATTAGAAGAAGTTAATTGGTCTGTATAGAAAGTTCAAAATTGAGAACTCCTTGGCCTGAAATATGTTCAGTATGTCAAATATGGACTACTGTATAATTGATGAGACATCAGAAGGAGTTAACTGGTCTGTATAGAAAGTTCAAGATTGAGAACTCCTTGGCCTGAAACATGTTCAGTATGTCAAATATGGACTACTGTATGATTGACGAGACATCAGAAGGAGTTAACTGGTCTGTATAGAAAGTTCAAGAATGAGAACTCCTTGGCCTGAAATATGTTCAGTATGTCAAATATGGACTACTGTATGGTTAATGAGACATCATAAAGAGTTAATTGGTCTATATAAAAAATTCAAAATTGAGAACTCCTTGGCCTGAAATATGATCAGTATGTAAAATATGGACTACTGTATGATTGATGAGACATTAGAAGCAGTTAACTGGTCTGTATAGAAAGTCCAAGAATGAGAACTCCTTGGCCTGAAATATGTTCAGAATGTCAAAAATGGACTACTGTATGGTTGATGAGACATCATTAGGAGTTAATTGGTCTGTATAGAAATTTCAAGATTGAGAAGTCCTTGGCCTGAAATATGTACAGTATGTCTAATATGGACTACTGTATACTTGATCAGACATCATTAGGACTTAATTGGTCTGTATAGAAATTTCAAGATTGAGAAGTCCTTGGCCTGAAATATGATCAGTATGTCAAATATGGACTAATGTATGATTGATGAGACATCAGACAGAGTTAATTGGTCTGTATAGAAAATTCAACATTGAGAACTTCTTGGCCTGAAATATGTTCAGAATGTCAAATATGGACTACTGTATGGTTAATGAGACATCATAAGGAGTTAATTGGTCTGTATAAAAAAATTCAAAATTGAGAACTCCTTGGCCTGAAATATGTTCAGAATGTCAAATATGGACTACTGTATGATTGATGAGACATCAGAAGGAGTTAACTGGTCTGTATAGAAAATCCAAGAATGAGAACTCCTTGGCCTGAAATATGTTCAGAATGTCAAAAATGGACTACTGTATGGTTGATGAGACAACATAGTGAGATAATTGGTCTGAATAGAAATTTCAAGATTGAGAAGTCCTTGGCCTGAAATATGTTCAGTATGTCAAATATGGACTACTGTATGATTGATGAGACATCAGAAGGAGTTAACTGGTCTGTATAGAAAGTTCAAGAATGAGAACTCCTTGGCCTGAAATATGTTCAGTATGTCAAATATGGACTACTGTATGATTGATGAGACATCAGAAGGAGTTAACTGGTCTGTATAGAAAGTTCAAGATTGAGAACTCCTTGGCCTGAAATATGTTCAGTATGTCAAATATGGACTACTGTATGATTGATGAGACATCAGGAGTTAACTGGTCTGTATAGAAAGTTCAAGATTGAGAACTCCTTGGCCTGAAATATGTTCAGTGTGTCAAATATTGACTACTGTATGATTGATGAGACATCAGAAGGAGTTAACTGGTCTGTATAGAAAGTTCAAGAATGAGAACTCCTTGGCCTGTAATATGTTCAGTATGTCAAATATGGACTACTGTATGGTTAATGAGACATCATAAAGAGTTAATTGGTCTATATAAAAAATTCAAAATTGAGAACTCCTTGGCCTGAAATATGATCAGTATGTAAAATATGGACTACTGTATAGTTGATCAGACATCATTAGGAGTTAATTGGTATGTATAGGAAGTTCAAAATTGAGAACTCCTTGGCCTGAAATATGTTCAGAATGTCAAAAATGGACTACTGTATGGTTGATGAGACATCATAGGGAGATAATTGGTCTGTATAGAAATTTCAAGATTGAGAAGTCCTTGGCCTGAAATATGTACAGTATGTCTAATATGGACTACTGTATAGTTGATCAGACATCATTAGGACTTAATTGGTCTGTATAGAAATTTCAAGATTGAGAAGTTCTTGGCCTGAAATATGATCAGTATGTCAAAAATGGACTAATGTATGATTGATGAGACATCAGAAAGAGTTAATTGGTCTGTATAGAAAATTTAAAATTGAGAACTCCTTGGCCTGAAATATGATCAGTATTTGTAATATGGACTACTGTATAGTTGATCAGACATCATAGGGAGATAATTGGTCTGTATAAAAAATTCTAAATTGAAAACTTCTTGGCCTGAAATATGTTCAGAATGTCAAAAATGGACTACTGTATAGTTGATCAGACATCATTAGGAGTTAATTGGTATGTATAGGAAGTTCAAGATTGAGAACTCCTTGGCCTGAAATATGTTCAGTATGTCAAATATGGACTACTGTATAGTTGATCAGACATCATTAGGAGTTAATCGGTATGTATAGGAAGTTCAAGATTGAGAACTCCTTGGCCTGAAATATGTTCAGTATGTCAAATATGGACTACTGTATGGTTAATGAGACATCATAAGGAGTTAATTGGTCTGTATAAAAAATTCTAAATTGAGAACTCCTTGGCCTGAAATATGATCAGTATGTCTAATATGGACTACTGTATAGTTGATCAGACATCATTAGGAGTTAATTGGTATGTATAGGAAGTTCAAGATTGAGAAATCCTTGGCCTGAAATATGTTCAGTATGTCAAATATGGACTACTGTATGGTTGATGAGACATCATAGTGAGATAATTGGTCTGTATAGAAATTTCAAGATTGAGAAGTCCTTGGCCTGAAATATGTTCAGTATATGCACTACTGTATGATTGATGAGACATCAGAAGGAGTTAATTGGTCTGTATAGAAAGTTCAAAATTGAGAACTCCTTGGCCTGAAATATGTTCAGTATGTCAAATATGGACTACTGTATGATTGATGAGACATCAGAAGCAGTTAATTGGTCTATATAGAAAGTTCAAGATTGAGAACTCCTTGGCCTGAAATATGTTCAGTATGTCAAATATGGACTACTGTATGATTGATGAGACATCAGAAGGAGTTAACTGCTCTGTATAGAAAGTTCAAGATTGAGAACTCCTTGGCCTGAAATATGTTCAGTATGTCAAATATGGACTACTGTATGATTGATGAGACATCAGAAGCAGTTAATTGGTCTGTATAGAAAGTCCAAGAATGAGACATTCTTGGCCTGAAATATGTTCAGAATGTCAAATATGGACTAATGTATGGTTAATGAGACATTATAAGGAGTTAATGGGTCTGTATAAAAAATTCTAAATTGAGAACTCCTTGGCCTGAAATATGATCAGTATGTCTAATATGGACTACTGTATGGTTGATCAGACATCATTAGGAGTTAACTGGTCTGCATAGAAACTCCAAGAATGAGAACTCCTTGGCCTGAAATATGTTCAGAATGTCAAATATGGACTACTGTATAGTTGATCAGACATCATTAGGAGTTAATGGGTATGTATAGGAAGTTCAAGATTGAGAACTCCTTGGCCTGAAATATGTTCAGTATGTCAAATATGGACTACTGTATAGTTGATCAGACATCATTAGGAGTTAATCGGTATGTATAGGAAGTTCAAGATTGAGAACTCCTTGGCCTGAAATATGTTCAGTATGTCAAATATGGACTACTGTATGATTGATGAGACATCAGAAGCAGTTAATTGGTCTGTATAGAAAGTCCAAGAATGAGAACTCCTTGGCCTGAAATATGTTTAGAATGTCAAAAATGGAATACTGTATGGTTGATGAGACATCATAGGGAGAAAATTGGTCTGTATAGAAATTTCAAGATTGAGAAGTCCTTGCCCTGAAATATGTACAGTATGTCTAATATGGACTACTGTATAGTTGATCAGACATCATTAGGACTTAATTGGTCTGTATAGAAATTTCAAGATTGAGAAGTTCTTGGCCTGAAATATGATCAGTATGTCAAAAATGGACTAATGTATGATTGATGAGACATCAGAAAGAGTTAATTGGTCTGTATAGAAAATTTAAAATTGAGAACTCCTTGGCCTGAAATATGATCAGTATTTGTAATATGGACTACTGTATAGTTGATCAGACATCATAGGGAGATAATTGGTCTGTATAAAAAATTCTAAATTGAAAACTTCTTGGCCTGAAATATGTTCAGTATGTCAAATATGGACTACTGTATGATTGATGAGACATCAGAAGGAGTTAACTGGTCTGTATAGAAAGTCCAAGAATGAGAACTCCTTGGCCTGAAATATGTTCAGAATGTCAAAAATGGACTACTGTATAGTTGATCAGACATCATTAGGAGTTAATTGGTATGTATAGGAAGTTCAAGATTGAGAACTCCTTGGCCTGAAATATGTTCAGTATGTCAAATATGGACTACTGTATAGTTGATCAGACATCATTAGGAGTTAATCGGTATGTATAGGAAGTTCAAGATTGAGAACTCCTTGGCCTGAAATATGTTCAGTATGTCAAATATGGACTACTGTATGGTTAATGAGACATCATAAGGAGTTAATTGGTCTGTATAAAAAATTCAAAATTGAGAACTCCTTGGCCTGAAATATGATCAGTATGTCTAATATGGACTACTGTATAGTTGATCAGACATCATTAGGAGTTAATTGGTATGTATAGGAAGTTCAAGATTGAGAAATCCTTGGCCTGAAATATGTTCAGTATGTCAAATATGGACTACTGTATGGTTGATGAGACATCATAGTGAGATAATTGGTCTGTATAGAAATTTCAAGATTGAGAAGTCCTTGGCCTGAAATATGTTCAGTATATGCACTACTGTATGATTGATGAGACATTAGAAGAAGTTAATTGGTCTGTATAGAAAGTTCAAAATTGAGAACTCCTTGGCCTGAAATATGTTCAGTATGTCAAATATGGACTACTGTATAATTGATGAGACATCAGAAGGAGTTAACTGGTCTGTATAGAAAGTTCAAGATTGAGAACTCCTTGGCCTGAAACATGTTCAGTATGTCAAATATGGACTACTGTATGATTGACGAGACATCAGAAGGAGTTAACTGGTCTGTATAGAAAGTTCAAGAATGAGAACTCCTTGGCCTGAAATATGTTCAGTATGTCAAATATGGACTACTGTATGGTTAATGAGACATCATAAAGAGTTAATTGGTCTATATAAAAAATTCAAAATTGAGAACTCCTTGGCCTGAAATATGATCAGTATGTAAAATATGGACTACTGTATGATTGATGAGACATTAGAAGCAGTTAACTGGTCTGTATAGAAAGTCCAAGAATGAGAACTCCTTGGCCTGAAATATGTTCAGAATGTCAAAAATGGACTACTGTATGGTTGATGAGACATCATTAGGAGTTAATTGGTCTGTATAGAAATTTCAAGATTGAGAAGTCCTTGGCCTGAAATATGTACAGTATGTCTAATATGGACTACTGTATACTTGATCAGACATCATTAGGACTTAATTGGTCTGTATAGAAATTTCAAGATTGAGAAGTCCTTGGCCTGAAATATGATCAGTATGTCAAATATGGACTAATGTATGATTGATGAGACATCAGACAGAGTTAATTGGTCTGTATAGAAAATTCAACATTGAGAACTTCTTGGCCTGAAATATGTTCAGAATGTCAAATATGGACTACTGTATGGTTAATGAGACATCATAAGGAGTTAATTGGTCTGTATAAAAAAATTCAAAATTGAGAACTCCTTGGCCTGAAATATGTTCAGAATGTCAAATATGGACTACTGTATGATTGATGAGACATCAGAAGGAGTTAACTGGTCTGTATAGAAAATCCAAGAATGAGAACTCCTTGGCCTGAAATATGTTCAGAATGTCAAAAATGGACTACTGTATGGTTGATGAGACAACATAGTGAGATAATTGGTCTGAATAGAAATTTCAAGATTGAGAAGTCCTTGGCCTGAAATATGTTCAGTATGTCAAATATGGACTACTGTATGATTGATGAGACATCAGAAGGAGTTAACTGGTCTGTATAGAAAGTTCAAGAATGAGAACTCCTTGGCCTGAAATATGTTCAGTATGTCAAATATGGACTACTGTATGATTGATGAGACATCAGAAGGAGTTAACTGGTCTGTATAGAAAGTTCAAGATTGAGAACTCCTTGGCCTGAAATATGTTCAGTATGTCAAATATGGACTACTGTATGATTGATGAGACATCAGGAGTTAACTGGTCTGTATAGAAAGTTCAAGATTGAGAACTCCTTGGCCTGAAATATGTTCAGTGTGTCAAATATTGACTACTGTATGATTGATGAGACATCAGAAGGAGTTAACTGGTCTGTATAGAAAGTTCAAGAATGAGAACTCCTTGGCCTGTAATATGTTCAGTATGTCAAATATGGACTACTGTATGGTTAATGAGACATCATAAAGAGTTAATTGGTCTATATAAAAAATTCAAAATTGAGAACTCCTTGGCCTGAAATATGATCAGTATGTAAAATATGGACTACTGTATAGTTGATCAGACATCATTAGGAGTTAATTGGTATGTATAGGAAGTTCAAAATTGAGAACTCCTTGGCCTGAAATATGTTCAGAATGTCAAAAATGGACTACTGTATGGTTGATGAGACATCATAGGGAGATAATTGGTCTGTATAGAAATTTCAAGATTGAGAAGTCCTTGGCCTGAAATATGTACAGTATGTCTAATATGGACTACTGTATAGTTGATCAGACATCATTAGGACTTAATTGGTCTGTATAGAAATTTCAAGATTGAGAAGTTCTTGGCCTGAAATATGATCAGTATGTCAAAAATGGACTAATGTATGATTGATGAGACATCAGAAAGAGTTAATTGGTCTGTATAGAAAATTTAAAATTGAGAACTCCTTGGCCTGAAATATGATCAGTATTTGTAATATGGACTACTGTATAGTTGATCAGACATCATAGGGAGATAATTGGTCTGTATAAAAAATTCTAAATTGAAAACTTCTTGGCCTGAAATATGTTCAGAATGTCAAAAATGGACTACTGTATAGTTGATCAGACATCATTAGGAGTTAATTGGTATGTATAGGAAGTTCAAGATTGAGAACTCCTTGGCCTGAAATATGTTCAGTATGTCAAATATGGACTACTGTATAGTTGATCAGACATCATTAGGAGTTAATCGGTATGTATAGGAAGTTCAAGATTGAGAACTCCTTGGCCTGAAATATGTTCAGTATGTCAAATATGGACTACTGTATGGTTAATGAGACATCATAAGGAGTTAATTGGTCTGTATAAAAAATTCAAAATTGAGAACTCCTTGGCCTGAAATATGATCAGTATGTCTAATATGGACTACTGTATAGTTGATCAGACATCATTAGGAGTTAATTGGTATGTATAGGAAGTTCAAGATTGAGAAATCCTTGGCCTGAAATATGTTCAGTATGTCAAATATGGACTACTGTATGGTTGATGAGACATCATAGTGAGATAATTGGTCTGTATAGAAATTTCAAGATTGAGAAGTCCTTGGCCTGAAATATGTTCAGTATATGCACTACTGTATGATTGATGAGACATCAGAAGGAGTTAATTGGTCTGTATAGAAAGTTCAAAATTGAGAACTCCTTGGCCTGAAATATGTTCAGTATGTCAAATATGGACTACTGTATGATTGATGAGACATCAGAAGCAGTTAATTGGTCTATATAGAAAGTTCAAGATTGAGAACTCCTTGGCCTGAAATATGTTCAGTATGTCAAATATGGACTACTGTATGATTGATGAGACATCAGAAGGAGTTAACTGCTCTGTATAGAAAGTTCAAGATTGAGAACTCCTTGGCCTGAAATATGTTCAGTATGTCAAATATGGACTACTGTATGATTGATGAGACATCAGAAGCAGTTAATTGGTCTGTATAGAAAGTCCAAGAATGAGACATTCTTGGCCTGAAATATGTTCAGAATGTCAAATATGGACTAATGTATGGTTAATGAGACATTATAAGGAGTTAATGGGTCTGTATAAAAAATTCTAAATTGAGAACTCCTTGGCCTGAAATATGATCAGTATGTCTAATATGGACTACTGTATGGTTGATCAGACATCATTAGGAGTTAACTGGTCTGCATAGAAACTCCAAGAATGAGAACTCCTTGGCCTGAAATATGTTCAGAATGTCAAATATGGACTACTGTATAGTTGATCAGACATCATTAGGAGTTAATGGGTATGTATAGGAAGTTCAAGATTGAGAACTCCTTGGCCTGAAATATGTTCAGTATGTCAAATATGGACTACTGTATAGTTGATCAGACATCATTAGGAGTTAATCGGTATGTATAGGAAGTTCAAGATTGAGAACTCCTTGGCCTGAAATATGTTCAGTATGTCAAATATGGACTACTGTATGATTGATGAGACATCAGAAGCAGTTAATTGGTCTGTATAGAAAGTCCAAGAATGAGAACTCCTTGGCCTGAAATATGTTCAGAATGTCAAAAATGGAATACTGTATGGTTGATGAGACATCATAGGGAGAAAATTGGTCTGTATAGAAATTTCAAGATTGAGAAGTCCTTGCCCTGAAATATGTACAGTATGTCTAATATGGACTACTGTATAGTTGATCAGACATCATTAGGACTTAATTGGTCTGTATAGAAATTTCAAGATTGAGAAGTTCTTGGCCTGAAATATGATCAGTATGTCAAAAATGGACTAATGTATGATTGATGAGACATCAGAAAGAGTTAATTGGTCTGTATAGAAAATTTAAAATTGAGAACTCCTTGGCCTGAAATATGATCAGTATTTGTAATATGGACTACTGTATAGTTGATCAGACATCATAGGGAGATAATTGGTCTGTATAAAAAATTCTAAATTGAAAACTTCTTGGCCTGAAATATGTTCAGTATGTCAAATATGGACTACTGTATGATTGATGAGACATCAGAAGGAGTTAACTGGTCTGTATAGAAAGTCCAAGAATGAGAACTCCTTGGCCTGAAATATGTTCAGAATGTCAAAAATGGACTACTGTATAGTTGATCAGACATCATTAGGAGTTAATTGGTATGTATAGGAAGTTCAAGATTGAGAACTCCTTGGCCTGAAATATGTTCAGTATGTCAAATATGGACTACTGTATAGTTGATCAGACATCATTAGGAGTTAATCGGTATGTATAGGAAGTTCAAGATTGAGAACTCCTTGGCCTGAAATATGTTCAGTATGTCAAATATGGACTACTGTATGGTTAATGAGACATCATAAGGAGTTAATTGGTCTGTATAAAAAATTCAAAATTGAGAACTCCTTGGCCTGAAATATGATCAGTATGTCTAATATGGACTACTGTATAGTTGATCAGACATCATTAGGAGTTAATTGGTATGTATAGGAAGTTCAAGATTGAGAAATCCTTGGCCTGAAATATGTTCAGTATGTCAAATATGGACTACTGTATGGTTGATGAGACATCATAGTGAGATAATTGGTCTGTATAGAAATTTCAAGATTGAGAAGTCCTTGGCCTGAAATATGTTCAGTATATGCACTACTGTATGATTGATGAGACATTAGAAGAAGTTAATTGGTCTGTATAGAAAGTTCAAAATTGAGAACTCCTTGGCCTGAAATATGTTCAGTATGTCAAATATGGACTACTGTATAATTGATGAGACATCAGAAGGAGTTAACTGGTCTGTATAGAAAGTTCAAGATTGAGAACTCCTTGGCCTGAAACATGTTCAGTATGTCAAATATGGACTACTGTATGATTGACGAGACATCAGAAGGAGTTAACTGGTCTGTATAGAAAGTTCAAGAATGAGAACTCCTTGGCCTGAAATATGTTCAGTATGTCAAATATGGACTACTGTATGGTTAATGAGACATCATAAAGAGTTAATTGGTCTATATAAAAAATTCAAAATTGAGAACTCCTTGGCCTGAAATATGATCAGTATGTAAAATATGGACTACTGTATGATTGATGAGACATTAGAAGCAGTTAACTGGTCTGTATAGAAAGTCCAAGAATGAGAACTCCTTGGCCTGAAATATGTTCAGAATGTCAAAAATGGACTACTGTATGGTTGATGAGACATCATTAGGAGTTAATTGGTCTGTATAGAAATTTCAAGATTGAGAAGTCCTTGGCCTGAAATATGTACAGTATGTCTAATATGGACTACTGTATACTTGATCAGACATCATTAGGACTTAATTGGTCTGTATAGAAATTTCAAGATTGAGAAGTCCTTGGCCTGAAATATGATCAGTATGTCAAATATGGACTAATGTATGATTGATGAGACATCAGACAGAGTTAATTGGTCTGTATAGAAAATTCAACATTGAGAACTTCTTGGCCTGAAATATGTTCAGAATGTCAAATATGGACTACTGTATGGTTAATGAGACATCATAAGGAGTTAATTGGTCTGTATAAAAAAATTCAAAATTGAGAACTCCTTGGCCTGAAATATGTTCAGAATGTCAAATATGGACTACTGTATGATTGATGAGACATCAGAAGGAGTTAACTGGTCTGTATAGAAAATCCAAGAATGAGAACTCCTTGGCCTGAAATATGTTCAGAATGTCAAAAATGGACTACTGTATGGTTGATGAGACAACATAGTGAGATAATTGGTCTGAATAGAAATTTCAAGATTGAGAAGTCCTTGGCCTGAAATATGTTCAGTATGTCAAATATGGACTACTGTATGATTGATGAGACATCAGAAGGAGTTAACTGGTCTGTATAGAAAGTTCAAGAATGAGAACTCCTTGGCCTGAAATATGTTCAGTATGTCAAATATGGACTACTGTATGATTGATGAGACATCAGAAGGAGTTAACTGGTCTGTATAGAAAGTTCAAGATTGAGAACTCCTTGGCCTGAAATATGTTCAGTATGTCAAATATGGACTACTGTATGATTGATGAGACATCAGGAGTTAACTGGTCTGTATAGAAAGTTCAAGATTGAGAACTCCTTGGCCTGAAATATGTTCAGTGTGTCAAATATTGACTACTGTATGATTGATGAGACATCAGAAGGAGTTAACTGGTCTGTATAGAAAGTTCAAGAATGAGAACTCCTTGGCCTGTAATATGTTCAGTATGTCAAATATGGACTACTGTATGGTTAATGAGACATCATAAAGAGTTAATTGGTCTATATAAAAAATTCAAAATTGAGAACTCCTTGGCCTGAAATATGATCAGTATGTAAAATATGGACTACTGTATAGTTGATCAGACATCATTAGGAGTTAATTGGTATGTATAGGAAGTTCAAAATTGAGAACTCCTTGGCCTGAAATATGTTCAGAATGTCAAAAATGGACTACTGTATGGTTGATGAGACATCATAGGGAGATAATTGGTCTGTATAGAAATTTCAAGATTGAGAAGTCCTTGGCCTGAAATATGTACAGTATGTCTAATATGGACTACTGTATAGTTGATCAGACATCATTAGGACTTAATTGGTCTGTATAGAAATTTCAAGATTGAGAAGTTCTTGGCCTGAAATATGATCAGTATGTCAAAAATGGACTAATGTATGATTGATGAGACATCAGAAAGAGTTAATTGGTCTGTATAGAAAATTTAAAATTGAGAACTCCTTGGCCTGAAATATGATCAGTATTTGTAATATGGACTACTGTATAGTTGATCAGACATCATAGGGAGATAATTGGTCTGTATAAAAAATTCTAAATTGAAAACTTCTTGGCCTGAAATATGTTCAGAATGTCAAAAATGGACTACTGTATAGTTGATCAGACATCATTAGGAGTTAATTGGTATGTATAGGAAGTTCAAGATTGAGAACTCCTTGGCCTGAAATATGTTCAGTATGTCAAATATGGACTACTGTATAGTTGATCAGACATCATTAGGAGTTAATCGGTATGTATAGGAAGTTCAAGATTGAGAACTCCTTGGCCTGAAATATGTTCAGTATGTCAAATATGGACTACTGTATGGTTAATGAGACATCATAAGGAGTTAATTGGTCTGTATAAAAAATTCAAAATTGAGAACTCCTTGGCCTGAAATATGATCAGTATGTCTAATATGGACTACTGTATAGTTGATCAGACATCATTAGGAGTTAATTGGTATGTATAGGAAGTTCAAGATTGAGAAATCCTTGGCCTGAAATATGTTCAGTATGTCAAATATGGACTACTGTATGGTTGATGAGACATCATAGTGAGATAATTGGTCTGTATAGAAATTTCAAGATTGAGAAGTCCTTGGCCTGAAATATGTTCAGTATATGCACTACTGTATGATTGATGAGACATCAGAAGGAGTTAATTGGTCTGTATAGAAAGTTCAAAATTGAGAACTCCTTGGCCTGAAATATGTTCAGTATGTCAAATATGGACTACTGTATGATTGATGAGACATCAGAAGCAGTTAATTGGTCTATATAGAAAGTTCAAGATTGAGAACTCCTTGGCCTGAAATATGTTCAGTATGTCAAATATGGACTACTGTATAATTGATGAGACATCAGAAGGAGTTAACTGCTCTGTATAGAAAGTTCAAGATTGAGAACTCCTTGGCCTGAAATATGTTCAGTATGTCAAATATGGACTACTGTATGATTGATGAGACATCAGAAGCAGTTAATTGGTCTGTATAGAAAGTCCAAGAATGAGACATTCTTGGCCTGAAATATGTTCAGAATGTCAAATATGGACTAATGTATGGTTAATGAGACATTATAAGGAGTTAATGGGTCTGTATAAAAAATTCTAAATTGAGAACTCCTTGGCCTGAAATATGATCAGTATGTCTAATATGGACTACTGTATGGTTGATCAGACATCATTAGGAGTTAACTGGTCTGCATAGAAACTCCAAGAATGAGAACTCCTTGGCCTGAAATATGTTCAGAATGTCAAATATGGACTACTGTATGGTTGATGAGACATCATAGTGAGATAATTGGTCTGTATAGAAATTTCAAGATTGAGAAGTCCTTGGCCTGAAATATGTTCAGTATATGCACTACTGTATGATTGATGAGACATTAGAAGAAGTTAATTGGTCTGTATAGAAAGTTCAAAATTGAGAACTCCTTGGCCTGAAATATGTTCAGTATGTCAAATATGGACTACTGTATAATTGATGAGACATCAGAAGGAGTTAACTGGTCTGTATAGAAAGTTCAAGATTGAGAACTCCTTGGCCTGAAACATGTTCAGTATGTCAAATATGGACTACTGTATGATTGACGAGACATCAGAAGGAGTTAACTGGTCTGTATAGAAAGTTCAAGAATGAGAACTCCTTGGCCTGAAATATGTTCAGTATGTCAAATATGGACTACTGTATGGTTAATGAGACATCATAAAGAGTTAATTGGTCTATATAAAAAATTCAAAATTGAGAACTCCTTGGCCTGAAATATGATCAGTATGTAAAATATGGACTACTGTATGATTGATGAGACATTAGAAGCAGTTAACTGGTCTGTATAGAAAGTCCAAGAATGAGAACTCCTTGGCCTGAAATATGTTCAGAATGTCAAAAATGGACTACTGTATGGTTGATGAGACATCATTAGGAGTTAATTGGTCTGTATAGAAATTTCAAGATTGAGAAGTCCTTGGCCTGAAATATGTACAGTATGTCTAATATGGACTACTGTATACTTGATCAGACATCATTAGGACTTAATTGGTCTGTATAGAAATTTCAAGATTGAGAAGTCCTTGGCCTGAAATATGATCAGTATGTCAAATATGGACTAATGTATGATTGATGAGACATCAGACAGAGTTAATTGGTCTGTATAGAAAATTCAACATTGAGAACTTCTTGGCCTGAAATATGTTCAGAATGTCAAATATGGACTACTGTATGGTTAATGAGACATCATAAGGAGTTAATTGGTCTGTATAAAAAAATTCAAAATTGAGAACTCCTTGGCCTGAAATATGTTCAGAATGTCAAATATGGACTACTGTATGATTGATGAGACATCAGAAGGAGTTAACTGGTCTGTATAGAAAATCCAAGAATGAGAACTCCTTGGCCTGAAATATGTTCAGAATGTCAAAAATGGACTACTGTATGGTTGATGAGACAACATAGTGAGATAATTGGTCTGAATAGAAATTTCAAGATTGAGAAGTCCTTGGCCTGAAATATGTTCAGTATGTCAAATATGGACTACTGTATGATTGATGAGACATCAGAAGGAGTTAACTGGTCTGTATAGAAAGTTCAAGAATGAGAACTCCTTGGCCTGAAATATGTTCAGTATGTCAAATATGGACTACTGTATGATTGATGAGACATCAGGAGTTAACTGGTCTGTATAGAAAGTTCAAGATTGAGAACTCCTTGGCCTGAAATATGTTCAGTGTGTCAAATATTGACTACTGTATGATTGATGAGACATCAGAAGGAGTTAACTGGTCTGTATAGAAAGTTCAAGAATGAGAACTCCTTGGCCTGAAATATGTACAGTATGTCTAATATGGACTACTGTATAGTTGATCAGACATCATTAGGACTTAATTGGTCTGTATAGAAATTTCAAGATTGAGAAGTTCTTGGCCTGAAATATGATCAGTATGTCAAAAATGGACTAATGTATGATTGATGAGACATCAGAAAGAGTTAATTGGTCTGTATAGAAAATTTAAAATTGAGAACTCCTTGGCCTGAAATATGATCAGTATTTGTAATATGGACTACTGTATAGTTGATCAGACATCATAGGGAGATAATTGGTCTGTATAAAAAATTCTAAATTGAAAACTTCTTGGCCTGAAATATGTTCAGAATGTCAAAAATGGACTACTGTATAGTTGATCAGACATCATTAGGAGTTAATTGGTATGTATAGGAAGTTCAAGATTGAGAACTCCTTGGCCTGAAATATGTTCAGTATGTCAAATATGGACTACTGTATAGTTGATCAGACATCATTAGGAGTTAATCGGTATGTATAGGAAGTTCAAGATTGAGAACTCCTTGGCCTGAAATATGTTCAGTATGTCAAATATGGACTACTGTATGGTTAATGAGACATCATAAGGAGTTAATTGGTCTGTATAAAAAATTCAAAATTGAGAACTCCTTGGCCTGAAATATGATCAGTATGTCTAATATGGACTACTGTATAGTTGATCAGACATCATTAGGAGTTAATTGGTATGTATAGGAAGTTCAAGATTGAGAAATCCTTGGCCTGAAATATGTTCAGTATGTCAAATATGGACTACTGTATGGTTGATGAGACATCATAGTGAGATAATTGGTCTGTATAGAAATTTCAAGATTGAGAAGTCCTTGGCCTGAAATATGTTCAGTATATGCACTACTGTATGATTGATGAGACATCAGAAGGAGTTAATTGGTCTGTATAGAAAGTTCAAAATTGAGAACTCCTTGGCCTGAAATATGTTCAGTATGTCAAATATGGACTACTGTATGATTGATGAGACATCAGAAGCAGTTAATTGGTCTATATAGAAAGTTCAAGATTGAGAACTCCTTGGCCTGAAATATGTTCAGTATGTCAAATATGGACTACTGTATGATTGATGAGACATCAGAAGGAGTTAACTGCTCTGTATAGAAAGTTCAAGATTGAGAACTCCTTGGCCTGAAATATGTTCAGTATGTCAAATATGGACTACTGTATGATTGATGAGACATCAGAAGCAGTTAATTGGTCTGTATAGAAAGTCCAAGAATGAGACATTCTTGGCCTGAAATATGTTCAGAATGTCAAATATGGACTAATGTATGGTTAATGAGACATTATAAGGAGTTAATGGGTCTGTATAAAAAATTCTAAATTGAGAACTCCTTGGCCTGAAATATGATCAGTATGTCTAATATGGACTACTGTATGGTTGATCAGACATCATTAGGAGTTAACTGGTCTGCATAGAAACTCCAAGAATGAGAACTCCTTGGCCTGAAATATGTTCAGAATGTCAAATATGGACTACTGTATGGTTGATGAGACATCATAGTGAGATAATTGGTCTGTATAGAAATTTCAAGATTGAGAAGTCCTTGGCCTGAAATATGTTCAGTATATGCACTACTGTATGATTGATGAGACATTAGAAGAAGTTAATTGGTCTGTATAGAAAGTTCAAAATTGAGAACTCCTTGGCCTGAAATATGTTCAGTATGTCAAATATGGACTACTGTATAATTGATGAGACATCAGAAGGAGTTAACTGGTCTGTATAGAAAGTTCAAGATTGAGAACTCCTTGGCCTGAAACATGTTCAGTATGTCAAATATGGACTACTGTATGATTGACGAGACATCAGAAGGAGTTAACTGGTCTGTATAGAAAGTTCAAGAATGAGAACTCCTTGGCCTGAAATATGTTCAGTATGTCAAATATGGACTACTGTATGGTTAATGAGACATCATAAAGAGTTAATTGGTCTATATAAAAAATTCAAAATTGAGAACTCCTTGGCCTGAAATATGATCAGTATGTAAAATATGGACTACTGTATGATTGATGAGACATTAGAAGCAGTTAACTGGTCTGTATAGAAAGTCCAAGAATGAGAACTCCTTGGCCTGAAATATGTTCAGAATGTCAAAAATGGACTACTGTATGGTTGATGAGACATCATTAGGAGTTAATTGGTCTGTATAGAAATTTCAAGATTGAGAAGTCCTTGGCCTGAAATATGTACAGTATGTCTAATATGGACTACTGTATACTTGATCAGACATCATTAGGACTTAATTGGTCTGTATAGAAATTTCAAGATTGAGAAGTCCTTGGCCTGAAATATGATCAGTATGTCAAATATGGACTAATGTATGATTGATGAGACATCAGACAGAGTTAATTGGTCTGTATAGAAAATTCAACATTGAGAACTTCTTGGCCTGAAATATGTTCAGAATGTCAAATATGGACTACTGTATGGTTAATGAGACATCATAAGGAGTTAATTGGTCTGTATAAAAAAATTCAAAATTGAGAACTCCTTGGCCTGAAATATGTTCAGAATGTCAAATATGGACTACTGTATGATTGATGAGACATCAGAAGGAGTTAACTGGTCTGTATAGAAAATCCAAGAATGAGAACTCCTTGGCCTGAAATATGTTCAGAATGTCAAAAATGGACTACTGTATGGTTGATGAGACAACATAGTGAGATAATTGGTCTGAATAGAAATTTCAAGATTGAGAAGTCCTTGGCCTGAAATATGTTCAGTATGTCAAATATGGACTACTGTATGATTGATGAGACATCAGAAGGAGTTAACTGGTCTGTATAGAAAGTTCAAGAATGAGAACTCCTTGGCCTGAAATATGTTCAGTATGTCAAATATGGACTACTGTATGATTGATGAGACATCAGAAGGAGTTAACTGGTCTGTATAGAAAGTTCAAGATTGAGAACTCCTTGGCCTGAAATATGTTCAGTATGTCAAATATGGACTACTGTATGATTGATGAGACATCAGGAGTTAACTGGTCTGTATAGAAAGTTCAAGATTGAGAACTCCTTGGCCTGAAATATGTTCAGTGTGTCAAATATTGACTACTGTATGATTGATGAGACATCAGAAGGAGTTAACTGGTCTGTATAGAAAGTTCAAGAATGAGAACTCCTTGGCCTGTAATATGTTCAGTATGTCAAATATGGACTACTGTATGGTTAATGAGACATCATAAGGAGTTAATTGGTCTGTATAAAAAAATTCAAAATTGAGAACTCCTTGGCCTGAAATATGTTCAGAATGTCAAATATGGACTACTGTATGATTGATGAGACATCAGAAGGAGTTAACTGGTCTGTATAGAAAATCCAAGAATGAGAACTCCTTGGCCTGAAATATGTTCAGAATGTCAAAAATGGACTACTGTATGGTTGATGAGACAACATAGTGAGATAATTGGTCTGAATAGAAATTTCAAGATTGAGAAGTCCTTGGCCTGAAATATGTTCAGTATGTCAAATATGGACTACTGTATGATTGATGAGACATCAGAAGGAGTTAACTGGTCTGTATAGAAAGTTCAAGAATGAGAACTCCTTGGCCTGAAATATGTTCAGTATGTCAAATATGGACTACTGTATGATTGATGAGACATCAGAAGGAGTTAACTGGTCTGTATAGAAAGTTCAAGATTGAGAACTCCTTGGCCTGAAATATGTTCAGTATGTCAAATATGGACTACTGTATGATTGATGAGACATCAGGAGTTAACTGGTCTGTATAGAAAGTTCAAGATTGAGAACTCCTTGGCCTGAAATATGTTCAGTGTGTCAAATATTGACTACTGTATGATTGATGAGACATCAGAAGGAGTTAACTGGTCTGTATAGAAAGTTCAAGAATGAGAACTCCTTGGCCTGTAATATGTTCAGTATGTCAAATATGGACTACTGTATGGTTAATGAGACATCATAAAGAGTTAATTGGTCTATATAAAAAATTCAAAATTGAGAACTCCTTGGCCTGAAATATGATCAGTATGTAAAATATGGACTACTGTATAGTTGATCAGACATCATTAGGAGTTAATTGGTATGTATAGGAAGTTCAAAATTGAGAACTCCTTGGCCTGAAATATGTTCAGAATGTCAAAAATGGACTACTGTATGGTTGATGAGACATCATAGGGAGATAATTGGTCTGTATAGAAATTTCAAGATTGAGAAGTCCTTGGCCTGAAATATGTACAGTATGTCTAATATGGACTACTGTATAGTTGATCAGACATCATTAGGACTTAATTGGTCTGTATAGAAATTTCAAGATTGAGAAGTTCTTGGCCTGAAATATGATCAGTATGTCAAAAATGGACTAATGTATGATTGATGAGACATCAGAAAGAGTTAATTGGTCTGTATAGAAAATTTAAAATTGAGAACTCCTTGGCCTGAAATATGATCAGTATTTGTAATATGGACTACTGTATAGTTGATCAGACATCATAGGGAGATAATTGGTCTGTATAAAAAATTCTAAATTGAAAACTTCTTGGCCTGAAATATGTTCAGAATGTCAAAAATGGACTACTGTATAGTTGATCAGACATCATTAGGAGTTAATTGGTATGTATAGGAAGTTCAAGATTGAGAACTCCTTGGCCTGAAATATGTTCAGTATGTCAAATATGGACTACTGTATAGTTGATCAGACATCATTAGGAGTTAATCGGTATGTATAGGAAGTTCAAGATTGAGAACTCCTTGGCCTGAAATATGTTCAGTATGTCAAATATGGACTACTGTATGGTTAATGAGACATCATAAGGAGTTAATTGGTCTGTATAAAAAATTCAAAATTGAGAACTCCTTGGCCTGAAATATGATCAGTATGTCTAATATGGACTACTGTATAGTTGATCAGACATCATTAGGAGTTAATTGGTATGTATAGGAAGTTCAAGATTGAGAAATCCTTGGCCTGAAATATGTTCAGTATGTCAAATATGGACTACTGTATGGTTGATGAGACATCATAGTGAGATAATTGGTCTGTATAGAAATTTCAAGATTGAGAAGTCCTTGGCCTGAAATATGTTCAGTATATGCACTACTGTATGATTGATGAGACATCAGAAGGAGTTAATTGGTCTGTATAGAAAGTTCAAAATTGAGAACTCCTTGGCCTGAAATATGTTCAGTATGTCAAATATGGACTACTGTATGATTGATGAGACATCAGAAGCAGTTAATTGGTCTATATAGAAAGTTCAAGATTGAGAACTCCTTGGCCTGAAATATGTTCAGTATGTCAAATATGGACTACTGTATGATTGATGAGACATCAGAAGGAGTTAACTGCTCTGTATAGAAAGTTCAAGATTGAGAACTCCTTGGCCTGAAATATGTTCAGTATGTCAAATATGGACTACTGTATGATTGATGAGACATCAGAAGCAGTTAATTGGTCTGTATAGAAAGTCCAAGAATGAGACATTCTTGGCCTGAAATATGTTCAGAATGTCAAATATGGACTAATGTATGGTTAATGAGACATTATAAGGAGTTAATGGGTCTGTATAAAAAATTCTAAATTGAGAACTCCTTGGCCTGAAATATGATCAGTATGTCTAATATGGACTACTGTATGGTTGATCAGACATCATTAGGAGTTAACTGGTCTGCATAGAAACTCCAAGAATGAGAACTCCTTGGCCTGAAATATGTTCAGAATGTCAAATATGGACTACTGTATGGTTGATGAGACATCATAGTGAGATAATTGGTCTGTATAGAAATTTCAAGATTGAGAAGTCCTTGGCCTGAAATATGTTCAGTATATGCACTACTGTATGATTGATGAGACATTAGAAGAAGTTAATTGGTCTGTATAGAAAGTTCAAAATTGAGAACTCCTTGGCCTGAAATATGTTCAGTATGTCAAATATGGACTACTGTATAATTGATGAGACATCAGAAGCAGTTAACTGGTCTGTATAGAAAGTCCAAGAATGAGAACTCCTTGGCCTGAAATATGTTCAGAATGTCAAAAATGGACTACTGTATGATTGATGAGACATTAGAAGCAGTTAACTGGTCTGTATAGAAAGTCCAAGAATGAGAACTCCTTGGCCTGAAATATGTTCAGAATGTCAAAAATGGACTACTGTATGGTTGATGAGACATCATTAGGAGTTAATTGGTCTATATAAAAAATTCAAAATTGAGAACTCCTTGGCCTGAAATATGATCAGTATGTAAAATATGGACTACTGTATGATTGATGAGACATTAGAAGCAGTTAACTGGTCTGTATAGAAAGTCCAAGAATGAGAACTCCTTGGCCTGAAATATGTTCAGAATGTCAAAAATGGACTACTGTATGGTTGATGAGACATCATTAGGAGTTAATTGGTCTGTATAGAAATTTCAAGATTGAGAAGTCCTTGGCCTGAAATATGTACAGTATGTCTAATATGGACTACTGTATACTTGATCAGACATCATTAGGACTTAATTGGTCTGTATAGAAATTTCAAGATTGAGAAGTCCTTGGCCTGAAATATGATCAGTATGTCAAATATGGACTAATGTATGATTGATGAGACATCAGACAGAGTTAATTGGTCTGTATAGAAAATTCAACATTGAGAACTTCTTGGCCTGAAATATGTTCAGAATGTCAAATATGGACTACTGTATGGTTAATGAGACATCATAAGGAGTTAATTGGTCTGTATAAAAAAATTCAAAATTGAGAACTCCTTGGCCTGAAATATGTTCAGAATGTCAAATATGGACTACTGTATGATTGATGAGACATCAGAAGGAGTTAACTGGTCTGTATAGAAAATCCAAGAATGAGAACTCCTTGGCCTGAAATATGTTCAGAATGTCAAAAATGGACTACTGTATGGTTGATGAGACAACATAGTGAGATAATTGGTCTGAATAGAAATTTCAAGATTGAGAAGTCCTTGGCCTGAAATATGTTCAGTATGTCAAATATGGACTACTGTATGATTGATGAGACATCAGAAGGAGTTAACTGGTCTGTATAGAAAGTTCAAGAATGAGAACTCCTTGGCCTGAAATATGTTCAGTATGTCAAATATGGACTACTGTATGATTGATGAGACATCAGAAGGAGTTAACTGGTCTGTATAGAAAGTTCAAGATTGAGAACTCCTTGGCCTGAAATATGTTCAGTATGTCAAATATGGACTACTGTATGATTGATGAGACATCAGGAGTTAACTGGTCTGTATAGAAAGTTCAAGATTGAGAACTCCTTGGCCTGAAATATGTTCAGTGTGTCAAATATTGACTACTGTATGATTGATGAGACATCAGAAGGAGTTAACTGGTCTGTATAGAAAGTTCAAGAATGAGAACTCCTTGGCCTGTAATATGTTCAGTATGTCAAATATGGACTACTGTATGGTTAATGAGACATCATAAAGAGTTAATTGGTCTATATAAAAAATTCAAAATTGAGAACTCCTTGGCCTGAAATATGATCAGTATGTAAAATATGGACTACTGTATAGTTGATCAGACATCATTAGGAGTTAATTGGTATGTATAGGAAGTTCAAAATTGAGAACTCCTTGGCCTGAAATATGTTCAGAATGTCAAAAATGGACTACTGTATGGTTGATGAGACATCATAGGGAGATAATTGGTCTGTATAGAAATTTCAAGATTGAGAAGTCCTTGGCCTGAAATATGTACAGTATGTCTAATATGGACTACTGTATAGTTGATCAGACATCATTAGGACTTAATTGGTCTGTATAGAAATTTCAAGATTGAGAAGTTCTTGGCCTGAAATATGATCAGTATGTCAAAAATGGACTAATGTATGATTGATGAGACATCAGAAAGAGTTAATTGGTCTGTATAGAAAATTTAAAATTGAGAACTCCTTGGCCTGAAATATGATCAGTATTTGTAATATGGACTACTGTATAGTTGATCAGACATCATAGGGAGATAATTGGTCTGTATAAAAAATTCTAAATTGAAAACTTCTTGGCCTGAAATATGTTCAGAATGTCAAAAATGGACTACTGTATAGTTGATCAGACATCATTAGGAGTTAATTGGTATGTATAGGAAGTTCAAGATTGAGAACTCCTTGGCCTGAAATATGTTCAGTATGTCAAATATGGACTACTGTATAGTTGATCAGACATCATTAGGAGTTAATCGGTATGTATAGGAAGTTCAAGATTGAGAACTCCTTGGCCTGAAATATGTTCAGTATGTCAAATATGGACTACTGTATGGTTAATGAGACATCATAAGGAGTTAATTGGTCTGTATAAAAAATTCAAAATTGAGAACTCCTTGGCCTGAAATATGATCAGTATGTCTAATATGGACTACTGTATAGTTGATCAGACATCATTAGGAGTTAATTGGTATGTATAGGAAGTTCAAGATTGAGAAATCCTTGGCCTGAAATATGTTCAGTATGTCAAATATGGACTACTGTATGGTTGATGAGACATCATAGTGAGATAATTGGTCTGTATAGAAATTTCAAGATTGAGAAGTCCTTGGCCTGAAATATGTTCAGTATATGCACTACTGTATGATTGATGAGACATCAGAAGGAGTTAATTGGTCTGTATAGAAAGTTCAAAATTGAGAACTCCTTGGCCTGAAATATGTTCAGTATGTCAAATATGGACTACTGTATGATTGATGAGACATCAGAAGCAGTTAATTGGTCTATATAGAAAGTTCAAGATTGAGAACTCCTTGGCCTGAAATATGTTCAGTATGTCAAATATGGACTACTGTATGATTGATGAGACATCAGAAGGAGTTAACTGCTCTGTATAGAAAGTTCAAGATTGAGAACTCCTTGGCCTGAAATATGTTCAGTATGTCAAATATGGACTACTGTATGATTGATGAGACATCAGAAGCAGTTAATTGGTCTGTATAGAAAGTCCAAGAATGAGACATTCTTGGCCTGAAATATGTTCAGAATGTCAAATATGGACTAATGTATGGTTAATGAGACATTATAAGGAGTTAATGGGTCTGTATAAAAAATTCTAAATTGAGAACTCCTTGGCCTGAAATATGATCAGTATGTCTAATATGGACTACTGTATGGTTGATCAGACATCATTAGGAGTTAACTGGTCTGCATAGAAACTCCAAGAATGAGAACTCCTTGGCCTGAAATATGTTCAGAATGTCAAATATGGACTACTGTATAGTTGATCAGACATCATTAGGAGTTAATGGGTATGTATAGGAAGTTCAAGATTGAGAACTCCTTGGCCTGAAATATGTTCAGTATGTCAAATATGGACTACTGTATAGTTGATCAGACATCATTAGGAGTTAATCGGTATGTATAGGAAGTTCAAGATTGAGAACTCCTTGGCCTGAAATATGTTCAGTATGTCAAATATGGACTACTGTATGGTTAATGAGACATCATAAGGAGTTAATTGGTCTGTATAAAAAAATTCAAAATTGAGAACTCCTTGGCCTGAAATATGATCAGTATGTCTAATATGGACTACTGTATAGTTGATCAGACATCATTAGGAGTTAATTGGTATGTATAGGAAGTTCAAGATTGAGAAATCCTTGGCCTGAAATATGTTCAGTATGTCAAATATGGACTACTGTATGATTGACGAGACAGCAGAAGGAGTTAACTGGTCTGTATAGAAAGTTCAAGAATGAGAACTCCTTGGCCTGAAATATGTTCAGTATGTCAGATATGGACTACTGTATGGTTAATGAGACATCATAAAGAGTTAATTGGTCTATATAAAAAATTCAAAATTGAGAACTCCTTGGCCTGAAATATGATCAGTATGTAAAATATGGACTACTGTATGATTGATGAGACATTAGAAGCAGTTAACTGGTCTGTATAGAAAGTCCAAGAATGAGAACTCCTTGGCCTGAAATATGTTCAGAATGTCAAAAATGGACTACTGTATGGTTGATGAGACATCATTAGGAGTTAATTGGTCTGTATAGAAAGTTCAAGATTGAGAACTCCTTGGCCTGAAATATGTTCAGTGTGTCAAATATTGACTACTGTATGATTGATGAGACATCAGAAGGAGTTAACTGGTCTGTATAGAAAGTTCAAGAATGAGAACTCCTTGGCCTGTAATATGTTCAGTATGTCAAATATGGACTACTGTATGGTTAATGAGACATCATAAAGAGTTAATTGGTCTATATAAAAAATTCAAAATTGAGAACTCCTTGGCCTGAAATATGATCAGTATGTAAAATATGGACTACTGTATGATTGATGAGACATCAGAAGGAGTTAACTGGTCTGTATAGAAAGTCCAAGAATGAGAACTCCTTGGCCTGAAATATGTTCAGAATGTCAAAAATGGACTACTGTATAGTTGATCAGACATCATTAGGAGTTAATTGGTATGTATAGGAAGTTCAAGATTGAGAACTCCTTGGCCTGAAATATGTTCAGTATGTCAAATATGGACTACTGTATAGTTGATCAGACATCATTAGGAGTTAATCGGTATGTATAGGAAGTTCAAGATTGAGAACTCCTTGGCCTGAAATATGTTCAGTATGTCAAATATGGACTACTGTATGGTTAATGAGACATCATAAGGAGTTAATTGGTCTGTATAAAAAATTCAAAATTGAGAACTCCTTGGCCTGAAATATGATCAGTATGTCTAATATGGACTACTGTATAGTTGATCAGACATCATTAGGAGTTAATTGGTATGTATAGGAAGTTCAAGATTGAGAAATCCTTGGCCTGAAATATGTTCAGTATGTCAAATATGGACTACTGTATGGTTGATGAGACATCATAGTGAGATAATTGGTCTGTATAGAAATTTCAAGATTGAGAAGTCCTTGGCCTGAAATATGTTCAGTATATGCACTACTGTATGATTGATGAGACATTAGAAGAAGTTAATTGGTCTGTATAGAAAGTTCAAAATTGAGAACTCCTTGGCCTGAAATATGTTCAGTATGTCAAATATGGACTACTGTATGATTGATGAGACATCAGAAGGAGTTAACTGGTCTGTATAGAAAGTTCAAGAATGAGAACTCCTTGGCCTGAAATATGTTCAGTATGTCAAATATGGACTACTGTATGATTGATGAGACATCAGAAGGAGTTAACTGGTCTGTATAGAAAGTTCAAGATTGAGAACTCCTTGGCCTGAAATATGTTCAGTATGTCAAATATGGACTACTGTATGATTGATGAGACATCAGGAGTTAACTGGTCTGTATAGAAAGTTCAAGATTGAGAACTCCTTGGCCTGAAATATGTTCAGTGTGTCAAATATTGACTACTGTATGATTGATGAGACATCAGAAGGAGTTAACTGGTCTGTATAGAAAGTTCAAGAATGAGAACTCCTTGGCCTGTAATATGTTCAGTATGTCAAATATGGACTACTGTATGGTTAATGAGACATCATAAAGAGTTAATTGGTCTATATAAAAAATTCAAAATTGAGAACTCCTTGGCCTGAAATATGATCAGTATGTAAAATATGGACTACTGTATAGTTGATCAGACATCATTAGGAGTTAATTGGTATGTATAGGAAGTTCAAAATTGAGAACTCCTTGGCCTGAAATATGTTCAGAATGTCAAAAATGGACTACTGTATGGTTGATGAGACATCATAGGGAGATAATTGGTCTGTATAGAAATTTCAAGATTGAGAAGTCCTTGGCCTGAAATATGTACAGTATGTCTAATATGGACTACTGTATAGTTGATCAGACATCATTAGGACTTAATTGGTCTGTATAGAAATTTCAAGATTGAGAAGTTCTTGGCCTGAAATATGATCAGTATGTCAAAAATGGACTAATGTATGATTGATGAGACATCAGAAAGAGTTAATTGGTCTGTATAGAAAATTTAAAATTGAGAACTCCTTGGCCTGAAATATGATCAGTATTTGTAATATGGACTACTGTATAGTTGATCAGACATCATAGGGAGATAATTGGTCTGTATAAAAAATTCTAAATTGAAAACTTCTTGGCCTGAAATATGTTCAGAATGTCAAAAATGGACTACTGTATAGTTGATCAGACATCATTAGGAGTTAATTGGTATGTATAGGAAGTTCAAGATTGAGAACTCCTTGGCCTGAAATATGTTCAGTATGTCAAATATGGACTACTGTATAGTTGATCAGACATCATTAGGAGTTAATCGGTATGTATAGGAAGTTCAAGATTGAGAACTCCTTGGCCTGAAATATGTTCAGTATGTCAAATATGGACTACTGTATGGTTAATGAGACATCATAAGGAGTTAATTGGTCTGTATAAAAAATTCAAAATTGAGAACTCCTTGGCCTGAAATATGATCAGTATGTCTAATATGGACTACTGTATAGTTGATCAGACATCATTAGGAGTTAATTGGTATGTATAGGAAGTTCAAGATTGAGAAATCCTTGGCCTGAAATATGTTCAGTATGTCAAATATGGACTACTGTATGGTTGATGAGACATCATAGTGAGATAATTGGTCTGTATAGAAATTTCAAGATTGAGAAGTCCTTGGCCTGAAATATGTTCAGTATATGCACTACTGTATGATTGATGAGACATCAGAAGGAGTTAATTGGTCTGTATAGAAAGTTCAAAATTGAGAACTCCTTGGCCTGAAATATGTTCAGTATGTCAAATATGGACTACTGTATGATTGATGAGACATCAGAAGCAGTTAATTGGTCTATATAGAAAGTTCAAGATTGAGAACTCCTTGGCCTGAAATATGTTCAGTATGTCAAATATGGACTACTGTATGATTGATGAGACATCAGAAGCAGTTAATTGGTCTGTATAGAAAGTCCAAGAATGAGACATTCTTGGCCTGAAATATGTTCAGAATGTCAAATATGGACTAATGTATGGTTAATGAGACATTATAAGGAGTTAATGGGTCTGTATAAAAAATTCTAAATTGAGAACTCCTTGGCCTGAAATATGATCAGTATGTCTAATATGGACTACTGTATGGTTGATCAGACATCATTAGGAGTTAACTGGTCTGCATAGAAACTCCAAGAATGAGAACTCCTTGGCCTGAAATATGTTCAGAATGTCAAATATGAACTACTGTATAGTTGATCAGACATCATTAGGAGTTAATGGGTATGTATAGGAAGTTCAAGATTGAGAACTCCTTGGCCTGAAATATGTTCAGTATGTCAAATATGGACTACTGTATAGTTGATCAGACATCATTAGGAGTTAATCGGTATGTATAGGAAGTTCAAGATTGAGAACTCCTTGGCCTGAAATATGTTCAGTATGTCAAATATGGACTACTGTATGGTTAATGAGACATCATAAGGAGTTAATTGGTCTGTATAAAAAAATTCAAAATTGAGAACTCCTTGGCCTGAAATATGATCAGTATGTCTAATATGGACTACTGTATAGTTGATCAGACATCATTAGGAGTTAATTGGTATGTATAGGAAGTTCAAGATTGAGAAATCCTTGGCCTGAAATATGTTCAGTATGTCAAATATGGACTACTGTATGGTTGATGAGACATCATAGTGAGATAATTGGTCTGTATAGAAATTTCAAGATTGAGAAGTCCTTGGCCTGAAATATGTTCAGTATATGCACTACTGTATGATTGATAAGACATCAGAAGAAGTTAATTGGTCTGTATAGAAAGTTCAAAATTGAGAACTCCTTGGCCTGAAATATGTTCAGTATGTCAAATATGGACTACTGTATAATTGATGAGACATCAGAAGGAGTTAACTGGTCTGTATAGAAAGTTCAAGATTGAGAACTCCTTGGCCTGAAACATGTTCAGTATGTCAAATATGGACTACTGTATGATTGACGAGACATCAGAAGGAGTTAACTGGTCTGTATAGAAAGTTCAAGAATGAGAACTCCTTGGCCTGAAATATGTTCAGTATGTCAAATATGGACTACTGTATGGTTAATGAGACATCATAAAGAGTTAATTGGTCTATATAAAAAATTCAAAATTGAGAACTCCTTGGCCTGAAATATGATCAGTATGTAAAATATGGACTACTGTATGATTGATGAGACATTAGAAGCAGTTAACTGGTCTGTATAGAAAGTCCAAGAATGAGAACTCCTTGGCCTGAAATATGTTCAGAATGTCAAAAATGGACTACTGTATGGTTGATGAGACATCATTAGGAGTTAATTGGTCTGTATAGAAAGTTCAAGATTGAGAACTCCTTGGCCTGAAATATGTTCAGTGTGTCAAATATTGACTACTGTATGATTGATGAGACATCAGAAGGAGTTAACTGGTCTGTATAGAAAGTTCAAGAATGAGAACTCCTTGGCCTGTAATATGTTCAGTATGTCAAATATGGACTACTGTATGGTTAATGAGACATCATAAAGAGTTAATTGGTCTATATAAAAAATTCAAAATTGAGAACTCCTTGGCCTGAAATATGATCAGTATGTAAAATATGGACTACTGTATAGTTGATCAGACATCATTAGGAGTTAATTGGTATGTATAGGAAGTTCAAAATTGAGAACTCCTTGGCCTGAAATATGTTCAGAATGTCAAAAATGGACTACTGTATGGTTGATGAGACATCATAGGGAGATAATTGGTCTGTATAGAAATTTCAAGATTGAGAAGTCCTTGGCCTGAAATATGTACAGTATGTCTAATATGGACTACTGTATAGTTGATCAGACATCATTAGGACTTAATTGGTCTGTATAGAAATTTCAAGATTGAGAAGTTCTTGGCCTGAAATATGATCAGTATGTCAAAAATGGACTAATGTATGATTGATGAGACATCAGAAAGAGTTAATTGGTCTGTATAGAAAATTTAAAATTGAGAACTCCTTGGCCTGAAATATGATCAGTATTTGTAATATGGACTACTGTATAGTTGATCAGACATCATAGGGAGATAATTGGTCTGTATAAAAAATTCTAAATTGAAAACTTCTTGGCCTGAAATATGTTCAGTATGTCAAATATGGACTACTGTATGATTGATGAGACATCAGAAGGAGTTAACTGGTCTGTATAGAAAGTCCAAGAATGAGAACTCCTTGGCCTGAAATATGTTCAGAATGTCAAAAATGGACTACTGTATAGTTGATCAGACATCATTAGGAGTTAATTGGTATGTATAGGAAGTTCAAGATTGAGAACTCCTTGGCCTGAAATATGTTCAGTATGTCAAATATGGACTACTGTATAGTTGATCAGACATCATTAGGAGTTAATCGGTATGTATAGGAAGTTCAAGATTGAGAACTCCTTGGCCTGAAATATGTTCAGTATGTCAAATATGGACTACTGTATGGTTAATGAGACATCATAAGGAGTTAATTGGTCTGTATAAAAAATTCAAAATTGAGAACTCCTTGGCCTGAAATATGATCAGTATGTCTAATATGGACTACTGTATAGTTGATCAGACATCATTAGGAGTTAATTGGTATGTATAGGAAGTTCAAGATTGAGAAATCCTTGGCCTGAAATATGTTCAGTATGTCAAATATGGACTACTGTATGGTTGATGAGACATCATAGTGAGATAATTGGTCTGTATAGAAATTTCAAGATTGAGAAGTCCTTGGCCTGAAATATGTTCAGTATATGCACTACTGTATGATTGATGAGACATCAGAAGGAGTTAATTGGTCTGTATAGAAAGTTCAAAATTGAGAACTCCTTGGCCTGAAATATGTTCAATATGTCAAATATGGACTACTGTATGATTGATGAGACATCAGAAGCAGTTAATTGGTCTATATAGAAAGTTCAAGATTGAGAACTCCTTGGCCTGAAATATGTTCAGTATGTCAAATATGGACTACTGTATGATTGATGAGACATCAGAAGGAGTTAACTGCTCTTTATAGAAAGTTCAAGATTGAGAACTCCTTGGCCTGAAATATGTTCAGTATGTCAAATATGGACTACTGTATGATTGATGAGACATCAGAAGGAGTTAATTGGTATGTATAGGAAGTTCAAGATTGAGGACTCCTTGTCCTGAAATATGTTCAGTATGTGTAATATGGACTACTGTATAGTTGATCAGACATCATTAGGAGTTAACTGGTCTGTATAGAAAGTCCAAGAATGAGAACTCCTTGGCCTGAAATATGTTCAGTATGTCAAATATGGACTACTGTATAATTGATGAGACATCAGAAGGAGTTAACTGGTCTGTATAGAAAGTTCAAGATTGAGAACTCCTTGGCCTGAAACATGTTCAGTATGTCAAATATGGACTACTGTATGATTGACGAGACATCAGAAGGAGTTAACTGGTCTGTATAGAAAGTTCAAGAATGAGAACTCCTTGGCCTGAAATATGTTCAGTATGTCAAATATGGACTACTGTATGGTTAATGAGACATCATAAAGAGTTAATTGGTCTATATAAAAAATTCAAAATTGAGAACTCCTTGACCTGAAATATGATCAGTATGTAAAATATGGACTACTGTATGATTGATGAGACATTAGAAGCAGTTAACTGGTCTGTATAGAAAGTCCAAGAATGAGAACTCCTTGGCCTGAAATATGTTCAGAATGTCAAAAATGGACTACTGTACGGTTGATGAGACATCATTAGGAGTTAATTGGTCTGTATAGAAATTTCAAGATTGAGAAGTCCTTTGCCTGAAATATGTACAGTATGTCTAATATGGACTACTGTATACTTGATCAGACATCATTAGGACTTAATTGGTCTGTATAGAAATTTCAAGATTGAGAAGTCCTTGGCCTGAAATATGATCAGTATGTCAAATATGGACTAATGTATGATTGATGAGACATCAGAAAGAGTTAATTGGTCTGTATAGAAAATTCAACATTGAGAACTTCTTGGCCTGAAATATGTTCAGAATGTCAAATATGGACTACTGTATGGTTAATGAGACATCATAAGGAGTTAATTGGTCTGTATAAAAAATTCAAAATTGAGAACTCCTTGGCCTGAAATATGTTCAGAATGTCAAATATGGACTACTGTATAGTTGATCAGACATCATTAGGAGTTAATTGGTATGTATAGGAAGTTCAAGATTGAGAAATCCTTGGCCTGAAATATGTTCAGTATGTCAAATATGGACTACTGCATGATTGATGAGACATCAGAAGGAGTTAACTGGTCTGTATAGAAAATCCAAGAATGAGAACTCCTTGGCCTGAAATATGTTCAGAATGTCAAAAATGGACTACTGTATGGTTGATGAGACAACATAGTGAGATAATTGGTCTGAATAGAAATTTCAAGATTGAGAAGTCCTTGGCCTGAAATATGTTCAGTATGTCAAATATGGACTACTGTATGATTGATGAGACATCAGAAGGAGTTAACAGGTCTGTATAGAAAGTTCAAGAATGAGAACTCCTTGGCCTGAAATATGTTCAGTATGTCAAATATGGACTACTGTATGATTGATGAGACATCAGAAGGAGTTAACTGGTCTGTATAGAAAGTTCAAGATTGAGAACTCCTTGGCCTGAAATATGTTCAGTATGTCAAATATGGACTACTGTATGATTGATGAGACATCAGAAGGAGTTAACTGGTCTGTATAGAAAGTTCAAGATTGAGAACTCCTTGGCCTGAAATATGTTCAGAATGTCAAATATTGACTACTGTATGATTGATGAGACATCAGAAGGAGTTAACTGGTCTGTATAGAAAGTTCAAGAATGAGAACTCCTTGGCCTGAAATATGTTCAGTATGTCAAATATGGACTACTGTATGGTTAATGACACATCATAAGGAGTTAATTGGTCTGTATAAAAAATTCAAAATTGAGAACTCCTTGGCCTGAAATATGATCAGTATGTCTAATATGGACTACTGTATAGTTGATCAGACATCATTAGGAGTTAATTGGTATGTATAGGAAGCTCAAGATTGAGAAATCCTTGGCCTGAAATATGTTCAGTATGTCAAATATGGACTACTGTATGGTTGATGAGACATCATAGTGAGATAATTGGTCTGTATAGAAATTTCAAGATTGAGAAGTCCTTGGCCTGAAATATGTTCAGTATATGCACTACTGTATGATTGATGAGACATCAGAAGAAGTTAATTGGTCTGTATAGAAAGTTCAAAATTGAGAACTCCTTGGCCTGAAATATGTTCAGTATGTCAAATATGGACTACTGTATAATTGATGAGACATCAGAAGGAGTTAACTGGTCTGTATAGAAAGTTCAAGATTGAGAACTCCTTGGCCTGAAACATGTTCAGTATGTCAAATATGGACTACTGTATGATTGACGAGACATCAGAAGGAGTTAACTGGTCTGTATAGAAAGTTCAAGAATGAGAACTCCTTGGCCTGAAATATGTTCAGTATGTCAAATATGGACTACTGTATGGTTAATGAGACATCATAAAGAGTTAATTGGTCTATATAAAAAATTCAAAATTGAGAACTCCTTGGCCTGAAATATGATCAGTATGTAAAATATGGACTACTGTATGATTGATGAGACATTAGAAGCAGTTAACTGGTCTGTATAGAAAGTCCAAGAATGAGAACTCCTTGGCCTGAAATATGTTCAGAATGTCAAAAATGGACTACTGTATGGTTGATGAGACATCATTAGGAGTTAATTGGTCTGTATAGAAATTTCAAGATTGAGAAGTCCTTGGCCTGAAATATGTACAGTATGTCTAATATGGACTACTGTATACTTGATCAGACATCATTAGGACTTAATTGGTCTGTATAGAAATTTCAAGATTGAGAAGTCCTTGGCCTGAAATATGATCAGTATGTCAAATATGGACTAATGTATGATTGATGAGACATGAGAAAGAGTTAATTGGTCTGTATAGAAAATTCAACATTGAGAACTTCTTGGCCTGAAATATGTTCAGAATGTCAAATATGGACTACTGTATGGTTAATGAGACATCATAAGGAGTTAATTGGTCTGTATAGAAAATTCAAAATTGAGAACTCCTTGGCCTGAAATATGTTCAGAATGTCAAAAATGGACTACTGTATGGTTGATGAGACAACATAGTGAGATAATTGGTCTGAATAGAAATTTCAAGATTGAGAAGTCCTTGGCCTGAAATATGTTCAGTATGTCAAATATGGACTACTGTATGATTGATGAGACATCAGAAGGAGTTAACTGGTCTGTATAGAAAGTTCAAGAATGAGAACTCCTTGGCCTGAAATATGTTCAGTATGTCAAATATGGACTACTGTATGATTGATGAGACATCAGAAGGAGTTAACTGGTCTGTATAGAAAGTTCAAGATTGAGAACTCCTTGGCCTGAAATATGTTCAGTATGTCAAATATGGACTACTGTATGATTGATGAGACATCAGAAGGAGTTAACTGGTCTGTATAGAAAGTTCAAGATTGAGAACTCCTTGGCCTGAAATATGTTCAGTATGTCAAATATTGACTACTGTATGATTGATGAGACATCAGAAGGAGTTAACTGGTCTGTATAGAAAGTTCAAGAATGAGAACTCCTTGGCCTGTAATATGTTCAGTATGTCAAATATGGACTACTGTATGGTTAATGAGACATCATAAAGAGTTAATTGGTCTATATAAAAAATTCAAAATTGAGAACTCCTTGGCCTGAAATATGATCAGTATGTAAAATATGGACTACTGTATAGTTGATCAGACATCATAGGGAGATAATTGGTCTGTATAGAAATTTCAAGATTGAGAAGTCCTTGGCCTGAAATATGATCTGTATATCAAAAATGGACTAATGTATGATTGATGAGACATCAGAAGGAGTTAACTGGTCTGTATAGAAAGTCCAAGAATGAGAACTCCTTGGCCTGAAATATGTTCAGAATGTCAAAAATGGACTACTGTATGGTTGATGAGACATCATAGGGAGATAATTGGTCTGTATAAAAAATTCAAAATTGAGAACTCCTTGGCCTGAAATATGTTCAGTATGTCAAATATGGACTACTGTATAGTTGATCAGACATCATTAGGAGTTAATTGGTATGTATAGGAAGTTCAAGATTGAGAACTCCTTGGCCTGAAATATGTTCAGTATGTTAAATATGGACTACTGTATGGTTAATGAGACATCATAAGGAGTTAATTGGTCTGTATAAAAAATTCAAAATTGAGAACTCCTTGGCCTGAAATATGATCAGTATGTCTAATATGGACTACTGTATAGTTGATCAGACATCATTAGGAGTTAATTGGTATGTATAGGAAGTTCAAGATTGAGGACTCCTTGTCCTGAAATATGTTCAGTATGTGTAATATGGACTACTGTATAGTTGATCAGACATCATTAGGAGTTAACTGGTCTGTATAGACAGTCCAAGAATGAGAACTCCTTGGCCTGAAATATGTTCAGAATGTCAAAAATGGACTACTGTATGGTTGATGAGACATCATAGTGAGATAATTGGTCTGTATAGAAATTTCAAGATTGAGAAGTCCTTGGCCTGAAATATGTTCAGTATATGCACTACTGTATGATTGATGAGACATCAGAAGGAGTTAATTGGTCTGTATAGAAAGTTCAAAATTGAGAACTCCTTGGCCTGAAATATGTTCAGTATGTCAAATATGGACTACTGTATGATTGATGAGACATCAGAAGCAGTTAATTGGTCTATATAGAAAGTTCAAGATTGAGAACTCCTTGGCCTGAAATATGTTCAGTATGTCAAATATGGACTACTGTATGATTGATGAGACATCAGAAGGAGTTAACTGCTCTGTATAGAAAGTTCAAGATTGAGAACTCCTTGGCCTGAAATATGTTCAGTATGTCAAATATGGACTACTGTATGATTGATGAGACATCAGGAGTTAATTGGTATGTATAGGAAGTTCAAGATTGAGGACTCCTTGTCCTGAAATATGTTCAGTATGTGTAATATGGACTACTGTATAGTTGATCAGACATCATTAGGAGTTAACTGGTCTGTATAGAAAGTCCAAGAATGAGAACTCCTTGGCCTGAAATATGTTCAGTATGTCAAATATGGACTACTGTATAATTGATGAGACATCAGAAGCAGTTAATTGGTCTGTATAGAAAGTCCAAGAATGAGACATTCTTGGCCTGAAATATGTTCAGAATGTCAAATATGGACTACTGTATGGTTAATGAGACATTATAAGGAGTTAATGGGTCTGTATAAAAAATTCTAAATTGAGAACTCCTTGGCCTGAAATATGATCAGTATGTCTAATATGGACTACAGTATGGTTGATCAGACATCATTAGGAGTTAACTGGTCTGCATAGAAAGTCCAAGAATGAGAACTCCTTGGCCTGAAATATGTTCAGAATGTCAAATATGGACTACTGTATAGTTGATCAGACATCATTAGGAGTTAATGGGTATGTATAGGAAGTTCAAGATTGAGAACTCCTTGGCCTGAAATATGTTCAGTATGTCAAATATGGACTACTGTATAGTTGATCAGACATCATTAGGAGTTAATTGGTATGTATAGGAAGTTCAAGATTGAGAACTCCTTGGCCTGAAATATGATCAGTATGTAAAATGGACTACTGTATGATTGATGAGACATTAGAAGCAGTTAACTGGTCTGTATAGAAAGTCCAAGAATGAGAACTCCTTGGCCTGAAATATGTTCAGAATGTCAAAAATGGACAACTGTATGGTTGATGAGACATCATAGGGAGATAATTGGTCTGTATAGAAATTTCAAGATTGAGAACTCCTTGGCCTGAAATATGTTCAGTATTTCAAATATGGACTACTGTATGATTGATGTGACATCAGAAAGAGTTAATTGGTCTGTATAGAAAGTTCAAAATTGAGAACTCCTTGGCCTGAAATATGTTCAGTATGTCAAATATGGACTACTGTATGATTGATGAGACATCAGAAGCAGTTAATTGGTCTGTATAGAAAGTCCAAGAATGAGAACTCCTTGGCCTGAAATATGTTCAGAATGTCAAAAATGGACTACTGTATGGTTGATGAGACATCATTAGGAGTTAATTGGTCTGTATAGAAATTTCAAGATTGAGAACTCCTTGGCCTGAAATATGTTCAGAATGTCAAAAATGGACTACTGTATGGTTGATGAGACATCATAGTGAGATAATTGGTCTGTATAGAAATTTCAAGATTGAGAAGTCCTTGGCCTGAAATATGTTCAGTATGTCAAATATGGACTACTGTATGATTGATGAGACATCAGAAGGAGTTAACTGGTCTGTATAGAAAGTTCAAGATTGAGAACTCCTTGGCCTGAAATATGTTCAGTATGTCAAATATGGACTACTGTATGATTGATGAGACATCAGAAGGAGGTAACTGGTCTGTATAGAAAGTTCAAGATTGAGAACTCCTTGGCCTGAAATATGTTCAGTATGTCAAATATGGACTACTGTATAGTTGATCAGACATCATTAGGAGTTAAATGGTATGTATAGGAAGTTCCAGATTGAGAACTCCTTGTCCTGAAATATGTTCAGTATGTGTAATATGGACTACTGTATAGTTGATCAGACATCATTAGGAGTTAACTGGTCTGTATAGACAGTCCAAGAATGAGAACACCTTGGCCTGAAATATGTTCAGTATGTCAAATATGGACTACTGTATAGTTGATCAGACATCATTAGGAGTTAATTGGTCTGTATAAAAAATTCTAAATTGAGAACTCCTTGGCCTGAAATATGATCAGTATGTCTAATATGGACTACTGTATGGTTGATCAGACATCATTAGGAGTTAACTGGTCTGCATAGAAAGCCCAAGAATGAGAACTCCTTGGCCTGAAATATGTTCAGAATGTCAAATATGGACTACTGTATAGTTGATCAGACATCATTAGGAGTTAATTGGTATGTATAAAAAATTCAAAATTGAGAACTCCTTGGCCTGAAATATGATCAGTATGTCTAATATGGACTACTGTATAGTTGATCAGACATCATTAGGAGTTAATTGGTATGTATAGGAAGCTCAAGATTGAGAAATCCTTGGCCTGAAATATGTTCAGTATGTCAAATATGGACTACTGTATGGTTGATGAGACATCATAGTGAGATAATTGGTCTGTATAGAAATTTCAAGATTGAGAAGTCCTTGGCCTGAAATATGTTCAGTATATGCACTACTGTATGATTGATGAGACATCAGAAGAAGTTAATTGGTCTGTATAGAAAGTTCAAAATTGAGAACTCCTTGGCCTGAAATATGTTCAGTATGTCAAATATGGACTACTGTATAATTGATGAGACATCAGAAGGAGTTAACTGGTCTGTATAGAAAGTTCAAGATTGAGAACTCCTTGGCCTGAAACATGTTCAGTATGTCAAATATGGACTACTGTATGATTGACGAGACATCAGAAGGAGTTAACTGGTCTGTATAGAAAGTTCAAGAATGAGAACTCCTTGGCCTGAAATATGTTCAGTATGTCAAATATGGACTACTGTATGGTTAATGAGACATCATAAAGAGTTAATTGGTCTATATAAAAAATTCAAAATTGAGAACTCCTTGGCCTGAAATATGATCAGTATGTAAAATATGGACTACTGTATGATTGATGAGACATTAGAAGCAGTTAACTGGTCTGTATAGAAAGTCCAAGAATGAGAACTCCTTGGCCTGAAATATGTTCAGAATGTCAAAAATGGACTACTGTATGGTTGATGAGACATCATTAGGAGTTAATTGGTCTGTATAGAAATTTCAAGATTGAGAAGTCCTTGGCCTGAAATATGTACAGTATGTCTAATATGGACTACTGTATACTTGATCAGACATCATTAGGACTTAATTGGTCTGTATAGAAATTTCAAGATTGAGAAGTCCTTGGCCTGAAATATGATCAGTATGTCAAATATGGACTAATGTATGATTGATGAGACATGAGAAAGAGTTAATTGGTCTGTATAGAAAATTCAACATTGAGAACTTCTTGGCCTGAAATATGTTCAGAATGTCAAATATGGACTACTGTATGGTTAATGAGACATCATAAGGAGTTAATTGGTCTGTATAGAAAATTCAAAATTGAGAACTCCTTGGCCTGAAATATGTTCAGAATGTCAAAAATGGACTACTGTATGGTTGATGAGACAACATAGTGAGATAATTGGTCTGAATAGAAATTTCAAGATTGAGAAGTCCTTGGCCTGAAATATGTTCAGTATGTCAAATATGGACTACTGTATGATTGATGAGACATCAGAAGGAGTTAACTGGTCTGTATAGAAAGTTCAAGAATGAGAACTCCTTGGCCTGAAATATGTTCAGTATGTCAAATATGGACTACTGTATGATTGATGAGACATCAGAAGGAGTTAACTGGTCTGTATAGAAAGTTCAAGATTGAGAACTCCTTGGCCTGAAATATGTTCAGTATGTCAAATATGGACTACTGTATGATTGATGAGACATCAGAAGGAGTTAACTGGTCTGTATAGAAAGTTCAAGATTGAGAACTCCTTGGCCTGAAATATGTTCAGTATGTCAAATATTGACTACTGTATGATTGATGAGACATCAGAAGGAGTTAACTGGTCTGTATAGAAAGTTCAAGAATGAGAACTCCTTGGCCTGTAATATGTTCAGTATGTCAAATATGGACTACTGTATGGTTAATGAGACATCATAAAGAGTTAATTGGTCTATATAAAAAATTCAAAATTGAGAACTCCTTGGCCTGAAATATGATCAGTATGTAAAATATGGACTACTGTATAGTTGATCAGACATCATAGGGAGATAATTGGTCTGTATAGAAATTTCAAGATTGAGAAGTCCTTGGCCTGAAATATGATCTGTATATCAAAAATGGACTAATGTATGATTGATGAGACATCAGAAGGAGTTAACTGGTCTGTATAGAAAGTCCAAGAATGAGAACTCCTTGGCCTGAAATATGTTCAGAATGTCAAAAATGGACTACTGTATGGTTGATGAGACATCATAGGGAGATAATTGGTCTGTATAAAAAATTCAAAATTGAGAACTCCTTGGCCTGAAATATGTTCAGTATGTCAAATATGGACTACTGTATAGTTGATCAGACATCATTAGGAGTTAATTGGTATGTATAGGAAGTTCAAGATTGAGAACTCCTTGGCCTGAAATATGTTCAGTATGTTAAATATGGACTACTGTATGGTTAATGAGACATCATAAGGAGTTAATTGGTCTGTATAAAAAATTCAAAATTGAGAACTCCTTGGCCTGAAATATGATCAGTATGTCTAATATGGACTACTGTATAGTTGATCAGACATCATTAGGAGTTAATTGGTATGTATAGGAAGTTCAAGATTGAGGACTCCTTGTCCTGAAATATGTTCAGTATGTGTAATATGGACTACTGTATAGTTGATCAGACATCATTAGGAGTTAACTGGTCTGTATAGACAGTCCAAGAATGAGAACTCCTTGGCCTGAAATATGTTCAGAATGTCAAAAATGGACTACTGTATGGTTGATGAGACATCATAGTGAGATAATTGGTCTGTATAGAAATTTCAAGATTGAGAAGTCCTTGGCCTGAAATATGTTCAGTATATGCACTACTGTATGATTGATGAGACATCAGAAGGAGTTAATTGGTCTGTATAGAAAGTTCAAAATTGAGAACTCCTTGGCCTGAAATATGTTCAGTATGTCAAATATGGACTACTGTATGATTGATGAGACATCAGAAGCAGTTAATTGGTCTATATAGAAAGTTCAAGATTGAGAACTCCTTGGCCTGAAATACGTTCAGTATGTCAAATATGGACTACTGTATGATTGATGAGACATCAGAAGGAGTTAACTGCTCTGTATAGAAAGTTCAAGATTGAGAACTCCTTGGCCTGAAATATGTTCAGTATGTCAAATATGGACTACTGTATGATTGATGAGACATCAGGAGTTAATTGGTATGTATAGGAAGTTCAAGATTGAGGACTCCTTGTCCTGAAATATGTTCAGTATGTGTAATATGGACTACTGTATAGTTGATCAGACATCATTAGGAGTTAACTGGTCTGTATAGAAAGTCCAAGAATGAGAACTCCTTGGCCTGAAATATGTTCAGTATGTCAAATATGGACTACTGTATAATTGATGAGACATCAGAAGCAGTTAATTGGTCTGTATAGAAAGTCCAAGAATGAGACATTCTTGGCCTGAAATATGTTCAGAATGTCAAATATGGACTACTGTATGGTTAATGAGACATTATAAGGAGTTAATGGGTCTGTATAAAAAATTCTAAATTGAGAACTCCTTGGCCTGAAATATGATCAGTATGTCTAATATGGACTACAGTATGGTTGATCAGACATCATTAGGAGTTAACTGGTCTGCATAGAAAGTCCAAGAATTAGAACTCCTTGGCCTGAAATATGTTCAGAATGTCAAATATGGACTACTGTATAGTTGATCAGACATCATTAGGAGTTAATGGGTATGTATAGGAAGTTCAAGATTGAGAACTCCTTGGCCTGAAATATGTTCAGTATGTCAAATATGGACTACTGTATAGTTGATCAGACATCATTAGGAGTTAATTGGTATGTATAGGAAGTTCAAGATTGAGAACTCCTTGGCCTGAAATATGATCAGTATGTAAAATGGACTACTGTATGATTGATGAGACATTAGAAGCAGTTAACTGGTCTGTATAGAAAGTCCAAGAATGAGAACTCCTTGGCCTGAAATATGTTCAGAATGTCAAAAATGGACAACTGTATGGTTGATGAGACATCATAGGGAGATAATTGGTCTGTATAGAAATTTCAAGATTGAGAACTCCTTGGCCTGAAATATGTTCAGTATGTCAAATATGGACTACTGTATGATTGATGTGACATCAGAAAGAGTTAATTGGTCTGTATAGAAAGTTCAAAATTGAGAACTCCTTGGCCTGAAATATGTTCAGTATGTCAAATATGGACTACTGTATGATTGATGAGACATCAGAAGCAGTTAATTGGTCTGTATAGAAAGTCCAAGAATGAGAACTCCTTGGCCTGAAATATGTTCAGAATGTCAAAAATGGACTACTGTATGGTTGATGAGACATCATTAGGAGTTAATTGGTCTGTATAGAAATTTCAAGATTGAGAACTCCTTGGCCTGAAATATGTTCAGAATGTCAAAAATGGACTACTGTATGGTTGATGAGACATCATAGTGAGATAATTGGTCTGTATAGAAATTTCAAGATTGAGAAGTCCTTGGCCTGAAATATGTTCAGTATGTCAAATATGGACTACTGTATGATTGATGAGACATCAGAAGGAGTTAACTGGTCTGTATAGAAAGTTCAAGATTGAGAACTCCTTGGCCTGAAATATGTTCAGTATGTCAAATATGGACTACTGTATGATTGATGAGACATCAGAAGGAGGTAACTGGTCTGTATAGAAAGTTCAAGATTGAGAACTCCTTGGCCTGAAATATGTTCAGTATGTCAAATATGGACTACTGTATAGTTGATCAGACATCATTAGGAGTTAAATGGTATGTATAGGAAGTTCCAGATTGAGAACTCCTTGTCCTGAAATATGTTCAGTATGTGTAATATGGACTACTGTATAGTTGATCAGACATCATTAGGAGTTAACTGGTCTGTATAGACAGTCCAAGAATGAGAACACCTTGGCCTGAAATATGTTCAGTATGTCAAATATGGACTACTGTATGATTGATGAGACATCATAAGGAGTTAATTGGTCTGTATAAAAAATTCTAAATTGAGAACTCCTTGGCCTGAAATATGATCAGTATGTCTAATATGGACTACTGTATGGTTGATCAGACATCATTAGGAGTTAACTGGTCTGCATAGAAAGCCCAAGAATGAGAACTCCTTGGCCTGAAATATGTTCAGAATGTCAAATATGGACTACTGTATAGTTGATCAGACATCATTAGGAGTTAATTGGTATGTATAGGAAGTTCAAGATTGAGAACTCCTTGGCCTGAAATATGTTCAGTATGTCAAATATGGACTACTGTATAGTTGATCAGACATCATTAGGAGTTAATTGGTATGTATAGGAAGTTCAAGATTGAGAACTCCTTGGCCTGAAATATGTTCAGTATGTCAAATATGGACTACTGTATAGTTGATCAGACATCATTAGGAGTTAATTGGTATGTATAGGAAGTTCAAGATTGAGAAATCCTTGGCCTGAAATATGTTCAGTATGTCAAATATGGACTACTGTATGGTTGATGAGACATCATAGTGAGATAATTGGTCTGTATAGAAATTTCAAGATTGAGAACTCCTTGGCCTGAAATATGTTCAGAATGTCAAAAATGGACTACTGTATGGTTGATGAGACATCATAGGGAGATAATTGGTCTGTATAAAAAATTCAAAATTGAGAACTCCTTGGCCTGAAATATGTTCAGAATGTCAAAAATGGACTACTGTATGGTTGATGAGACATCATAGGGAGATAATTGGTCTGTATAAAAAATTCTAAATTGAGAACTCCTTGGCCTGAAATATGTTCAGTATGTCAAATATGGACTACTGTATAGTTGATCAGACATCATTAGGAGTTAACTGGTCTGTATAGACAGTCCAAGAATGAGAACTCCTTGGCCTGAAATATGTTCAGAATGTCAAAAATGGACTACTGTATGGTTGATGAGACATCATAGTGAGATAATTGGTCTGTATAGAAATTTCAAGATTGAGAAGTCCTTGGCCTGAAATATGTTCAGTATATGCACTACTGTATGATTGATGAGACATCAGGAGTTAATTGGTCTGTATAGAAAGTTCAAAATTGAGAACTCCTTGGCCTGAAATATGTTCAGTATGTCAAATATGGACTACTGTATGATTGATGAGACATCAGAAGCAGTTAATTGGTCTATATAGAAAGTTCAAGATTGAGAACTCCTTGGCCTGAAATATGTTCAGTATGTCAAATATGGACTACTGTATGATTGATGAGACATCAGAAGGAGTTAACTGCTCTGTATAGAAAGTTCAAGATTGAGAACTCCTTGGCCTGAAATATGTTCAGTATGTCAAATATGGACTACTGTATGATTGATGAGACATCAGAAGGAGTTAATTGGTATGTATAGGAAGTTCAAGATTGAGGACTCCTTGTCCTGAAATATGTTCAGTATGTGTAATATGGACTACTGTATAGTTGATCAGACATCATTAGGAGTTAACTGGTCTGTATAGAAAGTCCAAGAATGAGAACTCCTTGGCCTGAAATATGTTCAGTATGTCAAATATGGACTACTGTATGATTGATGAGACATCAGAAGCAGTTAATTGGTCTGTATAGAAAGTCCAAGAATGAGACATTCTTGGCCTGAAATATGTTCAGAATGTCAAATATGGACTACTGTATGGTTAATGAGACATTATAAGGAGTTAATGGGTCTGTATAAAAAATTCTAAATTGAGAACTCCTTGGCCTGAAATATGATCAGTATGTCTAATATGGACTACTGTATGGTTGATCAGACATCATTAGGAGTTAACTGGTCTGCATAGAAAGTCCAAGAATGAGAACTCCTTGGCCTGAAATATGTTCAGAATGTCAAATATGGACTACTGTATAGTTGATCAGACATCATTAGGAGTTAATTGGTATGTATAGGAAGTTCAAGATTGAGAACTCCTTGGCCTGAAATATGTTCAGTATGTCAAATATGGACTACTGTATGATTGATGAGACATCAGAAGCAGTTAATTGGTCTGTATAGAAAGTCCAAGAATGAGAACTCCTTGGCCTGAAATATGTTCAGAATGTCAAAAATGGACTACTGTATGGTTGATGAGACATCATTAGGAGTTAATTGGTCTGTATAGAAATTTCAAGATTGAGAACTCCTTGGCCTGAAATATGTTCAGAATGTCAAAAATGGACTACTGTATGGTTGATGAGACATCATAGTGAGATAATTGGTCTGTATAGAAATTTCAAGATTGAGAAGTCCTTGGCCTGAAATATGTTCAGTATGTCAAATATGGACTACTGTATGATTGATGAGACATCAGAAGGAGTTAACTGGTCTGTATAGAAAGTTCAAGAATGAGAACTCCTTGGCCTGAAATATGTTCAGTATGTCAAATATGGACTACTGTATGATTGATGAGACATCAGAAGGAGGTAACTGGTCTGTATAGAAAGTTCAAGATTGAGAACTCCTTGGCCTGAAATATGTTCAGTATGTCAAATATGGACTACTGTATAGTTGATCAGACATCATTAGGAGTTAATTGGTATGTATAGGAAGTTCAAGATTGAGAACTCCTTGGCCTGAAATATGTTCAGTATGTCAAATATGGACTACTGTATAGTTGATCAGACATCATTAGGAGTTAATTGGTATGTATAGGAAGTTCAAGATTGAGAACTCCTTGGCCTGAAATATGTTCAGTATGTAAAATATGGACTACTGTATAGTTGATCAGACATCATTAGGAGTTAATTGGTATGCATAGGAAGTTCAAGATTGAGAAATCCTTGGCCCGAAATATGTTCAGTATGTCAAATATGGACTACTGTATGATTGATGAGACATCAGAAGGAGTTAATTGGTCTGTATAAAAAATTCTAAATTGAGAACTCCTTGGCCTGAAATATGATCAGTATGTCTAATATGGACTACTGTATAGTTGATCAGCCATCATTAGGAGTTAAATGGTATGTATAGGAAGTTCCAGATTGAGAACTCCTTGTCCTGAAATATGTTCAGTATGTGTAATATGGACTACTGTATAGTTGATCAGACATCATTAGGAGTTAACTGGTCTGTATAGACAGTCCAAGAATGAGAACTCCTTGGCCTGAAATATGTTCAGTATGTCAAATATGGACTACTGTATGATTGATGAGACATCATAAGGAGTTAATTGGTCTGTATAAAAAATTCTAAATTGAGAACTCCTTGGCCTGAAATATGATCAGTATGTCTAATATGGACTACTGTATGGTTGATCAGACATCATTAGGAGTTAACTGGTCTGCATAGAAAGCCCAAGAATGAGAACTCCTTGGCCTGAAATATGTTCAGAATGTCAAATATGGACTACTGTATAGTTGATCAGACATCATTAGGAGTTAATTGGTATGTATAGGAAGTTCAAGATTGAGAAATCCTTGGCCTGAAATATGTTCAGTATGTCAAATATGGACTACTGTATGGTTGATGAGACATCATAGTGAGATAATTGGTCTGTATAGAAATTTCAAGATTGAGAAGTCCTTGGCCTGAAATATGTTCAGTATATGCACTACTGCATGATTGATGAGACATCAGAAGGAGTTAATTGGTCTGTATAGAAAGTTCAAAATTGAGAACTCCTTGGCCTGAAATATGTTCAGTATGTCAAATATGGACTACTGTATGATTGATGAGACATCAGAAGGAGTTAATTGGTCTGTATAAAAAATTCTAAATTGAGAACTCCTTGGCCTGAAATATGATCAGTATGTCTAATATGGACTACTGTATAGTTGATCAGACATCATTAGGAGTTAAATGGTATGTATAGGAAGTTCCAGATTGAGAACTCCTTGTCCTGAAATATGTTCAGTATGTGTAATATGGACTACTGTATAGTTGATCAGACATCATTAGGAGTTAACTGGTCTGTATAGACAGTCCAAGAATGAGAACTCCTTGGCCTGAAATATGTTCAGTATGTCAAATATGGACTACTGTATGATTGATGAGACATCATAAGGAGTTAATTGGTCTGTATAAAAAATTCTAAATTGAGAACTCCTTGGCCTGAAATATGATCAGTATGTCTAATATGGACTACTGTATGGTTGATCAGACATCATTAGGAGTTAACTGGTCTGCATAGAAAGCCCAAGAATGAGAACTCCTTGGCCTGAAATATGTTCAGAATGTCAAATATGGACTACTGTATAGTTGATCAGACATCATTAAGAGTTAATTGGTATGTATAGGAAGTTCAAGATTGAGAAATCCTTGGCCTGAAATATGTTCAGAATGTCAAAAATGGACTACTGTATGGTTGATGAGACATCATAGGGAGATCATTGGTCTGTATAAAAAATTCAAAATTGAGAACTCCTTGGCCTGAAATATGTTCAGAATGTCAAAAATGGACTACTGTATGGTTGATGAGACATCATAGGGAGATAATTGGTCTGTATAAAAAATTCAAAATTGAGAACTCCTTGGCCTGAAATATGTTCAGTATATGCACTACTGCATGATTGATGAGACATCAGAAGGAGTTAATTGGTCTGTATAGAAAGTTCAAAATTGAGAACTCCTTGGCCTGAAATATGTTCAGTATGTCAAATATGGACTACTGTATGATTGATGAGACATCAGAAGGAGTTAACTGGTCTGTATAGAAAGTCCAAGAATGAGAACTCCTTGGCCTGAAATATGTTCAGAATGTCAAAAATGGACTACTGTATGGTTGATGAGACATCATAGGGAGATCATTGGTCTGTATAAAAAATTCAAAATTGAGAACTCCTTGGCCTGAAATATGTTCAGAATGTCAAAAATGGACTACTGTATGGTTGATGAGACATCATAGGGAGATAATTGGTCTGTATAAAAAATTCAAAATTGAGAACTCCTTGGCCTGAAATATGTTCAGTATGTCAAATATGGACTACTGTATAGTTGATCAGACATCATTAGGAGTTAATTGGTATGTATAGGAAGTCCAAGAATGAGACATTCTTGGCCTGAAATATGTTCAGAATGTCAAATATGGACTACTGTATGGTTAATGAGACATTATAAGGAGTTAATGGGTCTGTATAAAAAATTCTAAATTGAGAACTCCTTGGCCTGAAATATGATCAGTATGTCTAATATGGACTACTGTATGGTTGATCAGACATCATTAGGAGTTAACTGGTCTGCATAGAAAGTCCAAGAATGAGAACTCCTTGGCCTAAAATATGTTCAGAATGTCAAATATGGACTACTGTATAGTTGATCAGACATCATTAGGAGTTAATTGGTATGTATAGGAAGTTCAAGATTGAGAACTCCTTGGCCTGAAATATGTTCAGTATGTCAAATATGGACTACTGTATGATTGATGTGACATCAGAAAGAGTTAATTGGTCTGTATAGAAAGTTCAAAATTGAGAACTCCTTGGCCTGAAATATGTTCAGTATGTCAAATATGGACTACTGTATGATTGATGAGACATCAGAAGCAGTTAATTGGTCTGTATAGAAAGTCCAAGAATGAGAACTCCTTGGCCTGAAATATGTTCAGAATGTCAAAAATGGACTACTGTATGGTTGATGAGACATCATTAGGAGTTAATTGGTCTGTATAGAAATTTCAAGATTGAGAACTCCTTGGCCTGAAATATGTTCAGAATGTCAAAAATGGACTACTGTATGGTTGATGAGACATCATAGTGAGATAATTGGTCTGTATAGAAATTTCAAGATTGAGAAGTCCTTGGCCTGAAATATGTTCAGTATGTCAAATATGGACTACTGTATGATTGATGAGACATCAGAAGGAGTTAACTGGTCTGTATAGAAAGTTCAAGAATGAGAACTCCTTGGCCTGAAATATGTTCAGTATGTCAAATATGGACTACTGTATGATTGATGAGACATCAGAAGGAGTTAACTGGTCTGTATAGAAAGTTCAAGATTGAGAACTCCTTGGCCTGAAATATGTTCAGTATGTCAAATATGGACTACTGTATGATTGATGAGACATCAGAAAGGGTTACTGGTCTGTATAGAAAGTTCAAGATTGAGAACTCCTTGGCCTGAAATATGTTCAGTATGTCAAATATGGACTACTGTATAGTTGATCGGACATCATTAGGAGTTAATTGGTATGTATAGGAAGTTCAAGATTCAGAACTCCTTGGCCTGAAATATGTTCAGTATGTCAAATATGGACTACTGTATAGTTGATCAGACATCATTAGGAGTTAATTGGTATGTATAGGAAGTTCAAGATTGAGAACTCCTTGGCCTGAAATATGTTCAGTATGTAAAATATGGACTACTGTATAGTTGATCAGACATCATTAGGAGTTAATTGGTATGCATAGGAAGTTCAAGATTGAGAAATCCTTGGCCCGAAATATGTTCAGTATGTCAAATATGGACTACTGTATGATTGATGAGACATCAGAAGGAGTTAATTGGTCTGTATAAAAAATTCTAAATTGAGAACTCCTTGGCCTGAAATATGATCAGTATGTCTAATATGGACTACTGTATAGTTGATCAGACATCATTAGGAGTTAAATGGTATGTATAGGAAGTTCCAGATTGAGAACTCCTTGTCCTGAAATATGTTCAGTATGTGTAATATGGACTACTGTATAGTTGATCAGACATCATTAGGAGTTAACTGGTCTGTATAGACAGTCCAAGAATGAGAACTCCTTGGCCTGAAATATGTTCAGAATGTCAAATATGGACTACTGTATGGTTGATCAGACATCATTAGGAGTTAACTGGTCTGCATAGAAAGCCCAAGAATGAGAACTCCTTGGCCTGAAATATGTTCAGAATGTCAAATATGGACTACTGTATAGTTGATCAGACATCATTAGGAGTTAATTGGTATGTATAGGAAGTTCAAGATTGAGAAATCCTTGGCCTGAAATATGTTCAGTATGTCAAATGTGGACTACTGTATGGTTGATGAGACATCATAGTGAGATAATTGGTCTGTATAGAAATTTCAAGATTGAGAAGTCCTTGGCCTGAAATATGTTCAGTATATGCACTACTGCATGATTGATGAGACATCAGAAGGAGTTAATTGGTCTGTATAGAAAGTTCAAAATTGAGAACTCCTTGGCCTGAAATATGTTCAGTATGTCAAATATGGACTACTGTATGATTGATGAGACATCAGAAGGAGTTAATTGGTCTGTATAAAAAATTCTAAATTGAGAACTCCTTGGCCTGAAATATGATCAGTATGTCTAATATGGACTACTGTATAGTTGATCAGACATCATTAGGAGTTAAATGGTATGTATAGGAAGTTCCAGATTGAGAACTCCTTGTCCTGAAATATGTTCAGTATGTGTAATATGGACTACTGTATAGTTGATCAGACATCATTAGGAGTTAACTGGTCTGTATAGACAGTCCAAGAATGAGAACTTCTTGGCCTGAAATATGTTCAGTATGTCAAATATGGACTACTGTATGATTGATGAGACATCATAAGGAGTTAATTGGTCTGTATAAAAAATTCTAAATTGAGAACTCCTTGGCCTGAAATATGATCAGTATGTCTAATATGGACTACTGTATGGTTGATCAGACATCATTAGGAGTTAACTGGTCTGCATAGAAAGCCCAAGAATGAGAACTCCTTGGCCTGAAATATGTTCAGAATGTCAAATATGGACTACTGTATAGTTGATCAGACATCATTAGGAGTTAATTGGTATGTATAGGAAGTTCAAGATTGAGAAATCCTTGGCCTGAAATATGTTCAGTATGTCAAATATGGACTACTGTATGGTTGATGAGACATCATAGTGAGATAATTGGTCTGTATAGAAATTTCAAGATTGAGAAGTCCTTGGCCTGAAATATGTTCAGTATATGCACTACTGCATGATTGATGAGACATCAGAAGGAGTTAATTGGTCTGTATAGAAAGTTCAAAATTGAGAACTCCTTGGCCTGAAATATGTTCAGTATGTCAAATATGGACTACTGTATGATTGATGAGACATCAGAAGGAGTTAACTGGTCTGTATAGAAAGTCCAAGAATGAGAACTCCTTGGCCTGAAATATGTTCAGAATGTCAAAAATGGACTACTGTATGGTTGATGAGACATCATAGGGAGATAATTGGTCTGTATAAAAAATTCAAAATTGAGAACTCCTTGGCCTGAAATATGTTCAGTATGTCAAATATGGACTACTGTATAGTTGATCAGACATCATTAGGAGTTAATTGGTATGTATAGGAAGTTCAAGATTGAGAACTCCTTGGCCTGAAATATGTTCAGTATGTCAAAAATGGACTACTGTATGGTTGATGAGACATCAGAAGGAGTTAATTGGTATGTATAGGAAGTTCAAGATTGAGGACTCCTTGTCCTGAAATATGTTCAGTATGTGTAATATGGACTACTGTATAGTTGATCAGACATCATTAGGAGTTAACTGGTCTGTATAGAAAGTCCAAGAATGAGAACTCCTTGGCCTGAAATATGTTCAGTATGTCAAATATGGACTACTGTATGATTGATGAGACATCAGAAGCAGTTAATTGGTCTGTATAGAAAGTCCAAGAATGAGACATTCTTGGCCTGAAATATGTTCAGAATGTCAAATATGGACTACTGTATGGTTAATGAGACATTATAAGGAGTTAATGGGTCTGTATAAAAAATTCTAAATTGAGAACTCCTTGGCCTGAAATATGATCAGTATGTCTAATATGGACTACTGTATGGTTGATCAGACATCATTAGGAGTTAACTGGTCTGCATAGAAAGTCCAAGAATGAGAACTCCTTGGCCTGAAATATGTTCAGAATGTCAAATATGGACTACTGTATAGTTGATCAGACATCATTAGGAGTTAATTGGTATGTATAGGAAGTTCAAGATTGAGAACTCCTTGGCCTGAAATATGTTCAGTATGTCAAATATGGACTACTGTATGATTGATGTGACATCAGAAAGAGTTAATTGGTCTGTATAGAAAGTTCAAAATTGAGAACTCCTTGGCCTGAAATATGTTCAGTATGTCAAATATGGACTACTGTATGATTGATGAGACATCAGAAGCAGTTAATTGGTCTGTATAGAAAGTCCAAGAATGAGAACTCCTTGGCCTGAAATATGTTCAGAATGTCAAAAATGGACTACTGTATGGTTGATGAGACATCATTAGGAGTTAATTGGTCTGTATAGAAAATTCAAGATTGAGAACTCCTTGGCCTGAAATATGTTCAGAATGTCAAAAATGGACTACTGTATGGTTGATGAGACATCATAGTGAGATAATTGGTCTGTATAGAAATTTCAAGATTGAGAAGTCCTTGGCCTGAAATATGTTCAGTATGTCAATTATGGACTACTGTATGATTGATGAGACATCAGAAGGAGTTAACTGGTCTGTATAGAAAGTTCAAGAATGAGAACTCCTTGGCCTGAAATATGTTCAGTATGTCAAATATGGACTACTGTATGATTGATGAGACATCAGAAGGAGTTAACTGGTCTGTATAAAAAGTTCAAGATTGAGAACTCCTTGGCCTGAAATATGTTCAGTATGTCAAATATGGACTACTGTATGATTGATGAGACATCAGAAGGAGGTAACTGGTCTGTATAGAAAGTTCAAGATTGAGAACTCCTTGGCCTGAAATATGTTCAGTATGTCAAATATGGACTACTGTATAGTTGATCAGACATCATTAGGAGTTAATTGGTATGTATAGGAAGTTCAAGATTGAGAACTCCTTGGCCTGAAATATGTTCAGTATGTCAAATATGGACTACTGTATAGTTGATCAGACATCATTAGGAGTTAATTGGTATGCATAGGAAGTTCAAGATTGAGAAATCCTTGGCCCGAAATATGTTCAGTATGTCAAATATGGACTACTGTATGATTGATGTGACATCAGAAAGAGTTAATTGGTCTGTATAGAAAGTTCAAAATTGAGAACTCCTTGGCCTGAAATATGTTCAGTATGTCAAATATGGACTACTGTATGATTGATGAGACATCAGAAGCAGTTAATTGGTCTGTATAGAAAGTCCAAGAATGAGAACTCCTTGGCCTGAAATATGTTCAGAATGTCAAAAATGGACTACTGTATGGTTGATGAGACATCATTAGGAGTTAATTGGTCTGTATAGAAAATTCAAGATTGAGAACTCCTTGGCCTGAAATATGTTCAGAATGTCAAAAATGGACTACTGTATGGTTGATGAGACATCATAGTGAGATAATTGGTCTGTATAGAAATTTCAAGATTGAGAAGTCCTTGGCCTGAAATATGTTCAGTATGTCAAATATGGACTACTGTATGATTGATGAGACATCAGAAGGAGTTAACTGGTCTGTATAGAAAGTTCAAGAATGAGAACTCCTTGGCCTGAAATATGTTCAGTATGTCAAATATGGACTACTGTATGATTGATGAGACATCAGAAGGAGTTAACTGGTCTGTATAAAAAGTTCAAGATTGAGAACTCCTTGGCCTGAAATATGTTCAGTATGTCAAATATGGACTACTGTATGATTGATGAGACATCAGAAGGAGGTAACTGGTCTGTATAGAAAGTTCAAGATTGAGAACTCCTTGGCCTGAAATATGTTCAGTATGTCAAATATGGACTACTGTATAGTTGATCAGACATCATTAGGAGTTAATTGGTATGTATAGGAAGTTCAAGATTGAGAACTCCTTGGCCTGAAATATGTTCAGTATGTCAAATATGGACTACTGTATAGTTGATCAGACATCATTAGGAGTTAATTGGTATGCATAGGAAGTTCAAGATTGAGAAATCCTTGGCCCGAAATATGTTCAGTATGTCAAATATGGACTACTGTATGATTGATGAGACATCAGAAGGAGTTAATTGGTCTGTATAAAAAATTCTAAATTGAGAACTCCTTGGCCTGAAATATGATCAGTATGTCTAATATGGACTACTGTATAGTTGATCAGACATCATTAGGAGTTAAATGGTATGTATAGGAAGTTCCAGATTGAGAACTCCTTGTCCTGAAATATGTTCAGTATGTGTAATATGGACTACTGTATAGTTGATCAGACATCATTAGGAGTTAACTGGTCTGTATAGACAGTCCAAGAATGAGAACTCCTTGGCCTGAAATATGTTCAGTATGTCAAATATGGACTACTGTATGATTGATGAGACATCATAAGGAGTTAATTGGTCTGTATAAAAAATTCTAAATTGAGAACTCCTTGGCCTGAAATATGATCAGTATGTCTAATATGGACTACTGTATGGTTGATCAGACATCATTAGGAGTTAACTGGTCTGCATAGAAAGCCCAAGAATGAGAACTCCTTGGCCTGAAATATGTTCAGAATGTCAAATATGGACTACTGTATAGTTGATCAGACATCATTAGGAGTTAATTGGTATGTATAGGAAGTTCAAGATTGAGAACTCCTTGGCCTGAAATATGTTCAGTATGTCAAATATGGACTACTGTATAGTTGATCAGACATCATTAGGAGTTAATTGGTATGTATAGGAAGTTCAAGATTGAGAACTCCTTGGCCTGAAATATGTTCAGTATGTCAAATATGGACTACTGTATAGTTGATCAGACATCATTAGGAGTTAATTGGTATGTATAGGAAGTTCAAGATTGAGGACTCCTTGTCCTGAAATATGTTCAGTATGTGTAATATGGACTACTGTATAGTTGATCAGACATCATTAGGAGTTAACTGGTCTGTATAGACAGTCCAAGAATGAGAACTCCTTGGCCTGAAATATGTTCAGAATGTCAAAAATGGACTACTGTAGGGTTGATGAGACATCATAGTGAGATAATTGGTCTGTATAGAAATTTCAAGATTGAGAAGTCCTTGGCCTGAAATATGTTCAGTATATGCACTACTGTATGATTGATGAGACATCAGGAGTTAAGTGGTCTGTATAGAAAGTTCAAAATTGAGAACTCCTTGGCCTGAAATATGTTCAGTATGTCAAATATGGACTACTGTATGATTGATGAGACATCAGAAGCAGTTAATTGGTCTATATAGAAAGTTCAAGATTGAGAACTCCTTGGCCTGAAATATGTTCAGTATGTCAAATATGGACTACTGTATGATTGATGAGACATCAGAAGGAGTTAACTGCTCTGTATAGAAAGTTCAAGATTGAGAACTCCTTGGCCTGAAATATGTTCAGTATGTCAAATATGGACTACTGTATGATTGATGAGACATCAGAAGGAGTTAATTGGTATGTATAGGAAGTTCAAGATTGAGGACTCCTTGTCCTGAAATATGTTCAGTATGTGTAATATGGACTACTGTATAGTTGATCAGACATCATTAGGAGTTAACTGGTCTGTATAGAAAGTCCAAGAATGAGAACTCCTTGGCCTGAAATATGTTCAGTATGTCAAATATGGACTACTGTATGATTGATGAGACATCAGAAGCAGTTAATTGGTCTGTATAGAAAGTCCAAGAATGAGACATTCTTGGCCTGAAATATGTTCAGAATGTCAAATATGGACTACTGTATGGTTAATGAGACATTATAAGGAGTTAATGGGTCTGTATAAAAAATTCTAAATTGAGAACTCCTTGGCCTGAAATATGATCAGTATGTCTAATATGGACTACTGTATGGTTGATCAGACATCATTAGGAGTTAACTGGTCTGCATAGAAAGTCCAAGAATGAGAACTCCTTGGCCTGAAATATGTTCAGAATGTCAAATATGGACTACTGTATAGTTGATCAGACATCATTAGGAGTTAATTGGTATGTATAGGAAGTTCAAGATTGAGAACTCCTTGGCCTGAAATATGTTCAGTATGTCAAATATGAACTACTGTATGATTGATGTGACATCAGAAAGAGTTAATTGGTCTGTATAGAAAGTTCAAAATTGAGAACTCCTTGGCCTGAAATATGTTCAGTATGTCAAATATGGACTACTGTATGATTGATGTGACATCAGAAAGAGTTAATTGGTCTGTATAGAAAGTTCAAAATTGAGAACTCCTTGGCCTGAAATATGTTCAGTATGTCAAATATGGACTACTGTATGATTGATGAGACATCAGAAGCAGTTAATTGGTCTGTATAGAAAGTCCAAGAATGAGAACTCCTTGGCCTGAAATATGTTCAGAATGTCAAAAATGGACTACTGTATGGTTGATGAGACATCATAGTGAGATAATTGGTCTGTATAGAAATTTCAAGATTGAGAAGTCCTTGGCCTGAAATATGTTCAGTATGTCAAATATGGACTACTGTATGATTGATGAGACATCAGAAGGAGTTAACTGGTCTGTATAGAAAGTTCAAGAATGAGAACTCCTTGGCCTGAAATATGTTCAGTATGTCAAATATGGACTACTGTATGATTGATGAGACATCAGAAGGAGTTAACTGGTCTGTATAAAAAGTTCAAGATTGAGAACTCCTTGGCCTGAAATATGTTCAGTATGTCAAATATGGACTACTGTATGATTGATGAGACATCAGAAGGAGGTAACTGGTCTGTATAGAAAGTTCAAGATTGAGAACTCCTTGGCCTGAAATATGTTCAGTATGTCAAATATGGACTACTGTATAGTTGATCAGACATCATTAGGAGTTAATTGGTATGTATAGGAAGTTCAAGATTGAGAACTCCTTGGCCTGAAATATGTTCAGTATGTCAAATATGGACTACTGTATAGTTGATCAGACATCATTAGGAGTTAATTGGTATGCATAGGAAGTTCAAGATTGAGAAATCCTTGGCCTGAAATATGTTCAGTATGTCAAATATGGACTACTGTATGATTGATGAGACATCATAAGGAGTTAATTGGTCTGTATAAAAAATTCTAAATTGAGAACTCCTTGGCCTGAAATATGATCAGTATGTCTAATATGGACTACTGTATGGTTGATCAGACATCATTAGGAGTTAACTGGTCTGCATAGAAAGCCCAAGAATGAGAACTCCTTGGCCTGAAATATGTTCAGAATGTCAAATATGGACTACTGTATAGTTGATCAGACATCATTAGGAGTTAATTGGTATGTATAGGAAGTTCAAGATTGAGAACTCCTTGGCCTGAAATATGTTCAGTATGTCAAATATGGACTACTGTATAGTTGATCAGACATCATTAGGAGTTAATTGGTATGTATAGGAAGTTCCAGATTGAGAACTCCTTGTCCTGAAATATGTTCAGTATGTGTAATATGGACTACTGTATAGTTGATCAGACATCATTAGGAGTTAACTGGTCTGTATAGAAATTTCAAGATTGAGAAGTCCTTGGCCTGAAATATGTTCAGTATATGCACTACTGCATGATTGATGAGACATCAGAAGGAGTTAATTGGTCTGTATAGAAAGTTCAAAATTGAGAACTCCTTGGCCTGAAATATGTTCAGTATGTCAAATATGGACTACTGTATGATTGATGAGACATCAGAAGGAGTTAACTGGTCTGTATAGAAAGTCCAAGAATGAGAACTCCTTGGCCTGAAATATGTTCAGAATGTCAAAAATGGACTACTGTATGGTTGATGAGACATCATAGGGAGATAATTGGTCTGTATAAAAAATTCAAAATTGAGAACTCCTTGGCCTGAAATATGTTCAGAATGTCAAAAATGGACTACTGTATGGTTGATGAGACATCATAGGGAGATAATTGGTCTGTATAAAAAATTCAAAATTGAGAACTCCTTGGCCTGAAATATGTTCAGTATGTCAAATATGGACTACTGTATAGTTGATCAGACATCATTAGGAGTTAATTGGTATGTATAGGAAGTCCAAGAATGAGACATTCTTGGCCTGAAATATGTTCAGAATGTCAAATATGGACTACTGTATGGTTAATGAGACATTATAAGGAGTTAATGGGTCTGTATAAAAAATTCTAAATTGAGAACTCCTTGGCCTGAAATATGATCAGTATGTCTAATATGGACTACTGTATGGTTGATCAGACATCATTAGGAGTTAACTGGTCTGCATAGAAAGTCCAAGAATGAGAACTCCTTGGCCTAAAATATGTTCAGAATGTCAAATATGGACTACTGTATAGTTGATCAGACATCATTAGGAGTTAATTGGTATGTATAGGAAGTTCAAGATTGAGAACTCCTTGGCCTGAAATATGTTCAGTATGTCAAATATGGACTACTGTATGATTGATGTGACATCAGAAAGAGTTAATTGGTCTGTATAGAAAGTTCAAAATTGAGAACTCCTTGGCCTGAAATATGTTCAGTATGTCAAATATGGACTACTGTATGATTGATGAGACATCAGAAGCAGTTAATTGGTCTGTATAGAAAGTCCAAGAATGAGAACTCCTTGGCCTGAAATATGTTCAGAATGTCAAAAATGGACTACTGTATGGTTGATGAGACATCATTAGGAGTTAATTGGTCTGTATAGAAATTTCAAGATTGAGAACTCCTTGGCCTGAAATATGTTCAGAATGTCAAAAATGGACTACTGTATGGTTGATGAGACATCATAGTGAGATAATTGGTCTGTATAGAAATTTCAAGATTGAGAAGTCCTTGGCCTGAAATATGTTCAGTATGTCAAATATGGACTACTGTATGATTGATGAGACATCAGAAGGAGTTAACTGGTCTGTATAGAAAGTTCAAGAATGAGAACTCCTTGGCCTGAAATATGTTCAGTATGTCAAATATGGACTACTGTATGATTGATGAGACATCAGAAGGAGTTAACTGGTCTGTATAGAAAGTTCAAGATTGAGAACTCCTTGGCCTGAAATATGTTCAGTATGTCAAATATGGACTACTGTATGATTGATGAGACATCAGAAAGGGTTACTGGTCTGTATAGAAAGTTCAAGATTGAGAACTCCTTGGCCTGAAATATGTTCAGTATGTCAAATATGGACTACTGTATAGTTGATCGGACATCATTAGGAGTTAATTGGTATGTATAGGAAGTTCAAGATTCAGAACTCCTTGGCCTGAAATATGTTCAGTATGTCAAATATGGACTACTGTATAGTTGATCAGACATCATTAGGAGTTAATTGGTATGTATAGGAAGTTCAAGATTGAGAACTCCTTGGCCTGAAATATGTTCAGTATGTAAAATATGGACTACTGTATAGTTGATCAGACATCATTAGGAGTTAATTGGTATGCATAGGAAGTTCAAGATTGAGAAATCCTTGGCCCGAAATATGTTCAGTATGTCAAATATGGACTACTGTATGATTGATGAGACATCAGAAGGAGTTAATTGGTCTGTATAAAAAATTCTAAATTGAGAACTCCTTGGCCTGAAATATGATCAGTATGTCTAATATGGACTACTGTATAGTTGATCAGACATCATTAGGAGTTAAATGGTATGTATAGGAAGTTCCAGATTGAGAACTCCTTGTCCTGAAATATGTTCAGTATGTGTAATATGGACTACTGTATAGTTGATCAGACATCATTAGGAGTTAACTGGTCTGTATAGACAGTCCAAGAATGAGAACTCCTTGGCCTGAAATATGTTCAGTATGTCAAATATGGACTACTGTATGGTTGATCAGACATCATTAGGAGTTAACTGGTCTGCATAGAAAGCCCAAGAATGAGAACTCCTTGGCCTGAAATATGTTCAGAATGTCAAATATGGACTACTGTATAGTTGATCAGACATCATTAGGAGTTAATTGGTATGTATAGGAAGTTCAAGATTGAGAAATCCTTGGCCTGAAATATGTTCAGTATGTCAAATGTGGACTACTGTATGGTTGATGAGACATCATAGTGAGATAATTGGTCTGTATAGAAATTTCAAGATTGAGAAGTCCTTGGCCTGAAATATGTTCAGTATATGCACTACTGCATGATTGATGAGACATCAGAAGGAGTTAATTGGTCTGTATAGAAAGTTCAAAATTGAGAACTCCTTGGCCTGAAATATGTTCAGTATGTCAAATATGGACTACTGTATGATTGATGAGACATCAGAAGGAGTTAATTGGTCTGTATAAAAAATTCTAAATTGAGAACTCCTTGGCCTGAAATATGATCAGTATGTCTAATATGGACTACTGTATAGTTGATCAGACATCATTAGGAGTTAAATGGTATGTATAGGAAGTTCCAGATTGAGAACTCCTTGTCCTGAAATATGTTCAGTATGTGTAATATGGACTACTGTATAGTTGATCAGACATCATTAGGAGTTAACTGGTCTGTATAGACAGTCCAAGAATGAGAACTCCTTGGCCTGAAATATGTTCAGTATGTCAAATATGGACTACTGTATGATTGATGAGACATCATAAGGAGTTAATTGGTCTGTATAAAAAATTCTAAATTGAGAACTCCTTGGCCTGAAATATGATCAGTATGTCTAATATGGACTACTGTATGGTTGATCAGACATCATTAGGAGTTAACTGGTCTGCATAGAAAGCCCAAGAATGAGAACTCCTTGGCCTGAAATATGTTCAGAATGTCAAATATGGACTACTGTATAGTTGATCAGACATCATTAGGAGTTAATTGGTATGTATAGGAAGTTCAAGATTGAGAAATCCTTGGCCTGAAATATGTTCAGTATGTCAAATATGGACTGCTGTATGGTTGATGAGACATCATAGTGAGATAATTGGTCTGTATAGAAATTTCAAGATTGAGAAGTCCTTGGCCTGAAATATGTTCAGTATATGCACTACTGCATGATTGATGAGACATCAGAAGGAGTTAATTGGTCTGTATAGAAAGTTCAAAATTGAGAACTCCTTGGCCTGAAATATGTTCAGTATGTCAAATATGGACTACTGTATGATTGATGAGACATCAGAAGGAGTTAACTGGTCTGTATAGAAAGTCCAAGAATGAGAACTCCTTGGCCTGAAATATGTTCAGAATGTCAAAAATGGACTACTGTATGGTTGATGAGACATCATAGGGAGATAATTGGTCTGTATAAAAAATTCAAAATTGAGAACTCCTTGGCCTGAAATATGTTCAGTATGTCAAATATGGACTACTGTATAGTTGATCAGACATCATTAGGAGTTAATTGGTATGTATAGGAAGTTCAAGATTGAGAACTCCTTGGCCTGAAATATGTTCAGTATGTCAAAAATGGACTACTGTATGGTTGATGAGACATCAGAAGGAGTTAATTGGTATGTATAGGAAGTTCAAGATTGAGGACTCCTTGTCCTGAAATATGTTCAGTATGTGTAATATGGACTACTGTATAGTTGATCAGACATCATTAGGAGTTAACTGGTCTGTATAGAAAGTCCAAGAATGAGAACTCCTTGGCCTGAAATATGTTCAGTATGTCAAATATGGACTACTGTATGATTGATGAGACATCAGAAGCAGTTAATTGGTCTGTATAGAAAGTCCAAGAATGAGACATTCTTGGCCTGAAATATGTTCAGAATGTCAAATATGGACTACTGTATGGTTAATGAGACATTATAAGGAGTTAATGGGTCTGTATAAAAAATTCTAAATTGAGAACTCCTTGGCCTGAAATATGATCAGTATGTCTAATATGGACTACTGTATGGTTGATCAGACATCATTAGGAGTTAACTGGTCTGCATAGAAAGTCCAAGAATGAGAACTCCTTGGCCTGAAATATGTTCAGAATGTCAAATATGGACTACTGTATAGTTGATCAGACATCATTAGGAGTTAATTGGTATGTATAGGAAGTTCAAGATTGAGAACTCCTTGGCCTGAAATATGTTCAGTATGTCAAATATGGACTACTGTATGATTGATGTGACATCAGAAAGAGTTAATTGGTCTGTATAGAAAGTTCAAAATTGAGAACTCCTTGGCCTGAAATATGTTCAGTATGTCAAATATGGACTACTGTATGATTGATGAGACATCAGAAGCAGTTAATTGGTCTGTATAGAAAGTCCAAGAATGAGAACTCCTTGGCCTGAAATATGTTCAGAATGTCAAAAATGGACTACTGTATGGTTGATGAGACATCATTAGGAGTTAATTGGTCTGTATAGAAAATTCAAGATTGAGAACTCCTTGGCCTGAAATATGTTCAGTATGTCAAATATGGACTACTGTATGATTGATGAGACATCAGAAGCAGTTAATTGGTCTGTATAGAAAGTCCAAGAATGAGAACTCCTTGGCCTGAAATATGTTCAGAATGTCAAAAATGGACTACTGTATGGTTGATGAGACATCATTAGGAGTTAATTGGTCTGTATAGAAATTTCAAGATTGAGAACTCCTTGGCCTGAAATATGTTCAGAATGTCAAAAATGGACTACTGTATGGTTGATGAGACATCATAGTGAGATAATTGGTCTGTATAGAAATTTCAAGATTGAGAAGTCCTTGGCCTGAAATATGTTCAGTATGTCAAATATGGACTACTGTATGATTGATGAGACATCAGAAGGAGTTAACTGGTCTGTATAGAAAGTTCAAGAATGAGAACTCCTTGGCCTGAAATATGTTCAGTATGTCAAATATGGACTACTGTATGATTGATGAGACATCAGAAGGAGTTAACTGGTCTGTATAGAAAGTTCAAGATTGAGAACTCCTTGGCCTGAAATATGTTCAGTATGTCAAATATGGACTACTGTATGATTGATGAGACATCAGAAAGGGTTACTGGTCTGTATAGAAAGTTCAAGATTGAGAACTCCTTGGCCTGAAATATGTTCAGTATGTCAAATATGGACTACTGTATAGTTGATCGGACATCATTAGGAGTTAATTGGTATGTATAGGAAGTTCAAGATTCAGAACTCCTTGGCCTGAAATATGTTCAGTATGTCAAATATGGACTACTGTATAGTTGATCAGACATCATTAGGAGTTAATTGGTATGTATAGGAAGTTCAAGATTGAGAACTCCTTGGCCTGAAATATGTTCAGTATGTAAAATATGGACTACTGTATAGTTGATCAGACATCATTAGGAGTTAATTGGTATGCATAGGAAGTTCAAGATTGAGAAATCCTTGGCCCGAAATATGTTCAGTATGTCAAATATGGACTACTGTATGATTGATGAGACATCAGAAGGAGTTAATTGGTCTGTATAAAAAATTCTAAATTGAGAACTCCTTGGCCTGAAATATGATCAGTATGTCTAATATGGACTACTGTATAGTTGATCAGACATCATTAGGAGTTAAATGGTATGTATAGGAAGTTCCAGATTGAGAACTCCTTGTCCTGAAATATGTTCAGTATGTGTAATATGGACTACTGTATAGTTGATCAGACATCATTAGGAGTTAACTGGTCTGTATAGACAGTCCAAGAATGAGAACTCCTTGGCCTGAAATATGTTCAGTATGTCAAATATGGACTACTGTATGGTTGATCAGACATCATTAGGAGTTAACTGGTCTGCATAGAAAGCCCAAGAATGAGAACTCCTTGGCCTGAAATATGTTCAGAATGTCAAATATGGACTACTGTATAGTTGATCAGACATCATTAGGAGTTAATTGGTATGTATAGGAAGTTCAAGATTGAGAAATCCTTGGCCTGAAATATGTTCAGTATGTCAAATGTGGACTACTGTATGGTTGATGAGACATCATAGTGAGATAATTGGTCTGTATAGAAATTTCAAGATTGAGAAGTCCTTGGCCTGAAATATGTTCAGTATATGCACTACTGCATGATTGATGAGACATCAGAAGGAGTTAATTGGTCTGTATAGAAAGTTCAAAATTGAGAACTCCTTGGCCTGAAATATGTTCAGTATGTCAAATATGGACTACTGTATGATTGATGAGACATCAGAAGGAGTTAATTGGTCTGTATAAAAAATTCTAAATTGAGAACTCCTTGGCCTGAAATATGATCAGTATGTCTAATATGGACTACTGTATAGTTGATCAGACATCATTAGGAGTTAAATGGTATGTATAGGAAGTTCCAGATTGAGAACTCCTTGTCCTGAAATATGTTCAGTATGTGTAATATGGACTACTGTATAGTTGATCAGACATCATTAGGAGTTAACTGGTCTGTATAGACAGTCCAAGAATGAGAACTCCTTGGCCTGAAATATGTTCAGTATGTCAAATATGGACTACTGTATGATTGATGAGACATCATAAGGAGTTAATTGGTCTGTATAAAAAATTCTAAATTGAGAACTCCTTGGCCTGAAATATGATCAGTATGTCTAATATGGACTACTGTATGGTTGATCAGACATCATTAGGAGTTAACTGGTCTGCATAGAAAGCCCAAGAATGAGAACTCCTTGGCCTGAAATATGTTCAGAATGTCAAATATGGACTACTGTATAGTTGATCAGACATCATTAGGAGTTAATTGGTATGTATAGGAAGTTCAAGATTGAGAAATCCTTGGCCTGAAATATGTTCAGTATGTCAAATATGGACTGCTGTATGGTTGATGAGACATCATAGTGAGATAATTGGTCTGTATAGAAATTTCAAGATTGAGAAGTCCTTGGCCTGAAATATGTTCAGTATATGCACTACTGCATGATTGATGAGACATCAGAAGGAGTTAATTGGTCTGTATAGAAAGTTCAAAATTGAGAACTCCTTGGCCTGAAATATGTTCAGTATGTCAAATATGGACTACTGTATGATTGATGAGACATCAGAAGGAGTTAACTGGTCTGTATAGAAAGTCCAAGAATGAGAACTCCTTGGCCTGAAATATGTTCAGAATGTCAAAAATGGACTACTGTATGGTTGATGAGACATCATAGGGAGATAATTGGTCTGTATAAAAAATTCAAAATTGAGAACTCCTTGGCCTGAAATATGTTCAGTATGTCAAATATGGACTACTGTATAGTTGATCAGACATCATTAGGAGTTAATTGGTATGTATAGGAAGTTCAAGATTGAGAACTCCTTGGCCTGAAATATGTTCAGTATGTCAAAAATGGACTACTGTATGGTTGATGAGACATCAGAAGGAGTTAATTGGTATGTATAGGAAGTTCAAGATTGAGGACTCCTTGTCCTGAAATATGTTCAGTATGTGTAATATGGACTACTGTATAGTTGATCAGACATCATTAGGAGTTAACTGGTCTGTATAGAAAGTCCAAGAATGAGAACTCCTTGGCCTGAAATATGTTCAGTATGTCAAATATGGACTACTGTATGATTGATGAGACATCAGAAGCAGTTAATTGGTCTGTATAGAAAGTCCAAGAATGAGACATTCTTGGCCTGAAATATGTTCAGAATGTCAAATATGGACTACTGTATGGTTAATGAGACATTATAAGGAGTTAATGGGTCTGTATAAAAAATTCTAAATTGAGAACTCCTTGGCCTGAAATATGTTCAGAATGTCAAAAATGGACTACTGTATGGTTGATGAGACATCATTAGGAGTTAATTGGTCTGTATAGAAAATTCAAGAATGAGAACTCCTTGGCCTGAAATATGTTCAGAATGTCAAAAATGGACTACTGTATGGTTGATGAGACATCATAGTGAGATAATTGGTCTGTATAGAAATTTCAAGATTGAGAAGTCCTTGGCCTGAAATATGTTCAGTATGTCAAATATGGACTACTGTATGATTGATGAGACATCAGAAGGAGTTAACTGGTCTGTATAGAAAGTTCAAGAATGAGAACTCCTTGGCCTGAAATATGTTCAGTATGTCAAATATGGACTACTGTATGATTGATGAGACATCAGAAGGAGTTAACTGGTCTGTATAAAAAGTTCAAGATTGAGAACTCCTTGGCCTGAAATATGTTCAGTATGTCAAATATGGACTACTGTATGATTGATGAGACATCAGAAGGAGGTAACTGGTCTGTATAGAAAGTTCAAGATTGAGAACTCCTTGGCCTGAAATATGTTCAGTATGTCAAATATGGACTACTGTATAGTTGATCAGACATCATTAGGAGTTAATTGGTATGTATAGGAAGTTCAAGATTGAGAACTCCTTGGCCTGAAATATGTTCAGTATGTCAAATATGGACTACTGTATAGTTGATCAGACATCATTAGGAGTTAATTGGTATGCATAGGAAGTTCAAGATTGAGAAATCCTTGGCCCGAAATATGTTCAGTATGTCAAATATGGACTACTGTATGATTGATGAGACATCAGAAGGAGTTAATTGGTCTGTATAAAAAATTCTAAATTGAGAACTCCTTGGCCTGAAATATGATCAGTATGTCTAATATGGACTACTGTATAGTTGATCAGACATCATTAGGAGTTAAATGGTATGTATAGGAAGTTCCAGATTGAGAACTCCTTGTCCTGAAATATGTTCAGTATGTGTAATATGGACTACTGTATAGTTGATCAGACATCATTAGGAGTTAACTGGTCTGTATAGACAGTCCAAGAATGAGAACTCCTTGGCCTGAAATATGTTCAGTATGTCAAATATGGACTACTGTATGATTGATGAGACATCATAAGGAGTTAATTGGTCTGTATAAAAAATTCTAAATTGAGAACTCCTTGGCCTGAAATATGATCAGTATGTCTAATATGGACTACTGTATGGTTGATCAGACATCATTAGGAGTTAACTGGTCTGCATAGAAAGCCCAAGAATGAGAACTCCTTGGCCTGAAATATGTTCAGAATGTCAAATATGGACTACTGTATAGTTGATCAGACATCATTAGGAGTTAATTGGTATGTATAGGAAGTTCAAGATTGAGAACTCCTTGGCCTGAAATATGTTCAGTATGTCAAATATGGACTACTGTATAGTTGATCAGACATCATTAGGAGTTAATTGGTATGTATAGGAAGTTCAAGATTGAGAACTCCTTGGCCTGAAATATGTTCAGTATGTCAAATATGGACTACTGTATAGTTGATCAGACATCATTAGGAGTTAATTGGTATGTATAGGAAGTTCAAGATTGAGGACTCCTTGTCCTGAAATATGTTCAGTATGTGTAATATGGACTACTGTATAGTTGATCAGACATCATTAGGAGTTAACTGGTCTGTATAGACAGTCCAAGAATGAGAACTCCTTGGCCTGAAATATGTTCAGAATGTCAAAAATGGACTACTGTATGGTTGATGAGACATCATAGTGAGATAATTGGTCTGTATAGAAATTTCAAGATTGAGAAGTCCTTGGCCTGAAATATGTTCAGTATATGCACTACTGTATGATTGATGAGACATCAGGAGTTAATTGGTCTGTATAGAAAGTTCAAAATTGAGAACTCCTTGGCCTGAAATATGTTCAGTATGTCAAATATGGACTACTGTATGATTGATGAGACATCAGAAGCAGTTAATTGGTCTATATAGAAAGTTCAAGATTGAGAACTCCTTGGCCTGAAATATGTTCAGTATGTCAAATATGGACTACTGTATGATTGATGAGACATCAGAAGGAGTTAACTGCTCTGTATAGAAAGTTCAAGATTGAGAACTCCTTGGCCTGAAATATGTTCAGTATGTCAAATATGGACTACTGTATGATTGATGAGACATCAGAAGGAGTTAATTGGTATGTATAGGAAGTTCAAGATTGAGGACTCCTTGTCCTGAAATATGTTCAGTATGTGTAATATGGACTACTGTATAGTTGATCAGACATCATTAGGAGTTAACTGGTCTGTATAGAAAGTCCAAGAATGAGAACTCCTTGGCCTGAAATATGTTCAGTATGTCAAATATGGACTACTGTATGATTGATGAGACATCAGAAGCAGTTAATTGGTCTGTATAGAAAGTCCAAGAATGAGACATTCTTGGCCTGAAATATGTTCAGAATGTCAAATATGGACTACTGTATGGTTAATGAGACATTATAAGGAGTTAATGGGTCTGTATAAAAAATTCTAAATTGAGAACTCCTTGGCCTGAAATATGATCAGTATGTCTAATATGGACTACTGTATGGTTGATCAGACATCATTAGGAGTTAACTGGTCTGCATAGAAAGTCCAAGAATGAGAACTCCTTGGCCTGAAATATGTTCAGAATGTCAAATATGGACTACTGTATAGTTGATCAGACATCATTAGGAGTTAATTGGTATGTATAGGAAGTTCAAGATTGAGAACTCCTTGGCCTGAAATATGTTCAGTATGTCAAATATGGACTACTGTATGATTGATGTGACATCAGAAAGAGTTAATTGGTCTGTATAGAAAGTTCAAAATTGAGAACTCCTTGGCCTGAAATATGTTCAGTATGTCAAATATGGACTACTGTATGATTGATGAGACATCAGAAGCAGTTAATTGGTCTGTATAGAAAGTCCAAGAATGAGAACTCCTTGGCCTGAAATATGTTCAGAATGTCAAAAATGGACTACTGTATGGTTGATGAGACATCATTAGGAGTTAATTGGTCTGTATAGAAAATTCAAGATTGAGAACTCCTTGGCCTGAAATATGTTCAGAATGTCAAAAATGGACTACTGTATGGTTGATGAGACATCATAGTGAGATAATTGGTCTGTATAGAAATTTCAAGATTGAGAAGTCCTTGGCCTGAAATATGTTCAGTATGTCAAATATGGACTACTGTATGATTGATGAGACATCAGAAGGAGTTAACTGGTCTGTATAGAAAGTTCAAGAATGAGAACTCCTTGGCCTGAAATATGTTCAGTATGTCAAATATGGACTACTGTATGATTGATGAGACATCAGAAGGAGTTAACTGGTCTGTATAAAAAGTTCAAGATTGAGAACTCCTTGGCCTGAAATATGTTCAGTATGTCAAATATGGACTACTGTATGATTGATGAGACATCAGAAGGAGGTAACTGGTCTGTATAGAAAGTTCAAGATTGAGAACTCCTTGGCCTGAAATATGTTCAGTATGTCAAATATGGACTACTGTATAGTTGATCAGACATCATTAGGAGTTAATTGGTATGTATAGGAAGTTCAAGATTGAGAACTCCTTGGCCTGAAATATGTTCAGTATGTCAAATATGGACTACTGTATAGTTGATCAGACATCATTAGGAGTTAATTGGTATGCATAGGAAGTTCAAGATTGAGAAATCCTTGGCCTGAAATATGTTCAGTATGTCAAATATGGACTACTGTATGATTGATGAGACATCATAAGGAGTTAATTGGTCTGTATAAAAAATTCTAAATTGAGAACTCCTTGGCCTGAAATATGATCAGTATGTCTAATATGGACTACTGTATGGTTGATCAGACATCATTAGGAGTTAACTGGTCTGCATAGAAAGCCCAAGAATGAGAACTCCTTGGCCTGAAATATGTTCAGAATGTCAAATATGGACTACTGTATAGTTGATCAGACATCATTAGGAGTTAATTGGTATGTATAGGAAGTTCAAGATTGAGAACTCCTTGGCCTGAAATATGTTCAGTATGTCAAATATGGACTACTGTATAGTTGATCAGACATCATTAGGAGTTAATTGGTATGTATAGGAAGTTCAAGATTGAGAAATCCTTGGCCTGAAATATGTTCAGTATGTCAAATATGGACTACTGTATGGTTGATGAGACATCATAGTGAGATAATTGGTCTGTATAGAAATTTCAAGATTGAGAAGTCCTTGGCCTGAAATATGTTCAGTATGTCAAATATGGACTACTGTATGATTGATGAGACATCAGAAAGAGTTAATTGGTCTGTATAGAAAGTTCAAAATTGAGAACTCCTTGGCCTGAAATATGTTCAGTATGTCAAATATGGACTACTGTATGATTGATGAGACATCAGAAGCAGTTAATTGGTCTGTATAGAAAGTCCAAGAATGAGAACTCCTTGGCCTGAAATATGTTCAGAATGTCAAAAATGGACTACTGTATGGTTGATGAGACATCATTAGGAGTTAATTGGTCTGTATAGAAATTTCAAGATTGAGAACTCCTTGGCCTGAAATATGTTCAGAATGTCAAAAATGGACTACTGTATGGTTGATGAGACATCATAGTGAGATAATTGGTCTTTATAGAAATTTCAAGATTGAGAAGTCCTTGGCCTGAAATATGTTCAGTATGTCAAATATGGACTACTGTATGATTGATGAGACATCAGAAGGAGTTAACTGGTCTGTATAGAAAGTTCAAGAATGAGAACTCCTTGGCCTGAAATATGTTCAGTATGTCAAATATGGACTACTGTATGATTGATGAGACATCAGAAGGAGTTAACTGGTCTGTATAGAAAGTTCAAGATTGAGAACTCCTTGGCCTGAAATATGTTCAGTATGTCAAATATGGACTACTGTATGATTGATGAGACATCAGAAGGAGGTAACTGGTCTGTATAGAAAGTTCAAGATTGAGAACTCCTTGGCCTGAAATATGTTCAGTATGTCAAATATGGACTACTGTATAGTTGATCAGACATCATTAGGAGTTAATTGGTATGTATAGGAAGTTCAAGATTGAGAACTCCTTGGCCTGAAATATGTTCAGTATGTCAAATATGGACTACTGTATAGTTGATCAGACATCATTAGGAGTTAATTGGTATGTATAGGAAGTTCAAGATTGAGAACTCCTTGGCCTGAAATATGTTCAGTATGTAAAATATGGACTACTGTATAGTTGATCAGACATCATTAGGAGTTAATTGGTATGCATAGGAAGTTCAAGATTGAGAAATCCTTGGCCCGAAATATGTTCAGTATGTCAAATATGGACTACTGTATGATTGATGAGACATCAGAAGGAGTTAATTGGTCTGTATAAAAAATTCTAAATTGAGAACTCCTTGGCCTGAAATATGATCAGTATGTCTAATATGGACTACTGTATAGTTGATCAGACATCATTAGGAGTTAAATGGTATGTATAGGAAGTTCCAGATTGAGAACTCCTTGTCCTGAAATATGTTCAGTATGTGTAATATGGACTACTGTATAGTTGATCAGACATCATTAGGAGTTAACTGGTCTGTATAGACAGTCCAAGAATGAGAACTCCTTGGCCTGAAATATGTTCAGTATGTCAAATATGGACTACTGTATGATTGATGAGACATCATAAGGAGTTAATTGGTCTGTATAAAAAATTCTAAATTGAGAACTCCTTGGCCTGAAATATGATCAGTATGTCTAATATGGACTACTGTATAGTTGATCAGACATCATTAGGAGTTAACTGGTCTGCATAGAAAGCCCAAGAATGAGAACTCCTTGGCCTGAAATATGTTCAGAATGTCAAATATGGACTACTGTATAGTTGATCAGACATCATTAGGAGTTAATTGGTATGTATAGGAAGTTCAAGATTGAGAACTCCTTGGCCTGAAATATGTTCAGTATGTCAAATATGGACTACTGTATAGTTGATCAGACATCATTAGGAGTTAATTGGTATGTATAGGAAGTTCAAGATTGAGAACTCCTTGGCCTGAAATATGTTCAGTATGTCAAATATGGACTACTGTATAGTTGATCAGACATCATTAGGAGTTAATTGGTATGTATAGGAAGTTCAAGATTGAGAAATCCTTGGCCTGAAATATGTTCAGTATGTCAAATATGGACTACTGTATGGTTGATGAGACATCATAGTGAGATAATTGGTCTGTATAGAAATTTTAAGATTGAGAAGTCCTTGGCCTGAAATATGTTCAGTATATGCACTACTGCATGATTGATGAGACATTAGAAGGAGTTAATTGGTCTGTATAGAAAGTTCAAAATTGAGAACTCCTTGGCCTGAAATATGTTCAGTATGTCAAATATGGACTACTGTATGATTGATGAGACATCAGAAGCAGTTAATTGGTCTATATAGAAAGTTCAAGATTGAGAACTCCTTGGCCTGAAATATTTTCAGTATGTCAAATATGGACTACTGTATGATTGATGAGACATCAGAAGGAGTTAACTGGTATGTATAGGAAGTTCAAGATTGAGAACTCCTTGGCCTGAAATATGTTCAGTATGTCAAATATGGACTACTGTATAGTTGATCAGACATCATTAGGAGTTAATTGGTATGTATAGGAAGTTCAAGATTGAGAACTCCTTGGCCTGAAATATGTTCAGTATGTCAAATATGGACTACTGTATAGTTGATCAGACATCATTAGGAGTTAATTGGTATGTATAGGAAGTTCAAGATTGAGAAATCCTTGGCCTGAAATATGTTCAGTATGTCAAATATGGACTACTGTATGGTTGATGAGACATCATAGTGAGATAATTGGTCTGTATAGAAATTTTAAGATTGAGAAGTCCTTGGCCTGAAATATGTTCAGTATATGCACTACTGCATGATTGATGAGACATTAGAAGGAGTTAATTGGTCTGTATAGAAAGTTCAAAATTGAGAACTCCTTGGCCTGAAATATGTTCAGTATGTCAAATATGGACTACTGTATGATTGATGAGACATCAGAAGCAGTTAATTGGTCTATATAGAAAGTTCAAGATTGAGAACTCCTTGGCCTGAAATATTTTCAGTATGTCAAATATGGACTACTGTATGATTGATGAGACATCAGAAGGAGTTAACTGGTCTGTATAGAAAGTTCAAGAATGAGAACTCCTTGGCCTGAAATATGTTCAGTATGTCAAATATGGACTACTGTATGATTGATGAGACATCAGAAGGAGTTAACTGGTCTGTATAGAAAGTTCAAGATTGAGAACTCCTTGGCCTGAAATATGTTCAGTATGTCAAATATGGACTACTGTATGATTGATGAGACATCAGAAGGAGTTAACTGGTCTGTATAGAAAGTTCAAGATTGAGAACTCCTTGGCCTGAAATATGTTCAGTATGTCAAATATGGACTACTGTATAGTTGATCAGACATCATTAGGAGTTAATTGGTATGTATGGGAAGTTCAAGATTGAGAACTCCTTGGCCTGAAATATGTTCAGTATGTAAAATATGGACTACTGTACAGTTGATCAGACATCATTAGGAGTTAATTGGTATGCATAGGAAGTTCAAGATTGAGAAATCCTTGGCCCGAAATATGTTCAGTATGTCAAATATGGACTACTGTATAGTTGATCAGACATCATTAGGAGTTAATTGGTATGTATAGGAAGTTCCAGATTGAGAACTCCTTGTCCTGAAATATGTTCAGTATGTGTAATATGGACTACTGTATAGTTGATCAGACATCATTAGGAGTTAACTGGTCTGTATAGACAGTCCAAGAATGAGAACTCCTTGGCCTGAAATATGTTCAGTATGTCAAATATGGACTACTGTATGATTGATGAGACATCAGAAGCAGTTAATTGGTCTATATAGAAAGTTCAAGATTGAGAACTCCTTGGCCTGAAATATTTTCAGTATGTCAAATATGGACTACTGTATGATTGATGAGACATCAGAAGGAGTTAACTGGTCTGTATAGAAAGTTCAAGAATGAGAACTCCTTGGCCTGAAATATGTTCAGTATGTCAAATATGGACTACTGTATGATTGATGAGACATCAGAAGGAGTTAACTGGTCTGTATAGAAAGTTCAAGATTGAGAACTCCTTGGCCTGAAATATGTTCAGTATGTCAAATATGGACTACTGTATGATTGATGAGACATCAGAAGGAGTTAACTGGTCTGTATAGAAAGTTCAAGATTGAGAACTCCTTGGCCTGAAATATGTTCAGTATGTCAAATATGGACTACTGTATAGTTGATCAGACATCATTAGGAGTTAATTGGTATGTATAGGAAGTTCAAGATTGAGAACTCCTTGGCCTGAAATATGTTCAGTATGTCAAATATGGACTACTGTATAGTTGATCAGACATCATTAGGAGTTAATTGGTATGCATAGGAAGTTCAAGATTGAGAAATCCTTGGCCCGAAATATGTTCAGTATGTCAAATATGGACTACTGTATGATTGATGAGACATCAGAAGGAGTTAATTGGTCTGTATAAAAAATTCTAAATTGAGAACTCCTTGGCCTGAAATATGATCAGTATGTCTAATATGGACTACTGTATAGTTGATCAGACATCATTAGGACTTAAATGGTATGTATAGGAAGTTCCAGATTGAGAACTCCTTGTCCTGAAATATGTTCAGTATGTGTAATATGGACTACTGTATAGTTGATCAGACATCATTAGGAGTTAACTGGTCTGTATAGACAGTCCAAGAATGAGAACTCCTTGGCCTGAAATATGTTCAGTATGTCAAATATGGACTACTGTATGATTGATGAGACATCAGAAGCAGTTAATTGGTCTGTATAGAAAGTCCAAGAATGAGAAATTCTTGGCCTGAAATATGTTCAGAATGTCAAATATGGACTACTGTATAGTTGATCAGACATCATTAGGAGTTAATTGGTATGTATAGGAAGTTCAAGATTGAGAACGCCTTGGTCTGAAATATGTTCAGTATGTCAAATATGGACTACTGTATAGTTGATCAGACATCATTAGTAGTTAATTGGTATGTATAGGAAGTTCAAGATTGAGAAATCCTTGGCCTGAAATATGTTCAGAATGTCAAATATGGACTACTGTATAGTTGATCAGACATCATTAGGAGTTAATTGGTATGTATAGGAAGTTCAAGATTGAGAACTCCTTGGCCTGAAATATGTTCAGTATGTCAAATATGGACTACTGTATAGTTGATCAGACATCAGAAGGAGTTAATTGGTCTGTATAAAAAATTCTAAATTGAGAACTCCTTGGCCTGAAATATGATCAGTATGTCTAATATGGACTACTGTATAGTTGATCAGACATCATTAGGACTTAAATGGTATGTATAGGAATTTCCAGATTGAGAACTCCTTGTCCTGAAATATGTTCAGTATGTGTAATATGGACTACTGTATAGTTGATCAGACATCATTAGGAGTTAACTGGTCTGTATAGACAGTCCAAGAATGAGAACTCCTTGGCCTGAAATATGTTCAGTATGTCAAATATGGACTACTGTATGATTGATGAGACATCAGAAGCAGTTAATTGGTCTGTATAGAAAGTCCAAGAATGAGAAATTCTTGGCCTGAAATATGTTCAGAATGTCAAATATGGACTACTGTATAGTTGATCAGACATCATTAGGAGTTAATTGGTATGTATAGGAAGTTCAAGATTGAGAACTCCTTGGCCTGAAATATGTTCAGTATGTCAAATATGGACTACTGTATAGTTGATCAGACATCATTAGTAGTTAATTGGTATGTATAGGAAGTTCAAGATTGAGAAATCCTTGGCCTGAAATATGTTCAGAATGTCAAAAATGGACTACTGTATGGTTGATAAGACATCATAGTGAGATAATTGGTCTGTATAGAAATTTCAAGATTGAGAAGTCCTTGGCCTGAAATATGTTCAGTATATGCACTACTGTATGATTGATGAGACATCAGAAGGAGTTAATTGGTCTGTATAGAAAGTTCAAAATTGAGAACTCCTTGGCCTGAAATACGTTCAGTATGTCAAATATGGACTACTGTATGATTGATGAGACATCAGAAGGAGTTAACTGGTCTGTATAGAAAATCCAAGAATGAGAACTCCTTGGCCTGAAATATGTTCAGAATGTCAAAAATGGACTACTGTATGGTTGATGAGACATCATAGTGAGATAATTGGTCTGTATAGAAATTTCAAGATTGAGAAGTCCTTGGCCTGAAATATGTTCAGTATATGCACTACTGTATGATTGATGAGACATCAGAAGGAGTTAATTGGTCTGTATAGAAAGTTCAAAATTGAGAACTCCTTGGCCTGAAATACGTTCAGTATGTCAAATATGGACTACTGTATGATTGATGAGACATCAGAAGCAGTTAATTGGTCTATATAGAAAGTTCAAGATTGAGAACTCCTTGGCCTGAAATATTTTCAGTATGTCAAATATGGACTACTGTATGATTGATGAGACATCAGAAGGAGTTAACTGGTCTGTATAGAAAGTTCAAGACTGAGAAGTCCTTGGCCTGAAATATGTTCAGTATGTAAAATATGGACTACTGTATGGTTGATGAGACATCATAGGGAGATAATTGGTCTGTATAGAAAATTCAACATTGAGAACTCCTTGGCCTGAAATATGTTCAGTATGTCAAATATGGACTACTGTATGATTGATTAGACATCAGAAGGAGTTAACTGGTCTGTATAGAACGTCCAAGAATGAGAAATCCTTGGCCTGAAATATGTTCAGTATGTAAAATATGGACTACTGTATGGTTAATGAGACATCATAAGGAGTTAATTGGTCTGTATAAAAATTTCAAAATTGAGAACTCCTTGGCCTGAAATATGATCAGTATGTCTAATATGGACTACTGTATAGTTGATCAGACATCATTAGGAGTTAAATGGTATGTATAGGAAGTTCAAGATTGAGAACTCCTTGGCCTGAAATATGTTCAGTATGTCAAATATGGACTACTGTATGATTAATGAGACATCTTAGGGAGATAATTGGTCTGTATAGAAAATTCAACATTGAGAACTCCTTGGCCTGAAATATGTTCAGTATGTCAAATATGGACTACTGTATGATTGATGAGACATCAAAAGGAGTTAATTAGTCTGTATAGAAAATTCAAAATTGAGGACTCCTTGTCCTGAAATATGTTCAGTATGTCAAATATGGACCACTGTATAGTTGATCAGACATCAGAAGCAGTTAATTGGTCTGTATAGAAAGTTCAAGATTGAGAACTCCTTGGCCTGAAATATGTTCAGTATGTCAAATATGGACTAATGTATGATTGATGAGACATCAGAAGGAGTTAATTGGTCTGTATAGAAAGTTCAAAATTGAGAACTCCTTGGCCTGAAATATGTTCAGTATGTCAAATATGGACTACTGTATGATTGATGAGACATCAGAAGCAGTTAATTTGTCTGTATAGAAAGTCCAAGAATGAGAACTCCTTGGCCTGAAATATGTTCAGAATGTCAAAAATGGACTACTGTATGGTTAATGAGACATCATAGGGAGATAATTGGTCTGTATAGAAATTTCTAGATTGAGAAGTCCTTGGCCTGAAATATGATCAGTATGTCAAAAATGGACTAATGTATGATTGATGAGACATCAGAAGGAGTTAACTGGTCTGTATAGAAAGTTCAAGATTGAGAACTCCTTGGCCTGAAATATGTTCAGTATGTCAAATATGGACTACTGTATGATTGATGAGACATCAGAAGGAGGTAACTGGTCTGTATAGAAAGTTCAAGATTGAGAACTCCTTGGCCTGAAATATGTTCAGTATGTCAAATATGGACTACTGTATAGTTGATCAGACATCATTAGGAGTTAATTGGTATGTATAGGAAGTTCAAGATTGAGAACTCCTTGGCCTGAAATATGTTCAGTATGTAAAATATGGACTACTGTATAGTTGATCAGACATCATTAGGAGTTAATTGGTATGCATAGGAAGTTCAAGATTGAGAAATCCTTGGCCCGAAATATGTTCAGTATGTCAAATATGGACTACTGTATGATTGATGAGACATCAGAAGGAGTTAATTGGTCTGTATAAAAAATTCTAAATTGAGAACTCCTTGGCCTGAAATATGATCAGTATGTCTAATATGGACTACTGTATAGTTGACCAGACATCATTAGGAGTTAAATGGTATGTATAGGAAGTTCCAGATTGAGAACTCCTTGTCCTGAAATATGTTCAGTATGTGTAATATGGACGACTGTATAGTTGATCAGACATCATTAGGAGTTAACTGGTCTGTATAGACAGTCCAAGAATGAGAACTCCTTGGCCTGAAATATGTTCAGTATGTCAAATATGGACTACTGTATGATTGATGAGACATCATAAGGAGTTAATTGGTCTGTATAAAAAATTCTAAATTGAGAACTCCTTGGCCTGAAATATGATCAGTATGTCTAATATGGACTACTGTATGGTTGATCAGACATCATTAGGAGTTAACTGGTCTGCATAGAAAGCCCAAGTATGAGAACTCCTTGGCCTGAAATATGTTCAGAATGTCAAATATGGACTACTGTATAGTTGATCAGACATCATTAGGAGTTAATTGGTATGTATAGGAAGTTCAAGATTGAGAAATCCTTGGCCTGAAATATGTTCAGTATGTCAAATATGGACTACTGTATGGTTAATGAGACATCATAAGGAGTTAATTGGTCTGTATAAAAAATTCAAAATTGAGAACTCCTTGGCCTGAAATATGATCAGTATGTCTAATATGGACTACTGTATAGTTGATCAGACATCATTAGGAGTTAATTGGTATGTATAGGAAGTTCAAGATTGAGGACTCCTTGTCCTGAAATATGTTCAGTATGTGTAATATGGACTACTGTATAGTTGATCAGACATCATTAGGAGTTAACTGGTCTGTATAGACAGTCCAAGAATGAGAACTCCTTGGCCTGAAATATGTTCAGAATGTCAAAAATGGACTACTGTATGGTTGATGAGACATCATAGTGAGATAATTGGTCTGTATAGAAAGTTCAAAATTGAGAACTCCTTGGCCTGAAATATGTTCAGTATATGCACTACTGTATGATTGATGAGACATCAGAAGGAGTTAATTGGTCTGTATAGAAAGTTCAAAATTGAGAACTCCTTGGCCTGAAATACGTTCAGTATGTCAAATATGGACTACTGTATGATTGATGAGACATCAGAAGGAGTTAACTGGTCTGTATAGAAAATCCAAGAATGAGAACTCCTTGGCCTGAAATATGTTCAGAATGTCAAAAATGGACTACTGTATGGTTGATGAGACATCATAGTGAGATAATTGGTCTGTATAGAAATTTCAAGATTGAGAAGTCCTTGGCCTGAAATATGTTCAGTATATGCACTACTGTATGATTGATGAGACATCAGAAGGAGTTAATTGGTCTGTATAGAAAGTTCAAAATTGAGAACTCCTTGGCCTGAAATACGTTCAGTATGTCAAATATGGACTACTGTATGATTGATGAGACATCAGAAGCAGTTAACTGGTCTGTATAGAAAGTTCAAGACTGAGAAGTCCTTGGCCTGAAATATGTTCAGTATGTAAAATATGGACTACTGTATGGTTGATGAGACATCATAGGGAGATAATTGGTCTGTATAGAAAATTCAACATTGAGAACTCCTTGGCCTGAAATATGTTCAGTATGTCAAATATGGACTACTGTATGATTGATTAGACATCAGAAGGAGTTAACTGGTCTGTATAGAACGTCCAAGAATGAGAAATCCTTGGCCTGAAATATGTTCAGTATGTAAAATATGGACTACTGTATGGTTAATGAGACATCATAAGGAGTTAATTGGTCTGTATAAAAATTTCAAAATTGAGAACTCCTTGGCCTGAAATATGATCAGTATGTCTAATATGGACTACTGTATAGTTGATCAGACATCATTAGGAGTTAAATGGTATGTATAGGAAGTTCAAGATTGAGAACTCCTTGGCCTGAAATATGTTCAGTATGTCAAATATGGACTACTGTATGATTAATGAGACATCTTAGGGAGATAATTGGTCTGTATAGAAAATTCAACATTGAGAACTCCTTGGCCTGAAATATGTTCAGTATGTCAAATATGGACTACTGTATGATTGATGAGACATCAAAAGGAGTTAATTAGTCTGTATAGAAAATTCAAAATTGAGGACTCCTTGTCCTGAAATATGTTCAGTATGTCAAATATGGACCACTGTATAGTTGATCAGACATCAGAAGCAGTTAATTGGTCTGTATAGAAAGTTCAAGATTGAGAACTCCTTGGCCTGAAATATGTTCAGTATGTCAAATATGGACTAATGTATGATTGATGAGACATCAGAAGGAGTTAATTGGTCTGTATAGAAAGTTCAAAATTGAGAACTCCTTGGCCTGAAATATGTTCAGTATGTCAAATATGGACTACTGTATGATTGATGAGACATCAGAAGCAGTTAATTTGTCTGTATAGAAAGTCCAAGAATGAGAACTCCTTGGCCTGAAATATGTTCAGAATGTCAAAAATGGACTACTGTATGGTTAATGAGACATCATAGGGAGATAATTGGTCTGTATAGAAATTTCTAGATTGAGAAGTCCTTGGCCTGAAATATGATCAGTATGTCAAAAATGGACTAATGTATGATTGATGAGACATCAGAAGGAGTTAACTGGTCTGTATAGAAAGTTCAAGATTGAGAACTCCTTGGCCTGAAATATGTTCAGTATGTCAAATATGGACTACTGTATGATTGATGAGACATCAGAAGGAGGTAACTAGTCTGTATAGAAAGTTCAAGATTGAGAACTCCTTGGCCTGAAATATGTTCAGTATGTCAAATATGGACTACTGTATAGTTGATCAGACATCATTAGGAGTTAATTGGTATGTATAGGAAGTTCAAGATTGAGAACTCCTTGGCCTGAAATATGTTCAGTATGTAAAATATGGACTACTGTATAGTTGATCAGACATCATTAGGAGTTAATTGGTATGCATAGGAAGTTCAAGATTGAGAAATCCTTGGCCCGAAATATGTTCAGTATGTCAAATATGGACTACTGTATGATTGATGAGACATCAGAAGGAGTTAATTGGTCTGTATAAAAAATTCTAAATTGAGAACTCCTTGGCCTGAAATATGATCAGTATGTCTAATATGGACTACTGTATAGTTGACCAGACATCATTAGGAGTTAAATGGTATGTATAGGAAGTTCCAGATTGAGAACTCCTTGTCCTGAAATATGTTCAGTATGTGTAATATGGACGACTGTATAGTTGATCAGACATCATTAGGAGTTAACTGGTCTGTATAGACAGTCCAAGAATGAGAACTCCTTGGCCTGAAATATGTTCAGTATGTCAAATATGGACTACTGTATGATTGATGAGACATCATAAGGAGTTAATTGGTCTGTATAAAAAATTCTAAATTGAGAACTCCTTGGCCTGAAATATGATCAGTATGTCTAATATGGACTACTGTATGGTTGATCAGACATCATTAGGAGTTAACTGGTCTGCATAGAAAGCCCAAGTATGAGAACTCCTTGGCCTGAAATATGTTCAGAATGTCAAATATGGACTACTGTATAGTTGATCAGACATCATTAGGAGTTAATTGGTATGTATAGGAAGTTCAAGATTGAGAAATCCTTGGCCTGAAATATGTTCAGTATGTCAAATATGGACTACTGTATGGTTAATGAGACATCATAAGGAGTTAATTGGTCTGTATAAAAAATTCAAAATTGAGAACTCCTTGGCCTGAAATATGATCAGTATGTCTAATATGGACTACTGTATAGTTGATCAGACATCATTAGGAGTTAATTGGTATGTATAGGAAGTTCAAGATTGAGGACTCCTTGTCCTGAAATATGTTCAGTATGTGTAATATGGACTACTGTATAGTTGATCAGACATCATTAGGAGTTAACTGGTCTGTATAGACAGTCCAAGAATGAGAACTCCTTGGCCTGAAATATGTTCAGAATGTCAAAAATGGACTACTGTATGGTTGATGAGACATCATAGTGAGATAATTGGTCTGTATAGAAAGTTCAAAATTGAGAACTCCTTGGCCTGAAATATGTTCAGTATATGCACTACTGTATGATTGATGAGACATCAGAAGGAGTTAATTGGTCTGTATAGAAAGTTCAAAATTGAGAACTCCTTGGCCTGAAATACGTTCAGTATGTCAAATATGGACTACTGTATGATTGATGAGACATCAGAAGGAGTTAACTGGTCTGTATAGAAAATCCAAGAATGAGAACTCCTTGGCCTGAAATATGTTCAGAATGTCAAAAATGGACTACTGTATGGTTGATGAGACATCATAGTGAGATAATTGGTCTGTATAGAAATTTCAAGATTGAGAAGTCCTTGGCCTGAAATATGTTCAGTATATGCACTACTGTATGATTGATGAGACATCAGAAGGAGTTAATTGGTCTGTATAGAAAGTTCAAAATTGAGAACTCCTTGGCCTGAAATACGTTCAGTATGTCAAATATGGACTACTGTATGATTGATGAGACATCATAGGGAGATAATTGGTCTGTATAGAAAATTCAACATTGAGAACTCCTTGGCCTGAAATATGTTCAGTGTGTCAAATATGGACTACTGTATGATTGATTAGACATCAGAAGGAGTTAACTGGTCTGTATAGAACGTCCAAGAATGAGAAATCCTTGGCCTGAAATATGTTCAGTATGTAAAATATGGACTACTGTATGGTTAATGAGACATCATAAGGAGTTAATTGGTCTGTATAAAAATTTCAAAATTGAGAACTCCTTGGCCTGAAATATGATCAGTATGTCTAATATGGACTACTGTATAGTTGATCAGACATCATTAGGAGTTAAATGGTATGTATAGGAAGTTCAAGATTGAGAACTCCTTGGCCTGAAATATGTTCAGTATGTCAAATATGGACTACTGTATGATTAATGAGACATCTTAGGGAGATAATTGGTCTGTATAGAAAATTCAACATTGAGAACTCCTTGGCCTGAAATATGTTCAGTATGTCAAATATGGACTACTGTATGATTGATGAGACATCAAAAGGAGTTAATTAGTCTGTATAGAAAATTCAAAATTGAGGACTCCTTGTCCTGAAATATGTTCAGTATGTCAAATATGGACCACTGTATAGTTGATCAGACATCAGAAGCAGTTAATTGGTCTGTATAGAAAGTTCAAGATTGAGAACTCCTTGGCCTGAAATATGTTCAGTATGTCAAATATGGACTAATGTATGATTGATGAGACATCAGAAGGAGTTAATTGGTCTGTATAGAAAGTTCAAAATTGAGAACTCCTTGGCCTGAAATATGTTCAGTATGTCAAATATGGACTACTGTATGATTGATGAGACATCAGAAGCAGTTAATTTGTCTGTATAGAAAGTCCAAGAATGAGAACTCCTTGGCCTGAAATATGTTCAGAATGTCAAAAATGGACTACTGTATGGTTAATGAGACATCATAGGGAGATAATTGGTCTGTATAGAAATTTCTAGATTGAGAAGTCCTTGGCCTGAAATATGATCAGTATGTCAAAAATGGACTAATGTATGATTGATGAGACATCAGAAGGAGTTAACTGGTCTGTATAGAAAGTTCAAGATTGAGAACTCCTTGGCCTGAAATATGTTCAGTATGTCAAATATGGACTACTGTATGATTGATGAGACATCAGAAGGAGGTAACTGGTCTGTATAGAAAGTTCAAGACTGAGAAGTCCTTGGCCTGAAATATGTTCAGTATGTAAAATATGGACTACTGTATGGTTGATGAGACATCATAGGGAGATAATTGGTCTGTATAGAAAATTCAACATTGAGAACTCCTTGGCCTGAAATATGTTCAGTGTGTCAAATATGGACTACTGTATGATTGATTAGACATCAGAAGGAGTTAACTGGTCTGTATAGAACGTCCAAGAATGAGAAATCCTTGGCCTGAAATATGTTCAGTATGTAAAATATGGACTACTGTATGGTTAATGAGACATCATAAGGAGTTAATTGGTCTGTATAAAAATTTCAAAATTGAGAACTCCTTGGCCTGAAATATGATCAGTATGTCTAATATGGACTACTGTATAGTTGATCAGACATCATTAGGAGTTAAATGGTATGTATAGGAAGTTCAAGATTGAGAACTCCTTGGCCTGAAATATGTTCAGTATGTCAAATATGGACTACTGTATGATTAATGAGACATCTTAGGGAGATAATTGGTCTGTATAGAAAATTCAACATTGAGAACTCCTTGGCCTGAAATATGTTCAGTATGTCAAATATGGACTACTGTATGATTGATGAGACATCAAAAGGAGTTAATTAGTCTGTATAGAAAATTCAAAATTGAGGACTCCTTGTCCTGAAATATGTTCAGTATGTCAAATATGGACCACTGTATAGTTGATCAGACATCAGAAGCAGTTAATTGGTCTGTATAGAAAGTTCAAGATTGAGAACTCCTTGGCCTGAAATATGTTCAGTATGTCAAATATGGACTAATGTATGATTGATGAGACATCAGAAGGAGTTAATTGGTCTGTATAGAAAGTTCAAAATTGAGAACTCCTTGGCCTGAAATATGTTCAGTATGTCAAATATGGACTACTGTATGATTGATGAGACATCAGAAGCAGTTAATTTGTCTGTATAGAAAGTCCAAGAATGAGAACTCTTTGGCCTGAAATATGTTCAGAATGTCAAAAATGGACTACTGTATGGTTAATGAGACATCATAGGGAGATAATTGGTCTGTATAGAAATTTCTAGATTGAGAAGTCCTTGGCCTGAAATATGATCAGTATGTCAAAAATGGACTAATGTATGATTGATGAGACATCAGAAGGAGTTAACTGGTCTGTATAGAAAGTTCAAGATTGAGAACTCCTTGGCCTGAAATATGTTCAGTATGTCAAATATGGACTACTGTATGATTGATGAGACATCAGAAGGAGGTAACTGGTCTGTATAGAAAGTTCAAGATTGAGAACTCCTTGGCCTGAAATATGTTCAGTATGTCAAATATGGACTACTGTATAGTTGATCAGACATCATTAGGAGTTAATTGGTATGTATAGGAAGTTCAAGATTGAGAACTCCTTGGCCTGAAATATGTTCAGTATGTCAAATATGGACTACTGTATAGTTGATCAGACATCATTAGGAGTTAATTGGTATGTATAGGAAGTTCAAGATTGAGAACTCCTTGGCCTGAAATATGTTCAGTATGTAAAATATGGACTACTGTATAGTTGATCAGACATCATTAGGAGTTAATTGGTATGCATAGGAAGTTCAAGATTGAGAAATCCTTGGCCCGAAATATGTTCAGTATGTCAAATATGGACTACTGTATGATTGATGAGACATCAGAAGGAGTTAATTGGTCTGTATAAAAAATTCTAAATTGAGAACTCCTTGGCCTGAAATATGATCAGTATGTCTAATATGGACTACTGTATAGTTGACCAGACATCATTAGGAGTTAAATGGTATGTATAGGAAGTTCCAGATTGAGAACTCCTTGTCCTGAAATATGTTCAGTATGTGTAATATGGACTACTGTATAGTTGATCAGACATCATTAGGAGTTAACTGGTCTGTATAGACAGTCCAAGAATGAGAACTCCTTGGCCTGAAATATGTTCAGTATGTCAAATATGGACTACTGTATGATTGATGAGACATCATAAGGAGTTAATTGGTCTGTATAAAAAATTCTAAATTGAGAACTCCTTGGCCTGAAATATGATCAGTATGTCTAATATGGACTACTGTATGGTTGATCAGACATCATTAGGAGTTAACTGGTCTGCATGGAAAGCCCAAGTATGAGAACTCCTTGGCCTGAAATATGTTCAGAATGTCAAATATGGACTACTGTATAGTTGATCAGACATCATTAGGAGTTAATTGGTATGTATAGGAAGTTCAAGATTGAGAAATCCTTGGCCTGAAATATGTTCAGTATGTCAAATATGGACTACTGTATGGTTGATGAGACATCATAGTGAGATAATTGGTCTGTATAGAAATTTCAAGATTGAGAAGTCCTTGGCCTGAAATATGTTCAGTATATGCACTACTGCATGATTGATGAGACATCAGAAGGAGTTAATTGGTCTGTATAGAAAGTTCAAAATTGAGAACTCCTTGGCCTGAAATATGTTCAGTATGTCAAATATGGACTACTGTATGATTGATGAGACATCAGAAGGAGTTAACTGGTCTGTATAGAAAGTCCAAGAATGAGAACTCCTTGGCCTGAAATATGTTCAGAATGTCAAAAATGGACTACTGTATGGTTGATGAGACATCATAGGGAGATAATTGGTCTGTATAAAAAATTCAAAATTGAGAACTCCTTGGCCTGAAATATGTTCAGAATGTCAAAAATGGACTACTGTATGGTTGATGAGACATCATAGGGAGATAATTGGTCTGTAAAAAAAATTCTAAATTGAGAACTCCTTGGCCTGAAATATGTTCAGTATGTCAAATATGGACTACTGTATAGTTGATCAGACATCATTAGGAGTTAATTGGTATGTATAGGAAGTTCAAGATTGAGAACTCCTTGGCCTGAAATATGTTCAGTATGTCAAATATGGACTACTGTATGGTTAATGAGACATCATAAGGAGTTAATTGGTCTGTATAAAAAATTCAAAATTGAGAACTCCTTGGCCTGAAATATGATCAGTATGTCTAATATGGACTACTGTATAGTTGATCAGACATCATTAGGAGTTAACTGGTCTGTATAGACAGTCCAAGAATGAGAACTCCTTGGCCTGAAATATGTTCAGAATGTCAAAAATGGACTACTGTATGGTTGATGAGACATCATAGTGAGATAATTGGTCTGTATAGAAAGTTCAAAATTGAGAACTCCTTGGCCTGAAATATGTTCAGTATGTCAAATATGGACTACTGTATGATTGATGAGACATCAGAAGGAGTTAACTGCTCTGTATAGAAAGTTCAAGATTGAGAACTCCTTGGCCTGAAATATGTTCAGTATGTCAAATATGGACTACTGTATGATTGATGAGACATCAGAAGGAGTTAATTGGTATGTACAGGAAGTTCAAGATTGAGGACTCCTTGTCCTGAAATATGTTCAGTATGTGTAATATGGACTACTGTATAGTTGATCAGACATCATTAGGAGTTAACTGGTCTGTATAGAAAGTCCAAGAATGAGAACTCCTTGGCCTGAAATATGTTCAGTATGTCAAATATGGACTAATGTATGATTGATGAGACATCAGAAGCAGTTAATTGGTCTGTATAGAAAGTCCAAGAATGAGACATTCTTGGCCTGAAATATGTTCAGAATGTCAAATATGGACTACTGTATGGTTAATGAGACATTATAAGGAGTTAATGGGTCTGTATAAAAAATTCTAAATTGAGAACTCCTTGGCCTGAAATATGATCAGTATGTCTAATATGGACTACTGTATGGTTGATCAGACATCATTAGGAGTTAACTGGTCTGCATAGAAAGTCCAAGAATGAGAACTCCTTGGCCTGAAATATGTTCAAAATGTCAAATATGGACTACTGTATGGTTGATGAGACATCATAGTGAGATAATTGGTCTGTATAGAAATTTCAAGATTGAGAAGTCCTTGGCCTGAAATATGTTCAGTATATGCACTACTGTATGATTGATGAGACATCAGAAGGAGTTAATTGGTCTGTATAGAAAGTTCAAAATTGAGAACTCCTTGGCCTGAAATACGTTCAGTATGTCAAATATGGACTACTGTATGATTGATGAGACATCAGAAGCAGTTAATTGGTCTATATAGAAAGTTCAAGATTGAGAACTCCTTGGCCTGAAATATTTTCAGTATGTCAAATATGGACTACTGTATGATTGATGAGACATCAGAAGGAGTTAACTGGTCTGTATAGAAAGTTCAAGACTGAGAAGTCCTTGGCCTGAAATATGTTCAGTATGTAAAATATGGACTACTGTATGGTTGATGAGACATCATAGGGAGATAATTGGTCTGTATAGAAAATTCAACATTGAGAACTCCTTGGCCTGAAATATGTTCAGTATGTCAAATATGGACTACTGTATGATTGATTAGACATCAGAAGGAGTTAACTGGTCTGTATAGAACGTCCAAGAATGAGAAATCCTTGGCCTGAAATATGTTCAGTATGTAAAATATGGACTACTGTATGGTTAATGAGACATCATAAGGAGTTAATTGGTCTGTATAAAAATTTCAAAATTGAGAACTCCTTGGCCTGAAATATGATCAGTATGTCTAATATGGACTACTGTATAGTTGATCAGACATCATTAGGAGTTAAATGGTATGTATAGGAAGTTCAAGATTGAGAACTCCTTGGCCTGAAATATGTTCAGTATGTCAAATATGGACTACTGTATGATTAATGAGACATCTTAGGGAGATAATTGGTCTGTATAGAAAATTCAACATTGAGAACTCCTTGGCCTGAAATATGTTCAGTATGTCAAATATGGACTACTGTATGATTGATGAGACATCAAAAGGAGTTAATTAGTCTGTATAGAAAATTCAAAATTGAGGACTCCTTGTCCTGAAATATGTTCAGTATGTCAAATATGGACCACTGTATAGTTGATCAGACATCAGAAGCAGTTAATTGGTCTGTATAGAAAGTTCAAGATTGAGAACTCCTTGGCCTGAAATATGTTCAGTATGTCAAATATGGACTAATGTATGATTGATGAGACATCAGAAGGAGTTAATTGGTCTGTATAGAAAGTTCAAAATTGAGAACTCCTTGGCCTGAAATATGTTCAGTATGTCAAATATGGACTACTGTATGATTGATGAGACATCAGAAGCAGTTAATTTGTCTGTATAGAAAGTCCAAGAATGAGAACTCCTTGGCCTGAAATATGTTCAGAATGTCAAAAATGGACTACTGTATGGTTAATGAGACATCATAGGGAGATAATTGGTCTGTATAGAAATTTCTAGATTGAGAAGTCCTTGGCCTGAAATATGATCAGTATGTCAAAAATGGACTAATGTATGATTGATGAGACATCAGAAGGAGTTAACTGGTCTGTATAGAAAGTTCAAGATTGAGAACTCCTTGGCCTGAAATATGTTCAGTATGTCAAATATGGACTACTGTATGATTGATGAGACATCAGAAGGAGGTAACTGGTCTGTATAGAAAGTTCAAGATTGAGAACTCCTTGGCCTGAAATATGTTCAGTATGTCAAATATGGACTACTGTATAGTTGATCAGACATCATTAGGAGTTAATTGGTATGTATAGGAAGTTCAAGATTGAGAACTCCTTGGCCTGAAATATGTTCAGTATGTCAAATATGGACTACTGTATAGTTGATCAGACATCATTAGGAGTTAATTGGTATGTATAGGAAGTTCAAGATTGAGAACTCCTTGGCCTGAAATATGTTCAGTATGTAAAATATGGACTACTGTATAGTTGATCAGACATCATTAGGAGTTAATTGGTATGCATAGGAAGTTCAAGATTGAGAAATCCTTGGCCCGAAATATGTTCAGTATGTCAAATATGGACTACTGTATGATTGATGAGACATCAGAAGGAGTTAATTGGTCTGTATAAAAAATTCTAAATTGAGAACTCCTTGGCCTGAAATATGATCAGTATGTCTAATATGGACTACTGTATAGTTGACCAGACATCATTAGGAGTTAAATGGTATGTATAGGAAGTTCCAGATTGAGAACTCCTTGTCCTGAAATATGTTCAGTATGTGTAATATGGACTACTGTATAGTTGATCAGACATCATTAGGAGTTAACTGGTCTGTATAGACAGTCCAAGAATGAGAACTCCTTGGCCTGAAATATGTTCAGTATGTCAAATATGGACTACTGTATGATTGATGAGACATCATAAGGAGTTAATTGGTCTGTATAAAAAATTCTAAATTGAGAACTCCTTGGCCTGAAATATGATCAGTATGTCTAATATGGACTACTGTATGGTTGATCAGACATCATTAGGAGTTAACTGGTCTGCATAGAAAGCCCAAGTATGAGAACTCCTTGGCCTGAAATATGTTCAGAATGTCAAATATGGACTACTGTATAGTTGATCAGACATCATTAGGAGTTAATTGGTATGTATAGGAAGTTCAAGATTGAGAAATCCTTGGCCTGAAATATGTTCAGTATGTCAAATATGGACTACTGTATGGTTGATGAGACATCATAGTGAGATAATTGGTCTGTATAGAAATTTCAAGATTGAGAAGTCCTTGGCCTGAAATATGTTCAGTATATGCACTACTGCATGATTGATGAGACATCAGAAGGAGTTAATTGGTCTGTATAGAAAGTTCAAAATTGAGAACTCCTTGGCCTGAAATATGTTCAGTATGTCAAATATGGACTACTGTATGATTGATGAGACATCAGAAGGAGTTAACTGGTCTGTATAGAAAGTCCAAGAATGAGAACTCCTTGGCCTGAAATATGTTCAGAATGTCAAAAATGGACTACTGTATGGTTGATGAGACATCATAGGGAGATAATTGGTCTGTATAAAAAATTCAAAATTGAGAACTCCTTGGCCTGAAATATGTTCAGAATGTCAAAAATGGACTACTGTATGGTTGATGAGACATCATAGGGAGATAATTGGTCTGTATAAAAAATTCTAAATTGAGAACTCCTTGGCCTGAAATATGTTCAGTATGTCAAATATGGACTACTGTATAGTTGATCAGACATCATTAGGAGTTAATTGGTATGTATAGGAAGTTCAAGATTGAGAACTCCTTGGCCTGAAATATGTTCAGTATGTCAAATATGGACTACTGTATGGTTAATGAGACATCATAAGGAGTTAATTGGTCTGTATAAAAAATTCAAAATTGAGAACTCCTTGGCCTGAAATATGATCAGTATGTCTAATATGGACTACTGTATAGTTGATCAGACATCATTAGGAGTTAATTGGTATGTATAGGAAGTCCAAGATTGAGGACTCCTTGTCCTGAAATATGTTCAGTATGTGTAATATGGACTACTGTATAGTTGATCAGACATCATTAGGAGTTAACTGGTCTGTATAGACAGTCCAAGAATGAGAACTCCTTGGCCTGAAATATGTTCAGAATGTCAAAAATGGACTACTGTATGGTTGATGAGACATCATAGTGAGATAATTGGTCTGTATAGAAAGTTCAAAATTGAGAACTCCTTGGCCTGAAATATGTTCAGTATGTCAAATATGGACTACTGTATGATTGATGAGACATCAGAAGGAGTTAACTGCTCTGTATAGAAAGTTCAATATTGAGAACTCCTTGGCCTGAAATATGTTCAGTATGTCAAATATGGACTACTGTATGATTGATGAGACATCAGAAGGAGTTAATTGGTATGTACAGGAAGTTCAAGATTGAGGACTCCTTGTCCTGAAATATGTTCAGTATGTGTAATATGGACTACTGTATAGTTGATCAGACATCATTAGGAGTTAACTGGTCTGTATAGAAAGTCCAAGAATGAGAACTCCTTGGCCTGAAATATGTTCAGTATGTCAAATATGGACTAATGTATGATTGATGAGACATCAGAAGCAGTTAATTGGTCTGTATAGAAAGTCCAAGAAAGAGATATTCTTGGCCTGAAATATGTTCAGAATGTCAAATATGGACTACTGTATGGTTAATGAGACATTATAAGGAGTTAATGGGTCTGTATAAAAAATTCTAAATTGAGAACTCCTTGGCCTGAAATATGATCAGTATGTCTAATATGGACTACTGTATGGTTGATCAGACATCATTAGGAGTTAACTGGTCTGCATAGAAAGTCCAAGAATGAGAACTCCTTGGCCTGAAATATGTTCAGAATGTCAAATATGGACTACTGTATAGTTGATCAGACATCATTAGGAGTTAATTGGTATGTATAGGAAGTTCAAGATTGAGAACTCCTTGGCCTGAAATATGTTCAGTATGTCAAATATGGACTACTGTATGATTGATGTGACATCAGAAAGAGTTAATTGGTCTGTATAGAAAGTTCAAAATTGAGAACTCCTTGGCCTGAAATATGTTCAGTATGTCAAATATGGACTACTGTATGATTGATGAGACATCAGAAGCAGTTAATTGGTCTGTATAGAAAGTCCAAGAATGAGAACTCCTTGGCCTGAAATATGTTCAGAATGTCAAAAATGGACTACTGTATGGTTGATGAGACATCATTAGGAGTTAATTGGTCTGTATAGAAATTTCAAGATTGAGAACTCCTTGGCCTGAAATATGTTCAGAATGTCAAAAATGGACTACTGTATGGTTGATGAGACATCATAGTGAGATAATTGGTCTGTATAGAAATTTCAAGATTGAGAAGTCCTTGGCCTGAAATATGTTCAGTATGTCAAATATGGACTACTGTATGATTGATGAGACATCAGAAGGAGTTAACTGGTCTGTATAGAAAGTTCAAGAATGAGAACTCCTTGGCCTGAAATATGTTCAGTATGTCAAATATGGACTACTGTATGATTGATGAGACATCAGAAGGAGGTAACTGGTCTGTATAGAAAGTTCAAGATTGAGAACTCCTTGGCCTGAAATATGTTCAGTATGTCAAATATGGACTACTGTATAGTTGATCAGACATCATTAGGAGTTAATTGGTATGTATAGGAAGTTCAAGATTGAGAACTCCTTGGCCTGAAATATGTTCAGTATGTCAAATATGGACTACTGTATAGTTGATCAGACATCATTAGGAGTTAATTGGTATGTATAGGAAGTTCAAGATTGAGAACTCCTTGGCCTGAAATATGTTCAGTATGTAAAATATGGACTACTGTATAGTTGATCAGACATCATTAGGAGTTAATTGGTATGCATAGGAAGTTCAAGATTGAGAAATCCTTGGCCAGAAATATGTTCAGTATGTCAAATATGGACTACTGTATGATTGATGAGACATCAGAAGGAGTTAATTGGTCTGTATAAAAAATTCTAAATTGAGAACTCCTTGGCCTGAAATATGATCAGTATGTCTAATATGGACTACTGTATAGTTGATCAGACATCATTAGGAGTTAAATGGTATGTATAGGAAGTTCCAGATTGAGAACTCCTTGTCCTGAAATATGTTCAGTATGTGTAATATGGACTACTGTATAGTTGATCAGACATCATTAGGAGTTAACTGGTCTGTATAGACAGTCCAAGAATGAGAACTCCTTGGCCTGAAATATGTTCAGTATGTCAAATATGGACTACTGTATGATTGATGAGACATCATAAGGAGTTAAATGGTATGTATAGGAAGTTCCAGATTGAGAACTCCTTGTCCTGAAATATGTTCAGTATGTGTAATATGGACTACTGTATAGTTGATCAGACATCATTAGGAGTTAACTGGTCTGCATAGAAAGCCCAAGAATGAGAACTCCTTGGCCTGAAATATGTTCAGAATGTCAAATATGGACTACTGTATAGTTGATCAGACATCATTAGGAGTTAATTGGTATGTATAGGAAGTTCAAGATTGAGAACTCCTTGGCCTGAAATATGTTCAGTATGTCAAATATGGACTACTGTATAGTTGATCAGACATCATTAGGAGTTAACTGGTCTGTATAGACAGTCCAAGAATGAGAAATCCTTGGCCTGAAATATGTTCAGAATGTCAAAAATGGACTACTGTATGGTTGATGAGACATCATTAGGAGTTAATTGGTCTGTATAGAAATTTCAAGATTGAGAACTCCTTGGCCTGAAATATGTTCAGAATGTCAAAAATGGACTACTGTATGGTTGATGAGACATCATAGTGAGATAATTGGTCTGTATAGAAATTTCAAGATTGAGAAGTCCTTGGCCTGAAATATGTTCAGTATGTCAAATATGGACTACTGTATGATTGATGAGACATCAGAAGGAGTTAACTGGTCTGTATAGAAAGTTCAAGAATGAGAACTCCTTGGCCTGAAATATGTTCAGTATGTCAAATATGGACTACTGTATGATTGATGAGACATCAGAAGGAGGTAACTGGTCTGTATAGAAAGTTCAAGATTGAGAACTCCTTGGCCTGAAATATGTTCAGTATGTCAAATATGGACTACTGTATAGTTGATCAGACATCATTAGGAGTTAATTGGTATGTATAGGAAGTTCAAGATTGAGAACTCCTTGGCCTGAAATATGTTCAGTATGTAAAATATGGACTACTGTATAGTTGATCAGACATCATTAGGAGTTAATTGGTATGCATAGGAAGTTCAAGATTGAGAAATCCTTGGCCCGAAATATGTTCAGTATGTCAAATATGGACTACTGTATGATTGATGAGACATCAGAAGGAGTTAATTGGTCTGTATAAAAAATTCTAAATTGAGAACTCCTTGGCCTGAAATATGATCAGTATGTCTAATATGGACTACTGTATAGTTGATCAGACATCATTAGGAGTTAAATGGTATGTATAGGAAGTTCCAGATTGAGAACTCCTTGTCCTGAAATATGTTCAGTATGTGTAATATGGACTACTGTATAGTTGATCAGACATCATTAGGAGTTAACTGGTCTGCATAGAAAGCCCAAGAATGAGAACTCCTTGGCCTGAAATATGTTCAGAATGTCAAATATGGACTACTGTATGATTGATGAGACATCATAAGGAGTTAAATGGTATGTATAGGAAGTTCCAGATTGAGAACTCCTTGTCCTGAAATATGTTCAGTATGTGTAATATGGACTACTGTATAGTTGATCAGACATCATTAGGAGTTAACTGGTCTGCATAGAAAGCCCAAGAATGAGAACTCCTTGGCCTGAAATATGTTCAGAATGTCAAATATGGACTACTGTATAGTTGATCAGACATCATTAGGAGTTAATTGGTATGTATAGGAAGTTCAAGATTGAGAACTCCTTGGCCTGAAATATGTTCAGTATGTCAAATATGGACTACTGTATAGTTGATCAGACATCATTAGGAGTTAACTGGTCTGTATAGACAGTCCAAGAATGAGAAATCCTTGGCCTGAAATATGTTCAGAATGTCAAAAATGGACTACTGTATGGTTGATGAGACATCATAGTGAGATAATTGGTCTGTATAGAAAGTTCAAAATTGAGAACTCCTTGGCCTGAAATATGTTCAGTATGTCAAATATGGACTACTGTATGATTGATGAGACATCAGAAGGAGTTAACTGCTCTGTATAGAAAGTTCAAGATTGAGAACTCCTTGGCCTGAAATATGTTCAGTATGTCAAATATGGACTACTGTATGATTGATGAGACATCAGAAGGAGTTAATTGGTATGTACAGGAAGTTCAAGATTGAGGACTCCTTGTCCTGAAATATGTTCAGTATGTGTAATATGGACTACTGTATAGTTGATCAGACATCATTAGGAGTTAACTGGTCTGTATAGAAAGTCCAAGAATGAGAACTCCTTGGCCTGAAATATGTTCAGTATGTCAAATATGGACTACTGTATGATTGATGAGACATCAGAAGCAGTTAATTGGTCTGTATAGAAAGTCCAAGAATGAGAACTCCTTGGCCTGAAATATGTTCAGAATGTCAAAAATGGACTACTGTATGGTTGATGAGACATCATTAGGAGTTAATTGGTCTGTATAGAAATTTCAAGATTGAGAACTCCTTGGCCTGAAATATGTTTAGAATGTCAAAAATGGACTACTGTATGGTTGATGAGACATCATAGTGAGATAATTGGTCTGTATAGAAATTTCAAGATTGAGAAGTCCTTGGCCTGAAATATGTTCAGTATGTCAAATATGGACTACTGTATGATTGATGAGACATCAGAAGGAGTTAACTGGTCTGTATAGAAAGTTCAAGAATGAGAACTCCTTGGCCTGAAATATGTTCAGTATGTCAAATATGGACTACTGTATGATTGATGAGACATCAGAAGGAGGTAACTGGTCTGTATAGAAAGTTCAAGATTGAGAACTCCTTGGCCTGAAATATGTTCAGTATGTCAAATATGGACTACTGTATAGTTGATCAGACATCATTAGGAGTTAATTGGTATGTATAGGAAGTTCAAGATTGAGAACTCCTTGGCCTGAAATATGTTCAGTATGTAAAATATGGACTACTGTATAGTTGATCAGACATCATTAGGAGTTAATTGGTATGCATAGGAAGTTCAAGATTGAGAAATCCTTGGCCCGAAATATGTTCAGTATGTCAAATATGGACTACTGTATGATTGATGAGACATCAGAAGGAGTTAATTGGTCTGTATAAAAAATTCTAAATTGAGAACTCCTTGGCCTGAAATATGATCAGTATGTCTAATATGGACTACTGTATAGTTGATCAGACATCATTAGGAGTTAAATGGTATGTATAGGAAGTTCCAGATTGAGAACTCCTTGTCCTGAAATATGTTCAGTATGTGTAATATGGACTACTGTATAGTTGATCAGACATCATTAGGAGTTAACTGGTCTGTATAGACAGTCCAAGAATGAGAACTCCTTGGCCTGAAATATGTTCAGTATGTCAAATATGGACTACTGTATGATTGATGAGACATCATAAGGAGTTAAATGGTATGTATAGGAAGTTCCAGATTGAGAACTCCTTGTCCTGAAATATGTTCAGTATGTGTAATATGGACTACTGTATAGTTGATCAGACATCATTAGGAGTTAACTGGTCTGCATAGAAAGCCCAAGAATGAGAACTCCTTGGCCTGAAATATGTTCAGAATGTCAAATATGGACTACTGTATAGTTGATCAGACATCATTAGGAGTTAATTGGTATGTATAGGAAGTTCAAGATTGAGAACTCCTTGGCCTGAAATATGTTCAGTATGTCAAATATGGACTACTGTATGATTGATGAGACATCAGAAGCAGTTAATTGGTCTGTATAGAAAGTCCAAGAATGAGAACTCCTTGGCCTGAAATATGTTCAGAATGTCAAAAATGGACTACTGTATGGTTGATGAGACATCATTAGGAGTTAATTGGTCTGTATAGAAATTTCAAGATTGAGAACTCCTTGGCCTGAAATATGTTCAGAATGTCAAAAATGGACTACTGTATGATTGATGAGACATCAGAAGGAGTTAACTGGTCTGTATAGAAAGTTCAAGAATGAGAACTCCTTGGCCTGAAATATGTTCAGTATGTCAAATATGGACTACTGTATGATTGATGAGACATCAGAAGGAGGTAACTGGTCTGTATAGAAAGTTCAAGATTGAGAACTCCTTGGCCTGAAATATGTTCAGTATGTCAAATATGGACTACTGTATAGTTGATCAGACATCATTAGGAGTTAATTGGTATGTATAGGAAGTTCAAGATTGAGAACTCCTTGGCCCGAAATATGTTCAGTATGTCAAATATGGACTACTGTATAGTTGATCAGACATCATTAGGAGTTAATTGGTATGTATAGGAAGTTCAAGATTGAGAACTCCTTGGCCTGAAATATGTTCAGTATGTAAAATATGGACTACTGTATAGTTGATCAGACATCATTAGGAGTTAATTGGTATGCATAGGAAGTTCAAGATTGAGAAATCCTTGGCCCGAAATATGTTCAGTATGTCAAATATGGACTACTGTATGATTGATGAGACATCAGAAGGAGTTAATTGGTCTGTATAAAAAATTCTAAATTGAGAACTCCTTGGCCTGAAATATGATCAGTATGTCTAATATGGACTACTGTATAGTTGATCAGACATCATTAGGAGTTAAATGGTATGTATAGGAAGTTCCAGATTGAGAACTCCTTGTCCTGAAATATGTTCAGTATGTGTAATATGGACTACTGTATAGTTGATCAGACATCATTAGGAGTTAACTGGTCTGTATAGACAGTCCAAGAATGAGAACTCCTTGGCCTGAAATATGTTCAGTATGTCAAATATGGACTACTGTATGATTGATGAGACATCATAAGGAGTTAAATGGTATGTATAGGAAGTTCCAGATTGAGAACTCCTTGTCCTGAAATATGTTCAGTATGTGTAATATGGACTACTGTATAGTTGATCAGACATCATTAGGAGTTAACTGGTCTGCATAGAAAGCCCAAGAATGAGAACTCCTTGGCCTGAAATATGTTCAGAATGTCAAATATGGACTACTGTATAGTTGATCAGACATCATTAGGAGTTAATTGGTATGTATAGGAAGTTCAAGATTGAGAACTCCTTGGCCTGAAATATGTTCAGTATGTCAAATATGGACTACTGTATAGTTGATCAGACATCATTAGGAGTTAACTGGTCTGTATAGACAGTCCAAGAATGAGAAATCCTTGGCCTGAAATATGTTCAGAATGTCAAAAATGGACTACTGTATGGTTGATGAGACATCATAGTGAGATAATTGGTCTGTATAGAAAGTTGAAAATTGAGAACTCCTTGGCCTGAAATATGTTCAGTATGTCAAATATGGACTACTGTATGATTGATGAGACATCAGAAGGAGTTAACTGCTCTGTATAGAAAGTTCAAGATTGAGAACTCCTTGGCCTGAAATATGTTCAGTATGTCAAATATGGACTACTGTATGATTGATGAGACATCAGAAGGAGTTAATTGGTATGTACAGGAAGTTCAAGATTGAGGACTCCTTGTCCTGAAATATGTTCAGTATGTGTAATATGGACTACTGTATAGTTGATCAGACATCATTAGGATTTAACTGGTCTGTATAGAAAGTCCAAGAATGAGAACTCCTTGGCCTGAAATATGTTCAGTATGTCAAATATGGACTACTGTATGATTGATGAGACATCAGAAGCAGTTAATTGGTCTGTATAGAAAGTCCAAGAATGAGACATTCTTGGCCTGAAATATGTTCAGAATGTCAAATATGGACTACTGTATGGTTAATGAGACATTATAAGGAGTTAATGGGTCTGTATAAAAAATTCTAAATTGAGAACTCCTTGGCCTGAAATATGATCAGTATGTCTAATATGGACTACTGTATGGTTGATCAGACATCATTAGGAGTTAACTGGTCTGCATAGAAAGTCCAAGAATGAGAACTCCTTGGCCTGAAATATGTTCAGAATGTCAAATATGGACTACTGTATAGTTGATCAGACATCATTAGGAGTTAATTGGTATGTATAGGAAGTTCAAGATTGAGAACTCCTTGGCCTGAAATATGTTCAGTATGTCAAATATGGACTACTGTATGATTGATGTGACATCAGAAAGAGTTAATTGGTCTGTATAGAAAGTTCAAAATTGAGAACTCCTTGGCCTGAAATATGTTCAGTATGTCAAATATGGACTACTGTATGATTGATGAGACATCAGAAGCAGTTAATTGGTCTGTATAGAAAGTCCAAGAATGAGAACTCCTTGGCCTGAAATATGTTCAGAATGTCAAAAATGGACTACTGTATGGTTGATGAGACATCATTAGGAGTTAATTGGTCTGTATAGAAATTTCAAGATTGAGAACTCCTTGGCCTGAAATATGTTCAGAATGTCAAAAATGGACTACTGTATGGTTGATGAGACATCATAGTGAGATAATTGGTCTGTATAGAAATTTCAAGATTGAGAAGTCCTTGGCCTGAAATATGTTCAGTATGTCAAATATGGACTACTGTATGATTGATGAGACATCAGAAGGAGTTAACTGGTCTGTATAGAAAGTTCAAGAATGAGAACTCCTTGGCCTGAAATATGTTCAGTATGTCAAATATGGACTACTGTATGATTGATGAGACATCAGAAGGAGGTAACTGGTCTGTATAGAAAGTTCAAGATTGAGAACTCCTTGGCCTGAAATATGTTCAGTATGTCAAATATGGACTACTGTATAGTTGATCAGACATCATTAGGAGGTCATTGGTATGTATAGGAAGTTCAAGATTGAGAACTCCTTGGCCTGAAATATGTTCAGTATGTAAAATATGGACTACTGTATAGTTGATCAGACATCATTAGGAGTTAATTGGTATGCATAGGAAGTTCAAGATTGAGAAATCCTTGGCCCGAAATATGTTCAGTATGTCAAATATGGACTACTGTATGATTGATGAGACATCAGAAGGAGTTAATTGGTCTGTATAAAAAATTCTAAATTGAGAACTCCTTGGCCTGAAATATGATCAGTATGTCTAATATGGACTACTGTATAGTTGATCAGACATCATTAGGAGTTAAATGGTATGTATAGGAAGTTCCAGATTGAGAACTCCTTGTCCTGAAATATGTTCAGTATGTGTAATATGGACTACTGTATAGTTGATCAGACATCATTAGGAGTTAACTGGTCTGTATAGACAGTCCAAGAATGAGAACTCCTTGGCCTGAAATATGTTCAGTATGTCAAATATGGACTACTGTATGATTGATGAGACATCATAAGGAGTTAAATGGTATGTATAGGAAGTTCCAGATTGAGAACTCCTTGTCCTGAAATATGTTCAGTATGTGTAATATGGACTACTGTATAGTTGATCAGACATCATTAGGAGTTAACTGGTCTGCATAGAAAGCCCAAGAATGAGAACTCCTTGGCCTGAAATATGTTCAGAATGTCAAATATGGACTACTGTATAGTTGATCAGACATCATTAGGAGTTAATTGGTATGTATAGGAAGTTCAAGATTGAGAACTCCTTGGCCTGAAATATGTTCAGTATGTCAAATATGGACTACTGTATAGTTGATCAGACATCATTAGGAGTTAATTGGTATGTATAGGAAGTTCAAGATTGAGAACTCCTTGGCCTGAAATATGTTCAGTATGTCAAATATGGACTACTGTATGATTGATGAGACATCAGAAGGAGTTAACTGGTCTGTATAGAAAGTTCAAGAATGAGAACTCCTTGGCCTGAAATATGTTCAGTATGTCAAATATGGACTACTGTATGATTGATGAGACATCAGAAGGAGGTAACTGGTCTGTATAGAAAGTTCAAGATTGAGAACTCCTTGGCCTGAAATATGTTCAGTATGTCAAATATGGACTACTGTATAGTTGATCAGACATCATTAGGAGTTAATTGGTATGTATAGGAAGTTCAAGATTGAGAACTCCTTGGCCTGAAATATGTTCAGTATGTCAAATATGGACTACTGTATAGTTGATCAGACATCATTAGGAGTTAATTGGTATGTATAGGAAGTTCAAGATTGAGAACTCCTTGGCCTGAAATATGTTCAGTATGTAAAATATGGACTACTGTATAGTTGATCAGACATCATTAGGAGTTAATTGGTATGCATAGGAAGTTCAAGATTGAGAAATCCTTGGCCCGAAATATGTTCAGTATGTCAAATATGGACTACTGTATGATTGATGAGACATCAGAAGGAGTTAATTGGTCTGTATAAAAAATTCTAAATTGAGAACTCCTTGGCCTGAAATATGATCAGTATGTGTAATATGGACTACTGTATAGTTGATCAGACATCATTAGGAGTTAACTGGTCTGTATAGACAGTCCAAGAATGAGAACTCCTTGGCCTGAAATATGTTCAGTATGTCAAATATGGACTACTGTATGATTGATGAGACATCATAAGGAGTTAAATGGTATGTATAGGAAGTTCCAGATTGAGAACTCCTTGTCCTGAAATATGTTCAGTATGTGTAATATGGACTACTGTATAGTTGATCAGACATCATTAGGAGTTAACTGGTCTGTATAGACAGTCCAAGAATGAGAACTCCTTGGCCTGAAATATGTTCAGTATGTCAAATATGGACTACTGTATGATTGATGAGACATCATAAGGAGTTAAATGGTATGTATAGGAAGTTCCAGATTGAGAACTCCTTGTCCTGAAATATGTTCAGTATGTGTAATATGGACTACTGTATAGTTGATCAGACATCATTAGGAGTTAACTGGTCTGTATAGACAGTCCAAGAATGAGAACTCCTTGGCCTGAAATATGTTCAGTATGTCAAATATGGACTACTGTATGATTGATGAGACATCATAAGGAGTTAAATGGTATGTATAGGAAGTTCCAGATTGAGAACTCCTTGTCCTGAAATATGTTCAGTATGTGTAATATGGACTACTGTATAGTTGATCAGACATCATTAGGAGTTAACTGGTCTGTATAGACAGTCCAAGAATGAGAACTCCTTGGCCTGAAATATGTTCAGTATGTCAAATATGGACTACTGTATGATTGATGAGACATCATAAGGAGTTAAATGGTATGTATAGGAAGTTCCAGATTGAGAACTCCTTGTCCTGAAATATGTTCAGTATGTGTAATATGGACTACTGTATAGTTGATCAGACATCATTAGGAGTTAACTGGTCTGCATAGAAAGCCCAAGAATGAGAACTCCTTGGCCTGAAATATGTTCAGAATGTCAAATATGGACTACTGTATAGTTGATCAGATATCATTAGGAGTTAATTGGTATGTATAGGAAGTTCAAGATTGAGAACTCCTTGGCCTGAAATATGTTCAGTATGTGTAATATGGACTACTGTATAGTTGATCAGACATCATTAGGAGTTAACTGGTCTGTATAGAAAGTCCAAGAATGAGAACTCCTTGGCCTGAAATATGTTCAGTATGTCAAATATGGACTACTGTATGATTGATGAGACATCAGAAGCAGTTAATTGGTCTGTATAGAAAGTCCAAGAATGAGACATTCTTGGCCTGAAATATGTTCAGAATGTCAAATATGGACTACTGTATGGTTAATGAGACACTATAAGGAGTTAATGGGTCTGTATAAAAAATTCTAAATTGAGAATTCCTTGGCCTGAAATATGATCAGTATGTCTAATATGGACTACTGTATGGTTGATCAGACATCATTAGGAGTTAATTGGTATGTATAGGAAGTTCAAGATTGAGAACTCCTTGGCCTGAAATATGTTCAGTATGTCAAATATGGACTACTGTATAGTTGATCAGACATCATTAGGAGTTAATTGGTATGTATAGGAAGTTCAAGATTGAGAACTCCTTGGCCTGAAATATGATCAGTATGTAAAATGGACTACTGTATGATTGATGAGACATTAGAAGCAGTTAACTGGTCTGTATAGAAAGTCCAAGAATGAGAACTCCTTGGCCTGAAATATGTTCAGAATGTCAAAAATGGACAACTGTATGGTTGATGAGACATCATAGGGAGATAATTGGTCTGTATAGAAATTTCAAGATTGAGAACTCCTTGGCCTGAAATATGTTCAGTATGTCAAATATGGACTACTGTATGATTGATGTGACATCAGAAAGAGTTAATTGGTCTGTATAGAAAGTTCAAAATTGAGAACTCCTTGGCCTGAAATATGTTCAGTATGTCAAATATGGACTACTGTATGATTGATGAGACATCAGAAGCAGTTAATTGGTCTGTATAGAAAGTCCAAGAATGAGAACTCTTTGGCCTGAAATATGTTCAGAATGTCAAAAATGGACTACTGTATGGTTGATGAGACATCATTAGGAGTTAATTGGTCTGTATAGAAATTTCAAGATTGAGAACTCCTTGGCCTGAAATATGTTCAGAATGTCAAAAATGGACTACTGTATGGTTGATGAGACATCATAGTGAGATAATTGGTCTTTATAGAAATTTCAAGATTGAGAAGTCCTTGGCCTGAAATATGTTCAGTATGTCAAATATGGACTACTGTATGATTGATGAGACATCAGAAGGAGTTAACTGGTCTGTATAGAAAGTTCAAGAATGAGAACTCCTTGGCCTGAAATATGTTCAGTATGTCAAATATGGACTATTGTATGATTGATGAGACATCAGAAGGAGTTAACAGGTCTGTATAGAAAGTTCAAGATTGAGAACTCCTTGGCCTGAAATATGTTCAGTATGTCAAATATGGACTACTGTATGATTGATGAGACATCAGAAGGAGGTAACTGGTCTGTAAAGAAAGTTCAAGATTGAGAACTCCTTGGCCTGAAATATGTTCAGTATGTCAAATATGGACTACTGTATAGTTGATCAGACATCATTAGGAGTTAATTGGTATGTATAGGAAGTTCAAGATTGAGAACTCCTTGGCCTGAAATATGTTCAGTATGTCAAATATGGACTACTGTATAGTTGATCAGACATCATTAGGAGTTAATTGGTATGTATAGGAAGTTCAAGATTGAGAACTCCTTGGCCTGAAATATGTTCAGTATGTAAAATATGGACTACTGTATAGTTGATCAGACATCATTAGGAGTTAATTGGTATGCATAGGAAGTTCAAGATTGAGAAATCCTTGGCCCGAAATATGTTCAGTATGTCAAATATGGACTACTGTATGATTGATGAGACATCAGAAGGAGTTAATTGGTGTGTATAAAAAATTCTAAATTGAGAACTCCTTGGCCTGAAATATGATCAGTATGTCTAATATGGACTACTGTATAGTTGATCAGACATCATTAGGAGTTAACTGGTCTGCATAGAAAGCCCAAGAATGAGAACTCCTTGGCCTGAAATATGTTCAGAATGTCAAATATGGACTACTGTATAGTTGATCAGACATCATTAGGAGTTAATTGGTATGTATAGGAAGTTCAAGATTGAGAACTCCTTGGCCTGAAATATGTTCAGTATGTCAAATATGGACTACTGTATAGTTGATCAGACATCATTAGGAGTTAATTGGTATGTATAGGAAGTTCAAGATTGAGAACTCCTTGGCCTGAAATATGTTCAGTATGTCAAATATGGACTACTGTATGGTTGATGAGACATCATAGTGAGATAATTGGTCTGTATAGAAATTTTAAGATTGAGAAGTCCTTGGCCTGAAATATGTTCAGTATATGCACTACGGCATGATTGATGAGACATTAGAAGGAGTTAATTGGTCTGTATAGAAAGTTCAAAATTGAGAACTCCTTGGCCTGAAATATGTTCAGTATGTCAAATATGGACTACTGTATGATTGATGAGACATCAGAAGCAGTTAATTGGTCTATATAGAAAGTTCAAGATTGAGAACTCCTTGGCCTGAAATATTTTCAGTATGTCAAGTATGGACTACTGTATGATTGATGAGACATCAGAAGGAGTTAACTGGTCTGTATAGAAAGTTCAAGAATGAGAACTCCTTGGCCTGAAATATGTTCAGTATGTCAAATATGGACTACTGTATGATTGATGAGACATCAGAAGGAGTTAACTGGTCTGTATAGAAAGTTCAAGATTGAGAACTCCTTGGCCTGAAATATGTTCAGTATGTCAAATATGGACTACTGTATGATTGATGAGACATCAGAAGGAGTTAACTGGTCTGTATAGAAAGTTCAAGATTGAGAACTCCTTGGCCTGAAATATGTTCAGTATGTCAAATATGGAGTACTGTATAGTTGATCAGACATCATTAGGAGTTAATTGGTATGTATAGGAAGTTCAAGATTGAGAACTCCTTGGCCTGAAATATGTTCAGTATGTCAAATATGGACTACTGTATAGTTGATCAGACATCATTAGGAGTTAATTGGTATGTATAGGAAGTTCAAGATTGAGAACTCCTTGGCCTGAAATATGTTCAGTATGTAAAATATGGACTACTGTACAGTTGATCAGACATCATTAGGAGTTAATTGGTATGCATAGGAAGTTCAAGATTGAGAAATCCTTGGCCCGAAATATGTTCAGTATGTCAAATATGGACTACTGTATAGTTGATCAGACATCATTAGGAGTTAATTGGTATGTATAGAAAGTTCAAGATTGAGAACTCCTTGGCCTGAAATATGTTCAGTATGTAAAATATGGACTACTGTATAGTTGATCAGACATCATTAGGAGTTAATTGGTATGCATAGGAAGTTCAAGATTGAGAAATCCTTGGCCCGAAATATGTTCAGTATGTCAAATATGGACTACTGTATGATTGATGAGACATCAGAAGGAGTTAATTGGTCTGTATAAAAAATTCTAAATTAAGAACTCCTTGGCCTGAAATATGATCAGTATGTCTAATATGGACTACTGTATAGTTGATCAGACATCATTAGGACTTAAATGGTATGTATAGGAAGTTCCAGATTGAGAACTCCTTGTCCTGAAATATGTTCAGTATGTGTAATATGGACTACTGTATAGTTGATCAGACATCATTAGGAGTTAACTGGTCTGTATAGACAGTCCAAGAATGAGAACTCCTTGGCCTGAAATATGTTCAGTATGTCAAATATGGACTACTGTATGATTGATGAGACATCAGAAGCAGTTAATTGGTCTATATAGAAAGTTCAAGATTGAGAACTCCTTGGCCTGAAATATGTTCAGTATGTCAAATATGGACTACTGTATGATTGATGAGACATCAGAAGCAGTTAATTGGTCTGTATAGAAAGTCCAAGAATGAGAACTCTTTGGCCTGAAATATGTTCAGAATGTCAAAAATGGACTACTGTATGGTTGATGAGACATCATTAGGAGTTAATTGGTCTGTATAGAAATTTCAAGATTGAGAACTCCTTGGCCTGAAATATGTTCAGAATGTCAAAAATGGACTACTGTATGGTTGATGAGACATCATAGTGAGATAATTGGTCTTTATAGAAATTTCAAGATTGAGAAGTCCTTGGCCTGAAATATGTTCAGTATGTCAAATATGGACTACTGTATGATTGATGAGACATCAGAAGGAGTTAACTGGTCTGTATAGAAAGTTCAAGAATGAGAACTCCTTGGCCTGAAATATGTTCAGTATGTCAAATATGGACTATTGTATGATTGATGAGACATCAGAAGGAGTTAACAGGTCTGTATAGAAAGTTCAAGATTGAGAACTCCTTGGCCTGAAATATGTTCAGTATGTCAAATATGGACTACTGTATGATTGATGAGACATCAGAAGGAGGTAACTGGTCTGTAAAGAAAGTTCAAGATTGAGAACTCCTTGGCCTGAAATATGTTCAGTATGTCAAATATGGACTACTGTATAGTTGATCAGACATCATTAGGAGTTAATTGGTATGTATAGGAAGTTCAAGATTGAGAACTCCTTGGCCTGAAATATGTTCAGTATGTCAAATATGGACTACTGTATAGTTGATCAGACATCATTAGGAGTTAATTGGTATGTATAGGAAGTTCAAGATTGAGAACTCCTTGGCCTGAAATATGTTCAGTATGTAAAATATGGACTACTGTATAGTTGATCAGACATCATTAGGAGTTAATTGGTATGCATAGGAAGTTCAAGATTGAGAAATCCTTGGCCCGAAATATGTTCAGTATGTCAAATATGGACTACTGTATGATTGATGAGACATCAGAAGGAGTTAATTGGTGTGTATAAAAAATTCTAAATTGAGAACTCCTTGGCCTGAAATATGATCAGTATGTCTAATATGGACTACTGTATAGTTGATCAGACATCATTAGGAGTTAACTGGTCTGCATAGAAAGCCCAAGAATGAGAACTCCTTGGCCTGAAATATGTTCAGAATGTCAAATATGGACTACTGTATAGTTGATCAGACATCATTAGGAGTTAATTGGTATGTATAGGAAGTTCAAGATTGAGAACTCCTTGGCCTGAAATATGTTCAGTATGTCAAATATGGACTACTGTATAGTTGATCAGACATCATTAGGAGTTAATTGGTATGTATAGGAAGTTCAAGATTGAGAACTCCTTGGCCTGAAATATGTTCAGTATGTCAAATATGGACTACTGTATGGTTGATGAGACATCATAGTGAGATAATTGGTCTGTATAGAAATTTTAAGATTGAGAAGTCCTTGGCCTGAAATATGTTCAGTATATGCACTACGGCATGATTGATGAGACATTAGAAGGAGTTAATTGGTCTGTATAGAAAGTTCAAAATTGAGAACTCCTTGGCCTGAAATATGTTCAGTATGTCAAATATGGACTACTGTATGATTGATGAGACATCAGAAGCAGTTAATTGGTCTATATAGAAAGTTCAAGATTGAGAACTCCTTGGCCTGAAATATTTTCAGTATGTCAAGTATGGACTACTGTATGATTGATGAGACATCAGAAGGAGTTAACTGGTCTGTATAGAAAGTTCAAGAATGAGAACTCCTTGGCCTGAAATATGTTCAGTATGTCAAATATGGACTACTGTATGATTGATGAGACATCAGAAGGAGTTAACTGGTCTGTATAGAAAGTTCAAGATTGAGAACTCCTTGGCCTGAAATATGTTCAGTATGTCAAATATGGACTACTGTATGATTGATGAGACATCAGAAGGAGTTAACTGGTCTGTATAGAAAGTTCAAGATTGAGAACTCCTTGGCCTGAAATATGTTCAGTATGTCAAATATGGAGTACTGTATAGTTGATCAGACATCATTAGGAGTTAATTGGTATGTATAGGAAGTTCAAGATTGAGAACTCCTTGGCCTGAAATATGTTCAGTATGTCAAATATGGACTACTGTATAGTTGATCAGACATCATTAGGAGTTAATTGGTATGTATAGGAAGTTCAAGATTGAGAACTCCTTGGCCTGAAATATGTTCAGTATGTAAAATATGGACTACTGTACAGTTGATCAGACATCATTAGGAGTTAATTGGTATGCATAGGAAGTTCAAGATTGAGAAATCCTTGGCCCGAAATATGTTCAGTATGTCAAATATGGACTACTGTATAGTTGATCAGACATCATTAGGAGTTAATTGGTATGTATAGAAAGTTCAAGATTGAGAACTCCTTGGCCTGAAATATGTTCAGTATGTAAAATATGGACTACTGTATAGTTGATCAGACATCATTAGGAGTTAATTGGTATGCATAGGAAGTTCAAGATTGAGAAATCCTTGGCCCGAAATATGTTCAGTATGTCAAATATGGACTACTGTATGATTGATGAGACATCAGAAGGAGTTAATTGGTCTGTATAAAAAATTCTAAATTAAGAACTCCTTGGCCTGAAATATGATCAGTATGTCTAATATGGACTACTGTATAGTTGATCAGACATCATTAGGACTTAAATGGTATGTATAGGAAGTTCCAGATTGAGAACTCCTTGTCCTGAAATATGTTCAGTATGTGTAATATGGACTACTGTATAGTTGATCAGACATCATTAGGAGTTAACTGGTCTGTATAGACAGTCCAAGAATGAGAACTCCTTGGCCTGAAATATGTTCAGTATGTCAAATATGGACTACTGTATGATTGATGAGACATCAGAAGCAGTTAATTGGTCTATATAGAAAGTTCAAGATTGAGAACTCCTTGGCCTGAAATATTTTCAGTATGTCAAATATGGACTACTGTATGATTGATGAGACATCAGAAGGAGTTAACTGGTCTGTATAGAAAGTTCAAGAATGAGAACTCCTTGGCCTGAAATATGTTCAGTATGTCAAATATGGACTACTGTATGATTGATGAGACATCAGAAGGAGTTAACTGGTCTGTATAGAAAGTTCAAGATTGAGAACTCCTTGGCCTGAAATATGTTCAGTATGTCAAATATGGACTACTGTATGATTGATGAGACATCAGAAGGAGTTAACTGGTCTGTATAGAAAGTTCAAGATTGAGAACTCCTTGGCCTGAAATATGTTCAGTATGTCAAATATGGACTACTGTATAGTTGATCAGACATCATTAGGAGTTAATTGGTATGTATAGGAAGTTCAAGATTGAGAACTCCTTGGCCTGAAATATGATCAGTATGTAAAATGGACTACTGTATGATTGATGAGACATTAGAAGCAGTTAACTGGTCTGTATAGAAAGTCCAAGAATGAGAACTCCTTGGCCTGAAATATGTTCAGAATGTCAAAAATGGACAACTGTATGGTTGATGAGACATCATAGGGAGATAATTGGTCTGTATAGAAATTTCAAGATTGAGAACTCCTTGGCCTGAAATATGTTCAGTATGTCAAATATGGACTACTGTATGATTGATGTGACATCAGAAAGAGTTAATTGGTCTGTATAGAAAGTTCAAAATTGAGAACTCCTTGGCCTGAAATATGTTCAGTATGTCAAATATGGACTACTGTATGATTGATGAGACATCAGAAGCAGTTAATTGGTCTGTATAGAAAGTCCAAGAATGAGAACTCTTTGGCCTGAAATATGTTCAGAATGTCAAAAATGGACTACTGTATGGTTGATGAGACATCATTAGGAGTTAATTGGTCTGTATAGAAATTTCAAGATTGAGAACTCCTTGGCCTGAAATATGTTCAGAATGTCAAAAATGGACTACTGTATGGTTGATGAGACATCATAGTGAGATAATTGGTCTTTATAGAAATTTCAAGATTGAGAAGTCCTTGGCCTGAAATATGTTCAGTATGTCAAATATGGACTACTGTATGATTGATGAGACATCAGAAGGAGTTAACTGGTCTGTATAGAAAGTTCAAGAATGAGAACTCCTTGGCCTGAAATATGTTCAGTATGTCAAATATGGACTACTGTATGATTGATGAGACATCAGAAGGAGTTAACAGGTCTGTATAGAAAGTTCAAGATTGAGAACTCCTTGGCCTGAAATATGTTCAGTATGTCAAATATGGACTACTGTATGATTGATGAGACATCAGAAGGAGGTAACTGGTCTGTATAGAAAGTTCAAGATTGAGAACTCCTTGGCCTGAAATATGTTCAGTATGTCAAATATGGACTACTGTATAGTTGATCAGACATCATTAGGAGTTAATTGGTATGTATAGGAAGTTCAAGATTGAGAACTCCTTGGCCTGAAATATGTTCAGTATGTCAAATATGGACTACTGTATAGTTGATCAGACATCATTAGGAGTTAATTGGTATGTATAGGAAGTTCAAGATTGAGAACTCCTTGGCCTGAAATATGTTCAGAATGTCAAATATGGACTACTGTATAGTTGATCAGACATCATTAGGAGTTAATTGGTATGTATAGGAAGTTCAAGATTGAGAACTCCTTGGCCTGAAATATGTTCAGTATGTCAAATATGGACTACTGTATAGTTGATCAGACATCATTAGGAGTTAATTGGTATGTATAGGAAGTTCAAGATTGAGAACTCCTTGGCCTGAAATATGTTCAGTATGTCAAATATGGACTACTGTATGGTTGATGAGACATCATAGTGAGATAATTGGTCTGTATAGAAATTTTAAGATTGAGAAGTCCTTGGCCTGAAATATGTTCAGTATATGCACTACGGCATGATTGATGAGACATTAGAAGGAGTTAATTGGTCTGTATAGAAAGTTCAAAATTGAGAACTCCTTGGCCTGAAATATGTTCAGTATGTCAAATATGGACTACTGTATGATTGATGAGACATCAGAAGCAGTTAATTGGTCTATATAGAAAGTTCAAGATTGAGAACTCCTTGGCCTGAAATATTTTCAGTATGTCAAGTATGGACTACTGTATGATTGATGAGACATCAGAAGGAGTTAACTGGTCTGTATAGAAAGTTCAAGATTGAGAACTCCTTGGCCTGAAATATGTTCAGTATGTCAAATATGGAGTACTGTATAGTTGATCAGACATCATTAGGAGTTAATTGGTATGTATAGGAAGTTCAAGATTGAGAACTCCTTGGCCTGAAATATGTTCAGTATGTCAAATATGGACTACTGTATAGTTGATCAGACATCATTAGGAGTTAATTGGTATGTATAGGAAGTTCAAGATTGAGAACTCCTTGGCCTTAAATATGTTCAGTATGTAAAATATGGACTACTGTACAGTTGATCAGACATCATTAGGAGTTAATTGGTATGCATAGGAAGTTCAAGATTGAGAAATCCTTGGCCCGAAATATGTTCAGTATGTCAAATATGGACTACTGTATGATTGATGAGACATCAGAAGGAGTTAATTGGTCTGTATAAAAAATTCTAAATTAAGAACTCCTTGGCCTGAAATATGATCAGTATGTCTAATATGGACTACTGTATAGTTGATCAGACATCATTAGGACTTAAATGGTATGTATAGGAAGTTCCAGATTGAGAACTCCTTGTCCTGAAATATGTTCAGTATGTGTAATATGGACTACTGTATGATTGATGAGACATCAGAAGGAGTTAACTGGTCTGTATAGAAAGTTCAAGATTGAGAACTCCTTGGCCTGAAATATGTTCAGTATGTCAAATATGGACTACTGTATAGTTGATCAGACATCATTAGGAGTTAATTGGTATGTATAGGAAGTTCAAGATTGAGAACTCCTTGGCCTGAAATATGATCAGTATGTAAAATGGACTACTGTATGATTGATGAGACATTAGAAGCAGTTAACTGGTCTGTATAGAAAGTCCAAGAATGAGAACTCCTTGGCCTGAAATATGTTCAGAATGTCAAAAATGGACAACTGTATGGTTGATGAGACATCATAGGGAGATAATTGGTCTGTATAGAAATTTCAAGATTGAGAACTCCTTGGCCTGAAATATGTTCAGTATGTCAAATATGGACTACTGTATGATTGATGTGACATCAGAAAGAGTTAATTGGTCTGTATAGAAAGTTCAAAATTGAGAACTCCTTGGCCTGAAATATGTTCAGTATGTCAAATATGGACTACTGTATGATTGATGAGACATCAGAAGCAGTTAATTGGTCTGTATAGAAAGTCCAAGAATGAGAACTCTTTGGCCTGAAATATGTTCAGAATGTCAAAAATGGACTACTGTATGGTTGATGAGACATCATTAGGAGTTAATTGGTCTGTATAGAAATTTCAAGATTGAGAACTCCTTGGCCTGAAATATGTTCAGAATGTCAAAAATGGACTACTGTATGGTTGATGAGACATCATAGTGAGATAATTGGTCTTTATAGAAATTTCAAGATTGAGAAGTCCTTGGCCTGAAATATGTTCAGTATGTCAAATATGGACTACTGTATGATTGATGAGACATCAGAAGGAGTTAACTGGTCTGTATAGAAAGTTCAAGAATGAGAACTCCTTGGCCTGAAATATGTTCAGTATGTCAAATATGGACTACTGTATGATTGATGAGACATCAGAAGGAGTTAACAGGTCTGTATAGAAAGTTCAAGATTGAGAACTCCTTGGCCTGAAATATGTTCAGTATGTCAAATATGGACTACTGTATGATTGATGAGACATCAGAAGGAGGTAACTGGTCTGTATAGAAAGTTCAAGATTGAGAACTCCTTGGCCTGAAATATGTTCAGTATGTCAAATATGGACTACTGTATAGTTGATCAGACATCATTAGGAGTTAATTGGTATGTATAGGAAGTTCAAGATTGAGAACTCCTTGGCCTGAAATATGTTCAGTATGTCAAATATGGACTACTGTATAGTTGATCAGACATCATTAGGAGTTAATTGGTATGTATAGGAAGTTCAAGATTGAGAACTCCTTGGCCTGAAATATGTTCAGTATGTAAAATATGGACTACTGTATAGTTGATCAGACATCATTAGGAGTTAATTGGTATGCATAGGAAGTTCAAGATTGAGAAATCCTTGGCCCGAAATATGTTCAGTATGTCAAATATGGACTACTGTATGATTGATGAGACATCAGAAGGAGTTAATTGGTGTGTATAAAAAATTCTAAATTGAGAACTCCTTGGCCTGAAATATGATCAGTATGTCTAATATGGACTACTGTATAGTTGATCAGACATCATTAGGAGTTAACTGGTCTGCATAGAAAGCCCAAGAATGAGAACTCCTTGGCCTGAAATATGTTCAGAATGTCAAATATGGACTACTGTATAGTTGATCAGACATCATTAGGAGTTAATTGGTATGTATAGGAAGTTCAAGATTGAGAACTCCTTGGCCTGAAATATGTTCAGTATGTCAAATATGGACTACTGTATAGTTGATCAGACATCATTAGGAGTTAATTGGTATGTATAGGAAGTTCAAGATTGAGAACTCCTTGGCCTGAAATATGTTCAGTATGTCAAATATGGACTACTGTATGGTTGATGAGACATCATAGTGAGATAATTGGTCTGTATAGAAATTTTAAGATTGAGAAGTCCTTGGCCTGAAATATGTTCAGTATATGCACTACGGCATGATTGATGAGACATTAGAAGGAGTTAATTGGTCTGTATAGAAAGTTCAAAATTGAGAACTCCTTGGCCTGAAATATGTTCAGTATGTCAAATATGGACTACTGTATGATTGATGAGACATCAGAAGCAGTTAATTGGTCTATATAGAAAGTTCAAGATTGAGAACTCCTTGGCCTGAAATATTTTCAGTATGTCAAATATGGACTACTGTATGATTGATGAGACATCAGAAGGAGTTAACTGGTCTGTATAGAAAGTTCAAGAATGAGAACTCCTTGGCCTGAAATATGTTCAGTATGTCAAATATGGACTACTGTATGATTGATGAGACATCAGAAGGAGTTAACTGGTCTGTATAGAAAGTTCAAGATTGAGAACTCCTTGGCCTGAAATATGTTCAGTATGTCAAATATGGACTACTGTATGATTGATGAGACATCAGAAGGAGTTAACTGGTCTGTATAGAAAGTTCAAGATTGAGAACTCCTTGGCCTGAAATATGTTCAGTATGTCAAATATGGAGTACTGTATAGTTGATCAGACATCATTAGGAGTTAATTGGTATGTATAGGAAGTTCAAGATTGAGAACTCCTTGGCCTGAAATATGTTCAGTATGTCAAATATGGACTACTGTATAGTTGATCAGACATCATTAGGAGTTAATTGGTATGTATAGGAAGTTCAAGATTGAGAACTCCTTGGCCTGAAATATGTTCAGTATGTAAAATATGGACTACTGTACAGTTGATCAGACATCATTAGGAGTTAATTGGTATGCATAGGAAGTTCAAGATTGAGAAATCCTTGGCCCGAAATATATTCAGTATGTCAAATATGGACTACTGTATAGTTGATCAGACATCATTAGGAGTTAATTGGTATGTATAGAAAGTTCAAGATTGAGAACTCCTTGGCCTGAAATATGTTCAGTATGTAAAATATGGACTACTGTATAGTTGATCAGACATCATTAGGAGTTAATTGGTATGCATAGGAAGTTCAAGATTGAGAAATCCTTGGCCCGAAATATGTTCAGTATGTCAAATATGGACTACTGTATGATTGATGAGACATCAGAAGGAGTTAATTGGTCTGTATAAAAAATTCTAAATTAAGAACTCCTTGGCCTGAAATATGATCAGTATGTCTAATATGGACTACTGTATAGTTGATCAGACATCATTAGGACTTAAATGGTATGTATAGGAAGTTCCAGATTGAGAACTCCTTGTCCTGAAATATGTTCAGTATGTGTAATATGGACTACTGTATAGTTGATCAGACATCATTAGGAGTTAACTGGTCTGTATAGACAGTCCAAGAATGAGAACTCCTTGGCCTGAAATATGTTCAGTATGTCAAATATGGACTACTGTATGATTGATGAGACATCAGAAGCAGTTAATTGGTCTATATAGAAAGTTCAAGATTGAGAACTCCTTGGCCTGAAATATTTTCAGTATGTCAAATATGGACTACTGTATGATTGATGAGACATCAGAAGGAGTTAACTGGTCTGTATAGAAAGTTCAAGAATGAGAACTCCTTGGCCTGAAATATGTTCAGTATGTCAAATATGGACTACTGTATGATTGATGAGACATCAGAAGGAGTTAACTGGTCTGTATAGAAAGTTCAAGATTGAGAACTCCTTGGCCTGAAATATGTTCAGTATGTAAAATATGGACTACTGTATGATTGATGAGACATCAGAAGGAGTTAACTGGTCTGTATAGAAAGTTCAAGATTGAGAACTCCTTGGCCTGAAATATGTTCAGTATGTCAAATATGGACTACTGTATAGTTGATCAGACATCATTAGGAGTTAATTGGTATGCATAGGAAGTTCAAGATTGAGAAATCCTTGGCCCGAAATATGTTCATTATGTCAAATATGGACTACTGTATGATTGATGAGACATCAGAAGGAGTTAATTGGTCTGTATAAAAAATTCTAAATTGAGAACTCCTTGGCCTGAAATATGATCAGTATGTCTAATATGGACTACTGTATAGTTGATCAGACATCATTAGGACTTAAATGGTATGTATAGGAAGTTCCAGATTGAGAACTCCTTGTCCTGAAATATGTTCAGTATGTGTAATATGGACTACTGTATAGTTGATCAGACATCATTAGGAGTTAACTGGTCTGTATAGACAGTCCAAGAATGAGAACTCCTTGGCCTGAAATATGTTCAGTATGTCAAATATGGACTACTGTATGATTGATGAGACATCAGAAGCAGTTAATTGGTCTGTATAGAAAGTCCAAGAATGAGAAATTCTTGGCCTGAAATATGTTCAGAATGTCAAATATGGACTACTGTATAGTTGATCAGACATCATTAGGAGTTAATTGGTATGTATAGGAAGTTCAAGATTGAGAACTCCTTGGCCTGAAATATGTTCAGTATGTCAAATATGGACTACTGTATAGTTGATCAGACATCATTAGTAGTTAATTGGTATGTATAGGAAGTTCAAGATTGAGAAATCCTTGGCCTGAAATATGTTCAGTATGTCAAATATGGACTACTGTATGATTGATGAGACATCAGAAGGAGTTAACTGGTCTGTATAGAAAATCCAAGAATGAGAACTCCTTGGCCTGAAATATGTTCAGAATGTCAAAAATGGACTACTGTATGGTTGATGAGACATCATAGTGAGATAATTGGTCTGTATAGAAATTTCAAGATTGAGAAGTCCTTGGCCTGAAATATGTTCAGTATATGCACTACTGTATGATTGATGAGACATCAGAAGCAGTTAATTGGTCTGTATAGAAAGTCCAAGAATGAGAACTCTTTGGCCTGAAATATGTTCAGAATGTCAAAAATGGACTACTGTATGGTTGATGAGACATCATTAGGAGTTAATTGGTCTGTATAGAAATTTCAAGATTGAGAACTCCTTGGCCTGAAATATGTTCAGAATGTCAAAAATGGACTACTGTATGGTTGATGAGACATCATAGTGAGATAATTGGTCTTTATAGAAATTTCAAGATTGAGAAGTCCTTGGCCTGAAATATGTTCAGTATGTCAAATATGGACTACTGTATGATTGATGAGACATCAGAAGGAGTTAACTGGTCTGTATAGAAAGTTCAAGAATGAGAACTCCTTGGCCTGAAATATGTTCAGTATGTCAAATATGGACTACTGTATGATTGATGAGACATCAGAAGGAGTTAACAGGTCTGTATAGAAAGTTCAAGATTGAGAACTCCTTGGCCTGAAATATGTTCAGTATGTCAAATATGGACTACTGTATGATTGATGAGACATCAGAAGGAGGTAACTGGTCTGTATAGAAAGTTCAAGATTGAGAACTCCTTGGCCTGAAATATGTTCAGTATGTCAAATATGGACTACTGTATAGTTGATCAGACATCATTAGGAGTTAATTGGTATGTATAGGAAGTTCAAGATTGAGAACTCCTTGGCCTGAAATATGTTCAGTATGTCAAATATGGACTACTGTATAGTTGATCAGACATCATTAGGAGTTAATTGGTATGTATAGGAAGTTCAAGATTGAGAACTCCTTGGCCTGAAATATGTTCAGTATGTAAAATATGGACTACTGTATAGTTGATCAGACATCATTAGGAGTTAATTGGTATGCATAGGAAGTTCAAGATTGAGAAATCCTTGGCCCGAAATATGTTCAGTATGTCAAATATGGACTACTGTATGATTGATGAGACATCAGAAGGAGTTAATTGGTGTGTATAAAAAATTCTAAATTGAGAACTCCTTGGCCTGAAATATGATCAGTATGTCTAATATGGACTACTGTATAGTTGATCAGACATCATTAGGAGTTAACTGGTCTGCATAGAAAGCCCAAGAATGAGAACTCCTTGGCCTGAAATATGTTCAGAATGTCAAATATGGACTACTGTATAGTTGATCAGACATCATTAGGAGTTAATTGGTATGTATAGGAAGTTCAAGATTGAGAACTCCTTGGCCTGAAATATGTTCAGTATGTCAAATATGGACTACTGTATAGTTGATCAGACATCATTAGGAGTTAATTGGTATGTATAGGAAGTTCAAGATTGAGAACTCCTTGGCCTGAAATATGTTCAGTATGTCAAATATGGACTACTGTATGGTTGATGAGACATCATAGTGAGATAATTGGTCTGTATAGAAATTTTAAGATTGAGAAGTCCTTGGCCTGAAATATGTTCAGTATATGCACTACGGCATGATTGATGAGACATTAGAAGGAGTTAATTGGTCTGTATAGAAAGTTCAAAATTGAGAACTCCTTGGCCTGAAATATGTTCAGTATGTCAAATATGGACTACTGTATGATTGATGAGACATCAGAAGCAGTTAATTGGTCTATATAGAAAGTTCAAGATTGAGAACTCCTTGGCCTGAAATATTTTCAGTATGTCAAATATGGACTACTGTATGATTGATGAGACATCAGAAGGAGTTAACTGGTCTGTATAGAAAGTTCAAGAATGAGAACTCCTTGGCCTGAAATATGTTCAGTATGTCAAATATGGACTACTGTATGATTGATGAGACATCAGAAGGAGTTAACTGGTCTGTATAGAAAGTTCAAGATTGAGAACTCCTTGGCCTGAAATATGTTCAGTATGTCAAATATGGACTACTGTATGATTGATGAGACATCAGAAGGAGTTAACTGGTCTGTATAGAAAGTTCAAGATTGAGAACTCCTTGGCCTGAAATATGTTCAGTATGTCAAATATGGAGTACTGTATAGTTGATCAGACATCATTAGGAGTTAATTGGTATGTATAGGAAGTTCAAGATTGAGAACTCCTTGGCCTGAAATATGTTCAGTATGTCAAATATGGACTACTGTATAGTTGATCAGACATCATTAGGAGTTAATTGGTATGTATAGGAAGTTCAAGATTGAGAACTCCTTGGCCTGAAATATGTTCAGTATGTAAAATATGGACTACTGTACAGTTGATCAGACATCATTAGGAGTTAATTGGTATGCATAGGAAGTTCAAGATTGAGAAATCCTTGGCCCGAAATATGTTCAGTATGTCAAATATGGACTACTGTATAGTTGATCAGACATCATTAGGAGTTAATTGGTATGTATAGAAAGTTCAAGATTGAGAACTCCTTGGCCTGAAATATGTTCAGTATGTAAAATATGGACTACTGTATAGTTGATCAGACATCATTAGGAGTTAATTGGTATGCATAGGAAGTTCAAGATTGAGAAATCCTTGGCCCGAAATATGTTCAGTATGTCAAATATGGACTACTGTATGATTGATGAGACATCAGAAGGAGTTAATTGGTCTGTATAAAAAATTCTAAATTAAGAACTCCTTGGCCTGAAATATGATCAGTATGTCTAATATGGACTACTGTATAGTTGATCAGACATCATTAGGACTTAAATGGTATGTATAGGAAGTTCCAGATTGAGAACTCCTTGTCCTGAAATATGTTCAGTATGTGTAATATGGACTACTGTATAGTTGATCAGACATCATTAGGAGTTAACTGGTCTGTATAGACAGTCCAAGAATGAGAACTCCTTGGCCTGAAATATGTTCAGTATGTCAAATATGGACTACTGTATGATTGATGAGACATCAGAAGCAGTTAATTGGTCTATATAGAAAGTTCAAGATTGAGAACTCCTTGGCCTGAAATATTTTCAGTATGTCAAATATGGACTACTGTATGATTGATGAGACATCAGAAGGAGTTAACTGGTCTGTATAGAAAGTTCAAGAATGAGAACTCCTTGGCCTGAAATATGTTCAGTATGTCAAATATGGACTACTGTATGATTGATGAGACATCAGAAGGAGTTAACTGGTCTGTATAGAAAGTTCAAGATTGAGAACTCCTTGGCCTGAAATATGTTCAGTATGTAAAATATGGACTACTGTATGATTGATGAGACATCAGAAGGAGTTAACTGGTCTGTATAGAAAGTTCAAGATTGAGAACTCCTTGGCCTGAAATATGTTCAGTATGTCAAATATGGACTACTGTATAGTTGATCAGACATCATTAGGAGTTAATTGGTATGTATAGGAAGTTCAAGATTGAGAACTCCTTGGCCTGAAATATGTTCAGTATGTCAAATATGGACTACTGTATAGTTGATCAGACATCATTAGGAGTTAATTGGTATGCATAGGAAGTTCAAGATTGAGAAATCCTTGGCCCGAAATATGTTCAGTATGTCAAATATGGACTACTGTATGATTGATGAGACATCAGAAGGAGTTAATTGGTCTGTATAAAAAATTCTAAATTGAGAACTCCTTGGCCTGAAATATGATCAGTATGTCTAATATGGACTACTGTATAGTTGATCAGACATCATTAGGACTTAAATGGTATGTATAGGAAGTTCCAGATTGAGAACTCCTTGTCCTGAAATATGTTCAGTATGTGTAATATGGACTACTGTATAGTTGATCAGACATCATTAGGAGTTAACTGGTCTGTATAGACAGTCCAAGAATGAGAACTCCTTGGCCTGAAATATGTTCAGTATGTCAAATATGGACTACTGTATGATTGATGAGACATCAGAAGCAGTTAATTGGTCTGTATAGAAAGTCCAAGAATGAGAAATTCTTGGCCTGAAATATGTTCAGAATGTCAAATATGGACTACTGTATAGTTGATCAGACATCATTAGGAGTTAATTGGTATGTATAGGAAGTTCAAGATTGAGAACTCCTTGGCCTGAAATATGTTCAGTATGTCAAATATGTACTACTGTATAGTTGATCAGACATCATTAGTAGTTAATTGGTATGTATAGGAAGTTCAAGATTGAGAAATCCTTGGCCTGAAATATGTTCAGTATGTCAAATATGGACTACTGTATGATTGATGAGACATCAGAAGGAGTTAACTGGTCTGTATAGAAAATCCAAGAATGAGAACTCCTTGGCCTGAAATATGTTCAGAATGTCAAAAATGGACTACTGTATGGTTGATGAGACATCATAGTGAGATAATTGGTCTGTATAGAAATTTCAAGATTGAGAAGTCCTTGGCCTGAAATATGTTCAGTATATGCACTACTGTATGATTGATGAGACATCAGAAGGAGTTAATTGGTCTGTATAGAAAGTTCAAAATTGAGAACTCCTTGGCCTGAAATACGTTCAGTATGTCAAATATGGACTACTGTATGATTGATGAGACATCAGAAGCAGTTAATTGGTCTATATAGAAAGTTCAAGATTGAGAACTCCTTGGCCTGAAATATTTTCAGTATGTTAAATATGTACTACTGTATGATTGATGAGACATCAGAAGGAGTTAACTGGTCTGTATAGAAAGTTCAAGACTGAGAAGTCCTTGGCCTGAAATATGATCAGTATGTCTAATATGGACTACTGTATGGTTGATCAGACATCATTAGGAGTTAACTGGTCTGCATAGAAAGCCCAAGAATGAGAACTCCTTGGCCTGAAATATGTTCAGAATGTCAAATATGGACTACTGTATAGTTGATCAGACATCATTAGGAGTTAATTGGTATGTATAGGAAGTTCAAGATTGAGAACTCCTTGGCCTGAAATATGTTCAGTATGTCAAATATGGACTACTGTATAGTTGATCAGACATCATTAGGAGTTAATTGGTATGTATAGGAAGTTCAAGATTGAGAACTCCTTGGCCTGAAATATGTTCAGTATGTCAAATATGGACTACTGTATGGTTGATGAGACATCATAGTGAGATAATTGGTCTGTATAGAAATTTTAAGATTGAGAAGTCCTTGGCCTGAAATATGTTCAGTATATGCACTACGGCATGATTGATGAGACATTAGAAGGAGTTAATTGGTCTGTATAGAAAGTTCAAAATTGAGAACTCCTTGGCCTGAAATATGTTCAGTATGTCAAATATGGACTACTGTATGATTGATGAGACATCAGAAGCAGTTAATTGGTCTATATAGAAAGTTCAAGATTGAGAACTCCTTGGCCTGAAATATGTTCAGTATGTCAAATATGGACTACTGTATAGTTGATCAGACATCATTAGGAGTTAATTGGTATGTATAGGAAGTTCAAGATTGAGAACTCCTTGGCCTGAAATATGTTCAGTATGTCAAATATGGACTACTGTATGATTGATGAGACATCAGAAGGAGTTAACTGGTCTGTATAGAAAGTTCAAGATTGAGAACTCCTTGGCCTGAAATATGTTCAGTATGTCAAATATGGACTACTGTATGATTGATGAGACATCAGAAGGAGTTAACTGGTCTGTATAGAAAGTTCAAGATTGAGAACTCCTTGGCCTGAAATATGTTCAGTATGTCAAATATGGACTACTGTATAGTTGATCAGACATCATTAGGAGTTAATTGGTATGTATAGGAAGTTCAAGATTGAGAACTCCTTGGCCTGAAATATGTTCAGTATGTCAAATATGGACTACTGTATAGTTGATCAGACATCATTAGGAGTTAATTGGTATGTATAGGAAGTTCAAGATTGAGAACTCCTTGGCCTGAAATATGTTCAGTATGTAAAATATGGACTACTGTACAGTTGATCAGACATCATTAGGAGTTAATTGGTATGCATAGGAAGTTCAAGATTGAGAAATCCTTGGCCCGAAATATGTTCAGTATGTCAAATATGGACTACTGTATAGTTGATCAGACATCATTAGGAGTTAATTGGTATGTATAGAAAGTTCAAGATTGAGAACTCCTTGGCCTGAAATATGTTCAGTATGTAAAATATGGACTACTGTATAGTTGATCAGACATCATTAGGAGTTAATTGGTATGCATAGGAAGTTCAAGATTGAGAAATCCTTGGCCCGAAATATGTTCAGTATGTCAAATATGGACTACTGTATGATTGATGAGACATCAGAAGGAGTTAATTGGTCTGTATAAAAAATTCTAAATTAAGAACTCCTTGGCCTGAAATATGATCAGTATGTCTAATATGGACTACTGTATAGTTGATCAGACATCATTAGGACTTAAATGGTATGTATAGGAAGTTCCAGATTGAGAACTCCTTGTCCTGAAATATGTTCAGTATGTGTAATATGGACTACTGTATAGTTGATCAGACATCATTAGGAGTTAACTGGTCTGTATAGACAGTCCAAGAATGAGAACTCCTTGGCCTGAAATATGTTCAGTATGTCAAATATGGACTACTGTATGATTGATGAGACATCAGAAGCAGTTAATTGGTCTATATAGAAAGTTCAAGATTGAGAACTCCTTGGCCTGAAATATTTTCAGTATGTCAAATATGGACTACTGTATGATTGATGAGACATCAGAAGGAGTTAACTGGTCTGTATAGAAAGTTCAAGAATGAGAACTCCTTGGCCTGAAATATGTTCAGTATGTCAAATATGGACTACTGTATGATTGATGAGACATCAGAAGGAGTTAACTGGTCTGTATAGAAAGTTCAAGATTGAGAACTCCTTGGCCTGAAATATGTTCAGTATGTCAAATATGGACTACTGTATGATTGATGAGACATCAGAAGGAGTTAACTGGTCTGTATAGAAAGTTCAAGATTGAGAACTCCTTGGCCTGAAATATGTTCAGTATGTAAAATATGGACTACTGTACAGTTGATCAGACATCATTAGGAGTTAATTGGTATGCATAGGAAGTTCAAGATTGAGAAATCCTTGGCCCGAAATATGTTCAGTATGTCAAATATGGACTACTGTATAGTTGATCAGACATCATTAGGAGTTAATTGGTATGTATAGAAAGTTCAAGATTGAGAACTCCTTGGCCTGAAATATGTTCAGTATGTAAAATATGGACTACTGTATAGTTGATCAGACATCATTAGGAGTTAATTGGTATGCATAGGAAGTTCAAGATTGAGAAATCCTTGGCCCGAAATATGTTCAGTATGTCAAATATGGACTACTGTATGATTGATGAGACATCAGAAGGAGTTAATTGGTCTGTATAAAAAATTCTAAATTAAGAACTCCTTGGCCTGAAATATGATCAGTATGTCTAATATGGACTACTGTATAGTTGATCAGACATCATTAGGACTTAAATGGTATGTATAGGAAGTTCCAGATTGAGAACTCCTTGTCCTGAAATATGTTCAGTATGTGTAATATGGACTACTGTATAGTTGATCAGACATCATTAGGAGTTAACTGGTCTGTATAGACAGTCCAAGAATGAGAACTCCTTGGCCTGAAATATGTTCAGTATGTCAAATATGGACTACTGTATGATTGATGAGACATCAGAAGCAGTTAATTGGTCTATATAGAAAGTTCAAGATTGAGAACTCCTTGGCCTGAAATATTTTCAGTATGTCAAATATGGACTACTGTATGATTGATGAGACATCAGAAGGAGTTAACTGGTCTGTATAGAAAGTTCAAGAATGAGAACTCCTTGGCCTGAAATATGTTCAGTATGTCAAATATGGACTACTGTATGATTGATGAGACATCAGAAGGAGTTAACTGGTCTGTATAGAAAGTTCAAGATTGAGAACTCCTTGGCCTGAAATATGTTCAGTATGTAAAATATGGACTACTGTATGATTGATGAGACATCAGAAGGAGTTAACTGGTCTGTATAGAAAGTTCAAGATTGAGAACTCCTTGGCCTGAAATATGTTCAGTATGTCAAATATGGACTACTGTATAGTTGATCAGACATCATTAGGAGTTAATTGGTATGTATAGGAAGTTCAAGATTGAGAACTCCTTGGCCTGAAATATGTTCAGTATGTCAAATATGGACTACTGTATAGTTGATCAGACATCATTAGGAGTTAATTGGTATGCATAGGAAGTTCAAGATTGAGAAATCCTTGGCCCGAAATATGTTCAGTATGTCAAATATGGACTACTGTATGATTGATGAGACATCAGAAGGAGTTAATTGGTCTGTATAAAAAATTCTAAATTGAGAACTCCTTGGCCTGAAATATGATCAGTATGTCTAATATGGACTACTGTATAGTTGATCAGACATCATTAGGACTTAAATGGTATGTATAGGAAGTTCCAGATTGAGAACTCCTTGTCCTGAAATATGTTCAGTATGTGTAATATGGACTACTGTATAGTTGATCAGACATCATTAGGAGTTAACTGGTCTGTATAGACAGTCCAAGAATGAGAACTCCTTGGCCTGAAATATGTTCAGTATGTCAAATATGGACTACTGTATGATTGATGAGACATCAGAAGCAGTTAATTGGTCTGTATAGAAAGTCCAAGAATGAGAAATTCTTGGCCTGAAATATGTTCAGAATGTCAAATATGGACTACTGTATAGTTGATCAGACATCATTAGGAGTTAATTGGTATGTATAGGAAGTTCAAGATTGAGAACTCCTTGGCCTGAAATATGTTCAGTATGTCAAATATGGACTACTGTATAGTTGATCAGACATCATTAGTAGTTAATTGGTATGTATAGGAAGTTCAAGATTGAGAAATCCTTGGCCTGAAATATGTTCAGTATGTCAAATATGGACTACTGTATGATTGATGAGACATCAGAAGGAGTTAACTGGTCTGTATAGAAAATCCAAGAATGAGAACTCCTTGGCCTGAAATATGTTCAGAATGTCAAAAATGGACTACTGTATGGTTGATGAGACATCATAGTGAGATAATTGGTCTGTATAGAAATTTCAAGATTGAGAAGTCCTTGGCCTGAAATATGTTCAGTATATGCACTACTGTATGATTGATGAGACATCAGAAGGAGTTAATTGGTCTGTATAGAAAGTTCAAAATTGAGAACTCCTTGGCCTGAAATACGTTCAGTATGTCAAATATGGACTACTGTATGATTGATGAGACATCAGAAGCAGTTAATTGGTCTATATAGAAAGTTCAAGATTGAGAACTCCTTGGCCTGAAATATTTTCAGTATGTTAAATATGTACTACTGTATGATTGATGAGACATCAGAAGGAGTTAACTGGTCTGTATAGAAAGTTCAAGACTGAGAAGTCCTTGGCCTGAAATATGATCAGTATGTCTAATATGGACTACTGTATGGTTGATCAGACATCATTAGGAGTTAACTGGTCTGCATAGAAAGCCCAAGAATGAGAACTCCTTGGCCTGAAATATGTTCAGAATGTCAAATATGGACTACTGTATAGTTGATCAGACATCATTAGGAGTTAATTGGTATGTATAGGAAGTTCAAGATTGAGAACTCCTTGGCCTGAAATATGTTCAGTATGTCAAATATGGACTACTGTATAGTTGATCAGACATCATTAGGAGTTAATTGGTATGTATAGGAAGTTCAAGATTGAGAACTCCTTGGCCTGAAATATGTTCAGTATGTCAAATATGGACTACTGTATGGTTGATGAGACATCATAGTGAGATAATTGGTCTGTATAGAAATTTTAAGATTGAGAAGTCCTTGGCCTGAAATATGTTCAGTATATGCACTACGGCATGATTGATGAGACATTAGAAGGAGTTAATTGGTCTGTATAGAAAGTTCAAAATTGAGAACTCCTTGGCCTGAAATATGTTCAGTATGTCAAATATGGACTACTGTATGATTGATGAGACATCAGAAGCAGTTAATTGGTCTATATAGAAAGTTCAAGATTGAGAACTCCTTGGCCTGAAATATGTTCAGTATGTCAAATATGGACTACTGTATAGTTGATCAGACATCATTAGGAGTTAATTGGTATGTATAGGAAGTTCAAGATTGAGAACTCCTTGGCCTGAAATATGTTCAGTATGTCAAATATGGACTACTGTATGATTGATGAGACATCAGAAGGAGTTAACTGGTCTGTATAGAAAGTTCAAGATTGAGAACTCCTTGGCCTGAAATATGTTCAGTATGTCAAATATGGACTACTGTATAGTTGATCAGACATCATTAGGAGTTAATTGGTATGTATAGGAAGTTCAAGATTGAGAACTCCTTGGCCTGAAATATGTTCAGTATGTCAAATATGGACTACTGTATAGTTGATCAGACATCATTAGGAGTTAATTGGTATGTATAGGAAGTTCAAGATTGAGAACTCCTTGGCCTGAAATATGTTCAGTATGTAAAATATGGACTACTGTACAGTTGATCAGACATCATTAGGAGTTAATTGGTATGCATAGGAAGTTCAAGATTGAGAAATCCTTGGCCCGAAATATGTTCAGTATGTCAAATATGGACTACTGTATAGTTGATCAGACATCATTAGGAGTTAATTGGTATGTATAGAAAGTTCAAGATTGAGAACTCCTTGGCCTGAAATATGTTCAGTATGTAAAATATGGACTACTGTATAGTTGATCAGACATCATTAGGAGTTAATTGGTATGCATAGGAAGTTCAAGATTGAGAAATCCTTGGCCCGAAATATGTTCAGTATGTCAAATATGGACTACTGTATGATTGATGAGACATCAGAAGGAGTTAATTGGTCTGTATAAAAAATTCTAAATTAAGAACTCCTTGGCCTGAAATATGATCAGTATGTCTAATATGGACTACTGTATAGTTGATCAGACATCATTAGGACTTAAATGGTATGTATAGGAAGTTCCAGATTGAGAACTCCTTGTCCTGAAATATGTTCAGTATGTGTAATATGGACTACTGTATAGTTGATCAGACATCATTAGGAGTTAACTGGTCTGTATAGACAGTCCAAGAATGAGAACTCCTTGGCCTGAAATATGTTCAGTATGTCAAATATGGACTACTGTATGATTGATGAGACATCAGAAGCAGTTAATTGGTCTATATAGAAAGTTCAAGATTGAGAACTCCTTGGCCTGAAATATTTTCAGTATGTCAAATATGGACTACTGTATGATTGATGAGACATCAGAAGGAGTTAACTGGTCTGTATAGAAAGTTCAAGAATGAGAACTCCTTGGCCTGAAATATGTTCAGTATGTCAAATATGGACTACTGTATGATTGATGAGACATCAGAAGGAGTTAACTGGTCTGTATAGAAAGTTCAAGATTGAGAACTCCTTGGCCTGAAATATGTTCAGTATGTCAAATATGGACTACTGTATGATTGATGAGACATCAGAAGGAGTTAACTGGTCTGTATAGAAAGTTCAAGATTGAGAACTCCTTGGCCTGAAATATGTTCAGTATGTAAAATATGGACTACTGTACAGTTGATCAGACATCATTAGGAGTTAATTGGTATGCATAGGAAGTTCAAGATTGAGAAATCCTTGGCCCGAAATATGTTCAGTATTTCAAATATGGACTACTGTATAGTTGATCAGACATCATTAGGAGTTAATTGGTATGTATAGAAAGTTCAAGATTGAGAACTCCTTGGCCTGAAATATGTTCAGTATGTAAAATATGGACTACTGTATAGTTGATCAGACATCATTAGGAGTTAATTGGTATGCATAGGAAGTTCAAGATTGAGAAATCCTTGGCCCGAAATATGTTCAGTATGTCAAATATGGACTACTGTATGATTGATGAGACATCAGAAGGAGTTAATTGGTCTGTATAAAAAATTCTAAATTAAGAACTCCTTGGCCTGAAATATGATCAGTATGTCTAATATGGACTACTGTATAGTTGATCAGACATCATTAGGACTTAAATGGTATGTATAGGAAGTTCCAGATTGAGAACTCCTTGTCCTGAAATATGTTCAGTATGTGTAATATGGACTACTGTATAGTTGATCAGACATCATTAGGAGTTAACTGGTCTGTATAGACAGTCCAAGAATGAGAACTCCTTGGCCTGAAATATGTTCAGTATGTCAAATATGGACTACTGTATGATTGATGAGACATCAGAAGCAGTTAATTGGTCTATATAGAAAGTTCAAGATTGAGAACTCCTTGGCCTGAAATATTTTCAGTATGTCAAATATGGACTACTGTATGATTGATGAGACATCAGAAGGAGTTAACTGGTCTGTATAGAAAGTTCAAGAATGAGAACTCCTTGGCCTGAAATATGTTCAGTATGTCAAATATGGACTACTGTATGATTGATGAGACATCAGAAGGAGTTAACTGGTCTGTATAGAAAGTTCAAGATTGAGAACTCCTTGGCCTGAAATATGTTCAGTATGTCAAATATGGACTACTGTATGATTGATGAGACATCAGAAGGAGTTAACTGGTCTGTATAGAAAGTTCAAGATTGAGAACTCCTTGGCCTGAAATATGTTCAGTATGTCAAATATGGACTACTGTATAGTTGATCAGACATCATTAGGAGTTAATTGGTATGTATAGGAAGTTCAAGATTGAGAACTCCTTGGCCTGAAATATGTTCAGTATGTCAAATATGGACTACTGTATAGTTGATCAGACATCATTAGGAGTTAATTGGTATGCATAGGAAGTTCAAGATTGAGAAATCCTTGGCCCGAAATATGTTCAGTATGTCAAATATGGACTACTGTATGATTGATGAGACATCAGAAGGAGTTAATTGGTCTGTATAAAAAATTCTAAATTGAGAACTCCTTGGCCTGAAATATGATCAGTATGTCTAATATGGACTACTGTATAGTTGATCAGACATCATTAGGACTTAAATGGTATGTATAGGAAGTTCCAGATTGAGAACTCCTTGTCCTGAAATATGTTCAGTATGTGTAATATGGACTACTGTATAGTTGATCAGACATCATTAGGAGTTAACTGGTCTGTATAGACAGTCCAAGAATGAGAACTCCTTGGCCTGAAATATGTTCAGTATGTCAAATATGGACTACTGTATGATTGATGAGACATCAGAAGCAGTTAATTGGTCTGTATAGAAAGTCCAAGAATGAGAAATTCTTGGCCTGAAATATGTTCAGAATGTCAAATATGGACTACTGTATAGTTGATCAGACATCATTAGGAGTTAATTGGTATGTATAGGAAGTTCAAGATTGAGAACTCCTTGGCCTGAAATATGTTCAGTATGTCAAATATGGACTACTGTATAGTTGATCAGACATCATTAGTAGTTAATTGGTATGTATAGGAAGTTCAAGATTGAGAAATCCTTGGCCTGAAATATGTTCAGTATGTCAAATATGGACTACTGTATGATTGATGAGACATCAGAAGGAGTTAACTGGTCTGTATAGAAAATCCAAGAATGAGAACTCCTTGGCCTGAAATATTTTCAGTATGTCAAATATGGACTACTGTATGATTGATGAGACATCAGAAGCAGTTAATTGGTCTATATAGAAAGTTCAAGATTGAGAACTCCTTGGCCTGAAATATTTTCAGTATGTTAAATATGTACTACTGTATGATTGATGAGACATCAGAAGGAGTTAACTGGTCTGTATAGAAAGTTCAAGATTGAGAACTCCTTGGCCTGAAATATGTTCAGTATGTCAAATATGGACTACTGTATGATTGATGAGACATCAGAAGGAGTTAACTGGTCTGTATAGAAATTTCAAGACTGAGAAGTCCTTGGCCTGAAATATGATCAGTATGTCTAATATGGACTACTGTATGGTTGATCAGACATCATTAGGAGTTAACTGGTCTGCATAGAAAGCCCAAGAATGAGAACTCCTTGGCCTGAAATATGTTCAGAATGTCAAATATGGACTACTGTATAGTTGATCAGACATCATTAGGAGTTAATTGGTATGTATAGGAAGTTCAAGATTGAGAACTCCTTGGCCTGAAATATGTTCAGTATGTCAAATATGGACTACTGTATAGTTGATCAGACATCATTAGGAGTTAATTGGTATGTATAGGAAGTTCAAGATTGAGAACTCCTTGGCCTGAAATATGTTCAGTATGTAAAATATGGACTACTGTACAGTTGATCAGACATCATTAGGAGTTAATTGGTATGCATAGGAAGTTCAAGATTGAGAAATCCTTGGCCCGAAATATGTTCAGTATGTCAAATATGGACTACTGTATAGTTGATCAGACATCATTAGGAGTTAATTGGTATGTATAGAAAGTTCAAGATTGAGAACTCCTTGGCCTGAAATATGTTCAGTATGTAAAATATGGACTACTGTATAGTTGATCAGACATCATTAGGAGTTAATTGGTATGCATAGGAAGTTCAAGATTGAGAAATCCTTGGCCCGAAATATGTTCAGTATGTCAAATATGGACTACTGTATGATTGATGAGACATCAGAAGGAGTTAATTGGTCTGTATAAAAAATTCTAAATTAAGAACTCCTTGGCCTGAAATATGATCAGTATGTCTAATATGGACTACTGTATAGTTGATCAGACATCATTAGGACTTAAATGGTATGTATAGGAAGTTCCAGATTGAGAACTCCTTGTCCTGAAATATGTTCAGTATGTGTAATATGGACTACTGTATAGTTGATCAGACATCATTAGGAGTTAACTGGTCTGTATAGACAGTCCAAGAATGAGAACTCCTTGGCCTGAAATATGTTCAGTATGTCAAATATGGACTACTGTATGATTGATGAGACATCAGAAGCAGTTAATTGGTCTATATAGAAAGTTCAAGATTGAGAACTCCTTGGCCTGAAATATTTTCAGTATGTCAAATATGGACTACTGTATGATTGATGAGACATCAGAAGGAGTTAACTGGTCTGTATAGAAAGTTCAAGAATGAGAAGTCCTTGGCCTGAAATATGTTCAGTATGTCAAATATGGACTACTGTATGATTGATGAGACATCAGAAGGAGTTAACTGGTCTGTATAGAAAGTTCAAGATTGAGAACTCCTTGGCCTGAAATATGTTCAGTATGTCAAATATGGACTACTGTATGATTGATGAGACATCAGAAGGAGTTAACTGGTCTGTATAGAAAGTTCAAGATTGAGAACTCCTTGGCCTGAAATATGTTCAGTATGTCAAATATGGACTACTGTATAGTTGATCAGACATCATTAGGAGTTAATTGGTATGTATAGGAAGTTCAAGATTGAGAACTCCTTGGCCTGAAATATGTTCAGTATGTCAAATATGGACTACTGTATAGTTGATCAGACATCATTAGGAGTTAATTGGTATGCATAGGAAGTTCAAGATTGAGAAATCCTTGACCCGAAATATGTTCAGTATGTCAAATATGGACTACTGTATGATTGATGAGACATCAGAAGGAGTTAATTGGTCTGTATAAAAAATTCTAAATTGAGAACTCCTTGGCCTGAAATATGATCAGTATGTCTAATATGGACTACTGTATAGTTGATCAGACATCATTAGGACTTAAATGGTATGTATAGGAAGTTCCAGATTGAGAACTCCTTGTCCTGAAATATGTTCAGTATGTGTAATATGGACTACTGTATAGTTGATCAGACATCATTAGGAGTTAACTGGTCTGTATAGACAGTCCAAGAATGAGAACTCCTTGGCCTGAAATATGTTCAGTATGTCAAATATGGACTACTGTATGATTGATGAGACATCAGAAGCAGTTAATTGGTCTGTATAGAAAGTCCAAGAATGAGAAATTCTTGGCCTGAAATATGTTCAGAATGTCAAATATGGACTACTGTATAGTTGATCAGACATCATTAGGAGTTAATTGGTATGTATAGGAAGTTCAAGATTGAGAACTCCTTGGCCTGAAATATGTTCAGTATGTCAAATATGGACTACTGTATAGTTGATCAGACATCATTAGTAGTTAATTGGTATGTATAGGAAGTTCAAGATTGAGAAATCCTTGGCCTGAAATATGTTCAGTATGTCAAATATGGACTACTGTATAGTTGATCAGACATCATTAGTAGTTAATTGGTATGTATAGGAAGTTCAAGATTGAGAAATCCTTGGCCTGAAATATGTTCAGTATGTCAAATATGGACTACTGTATGATTGATGAGACATCAGAAGGAGTTAACTGGTCTGTATAGAAAATCCAAGAATGAGAACTCCTTGGCCTGAAATATTTTCAGTATGTCAAATATGGACTACTGTATGATTGATGAGACATCAGAAGCAGTTAATTGGTCTATATAGAAAGTTCAAGATTGAGAACTCCTTGGCCTGAAATATTTTCAGTATGTTAAATATGTACTACTGTATGATTGATGAGACATCAGAAGGAGTTAACTGGTCTGTATAGAAAGTTCAAGATTGAGAACTCCTTGGCCTGAAATATGTTCAGTATGTCAAATATGGACTACTGTATGATTGATGAGACATCAGAAGGAGTTAACTGGTCTGTATAGAAATTTCAAGACTGAGAAGTCCTTGGCCTGAAATATGATCAGTATGTCTAATATGGACTACTGTATGGTTGATCAGACATCATTAGGAGTTAACTGGTCTGCATAGAAAGCCCAAGAATGAGAACTCCTTGGCCTGAAATATGTTCAGAATGTCAAATATGGACTACTGTATAGTTGATCAGACATCATTAGGAGTTAATTGGTATGTATAGGAAGTTCAAGATTGAGAACTCCTTGGCCTGAAATATGTTCAGTATGTCAAATATGGACTACTGTATAGTTGATCAGACATCATTAGGAGTTAATTGGTATGTATAGGAAGTTCAAGATTGAGAACTCCTTGGCCTGAAATATGTTCAGTATGTCAAATATGGACTACAGTATGGTTGATGAGACATCATAGTGAGATAATTGGTCTGTATAGAAATTTTAAGATTGAGAAGTCCTTGGCCTGAAATATGTTCAGTATATGCACTACGGCATGATTGATGAGACATTAGAAGGAGTTAATTGGTCTGTATAGAAAGTTCAAAATTTAGAACTCCTTGGCCTGAAATATGTTCAGTATGTCAAATATGGACTACTGTATGATTGATGAGACATCAGAAGCAGTTAATTGGTCTATATAGAAAGTTCAAGATTGAGAACTCCTTGGCCTGAAATATTTTCAGTATGTCAAATATGGACTACTGTATGATTGATGAGACATCAGAAGGAGTTAACTGGTCTGTATAGAAAGTTCAAGAATGAGAACTCCTTGGCCTGAAATATGTTCAGTATGTCAAATATGGACTACTGTATGATTGATGAGACATCATTAGGAGTTAATTGGTATGTATAGGAAGTTCAAGATTGAGAACTCCTTGGCCTGAAATATGTTCAGTATGTCAAATATGGACTACTGTATGATTGATGAGACATCAGAAGGAGTTAACTGGTCTGTATAGAAATTTCAAGACTGAGAAGTCCTTGGCCTGAAATATGATCAGTATGTCTAATATGGACTACTGTATGGTTGATCAGACATCATTAGGAGTTAACTGGTCTGCATAGAAAGCCCAAGAATGAGAACTCCTTGGCCTGAAATATGTTCAGAATGTCAAATATGGACTACTGTATAGTTGATCAGACATCATTAGGAGTTAATTGGTATGTATAGGAAGTTCAAGATTGAGAACTCCTTGGCCTGAAATATGTTCAGTATGTCAAATATGGACTACTGTATAGTTGATCAGACATCATTAGGAGTTAATTGGTATGTATAGGAAGTTCAAGATTGAGAACTCCTTGGCCTGAAATATGTTCAGTATGTCAAATATGGACTACTGTATGGTTGATGAGACATCATAGTGAGATAATTGGTCTGTATAGAAATTTTAAGATTGAGAAGTCCTTGGCCTGAAATATGTTCAGTATATGCACTACGGCATGATTGATGAGACATTAGAAGGAGTTAATTGGTCTGTATAGAAAGTTCAAAATTTAGAACTCCTTGGCCTGAAATATGTTCAGTATGTCAAATATGGACTACTGTATGATTGATGAGACATCAGAAGCAGTTAATTGGTCTATATAGAAAGTTCAAGATTGAGAACTCCTTGGCCTGAAATATGTTCAGTATGTCAAATATGGACTACTGTATGATTGATGAGACATCAGAAGGAGTTAACTGGTCTGTATAGAAAGTTCAAGATTGAGAACTCCTTGGCCTGAAATATGTTCAGTATGTCAAATATGGACTACTGTATGATTGATGAGACATCAGAAGGAGTTAACTGGTCTGTATAGAAAGTTCAAGATTGAGAACTCCTTGGCCTGAAATATGTTCAGTATGTCAAATATGGACTACTGTATAGTTGATCAGACATCATTAGGAGTTAATTGGTATGTATAGGAAGTTCAAGATTGAGAACTCCTTGGCCTGAAATATGTTCAGTATGTCAAATATGGACTACTGTATAGTTGATCAGACATCATTAGGAGTTAATTGGTATGTATAGGAAGTTCAAGATTGAGAACTCCTTGGCCTGAAATATGTTCAGTATGTAAAATATGGACTACTGTACAGTTGATCAGACATCATTAGGAGTTAATTGCTATGCATAGGAAGTTCAAGATTGAGAAATCCTTGGCCCGAAATATGTTCAGTATGTCAAATATGGACTACTGTATAGTTGATCAGACATCATTAGGAGTTAATTGGTATGTATAGAAAGTTCAAGATTGAGAACTCCTTGGCCCGAAATATGTTCAGTATGTCAAATATGGACTACTGTATGATTGATGAGACATCAGAAGCAGTTAATTGGTCTATATAGAAAGTTCAAGATTGAGAACTCCTTGGCCTGAAATATTTTCAGTATGTTAAATATGTACTACTGTATGATTGATGAGACATCAGAAGGAGTTAACTGGTCTGTATAGAAAGTTCAAGATTGAGAACTCCTTGGCCTGAAATATGTTCAGTATGTCAAATATGGACTACTGTATGATTGATGAGACATCAGAAGGAGTTAACTGGTCTGTATAGAAAGTTCAAGACTGAGAAGTCCTTGGCCTGAAATATGTTCAGTATGTAAAATATGGACTACTGTATGGTTGATGAGACATCATAGGGAGATAATTGGTCTGTATAGAAAATTCAACATTGAGAACTCCTTGGCCTGAAATATGTTCAGTATGTCAAATATTGACCACTGTATAGTTGATCAGACATCATTAGGAGTTAATTGGTATGTATAGGAAGTTCAAGATTGAGAACTCCTTGGCCTGAAATATGTTCAGTATGTCAAATATGGACTACTGTATAGTTGATCAGACATCATTAGGAGTTAATTGGTATGTATAGGAAGTTCAAGATTGAGAAATCCTTGGCCTGAAATATGTTCAGTATGTCAAATATGGACTACTGTATGATTGATGAGACATCAGAAGCAGTTAATTGGTCTGTATAGAAAGTTCAAGATTGAGAACTCCTTGGCCTGAAATATGTTCAGTATGTCAAATATGGACTAATGTATGATTGATGAGACATCAGAAGGAGTTAATTGGTCTGTATAGAAAGTTCAAAATTGAGAACTCCTTGGCCTGAAATATGTTCAGTATGTCAAATATGGACTACTGTATAGTTGATCAGACATCATTAGGAGTTAATTGGTATGTATAGGAAGTTCAAGATTGAGAACTCCTTGGCCTGAAATATGTTCAGTATGTCAAATATGGACTACTGTATAGTTGATCAGACATCATTAGGAGTTAATTGGTATGCATAGGAAGTTCAAGATTGAGAAATCCTTGGCCCGAAATATGTTCAGTATGTCAAATATGGACTACTGTATGATTGATGAGACATCAGAAGGAGTTAATTGGTCTGTATAAAAAATTCTAAATTGAGAACTCCTTGGCCTGAAATATGATCAGTATGTCTAATATGGACTACTGTATAGTTGATCAGACATCATTAGGACTTAAATGGTATGTATAGGAAGTTCCAGATTGAGAACTCCTTGTCCTGAAATATGTTCAGTATGTGTAATATGGACTACTGTATAGTTGATCAGACATCATTAGGAGTTAACTGGTCTGTATAGACAGTCCAAGAATGAGAACTCCTTGGCCTGAAATATGTTCAGTATGTCAAATATGGACTACTGTATGATTGATGAGACATCAGAAGCAGTTAATTGGTCTGTATAGAAAGTCCAAGAATGAGAAATTCTTGGCCTGAAATATGTTCAGAATGTCAAATATGGACTACTGTATAGTTGATCAGACATCATTAGGAGTTAATTGGTATGTATAGGAAGTTCAAGATTGAGAACTCCTTGGCCTGAAATATGTTCAGTATGTCAAATATGGACTACTGTATAGTTGATCAGACATCATTAGTAGTTAATTGGTATGTATAGGAAGTTCAAGATTGAGAAATCCTTGGCCTGAAATATGTTCAGTATGTCAAATATGGACTACTGTATGATTGATGAGACATCAGAAGGAGTTAACTGGTCTGTATAGAAAATCCAAGAATGAGAACTCCTTGGCCTGAAATATGTTCAGAATGTCAAAAATGGACTACTGTATGGTTGATGAGACATCATAGTGAGATAATTGGTCTGTATAGAAATTTCAAGATTGAGAAGTCCTTGGCCTGAAATATGTTCAGTATATGCACTACTGTATGATTGATGAGACATCAGAAGGAGTTAATTGGTCTGTATAGAAAGTTCAAAATTGAGAACTCCTTGGCCTGAAATACGTTCAGTATGTCAAATATGGACTACTGTATGATTGATGAGACATCAGAAGCAGTTAATTGGTCTATATAGAGAGTTCAAGATTGAGAACTCCTTGGCCTGAAATATTTTCAGTATGTTAAATATGTACTACTGTATGATTGATGAGACATCAGAAGGAGTTAACTGGTCTGTATAGAAAGTTCAAGATTGAGAACTCCTTGGCCTGAAATATGTTCAGTATGTCAAATATGGACTACTGTATGATTGATGAGACATCAGAAGGAGTTAACTGGTCTGTATAGAAAGTTCAAGACTGAGAAGTCCTTGGCCTGAAATATGATCAGTATGTCTAATATGGACTACTGTATGGTTGATCAGACATCATTAGGAGTTAACTGGTCTGCATAGAAAGCCCAGGAATGAGAACTCCTTGGCCTGAAATATGTTCAGAATGTCAAATATGGACTACTGTATAGTTGATCAGACATCATTAGGAGTTAATTGGTATGTATAGGAAGTTCAAGATTGAGAACTCCTTGGCCTGAAATATGTTCAGTATGTCAAATATGGACTACTGTATAGTTGATCAGACATCATTAGGAGTTAATTGGTATGTATAGGAAGTTCAAGATTGAGAACTCCTTGGCCTGAAATATGTTCAGTATGTCAAATATGGACTACTGTATGGTTGATGAGACATCATAGTGAGATAATTGGTCTGTATAGAAATTTTAAGATTGAGAAGTCCTTGGCCTGAAATATGTTCAGTATATGCACTACGGCATGATTGATGAGACATTAGAAGGAGTTAATTGGTCTGTATAGAAAGTTCAAAATTGAGAACTCCTTGGCCTGAAATATGTTCAGTATGTCAAATATGGACTACTGTATGATTGATGAGACATCAGAAGCAGTTAATTGGTCTATATAGAAAGTTCAAGATTGAGAACTCCTTGGCCTGAAATATTTTCAGTATGTCAAATATGGACTACTGTATGATTGATGAGACATCAGAAGGAGTTAACTGGTCTGTATAGAAAGTTCAAGAATGAGAACTCCTTGGCCTGAAATATGTTCAGTATGTCAAATATGGACTACTGTATGATTGATGAGACATCAGAAGGAGTTAACTGGTCTGTATAGAAAGTTCAAGATTGAGAACTCCTTGGCCTGAAATATGTTCAGTATGTCAAATATGGACTACTGTATGATTGATGAGACATCAGAAGGAGTTAACTGGTCTGTATAGAAAGTTCAAGATTGAGAACTCCTTGGCCTGAAATATGTTCAGTATGTCAAATATGGACTACTGTATAGTTGATCAGACATCATTAGGAGTTAATTGGTATGCATAGGAAGTTCAAGATTGAGAAATCCTTGGCCCGAAATATGTTCAGTATGTCAAATATGGACTACTGTATGATTGATGAGACATCAGAAGGAGTTAATTGGTCTGTATAAAAAATTCTAAATTGAGAACTCCTTGGCCTGAAATATGATCAGTATGTCTAATATGGACTACTGTATAGTTGATCAGACATCATTAGGACTTAAATGGTATGTATAGGAAGTTCCAGATTGAGAACTCCTTGTCCTGAAATATGTTCAGTATGTGTAATATGGAATACTGTATAGTTGATCAGACATCATTAGGAGTTAACTGGTCTGTATAGACAGTCCAAGAATGAGAACTCCTTGGCCTGAAATATGTTCAGTATGTCAAATATGGACTACTGTATGATTGATGAGACATCAGAAGCAGTTAATTGGTCTGTATAGAAAGTCCAAGAATGAGAAATTCTTGGCCTGAAATATGTTCAGAATGTCAAATATGGACTACTGTATAGTTGATCAGACATCATTAGGAGTTAATTGGTATGTATAGGAAGTTCAAGATTGAGAACTCCTTGGCCTGAAATATGTTCAGTATGTCAAATATGGACTACTGTATAGTTGATCAGACATCATTAGTAGTTAATTGGTATGTATAGGAAGTTCAAGATTGAGAAATCCTTGGCCTGAAATATGTTCAGTATGTCAAATATGGACTACTGTATGATTGATGAGACATCAGAAGGAGTTAACTGGTCTGTATAGAAAATCCAAGAATGAGAACTCCTTGGCCTGAAATATGTTCAGAATGTCAAAAATGGACTACTGTATGGTTGATGAGACATCATAGTGAGATAATTGGTCTGTATAGAAATTTCAAGATTGAGAAGTCCTTGGCCTGAAATATGTTCAGTATATGCACTACTGTATGATTGATGAGACATCAGAAGGAGTTAATTGGTCTGTATAGAAAGTTCAAAATTGAGAACTCCTTGGCCTGAAATACGTTCAGTATGTCAAATATGGACTACTGTATGATTGATGAGACATCAGAAGCAGTTAATTGGTCTATATAGAAAGTTCAAGATTGAGAACTCCTTGGCCTGAAATATTTTCAGTATGTTAAATATGTACTACTGTATGATTGATGAGACATCAGAAGGAGTTAACTGGTCTGTATAGAAAGTTCAAGATTGAGAACTCCTTGGCCTGAAATATGTTCAGTATGTCAAATATGGACTACTGTATGATTGATGAGACATCAGAAGGAGTTAACTGGTCTGTATAGAAAGCCCAGGAATGAGAACTCCTTGGCCTGAAATATGTTCAGAATGTCAAATATGGACTACTGTATAGTTGATCAGACATCATTAGGAGTTAATTGGTATGTATAGGAAGTTCAAGATTGAGAACTCCTTGGCCTGAAATATGTTCAGTATGTCAAATATGGACTACTGTATAGTTGATCAGACATCATTAGGAGTTAATTGGTATGTATAGGAAGTTCAAGATTGAGAACTCCTTGGCCTGAAATATGTTCAGTATGTCAAATATGGACTACTGTATGGTTGATGAGACATCATAGTGAGATAATTGGTCTGTATAGAAATTTTAAGATTGAGAAGTCCTTGGCCTGAAATATGTTCAGTATATGCACTACGGCATGATTGATGAGACATTAGAAGGAGTTAATTGGTCTGTATAGAAAGTTCAAAATTGAGAACTCCTTGGCCTGAAATATGTTCAGTATGTCAAATATGGACTACTGTATGATTGATGAGACATCAGAAGCAGTTAATTGGTCTATATAGAAAGTTCAAGATTGAGAACTCCTTGGCCTGAAATATTTTCAGTATGTCAAATATGGACTACTGTATGATTGATGAGACATCAGAAGGAGTTAACTGGTCTGTATAGAAAGTTCAAGAATGAGAACTCCTTGGCCTGAAATATGTTCAGTATGTCAAATATGGACTACTGTATGATTGATGAGACATCAGAAGGAGTTAACTGGTCTGTATAGAAAGTTCAAGATTGAGAACTCCTTGGCCTGAAATATGTTCAGTATGTCAAATATGGACTACTGTATGATTGATGAGACATCAGAAGGAGTTAACTGGTCTGTATAGAAAGTTCAAGATAGAGAACTCCTTGGCCTGAAATATGTTCAGTATGTCAAATATGGACTACTGTATAGTTGATCAGACATCATTAGGAGTTAATTGGTATGTATAGGAAGTTCAAGATTGAGAACTCCTTGGCCTGAAATATGTTCAGTATGTCAAATATGGACTACTGTATAGTTGATCAGACATCATTAGGAGTTAATTGGTATGCATAGGAAGTTCAAGATTGAGAAATCCTTGACCCGAAATATGTTCAGTATGTCAAATATGGACTACTGTATGATTGATGAGACATCAGAAGGAGTTAATTGGTCTGTATAAAAAATTCTAAATTGAGAACTCCTTGGCCTGAAATATGATCAGTATGTCTAATATGGACTACTGTATAGTTGATCAGACATCATTAGGACTTAAATGGTATGTATAGGAAGTTCCAGATTGAGAACTCCTTGTCCTGAAATATGTTCAGTATGTGTAATATGGACTACTGTATAGTTGATCAGACATCATTAGGAGTTAACTGGTCTGTATAGACAGTCCAAGAATGAGAACTCCTTGGCCTGAAATATGTTCAGTATGTCAAATATGGACTACTGTATGATTGATGAGACATCAGAAGCAGTTAATTGGTCTGTATAGAAAGTCCAAGAATGAGAAATTCTTGGCCTGAAATATGTTCAGAATGTCAAATATGGACTACTGTATAGTTGATCAGACATCATTAGGAGTTAATTGGTATGTATAGGAAGTTCAAGATTGAGAACTCCTTGGCCTGAAATATGTTCAGTATGTCAAATATGGACTACTGTATAGTTGATCAGACATCATTAGTAGTTAATTGGTATGTATAGGAAGTTCAAGATTGAGAAATCCTTGGCCTGAAATATGTTCAGTATGTCAAATATGGACTACTGTATGATTGATGAGACATCAGAAGGAGTTAACTGGTCTGTATAGAAAATCCAAGAATGAGAACTCCTTGGCCTGAAATATGTTCAGAATGTCAAAAATGGACTACTGTATGGTTGATGAGACATCATAGTGAGATAATTGGTCTGTATAGAAATTTCAAGATTGAGAAGTCCTTGGCCTGAAATATGTTCAGTATATGCACTACTGTATGATTGATGAGACATCAGAAGGAGTTAATTGGTCTGTATAGAAAGTTCAAAATTGAGAACTCCTTGGCCTGAAATACGTTCAGTATGTCAAATATGGACTACTGTATGATTGATGAGACATCAGAAGCAGTTAATTGGTCTATATAGAAAGTTCAAGATTGAGAACTCCTTGGCCTGAAATATTTTCAGTATGTTAAATATGTACTACTGTATGATTGATGAGACATCAGAAGGAGTTAACTGGTCTGTATAGAAAGTTCAAGATTGAGAACTCCTTGGCCTGAAATATGTTCAGTATGTCAAATATGGACTACTGTATAGTTGATCAGACATCATTAGGAGTTAATTGGTATGTATAGGAAGTTCAAGACTGAGAACTCCTTGGCCTGAAATATGTTCAGTATGTAAAATATGGACTACTGTACAGTTGATCAGACATCATTAGGAGTTAATTGGTATGCATAGGAAGTTCAAGATTGAGAAATCCTTGGCCCGAAATATGTTCAGTATGTCAAATATGGACTACTGTATAGTTGATCAGACATCATTAGGAGTTAATTGGTATGTATAGAAAGTTCAAGATTGAGAACTCCTTGGCCTGAAATATGTTCAGTATGTAAAATATGGACTACTGTATAGTTGATCAGACATCATTAGGAGTTAATTGGTATGCATAGGAAGTTCAAGATTGAGAAATCCTTGGCCCGAAATATGTTCAGTATGTCAAATATGGACTACTGTATGATTGATGAGACATCAGAAGGAGTTAATTGGTCTGTATAAAAAATTCTAAATTAAGAACTCCTTGGCCTGAAATATGATCAGTATGTCTAATATGGACTACTGTATAGTTGATCAGTCATCATTAGGACTTAAATGGTATGTATAGGAAGTTCCAGATTGAGAACTCCTTGTCCTGAAATATGTTCAGTATGTGTAATATGGACTACTGTATAGTTGATCAGACATCATTAGGAGTTAACTGGTCTGTATAGACAGTCCAAGAATGAGAACTCCTTGGCCTGAAATATGTTCAGTATGTCAAATATGGACTACTGTATGATTGATGAGACATCAGAAGCAGTTAATTGGTCTATATAGAAAGTTCAAGATTGAGAACTCCTTGGCCTGAAATATTTTCAGTATGTCAAATATGGACTACTGTATGATTGATGAGACATCAGAAGGAGTTAACTGGTCTGTATAGAAAGTTCAAGAATGAGAACTCCTTGGCCTGAAATATGTTCAGTATGTCAAATATGGACTACTGTATGATTGATGAGACATCAGAAGGAGTTAACTGGTCTGTATAGAAAGTTCAAGATTGAGAACTCCTTGGCCTGAAATATGTTCAGTATGTCAAATATGGACTACTGTATGATTGATGAGACATCAGAAGGAGTTAACTGGTCTGTATAGAAAGTTCAAGATTGAGAACTCCTTGGCCTGAAATATGTTCAGTATGTCAAATATGGACTACTGTATAGTTGATCAGACATCATTAGGAGTTAATTGGTATGTATAGGAAGTTCAAGATTGAGAACTCCTTGGCCTGAAATATGTTCAGTATGTCAAATATGGACTACTGTATAGTTGATCAGACATCATTAGGAGTTAATTGGTATGCATAGGAAGTTCAAGATTGAGAAATCCTTGGCCCGAAATATGTTCAGTATGTCAAATATGGACTACTGTATGATTGATGAGACATCAGAAGGAGTTAATTGGTCTGTATAAAAAATTCTAAATTGAGAACTCCTTGGCCTGAAATATGATCAGTATGTCTAATATGGACTACTGTATAGTTGATCAGACATCATTAGGACTTAAATGGTATGTATAGGAAGTTCCAGATTGAGAACTCCTTGTCCTGAAATATGTTCAGTATGTGTAATATGGACTACTGTATAGTTGATCAGACATCATTAGGAGTTAACTGGTCTGTATAGACAGTCCAAGAATGAGAACTCCTTGGCCTGAAATATGTTCAGTATGTCAAATATGGACTACTGTATGATTGATGAGACATCAGAAGGAGTTAATTGGTCTGTATAGAAAGTCCAAGAATGAGAAATTCTTGGCCTGAAATATGTTCAGAATGTCAAATATGGACTACTGTATAGTTGATCAGACATCATTAGGAGTTAATTGGTATGTATAGGAAGTTCAAGATTGAGAACTCCTTGGCCTGAAATATGTTCAGTATGTCAAATATGGACTACTGTATAGTTGATCAGACATCATTAGTAGTTAATTGGTATGTATAGGAAGTTCAAGATTGAGAAATCCTTGGCCTGAAATATGTTCAGTATGTCAAATATGGACTACTGTATGATTGATGAGACATCAGAAGGAGTTAACTGGTCTGTATAGAAAATCCAAGAATGAGAACTCCTTGGCCTGAAATATTTTCAGTATGTCAAATATGGACTACTGTATGATTGATGAGACATCAGAAGCAGTTAATTGGTCTATATAGAAAGTTCAAGATTGAGAACTCCTTGGCCTGAAATATTTTCAGTATGTTAAATATGTACTACTGTATGATTGATGAGACATCAGAAGGAGTTAACTGGTCTGTATAGAAAGTTCAAGATTGAGAACTCCTTGGCCTGAAATATGTTCAGTATGTCAAATATGGACTACTGTATGATTGATGAGACATCAGAAGGAGTTAACTGGTCTGTATAGAAATTTCAAGACTGAGAAGTCCTTGGCCTGAAATATGATCAGTATGTCTAATATGGACTACTGTATGGTTGATCAGACATCATTAGGAGTTAACTGGTCTGCATAGAAAGCCCAAGAATGAGAACTCCTTGGCCTGAAATATGTTCAGAATGTCAAATATGGACTACTGTATAGTTGATCAGACATCATTAGGAGTTAATTGGTATGTATAGGAAGTTCAAGATTGAGAACTCCTTGGCCTGAAATATGTTCAGTATGTCAAATATGGACTACTGTATAGTTGATCAGACATCATTAGGAGTTAATTGGTATGTATAGGAAGTTCAAGATTGAGAACTCCTTGGCCTGAAATATGTTCAGTATGTCAAATATGGACTACTGTATAGTTGATCAGACATCATTAGGAGTTAATTGGTATGTATAGGAAGTTCAAGATTGAGAACTCCTTGGCCTGAAATATGTTCAGTATGTCAAATATGGACTACTGTATGGTTGATGAGACATCATAGTGAGATAATTGGTCTGTATAGAAATTTTAAGATTGAGAAGTCCTTGGCCTGAAATATGTTCAGTATATGCACTACGGCATGATTGATGAGACATTAGAAGGAGTTAATTGGTCTGTATAGAAAGTTCAAAATTGAGAACTCCTTGGCCTGAAATATGTTCAGTATGTCAAATATGGACTACTGTATGATTGATGAGACATCAGAAGCAGTTAATTGGTCTATATAGAAAGTTCAAGATTGAGAACTCCTTGGCCTGAAATATTTTCAGTATGTCAAATATGGACTAATGTATGATTGATGAGACATCAGAAGGAGTTAACTGGTCTGTATAGAAAGTTCAAGAATGAGAACTCCTTGGCCTGAAATATGTTCAGTATGTCAAATATGGACTACTGTATGATTGATGAGACATCAGAAGGAGTTAACTGGTCTGTATAGAAAGTTCAAGATTGAGAACTCCTTGGCCTGAAATATGTTCAGTATGTCAAATATGGACTACTGTATGATTGATGAGACATCAGAAGGAGTTAACTGGTCTGTATAGAAAGTTCAAGATTGAGAACTCCTTGGCCTGAAATATGTTCAGTATGTCAAATATGGACTACTGTATAGTTGATCAGACATCATTAGGAGTTAATTGGTATGTATAGGAAGTTCAAGATTGAGAACTCCTTGGCCTGAAATATGTTCAGTATGTCAAATATGGACTACTGTATAGTTGATCAGACATCATTAGGAGTTAATTGGTATGTATAGGAAGTTCAAGATTGAGAACTCCTTGGCCTGAAATATGTTCAGTATGTAAAATATGGACTACTGTACAGTTGATCAGACATCATTAGGAGTTAATTGCTATGCATAGGAAGTTCAAGATTGAGAAATCCTTGGCCCGAAATATGTTCAGTATGTCAAATATGGACTACTGTATAGTTGATCAGACATCATTAGGAGTTAATTGGTATGTATAGAAAGTTCAAGATTGAGAACTCCTTGGCCTGAAATATGTTCAGTATGTAAAATATGGACTACTGTATAGTTGATCAGACATCATTAGGAGTTAATTGGTATGCATAGGAAGTTCAAGATTGAGAAATCCTTGGCCCAAAATATGTTCAGTATGTCAAATATGGACTACTGTATGATTGATGAGACATCAGAAGCAGTTAATTGGTCTATATAGAAAGTTCAAGATTGAGAACTCCTTGGCCTGAAATATTTTCAGTATGTTAAATATGTACTACTGTATGATTGATGAGACATCAGAAGGAGTTAACTGGTCTGTATAGAAAGTTCAAGATTGAGAACTCCTTGGCCTGAAATATGTTCAGTATGTCAAATATGGACTACTGTATGATTGATGAGACATCAGAAGGAGTTAACTGGTCTGTATAGAAAGTTCAAGACTGAGAAGTCCTTGGCCTGAAATATGTTCAGTATGTAAAATATGGACTACTGTATGGTTGATGAGACATCATAGGGAGATAATTGGTCTGTATAGAAAATTCAACATTGAGAACTCCTTGGCCTGAAATATGTTCAGTATGTCAAATATGGACCACTGTATAGTTGATCAGACATCATTAGGAGTTAATTGGTATGTATAGGAAGTTCAAGATTGAGAACTCCTTGGCCTGAAATATGTTCAGTATGTCAAATATGGACTACTGTATAGTTGATCAGACATCATTAGGAGTTAATTGGTATGTATAGGAAGTTCAAGATTGAGAAATCCTTGGCCCGAAATATGTTCAGTATGTCAAATATGGACTACTGTATGATTGATGAGACATCAGAAGGAGTTAATTGGTCTGTATAAAAAATTCTAAATTGAGAACTCCTTGGCCTGAAATATGATCAGTATGTCTAATATGGACTACTGTATAGTTGATCAGACATCATTAGGACTTAAATGGTATGTATAGGAAGTTCCAGATTGAGAACTCCTTGTCCTGAAATATGTTCAGTATGTGTAATATGGACTACTGTATAGTTGATCAGACATCATTAGGAGTTAACTGGTCTGTATAGACAGTCCAAGAATGAGAACTCCTTGGCCTGAAATATGTTCAGTATGTCAAATATGGACTACTGTATGATTGATGAGACATCAGAAGCAGTTAATTGGTCTGTATAGAAAGTCCAAGAATGAGAAATTCTTGGCCTGAAATATGTTCAGAATGTCAAATATGGACTACTGTATAGTTGATCAGACATCATTAGGAGTTAATTGGTATGTATAGGAAGTTCAAGATTGAGAACTCCTTGGCCTGAAATATGTTCAGTATGTCAAATATGGACTACTGTATAGTTGATCAGACATCATTAGTAGTTAATTGGTATGTATAGGAAGTTCAAGATTGAGAAATCCTTGGCCTGAAATATGTTCAGTATGTCAAATATGGACTACTGTATGATTGATGAGACATCAGAAGGAGTTAACTGGTCTGTATAGAAAATCCAAGAATGAGAACTCCTTGGCCTGAAATATGTTCAGAATGTCAAAAATGGACTACTGTATGGTTGATGAGACATCATAGTGAGATAATTGGTCTGTATAGAAATGTCAAGATTGAGAAGTCCTTGGCCTGAAATATGTTCAGTATATGCACTACTGTATGATTGATGAGACATCAGAAGGAGTTAATTGGTCTGTATAGAAAGTTCAAAATTGAGAACTCCTTGGCCTGAAATACGTTCAGTATGTCAAATATGGACTACTGTATGATTGATGAGACATCAGAAGCAGTTAATTGGTCTATATAGAAAGTTCAAGATTGAGAACTCCTTGGCCTGAAATATTTTCAGTATGTTAAATATGTACTACTGTATGATTGATGAGACATCAGAAGGAGTTAACTGGTCTGTATAGAAAGTTCAAGATTGAGAACTCCTTGGCCTGAAATATGTTCAGTATGTCAAATATGGACTACTGTATGATTGATGAGACATCAGAAGGAGTTAACTGGTCTGTATAGAAAGTTCAAGACTGAGAAGTCCTTGGCCTGAAATATGTTCAGTATGTAAAATATGGACTACTGTATGGTTGATGAGACATCATAGGGAGATAATTGGTCTGTATAGAAAATTCAACATTGAGAACTCCTTGGCCTGAAATATGTTCAGTATGTCAAATATGGACCACTGTATAGTTGATCAGACATCATTAGGAGTTAATTGGTATGTATAGGAAGTTCAAGATTGAGAACTCCTTGGCCTGAAATATGTTCAGTATGTCAAATATGGACTACTGTATAGTTGATCAGACATCATTAGGAGTTAATTGGTATGTATAGGAAGTTCAAGATTGAGAAATCCTTGGCCTGAAATATGTTCAGTATGTCAAATATGGACTACTGTATGATTGATGAGACATCAGAAGCAGTTAATTGGTCTGTATAGAAAGTTCAAGATTGAGAACTCCTTGGCCTGAAATATGTTCAGTATGTCAAATATGGACTAATGTATGATTGATGAGACATCAGAAGGAGTTAATTGGTCTGTATAGAAAGTTCAAAATTGAGAACTCCTTGGCCTGAAATATGTTCAGTATGTCAAATATGGACTACTGTAGGATTGATGAGACATCAGAAGGAGTTAACTTGTCTGTATAGAAAGTCCAAGAATGAGAACTCCTTGGCCTGAAATATGTTCAGAATGTCAAAAATGGACTACTGTATGGTTGATGAGACATCATAGTGAGATAATTGGTCTGTATAGAAATTTCAAGATTGAGAAGTCCTTGGCCTGAAATATGTTCAGTATATGCACTACTGTATGATTGATGAGACATCAGAAGGAGTTAATTGGTCTGTATAGAAAGTTCAAAATTGAGAACTCCTTGGCCTGAAATACGTTCAGTATGTCAAATATGGACTACTGTATGATTGATGAGACATCAGAAGCAGTTAATTGGTCTATATAGAAAGTTCAAGATTGAGAACTCCTTGGCCTGAAATATTTTCAGTATGTCAAATATGGACTACTGTATGATTGATGAGACATCAGAAGGAGTTAACTGGTCTGTATAGAAAGTTCAAGACTGAGAAGTCCTTGGCCTGAAATATGTTCAGTATGTAAAATATGGACTACTGTATGGTTGATGAGACATCATAGGGAGATAATTGGTCTGTATAGAAAATTCAACATTGAGAACTCCTTGGCCTGAAATATGTTCAGTATGTCAAATATGGACTACTGTATGATTGATTAGACATCAGAAGGAGTTAACTGGTCTGTATAGAACGTCCAAGAATGAGAAATCCTTGGCCTGAAATATGTTCAGTATGTCAAATATGGACTACTGTATGATTAATGAGACATCTTAGGGAGATAATTGGTCTGTATAGAAAATTCAACATTGAGAACTCCTTGGCCTGAAATATGTTCAGTATGTCAAATATGGACTACTGTATGATTGATGAGACATCAAAAGGAGTTAATTAGTCTGTATAGAAAATTCAAAATTGAGGACTCCTTGTCCTGAAATATGTTCAGTATGTCAAATATGGACCACTGTATAGTTGATCAGACATCATTAGGAGTTAATTGGTATGTATAGGAAGTTCAAGATTGAGAACTCCTTGGCCTGAAATATGTTCAGTATGTCAAATATGGACTACTGTATAGTTGATCAGACATCATTAGGAGTTAATTGGTATGTATAGGAAGTTCAAGATTGAGAAATCCTTGGCCTGAAATATGTTCAGTATGTCAAATATGGACTACTGTATGATTGATGAGACATCAGAAGCAGTTAATTGGTCTGTATAGAAAGTTCAAGATTGAGAACTCCTTGGCCTGAAATATGTTCAGTATGTCAAATATGGACTAATGTATGATTGATGAGACATCAGAAGGAGTTAATTGGTCTGTATAGAAAGTTCAAAATTGAGAACTCCTTGGCCTGAAATATGTTCAGTATGTCAAAAATGGACTACTGTATGGTTAATGAGACATCATAGGGAGATAATTGGTCTGTATAGAAATTTCTAGATTGAGAAGTCCTTGGCCTGAAATATGATCAGTATGTCAAAAATGGACTAATGTATGATTGATGAGACATCAGAAAGAGTTAATTGGTCTGTATAGAAAATTTAAAATTGAGAACTCCCTGGCCTGAAATATGTAAGGTATGTCAAATATGGACTACTGTATGGTTAATGAGACATCATAAGGAGTTAATTGGTCTGTATAAAAAATTCTAAATTGAGAACTCCTTGGCCTGAAATGTGTTCAGAATGTCAAAAATGGACTACTGTATGGTTGATCAGACATCATTAGGAGTTAATTGGTATGTATAGGAAGTTCAAGATTGAGAAATCCTTGGCCTGAAATATGTTCAGTATGTCAAATATGGACTACTGTATGATTGATGAGACATCAGAAGGAGTTAACTGGTCTGTATAGAAAGTTCAAGATTGAGAACTCCTTGGCCTGAAATATGTTCAGTATGTCAAATATGGACTACTGTATAGTTGATCAGACATCATTAGGAGTTAATTGGTATGTATAGGAAGTTCAAGATTGAGAACTCCTTGGCCTGAAATATGTTCAGTATGTCAAATATGGACTACTGTATAGTTGATCAGACATCATTAGGAGTTAATTGGTATGCATAGGAAGTTCAAGATTGAGAAATCCTTGGCCCGAAATATGTTCAGTATGTCAAATATGGACTACTGTATGATTGATGAGACATCAGAAGGAGTTAATTGGTCTGTATAAAAAATTCTAAATTGAGAACTCCTTGGCCTGAAATATGATCAGTATGTCTAATATGGACTACTGTATAGTTGATCAGACATCATTAGGACTTAAATGGTATGTATAGGAAGTTCCAGATTGAGAACTCCTTGTCCTGAAATATGTTCAGTATGTGTAATATGGACTACTGTATAGTTGATCAGACATCATTAGGAGTTAACTGGTCTGTATATACAGTCCAAGAATGAGAACTCCTTGGCCTGAAATATGTTCAGTATGTCAAATATGGACTACTGTATGATTGATGAGACATCAGAAGCAGTTAATTGGTCTATATAGAAAGTTCAAGATTGAGAACTCCTTGGCCTGAAATATTTTCAGTATGTTAAATATGTACTACTGTATGATTGATGAGACATCAGAAGCAGTTAATTGGTCTGTATAGAAAGTCCAAGAATGAGAAATTCTTGGCCTGAAATATGTTCAGAATGTCAAATATGGACTACTGTATAGTTGATCAGACATCAAAAGGAGTTAACTGGTCTGTATAGAAAATCCAAGAATGAGAACTCCTTGGCCTGAAATATGTTCAGAATGTCAAAAATGGACTACTGTATGGTTGATGAGACATCATAGTGAGATAATTGGTCTGTATAGAAATTTCAAGATTGAGAAGTCCTTGGCCTGAAATATGTTCAGTATATGCACTACTGTATGATTGATGAGACATCAGAAGGAGTTAATTGGTCTGTATAGAAAGTTCAAAATTGAGAACTCCTTGGCCTGAAATACGTTCAGTATGTCAAATATGGACTACTGTATGATTGATGAGACATCAGAAGCAGTTAATTGGTCTATATAGAAAGTTCAAGATTGAGAACTCCTTGGCCTGAAATATTTTCAGTATGTTAAATATGTACTACTGTATGATTGATGAGACATCAGAAGGAGTTAACTGGTCTGTATAGAAAGTTCAAGATTGAGAACTCCTTGGCCTGAAATATGTTCAGTATGTCAAATATGGACTACTGTATGATTGATGAGACATCAGAAGGAGTTAACTGGTCTGTATAGAAAGTTCAAGACTGAGAAGTCCTTGGCCTGAAATATGTTCAGTATGTAAAATATGGACTACTGTATGGTTGATGAGACATCATAGGGAGATAATTGGTCTGTATAGAAAATTCAACATTGAGAACTCCTTGGCCTGAAATATGTTCAGTATGTCAAATATGGACCACTGTATAGTTGATCAGACATCATTAGGAGTTAATTGGTATGTATAGGAAGTTCAAGATTGAGAACTCCTTGGCCTGAAATATGTTCAGTATGTCAAATATGGACTACTGTATAGTTGATCAGACATCATTAGGAGTTAATTGGTATGTATAGGAAGTTCAAGATTGAGAAATCCTTGGCCTGAAATATGTTCAGTATGTCAAATATGGACTACTGTATGATTGATGAGACATCAGAAGCAGTTAATTGGTCTGTATAGAAAGTTCAAGATTGAGAACTCCTTGGCCTGAAATATGTTCAGTATGTCAAATATGGACTAATGTATGATTGATGAGACATCAGAAGGAGTTAATTGGTCTGTATAGAAAGTTCAAAATTGAGAACTCCTTGGCCTGAAATATGTTCAGTATGTCAAATATGGACTACTGTATAGTTGATCAGACATCATTAGGAGTTAATTGGTATGCATAGGAAGTTCAAGATTGAGAAATCCTTGGCCCGAAATATGTTCAGTATGTCAAATATGGACTACTGTATGATTGATGAGACATCAGAAGGAGTTAATTGGTCTGTATAAAAAATTCTAAATTGAGAACTCCTTGGCCTGAAATATGATCAGTATGTCTAATATGGACTACTGTATAGTTGATCAGACATCATTAGGACTTAAATGGTATGTATAGGAAGTTCCAGATTGAGAACTCCTTGTCCTGAAATATGTTCAGTATGTGTAATATGGACTACTGTATAGTTGATCAGACATCATTAGGAGTTAACTGGTCTGTATAGACAGTCCAAGAATGAGAACTCCTTGGCCTGAAATATGTTCAGTATGTCAAATATGGACTACTGTATGATTGATGAGACATCAGAAGCAGTTAATTGGTCTGTATAGAAAGTCCAAGAATGAGAAATTCTTGGCCTGAAATATGTTCAGAATGTCAAATATGGACTACTGTATAGTTGATCAGACATCATTAGGAGTTAATTGGTATGTATAGGAAGTTCAAGATTGAGAACTCCTTGGCCTGAAATATGTTCAGTATGTCAAATATGGACTACTGTATAGTTGATCAGACATCATTAGTAGTTAATTGGTATGTATAGGAAGTTCAAGATTGAGAAATCCTTGGCCTGAAATATGTTCAGTATGTCAAATATGGACTACTGTATGATTGATGAGACATCAGAAGGAGTTAACTGGTCTGTATAGAAAATCCAAGAATGAGAACTCCTTGGCCTGAAATATGTTCAGAATGTCAAAAATGGACTACTGTATGGTTGATGAGACATCATAGTGAGATAATTGGTCTGTATAGAAATTTCAAGATTGAGAAGTCCTTGGCCTGAAATATGTTCAGTATATGCACTACTGTATGATTGATGAGACATCAGAAGGAGTTAATTGGTCTGTATAGAAAGTTCAAAATTGAGAACTCCTTGGCCTGAAATACGTTCAGTATGTCAAATATGGACTACTGTATGATTGATGAGACATCAGAAGCAGTTAATTGGTCTATATAGAAAGTTCAAGATTGAGAACTCCTTGGCCTGAAATATTTTCAGTATGTTAAATATGTACTACTGTATGATTGATGAGACATCAGAAGGAGTTAACTGGTCTGTATAGAAAGTTCAAGATTGAGAACTCCTTGGCCTGAAATATGTTCAGTATGTCAAATATGGACTACTGTATGATTGATGAGACATCAGAAGGAGTTAACTGGTCTGTATAGAAAGTTCAAGACTGAGAAGTCCTTGGCCTGAAATATGTTCAGTATGTAAAATATGGACTACTGTATGGTTGATGAGACATCATAGGGAGATAATTGGTCTGTATAGAAAATTCAACATTGAGAACTCCTTGGCCTGAAATATGTTCAGTATGTCAAATATGGACCACTGTATAGTTGATCAGACATCATTAGGAGTTAATTGGTATGTATAGGAAGTTCAAGATTGAGAACTCCTTGGCCTGAAATATGTTCAGTATGTCAAATATGGACTACTGTATAGTTGATCAGACATCATTAGGAGTTAATTGGTATGTATAGGAAGTTCAAGATTGAGAAATCCTTGGCCTGAAATATGTTCAGTATGTCAAATATGGACTACTGTATGATTGATGAGACATCAGAAGCAGTTAATTGGTCTGTATAGAAAGTTCAAGATTGAGAACTCCTTGGCCTGAAATATGTTCAGTATGTCAAATATGGACTAATGTATGATTGATGAGACATCAGAAGGAGTTAATTGGTCTGTATAGAAAGTTCAAAATTGAGAACTCCTTGGCCTGAAATATGTTCAGTATGTCAAATATGGACTACTGTAGGATTGATGAGACATCAGAAGGAGTTAACTTGTCTGTATAGAAAGTCCAAGAATGAGAACTCCTTGGCCTGAAATATGTTCAGAATGTCAAAAATGGACTACTGTATGGTTGATGAGACATCATAGTGAGATAATTGGTCTGTATAGAAATTTCAAGATTGAGAAGTCCTTGGCCTGAAATATGTTCAGTATATGCACTACTGTATGATTGATGAGACATCAGAAGGAGTTAATTGGTCTGTATAGAAAGTTCAAAATTGAGAACTCCTTGGCCTGAAATACGTTCAGTATGTCAAATATGGACTACTGTATGATTGATGAGACATCAGAAGCAGTTAATTGGTCTATATAGAAAGTTCAAGATTGAGAACTCCTTGGCCTGAAATATTTTCAGTATGTCAAATATGGACTACTGTATGATTGATGAGACATCAGAAGGAGTTAACTGGTCTGTATAGAAAGTTCAAGACTGAGAAGTCCTTGGCCTGAAATATGTTCAGTATGTAAAATATGGACTACTGTATGGTTGATGAGACATCATAGGGAGATAATTGGTCTGTATAGAAAATTCAACATTGAGAACTCCTTGGCCTGAAATATGTTCAGTATGTCAAATATGGACTACTGTATGATTGATTAGACATCAGAAGGAGTTAACTGGTCTGTATAGAACGTCCAAGAATGAGAAATCCTTGGCCTGAAATATGTTCAGTATGTCAAATATGGACTACTGTATGATTAATGAGACATCTTAGGGAGATAATTGGTCTGTATAGAAAATTCAACATTGAGAACTCCTTGGCCTGAAATATGTTCAGTATGTCAAATATGGACTACTGTATGATTGATGAGACATCAAAAGGAGTTAATTAGTCTGTATAGAAAATTCAAAATTGAGGACTCCTTGTCCTGAAATATGTTCAGTATGTCAAATATGGACCACTGTATAGTTGATCAGACATCATTAGGAGTTAATTGGTATGTATAGGAAGTTCAACATTGAGAACTCCTTGGCCTGAAATATGTTCAGTATGTCAAATATGGACTACTGTATAGTTGATCAGACATCATTAGGAGTTAATTGGTATGTATAGGAAGTTCAAGATTGAGAAATCCTTGGCCTGAAATATGTTCAGTATGTCAAATATGGACTACTGTATGATTGATGAGACATCAGAAGCAGTTAATTGGTCTGTATAGAAAGTTCAAGATTGAGAACTCCTTGGCCTGAAATATGTTCAGTATGTCAAATATGGACTAATGTATGATTGATGAGACATCAGAAGGAGTTAATTGGTCTGTATAGAAAGTTCAAAATTGAGAACTCCTTGGCCTGAAATATGTTCAGTATGTCAAAAATGGACTACTGTATGGTTAATGAGACATCATAGGGAGATAATTGGTCTGTATAGAAATTTCTAGATTGAGAAGTCCTTGGCCTGAAATATGATCAGTATGTCAAAAATGGACTAATGTATGATTGATGAGACATCAGAAAGAGTTAATTGGTCTGTATAGAAAATTTAAAATTGAGAACTCCCTGGCCTGAAATATGTAAGGTATGTCAAATATGGACTACTGTATGGTTAATGAGACATCATAAGGAGTTAATTGGTCTGTATAAAAAATTCAAAATTGAGAACTCCTTGGCCTGAAATATGTTCAGAATGTCAAAAATGGACTACTGTATGGTTGATCAGACATCATTAGGAGTTAATTGGTATGTATAGGAAGTTCAAGATTGAGAAATCCTTGGCCTGAAATATGTTCAGTATGTCAAATATGGACTACTGTATGATTGATGAGACATCAGAAGGAGTTAACTGGTCTGTATAGAAAGTTCAAGATTGAGAACTCCTTGGCCTGAAATATGTTCAGTATGTCAAATATGGACTACTGTATAGTTGATCAGACATCATTAGGAGTTAATTGGTATGTATAGGAAGTTCAAGATTGAGAACTCCTTGGCCTGAAATATGTTCAGTATGTCAAATATGGACTACTGTATAGTTGATCAGACATCATTAGGAGTTAATTGGTATGCATAGGAAGTTCAAGATTGAGAAATCCTTGGCCCGAAATATGTTCAGTATGTCAAATATGGACTACTGTATGATTGATGAGACATCAGAAGGAGTTAATTGGTCTGTATAAAAAATTCTAAATTGAGAACTCCTTGGCCTGAAATATGATCAGTATGTCTAATATGGACTACTGTATAGTTGATCAGACATCATTAGGACTTAAATGGTATGTATAGGAAGTTCCAGATTGAGAACTCCTTGTCCTGAAATATGTTCAGTATGTGTAATATGGACTACTGTATAGTTGATCAGACATCATTAGGAGTTAACTGGTCTGTATATACAGTCCAAGAATGAGAACTCCTTGGCCTGAAATATGTTCAGTATGTCAAATATGGACTACTGTATGATTGATGAGACATCAGAAGCAGTTAATTGGTCTGTATAGAAAGTCCAAGAATGAGAAATTCTTGGCCTGAAATATGTTCAGAATGTCAAATATGGACTACTGTATAGTTGATCAGACATCAAAAGGAGTTAACTGGTCTGTATAGAAAATCCAAGAATGAGAACTCCTTGGCCTGAAATATGTTCAGAATGTCAAAAATGGACTACTGTATGGTTGATGAGACATCATAGTGAGATAATTGGTCTGTATAGAAATTTCAAGATTGAGAAGTCCTTGGCCTGAAATATGTTCAGTATATGCACTACTGTATGATTGATGAGACATCAGAAGGAGTTAATTGGTCTGTATAGAAAGTTCAAAATTGAGAACTCCTTGGCCTGAAATACGTTCAGTATGTCAAATATGGACTACTGTATGATTGATGAGACATCAGAAGCAGTTAATTGGTCTATATAGAAAGTTCAAGATTGAGAACTCCTTGGCCTGAAATATTTTCAGTATGTTAAATATGTACTACTGTATGATTGATGAGACATCAGAAGGAGTTAACTGGTCTGTATAGAAAGTTCAAGATTGAGAACTCCTTGGCCTGAAATATGTTCAGTATGTCAAATATGGACTACTGTATGATTGATGAGACATCAGAAGGAGTTAACTGGTCTGTATAGAAAGTTCAAGACTGAGAAGTCCTTGGCCTGAAATATGTTCAGTATGTAAAATATGGACTACTGTATGGTTGATGAGACATCATAGGGAGATAATTGGTCTGTATAGAAAATTCAACATTGAGAACTCCTTGGCCTGAAATATGTTCAGTATGTCAAATATGGACCACTGTATAGTTGATCAGACATCATTAGGAGTTAATTGGTATGTATAGGAAGTTCAAGATTGAGAACTCCTTGGCCTGAAATATGTTCAGTATGTCAAATATGGACTACTGTATAGTTGATCAGACATCATTAGGAGTTAATTGGTATGTATAGGAAGTTCAAGATTGAGAAATCCTTGGCCTGAAATATGTTCAGTATGTCAAATATGGACTACTGTATGATTGATGAGACATCAGAAGCAGTTAATTGGTCTGTATAGAAAGTTCAAGATTGAGAACTCCTTGGCCTGAAATATGTTCAGTATGTCAAATATGGACTAATGTATGATTGATGAGACATCAGAAGGAGTTAATTGGTCTGTATAGAAAGTTCAAAATTGAGAACTCCTTGGCCTGAAATATGTTCAGTATGTCAAATATGGACTACTGTAGGATTGATGAGACATCAGAAGGAGTTAACTTGTCTGTATAGAAAGTCCAAGAATGAGAACTCCTTGGCCTGAAATATGTTCAGAATGTCAAAAATGGACTACTGTATGGTTGATGAGACATCATAGTGAGATAATTGGTCTGTATAGAAATTTCAAGATTGAGAAGTCCTTGGCCTGAAATATGTTCAGTATATGCACTACTGTATGATTGATGAGACATCAGAAGGAGTTAATTGGTCTGTATAGAAAGTTCAAAATTGAGAACTCCTTGGCCTGAAATACGTTCAGTATGTCAAATATGGACTACTGTATGATTGATGAGACATCAGAAGCAGTTAATTGGTCTATATAGAAAGTTCAAGATTGAGAACTCCTTGGCCTGAAATATTTTCAGTATGTCAAATATGGACTACTGTATGATTGATGAGACATCAGAAGGAGTTAACTGGTCTGTATAGAAAGTTCAAGACTGAGAAGTCCTTGGCCTGAAATATGTTCAGTATGTAAAATATGGACTACTGTATGGTTGATGAGACATCATAGGGAGATAATTGGTCTGTATAGAAAATTCAACATTGAGAACTCCTTGGCCTGAAATATGTTCAGTATGTCAAATATGGACTACTGTATGATTGATTAGACATCAGAAGGAGTTAACTGGTCTGTATAGAACGTCCAAGAATGAGAAATCCTTGGCCTGAAATATGTTCAGTATGTCAAATATGGACTACTGTATGATTAATGAGACATCTTAGGGAGATAATTGGTCTGTATAGAAAATTCAACATTGAGAACTCCTTGGCCTGAAATATGTTCAGTATGTCAAATATGGACTACTGTATGATTGATGAGACATCAAAAGGAGTTAATTAGTCTGTATAGAAAATTCAAAATTGAGGACTCCTTGTCCTGAAATATGTTCAGTATGTCAAATATGGACCACTGTATAGTTGATCAGACATCATTAGGAGTTAATTGGTATGTATAGGAAGTTCAAGATTGAGAACTCCTTGGCCTGAAATATGTTCAGTATGTCAAATATGGACTACTGTATAGTTGATCAGACATCATTAGGAGTTAATTGGTATGTATAGGAAGTTCAAGATTGAGAAATCCTTGGCCTGAAATATGTTCAGTATGTCAAATATGGACTACTGTATGATTGATGAGACATCAGAAGCAGTTAATTGGTCTGTATAGAAAGTTCAAGATTGAGAACTCCTTGGCCTGAAATATGTTCAGTATGTCAAATATGGACTAATGTATGATTGATGAGACATCAGAAGGAGTTAATTGGTCTGTATAGAAAGTTCAAAATTGAGAACTCCTTGGCCTGAAATATGTTCAGTATGTCAAAAATGGACTACTGTATGGTTAATGAGACATCATAGGGAGATAATTGGTCTGTATAGAAATTTCTAGATTGAGAAGTCCTTGGCCTGAAATATGATCAGTATGTCAAAAATGGACTAATGTATGATTGATGAGACATCAGAAAGAGTTAATTGGTCTGTATAGAAAATTTAAAATTGAGAACTCCCTGGCCTGAAATATGTAAGGTATGTCAAATATGGACTACTGTATGGTTAATGAGACATCATAAGGAGTTAATTGGTCTGTATAAAAAATTCAAAATTGAGAACTCCTTGGCCTGAAATATGTTCAGAATGTCAAAAATGGACTACTGTATGGTTGATCAGACATCATTAGGAGTTAATTGGTATGTATAGGAAGTTCAAGATTGAGAAATCCTTGGCCTGAAATATGTTCAGTATGTCAAATATGGACTACTGTATGATTGATGAGACATCAGAAGGAGTTAACTGGTCTGTATAGAAAGTTCAAGATTGAGAACTCCTTGGCCTGAAATATGTTCAGTATGTCAAATATGGACTACTGTATAGTTGATCAGACATCATTAGGAGTTAATTGGTATGTATAGGAAGTTCAAGATTGAGAACTCCTTGGCCTGAAATATGTTCAGTATGTCAAATATGGACTACTGTATAGTTGATCAGACATCATTAGGAGTTAATTGGTATGCATAGGAAGTTCAAGATTGAGAAATCCTTGGCCCGAAATATGTTCAGTATGTCAAATATGGACTACTGTATGATTGATGAGACATCAGAAGGAGTTAATTGGTCTGTATAAAAAATTCTAAATTGAGAACTCCTTGGCCTGAAATATGATCAGTATGTCTAATATGGACTACTGTATAGTTGATCAGACATCATTAGGACTTAAATGGTATGTATAGGAAGTTCCAGATTGAGAACTCCTTGTCCTGAAATATGTTCAGTATGTGTAATATGGACTACTGTATAGTTGATCAGACATCATTAGGAGTTAACTGGTCTGTATATACAGTCCAAGAATGAGAACTCCTTGGCCTGAAATATGTTCAGTATGTCAAATATGGACTACTGTATGATTGATGAGACATCAGAAGCAGTTAATTGGTCTGTATAGAAAGTCCAAGAATGAGAAATTCTTGGCCTGAAATATGTTCAGAATGTCAAATATGGACTACTGTATAGTTGATCAGACATCAAAAGGAGTTAACTGGTCTGTATAGAAAATCCAAGAATGAGAACTCCTTGGCCTGAAATATGTTCAGAATGTCAAAAATGGACTACTGTATGGTTGATGAGACATCATAGTGAGATAATTGGTCTGTATAGAAATTTCAAGATTGAGAAGTCCTTGGCCTGAAATATGTTCAGTATATGCACTACTGTATGATTGATGAGACATCAGAAGGAGTTAATTGGTCTGTATAGAAAGTTCAAAATTGAGAACTCCTTGGCCTGAAATACGTTCAGTATGTCAAATATGGACTACTGTATGATTGATGAGACATCAGAAGCAGTTAATTGGTCTATATAGAAAGTTCAAGATTGAGAACTCCTTGGCCTGAAATATTTTCAGTATGTTAAATATGTACTACTGTATGATTGATGAGACATCAGAAGGAGTTAACTGGTCTGTATAGAAAGTTCAAGATTGAGAACTCCTTGGCCTGAAATATGTTCAGTATGTCAAATATGGACTACTGTATGATTGATGAGACATCAGAAGGAGTTAACTGGTCTGTATAGAAAGTTCAAGACTGAGAAGTCCTTGGCCTGAAATATGTTCAGTATGTAAAATATGGACTACTGTATGGTTGATGAGACATCATAGGGAGATAATTGGTCTGTATAGAAAATTCAACATTGAGAACTCCTTGGCCTGAAATATGTTCAGTATGTCAAATATGGACCACTGTATAGTTGATCAGACATCATTAGGAGTTAATTGGTATGTATAGGAAGTTCAAGATTGAGAACTCCTTGGCCTGAAATATGTTCAGTATGTCAAATATGGACTACTGTATAGTTGATCAGACATCATTAGGAGTTAATTGGTATGTATAGGAAGTTCAAGATTGAGAAATCCTTGGCCTGAAATATGTTCAGTATGTCAAATATGGACTACTGTATGATTGATGAGACATCAGAAGCAGTTAATTGGTCTGTATAGAAAGTTCAAGATTGAGAACTCCTTGGCCTGAAATATGTTCAGTATGTCAAATATGGACTAATGTATGATTGATGAGACATCAGAAGGAGTTAATTGGTCTGTATAGAAAGTTCAAAATTGAGAACTCCTTGGCCTGAAATATGTTCAGTATGTCAAATATGGACTACTGTAGGATTGATGAGACATCAGAAGGAGTTAACTTGTCTGTATAGAAAGTCCAAGAATGAGAACTCCTTGGCCTGAAATATGTTCAGAATGTCAAAAATGGACTACTGTATGGTTGATGAGACATCATAGTGAGATAATTGGTCTGTATAGAAATTTCAAGATTGAGAAGTCCTTGGCCTGAAATATGTTCAGTATATGCACTACTGTATGATTGATGAGACATCAGAAGGAGTTAATTGGTCTGTATAGAAAGTTCAAAATTGAGAACTCCTTGGCCTGAAATACGTTCAGTATGTCAAATATGGACTACTGTATGATTGATGAGACATCAGAAGCAGTTAATTGGTCTATATAGAAAGTTCAAGATTGAGAACTCCTTGGCCTGAAATATTTTCAGTATGTCAAATATGGACTACTGTATGATTGATGAGACATCAGAAGGAGTTAACTGGTCTGTATAGAAAGTTCAAGACTGAGAAGTCCTTGGCCTGAAATATGTTCAGTATGTAAAATATGGACTACTGTATGGTTGATGAGACATCATAGGGAGATAATTGGTCTGTATAGAAAATTCAACATTGAGAACTCCTTGGCCTGAAATATGTTCAGTATGTCAAATATGGACTACTGTATGATTGATTAGACATCAGAAGGAGTTAACTGGTCTGTATAGAACGTCCAAGAATGAGAAATCCTTGGCCTGAAATATGTTCAGTATGTCAAATATGGACTACTGTATGATTAATGAGACATCTTAGGGAGATAATTGGTCTGTATAGAAAATTCAACATTGAGAACTCCTTGGCCTGAAATATGTTCAGTATGTCAAATATGGACTACTGTATGATTGATGAGACATCAAAAGGAGTTAATTAGTCTGTATAGAAAATTCAAAATTGAGGACTCCTTGTCCTGAAATATGTTCAGTATGTCAAATATGGACCACTGTATAGTTGATCAGACATCATTAGGAGTTAATTGGTATGTATAGGAAGTTCAAGATTGAGAACTCCTTGGCCTGAAATATGTTCAGTATGTCAAATATGGACTACTGTATAGTTGATCAGACATCATTAGGAGTTAATTGGTATGTATAGGAAGTTCAAGATTGAGAAATCCTTGGCCTGAAATATGTTCAGTATGTCAAATATGGACTACTGTATGATTGATGAGACATCAGAAGCAGTTAATTGGTCTGTATAGAAAGTTCAAGATTGAGAACTCCTTGGCCTGAAATATGTTCAGTATGTCAAATATGGACTAATGTATGATTGATGAGACATCAGAAGGAGTTAATTGGTCTGTATAGAAAGTTCAAAATTGAGAACTCCTTGGCCTGAAATATGTTCAGTATGTCAAAAATGGACTACTGTATGGTTAATGAGACATCATAGGGAGATAATTGGTCTGTATAGAAATTTCTAGATTGAGAAGTCCTTGGCCTGAAATATGATCAGTATGTCAAAAATGGACTAATGTATGATTGATGAGACATCAGAAAGAGTTAATTGGTCTGTATAGAAAATTTAAAATTGAGAACTCCCTGGCCTGAAATATGTAAGGTATGTCAAATATGGACTACTGTATGGTTAATGAGACATCATAAGGAGTTAATTGGTCTGTATAAAAAATTCAAAATTGAGAACTCCTTGGCCTGAAATATGTTCAGTATGTCAAATATGGACTACTGTATAGTTGATCAGACATCATTAGGAGTTAATTGGTATGCATAGGAAGTTCAAGATTGAGAAATCCTTGGCCCGAAATATGTTCAGTATGTCAAATATGGACTACTGTATGATTGATGAGACATCAGAAGGAGTTAATTGGTCTGTATAAAAAATTCTAAATTGAGAACTCCTTGGCCTGAAATATGATCAGTATGTCTAATATGGACTACTGTATAGTTGATCAGACATCATTAGGACTTAAATGGTATGTATAGGAAGTTCCAGATTGAGAACTCCTTGTCCTGAAATATGTTCAGTATGTGTAATATGGACTACTGTATAGTTGATCAGACATCATTAGGAGTTAACTGGTCTGTATATACAGTCCAAGAATGAGAACTCCTTGGCCTGAAATATGTTCAGTATGTCAAATATGGACTACTGTATGATTGATGAGACATCAGAAGCAGTTAATTGGTCTGTATAGAAAGTCCAAGAATGAGAAATTCTTGGCCTGAAATATGTTCAGAATGTCAAATATGGACTACTGTATAGTTGATCAGACATCAAAAGGAGTTAACTGGTCTGTATAGAAAATCCAAGAATGAGAACTCCTTGGCCTGAAATATGTTCAGAATGTCAAAAATGGACTACTGTATGGTTGATGAGACATCATAGTGAGATAATTGGTCTGTATAGAAATTTCAAGATTGAGAAGTCCTTGGCCTGAAATATGTTCAGTATATGCACTACTGTATGATTGATGAGACATCAGAAGGAGTTAATTGGTCTGTATAGAAAGTTCAAAATTGAGAACTCCTTGGCCTGAAATACGTTCAGTATGTCAAATATGGACTACTGTATGATTGATGAGACATCAGAAGCAGTTAATTGGTCTATATAGAAAGTTCAAGATTGAGAACTCCTTGGCCTGAAATATTTTCAGTATGTTAAATATGTACTACTGTATGATTGATGAGACATCAGAAGGAGTTAACTGGTCTGTATAGAAAGTTCAAGATTGAGAACTCCTTGGCCTGAAATATGTTCAGTATGTCAAATATGGACTACTGTATGATTGATGAGACATCAGAAGGAGTTAACTGGTCTGTATAGAAAGTTCAAGACTGAGAAGTCCTTGGCCTGAAATATGTTCAGTATGTAAAATATGGACTACTGTATGGTTGATGAGACATCATAGGGAGATAATTGGTCTGTATAGAAAATTCAACATTGAGAACTCCTTGGCCTGAAATATGTTCAGTATGTCAAATATGGACTACTGTATGATTGATCAGACATCAGAAGGAGTTAATTGGTATGTATAGGAAGTTCAAGATTGAGAACTCCTTGGCCTGAAATATGTTCAGTATGTAAAATATGGACTACTGTATGGTTAATGAGACATCATAAGGAGTTAATTGGTCTGTATAAAAATTTCAAAATTGAGAACTCCTTGGCCTGAAATATGATCAGTATGTCTAATATGGACTACTGTATAGTTTATCAGACATCATTAGGAGTTAAATGGTATGTATAGGAAGTTCAAGATTGAGAACTCCTTGGCCTGAAATATGTTCAGTATGTCAAATATGGACTACTCTATGATTAATGAGACATCTTAGGGAGATAATTGGTCTGTATAGAAAATTCAACATTGAGAACTCCTTGGCCTGAAATATGTTCAGTATGTCAAATATGGACTACTGTATGATTGATGAGACATCAAAAGGAGTTAATTAGTCTGTATAGAAAATTCAAAGTTGAGGACTCCTTGTCCTGAAATATGTTCAGTATGTCAAATATGGACCACTGTATAGTTGATCAGACATCATTAGGAGTTAATTGGTATGTATAGGAAGTTCAAGATTGAGAACTCCTTGGCCTGAAATATGTTCAGAATGTCAAAAATGGACTACTGTATGGTTGATGAGACATCATAGTGAGATAATTGGTCTGTATAGAAATTTCAAGATTGAGAAGTCCTTGGCCTGAAATATGTTCAGTATGTCAAATATGGACTACTGTATGATTGATGAGACATCAGAAGCAGTTAATTGGTCTATATAGAAAGTTCAAGATTGAGAACTCCTTGGCCTGAAATATTTTCAGTATGTCAAATATGGACTACTGTATGATTGATGAGACATCAGAAGGAGTTAACTGGTCTGTATAGAAAGTTCAAGACTGAGAAGTCCTTGGCCTGAAATATGTTCAGTATGTAAAATATGGACTACTGTATGGTTAATGAGACATCATAAGGAGTTAATTGGTCTGTATAAAAATTTCAAAATTGAGAACTCCTTGGCCTGAAATATGTTCAGAATGTCAAAAATGGACTACTGTATGGTTGATCAGACATCATTAGGAGTTAATTGGTATGTATAGGAAGTTCAAGATTGAGAAATCCTTGGCCTGAAATATGTTCAGTATGTCAAATATGGACTACTGTATGATTGATGAGACATCAGAAGGAGTTAACTGGTCTGTATAGAAAGTTCAAGATTGAGAACTCCTTGGCCTGAAATATGTTCAGTATGTCAAATATGGACTACTGTATAGTTGATCAGACATCATTAGGAGTTAATTGGTATGTATAGGAAGTTCAAGATTGAGAACTCCTTGGCCTGAAATATGTTCAGTATGTCAAATATGGACTACTGTATGATTGATGAGACATCAGAAGGAGTTAACTGGTCTGTATAGAAAGTTCAAGATTGAGAACTCCTTGGCCTGAAATATGTTCAGTATGTGTAATATGGACTACTGTATAGTTGATCAGACATCATTAGGAGTTAACTGGTCTGTATAGACAGTCCAAGAATGAGAACTCCTTGGCCTGAAATATGTTCAGTATGTCAAATATGGACTACTGTATGATTGATGAGACATCAGAAGCAGTTAATTGGTCTGTATAGAAAGTCCAAGAATGAGAAATTCTTGGCCTGAAATATGTTCAGAATGTCAAATATGGACTACTGTATAGTTGATCAGACATCAGAAGGAGTTAACTGGTCTGTATAGAAAATCCAAGAATGAGAACTCCTTGGCCTGAAATATGTTCAGAATGTCAAAAATGGACTACTGTATGGTTGATGAGACATCATAGTGAGATAATTGGTCTGTATAGAAATTTCAAGATTGAGAAGTCCTTGGCCTGAAATATGTTCAGTATATGCACTACTGTATGATTGATGAGACATCAGAAGGAGTTAATTGGTCTGTATAGAAAGTTCAAAATAGAGAACTCCTTGGCCTGAAATACGTTCAGTATGTCAAATATGGACTACTGTATGATTGATGAGACATCAGAAGCAGTTAATTGGTCTATATAGAAAGTTCAAGATTAAGAACTCCTTGGCCTGAAATATTTTCAGTATGTTAAATATGTACTACTGTATGATTGATGAGACATCAGAAGGAGTTAACTGGTCTGTATAGAAAGTTCAAGATTGAGAACTCCTTGGCCTGAAATATGTTCAGTATGTCAAATATGGACTACTGTATGATTGATGAGACATCAGAAGGAGTTAACTGGTCTGTATAGAAAGTTCAAGACTGAGAAGTCCTTGGCCTGAAATATGTTCAGTATGTAAAATATGGACTACTGTATGGTTGATGAGACATCATAGGGAGATAATTGGTCTGTATAGAAAATTCAACATTGAGAACTCCTTGGCCTGAAATATGTTCAGTATGTCAAATATGGACTACTGTATGATTGATCAGACATCAGAAGGAGTTAATTGGTATGTATAGGAAGTTCAAGATTGAGAACTCCTTGGCCTGAAATATGTTCAGTATGTAAAATATGGACTACTGTATGGTTAATGAGACATCATAAGGAGTTAATTGGTCTGTATAAAAATTTCAAAATTGAGAACTCCTTGGCCTGAAATATGATCAGTATGTCTAATATGGACTACTGTATAGTTTATCAGACATCATTAGGAGTTAAATGGTATGTATAGGAAGTTCAAGATTGAGAACTCCTTGGCCTGAAATATGTTCAGTATGTCAAATATGGACTACTCTATGATTAATGAGACATCTTAGGGAGATAATTGGTCTGTATAGAAAATTCAACATTGAGAACTCCTTGGCCTGAAATATGTTCAGTATGTCAAATATGGACTACTGTATGATTGATGAGACATCAAAAGGAGTTAATTAGTCTGTATAGAAAATTCAAAGTTGAGGACTCCTTGTCCTGAAATATGTTCAGTATGTCAAATATGGACCACTGTATAGTTGATCAGACATCATTAGGAGTTAATTGGTATGTATAGGAAGTTCAAGATTGAGAACTCCTTGGCCTGAAATATGTTCAGAATGTCAAAAATGGACTACTGTATGGTTGATGAGACATCATAGTGAGATAATTGGTCTGTATAGAAATTTCAAGATTGAGAAGTCCTTGGCCTGAAATATGTTCAGTATGTCAAATATGGACTACTGTATGATTGATGAGACATCAGAAGCAGTTAATTGGTCTATATAGAAAGTTCAAGATTGAGAACTCCTTGGCCTGAAATATTTTCAGTATGTCAAATATGGACTACTGTATGATTGATGAGACATCAGAAGGAGTTAACTGGTCTGTATAGAAAGTTCAAGACTGAGAAGTCCTTGGCCTGAAATATGTTCAGTATGTAAAATATGGACTACTGTATGGTTAATGAGACATCATAAGGAGTTAATTGGTCTGTATAAAAATTTCAAAATTGAGAACTCCTTGGCCTGAAATATGTTCAGAATGTCAAAAATGGACTACTGTATGGTTGATCAGACATCATTAGGAGTTAATTGGTATGTATAGGAAGTTCAAGATTGAGAAATCCTTGGCCTGAAATATGTTCAGTATGTCAAATATGGACTACTGTATGATTGATGAGACATCAGAAGGAGTTAACTGGTCTGTATAGAAAGTTCAAGATTGAGAACTCCTTGGCCTGAAATATGTTCAGTATGTCAAATATGGACTACTGTATAGTTGATCAGACATCATTAGGAGTTAATTGGTATGTATAGGAAGTTCAAGATTGAGAACTCCTTGGCCTGAAATATGTTCAGTATGTCAAATATGGACTACTGTATGATTGATGAGACATCAGAAGGAGTTAACTGGTCTGTATAGAAAGTTCAAGATTGAGAACTCCTTGGCCTGAAATATGTTCAGTATGTGTAATATGGACTACTGTATAGTTGATCAGACATCATTAGGAGTTAACTGGTCTGTATAGACAGTCCAAGAATGAGAACTCCTTGGCCTGAAATATGTTCAGTATGTCAAATATGGACTACTGTATGATTGATGAGACATCAGAAGCAGTTAATTGGTCTGTATAGAAAGTCCAAGAATGAGAAATTCTTGGCCTGAAATATGTTCAGAATGTCAAATATGGACTACTGTATAGTTGATCAGACATCAGAAGGAGTTAACTGGTCTGTATAGAAAATCCAAGAATGAGAACTCCTTGGCCTGAAATATGTTCAGAATGTCAAAAATGGACTACTGTATGGTTGATGAGACATCATAGTGAGATAATTGGTCTGTATAGAAATTTCAAGATTGAGAAGTCCTTGGCCTGAAATATGTTCAGTATATGCACTACTGTATGATTGATGAGACATCAGAAGGAGTTAATTGGTCTGTATAGAAAGTTCAAAATAGAGAACTCCTTGGCCTGAAATACGTTCAGTATGTCAAATATGGACTACTGTATGATTGATGAGACATCAGAAGCAGTTAATTGGTCTATATAGAAAGTTCAAGATTGAGAACTCCTTGGCCTGAAATATTTTCAGTATGTTAAATATGTACTACTGTATGATTGATGAGACATCAGAAGGAGTTAACTGGTCTGTATAGAAAGTTCAAGATTGAGAACTCCTTGGCCTGAAATATGTTCAGTATGTCAAATATGGACTACTGTATGATTGATGAGACATCAGAAGGAGTTAACTGGTCTGTATAGAAAGTTCAAGACTGAGAAGTCCTTGGCCTGAAATATGTTCAGTATGTCAAATATGGACTACTGTATGGTTAATGAGACATCATAAGGAGTTAATTGGTCTGTATAAAAATTTCAAAATTGAGAACTCCTTGGCCTGAAATATGATCAGTATGTCTAATATGGACTACTGTATAGTTTATCAGACATCATTAGGAGTTAAATGGTATGTATAGGAAGTTCAAGATTGAGAACTCCTTGGCCTGAAATATGTTCAGTATGTCAAATATGGACTACTCTATGATTAATGAGACATCTTAGGGAGATAATTGGTCTGTATAGAAAATTCAACATTGAGAACTCCTTGGCCTGAAATATGTTCAGTATGTCAAATATGGACTACTGTATGATTGATGAGACATCAAAAGGAGTTAATTAGTCTGTATAGAAAATTCAAAATTGAGGACTCCTTGTCCTGAAAATATGTTCAGTATGTCAAATATGGACCACTGTATAGTTGATCAGACATCATTAGGAGTTAATTGGTATGTATAGGAAGTTCAAGATTGAGAACTCCTTGGCCTGAAATATGTTCAGTATGTAAAATATGGACTACTGTATAGTTGATCAGACATCATTAGGAGTTAATTGGTATGTATAGGAAGTTCAAGATTGAGAACTCCTTGGCCTGAAATATGTTCAGTATGTCAAATATGGACTACTGTATGATTGATGAGACATCAGAAGCAGTTAATTGGTCTGTATAGAAAGTTCAAGATTGAGAACTCCTTGGCCTGAAATATGTTCAGTATGTCAAATATGGACTAATGTATGATTGATGAGACATCAGAAGGAGTTAATTGGTCTGTATAGAAAGTTCAAAATTGAGAACTCCTTGGCCTGAAATATGTTCAGTATGTCAAATATGGACTACTGTATGATTGATGAGACATCAGAAGGAGTTAACTTGTCTGTATAGAAAGTCCAAGAATGAGAACTCCTTGGCCTGAAATATGTTCAGAATGTCAAAAATGGACTACTGTATGGTTGATGAGACATCATAGTGAGATAATTGGTCTGTATAGAAATTTCAAGATTGAGAAGTCCTTGGCCTGAAATATGTTCAGTATGTCAAATATGGACTACTGTATGATTGATGAGACATCAGAAGCAGTTAATTGGTCTATATAGAAAGTTCAAGATTGAGAACTCCTTGTCCTGAAATATTTTCAGTATGTCAAATATGGACTACTGTATGATTGATGAGACATCAGAAGGAGTTAACTGGTCTGTATAGAAAGTTCAAGACTGAGAAGTCCTTGGCCTGAAATATGTTCAGTATGTAAAATATGGACTACTGTATGGTTGATGAGACATCATAGGGAGATAATTGGTCTGTATAGAAAATTCAACATTGAGAACTCCTTGGCCTGAAATATGTTCAGTATGTCAAATATGGACTACTGTATGATTGATTAGACATCAGAACGAGTTAACTGGTCTGTATAGAACGTCCAAGAATGGGAAATCCTTGGCCTGAAATATGTTCAGTATGTAAAATATGGACTACTGTATGGTTAATGAGACATCATAAGGAGTTAATTGGTCTGTATAAAAATTTCAAAATTGAGAACTCCTTGGCCTGAAATATGATCAGTATGTCTAATATGGACTACTGTATAGTTGATCAGACATCATTAGGAGTTAAATGGTATGTATAGGAAGTTCAAGATTGAGAACTCCTTGGCCTGAAATATGTTCAGTATGTCAAATATGGACTACTGTATGATTGATGAGACATCAAAAGGAGTTAATTAGTCTGTATAGAAAATTCAAAATTGAGGACTCCTTGTCCTGAAATATGTTCAGTATGTCAAATATGGACCACTGTATAGTTGATCAGACATCATTAGGAGTTAATTGGTATGTATAGGAAGTTCAAGATTGAGAAATCCTTGGCCTGAAATATGTTCAGTATGTCAAATATGGACTACTGTATGATTGATGAGACATCAGAAGCAGTTAATTGGTCTGTATAGAAAGTCCAAGAATGAGAAATTCTTGGCCTGAAATATGTTCAGAATGTCAAATATGGACTACTGTATAGTTGATCAGACATCAGAAGGAGTTAACTGGTCTGTATAGAAAATCCAAGAATGAGAACTCCTTGGCCTGAAATATGTTCAGAATGTCAAAAATGGACTACTGTATGGTTGATGAGACATCATAGTGAGATAATTGGTCTGTATAGAAATTTCAAGATTGAGAAGTCCTTGGCCTGAAATATGTTCAGTATATGCACTACTGTATGATTGATGAGACATCAGAAGGAGTTAATTGGTCTGTATAGAAAGTTCAAAATAGAGAACTCCTTGGCCTGAAATACGTTCAGTATGTCAAATATGGACTACTGTATGATTGATGAGACATCAGAAGCAGTTAATTGGTCTATATAGAAAGTTCAAGATTGAGAACTCCTTGGCCTGAAATATTTTCAGTATGTTAAATATGTACTACTGTATGATTGATGAGACATCAGAAGGAGTTAACTGGTCTGTATAGAAAGTTCAAGATTGAGAACTCCTTGGCCTGAAATATGTTCAGTATGTCAAATATGGACTACTGTATGATTGATGAGACATCAGAAGGAGTTAACTGGTCTGTATAGAAAGTTCAAGACTGAGAAGTCCTTGGCCTGAAATATGTTCAGTATGTAAAATATGGACTACTGTATGGTTGATGAGACATCATAGGGAGATAATTGGTCTGTATAGAAAATTCAACATTGAGAACTCCTTGGCCTGAAATATGTTCAGTATGTCAAATATGGACTACTGTGTGATTGATCAGACATCAGAAGGAGTTAATTGGTATGTATAGGAAGTTCAAGATTGAGAACTCCTTGGCCTGAAATATGTTCAGTATGTAAAATATGGACTACTGTATGGTTAATGAGACATCATAAGGAGTTAATTGGTCTGTATAAAAATTTCAAAATTGAGAACTCCTTGGCCTGAAATATGATCAGTATGTCTAATATGGACTACTGTATAGTTTATCAGACATCATTAGGAGTTAAATGGTATGTATAGGAAGTTCAAGATTGAGAACTCCTTGGCCTGAAATATGTTCAGTATGTCAAATATGGACTACTCTATGATTAATGAGACATCTTAGGGAGATAATTGGTCTGTATAGAAAATTCAACATTGAGAACTCCTTGGCCTGAAATATGTTCAGTATGTCAAATATGGACTACTGTATGATTGATGAGACATCAAAAGGAGTTAATTAGTCTGTATAGAAAATTCAAAGTTGAGGACTCCTTGTCCTGAAATATGTTCAGTATGTCAAATATGGACCACTGTATAGTTGATCAGACATCATTAGGAGTTAATTGGTATGTATAGGAAGTTCAAGATTGAGAACTCCTTGGCCTGAAATATGTTCAGAATGTCAAAAATGGACTACTGTATGGTTGATGAGACATCATAGTGAGATAATTGGTCTGTATAGAAATTTCAAGATTGAGAAGTCCTTGGCCTGAAATATGTTCAGTATGTCAAATATGGACTACTGTATGATTGATGAGACATCAGAAGCAGTTAATTGGTCTATATAGAAAGTTCAAGATTGAGAACTCCTTGGCCTGAAATATGATCAGTATGTCTAATATGGACTACTGTATAGTTGATCAGACATCATTAGGACTTAAATGGTATGTATAGGAAGTTCCAGATTGAGAACTCCTTGTCCTGAAATATGTTCAGTATGTGTAATATGGACTACTGTATAGTTGATCAGACATCATTAGGAGTTAACTGGTCTGTATATACAGTCCAAGAATGAGAACTCCTTGGCCTGAAATATGTTCAGTATGTCAAATATGGACTACTGTATGATTGATGAGACATCAGAAGCAGTTAATTGGTCTGTATAGAAAGTCCAAGAATGAGAAATTCTTGGCCTGAAATATGTTCAGAATGTCAAATATGGACTACTGTATAGTTGATCAGACATCAAAAGGAGTTAACTGGTCTGTATAGAAAATCCAAGAATGAGAACTCCTTGGCCTGAAATATGTTCAGAATGTCAAAAATGGACTACTGTATGGTTGATGAGACATCATAGTGAGATAATTGGTCTGTATAGAAATTTCAAGATTGAGAAGTCCTTGGCCTGAAATATGTTCAGTATATGCACTACTGTATGATTGATGAGACATCAGAAGGAGTTAATTGGTCTGTATAGAAAGTTCAAAATTGAGAACTCCTTGGCCTGAAATACGTTCAGTATGTCAAATATGGACTACTGTATGATTGATGAGACATCAGAAGCAGTTAATTGGTCTATATAGAAAGTTCAAGATTGAGAACTCCTTGGCCTGAAATATTTTCAGTATGTTAAATATGTACTACTGTATGATTGATGAGACATCAGAAGGAGTTAACTGGTCTGTATAGAAAGTTCAAGATTGAGAACTCCTTGGCCTGAAATATGTTCAGTATGTCAAATATGGACTACTGTATGATTGATGAGACATCAGAAGGAGTTAACTGGTCTGTATAGAAAGTTCAAGACTGAGAAGTCCTTGGCCTGAAATATGTTCAGTATGTAAAATATGGACTACTGTATGGTTGATGAGACATCATAGGGAGATAATTGGTCTGTATAGAAAATTCAACATTGAGAACTCCTTGGCCTGAAATATGTTCAGTATGTCAAATATGGACCACTGTATAGTTGATCAGACATCATTAGGAGTTAATTGGTATGTATAGGAAGTTCAAGATTGAGAACTCCTTGGCCTGAAATATGTTCAGTATGTCAAATATGGACTACTGTATAGTTGATCAGACATCATTAGGAGTTAATTGGTATGTATAGGAAGTTCAAGATTGAGAAATCCTTGGCCTGAAATATGTTCAGTATGTCAAATATGGACTACTGTATGATTGATGAGACATCAGAAGCAGTTAATTGGTCTGTATAGAAAGTTCAAGATTGAGAACTCCTTGGCCTGAAATATGTTCAGTATGTCAAATATGGACTAATGTATGATTGATGAGACATCAGAAGGAGTTAATTGGTCTGTATAGAAAGTTCAAAATTGAGAACTCCTTGGCCTGAAATATGTTCAGTATGTCAAATATGGACTACTGTAGGATTGATGAGACATCAGAAGGAGTTAACTTGTCTGTATAGAAAGTCCAAGAATGAGAACTCCTTGGCCTGAAATATGTTCAGAATGTCAAAAATGGACTACTGTATGGTTGATGAGACATCATAGTGAGATAATTGGTCTGTATAGAAATTTCAAGATTGAGAAGTCCTTGGCCTGAAATATGTTCAGTATATGCACTACTGTATGATTGATGAGACATCAGAAGGAGTTAATTGGTCTGTATAGAAAGTTCAAAATTGAGAACTCCTTGGCCTGAAATACGTTCAGTATGTCAAATATGGACTACTGTATGATTGATGAGACATCAGAAGCAGTTAATTGGTCTATATAGAAAGTTCAAGATTGAGAACTCCTTGGCCTGAAATATTTTCAGTATGTCAAATATGGACTACTGTATGATTGATGAGACATCAGAAGGAGTTAACTGGTCTGTATAGAAAGTTCAAGACTGAGAAGTCCTTGGCCTGAAATATGTTCAGTATGTAAAATATGGACTACTGTATGGTTGATGAGACATCATAGGGAGATAATTGGTCTGTATAGAAAATTCAACATTGAGAACTCCTTGGCCTGAAATATGTTCAGTATGTCAAATATGGACTACTGTATGATTGATTAGACATCAGAAGGAGTTAACTGGTCTGTATAGAACGTCCAAGAATGAGAAATCCTTGGCCTGAAATATGTTCAGTATGTCAAATATGGACTACTGTATGATTAATGAGACATCTTAGGGAGATAATTGGTCTGTATAGAAAATTCAACATTGAGAACTCCTTGGCCTGAAATATGTTCAGTATGTCAAATATGGACTACTGTATGATTGATGAGACATCAAAAGGAGTTAATTAGTCTGTATAGAAAATTCAAAATTGAGGACTCCTTGTCCTGAAATATGTTCAGTATGTCAAATATGGACCACTGTATAGTTGATCAGACATCATTAGGAGTTAATTGGTATGTATAGGAAGTTCAAGATTGAGAACTCCTTGGCCTGAAATATGTTCAGTATGTCAAATATGGACTACTGTATAGTTGATCAGACATCATTAGGAGTTAATTGGTATGTATAGGAAGTTCAAGATTGAGAAATCCTTGGCCTGAAATATGTTCAGTATGTCAAATATGGACTACTGTATGATTGATGAGACATCAGAAGCAGTTAATTGGTCTGTATAGAAAGTTCAAGATTGAGAACTCCTTGGCCTGAAATATGTTCAGTATGTCAAATATGGACTAATGTATGATTGATGAGACATCAGAAGGAGTTAATTGGTCTGTATAGAAAGTTCAAAATTGAGAACTCCTTGGCCTGAAATATGTTCAGTATGTCAAAAATGGACTACTGTATGGTTAATGAGACATCATAGGGAGATAATTGGTCTGTATAGAAATTTCTAGATTGAGAAGTCCTTGGCCTGAAATATGATCAGTATGTCAAAAATGGACTAATGTATGATTGATGAGACATCAGAAAGAGTTAATTGGTCTGTATAGAAAATTTAAAATTGAGAACTCCCTGGCCTGAAATATGTAAGGTATGTCAAATATGGACTACTGTATGGTTAATGAGACATCATAAGGAGTTAATTGGTCTGTATAAAAAATTCAAAATTGAGAACTCCTTGGCCTGAAATATGTTCAGTATGTCAAATATGGACTACTGTATAGTTGATCAGACATCATTAGGAGTTAATTGGTATGCATAGGAAGTTCAAGATTGAGAAATCCTTGGCCCGAAATATGTTCAGTATGTCAAATATGGACTACTGTATGATTGATGAGACATCAGAAGGAGTTAATTGGTCTGTATAAAAAATTCTAAATTGAGAACTCCTTGGCCTGAAATATGATCAGTATGTCTAATATGGACTACTGTATAGTTGATCAGACATCATTAGGACTTAAATGGTATGTATAGGAAGTTCCAGATTGAGAACTCCTTGTCCTGAAATATGTTCAGTATGTGTAATATGGACTACTGTATAGTTGATCAGACATCATTAGGAGTTAACTGGTCTGTATATACAGTCCAAGAATGAGAACTCCTTGGCCTGAAATATGTTCAGTATGTCAAATATGGACTACTGTATGATTGATGAGACATCAGAAGCAGTTAATTGGTCTGTATAGAAAGTCCAAGAATGAGAAATTCTTGGCCTGAAATATGTTCAGAATGTCAAATATGGACTACTGTATAGTTGATCAGACATCAAAAGGAGTTAACTGGTCTGTATAGAAAATCCAAGAATGAGAACTCCTTGGCCTGAAATATGTTCAGAATGTCAAAAATGGACTACTGTATGGTTGATGAGACATCATAGTGAGATAATTGGTCTGTATAGAAATTTCAAGATTGAGAAGTCCTTGGCCTGAAATATGTTCAGTATATGCACTACTGTATGATTGATGAGACATCAGAAGGAGTTAATTGGTCTGTATAGAAAGTTCAAAATTGAGAACTCCTTGGCCTGAAATACGTTCAGTATGTCAAATATGGACTACTGTATGATTGATGAGACATCAGAAGCAGTTAATTGGTCTATATAGAAAGTTCAAGATTGAGAACTCCTTGGCCTGAAATATTTTCAGTATGTTAAATATGTACTACTGTATGATTGATGAGACATCAGAAGGAGTTAACTGGTCTGTATAGAAAGTTCAAGATTGAGAACTCCTTGGCCTGAAATATGTTCAGTATGTCAAATATGGACTACTGTATGATTGATGAGACATCAGAAGGAGTTAACTGGTCTGTATAGAAAGTTCAAGACTGAGAAGTCCTTGGCCTGAAATATGTTCAGTATGTAAAATATGGACTACTGTATGGTTGATGAGACATCATAGGGAGATAATTGGTCTGTATAGAAAATTCAACATTGAGAACTCCTTGGCCTGAAATATGTTCAGTATGTCAAATATGGACTACTGTATGATTGATCAGACATCAGAAGGAGTTAATTGGTATGTATAGGAAGTTCAAGATTGAGAACTCCTTGGCCTGAAATATGTTCAGTATGTAAAATATGGACTACTGTATGGTTAATGAGACATCATAAGGAGTTAATTGGTCTGTATAAAAATTTCAAAATTGAGAACTCCTTGGCCTGAAATATGATCAGTATGTCTAATATGGACTACTGTATAGTTTATCAGACATCATTAGGAGTTAAATGGTATGTATAGGAAGTTCAAGATTGAGAACTCCTTGGCCTGAAATATGTTCAGTATGTCAAATATGGACTACTCTATGATTAATGAGACATCTTAGGGAGATAATTGGTCTGTATAGAAAATTCAACATTGAGAACTCCTTGGCCTGAAATATGTTCAGTATGTCAAATATGGACTACTGTATGATTGATGAGACATCAAAAGGAGTTAATTAGTCTGTATAGAAAATTCAAAGTTGAGGACTCCTTGTCCTGAAATATGTTCAGTATGTCAAATATGGACCACTGTATAGTTGATCAGACATCATTAGGAGTTAATTGGTATGTATAGGAAGTTCAAGATTGAGAACTCCTTGGCCTGAAATATGTTCAGAATGTCAAAAATGGACTACTGTATGGTTGATGAGACATCATAGTGAGATAATTGGTCTGTATAGAAATTTCAAGATTGAGAAGTCCTTGGCCTGAAATATGTTCAGTATGTCAAATATGGACTACTGTATGATTGATGAGACATCAGAAGCAGTTAATTGGTCTATATAGAAAGTTCAAGATTGAGAACTCCTTGGCCTGAAATATTTTCAGTATGTCAAATATGGACTACTGTATGATTGATGAGACATCAGAAGGAGTTAACTGGTCTGTATAGAAAGTTCAAGACTGAGAAGTCCTTGGCCTGAAATATGTTCAGTATGTAAAATATGGACTACTGTATGGTTAATGAGACATCATAAGGAGTTAATTGGTCTGTATAAAAATTTCAAAATTGAGAACTCCTTGGCCTGAAATATGTTCAGAATGTCAAAAATGGACTACTGTATGGTTGATCAGACATCATTAGGAGTTAATTGGTATGTATAGGAAGTTCAAGATTGAGAAATCCTTGGCCTGAAATATGTTCAGTATGTCAAATATGGACTACTGTATGATTGATGAGACATCAGAAGGAGTTAACTGGTCTGTATAGAAAGTTCAAGATTGAGAACTCCTTGGCCTGAAATATGTTCAGTATGTCAAATATGGACTACTGTATAGTTGATCAGACATCATTAGGAGTTAATTGGTATGTATAGGAAGTTCAAGATTGAGAACTCCTTGGCCTGAAATATGTTCAGTATGTCAAATATGGACTACTGTATGATTGATGAGACATCAGAAGGAGTTAACTGGTCTGTATAGAAAGTTCAAGATTGAGAACTCCTTGGCCTGAAATATGTTCAGTATGTGTAATATGGACTACTGTATAGTTGATCAGACATCATTAGGAGTTAACTGGTCTGTATAGACAGTCCAAGAATGAGAACTCCTTGGCCTGAAATATGTTCAGTATGTCAAATATGGACTACTGTATGATTGATGAGACATCAGAAGCAGTTAATTGGTCTGTATAGAAAGTCCAAGAATGAGAAATTCTTGGCCTGAAATATGTTCAGAATGTCAAATATGGACTACTGTATAGTTGATCAGACATCAGAAGGAGTTAACTGGTCTGTATAGAAAATCCAAGAATGAGAACTCCTTGGCCTGAAATATGTTCAGAATGTCAAAAATGGACTACTGTATGGTTGATGAGACATCATAGTGAGATAATTGGTCTGTATAGAAATTTCAAGATTGAGAAGTCCTTGGCCTGAAATATGTTCAGTATATGCACTACTGTATGATTGATGAGACATCAGAAGGAGTTAATTGGTCTGTATAGAAAGTTCAAAATAGAGAACTCCTTGGCCTGAAATACGTTCAGTATGTCAAATATGGACTACTGTATGATTGATGAGACATCAGAAGCAGTTAATTGGTCTATATAGAAAGTTCAAGATTAAGAACTCCTTGGCCTGAAATATTTTCAGTATGTTAAATATGTACTACTGTATGATTGATGAGACATCAGAAGGAGTTAACTGGTCTGTATAGAAAGTTCAAGATTGAGAACTCCTTGGCCTGAAATATGTTCAGTATGTCAAATATGGACTACTGTATGATTGATGAGACATCAGAAGGAGTTAACTGGTCTGTATAGAAAGTTCAAGACTGAGAAGTCCTTGGCCTGAAATATGTTCAGTATGTAAAATATGGACTACTGTATGGTTGATGAGACATCATAGGGAGATAATTGGTCTGTATAGAAAATTCAACATTGAGAACTCCTTGGCCTGAAATATGTTCAGTATGTCAAATATGGACTACTGTATGATTGATCAGACATCAGAAGGAGTTAATTGGTATGTATAGGAAGTTCAAGATTGAGAACTCCTTGGCCTGAAATATGTTCAGTATGTAAAATATGGACTACTGTATGGTTAATGAGACATCATAAGGAGTTAATTGGTCTGTATAAAAATTTCAAAATTGAGAACTCCTTGGCCTGAAATATGATCAGTATGTCTAATATGGACTACTGTATAGTTTATCAGACATCATTAGGAGTTAAATGGTATGTATAGGAAGTTCAAGATTGAGAACTCCTTGGCCTGAAATATGTTCAGTATGTCAAATATGGACTACTCTATGATTAATGAGACATCTTAGGGAGATAATTGGTCTGTATAGAAAATTCAACATTGAGAACTCCTTGGCCTGAAATATGTTCAGTATGTCAAATATGGACTACTGTATGATTGATGAGACATCAAAAGGAGTTAATTAGTCTGTATAGAAAATTCAAAGTTGAGGACTCCTTGTCCTGAAATATGTTCAGTATGTCAAATATGGACCACTGTATAGTTGATCAGACATCATTAGGAGTTAATTGGTATGTATAGGAAGTTCAAGATTGAGAACTCCTTGGCCTGAAATATGTTCAGAATGTCAAAAATGGACTACTGTATGGTTGATGAGACATCATAGTGAGATAATTGGTCTGTATAGAAATTTCAAGATTGAGAAGTCCTTGGCCTGAAATATGTTCAGTATGTCAAATATGGACTACTGTATGATTGATGAGACATCAGAAGCAGTTAATTGGTCTATATAGAAAGTTCAAGATTGAGAACTCCTTGGCCTGAAATATTTTCAGTATGTCAAATATGGACTACTGTATGATTGATGAGACATCAGAAGGAGTTAACTGGTCTGTATAGAAAGTTCAAGACTGAGAAGTCCTTGGCCTGAAATATGTTCAGTATGTAAAATATGGACTACTGTATGGTTAATGAGACATCATAAGGAGTTAATTGGTCTGTATAAAAATTTCAAAATTGAGAACTCCTTGGCCTGAAATATGTTCAGAATGTCAAAAATGGACTACTGTATGGTTGATCAGACATCATTAGGAGTTAATTGGTATGTATAGGAAGTTCAAGATTGAGAAATCCTTGGCCTGAAATATGTTCAGTATGTCAAATATGGACTACTGTATGATTGATGAGACATCAGAAGGAGTTAACTGGTCTGTATAGAAAGTTCAAGATTGAGAACTCCTTGGCCTGAAATATGTTCAGTATGTCAAATATGGACTACTGTATAGTTGATCAGACATCATTAGGAGTTAATTGGTATGTATAGGAAGTTCAAGATTGAGAACTCCTTGGCCTGAAATATGTTCAGTATGTCAAATATGGACTACTGTATGATTGATGAGACATCAGAAGGAGTTAACTGGTCTGTATAGAAAGTTCAAGATTGAGAACTCCTTGGCCTGAAATATGTTCAGTATGTGTAATATGGACTACTGTATAGTTGATCAGACATCATTAGGAGTTAACTGGTCTGTATAGACAGTCCAAGAATGAGAACTCCTTGGCCTGAAATATGTTCAGTATGTCAAATATGGACTACTGTATGATTGATGAGACATCAGAAGCAGTTAATTGGTCTGTATAGAAAGTCCAAGAATGAGAAATTCTTGGCCTGAAATATGTTCAGAATGTCAAATATGGACTACTGTATAGTTGATCAGACATCAGAAGGAGTTAACTGGTCTGTATAGAAAATCCAAGAATGAGAACTCCTTGGCCTGAAATATGTTCAGAATGTCAAAAATGGACTACTGTATGGTTGATGAGACATCATAGTGAGATAATTGGTCTGTATAGAAATTTCAAGATTGAGAAGTCCTTGGCCTGAAATATGTTCAGTATATGCACTACTGTATGATTGATGAGACATCAGAAGGAGTTAATTGGTCTGTATAGAAAGTTCAAAATAGAGAACTCCTTGGCCTGAAATACGTTCAGTATGTCAAATATGGACTACTGTATGATTGATGAGACATCAGAAGCAGTTAATTGGTCTATATAGAAAGTTCAAGATTGAGAACTCCTTGGCCTGAAATATTTTCAGTATGTTAAATATGTACTACTGTATGATTGATGAGACATCAGAAGGAGTTAACTGGTCTGTATAGAAAGTTCAAGATTGAGAACTCCTTGGCCTGAAATATGTTCAGTATGTCAAATATGGACTACTGTATGATTGATGAGACATCAGAAGGAGTTAACTGGTCTGTATAGAAAGTTCAAGACTGAGAAGTCCTTGGCCTGAAATATGTTCAGTATGTCAAATATGGACTACTGTATGGTTAATGAGACATCATAAGGAGTTAATTGGTCTGTATAAAAATTTCAAAATTGAGAACTCCTTGGCCTGAAATATGATCAGTATGTCTAATATGGACTACTGTATAGTTTATCAGACATCATTAGGAGTTAAATGGTATGTATAGGAAGTTCAAGATTGAGAACTCCTTGGCCTGAAATATGTTCAGTATGTCAAATATGGACTACTCTATGATTAATGAGACATCTTAGGGAGATAATTGGTCTGTATAGAAAATTCAACATTGAGAACTCCTTGGCCTGAAATATGTTCAGTATGTCAAATATGGACTACTGTATGATTGATGAGACATCAAAAGGAGTTAATTAGTCTGTATAGAAAATTCAAAATTGAGGACTCCTTGTCCTGAAAATATGTTCAGTATGTCAAATATGGACCACTGTATAGTTGATCAGACATCATTAGGAGTTAATTGGTATGTATAGGAAGTTCAAGATTGAGAACTCCTTGGCCTGAAATATGTTCAGTATGTAAAATATGGACTACTGTATAGTTGATCAGACATCATTAGGAGTTAATTGGTATGTATAGGAAGTTCAAGATTGAGAACTCCTTGGCCTGAAATATGTTCAGTATGTCAAATATGGACTACTGTATGATTGATGAGACATCAGAAGCAGTTAATTGGTCTGTATAGAAAGTTCAAGATTGAGAACTCCTTGGCCTGAAATATGTTCAGTATGTCAAATATGGACTAATGTATGATTGATGAGACATCAGAAGGAGTTAATTGGTCTGTATAGAAAGTTCAAAATTGAGAACTCCTTGGCCTGAAATATGTTCAGTATGTCAAATATGGACTACTGTATGATTGATGAGACATCAGAAGGAGTTAACTTGTCTGTATAGAAAGTCCAAGAATGAGAACTCCTTGGCCTGAAATATGTTCAGAATGTCAAAAATGGACTACTGTATGGTTGATGAGACATCATAGTGAGATAATTGGTCTGTATAGAAATTTCAAGATTGAGAAGTCCTTGGCCTGAAATATGTTCAGTATGTCAAATATGGACTACTGTATGATTGATGAGACATCAGAAGCAGTTAATTGGTCTATATAGAAAGTTCAAGATTGAGAACTCCTTGTCCTGAAATATTTTCAGTATGTCAAATATGGACTACTGTATGATTGATGAGACATCAGAAGGAGTTAACTGGTCTGTATAGAAAGTTCAAGACTGAGAAGTCCTTGGCCTGAAATATGTTCAGTATGTAAAATATGGACTACTGTATGGTTGATGAGACATCATAGGGAGATAATTGGTCTGTATAGAAAATTCAACATTGAGAACTCCTTGGCCTGAAATATGTTCAGTATGTCAAATATGGACTACTGTATGATTGATTAGACATCAGAACGAGTTAACTGGTCTGTATAGAACGTCCAAGAATGGGAAATCCTTGGCCTGAAATATGTTCAGTATGTAAAATATGGACTACTGTATGGTTAATGAGACATCATAAGGAGTTAATTGGTCTGTATAAAAATTTCAAAATTGAGAACTCCTTGGCCTGAAATATGATCAGTATGTCTAATATGGACTACTGTATAGTTGATCAGACATCATTAGGAGTTAAATGGTATGTATAGGAAGTTCAAGATTGAGAACTCCTTGGCCTGAAATATGTTCAGTATGTCAAATATGGACTACTGTATGATTGATGAGACATCAAAAGGAGTTAATTAGTCTGTATAGAAAATTCAAAATTGAGGACTCCTTGTCCTGAAATATGTTCAGTATGTCAAATATGGACCACTGTATAGTTGATCAGACATCATTAGGAGTTAATTGGTATGTATAGGAAGTTCAAGATTGAGAAATCCTTGGCCTGAAATATGTTCAGTATGTCAAATATGGACTACTGTATGATTGATGAGACATCAGAAGCAGTTAATTGGTCTGTATAGAAAGTCCAAGAATGAGAAATTCTTGGCCTGAAATATGTTCAGAATGTCAAATATGGACTACTGTATAGTTGATCAGACATCAGAAGGAGTTAACTGGTCTGTATAGAAAATCCAAGAATGAGAACTCCTTGGCCTGAAATATGTTCAGAATGTCAAAAATGGACTACTGTATGGTTGATGAGACATCATAGTGAGATAATTGGTCTGTATAGAAATTTCAAGATTGAGAAGTCCTTGGCCTGAAATATGTTCAGTATATGCACTACTGTATGATTGATGAGACATCAGAAGGAGTTAATTGGTCTGTATAGAAAGTTCAAAATAGAGAACTCCTTGGCCTGAAATACGTTCAGTATGTCAAATATGGACTACTGTATGATTGATGAGACATCAGAAGCAGTTAATTGGTCTATATAGAAAGTTCAAGATTGAGAACTCCTTGGCCTGAAATATTTTCAGTATGTTAAATATGTACTACTGTATGATTGATGAGACATCAGAAGGAGTTAACTGGTCTGTATAGAAAGTTCAAGATTGAGAACTCCTTGGCCTGAAATATGTTCAGTATGTCAAATATGGACTACTGTATGATTGATGAGACATCAGAAGGAGTTAACTGGTCTGTATAGAAAGTTCAAGACTGAGAAGTCCTTGGCCTGAAATATGTTCAGTATGTAAAATATGGACTACTGTATGGTTGATGAGACATCATAGGGAGATAATTGGTCTGTATAGAAAATTCAACATTGAGAACTCCTTGGCCTGAAATATGTTCAGTATGTCAAATATGGACTACTGTGTGATTGATCAGACATCAGAAGGAGTTAATTGGTATGTATAGGAAGTTCAAGATTGAGAACTCCTTGGCCTGAAATATGTTCAGTATGTAAAATATGGACTACTGTATGGTTAATGAGACATCATAAGGAGTTAATTGGTCTGTATAAAAATTTCAAAATTGAGAACTCCTTGGCCTGAAATATGATCAGTATGTCTAATATGGACTACTGTATAGTTTATCAGACATCATTAGGAGTTAAATGGTATGTATAGGAAGTTCAAGATTGAGAACTCCTTGGCCTGAAATATGTTCAGTATGTCAAATATGGACTACTCTATGATTAATGAGACATCTTAGGGAGATAATTGGTCTGTATAGAAAATTCAACATTGAGAACTCCTTGGCCTGAAATATGTTCAGTATGTCAAATATGGACTACTGTATGATTGATGAGACATCAAAAGGAGTTAATTAGTCTGTATAGAAAATTCAAAGTTGAGGACTCCTTGTCCTGAAATATGTTCAGTATGTCAAATATGGACCACTGTATAGTTGATCAGACATCATTAGGAGTTAATTGGTATGTATAGGAAGTTCAAGATTGAGAACTCCTTGGCCTGAAATATGTTCAGAATGTCAAAAATGGACTACTGTATGGTTGATGAGACATCATAGTGAGATAATTGGTCTGTATAGAAATTTCAAGATTGAGAAGTCCTTGGCCTGAAATATGTTCAGTATGTCAAATATGGACTACTGTATGATTGATGAGACATCAGAAGCAGTTAATTGGTCTATATAGAAAGTTCAAGATTGAGAACTCCTTGGCCTGAAATATTTTCAGTATGTCAAATATGGACTACTGTATGATTGATGAGACATCAGAAGGAGTTAATTGGTCTGTATAGAAAGTTCAAGACTGAGAAGTCCTTGGCCTGAAATATGTTCAGTATGTAAAATATGGACTACTGTATGGTTAATGAGACATCATAAGGAGTTAATTGGTCTGTATAAAAATTTCAAAATTGAGAACTCCTTGGCCTGAAATATGTTCAGAATGTCAAAAATGGACTACTGTATGGTTGATCAGACATCATTAGGAGTTAATTGGTATGTATAGGAAGTTCAAGATTGAGAAATCCTTGGCCTGAAATATGTTCAGTATGTCAAATATGGACTACTGTATGATTGATGAGACATCAGAAGGAGTTAACTGGTCTGTATAGAAAGTTCAAGATTGAGAACTCCTTGGCCTGAAATATGTTCAGTATGTCAAATATGGACTACTGTATAGTTGATCAGACATCATTAGGAGTTAATTGGTATGTATAGGAAGTTCAAGATTGAGAACTCCTTGGCCTGAAATATGTTCAGTATGTCAAATATGGACTACTGTATGATTGATGAGACATCAGAAGGAGTTAACTGGTCTGTATAGAAAGTTCAAGATTGAGAACTCCTTGGCCTGAAATATGTTCAGTATGTGTAATATGGACTACTGTATAGTTGATCAGACATCATTAGGAGTTAACTGGTCTGTATAGACAGTCCAAGAATGAGAACTCCTTGGCCTGAAATATGTTCAGTATGTCAAATATGGACTACTGTATGATTGATGAGACATCAGAAGCAGTTAATTGGTCTGTATAGAAAGTCCAAGAATGAGAAATTCTTGGCCTGAAATATGTTCAGAATGTCAAATATGGACTACTGTATAGTTGATCAGACATCAGAAGGAGTTAACTGGTCTGTATAGAAAATCCAAGAATGAGAACTCCTTGGCCTGAAATATGTTCAGAATGTCAGAAATGGACTACTGTATGGTTGATGAGACATCATAGTGAGATAATTGGTCTGTATAGAAATTTCAAGATTGAGAAGTCCTTGGCCTGAAATATGTTCAGTATATGCACTACTGTATGATTGATGAGACATCAGAAGGAGTTAATTGGTCTGTATAGAAAGTTCAAAATAGAGAACTCCTTGGCCTGAAATACGTACAGTATGTCAAATATGGACTACTGTATGATTGATGAGACATCAGAAGCAGTTAATTGGTCTATATAGAAAGTTCAAGATTGAGAACTCCTTGGCCTGAAATATTTTCAGTATGTTAAATATGTACTACTGTATGATTGATGAGACATCAGAAGGAGTTAACTGGTCTGTATAGAAAGTTCAAGATTGAGAACTCCTTGGCCTGAAATATGTTCAGTATGTCAAATATGGACTACTGTATGATTGATGAGACATCAGAAGGAGTTAACTGGTCTGTATAGAAAGTTCAAGACTGAGAAGTCCTTGGCCTGAAATATGTTCAGTATGTCAAATATGGACTACTGTATGGTTAATGAGACATCATAAGGAGTTAATTGGTCTGTATAAAAATTTCAAAATTGAGAACTCCTTGGCCTGAAATATGATCAGTATGTCTAATATGGACTACTGTATAGTTTATCAGACATCATTAGGAGTTAAATGGTATGTATAGGAAGTTCAAGATTGAGAACTCCTTGGCCTGAAATATGTTCAGTATGTCAAATATGGACTACTCTATGATTAATGAGACATCTTAGGGAGATAATTGGTCTGTATAGAAAATTCAACATTGAGAACTCCTTGGCCTGAAATATGTTCAGTATGTCAAATATGGACTACTGTATGATTGATGAGACATCAAAAGGAGTTAATTAGTCTGTATAGAAAATTCAAAATTGAGGACTCCTTGTCCTGAAAATATGTTCAGTATGTCAAATATGGACCACTGTATAGTTGATCAGACATCATTAGGAGTTAATTGGTATGTATAGGAAGTTCAAGATTGAGAACTCCTTGGCCTGAAATATGTTCAGTATGTAAAATATGGACTACTGTATAGTTGATCAGACATCATTAGGAGTTAATTGGTATGTATAGGAAGTTCAAGATTGAGAACTCCTTGGCCTGAAATATGTTCAGTATGTCAAATATGGACTACTGTATGGTTAATGAGACATCATAAGGAGTTAATTGGTCTGTATAAAAATTTCAAAATTGAGAACTCCTTGGCCTGAAATATGATCAGTATGTCTAATATGGACTACTGTATAGTTGATCAGACATCATTAGGAGTTAAATGGTATGTATAGGAAGTTCAAGATTGAGAACTCCTTGGCCTGAAATATGTTCAGTATGTCAAATATGGACTACTGTATGATTGATGAGACATCAAAAGGAGTTAATTAGTCTGTATAGAAAATTCAAAATTGAGGACTCCTTGTCCTGAAATATGTTCAGTATGTCAAATATGGACCACTGTATAGTTGATCAGACATCATTAGGAGTTAATTGGTATGTATAGGAAGTTCAAGATTGAGAAATCCTTGGCCTGAAATATGTTCAGTATGTCAAATATGGACTACTGTATGATTGATGAGACATCAGAAGCAGTTAATTGGTCTGTATAGAAAGTCCAAGAATGAGAAATTCTTGGCCTGAAATATGTTCAGAATGTCAAATATGGACTACTGTATAGTTGATCAGACATCAGAAGGAGTTAACTGGTCTGTATAGAAAATCCAAGAATGAGAACTCCTTGGCCTGAAATATGTTCAGAATGTCAAAAATGGACTACTGTATGGTTGATGAGACATCATAGTGAGATAATTGGTCTGTATAGAAATTTCAAGATTGAGAAGTCCTTGGCCTGAAATATGTTCAGTATATGCACTACTGTATGATTGATGAGACATCAGAAGGAGTTAATTGGTCTGTATAGAAAGTTCAAAATAGAGAACTCCTTGGCCTGAAATACGTTCAGTATGTCAAATATGGACTACTGTATGATTGATGAGACATCAGAAGCAGTTAATTGGTCTATATAGAAAGTTCAAGATTGAGAACTCCTTGGCCTGAAATATTTTCAGTATGTTAAATATGTACTACTGTATGATTGATGAGACATCAGAAGGAGTTAACTGGTCTGTATAGAAAGTTCAAGATTGAGAACTCCTTGGCCTGAAATATGTTCAGTATGTCAAATATGGACTACTGTATGATTGATGAGACATCAGAAGGAGTTAACTGGTCTGTATAGAAAGTTCAAGACTGAGAAGTCCTTGGCCTGAAATATGTTCAGTATGTAAAATATGGACTACTGTATGGTTGATGAGACATCATAGGGAGATAATTGGTCTGTATAGAAAATTCAACATTGAGAACTCCTTGGCCTGAAATATGTTCAGTATGTCAAATATGGACTACTGTGTGATTGATCAGACATCAGAAGGAGTTAATTGGTATGTATAGGAAGTTCAAGATTGAGAACTCCTTGGCCTGAAATATGTTCAGTATGTAAAATATGGACTACTGTATGGTTAATGAGACATCATAAGGAGTTAATTGGTCTGTATAAAAATTTCAAAATTGAGAACTCCTTGGCCTGAAATATGATCAGTATGTCTAATATGGACTACTGTATAGTTTATCAGACATCATTAGGAGTTAAATGGTATGTATAGGAAGTTCAAGATTGAGAACTCCTTGGCCTGAAATATGTTCAGTATGTCAAATATGGACTACTCTATGATTAATGAGACATCTTAGGGAGATAATTGGTCTGTATAGAAAATTCAACATTGAGAACTCCTTGGCCTGAAATATGTTCAGTATGTCAAATATGGACTACTGTATGATTGATGAGACATCAAAAGGAGTTAATTAGTCTGTATAGAAAATTCAAAGTTGAGGACTCCTTGTCCTGAAATATGTTCAGTATGTCAAATATGGACCACTGTATAGTTGATCAGACATCATTAGGAGTTAATTGGTATGTATAGGAAGTTCAAGATTGAGAACTCCTTGGCCTGAAATATGTTCAGAATGTCAAAAATGGACTACTGTATGGTTGATGAGACATCATAGTGAGATAATTGGTCTGTATAGAAATTTCAAGATTGAGAAGTCCTTGGCCTGAAATATGTTCAGTATGTCAAATATGGACTACTGTATGATTGATGAGACATCAGAAGCAGTTAATTGGTCTATATAGAAAGTTCAAGATTGAGAACTCCTTGGCCTGAAATATTTTCAGTATGTCAAATATGGACTACTGTATGATTGATGAGACATCAGAAGGAGTTAATTGGTCTGTATAGAAAGTTCAAGACTGAGAAGTCCTTGGCCTGAAATATGTTCAGTATGTAAAATATGGACTACTGTATGGTTAATGAGACATCATAAGGAGTTAATTGGTCTGTATAAAAATTTCAAAATTGAGAACTCCTTGGCCTGAAATATGTTCAGAATGTCAAAAATGGACTACTGTATGGTTGATCAGACATCATTAGGAGTTAATTGGTATGTATAGGAAGTTCAAGATTGAGAAATCCTTGGCCTGAAATATGTTCAGTATGTCAAATATGGACTACTGTATGATTGATGAGACATCAGAAGGAGTTAACTGGTCTGTATAGAAAGTTCAAGATTGAGAACTCCTTGGCCTGAAATATGTTCAGTATGTCAAATATGGACTACTGTATAGTTGATCAGACATCATTAGGAGTTAATTGGTATGTATAGGAAGTTCAAGATTGAGAACTCCTTGGCCTGAAATATGTTCAGTATGTCAAATATGGACTACTGTATGATTGATGAGACATCAGAAGGAGTTAACTGGTCTGTATAGAAAGTTCAAGATTGAGAACTCCTTGGCCTGAAATATGTTCAGTATGTGTAATATGGACTACTGTATAGTTGATCAGACATCATTAGGAGTTAACTGGTCTGTATAGACAGTCCAAGAATGAGAACTCCTTGGCCTGAAATATGTTCAGTATGTCAAATATGGACTACTGTATGATTGATGAGACATCAGAAGCAGTTAATTGGTCTGTATAGAAAGTCCAAGAATGAGAAATTCTTGGCCTGAAATATGTTCAGAATGTCAAATATGGACTACTGTATAGTTGATCAGACATCAGAAGGAGTTAACTGGTCTGTATAGAAAATCCAAGAATGAGAACTCCTTGGCCTGAAATATGTTCAGAATGTCAGAAATGGACTACTGTATGGTTGATGAGACATCATAGTGAGATAATTGGTCTGTATAGAAATTTCAAGATTGAGAAGTCCTTGGCCTGAAATATGTTCAGTATATGCACTACTGTATGATTGATGAGACATCAGAAGGAGTTAATTGGTCTGTATAGAAAGTTCAAAATAGAGAACTCCTTGGCCTGAAATACGTTCAGTATGTCAAATATGGACTACTGTATGATTGATGAGACATCAGAAGCAGTTAATTGGTCTATATAGAAAGTTCAAGATTGAGAACTCCTTGGCCTGAAATATTTTCAGTATGTTAAATATGTACTACTGTATGATTGATGAGACATCAGAAGGAGTTAACTGGTCTGTATAGAAAGTTCAAGATTGAGAACTCCTTGGCCTGAAATATGTTCAGTATGTCAAATATGGACTACTGTATGATTGATGAGACATCAGAAGGAGTTAACTGGTCTGTATAGAAAGTTCAAGACTGAGAAGTCCTTGGCCTGAAATATGTTCAGTATGTCAAATATGGACTACTGTATGGTTAATGAGACATCATAAGGAGTTAATTGGTCTGTATAAAAATTTCAAAATTGAGAACTCCTTGGCCTGAAATATGATCAGTATGTCTAATATGGACTACTGTATAGTTTATCAGACATCATTAGGAGTTAAATGGTATGTATAGGAAGTTCAAGATTGAGAACTCCTTGGCCTGAAATATGTTCAGTATGTCAAATATGGACTACTCTATGATTAATGAGACATCTTAGGGAGATAATTGGTCTGTATAGAAAATTCAACATTGAGAACTCCTTGGCCTGAAATATGTTCAGTATGTCAAATATGGACTACTGTATGATTGATGAGACATCAAAAGGAGTTAATTAGTCTGTATAGAAAATTCAAAATTGAGGACTCCTTGTCCTGAAAATATGTTCAGTATGTCAAATATGGACCACTGTATAGTTGATCAGACATCATTAGGAGTTAATTGGTATGTATAGGAAGTTCAAGATTGAGAACTCCTTGGCCTGAAATATGTTCAGTATGTAAAATATGGACTACTGTATAGTTGATCAGACATCATTAGGAGTTAATTGGTATGTATAGGAAGTTCAAGATTGAGAACTCCTTGGCCTGAAATATGTTCAGTATGTCAAATATGGACTACTGTATGATTGATGAGACATCAGAAGCAGTTAATTGGTCTGTATAGAAAGTTCAAGATTGAGAACTCCTTGGCCTGAAATATGTTCAGTATGTCAAATATGGACTAATGTATGATTGATGAGACATCAGAAGGAGTTAATTGGTCTGTATAGAAAGTTCAAAATTGAGAACTCCTTGGCCTGAAATATGTTCAGTATGTCAAATATGGACTACTGTATGATTGATGAGACATCAGAAGGAGTTAACTTGTCTGTATAGAAAGTCCAAGAATGAGAACTCCTTGGCCTGAAATATGTTCAGAATGTCAAAAATGGACTACTGTATGGTTGATGAGACATCATAGTGAGATAATTGGTCTGTATAGAAATTTCAAGATTGAGAAGTCCTTGGCCTGAAATATGTTCAGTATGTCAAATATGGACTACTGTATGATTGATGAGACATCAGAAGCAGTTAATTGGTCTATATAGAAAGTTCAAGATTGAGAACTCCTTGTCCTGAAATATTTTCAGTATGTCAAATATGGACTACTGTATGATTGATGAGACATCAGAAGGAGTTAACTGGTCTGTATAGAAAGTTCAAGACTGAGAAGTCCTTGGCCTGAAATATGTTCAGTATGTAAAATATGGACTACTGTATGGTTGATGAGACATCATAGGGAGATAATTGGTCTGTATAGAAAATTCAACATTGAGAACTCCTTGGCCTGAAATATGTTCAGTATGTCAAATATGGACTACTGTATGATTGATTAGACATCAGAACGAGTTAACTGGTCTGTATAGAACGTCCAAGAATGGGAAATCCTTGGCCTGAAATATGTTCAGTATGTAAAATATGGACTACTGTATGGTTAATGAGACATCATAAGGAGTTAATTGGTCTGTATAAAAATTTCAAAATTGAGAACTCCTTGGCCTGAAATATGATCAGTATGTCTAATATGGACTACTGTATAGTTGATCAGACATCATTAGGAGTTAAATGGTATGTATAGGAAGTTCAAGATTGAGAACTCCTTGGCCTGAAATATGTTCAGTATGTCAAATATGGACTACTGTATGATTGATGAGACATCAAAAGGAGTTAATTAGTCTGTATAGAAAATTCAAAATTGAGGACTCCTTGTCCTGAAATATGTTCAGTATGTCAAATATGGACCACTGTATAGTTGATCAGACATCATTAGGAGTTAATTGGTATGTATAGGAAGTTCAAGATTGAGAAATCCTTGGCCTGAAATATGTTCAGTATGTCAAATATGGACTACTGTATGATTGATGAGACATCAGAAGCAGTTAATTGGTCTGTATAGAAAGTTCAAGATTGAGAACTCCTTGGCCTGAAATATGTTCAGAATGTCAAAAATGGACTACTGTATAGTTGATCAGACATCATTAGGAGTTAATTGGTATGTATAGGAAGTTCAAGATTGAGAAATCCTTGGCCTGAAATATGTTCAGTATGTCAAATATGGACTACTGTATGATTGATGAGACATCAGAAGGAGTTAACTGGTCTGTATAGAAAATCCAAGAATGAGAACTCCTTGGCCTGAAATATGTTCAGAATGTCAAAAATGGACTACTGTATGGTTGATGAGACATCATAGTGAGATAATTGGTCTGTATAGAAATTTCAAGATTGAGAACTCCTTGGCCTGAAATACGTTCAGTATGTCAAATATGGACTACTGTATGATTGATGAGACATCAGAAGGAGTTAATTGGTCTGTATAGAAAGTTCAAAATTGAGAACTCCTTGGCCTGAAATACGTTCAGTATGTCAAATATGGACTACTGTATGATTGATGAGACATCAGAAGCAGTTAATTGGTCTATATAGAAAGTTCAAGATTGAGAACTCCTTGGCCTGAAATATTTTCAGTATGTCAAATATGGACTACTGTATGATTGATGAGACATCAGAAGGAGTTAACTGGTCTGTATAGAAAGTTCAAGATTGAGAACTCCTTGGCCTGAAATATGTTCAGTATGTCAAATATGGACTACTGTATGATTGATGAGACATCAGAAGGAGTTAACTGGTCTGTATAGAAAGTTCAAGACTGAGAAGTCCTTGGCCTGAAATATGTTCAGTATGTAAAATATGGACTACTGTATGGTTGATGAGACATCATAGGGAGATAATTGGTCTGTATAGAAAATTCAACATTGAGAACTCCTTGGCCTGAAATATGTTCAGTATGTCAAATATGGACTACTGTATGATTGATCAGACATCAGAAGGAGTTAACTGGTCTGTATAGAACGTCCAAGAATGAGAAATCCTTGGCCTGAAATATGTTCAGTATGTAAAATATGGACTACAGTATGGTTAATGAGACATCATAAGGAGTTAATTGGTCTGTATAAAAATTTCAAAATTGAGAACTCCTTGGCCTGAAATATGTTCAGTATGTCAAATATGGACTACTGTATGATTGATGAGACATCAGAAGGAGTTAATTGGTCTGTATAGAAAGTTCAAAATTGAGAACTCCTTGGCCTGAAATATGTTCAGAATGTAAAAAATGGACTACTGTATGGTTAATGAGACATCATAGGGAGATAATTGGTCTGTATAGAAATTTCAAGATTGAGAAGTCCTTGGCCTGAAATATGTACAGTATGTCTAATATGGACTACTGTATAGTTGATCAGACATCATTAGGACTTAATTGGTCTGTATAGAAAATTTAAAATTGAGAACTCCCTGGCCTGAAATATGTAAGGTATGTCAAATATGGACTAGTGTATGGTTAATGAGACATCATAAGGAGTTAATTGGTCTGTATAAAAAATTCAAAATTGAGAACTCCTTGGCCTGAAATATGTTCAGTATGTGTAATATGGACTACTGTATAGTTGATCAGACATCATTAGGAGTTAACTGGTCTGTATAGACATTCCAAGAATGAGAACTCCTTGGCCTGAAATATGTTCAGAATGTCAAAAATGGACTACTGTATGGTTGATGAGACATCATAGGGAGATAATTGGTCTGTATAGAAAATTCAACATTGAGAACTCCTTGGCCTGAAATATGTTCAGTATGTCAAATATGGACCACTGTATAGTTGATCAGACATCATTAGGAGTTAATTGGTATGTATAGGAAGTTCAAGATTGAGAACTCCTTGGCCTGAAATATGTTCAGTATGTCAAATATGGACTACTGTATAGTTGATCAGACATCATTAGGAGTTAATTGGTATGTATAGGAAGTTCAAGATTGAGAAATCCTTGGCCTGAAATATGTTCAGTATGTCAAATATGGACTACTGTATGATTGATGGGACATCAGAAGGAGTTAACTGGTCTGTATAGAAAATCCAAGAATGAGAACTCCTTGGCCTGAAATATGTTCAGAATGTCAAAAATGGACTACTGTATGGTTGATGACACATCATAGTGAGATAATTGGTCTGTATAGAAATTTCAAGATTGAGAAGTCCTTGGCCTGAAATATGTTCAGTATATGCACTACTGTATGATTGATGAGACATCAGAAGGAGTTAATTGGTCTGTATAGAAAGTTCAAAATTGAGAACTCCTTGGCCTGACATATGTTCAGTATGTCAAATATGGACTACTGTATGATTGATGAGACATCAGAAGCAGTTAATTGGTCTATATAGAAAGTTCAAGATTGAGAACTCTTTGGCCTGAAATATGATCAGTATGTAAAATATGGACTACTGTATGATTGATGAGACATTAGAAGCAGTTAACTGGTCTGTATAGAAAGTCCAAGAATGAGAACTCCTTGGCCTGAAATATGTTCAGTATGTCAAATATGGACTACTGTATGATTGATGAGACATCAGAAGGAGTTAACTCGTCTGTATAGAAAGTTCAAGATTGAGAACTCCTTGGCCTGAAATATATTCAGTATGTCAAATATGGACTACTGTATGATTGATTAGACATCAGAAGGAGTTAACTGGTCTGTATAGAACGTCCAAGAATGAGAAATCCTTGGCCTGAAATATGTTCAGTATGTAAAATATGGACTACTGTATGGTTAATGAGACATCATAAGGAGTTAATTGGTCTGTATAAAAATTTCAAAATTGAGAACTCCTTGGCCTGAAATATGATCAGTATGTCTAATATGGACTACTGTATAGTTGATCAGACATCATTAGGAGTTAAATGGTATGTATAGGAAGTTCAAGATTGAGAACTCCTTGGCCTGAAATATGTTCAGTATGTCAAATATGGACTACTGTATGATTAATGAGACATCTTAGGGAGATAATTGGTCTGTATAGAAAATTCAACATTGAGAACTCCTTGGCCTGAAATATGTTCAGTATGTCAAATATGGACCACTGTATAGTTGATCAGACATCATTAGGAGTTAATTGGTATGTATAGGAAGTTCAAGATTGAGAACTCCTTGGCCTGAAATATGTTCAGTATGTAAAATATGGACTACTGTATAGTTGATCAGACATCATTAGGAGTTAATTGGTATGTATAGGAAGTTCAAGATTGAGAACTCCTTGGCCTGAAATATGTTCAGTATGTCAAATATGGACTACTGTATGGTTAATGAGACATCATAAGGAGTTAATTGGTCTGTATAAAAATTTCAAAATTGAGAACTCCTTGGCCTGAAATATGATCAGTATGTCTAATATGGACTACTGTATAGTTGATCAGACATCATTAGGAGTTAAATGGTATGTATAGGAAGTTCAAGATTGAGAACTCCTTGGCCTGAAATATGTTCAGTATGTCAAATATGGACTACTGTATGATTGATGAGACATCAAAAGGAGTTAATTAGTCTGTATAGAAAATTCAAAATTGAGGACTCCTTGTCCTGAAATATGTTCAGTATGTCAAATATGGACCACTGTATAGTTGATCAGACATCATTAGGAGTTAATTGGTATGTATAGGAAGTTCAAGATTGAGAAATCCTTGGCCTGAAATATGTTCAGTATGTCAAATATGGACTACTGTATGATTGATGAGACATCAGAAGCAGTTAATTGGTCTGTATAGAAAGTCCAAGAATGAGAAATTCTTGGCCTGAAATATGTTCAGAATGTCAAATATGGACTACTGTATAGTTGATCAGACATCAGAAGGAGTTAACTGGTCTGTATAGAAAATCCAAGAATGAGAACTCCTTGGCCTGAAATATGTTCAGAATGTCAAAAATGGACTACTGTATGGTTGATGAGACATCATAGTGAGATAATTGGTCTGTATAGAAATTTCAAGATTGAGAAGTCCTTGGCCTGAAATATGTTCAGTATATGCACTACTGTATGATTGATGAGACATCAGAAGGAGTTAATTGGTCTGTATAGAAAGTTCAAAATAGAGAACTCCTTGGCCTGAAATACGTTCAGTATGTCAAATATGGACTACTGTATGATTGATGAGACATCAGAAGCAGTTAATTGGTCTATATAGAAAGTTCAAGATTGAGAACTCCTTGGCCTGAAATATTTTCAGTATGTTAAATATGTACTACTGTATGATTGATGAGACATCAGAAGGAGTTAACTGGTCTGTATAGAAAGTTCAAGATTGAGAACTCCTTGGCCTGAAATATGTTCAGTATGTCAAATATGGACTACTGTATGATTGATGAGACATCAGAAGGAGTTAACTGGTCTGTATAGAAAGTTCAAGACTGAGAAGTCCTTGGCCTGAAATATGTTCAGTATGTAAAATATGGACTACTGTATGGTTGATGAGACATCATAGGGAGATAATTGGTCTGTATAGAAAATTCAACATTGAGAACTCCTTGGCCTGAAATATGTTCAGTATGTCAAATATGGACTACTGTGTGATTGATCAGACATCAGAAGGAGTTAATTGGTATGTATAGGAAGTTCAAGATTGAGAACTCCTTGGCCTGAAATATGTTCAGTATGTAAAATATGGACTACTGTATGGTTAATGAGACATCATAAGGAGTTAATTGGTCTGTATAAAAATTTCAAAATTGAGAACTCCTTGGCCTGAAATATGATCAGTATGTCTAATATGGACTACTGTATAGTTTATCAGACATCATTAGGAGTTAAATGGTATGTATAGGAAGTTCAAGATTGAGAACTCCTTGGCCTGAAATATGTTCAGTATGTCAAATATGGACTACTCTATGATTAATGAGACATCTTAGGGAGATAATTGGTCTGTATAGAAAATTCAACATTGAGAACTCCTTGGCCTGAAATATGTTCAGTATGTCAAATATGGACTACTGTATGATTGATGAGACATCAAAAGGAGTTAATTAGTCTGTATAGAAAATTCAAAGTTGAGGACTCCTTGTCCTGAAATATGTTCAGTATGTCAAATATGGACCACTGTATAGTTGATCAGACATCATTAGGAGTTAATTGGTATGTATAGGAAGTTCAAGATTGAGAACTCCTTGGCCTGAAATATGTTCAGAATGTCAAAAATGGACTACTGTATGGTTGATGAGACATCATAGTGAGATAATTGGTCTGTATAGAAATTTCAAGATTGAGAAGTCCTTGGCCTGAAATATGTTCAGTATGTCAAATATGGACTACTGTATGATTGATGAGACATCAGAAGCAGTTAATTGGTCTATATAGAAAGTTCAAGATTGAGAACTCCTTGGCCTGAAATATTTTCAGTATGTCAAATATGGACTACTGTATGATTGATGAGACATCAGAAGGAGTTAATTGGTCTGTATAGAAAGTTCAAGACTGAGAAGTCCTTGGCCTGAAATATGTTCAGTATGTAAAATATGGACTACTGTATGGTTAATGAGACATCATAAGGAGTTAATTGGTCTGTATAAAAATTTCAAAATTGAGAACTCCTTGGCCTGAAATATGTTCAGAATGTCAAAAATGGACTACTGTATGGTTGATCAGACATCATTAGGAGTTAATTGGTATGTATAGGAAGTTCAAGATTGAGAAATCCTTGGCCTGAAATATGTTCAGTATGTCAAATATGGACTACTGTATGATTGATGAGACATCAGAAGGAGTTAACTGGTCTGTATAGAAAGTTCAAGATTGAGAACTCCTTGGCCTGAAATATGTTCAGTATGTCAAATATGGACTACTGTATAGTTGATCAGACATCATTAGGAGTTAATTGGTATGTATAGGAAGTTCAAGATTGAGAACTCCTTGGCCTGAAATATGTTCAGTATGTCAAATATGGACTACTGTATGATTGATGAGACATCAGAAGGAGTTAACTGGTCTGTATAGAAAGTTCAAGATTGAGAACTCCTTGGCCTGAAATATGTTCAGTATGTGTAATATGGACTACTGTATAGTTGATCAGACATCATTAGGAGTTAACTGGTCTGTATAGACAGTCCAAGAATGAGAACTCCTTGGCCTGAAATATGTTCAGTATGTCAAATATGGACTACTGTATGATTGATGAGACATCAGAAGCAGTTAATTGGTCTGTATAGAAAGTCCAAGAATGAGAAATTCTTGGCCTGAAATATGTTCAGAATGTCAAATATGGACTACTGTATAGTTGATCAGACATCAGAAGGAGTTAACTGGTCTGTATAGAAAATCCAAGAATGAGAACTCCTTGGCCTGAAATATGTTCAGAATGTCAGAAATGGACTACTGTATGGTTGATGAGACATCATAGTGAGATAATTGGTCTGTATAGAAATTTCAAGATTGAGAAGTCCTTGGCCTGAAATATGTTCAGTATATGCACTACTGTATGATTGATGAGACATCAGAAGGAGTTAATTGGTCTGTATAGAAAGTTCAAAATAGAGAACTCCTTGGCCTGAAATACGTTCAGTATGTCAAATATGGACTACTGTATGATTGATGAGACATCAGAAGCAGTTAATTGGTCTATATAGAAAGTTCAAGATTGAGAACTCCTTGGCCTGAAATATTTTCAGTATGTTAAATATGTACTACTGTATGATTGATGAGACATCAGAAGGAGTTAACTGGTCTGTATAGAAAGTTCAAGATTGAGAACTCCTTGGCCTGAAATATGTTCAGTATGTCAAATATGGACTACTGTATGATTGATGAGACATCAGAAGGAGTTAACTGGTCTGTATAGAAAGTTCAAGACTGAGAAGTCCTTGGCCTGAAATATGTTCAGTATGTCAAATATGGACTACTGTATGGTTAATGAGACATCATAAGGAGTTAATTGGTCTGTATAAAAATTTCAAAATTGAGAACTCCTTGGCCTGAAATATGATCAGTATGTCTAATATGGACTACTGTATAGTTTATCAGACATCATTAGGAGTTAAATGGTATGTATAGGAAGTTCAAGATTGAGAACTCCTTGGCCTGAAATATGTTCAGTATGTCAAATATGGACTACTCTATGATTAATGAGACATCTTAGGGAGATAATTGGTCTGTATAGAAAATTCAACATTGAGAACTCCTTGGCCTGAAATATGTTCAGTATGTCAAATATGGACTACTGTATGATTGATGAGACATCAAAAGGAGTTAATTAGTCTGTATAGAAAATTCAAAATTGAGGACTCCTTGTCCTGAAAATATGTTCAGTATGTCAAATATGGACCACTGTATAGTTGATCAGACATCATTAGGAGTTAATTGGTATGTATAGGAAGTTCAAGATTGAGAACTCCTTGGCCTGAAATATGTTCAGTATGTAAAATATGGACTACTGTATAGTTGATCAGACATCATTAGGAGTTAATTGGTATGTATAGGAAGTTCAAGATTGAGAACTCCTTGGCCTGAAATATGTTCAGTATGTCAAATATGGACTACTGTATGATTGATGAGACATCAGAAGCAGTTAATTGGTCTGTATAGAAAGTTCAAGATTGAGAACTCCTTGGCCTGAAATATGTTCAGTATGTCAAATATGGACTAATGTATGATTGATGAGACATCAGAAGGAGTTAATTGGTCTGTATAGAAAGTTCAAAATTGAGAACTCCTTGGCCTGAAATATGTTCAGTATGTCAAATATGGACTACTGTATGATTGATGAGACATCAGAAGGAGTTAACTTGTCTGTATAGAAAGTCCAAGAATGAGAACTCCTTGGCCTGAAATATGTTCAGAATGTCAAAAATGGACTACTGTATGGTTGATGAGACATCATAGTGAGATAATTGGTCTGTATAGAAATTTCAAGATTGAGAAGTCCTTGGCCTGAAATATGTTCAGTATGTCAAATATGGACTACTGTATGATTGATGAGACATCAGAAGCAGTTAATTGGTCTATATAGAAAGTTCAAGATTGAGAACTCCTTGTCCTGAAATATTTTCAGTATGTCAAATATGGACTACTGTATGATTGATGAGACATCAGAAGGAGTTAACTGGTCTGTATAGAAAGTTCAAGACTGAGAAGTCCTTGGCCTGAAATATGTTCAGTATGTAAAATATGGACTACTGTATGGTTGATGAGACATCATAGGGAGATAATTGGTCTGTATAGAAAATTCAACATTGAGAACTCCTTGGCCTGAAATATGTTCAGTATGTCAAATATGGACTACTGTATGATTGATTAGACATCAGAACGAGTTAACTGGTCTGTATAGAACGTCCAAGAATGGGAAATCCTTGGCCTGAAATATGTTCAGTATGTAAAATATGGACTACTGTATGGTTAATGAGACATCATAAGGAGTTAATTGGTCTGTATAAAAATTTCAAAATTGAGAACTCCTTGGCCTGAAATATGATCAGTATGTCTAATATGGACTACTGTATAGTTGATCAGACATCATTAGGAGTTAAATGGTATGTATAGGAAGTTCAAGATTGAGAACTCCTTGGCCTGAAATATGTTCAGTATGTCAAATATGGACTACTGTATGATTGATGAGACATCAAAAGGAGTTAATTAGTCTGTATAGAAAATTCAAAATTGAGGACTCCTTGTCCTGAAATATGTTCAGTATGTCAAATATGGACCACTGTATAGTTGATCAGACATCATTAGGAGTTAATTGGTATGTATAGGAAGTTCAAGATTGAGAAATCCTTGGCCTGAAATATGTTCAGTATGTCAAATATGGACTACTGTATGATTGATGAGACATCAGAAGCAGTTAATTGGTCTGTATAGAAAGTTCAAGATTGAGAACTCCTTGGCCTGAAATATGTTCAGAATGTCAAAAATGGACTACTGTATAGTTGATCAGACATCATTAGGAGTTAATTGGTATGTATAGGAAGTTCAAGATTGAGAAATCCTTGGCCTGAAATATGTTCAGTATGTCAAATATGGACTACTGTATGATTGATGAGACATCAGAAGGAGTTAACTGGTCTGTATAGAAAATCCAAGAATGAGAACTCCTTGGCCTGAAATATGTTCAGAATGTCAAAAATGGACTACTGTATGGTTGATGAGACATCATAGTGAGATAATTGGTCTGTATAGAAATTTCAAGATTGAGAACTCCTTGGCCTGAAATACGTTCAGTATGTCAAATATGGACTACTGTATGATTGATGAGACATCAGAAGGAGTTAATTGGTCTGTATAGAAAGTTCAAAATTGAGAACTCCTTGGCCTGAAATACGTTCAGTATGTCAAATATGGACTACTGTATGATTGATGAGACATCAGAAGCAGTTAATTGGTCTATATAGAAAGTTCAAGATTGAGAACTCCTTGGCCTGAAATATTTTCAGTATGTCAAATATGGACTACTGTATGATTGATGAGACATCAGAAGGAGTTAACTGGTCTGTATAGAAAGTTCAAGATTGAGAACTCCTTGGCCTGAAATATGTTCAGTATGTCAAATATGGACTACTGTATGATTGATGAGACATCAGAAGGAGTTAACTGGTCTGTATAGAAAGTTCAAGACTGAGAAGTCCTTGGCCTGAAATATGTTCAGTATGTAAAATATGGACTACTGTATGGTTGATGAGACATCATAGGGAGATAATTGGTCTGTATAGAAAATTCAACATTGAGAACTCCTTGGCCTGAAATATGTTCAGTATGTCAAATATGGACTACTGTATGATTGATCAGACATCAGAAGGAGTTAACTGGTCTGTATAGAACGTCCAAGAATGAGAAATCCTTGGCCTGAAATATGTTCAGTATGTAAAATATGGACTACGGTATGGTTAATGAGACATCATAAGGAGTTAATTGGTCTGTATAAAAATTTCAAAATTGAGAACTCCTTGGCCTGAAATATGTTCAGTATGTCAAATATGGACTACTGTATGATTGATGAGACATCAGAAGGAGTTAATTGGTCTGTATAGAAAGTTCAAAATTGAGAACTCCTTGGCCTGAAATATGTTCAGAATGTAAAAAATGGACTACTGTATGGTTAATGAGACATCATAGGGAGATAATTGGTCTGTATAGAAATTTCAAGATTGAGAAGTCCTTGGCCTGAAATATGTACAGTATGTCTAATATGGACTACTGTATAGTTGATCAGACATCATTAGGACTTAATTGGTCTGTATAGAAAATTTAAAATTGAGAACTCCCTGGCCTGAAATATGTAAGGTATGTCAAATATGGACTAGTGTATGGTTAATGAGACATCATAAGGAGTTAATTGGTCTGTATAAAAAATTCAAAATTGAGAACTCCTTGGCCTGAAATATGTTCAGTATGTGTAATATGGACTACTGTATAGTTGATCAGACATCATTAGGAGTTAACTGGTCTGTATAGACATTCCAAGAATGAGAACTCCTTGGCCTGAAATATGTTCAGAATGTCAAAAATGGACTACTGTATGGTTGATGAGACATCATAGGGAGATAATTGGTCTGTATAGAAAATTCAACATTGAGAACTCCTTGGCCTGAAATATGTTCAGTATGTCAAATATGGACCACTGTATAGTTGATCAGACATCATTAGGAGTTAATTGGTATGTATAGGAAGTTCAAGATTGAGAACTCCTTGGCCTGAAATATGTTCAGTATGTCAAATATGGACTACTGTATAGTTGATCAGACATCATTAGGAGTTAATTGGTATGTATAGGAAGTTCAAGATTGAGAAATCCTTGGCCTGAAATATGTTCAGTATGTCAAATATGGACTACTGTATGATTGATGGGACATCAGAAGGAGTTAACTGGTCTGTATAGAAAATCCAAGAATGAGAACTCCTTGGCCTGAAATATGTTCAGAATGTCAAAAATGGACTACTGTATGGTTGATGACACATCATAGTGAGATAATTGGTCTGTATAGAAATTTCAAGATTGAGAAGTCCTTGGCCTGAAATATGTTCAGTATATGCACTACTGTATGATTGATGAGACATCAGAAGGAGTTAATTGGTCTGTATAGAATGTTCAAAATTGAGAACTCCTTGGCCTGACATATGTTCAGTATGTCAAATATGGACTACTGTATGATTGATGAGACATCAGAAGCAGTTAATTGGTCTATATAGAAAGTTCAAGATTGAGAACTCTTTGGCCTGAAATATGATCAGTATGTAAAATATGGACTACTGTATGATTGATGAGACATTAGAAGCAGTTAACTGGTCTGTATAGAAAGTCCAAGAATGAGAACTCCTTGGCCTGAAATATGTTCAGTATGTCAAATATGGACTACTGTATGATTGATGAGACATCAGAAGGAGTTAACTCGTCTGTATAGAAAGTTCAAGATTGAGAACTCCTTGGCCTGAAATATATTCAGTATGTCAAATATGGACTACTGTATGATTGATTAGACATCAGAAGGAGTTAACTGGTCTGTATAGAACGTCCAAGAATGAGAAATCCTTGGCCTGAAATATGTTCAGTATGTAAAATATGGACTACTGTATGGTTAATGAGACATCATAAGGAGTTAATTGGTCTGTATAAAAATTTCAAAATTGAGAACTCCTTGGCCTGAAATATGATCAGTATGTCTAATATGGACTACTGTATAGTTGATCAGACATCATTAGGAGTTAAATGGTATGTATAGGAAGTTCAAGATTGAGAACTCCTTGGCCTGAAATATGTTCAGTATGTCAAATATGGACTACTGTATGATTAATGAGACATCTTAGGGAGATAATTGGTCTGTATAGAAAATTCAACATTGAGAACTCCTTGGCCTGAAATATGTTCAGTATGTCAAATATGGACTACTGTATGGTTGATCAGACATCATTAGGAGTTAATTGGTATGTATAGGAAGTTCAAGATTGAGAAATCCTTGGCCTGAAATATGTTCAGTATGTCAAATATGGACTACTGTATGATTGATGAGACATCAGAAGGAGTTAACTGGTCTGTATAGAAAGTTCAAGATTGAGAACTCCTTGGCCTGAAATATGTTCAGTATGTCAAATATGGACTACTGTATAGTTGATCAGACATCATTAGGAGTTAATTGGTATGTATAGGAAGTTCAAGATTGAGAACTCCTTGGCCTGAAATATGTTCAGTATGTCAAATATGGACTACTGTATAGTTGATCAGACATCATTAGGAGTTAATTGGTATGCATAGGAAGTTCAAGATTGAGAAATCCTTGGCCCGAAATATGTTCAGTATGTCAAATATGGACTACTGTATGATTGATGAGACATCAAAAGGAGTTAATTAGTCTGTATAGAAAATTCAAAATTGAGGACTCCTTGTCCTGAAATATGTTCAGTATGTCAAATATGGACCACTGTATAGTTGATCAGACATCATTAGGAGTTAATTGGTATGTATAGGAAGTTCAAGATTGAGAACTCCTTGGCCTGAAATATGTTCAGTATGTCAAATATGGACTACTGTATAGTTGATCAGACATCATTAGGAGTTAATTGGTATGTATAGGAAGTTCAAGATTGAGAAATCCTTGGCCTGAAATATGTTCAGTATGTCAAATATGGACTACTGTATGATTGATGAGACATCAGAAGCAGTTAATTGGTCTGTATAGAAAGTTCAAGATTGAGAACTCCTTGGCCTGAAATATGTTCAGTATGTCAAATATGGACTAATGTATGATTGATGAGACATCAGAAGGAGTTAATTGGTCTGTATAGAAAGTTCAAAATTGAGAACTCCTTGGCCTGAAATATGTTCAGTATGTCAAAAATGGACTACTGTATGGTTAATGAGACATCATAGGGAGATAATTGGTCTGTATAGAAATTTCTAGATTGAGAAGTCCTTGGCCTGAAATATGATCAGTATGTCAAAAATGGACTAATGTATGATTGATGAGACATCAGAAAGAGTTAATTGGTCTGTATAGAAAATTTAAAATTGAGAACTCCCTGGCCTGAAATATGTAAGGTATGTCAAATATGGACTACTGTATGGTTAATGAGACATCATAAGGAGTTAATTGGTCTGTATAAAAAATTCAAAATTGAGAACTCCTTGGCCTGAAATATGTTCAGAATGTCAAAAATGGACTACTGTATGGTTGATCAGACATCATTAGGAGTTAATTGGTATGTATAGGAAGTTCAAGATTGAGAAATCCTTGGCCTGAAATATGTTCAGTATGTCAAATATGGACTACTGTATGATTGATGAGACATCAGAAGGAGTTAACTGGTCTGTATAGAAAGTTCAAGATTGAGAACTCCTTGGCCTGAAATATGTTCAGTATGTCAAATATGGACTACTGTATAGTTGATCAGACATCATTAGGAGTTAATTGGTATGTATAGGAAGTTCAAGATTGAGAACTCCTTGGCCTGAAATATGTTCAGTATGTCAAATATGGACTACTGTATAGTTGATCAGACATCATTAGGAGTTAATTGGTATGCATAGGAAGTTCAAGATTGAGAAATCCTTGGCCCGAAATATGTTCAGTATGTCAAATATGGACTACTGTATGATTGATGAGACATCAGAAGGAGTTAATTGGTCTGTATAAAAAATTCTAAATTGAGAACTCCTTGGCCTGAAATATGATCAGTATGTCTAATATGGACTACTGTATAGTTGATCAGACATCATTAGGACTTAAATGGTATGTATAGGAAGTTCCAGATTGAGAACTCCTTGTCCTGAAATATGTTCAGTATGTGTAATATGGACTACTGTATAGTTGATCAGACATCATTAGGAGTTAACTGGTCTGTATAGACAGTCCAAGAATGAGAACTCCTTGGCCTGAAATATGTTCAGTATGTCAAATATGGACTACTGTATGATTGATGAGACATCAGAAGCAGTTAATTGGTCTGTATAGAAAGTCCAAGAATGAGAAATTCTTGGCCTGAAATATGTTCAGAATGTCAAATATGGACTACTGTATAGTTGATCAGACATCAGAAGGAGTTAACTGGTCTGTATAGAAAATCCAAGAATGAGAACTCCTTGGCCTGAAATATGTTCAGAATGTCAAAAATGGACTACTGTATGGTTGATGAGACATCATAGTGAGATAATTGGTCTGTATAGAAATTTCAAGATTGAGAAGTCCTTGGCCTGAAATATGTTCAGTATATGCACTACTGTATGATTGATGAGACATCAGAAGGAGTTAATTGGTCTGTATAGAAAGTTCAAAATTGAGAACTCCTTGGCCTGAAATACGTTCAGTATGTCAAATATGGACTACTGTATGATTGATGAGACATCAGAAGCAGTTAATTGGTCTATATAGAAAGTTCAAGATTGAGAACTCCTTGGCCTGAAATATTTTCAGTATGTTAAATATGTACTACTGTATGATTGATGAGACATCAGAAGGAGTTAACTGGTCTGTATAGAAAGTTCAAGATTGAGAACTCCTTGGCCTGAAATATGTTCAGTATGTCAAATATGGACTACTGTATGATTGATGAGACATCAGAAGGAGTTAACTGGTCTGTATAGAAAGTTCAAGACTGAGAAGTCCTTGGCCTGAAATATGTTCAGTATGTAAAATATGGACTACTGTATGGTTGATGAGACATCATAGGGAGATAATTGGTCTGTATAGAAAATTCAACATTGAGAACTCCTTGGCCTGAAATATGTTCAGTATGTCAAATATGGACTACTGTATGATTGATCAGACATCAGAAGGAGTTAATTGGTATGTATAGGAAGTTCAAGATTGAGAACTCCTTGGCCTGAAATATGTTCAGTATGTAAAATATGGACTATTGTATGGTTAATGAGACATCATAAGGAGTTAATTGGTCTGTATAAAAATTTCAAAATTGAGAACTCCTTGGCCTGAAATATGATCAGTATGTCTAATATGGACTACTGTATAGTTTATCAGACATCATTAGGAGTTAAATGGTATGTATAGGAAGTTCAAGATTGAGAACTCCTTGGCCTGAAATATGTTCAGTATGTCAAATATGGACTACTCTATGATTAATGAGACATCTTAGGGAGATAATTGGTCTGTATAGAAAATTCAACATTGAGAACTCCTTGGCCTGAAATATGTTCAGTATGTCAAATATGGACTACTGTATGATTGATGAGACATCAAAAGGAGTTAATTAGTCTGTATAGAAAATTCAAAATTGAGGACTCCTTGTCCTGAAATATGTTCAGTATGTCAAATATGGACCACTGTATAGTTGATCAGACATCATTAGGAGTTAATTGGTATGTATAGGAAGTTCAAGATTGAGAACTCCTTGGCCTGAAATATGTTCAGTATGTCAAATATGGACTACTGTATAGTTGATCAGACATCATTAGGAGTTAATTGGTATGTATAGGAAGTTCAAGATTGAGAACTCCTTGGCCTGAAATATGTTCAGTATGTCAAATATGGACTACTGTATGATTGATGAGACATCAGAAGCAGTTAATTGGTCTGTATAGAAAGTTCAAGATTGAGAACTCCTTGGCCTGAAATATGTTCAGTATGTCAAATATGGACTAATGTATGATTGATGAGACATCAGAAGGAGTTAATTGGTCTGTATAGAAAGTTCAAAATTGAGAACTCCTTGGCCTGAAATATGTTCAGTATGTCAAATATGGACTACTGTATGATTGATGAGACATCAGAAGGAGTTAACTTGTCTGTATAGAAAGTCCAAGAATGAGAACTCCTTGGCCTGAAATATGTTCAGAATGTCAAAAATGGACTACTGTATGGTTGATGAGACATCATAGTGAGATAATTGGTCTGTATAGAAATTTCAAGATTGAGAAGTCCTTGGCCTGAAATATGTTCAGTATGTCAAATATGGACTACTGTATGATTGATGAGACATCAGAAGCAGTTAATTGGTATATATAGAAAGTTCAAGATTGAGAACTCCTTGGCCTGAAATATTTTCAGTATGTCAAATATGGACTACTGTATGATTGATGAGACATCAGAAGGAGTTAACTGGTCTGTATAGAAAGTTCAAGACTGAGAAGTCCTTGGCCTGAAATATGTTCAGTATGTAAAATATGGACTACTGTATGGTTGATGAGACATCATAGGGAGATAATTGGTCTGTATAGAAAATTCAACATTGAGAACTCCTTGGCCTGAAATATGTTCAGTATGTCAAATATGGACTACTGTATGATTGATTAGACATCAGAAGGAGTTAACTGGTCTGTATAGAACGTCCAAGAATGAGAAATCCTTGGCCTGAAATATGTTCAGTATGTAAAATATGGACTACTGTATGGTTAATGAGACATCATAAGGAGTTAATTGGTCTGTATAAAAATTTCAAAATTGAGAACTCCTTGGCCTGAAATATGATCAGTATGTCTAATATGGACTACTGTATAGTTGATCAGACATCATTAGGAGTTAAATGGTATGTATAGGAAGTTCAAGATTGAGAACTCCTTGGCCTGAAATATGTTCAGAATGTCAAAAATGGACTACTGTATGGTTAATGAGACATCATAGGGAGATAATTGGTCTGTATAGAAATTTCTAGATTGAGAAGTCCTTGGCCTGAAATATGATCAGTATGTCAAAAATGGACTAATGTATGATTGATGAGACATCAGAAAGAGTTAATTGGTCTGTATAGAAAATTTAAAATTGAGAACTCCCTGGCCTGAAATATGTAAGGTATGTCAAATATGGACTACTGTATGGTTAATGAGACATCATAAGGAGTTAATTGGTCTGTATAAAAAATTCAAAATTGAGAACTCCTTGGCCTGAAATATGTTCAGAATGTCAAAAATGGACTACTGTATGGTTGATGAGACATCATAGTGAGATAATTGGTCTGTATAGAAATTTCAAGATTGAGAAGTCCTTGGCCTGAAATATGTTCAGTATATGCACTACTGTATGATTGATGAGACATCAGAAGGAGTTAATTGGTCTGTATAGAAAGTTCAAAATTGAGAACTCCTTGGCCTGAAATACGTTCAGTATGTCAAATATGGACTACTGTATGATTGATGAGACATCAGAAGCAGTTAATTGGTCTATATAGAAAGTTCAAGATTGAGAACTCCTTGGCCTGAAATATTTTCAGTATGTTAAATATGTACTACTGTATGATTGATGAGACATCAGAAGGAGTTAACTGGTCTGTATAGAAAGTTCAAGATTGAGAACTCCTTGGCCTGAAATATGTTCAGTATGTCAAATATGGACTACTGTATGATTGATGAGACATCAGAAGGAGTTAACTGGTCTGAATAGAAAGTTCAAGACTGAGAAGTCCTTGGCCTGAAATATGTTCAGTATGTAAAATATGGACTACTGTATGATTGATCAGACATCAGAAGGAGTTAATTGGTATGTATAGGAAGTTCAAGATTGAGAACTCCTTGGCCTGAAATATGTTCAGTATGTAAAATATGGACTACTGTATGGTTAATGAGACATCATAAGGAGTTAATTGGTCTGTATAAAAATTTCAAAATTGAGAACTCCTTGGCCTGAAATATGATCAGTATGTCTAATATGGACTACTGTATAGTTTATCAGACATCATTAGGAGTTAAATGGTATGTATAGGAAGTTCAAGATTGAGAACTCCTTGGCCTGAAATATGTTCAGTATGTCAAATATGGACTACTCTATGATTAATGAGACATCTTAGGGAGATAATTGGTCTGTATAGAAAATTCAACATTGAGAACTCCTTGGCCTGAAATATGTTCAGTATGTCAAATATGGACTACTGTATGATTGATGAGACATCAAAAGGAGTTAATTAGTCTGTATAGAAAATTCAAAATTGAGGACTCCTTGTCCTGAAATATGTTCAGTATGTCAAATATGGACCACTGTATAGTTGATCAGACATCATTAGGAGTTAATTGGTATGTATAGGAAGTTCAAGATTGAGAACTCCTTGGCCTGAAATATGTTCAGTATGTCAAATATGGACTACTGTATAGTTGATCAGACATCATTAGGAGTTAATTGGTATGTATAGGAAGTTCAAGATTGAGAACTCCTTGGCCTGAAATATGTTCAGTATGTCAAATATGGACTACTGTATGATTGATGAGACATCAGAAGGAGTTAATTGGTCTGTATAGAAAGTTCAAAATTGAGAACTCCTTGGCCTGAAATATGTTCAGTATGTCAAATATGGACTACTGTATGATTGATGAGACATCAGAAGGAGTTAACTTGTCTGTATAGAAAGTCCAAGAATGAGAACTCCTTGGCCTGAAATATGTTCAGAATGTCAAATATGGACTACTGTATGATTGATGAGACATCAGAAGGAGTTAACTGGTCTGTATAGAAAGTTCAAGATTGAGAACTCCTTGGCCTGAAATATGATCAGTATGTCAAATATGGACTACTGTATGATTGATGAGACATCAGAAGGAGTTAATTGGTCTGTATAAAAAATTCTAAATTGAGAACTCCTTGGCCTGAAATATGATCAGTATGTCTAATATGGACTACTGTATAGTTGATCAGACATCATTAGGACTTAAATGGTATGTATAGGAAGTTCCAGATTGAGAACTCCTTGTCCTGAAATATGTTCAGTATGTGTAATATGGACTACTGTATAGTTGATCAGACATCATTAGGAGTTAACTGGTCTGTATAGACAGTCCAAGAATGAGAACTCCTTGGCCTGAAATATGTTCAGTATGTCAAATATGGACTACTGTATGATTGATGAGACATCAGAAGCAGTTAATTGGTCTGTATAGAAAGTCCAAGAATGAGAAATTCTTGGCCTGAAATATGTTCAGAATGTCAAATATGGACTACTGTATAGTTGATCAGACATCAGAAGGAGTTAACTGGTCTGTATAGAAAATCCAAGAATGAGAAATCCTTGGCCTGAAATATGTTCAGAATGTCAAAAATGGACTACTGTATGGTTGATGAGACATCATAGTGAGATAATTGGTCTGTATAGAAATTTCAAGATTGAGAAGTCCTTGGCCTGAAATATGTTCAGTATATGCACTACTGTATGATTGATGAGACATCAGAAGGAGTTAATTGGTCTGTATAGAAAGTTCAAAATAGAGAACTCCTTGGCCTGAAATACGTTCAGTATGTCAAATATGGACTACTGTATGATTGATGAGACATCAGAAGCAGTTAATTGGTCTATATAGAAAGTTCAAGATTGAGAACTCCTTGGCCTGAAATATTTTCAGTATGTTAAATATGTACTACTGTATGATTGATGAGACATCAGAAGGAGTTAACTGGTCTGTATAGAAAGTTCAAGATTGAGAACTCCTTGGCCTGAAATATGTTCAGTATGTCAAATATGGACTACTGTATGATTGATGAGACATCAGAAGGAGTTAACTGGTCTGTATAGAAAGTTCAAGACTGAGAAGTCCTTGGCCTGAAATATGTTCAGTATGTCAAATATGGACTACTGTATGATTGATCAGACATCATTAGGAGTTAATTGGTATGTATAGGAAGTTCAAGATTGAGAACTCCTTGGCCTGAAATATGTTCAGTATGTCAAATATGGACTACTGTATGATTGATGAGACATCAGAAGGAGTTAACTTGTCTGTATAGAAAGTCCAAGAATGAGAACTCCTTGGCCTGAAATATGTTCAGAATGTCAAAAATGGACTACTGTATGGTTGATGAGACATCATAGTGAGATAATTGGTCTGTATAGAAATTTCAAGATTGAGAAGTCCTTGGCCTGAAATATGTTCAGTATGTCAAATATGGACTACTGTATGATTGATGAGACATCAGAAGCAGTTAATTGGTCTATATAGAAAGTTCAAGATTGAGAACTCCTTGGCCTGAAATATTTTCAGTATGTCAAATATGGACTACTGTATGATTGATGAGACATCAGAAGGAGTTAACTGGTCTGTATAGAAAGTTCAAGACTGAGAAGTCCTTGGCCTGAAATATGTTCAGTATGTAAAATATGGACTACTGTATGGTTGATGAGACATCATAGGGAGATAATTGGTCTGTATAGAAAATTCAACATTGAGAACTCCTTGGCCTGAAATATGTTCAGTATGTCAAATATGGACTACTGTATGATTGATTAGACATCAGAAGGAGTTAACTGGTCTGTATAGAACGTCCAAGAATGAGAAATCCTTGGCCTGAAATATGTTCAGTATGTAAAATATGGACTACTGTATGGTTAATGAGACATCATAAGGAGTTAATTGGTCTGTATAAAAATTTCAAAATTGAGAACTCCTTGGCCTGAAATATGATCAGTATGTCTAATATGGACTACTGTATAGTTGATCAGACATCATTAGGAGTTAAATGGTATGTATAGGAAGTTCAAGATTGAGAACTCCTTGGCCTGAAATATGTTCAGAATGTCAAAAATGGACTACTGTATGGTTAATGAGACATCATAGGGAGATAATTGGTCTGTATAGAAATTTCTAGATTGAGAAGTCCTTGGCCTGAAATATGATCAGTATGTCAAAAATGGACTAATGTATGATTGATGAGACATCAGAAAGAGTTAATTGGTCTGTATAGAAAATTTAAAATTGAGAACTCCCTGGCCTGAAATATGTAAGGTATGTCAAATATGGACTACTGTATGGTTAATGAGACATCATAAGGAGTTAATTGGTCTGTATAAAAAATTCAAAATTGAGAACTCCTTGGCCTGAAATATGTTCAGAATGTCAAAAATGGACTACTGTATGGTTGATCAGACATCATTAGGAGTTAATTGGTATGTATAGGAAGTTCAAGATTGAGAAATCCTTGGCCTGAAATATGTTCAGTATGTCAAATATGGACTACTGTATGATTGATGAGACATCAGAAGGAGTTAACTGGTCTGTATAGAAAGTTCAAGATTGAGAACTCCTTGGCCTGAAATATGTTCAGTATGTCAAATATGGACTACTGTATAGTTGATCAGACATCATTAGGAGTTAATTGGTATGTATAGGAAGTTCAAGATTGAGAACTCCTTTGGCCTGAAATATGTTCAGTATGTCAAATATGGACTACTGTATAGTTGATCAGACATCATTAGGAGTTAATTGGTATGCATAGGAAGTTCAAGATTGAGAAATCCTTGGCCCGAAATATGTTCAGTATGTCAAATATGGACTACTGTATGATTGATGAGACATCAGAAGGAGTTAATTGGTCTGTATAAAAAATTCTAAATTGAGAACTCCTTGGCCTGAAATATGTTCAGTATGTCAAATATGGACTACTGTATGATTGATGAGACATCAGAAGCAGTTAATTGGTCTATATAGAAAGTTCAAGATTGAGAACTCCTTGGCCTGAAATATTTTCAGTATGTCAAATATGGACTACTGTATGATTGATGAGACATCAGAAGGAGTTAACTGGTCTGTATAGAAAGTTCAAGACTGAGAAGTCCTTGGCCTGAAATATGTTCAGTATGTAAAATATGGACTACTGTATGGTTGATGAGACATCATAGGGAGATAATTGGTCTGTATAGAAAATTCAACATTGAGAACTCCTTGGCCTGAAATATGTTCAGTATGTCAAATATGGACTACTGTATGATTGATTAGACATCAGAAGGAGTTAACTGGTCTGTATAGAACGTCCAAGAATGAGAAATCCTTGGCCTGAAATATGTTCAGTATGTAAAATATGGACTACTGTATGGTTAATGAGACATCATAAGGAGTTAATTGGTCTGTATAAAAATTTCAAAATTGAGAACTCCTTGGCCTGAAATATGATCAGTATGTCTAATATGGACTACTGTATAGTTGATCAGACATCATTAGGAGTTAAATGGTATGTATAGGAAGTTCAAGATTGAGAACTCCTTGGCCTGAAATATGTTCAGAATGTCAAAAATAGACTACTGTATGGTTAATGAGACATCATAGGGAGATAATTGGTCTGTATAGAAATTTCTAGATTGAGAAGTCCTTGGCCTGAAATATGATCAGTATGTCAAAAATGGACTAATGTATGATTGATGAGACATCAGAAAGAGTTAATTGGTCTGTATAGAAAATTTAAAATTGAGAACTCCCTGGCCTGAAATATGTAAGGTATGTCAAATATGGACTACTGTATGGTTAATGAGACATCATAAGGAGTTAATTGGTCTGTATAAAAAATTCAAAATTGAGAACTCCTTGGCCTGAAATATGTTCAGAATGTCAAAAATGGACTACTGTATGGTTGATCAGACATCATTAGGAGTTAATTGGTATGTATAGGAAGTTCAAGATTGAGAAATCCTTGGCCTGAAATATGTTCAGTATGTCAAATATGGACTACTGTATGATTGATGAGACATCAGAAGGAGTTAACTGGTCTGTATAGAAAGTTCAAGATTGAGAACTCCTTGGCCTGAAATATGTTCAGTATGTCAAATATGGACTACTGTATAGTTGATCAGACATCATTAGGAGTTAATTGGTATGTATAGGAAGTTCAAGATTGAGAACTCCTTGGCCTGAAATATGTTCAGTATGTCAAATATGGACTACTGTATAGTTGATCAGACATCATTAGGAGTTAATTGGTATGCATAGGAAGTTCAAGATTGAGAAATCCTTGGCCCGAAATATGTTCAGTATGTCAAATATGGACTACTGTATGATTGATGAGACATCAGAAGGAGTTAATTGGTCTGTATAAAAAATTCTAAATTGAGAACTCCTTGGCCTGAAATATGATCAGTATGTCTAATATGGACTACTGTATAGTTGATCAGACATCATTAGGACTTAAATGGTATGTATAGGAAGTTCCAGATTGAGAACTCCTTGTCCTGAAATATGTTCAGTATGTGTAATATGGACTACTGTATAGTTGATCAGACATCATTAGGAGTTAACTGGTCTGTATAGACAGTCCAAGAATGAGAACTCCTTGGCCTGAAATATGTTCAGTATGTCAAATATGGACTACTGTATGATTGATGAGACATCAGAAGCAGTTAATTGGTCTGTATAGAAAGTCCAAGAATGAGAAATTCTTGGCCTGAAATATGTTCAGAATGTCAAATATGGACTACTGTATAGTTGATCAGACATCAGAAGGAGTTAACTGGTCTGTATAGAAAATCCAAGAATGAGAACTCCTTGGCCTGAAATATGTTCAGAATGTCAAAAATGGACTACTGTATGGTTGATGAGACATCATAGTGAGATAATTGGTCTGTATAGAAATTTCAAGATTGAGAAGTCCTTGGCCTGAAATATGTTCAGTATATGCACTACTGTATGATTGATGAGACATCAGAAGGAGTTAATTGGTCTGTATAGAAAGTTCAAAATTGAGAACTCCTTGGCCTGAAATACGTTCAGTATGTCAAATATGGACTACTGTATGATTGATGAGACATCAGAAGCAGTTAATTGGTCTATATAGAAAGTTCAAGATTGAGAACTCCTTGGCCTGAAATATTTTCAGTATGTTAAATATGTACTACTGTATGATTGATGAGACATCAGAAGGAGTTAACTGGTCTGTATAGAAAGTTCAAGATTGAGAACTCCTTGGCCTGAAATATGTTCAGTATGTCAAATATGGACTACTGTATGATTGATGAGACATCAGAAGGAGTTAACTGGTCTGAATAGAAAGTTCAAGACTGAGAAGTCCTTGGCCTGAAATATGTTCAGTATGTAAAATATGGACTACTGTATGATTGATCAGACATCAGAAGGAGTTAATTGGTATGTATAGGAAGTTCAAGATTGAGAACTCCTTGGCCTGAAATATGTTCAGTATGTAAAATATGGACTACTGTATGGTTAATGAGACATCATAAGGAGTTAATTGGTCTGTATAAAAATTTCAAAATTGAGAACTCCTTGGCCTGAAATATGATCAGTATGTCTAATATGGACTACTGTATAGTTTATCAGACATCATTAGGAGTTAAATGGTATGTATAGGAAGTTCAAGATTGAGAACTCCTTGGCCTGAAATATGTTCAGTATGTCAAATATGGACTACTCTATGATTAATGAGACATCTTAGGGAGATAATTGGTCTGTATAGAAAATTCAACATTGAGAACTCCTTGGCCTGAAATATGTTCAGTATGTCAAATATGGACTACTGTATGATTGATGAGACATCAAAAGGAGTTAATTAGTCTGTATAGAAAATTCAAAATTGAGGACTCCTTGTCCTGAAATATGTTCAGTATGTCAAATATGGACCACTGTATAGTTGATCAGACATCATTAGGAGTTAATTGGTATGTATAGGAAGTTCAAGATTGAGAACTCCTTGGCCTGAAATATGTTCAGTATGTCAAATATGGACTACTGTATAGTTGATCAGACATCATTAGGAGTTAATTGGTATGTATAGGAAGTTCAAGATTGAGAACTCCTTGGCCTGAAATATGTTCAGTATGTCAAATATGGACTACTGTATGATTGATGAGACATCAGAAGGAGTTAATTGGTCTGTATAGAAAGTTCAAAATTGAGAACTCCTTGGCCTGAAATATGTTCAGTATGTCAAATATGGACTACTGTATGATTGATGAGACATCAGAAGGAGTTAACTTGTCTGTATAGAGAGTCCAAGAATGAGAACTCCTTGGCCTGAAATATGTTCAGAATGTCAAAAATGGACTACTGTATGGTTGATGAGACATCATAGTGAGATAATTGGTCTGTATAGAAATTTCAAGATTGAGAAGTCCTTGGCCTGAAATATGTTCAGTATGTCAAATATGGACTACTGTATGATTGATGAGACATCAGAAGCAGTTAATTGGTCTATATAGAAAGTTCAAGATTGAGAACTCCTTGGCCTGAAATATTTTCAGTATGTCAAATATGGACTACTGTATGATTGATGAGACATCAGAAGGAGTTAACTGGTCTGTATAGAAAGTTCAAGACTGAGAAGTCCTTGGCCTGAAATATGTTCAGTATGTAAAATATGGACTACTGTATGGTTGATGAGACATCATAGGGAGATAATTGGTCTGTATAGAAAATTCAACATTGAGAACTCCTTGGCCTGAAATATGATCAGTATGTCTAATATGGACTACTGTATAGTTGATCAGACATCATTAGGAGTTAAATGGTATGTATAGGAAGTTCAAGATTGAGAACTCCTTGGCCTGAAATATGTTCAGAATGTCAAAAATGGACTACTGTATGGTTAATGAGACATCATAGGGAGATAATTGGTCTGTATAGAAATTTCTAGATTGAGAAGTCCTTGGCCTGAAATATGATCAGTATGTCAAAAATGGACTAATGTATGATTGATGAGACATCAGAAAGAGTTAATTGGTCTGTATAGAAAATTTAAAATTGAGAACTCCCTGGCCTGAAATATGTAAGGTATGTCAAATATGGACTACTGTATGGTTAATGAGACATCATAAGGAGTTAATTGGTCTGTATAAAAAATTCAAAATTGAGAACTCCTTGGCCTGAAATATGTTCAGAATGTCAAAAATGGACTACTGTATGGTTGATCAGACATCATTAGGAGTTAATTGGTATGTATAGGAAGTTCAAGATTGAGAAATCCTTGGCCTGAAATATGTTCAGTATGTCAAATATGGACTACTGTATGATTGATGAGACATCAGAAGGAGTTAACTGGTCTGTATAGAAAGTTCAAGATTGAGAACTCCTTGGCCTGAAATATGATCAGTATGTCAAATATGGACTACTGTATGATTGATGAGACATCAGAAGGAGTTAATTGGTCTGTATAAAAAATTCTAAATTGAGAACTCCTTGGCCTGAAATATGATCAGTATGTCTAATATGGACTACTGTATAGTTGATCAGACATCATTAGGACTTAAATGGTATGTATAGGAAGTTCCAGATTGAGAACTCCTTGTCCTGAAATATGTTCAGTATGTGTAATATGGACTACTGTATAGTTGATCAGACATCATTAGGAGTTAACTGGTCTGTATAGACAGTCCAAGAATGAGAACTCCTTGGCCTGAAATATGTTCAGTATGTCAAATATGGACTACTGTATGATTGATGAGACATCAGAAGCAGTTAATTGGTCTGTATAGAAAGTCCAAGAATGAGAAATTCTTGGCCTGAAATATGTTCAGAATGTCAAATATGGACTACTGTATAGTTGATCAGACATCAGAAGGAGTTAACTGGTCTGTATAGAAAATCCAAGAATGAGAAATCCTTGGCCTGAAATATGTTCAGTATGTCAAATATGGACTACTGTATGATTGATGAGACATCAGAAGGAGTTAACTGGTCTGTATAGAAAGTTCAAGACTGAGAAGTCCTTGGCCTGAAATATGTTCAGAATGTCAAAAATGGACTACTGTATGGTTGATGAGACATCATAGTGAGATAATTGGTCTGTATAGAAATTTCAAGATTGAGAAGTCCTTGGCCTGAAATATGTTCAGTATATGCACTACTGTATGATTGATGAGACATCAGAAGGAGTTAATTGGTCTGTATAGAAAGTTCAAAATAGAGAACTCCTTGGCCTGAAATACGTTCAGTATGTCAAATATGGACTACTGTATGATTGATGACACATCAGAAGCAGTTAATTGGTCTATATAGAAAGTTCAAGATTGAGAACTCCTTGGCCTGAAATATTTTCAGTATGTTAAATATGTACTACTGTATGATTGATGAGACATCAGAAGGAGTTAACTGGTCTGTATAGAAAGTTCAAGATTGAGAACTCCTTGGCCTGAAATATGTTCAGTATGTCAAATATGGACTACTGTATGATTGATGAGACATCAGAAGGAGTTAACTGGTCTGTATAGAAAGTTCAAGACTGAGAAGTCCTTGGCCTGAAATATGTTCAGTATGTCAAATATGGACTACTGTATGATTGATCAGACATCAGAAGGAGTTAATTGGTATGTATAGGAAGTTCAAGATTGAGAACTCCTTGGCCTGAAATATGTTCAGTATGTAAAATATGGACTACTGTATGGTTAATGAGACATCATAAGGAGTTAATTGGTCTGTATAAAAATTTCAAAATTGAGAACTCCTTGGCCTGAAATATGATCAGTATGTCTAATATGGACTACTGTATAGTTTATCAGACATCATTAGGAGTTAAATGGTATGTATAGGAAGTTCAAGATTGAGAACTCCTTGGCCTGAAATATGTTCAGTATGTCAAATATGGACTACTCTATGATTAATGAGACATCTTAGGGAGATAATTGGTCTGTATAGAAAATTCAACATTGAGAACTCCTTGGCCTGAAATATGTTCAGTATGTCAAATATGGACTACTGTATGATTGATGAGACATCAAAAGGAGTTAATTAGTCTGTATAGAAAATTCAAAATTGAGGACTCCTTGTCCTGAAATATGTTCAGTATGTCAAATATGGACCACTGTATAGTTGATCAGACATCATTAGGAGTTAATTGGTATGTATAGGAAGTTCAAGATTGAGAACTCCTTGGCCTGAAATATGTTCAGTATGTAAAATATGGACTACTGTATAGTTGATCAGACATCATTAGGAGTTAATTGGTATCTATAGGAAGTTCAAGATTGAGAACTCCTTGGCCTGAAATATGTTCAGTATGTCAAATATGGACTACTGTATGATTGATGAGACATCAGAAGCAGTTAATTGGTCTGTATAGAAAGTTCAAGATTGAGAACTCCTTGGCCTGAAATATGTTCAGTATGTCAAATATGGACTAATGTATGATTGATGAGACATCAGAAGGAGTTAATTGGTCTGTATAGAAAGTTCAAAATTGAGAACTCCTTGGCCTGAAATATGTTCAGTATGTCAAATATGGACTACTGTATGATTGATGAGACATCAGAAGGAGCTAACTTGTCTGTATAGAAAGTCCAAGAATGAGAACTCCTTGGCCTGAAATATGTTCAGAATGTCAAAAATGGACTACTGTATGGTTGATGAGACATCATAGTGAGATAATTGGTCTGTATAGAAATTTCAAGATTGAGAAGTCCTTGGCCTGAAATATGTTCAGTATGTCAAATATGGACTACTGTATGATTGATGAGACATCAGAAGCAGTTAATTGGTCTATATAGAAAGTTCAAGATTGAGAACTCCTTGGCCTGAAATATTTTCAGTATGTCAAATATGGACTACTGTATGATTGATGAGACATCAGAAGGAGTTAACTGGTCTGTATAGAAAGTTCAAGACTGAGAAGTCCTTGGCCTGAAATATGTTCAGTATGTAAAATATGGACTACTGTATGGTTGATGAGACATCATAGGGAGATAATTGGTCTGTATAGAAAATTCAACATTGAGAACTCCTTGGCCTGAAATATGTTCAGTATGTCAAATATGGACTACTGTATGATTGATTAGACATCAGAAGGAGTTAACTGGTCTGTATAGAACGTCCAAGAATGAGAAATCCTTGGCCTGAAATATGTTCAGTATGTAAAATATGGACTACTGTATGGTTAATGAGACATCATAAGGAGTTAATTGGTCTGTATAAAAATTTCAAAATTGAGAACTCCTTGGCCTGAAATATGATCAGTATGTCTAATATGGACTACTGTATAGTTGATCAGACATCATTAGGAGTTAAATGGTATGTATAGGAAGTTCAAGATTGAGAACTCCTTGTCCTGAAATATGTTCAGTATGTCAAATATGGACCACTGTATAGTTGATCAGACATCATTAGGAGTTAATTGGTATGTATAGGAAGTTCAAGATTGAGAAATCCTTGGCCTGAAATATGTTCAGTATGTCAAATATGGACTACTGTATGATTGATGAGACATCAGAAGCAGTTAATTGGTCTGTATAGAAAGTTCAAGATTGAGAACTCCTTGGCCTGAAATATGTTCAGTATGTCAAATATGGACTACTGTATAGTTGATCAGACATCATTAGGAGTTAATTGGTATGTATAGGAAGTTCAAAATTGAGAAATCCTTGGCCTGAAATATGTTCAGTATGTCAAATATGGACTAATGTATGATTGATGAGACATCAGAAGGAGTTAATTGGTCTGTATAGAAAGTTCAAAATTGAGAACTCCTTGGCCTGAAATATGTTCAGTATGTCAAATATGGACTACTGTATGATTGATGAGACATCAGAAGCAGTTAATTTGTCTGTATAGAAAGTCCAAGAATGAGAACTCCTTGGCCTGAAATATGTTCAGAATGTCAAAAATGGACTACTGTATGGTTAATGAGACATCATAGGGAGATAATTGGTCTGTATAGAAATTTCTAGATTGAGAAGTCCTTGGCCTGAAATATGATCAGTATGTCAAAAATGGACTAATGTATGATTGATGAGACATCAGAAAGAGTTAATTGGTCTGTATAGAAAATTTAAAATTGAGAACTCCCTGGCCTGAAATATGTAAGGTATGTCAAATATGGACTACTGTATGGTTAATGAGACATCATAAGGAGTTAATTGGTCTGTATAAAAAATTCAAAATTGAGAACTCCTTGGCCTGAAATATGTTCAGAATGTCAAAAATGGACTACTGTATGGTTGATCAGACATCATTAGGAGTTAATTGGTATGTATAGGAAGTTCAAGATTGAGAAATCCTTGGCCTGAAATATGTTCAGTATGTCAAATATGGACTACTGTATGATTGATGAGACATCAGAAGGAGTTAACTGGTCTGTATAGAAAATCCAAGAATGAGAACTCCTTGGCCTGAAATATGTTCAGAATGTCAAAAATGGACTACTGTATGGTTGATGAGACATCATAGTGAGATAATTGGTCTGTATAGAAATTTCAAGATTGAGAACTCCTTGGCCTGAAATACGTTCAGTATGTCAAATATGGACTACTATATGATTGATGAGACATCAGAAGGAGTTAATTAGTCTGTATAGAAAGTTCAAAATTGAGAACTCCTTGGCCTGAAATACGTTCAGTATGTCAAATATGGACTACTGTATGATTGATGAGACATCAGAAGCAGTTAATTGGTCTATATAGAAAGTTCAAGATTGAGAACTCCTTGGCCTGAAATATTTTCAGTATGTCAAATATGGACTACTGTATGATTGATGAGACATCAGAAGGAGTTAACTGGTCTGTATAGAAAGTTCAAGATTGAGAACTCCTTGGCCTGAAATATGTTCAGTATGTCAAATATGGACTACTGTATGATTGATGAGACATCAGAAGGAGTTAACTGGTCTGTATAGAAAGTTCAAGACTGAGAAGTCCTTGGCCTGAAATATGTTCAGTATGTAAAATATGGACTACAGTATGGTTAATGAGACATCATAAGGAGTTAATTGGTCTGTATAAAAATTTCAAAATTGAGAACTCCTTGGCCTGAAATATGTTCAGTATGTCAAATATGGACTACTGTATGATTGATGAGACATCAGAAGCAGTTAATTGGTCTGTATAGAAAGTTCAAGATTGAGAACTCCTTGGCCTGAAATATGTTCAGTATGTCAAATATGGACTAATGTATGATTGATGAGACATCAGAAGGAGTTAATTGGTCTGTATAGAAAGTTCAAAATTGAGAACTCCTTGGCCTGAAATATGTTCAGAATGTAAAAAATGGACTACTGTATGGTTAATGAGACATCATAGGGAGATAATTGGTCTGTATAGAAATTTCAAGATTGAGAAGTCCTTCGCCTGAAATATGTACAGTATGTCTAATATGGACAACTGTATAGTTGATCAGACATCATTAGGACTTAATTGGTCTGTATAGAAAATTTAAAATTGAGAACTCCCTGGCCTGAAATATGTAAGGTATGTCAAATATGGACTAGTGTATGGTTAATGAGACATCATAAGGAGTTAATTGGTCTGTATAAAAAATTCAAAATTGAGAACTCCTTGGCCTGAAATATGTTCAGTATGTGTAATATGGACTACTGTATAGTTGATCAGACATCATTAGGAGTTAACTGGTCTGTATAGACATTCCAAGAATGAGAACTCCTTGGCCTGAAATATGTTCAGAATGTAAAAAATGGACTACTGTATGGTTGATGAGACATCATAGGGAGATAATTGGTCTGTTTAGAAAATTCAACATTGAGAACTCCTTGGCCTGAAATATGTTCAGTATGTCAAATATGGACCACTGTATAGTTGATCAGACATCATTAGGAGTTAATTGGTATGTATAGGAAGTTCAAGATTGAGAACTCCTTGGCCTGAAATATGTTCAGTATGTCAAATATGGACTACTGTATAGTTGATCAGACATCATTAGGAGTTAATTGGTATGTATAGGAAGTTCAAGATTGAGAAATCCTTGGCCTGAAATATGTTCAGTATGTCAAATATGGACTACTGTATGATTGATGGGACATCAGAAGGAGTTAACTGGTCTGTATAGAAAATCCAAGAATGAGAACTCCTTGGCCTGAAATATGTTCAGAATGTCAAAAATGGACTACTGTATGGTTGATGACACATCATAGTGAGATAATTGGTCTGTATAGAAATTTCAAGATTGAGAAGTCCTTGGCCTGAAATATGTTCAGTATATGCACTACTGTATGATTGATGAGACATCAGAAGGAGTTAATTGGTCTGTATAGAAAGTTCAAGACTGAGAAGTCCTTGGCCTGAAATATGTTCAGTATGTCAAATATGGACTACTGTATGATTGATCAGACATCAGAAGGAGTTAATTGGTATGTATAGGAAGTTCAAGATTGAGAACTCCTTGGCCTGAAATATGTTCAGTATGTAAAATATGGACTACTGTATGGTTAATGAGACATCATAAGGAGTTAATTGGTCTGTATAAAAATTTCAAAATTGAGAACTCCTTGGCCTGAAATATGATCAGTATGTCTAATATGGACTACTGTATAGTTTATCAGACATCATTAGGAGTTAAATGGTATGTATAGGAAGTTCAAGATTGAGAACTCCTTGGCCTGTAATATGTTCAGTATGTCAAATATGGACTACTGTATGGTTAAGGAGACATCATAAAGAGTTAATTGGTCTATATAAAAAATTCAAAATTGAGAACTCCTTGGCCTGAAATATGATCAGTATGTAAAATATGGACTACTGTATGATTGATGAGACATTAGAAGCAGTTAACTGGTCTGTATAGAAAGTCCAAGAATGAGAACTCCTTGGCCTGAAATATGTTCAGAATGTCAAAAATGGACAACTGTATGGTTGATGAGACATCATAGGGAGATAATTGGTCTGTATAGAAATTTCAAGATTGAGAACTCCTTGGCCTGAAATATGTTCAGTATGTCAAATATGGACTATTGTATGATTGATGAGACATCAGAAGGAGTTAACTGGTCTGTATAGGAAGTTCAAGATTGAGAACTCCTTGGCCTGTAATATGTTCAGTATGTCAAATATGGACTACTGTATGGTTAAGGAGACATCATAAAGAGTTAATTGGTCTATATAAAAAATTCAAAATTGAGAACTCCTTGGCCTGAAATATGATCAGTATGTAAAATATGGACTACTGTATGATTGATGAGACATTAGAAGCAGTTAACTGGTCTGTATAGAAAGTCCAAGAATGAGAACTCCTTGGCCTGAAATATGTTCAGTATGTCAAATATGGACTACTGTATGGTTAAGGAGACATCATAAAGAGTTAATTGGTCTATATAAAAAATTCAAAATTGAGAACTCCTTGGCCTGAAATATGATCAGTATGTAAAATATGGACTACTGTATGATTGATGAGACATTAGAAGCAGTTAACTGGTCTGTATAGAAAGTCCAAGAATGAGAACTCCTTGGCCTGAAATATGTTCAGAATGTCAAAAATGGACAACTGTATGGTTGATGAGACATCATAGGGAGATAATTGGTCTGTATAGAAATTTCAAGATTGAGAACTCCTTGGCCTGAAATATGTTCAGTATGTCAAATATGGACTACTGTATGATTGATGAGACATCAGAAGGAGTTAACTGGTCTGTATAGAAAGTTCAAGACTGAGAAGTCCTTGGCCTGAAATATGTTCAGTATGTCAAATATGGACTACTGTATGATTGATCAGACATCAGAAGGAGTTAATTGGTATGTATAGGAAGTTCAAGATTGAGAACTCCTTGGCCTGAAATATGTTCAGTATGTAAAATATGGACTACTGTATGGTTAATGAGACATCATAAGGAGTTAATTGGTCTGTATAAAAATTTCAAAATTGAGAACTCCTTGGCCTGAAATATGATCAGTATGTCTAATATGGACTACTGTATAGTTTATCAGACATCATTAGGAGTTAAATGGTATGTATAGGAAGTTCAAGATTGAGAACTCCTTGGCCTGAAATATGTTCAGTATGTCAAATATGGACTACTCTATGATTAATGAGACATCTTAGGGAGATAATTGGTCTGTATAGAAAATTCAACATTGAGAACTCCTTGGCCTGAAATATGTTCAGTATGTCAAATATGGACTACTGTATGATTGATGAGACATCAAAAGGAGTTAATTAGTCTGTATAGAAAATTCAAAATTGAGGACTCCTTGTCCTGAAATATGTTCAGTATGTCAAATATGGACCACTGTATAGTTGATCAGACATCATTAGGAGTTAATTGGTATGTATAGGAAGTTCAAGATTGAGAACTCCTTGGCCTGAAATATGTTCAGTATGTAAAATATGGACTACTGTATAGTTGATCAGACATCATTAGGAGTTAATTGGTATGTATAGGAAGTTCAAGATTGAGAACTCCTTGGCCTGAAATATGTTCAGTATGTCAAATATGGACTACTGTATGATTGATGAGACATCAGAAGCAGTTAATTGGTCTGTATAGAAAGTTCAAGATTGAGAACTCCTTGGCCTGAAATATGTTCAGTATGTCAAATATGGACTAATGTATGATTGATGAGACATCAGAAGGAGTTAATTGGTCTGTATAGAAAGTTCAAAATTGAGAACTCCTTGGCCTGAAATATGTTCAGTATGTCAATTATGGACTACTGTATGATTGATGAGACATCAGAAGGAGTTAACTTGTCTGTATAGAAAGTCCAAGAATGAGAACTCCTTGGCCTGAAATATGTTCAGAATGTCAAAAATGGACTACTGTATGGTTGATGAGACATCATAGTGAGATAATTGGTCTGTATAGAAATTTCAAGATTGAGAAGTCCTTGGCCTGAAATATGTTCAGTATGTCAAATATGGACTACTGTATGATTGATGAGACATCAGAAGCAGTTAATTGGTCTATATAGAAAGTTCAAGATTGAGAACTCCTTGGCCTGAAATATTTTCAGTATGTCAAATATGGACTACTGTATGATTGATGAGACATCAGAAGGAGTTAACTGGTCTGTATAGAAAGTTCAAGACTGAGAAGTCCTTGGCCTGAAATATGTTCAGTATGTAAAATATGGACTACTGTATGGTTGATGAGACATCATAGGGAGATAATTGGTCTGTATAGAAAATTCAACATTGAGAACTCCTTGGCCTGAAATATGTTCAGTATGTCAAATATGGACTACTGTATGATTGATTAGACATCAGAAGGAGTTAACTGGTCTGTATAGAACGTCCAAGAATGAGAAATCCTTGGCCTGAAATATGTTCAGTATGTAAAATATGGACTACTGTATGGTTAATGAGACATCATAAGGAGTTAATTGGTCTGTATAAAAATTTCAAAATTGAGAACTCCTTGGCCTGAAATATGATCAGTATGTCTAATATGGACTACTGTATAGTTGATCAAACATCATTAGGAGTTAAATGGTATGTATAGGAAGTTCAAGATTGAGAACTCCTTGGCCTGAAATATGTTCAGTATGTCAAATATGGACTACTGTATGATTGATGAGACATCAAAAGGAGTTAATTAGTCTGTATAGAAAATTCAAAATTGAGGACTCCTTGTCCTGAAATATGTTCAGTATGTCAAATATGGACCACTGTATAGTTGATCAGACATCATTAGGAGTTAATTGGTATGTATAGGAAGTTCAAGATTGAGAAATCCTTGGCCTGAAATATGTTCAGTATGTCAAATATGGACTACTGTATGATTGATGAGACATCAGAAGCAGTTAATTGGTCTGTATAGAAAGTTCAAGATTGAGAACTCCTTGGCCTGAAATATGTTCAGTATGTCAAATATGGACTACTGTATAGTTGATCAGACATCATTAGGAGTTAATTGGTATGTATAGGAAGTTCAAGATTGAGAAATCCTTGGCCTGAAATATGTTCAGTATGTCAAATATGGACTAATGTATGATTGATGAGACATCAGAAGGAGTTAATTGGTCTGTATAGAAAGTTCAAAATTGAGAACTCCTTGGCCTGAAATATGTTCAGTATGTCAAATATGGACTACTGTATGATTGATGAGACATCAGAAGCAGTTAATTTGTCTGTATAGAAAGTCCAAGAATGAGAACTCCTTGGCCTGAAATATGTTCAGAATGTCAAAAATGGACTACTGTATGGTTAATGAGACATCATAGGGAGATAATTGGTCTGTATAGAAATTTCTAGATTGAGAAGTCCTTGGCCTGAAATATGATCAGTATGTCAAAAATGGACTAATGTATGATTGATGAGACATCAGAAAGAGTTAATTGGTCTGTATAGAAAATTTAAAATTGAGAACTCCCTGGCCTGAAATATGTAAGGTATGTCAAATATGGACTACTGTATGGTTAATGAGACATCATAAGGAGTTAATTGGTCTGTATAAAAAATTCAAAATTGAGAACTCCTTGGCCTGAAATATGTTCAGAATGTCAAAAATGGACTACTGTATGGTTGATCAGACATCATTAGGAGTTAATTGGTATGTATAGGAAGTTCAAGATTGAGAAATCCTTGGCCTGAAATATGTTCAGTATGTCAAATATGGACTACTGTATGATTGATGAGACATCAGAAGGAGTTAACTGGTCTGTATAGAAAATCCAAGAATGAGAACTCCTTGGCCTGAAATATGTTCAGAATGTCAAAAATGGACTACTGTATGGTTGATGAGACATCATAGTGAGATAATTGGTCTGTATAGAAATTTCAAGATTGAGAACTCCTTGGCCTGAAATACGTTCAGTATGTCAAATATGGACTACTATATGATTGATGAGACATCAGAAGGAGTTAATTGGTCTGTATAGAAAGTTCAAAATTGAGAACTCCTTGGCCTGAAATATGTTCAGTATGTCAAATATGGACTACTGTATGATTGATGAGACATCAGAAGCAGTTAATTGGTCTATATAGAAAGTTCAAGATTGAGAACTCCTTGGCCTGAAATATTTTCAGTATGTCAAATATGGACTACTGTATGATTGATGAGACATCAGAAGGAGTTAACTGGTCTGTATAGAAAGTTCAAGATTGAGAACTCCTTGGCCTGAAATATGTTCAGTATGTCAAATATGGACTACTGTATGATTGATGAGACATCAGAAGGAGTTAACTGGTCTGTATAGAAAGTTCAAGACTGAGAAGTCCTTGGCCTGAAATATGTTCAGTATGTAAAATATGGACTACTGTATGGTTGATGAGACATCATAGGGAGATAATTGGTCTGTATAGAAAATTCAACATTGAGAACTCCTTGGCCTGAAATATGTTCAGTATGTCAAATATGGACTACTGTATGATTGATCAGACATCAGAAGGAGTTAACTGGTCTGTATAGAACGTCCAAGAATGAGAAATCCTTGGCCTGAAATATGTTCAGTATGTAAAATATGGACTACAGTATGGTTAATGAGACATCATAAGGAGTTAATTGGTCTGTATAAAAATTTCAAAATTGAGAACTCCTTGGCCTGAAATATGTTCAGTATGTCAAATATGGACTACTGTATGATTGATGAGACATCAGAAGCAGTTAATTGGTCTGTATAGAAAGTTCAAGATTGAGAACTCCTTGGCCTGAAATATGTTCAGTATGTCAAATATGGACTAATGTATGATTGATGAGACATCAGAAGGAGTTAATTGGTCTGTATAGAAAGTTCAAAATTGAGAACTCCTTGGCCTGAAATATGTTCAGAATGTAAAAAATGGACTACTGTATGGTTAATGAGACATCATAGGGAGATAATTGGTCTGTATAGAAATTTCAAGATTGAGAAGTCCTTGGCCTGAAATATGTACAGTATGTCTAATATGGAATACTGTATAGTTGATCAGACATCATTAGGACTTAATTGGTCTGTATAGAAAATTTAAAATTGAGAACTCCCTGGCCTGAAATATGTAAGGTATGTCAAATATGGACTAGTGTATGGTTAATGAGACATCATAAGGAGTTAATTGGTCTGTATAAAAAATTCAAAATTGAGAACTCCTTGGCCTGAAATATGTTCAGTATGTGTAATATGGACTACTGTATAGTTGATCAGACATCATTAGGAGTTAACTGGTCTGTATAGACATTCCAAGAATGAGAACTCCTTGGCCTGAAATATGTTCAGAATGTAAAAAATGGACTACTGTATGGTTGATGAGACATCATAGGGAGATAATTGGTCTGTTTAGAAAATTCAACATTGAGAACTCCTTGGCCTGAAATATGTTCAGTATGTCAAATATGGACCACTGTATAGTTGATCAGACATCATTAGGAGTTAATTGGTATGTATAGGAAGTTCAAGATTGAGAACTCCTTGGCCTGAAATATGTTCAGTATGTCAAATATGGACTACTGTATAGTTGATCAGACATCATTAGGAGTTAATTGGTATGTATAGGAAGTTCAAGATTGAGAAATCCTTGGCCTGAAATATGTTCAGTATGTCAAATATGGACTACTGTATGATTGATGGGACATCAGAAGGAGTTAACTGGTCTGTATAGAAAATCCAAGAATGAGAACTCCTTGGCCTGAAATATGTTCAGAATGTCAAAAATGGACTACTGTATGGTTGATGACACATCATAGTGAGATAATTGGTCTGTATAGAAATTTCAAGATTGAGAAGTCCTTGGCCTGAAATATGTTCAGTATATGCACTACTGTATGATTGATGAGACATCAGAAGGAGTTAATTGGTCTGTATAGAAAGTTCAAGACTGAGAAGTCCTTGGCCTGAAATATGTTCAGTATGTCAAATATGGACTACTGTATGATTGATCAGACATCAGAAGGAGTTAATTGGTATGTATAGGAAGTTCAAGATTGAGAACTCCTTGGCCTGAAATATGTTCAGTATGTAAAATATGGACTACTGTATGGTTAATGAGACATCATAAGGAGTTAATTGGTCTGTATAAAAATTTCAAAATTGAGAACTCCTTGGCCTGAAATATGATCAGTATGTCTAATATGGACTACTGTATAGTTTATCAGACATCATTAGGAGTTAAATGGTATGTATAGGAAGTTCAAGATTGAGAACTCCTTGGCCTGTAATATGTTCAGTATGTCAAATATGGACTACTGTATGGTTAAGGAGACATCATAAAGAGTTAATTGGTCTATATAAAAAATTCAAAATTGAGAACTCCTTGGCCTGAAATATGATCAGTATGTAAAATATGGACTACTGTATGATTGATGAGACATTAGAAGCAGTTAACTGGTCTGTATAGAAAGTCCAAGAATGAGAACTCCTTGGCCTGAAATATGTTCAGAATGTCAAAAATGGACAACTGTATGGTTGATGAGACATCATAGGGAGATAATTGGTCTGTATAGAAATTTCAAGATTGAGAACTCCTTGGCCTGAAATATGTTCAGTATGTCAAATATGGACTATTGTATGATTGATGAGACATCAGAAGGAGTTAACTGGTCTGTATAGGAAGTTCAAGATTGAGAACTCCTTGGCCTGTAATATGTTCAGTATGTCAAATATGGACTACTGTATGGTTAAGGAGACATCATAAAGAGTTAATTGGTCTATATAAAAAATTCAAAATTGAGAACTCCTTGGCCTGAAATATGATCAGTATGTAAAATATGGACTACTGTATGATTGATGAGACATTAGAAGCAGTTAACTGGTCTGTATAGAAAGTCCAAGAATGAGAACTCCTTGGCCTGAAATATGTTCAGTATGTCAAATATGGACTACTGTATGGTTAAGGAGACATCATAAAGAGTTAATTGGTCTATATAAAAAATTCAAAATTGAGAACTCCTTGGCCTGAAATATGATCAGTATGTAAAATATGGACTACTGTATGATTGATGAGACATTAGAAGCAGTTAACTGGTCTGTATAGAAAGTCCAAGAATGAGAACTCCTTGGCCTGAAATATGTTCAGAATGTCAAAAATGGACAACTGTATGGTTGATGAGACATCATAGGGAGATAATTGGTCTGTATAGAAATTTCAAGATTGAGAACTCCTTGGCCTGAAATATGTTCAGTATGTCAAATATGGACTACTGTATGATTGATGAGACATCAGAAGGAGTTAACTGGTCTGTATAGAAAGTTCAAGACTGAGAAGTCCTTGGCCTGAAATATGTTCAGTATGTCAAATATGGACTACTGTATGATTGATCAGACATCAGAAGGAGTTAATTGGTATGTATAGGAAGTTCAAGATTGAGAACTCCTTGGCCTGAAATATGTTCAGTATGTAAAATATGGACTACTGTATGGTTAATGAGACATCATAAGGAGTTAATTGGTCTGTATAAAAATTTCAAAATTGAGAACTCCTTGGCCTGAAATATGATCAGTATGTCTAATATGGACTACTGTATAGTTTATCAGACATCATTAGGAGTTAAATGGTATGTATAGGAAGTTCAAGATTGAGAACTCCTTGGCCTGAAATATGTTCAGTATGTCAAATATGGACTACTCTATGATTAATGAGACATCTTAGGGAGATAATTGGTCTGTATAGAAAATTCAACATTGAGAACTCCTTGGCCTGAAATATGTTCAGTATGTCAAATATGGACTACTGTATGATTGATGAGACATCAAAAGGAGTTAATTAGTCTGTATAGAAAATTCAAAATTGAGGACTCCTTGTCCTGAAATATGTTCAGTATGTCAAATATGGACCACTGTATAGTTGATCAGACATCATTAGGAGTTAATTGGTATGTATAGGAAGTTCAAGATTGAGAACTCCTTGGCCTGAAATATGTTCAGTATGTAAAATATGGACTACTGTATAGTTGATCAGACATCATTAGGAGTTAATTGGTATGTATAGGAAGTTCAAGATTGAGAACTCCTTGGCCTGAAATATGTTCAGTATGTCAAATATGGACTACTGTATGATTGATGAGACATCAGAAGCAGTTAATTGGTCTGTATAGAAAGTTCAAGATTGAGAACTCCTTGGCCTGAAATATGTTCAGTATGTCAAATATGGACTAATGTATGATTGATGAGACATCAGAAGGAGTTAATTGGTCTGTATAGAAAGTTCAAAATTGAGAACTCCTTGGCCTGAAATATGTTCAGTATGTCAATTATGGACTACTGTATGATTGATGAGACATCAGAAGGAGTTAACTTGTCTGTATAGAAAGTCCAAGAATGAGAACTCCTTGGCCTGAAATATGTTCAGAATGTCAAAAATGGACTACTGTATGGTTGATGAGACATCATAGTGAGATAATTGGTCTGTATAGAAATTTCAAGATTGAGAAGTCCTTGGCCTGAAATATGTTCAGTATGTCAAATATGGACTACTGTATGATTGATGAGACATCAGAAGCAGTTAATTGGTCTATATAGAAAGTTCAAGATTGAGAACTCCTTGGCCTGAAATATTTTCAGTATGTCAAATATGGACTACTGTATGATTGATGAGACATCAGAAGGAGTTAACTGGTCTGTATAGAAAGTTCAAGACTGAGAAGTCCTTGGCCTGAAATATGTTCAGTATGTAAAATATGGACTACTGTATGGTTGATGAGACATCATAGGGAGATAATTGGTCTGTATAGAAAATTCAACATTGAGAACTCCTTGGCCTGAAATATGTTCAGTATGTCAAATATGGACTACTGTATGATTGATTAGACATCAGAAGGAGTTAACTGGTCTGTATAGAACGTCCAAGAATGAGAAATCCTTGGCCTGAAATATGTTCAGTATGTAAAATATGGACTACTGTATGGTTAATGAGACATCATAAGGAGTTAATTGGTCTGTATAAAAATTTCAAAATTGAGAACTCCTTGGCCTGAAATATGATCAGTATGTCTAATATGGACTACTGTATAGTTGATCAAACATCATTAGGAGTTAAATGGTATGTATAGGAAGTTCAAGATTGAGAACTCCTTGGCCTGAAATATGTTCAGTATGTCAAATATGGACTACTGTATGATTGATGAGACATCAAAAGGAGTTAATTAGTCTGTATAGAAAATTCAAAATTGAGGACTCCTTGTCCTGAAATATGTTCAGTATGTCAAATATGGACCACTGTATAGTTGATCAGACATCATTAGGAGTTAATTGGTATGTATAGGAAGTTCAAGATTGAGAAATCCTTGGCCTGAAATATGTTCAGTATGTCAAATATGGACTACTGTATGATTGATGAGACATCAGAAGCAGTTAATTGGTCTGTATAGAAAGTTCAAGATTGAGAACTCCTTGGCCTGAAATATGTTCAGTATGTCAAATATGGACTACTGTATAGTTGATCAGACATCATTAGGAGTTAATTGGTATGTATAGGAAGTTCAAGATTGAGAAATCCTTGGCCTGAAATATGTTCAGTATGTCAAATATGGACTAATGTATGATTGATGAGACATCAGAAGGAGTTAATTGGTCTGTATAGAAAGTTCAAAATTGAGAACTCCTTGGCCTGAAATATGTTCAGTATGTCAAATATGGACTACTGTATGATTGATGAGACATCAGAAGCAGTTAATTTGTCTGTATAGAAAGTCCAAGAATGAGAACTCCTTGGCCTGAAATATGTTCAGAATGTCAAAAATGGACTACTGTATGGTTAATGAGACATCATAGGGAGATAATTGGTCTGTATAGAAATTTCTAGATTGAGAAGTCCTTGGCCTGAAATATGATCAGTATGTCAAAAATGGACTAATGTATGATTGATGAGACATCAGAAAGAGTTAATTGGTCTGTATAGAAAATTTAAAATTGAGAACTCCCTGGCCTGAAATATGTAAGGTATGTCAAATATGGACTACTGTATGGTTAATGAGACATCATAAGGAGTTAATTGGTCTGTATAAAAAATTCAAAATTGAGAACTCCTTGGCCTGAAATATGTTCAGAATGTCAAAAATGGACTACTGTATGGTTGATCAGACATCATTAGGAGTTAATTGGTATGTATAGGAAGTTCAAGATTGAGAAATCCTTGGCCTGAAATATGTTCAGTATGTCAAATATGGACTACTGTATGATTGATGAGACATCAGAAGGAGTTAACTGGTCTGTATAGAAAATCCAAGAATGAGAACTCCTTGGCCTGAAATATGTTCAGAATGTCAAAAATGGACTACTGTATGGTTGATGAGACATCATAGTGAGATAATTGGTCTGTATAGAAATTTCAAGATTGAGAACTCCTTGGCCTGAAATACGTTCAGTATGTCAAATATGGACTACTATATGATTGATGAGACATCAGAAGGAGTTAATTGGTCTGTATAGAAAGTTCAAAATTGAGAACTCCTTGGCCTGAAATACGTTCAGTATGTCAAATATGGACTACTGTATGATTGATGAGACATCAGAAGCAGTTAATTGGTCTATATAGAAAGTTCAAGATTGAGAACTCCTTGGCCTGAAATATTTTCAGTATGTCAAATATGGACTACTGTATGATTGATGAGACATCAGAAGGAGTTAACTGGTCTGTATAGAAAGTTCAAGATTGAGAACTCCTTGGCCTGAAATATGTTCAGTATGTCAAATATGGACTACTGTATGATTGATGAGACATCAGAAGGAGTTAACTGGTCTGTATAGAAAGTTCAAGACTGAGAAGTCCTTGGCCTGAAATATGTTCAGTATGTAAAATATGGACTACTGTATGGTTGATGAGACATCATAGGGAGATAATTGGTCTGTATAGAAAATTCAACATTGAGAACTCCTTGGCCTGAAATATGTTCAGTATGTCAAATATGGACTACTGTATGATTGATCAGACATCAGAAGGAGTTAACTGGTCTGTATAGAACGTCCAAGAATGAGAAATCCTTGGCCTGAAATATGTTCAGTATGTAAAATATGGACTACAGTATGGTTAATGAGACATCATAAGGAGTTAATTGGTCTGTATAAAAATTTCAAAATTGAGAACTCCTTGGCCTGAAATATGTTCAGTATGTCAAATATGGACTACTGTATGATTGATGAGACATCAGAAGCAGTTAATTGGTCTGTATAGAAAGTTCAAGATTGAGAACTCCTTGGCCTGAAATATGTTCAGTATGTCAAATATGGACTAATGTATGATTGATGAGACATCAGAAGGAGTTAATTGGTCTGTATAGAAAGTTCAAAATTGAGAACTCCTTGGCCTGAAATATGTTCAGAATGTAAAAAATGGACTACTGTATGGTTAATGAGACATCATAGGGAGATAATTGGTCTGTATAGAAATTTCAAGATTGAGAAGTCCTTGGCCTGAAATATGTACAGTATGTCTAATATGGAATACTGTATAGTTGATCAGACATCATTAGGACTTAATTGGTCTGTATAGAAAATTTAAAATTGAGAACTCCCTGGCCTGAAATATGTAAGGTATGTCAAATATGGACTAGTGTATGGTTAATGAGACATCATAAGGAGTTAATTGGTCTGTATAAAAAATTCAAAATTGAGAACTCCTTGGCCTGAAATATGTTCAGTATGTGTAATATGGACTACTGTATAGTTGATCAGACATCATTAGGAGTTAACTGGTCTGTATAGACATTCCAAGAATGAGAACTCCTTGGCCTGAAATATGTTCAGAATGTAAAAAATGGACTACTGTATGGTTGATGAGACATCATAGGGAGATAATTGGTCTGTTTAGAAAATTCAACATTGAGAACTCCTTGGCCTGAAATATGTTCAGTATGTCAAATATGGACCACTGTATAGTTGATCAGACATCATTAGGAGTTAATTGGTATGTATAGGAAGTTCAAGATTGAGAACTCCTTGGCCTGAAATATGTTCAGTATGTCAAATATGGACTACTGTATAGTTGATCAGACATCATTAGGAGTTAATTGGTATGTATAGGAAGTTCAAGATTGAGAAATCCTTGGCCTGAAATATGTTCAGTATGTCAAATATGGACTACTGTATGATTGATGGGACATCAGAAGGAGTTAACTGGTCTGTATAGAAAATCCAAGAATGAGAACTCCTTGGCCTGAAATATGTTCAGAATGTCAAAAATGGACTACTGTATGGTTGATGACACATCATAGTGAGATAATTGGTCTGTATAGAAATTTCAAGATTGAGAAGTCCTTGGCCTGAAATATGTTCAGTATATGCACTACTGTATGATTGATGAGACATCAGAAGGAGTTAATTGGTCTGTATAGAAAGTTCAAAATTGAGAACTCCTTGGCCTGACATATGTTCAGTATGTCAAATATGGACTACTGTATGATTGATGAGACATCAGAAGCAGTTAATTGGTCTATATAGAAAGTTCAAGATTGAGAACTCTTTGGCCTGAAATATGATCAGTATGTAAAATATGGACTACTGTATGATTGATGAGACATTAGAAGCAGTTAACTGGTCTGTATAGAAAGTCCAAGAATGAGAACTCCTTGGCCTGAAATATGTTCAGTATGTCAAATATGGACTACTGTATGATTGATGAGACATCAGAAGGAGTTAACTCGTCTGTATAGAAAGTTCAAGATTGAGAACTCCTTGGCCTGAAATATGTTCAGTATGTCAAATATGGACTACTGTATGATTGATGAGACATCAGAAGGAGTTAACTGGTCTGTATAGAAAGTTCAAGAATGAGAACTCCTTGGCCTGTAATATGTTCAGTATGTCAAATATGGACTACTGTATGGTTAAGGAGACATCATAAAGAGTTAATTGGTCTATATAAAAAATTCAAAATTGAGAACTCCTTGGCCTGAAATATGATCAGTATGTCAAATATGGACTACTGTATGATTGATGAGACATCGGAAGCAGTTAATTGGTCTATATAGAAAGTTCAAGATTGAGAACTCTTTGGCCTGAAATATGATCAGTATGTAAAATATGGACTACTGTATGATTGATGAGACATTAGAAGCAGTTAACTGGTCTGTATAGAAAGTCCAAGAATGAGAACTCCTTGGCCTGAAATATGTTCAGTATGTCAAATATGGACTACTGTATGATTGATGAGACATCGGAAGCAGTTAATTGGTCTATATAGAAAGTTCAAGATTGAGAACTCTTTGGCCTGAAATATGATCAGTATGTAAAATATGGACTACTGTATGATTGATGAGACATTAGAAGCAGTTAACTGGTCTGTATAGAAAGTCCAAGAATGAGAACTCCTTGGCCTGAAATATGTTCAGTATGTCAAATATGGACTACTGTATGATTGATGAGACATCAGAAGGAGTTAACTCGTCTGTATAGAAAGTTCAAGATTGAGAACTCATTGGCCTGAAATATGTTCAGTATGTCAAATATGGACTACTGTATGATTGATGAGACATCAGAAGGAGTTAACTGGTCTGTATAGAAAGTTCAAGAATGAGAACTCCTTGGCCTGTAATATGTTCAGTATGTCAAATATGGACTACTGTATGGTTAAGGAGACATCATAAAGAGTTAATTGGTCTATATAAAAAATTCAAAATTGAGAACTCCTTGGCCTGAAATATGATCAGTATGTAAAATATGGACTACTGTATGATTGATGAGACATTAGAAGCAGTTAACTGGTCTGTATAGAAAGTCCAAGAATGAGAACTCCTTGGCCTGAAATATGTTCAGAATGTCAAAAATGGACAACTGTATGGTTGATGAGACATCATAGGGAGATAATTGGTCTGTATAGAAATTTCAAGATTGAGAACTCCTTGGCCTGAAATATGTTCAGTATGTCAAATATGGACTACTGTATGATTGATGTGACATCAGAAAGAGTTAATTGGTCTGTATAGAAAGTTCAAAATTGAGAACTCCTTGGCCTGAAATATGTTTAGTATGTCAAATATGGACTACTGTATGATTGATGAGACATCAGAAGGAGTTAACTGGTCTGTATAGAAAATCCAAGAATGAGAACTCCTTGGCCTGAAATATGTTCAGAATGTCAAAAATGGACTACTGTATGGTTGATGAGACATCATAGTGAGATAATTGGTCTGTATAGAAATTTCAAGATTGAGAAGTCCTTGGCCTGAAATATGTTCAGTATGTCAAATATGGACTACTGTATGATTGATGAGACATCAGAAGGAGTTAACTGGTCTGTATAGAAAGTTCAAGAATGAGAACTCCTTGGCCTGAAATATGTTCAGTATGTCAAATATGGACTACTGTATGATTGATGAGACATCAGAAGGAGTTAACTGGTCTGTATAGAAAGTTCAAGATTGAGAACTCCTTGGCCTGAAATATGTTCAGTATGTCAAATATGGACTACTGTATGATTGATGAGACATCAGAAGGAGTTAACTGGTCTGTATAGAAAGTTCAAGATTGAGAACTCCTTGGCCTGAAATATGTTCAGTATGTCAAATATTGACTACTGTATGATTGATGAGACATCAGAAGGAGTTAACTGGTCTGTATAGAAAGTTCAAGAATGAGAACTCCTTGGCCTGTAATATGTTCAGTATGTCAAATATGGACTACTGTATGGTTAATGAGACATCATAAAGAGTTAATTGGTCTATATAAAAAATTCAAAATTGAGAACTACTTGGCCTGAAATATGATCAGTATGTAAAATATGGACTACTGTATAGTTGATCAGACATCATTAGGAGTTAATTGGTATGTATAAGAAGTTCAAGATTGAGAACTCCTTGGCCTGAAATATGTTCAGTATGTCAAATATGGACTACTGTATGGTTAATGAGACATCATAAGGTGTTAATTGGTCTGTATAAAAAATTCAAAATTGAGAACTCCTTGGCCTGAAATATGATCAGTATGTCTAATATGGACTACTGTATAGTTGATCAGACATCATTAGGAGTTAATTGGTATGTATAGGAAGTTCAAGATTGAGGACTCCTTGTCCTGAAATATGTTCAGTATGTGTAATATGGACTACTGTATAGTTGATCAGACATCATTAGGAGTTAACTGGTCTGTATAGACAGTCCAAGAATGAGAACTCCTTGGCCTGAAATATGTTCAGAATGTCAAAAATGGACTACTGTATGGTTGATGAGACATCATAGGGAGATAATTGGTCTGTATAGAAAATTCAACATTGAGAACTCCTTGGCCTGAAATATGTTCAGTATGTCAAATATGGACCACTGTATAGTTGATCAGACATCATTAGGAGTTAATTGGTATGTATAGGAAGTTCAAGATTGAGAACTCCTTGGCCTGAAATATGTTCAGTATGTCAAATATGGACTACTGTATAGTTGATCAGACATCATTAGGAGTTAATTGGTATGTATAGGAAGTTCAAGATTGAGAAATCCTTGGCCTGAAATATGTTCAGTATGTCAAATATGGACTACTGTATGATTGATGGGACATCAGAAGGAGTTAAGTCAAGTCAAGTCAAGTCAACTTTATTTATATAGCGCTTTTTACAATGCAGATCGTTTCAAAGCAGCTTCACAGTGTTAAACAGGAAAATAATGAACAGAATTTGATTCGGCTGTACAGCCGCTCTGGAGAAAACGGTGATGTCATCAGCTCATTTCAATTATCATATATATTCAAGTAATGTAGTTGATATAATTTAGTTTAGTAATTAAATTTATTTGGATATTTATTTGAAAATTTTGTGTCCCCAACTGAGCAAGCCAGAGGCGACAGTGGCAAGGAACCAAAACTCCATCAGGTGTCCTAATGGAGAAAAATAAACCTTGGGAGAAACCAGGCTCAGTCGGGGTGCCAGTTCTCCTCTGGCCAATTAACAAACAGTGTATGTTTATTATTTTGGCAGCCTTATAGGTCAGAAGTAATATTAGATTGGATTATTCGAAAGATCGGAGGCATCAAACCGGGTTTATTGAGGATGGCGTGTCAATTAAACAATTATTAAATAGGAATATTCGAAATATGGGAGTCATCACGCCGGAGATGGATCCATTGAGGATGCCATGTCGATGAGCAATTTCAGAGGGTAGACTAATTGACACGGTCTCTGCAGACACTTCAGGGATGCGTTGGTAATGTCTGGGCGCTGGTCCACCATCTGATCTGGATACGGCCCGGATCCGGCTGACTGCAGTAAACCTCGGGATGAACAGAGAGACTAACATTAGCGTAGATGCCATTCCTCTTATGATGTAACGAGTACATCAGGTGTTATGGGAAGTGTTCCCGGTTCCGGCTGACCTAGTTAATGCAGCCTAACAATTTGAATAAAATATAAATTAAAATGTTTTATGTGTATGCCATAGTAAAGAGATGCGTTTTTAGTCTAGATTTAAACTGACAGAGTGTGTCTGCTTCCCGAACAATGCTAGGAAGGCTGTTCCAGAGTTTGGGTGCTAAATAGGAAAAGGATCGACCGCCTGCAGTTGATTTTGATATTCTAGGTATTATCAACTGGCCAGAGTTTTGAGACCGCAATAGACGTGATGGAGTATAATGCGTTAAGAGCTCGCTCAAGTACTGGGGAGCTAAACCATTTAGTGATTTGTAAGTAATTAGCAAGATTTTAAAATGTATGCGATGTTTAATAGGGATCCAGTGCAGTGTTGACAGAACCGGGCTAATATGGTCATACTTCCTGGTTCTAGTAAGAACTCGAGCTGCTGCGTTTTGGACCAGCTGCAGTTTATTTATTAAGCGAGCAGGGCAACCACCCAGTAGAGCATTACAATAATCTAGCCTTGAGGTCATGAATGCATGAACTAACTGTTCAGCATTTTGCATTGAAAGCATATGCCGTAATTTAGATATATTTTTAAGATGGTAGAATGCAGTTTTACAGATGCTAGAAACGTGGCTTTCAAATGAGAGATTGGTATCAAAGAGCACACCCAGGTTCCTAACTGACGACGAGGACTTGACAGAGCAGCCATCAAGTGTTAGACAGTATTCTAGGTTACTACATGTGGAGTTTTTTTGTCCAATAATTAAAAATTCAGTTTTTTCTGAATTAAGTTGCAGGAAATTACTAGTCATCCAATTTTTTATATCAGCTATGCATTCCGTTAATCTTGTGAATTGGTAAGTTTCGTCAGGGCGTGAAGAAATATAGAGCTGAGTATCGTCAGCATAACAATGAAAACTAACGCCATGCTTCCTAATGATATCTCCCAGTGGTAGCATGTACAGGGTGAAAAGCAACGGTCCTAGCACTGAGCCCTGCGGTACTCCATACTGAACTTGTGATCGGTGTGAGATCTCTTCATTTACTGCTACAAACTGAAAACGGTCAGATAAGTATGATTTAAACCATGCCAATGCAATTCCACTAATGCCAACATAATTTTCGAGTCTATTCAAAAGAATGTTGTGGTCGATGGTATCGAATGCAGCGCTAAGATCGAGTAACACTAACAGAGAGATACAACCACGATCGGATGATAAGAGTAAATCATTTGTAACTCTAATGAGAGCAGTCTCAGTACTATGATGTGGTCTAAATCCTGACTGGAAAACCTCACAGATACCATTTTTTTCTAAAAAGGAGCATAATTGTGAGGACACTGCCTTTTCTAGTATTTTTGACAGAAAGGGTAGATTTGAGATTGGCCTGTAATTGACTAATTCTGTAGGGTTGTTACGGTACAGAAGGGACAGAGACAAAGGATAAGGGGAAGTAGTGTTTATTGAGCAGAGCAGCGGCTGACGGATGTGCAGGTGGAGAGTGTAGATGATCGTGAGTGGTGGATGATGATATCTTGAGGTGATCGTGAGTGGTGGATGATGATATCTCGAGGTGATCGTTGGGAAGGTTTGGAGAGGAGATCGCTGGAGAGAGAGTTGGAGCTGAAGTGAAGATGGAGACACGCACACACACAAGGCTGGAACGCTGGAGGCTTTAAGGAATAACGGGAGAAGGTAAGTAGCATAAAGCAAGTCCTTGAAGTTTAGCATAGAGGTATGTACAACATACAAACGAGACCGGACAGTGACTGTGAGTGTGTGTGTGCCTTAAGTACTGGTGGTGGTTGGTGTGTTGATGAGGTGCAGGTGCGCGTGATCAATACTCAGGGGAAGGCGTGCGCTGTGATTGAGTGACGTGGGAGCCTGGCGGATCTGTGACATTACCCCCCCCTCCACGGCCTGCTCCTGAGGGCCGCGGACCCCGACGTCGTGGTGGTCGGCCTCTGCCTCTGGGTGCAGGCGCGTTGGGGTGAGAAGCATGGAAGGTTTCGAGCAGGTTTGGGTCAAGGATGTCGTTTCTAGGTACCCATGAGCGTTCCTCGGGACCGTAGCCCTCCCAGTCCACCAGATACTCTAGAATACCACCACGGCGCCGGGAGTTCAGGATGTCCTTCACTTGGTAGGCCGTACCGTCCTCCACGATGAGTGGGAGGGGGGTCTCTTCGGCTGCGCCAGGCTCTGTGGGAATGGAAACGGAGGGAAAGTGAGGTTTTAACAGTGACACATGGAATGTAGGATGAATGCGATATTGTGAAGGGAGTTGGAGTTGGTATGTGACTGGGTTGATCTGCTTCACGATGGGAAAAGGGCCAATGAACCTGGGACTGAGCTTCCTGCATTGCAGACGCAACCTGATGTCCCTGGTGGACAGCCAGACCTTCTGACCCGGTTGGAAGGAGGGAGTGTTGGAGCGACAAAGGTCGGCTGTCATCTTGCGTCTGCGCAGGGCCCGTTGAAGCTGGTGATGTGCAGAGTCCCAGACCCTCTCGCTCTCCCGGAACCAGTAGTCTATGGCTGGAACATCCGACGGTTCCCCGGACCAAGGGAACAATGGGGGCTGGTACCCGAGCACGCACTGGAATGGAGTTAGACCGGTGGTAGACTGCCGTAGGGAGTTCTGTGCGTACTCGGCCCAGCCCAGGAACTGGTTCCAGGAGTCCTGGTGGCCGTGACAGAAGGTACGGAGGAAGCGACCGATCTCCTGAATCTTCCTCTCCGTCTGCCCGTTGGTCTGTGGGTGATAGCCGGAAGAGAGGCTGACTGTCACACCTAGGAGAGAGAAGAACGCTTTCCATACCCGGGAGATGAATTGAGGTCCTCTGTCGGAGACGATGTCCTCTGGGATACCATAATATCTAAAAATCTTGTTAAACATAAGTTCAGCCGTTTCCATGGCCGTGGGTAGTCCTTTTAACGGGATCAGTCGACAGGACTTGGAGAATCTGTCCACTACCACTAGTACACAAGTCTGACCTCCGGATACGGGAAGGTCTGTGATGAAGTCTACCCCTAGGTGTGACCACGGACGGTTGGGAACGGGCAGAGGATGGAGTTTGCCGGAGGGAAGATGTCTTGGGCTTTTGGAGATGGCGCATTCCTGGCATCCCCTCACGTACCTTCTGACGTCCGATGCCATATTGGGCCACCAGAAGCGCTCCTTCAGCAACGAGAGGGTTTCATTGACCCCCGGGTGGCCAGTGCCCAAAGACGAGAAGGAAGTGTGAATGAGGGGAGTGCGCCGTGCTCGTGAGACATACTGTGAGCCTGGTGGACAACCCGGCGGAGCATTGGTGGAGACATTGGAGGAGGGCAAGGTCACCTCGGACCAGGTGATGGGACTCACGAACAGTTTCTCAGGGATGATGGGCTCGGCTTTTTTGGAGTACTCTTCTGGGTTGTAGAGACGAGAGAGAGCGTCTGCCTTTATATTCTTGGGTCCTGGTCGATAGGAAATTGTGAAATTGAATCGTGTAAAGAACAGGGCCCACCGGGCCTGCCGGGGATTGAGTCTCTTTGCATCCCTGAGATATTCCAGGTTCTTATGGTCAGTGAGGACCAAGAAAGGGAGCTGGGAACCCTCCAACCAATGCCTCCACTCTTCCAGGGCCATCTTAATGGCCAGCAGTTCCCGGTTACCGATGTCGTAGTTTACCTCCGCCGGGTTGAGTTTCCGGGAGAAGAAGGCACATGGATGGAGGCGGCTGGGTGTTCCCTGCTGCTGTGAGAGAACGGCTCCCACTCCTGTGGTGGAGGCGTCTACCTCTACTACAAAGGCTTTTGTGGGGTCTGGATGCACTAAGAGGGGAGCCGAAGTGAATGCATCCTTGAGAGCGTCAAAAGCTTTCGTGGCCGCTGGAGTCCAGGACAGAGACTTGGGCTTGCAACGGAGGAGTTGCGTGAGAGGGCAGGAGATGATGCTGTAATTGAGAATGAAACGACGGTAGAAGTTTGCGAATCCCAGAAACCTTTGGAGTTCCTTTATGGTGGTAGGAATAGGCCAGTTCCTGATGGCCTCCACCTTCCCCTCGTCCATCCGGATGCCACTGCTATCGATGTTATACCCAAGGAACTGCACTGAGGGCTGATGGAAGGAACATTTTTCGGTTTTGAGATAAAGTTGGAAGTCCCTCAGGCGTTGCAGGACCTCCGCAACGTGGTGGTGATGTTCGGCCAGGCTCCGGGAGTAGATCAGGATGTCGTCGATGTAGACCAGAACGAATCTGTGGAGAAACTCCCGGAGCACCTCGTGGATGAAATCCTGGAATACGGAGGGGGCGTTGGCTAATTCATAGGGCATGACGAGGTATTCGTAGTGGCCCGTAGGTGTCACGAAGGCTGTCTTCCACTCGTCCCCCTCGCGTATTCGGATGAGGTTGTAGGCGCTGCGGAGGTCCAACTTGGTGAAGACAGTGGCACCTCGGAGATGTTCCAGCGCTGTTGGGACGAGAGGAAGGGGATAACGGAACTTGACAGTTATGTTATTGAGTGCTCGGTAGTCGATACAGGGCCGCAAGCCTCCGTCCTTTTTGGCCACGAAAAAGAAGCTGGAAGCAGCAGGGGATGTAGACGGTCGGATGTAACCCTGGTCGAGCGCCTCCTTGATGTAGTCCTCCATGGCCTTCTCCTCCGGGAGTGACAATGGGTAAATCTTCCCACGGGGCACTGACTCACCCTGAAGCAGATTGATGGCACAGTCCCATGGCCGATGTGGAGGCAGCTTGGATGCTCGCTGAGGGCAGAAGACATCGCTGAAGGGGGCGTAGCAAGATGGTATATCTACCGAACGTTGTTCAACCGGGCTCTCGATGGAGGTGGAACACACGGACATCTTCCTAGAGTCTGGAGTAGGGGGAACAGGGAGAGCCCGAAAACAACCCCGGAAACAGCTATCGCCCCACTTCAGGATTTCGCCGGACTTCCAGGAGATGATGGGATTGTGCTGCACTAACCAGGGACGCCCTAGGATCACGTCAGCGGTGGAGTCCTCCAGAACCAGCAGTTGTTGTTGTTCCGTATGTAATATCCCCACTTGGAGCTGGATGGGGACGGTGACGGACCGAACTTGCCGTCGGCTGAGGGGTTTCCCCGTTACCGAGTGGATCTGGTAAGTTGTGGGTGTAGCTGTGGTCTTGAGGCGAAGCTGACGGCAGAGGGCGCCCGAGATGAAGTTGCCGGCTGACCCAGAGTCGAGGAGGGCAGAAACTGGAAGGGTAACGCCGGCAGCAGTTAAATTCACAATAGTGGTGAGAGGCTGCATATTATGTGGAAATGGAACGATAGCACTCACCACAGGACGATTAGGACGAATAGGGCATTGAGTAATGGGATGCCCCATAGTACCGCAGTACAGGCATAGACCCTGGACCAGCCGTCTCCGACGTTCCCCCTGGGTCAGCCGTGTTTGCTGTACTTGCATGGTTTCTGGGACTGGTTCTGGAGGGCTGACGGACTCTGGCTGACGGAAGGAGGAAAGGAGTAGTTCCTGACCCTGGTGCTCTTCGAGGCACGACTGCATACGAGTGGCGAAGCGGATAGACAATTGGATGAAGCGTTCGAGCCCGATGGTGTCCTCGTATGCAGCGAGATGCAACCGCACACGGGGATCCAAACCCTGACGATAGGTGGTGAGCAGCGATTGCTCATTCCATCCGCTGGCGGCAGCTAGGGTCCTGAACTGAAGGGCATACTCATTGATCGGCATCTTATTTTGTTTCAAATGGTAAAGTTGCTCACCTATGGAGGCATCCCAATCAGGTTTCCCGAAGACGTCCTTGAAATGGGCTATGAAGCCTGCCCGAGTGTGGACGATGGGATTATCCTGGGTCCACAAGGTTTCTGCCCACTGTAAGGCCTTACCTCTTAGTTGCGAGATGATAAATGCCACCTTGGACCTATCGTCAGGATAGAGGAGCGGTTGCATCTCCAGGACCAGCGAACATTGTAGCAGAAATCCATTGCAGTCCTCCGCCAGGCCAGAGTAGGGCGCTGGTCTGGCCATGGGACTGGCGTAGACGGGTGCAGAGGGAGATGCGGTGTTGTTTGCGGAAGTGCTCGCTGGTGGAATGAATGGAAGTGATCGACGGACAGCGCCCACGAGTTCCTGGAATGGGTCGGGGGTGCTCATGCTGGTGCTCATCGGTTGGGGTCCGGTCTTCTGTTACGGTACAGAAGGGACAGAGACAAAGGATAAGGGGAAGTAGTGTTTATTGAGCAGAGCAGCGGCTGACGGATGTGCAGGTGGAGAGTGTAGATGATCGTGAGTGGTGGATGATGATATCTCGAGGTGATCGTGAGTGGTGGATGATGATATCTCGAGGTGATCGTTGGGAAGGTTTGGAGAGGAGATCGCTGGAGAGAGAGTTGGAGCTGAAGTGAAGATGGAGACACGCACACACACAAGGCTGGAACGCTGGAGGCTTTAAGGAATAACGGGAGAAGGTAAGTAGCATAAAGCAAGTCCTTGAAGTTTAGCATAGAGGTATGTACCAACATACAAACGAGACCGGACAGTGACTGTGAGTGTGTGTGTGCCTTAAGTACTGGTAGTGATTGGTGTGTTGATGAGGTGCAGGTGCGCGTGATCAATACTCAGGGGAAGGCGTGCGCTGTGATTGAGTGACGTGGGAGCCTGGCGGATCTGTGACAAGGGTCAAGTTGCGTTTTTTTAATAAGTGGTTTAATAATAGCCAACTTAAAAGTTTTCGGTACATATCCTAAAGTCAAGGATGAATTAATGATATTAAGAAGAGGATCTATGACCTCTGGAAGCATCTCTTTTAGTAGTTTAGTCGGTATAGGGTCGAGCATACATGTTGTTGATTTAGATGATTTAACGAGTTTAGCCAATTCTTCTTCTCCTATAGCAGTGAATGAATGTAATTTTTCCTCAGTGACAATACAATGCTCTTTCTGATGTGATACAGTAGTAGACGGCTGCATGGTTATAATTTTTTTCCTAATATTATCAATCTTACAAGTAAAGAAGTTCATAAAGTCATTACTGCTGTGCTGTTGGCAGACATCAGAAGTTGAAGCTTTATTTTTGGTTAATTTAGCCACTGTATCGAATAAATACCTAGGGTTGTGTTTGTTTTCTTCTAAGAGAGTCGAGAAATAAGCAGATCTAGCAGTTTTTACGGCCTTTCTGTATGAAATCATGCTCTCTTTCCACGAAATGCGAAAAACTTCCAGTTTTGTTTTCTTCCAGCTGCGCTCCATTTTTCTGGCTGCTGTTTAAAGGGCCCGGGTGTGCTCGTTGTACCACGGCGTTGGACTATTCTCTTTAATCTTCTTTAAGCGCAGAGGAGCAACTGTGTCTAAAGTGCTGGAAAAGAGAGAGTCAATAGTTTCTGTTGCAACATCAAGTTCCTCTGGGCTATCTGGGATGCTGAGGAGATGAAACTGATGAGGAAGTTTATTTATAAAGAAATCTTTAGTCTCAGCAGTGATAGTCCTGCCATATTTGAAGCGAGGGGACGGCTTTGCAGCCTTTGCTAAATTAAGTATACATGATACTAGGTAATGATCTGAGATGTCATCGCTCTGCTGCAGAATTTCAACGGTATCAACATTTATTCCATGTGACAATATTAGGTCTAGAGTATGATTACGGAGATGACTGGGTCCTGATACGTGTTGCCTAACTCCAATAGAGTTTAGAATGTCTCTAAATGCCAATCCCAATGCGTCTTTTTCATTGTCTACATGGATATTAAAATCACCAACAATTAGGACTTTATCTGTAGCCAGTACTAACTCTGATAAAAAATCAGCAAATTCTCTTATTGTGCCCTGGTGGCCTATATACAGTAGCCAACACAAATGTTAAACAGGATTTATCAATTTCACTACATAACGTTACGTAAAGCACCAAAACTTCAAAATAATTATATTTGAAACTAGATTTCTGAGTAATACTGAAGATATTATTATAAATTACAGCAACACCTCCCCCTTTACCTTTCAGACGCGGCTCGTGTTTATAACAATAATCTTGTGGGGTGGACTCATTTAAAGTAATGTAGTCGTCAGGTTTTAGCCAGGTTTCTGTCAAACACAGCACATCTAGATTATTATCTGTAATCATATCATTAACAATAAGCGTTTTAGAGGAAAGGGATCGAATATTCAGCAGCCCGAGCTTTATCATTTGATCATCTGTATTATATCTGTTGTTTATTTGTTGGACATCAATTAAATTTTTACCGTTGAATAGTTTTGGTGGTTTTTTGTATTTACTAATTCGTGGAACAGACACAGTCTCTATGTGATAATAGCTAGGTGAAAGAGTCTCTATGTGCTGGGATTTATCTGACTTCTGTGACGCGAGACAGCTAGCAGACGGTCGGGTAAGCCAGTCCGTCTGCTTCCTGACCTGGGCCCTAGTTAGTCAAGGTTTAGCTTTAAGACTATGTGCCAAATTACTAGAGAGAAGAGCGGCACCACCCCAGGAGGGATGGATACCATCTCTTTTCAACAGGTCAGGTCTGCCCCAAAAGCTTTTCCAATTGTCTATGAACCCTATGTTATTTTGCGTACACCACTTAGACAACCAGCCATTGAGTGATGATAGTCTGCTAAGTATCTCATCACTCCTTTTAATGGGGAGGGGACCAGAGCAAAAAACCCGGTTTGCCATCGTACTTGCGAGTTCACACACCTCTTTAATGTTAATTTTGGTGATCTCCGACTGGCGAAGTCGAACATCATTTGTGCCGACATGAATAATAATCTTAGAGAATTTACGATTAGCATTAGCCAGCACTTTTAAATTTGCTTTGATGTCAGGCGCTCTGGCTCCCGGTAAACATGTGACTATGGTGGCTGGTGTCTCTATTTTCACGTTCCGTGTAATAGAATCGCCAATAACTAGGGCACTTTCAACAGGATTCTCAGTGGGTGCATCACTGAGTGGGGAGAACCTGTTTGATGTTCTAATCGGAACGGAAGAGTGGTTTTTTGATCCGCGACTATGCCGTCTCACCGTCACCCAGTTGCCCTGCTGCACGGGCTCTACAGCCGGAACCGAACAATGTACAGATTTCACTGAGCTAGTCGCATCCAAAGCAGTGTCTAAAGCTGTTTTGTTCTCACTACTCTCAAATAAAATCTGGATGCGTGTCTCTAATTCTGAAATCTTCTCCGTCAGTCTGACTATCTCCTTACATTTATCACATGTGAAGCCCTGTTCACCAACGGAGACAGATATACTAAACATGAAACATGTAGTGCAGGTAACAATAAAAGGAGAAGACATGGCTTACCGTATTTGTTGATTAATCCAACTTACCACAGTTGTTTGATGGACTAGTAAAGGCACGAGAGACAAAACAGGAAACCCGGATGCACAAATGGCAGGCTAACAGGCTAGTGAAATGCTAACGCGTTGTGAAATGCTAACACGTTGTGATAGTGATTTAAATTAAAAGCTAACAATGTCAATTTTAACGTGATAGAAAATATTAAACAATATATGGTGATGAGTAAGTTATATTTTATAGAATCGCCAATAACTAGGGCACTTTCAACAGGATTCTCAGTGGGTGCATCACTGAGTGGGGAGAACCTGTTTGATGTTCTAATCGGAGCGGAAGAGTGGTTTTTTGATCCGCGACTATGCCGTCTCACCGTCACCCAGTTGCCCTGCTGCACGGGCTCTACAGCCGGAACCGAACAATGTACAGATTTCACTGAGCTAGTCGCATCCAAAGCAGTGTCTAAAGCTGTTTTGTTCTCACTACTCTCAAATAAAATCTGGATGCGTGTCTCTAATTCTGGATGCGTGTCTCTAATTCTGAAATTAGTTAACTGGTCTGTATAGAAAATCCAAGAATGAGAACTCCTTGGCCTGAAATATGTTCAGAATGTCAAAAATGGACTACTGTATGGTTGATGACACATCATAGTGAGATAATTGGTCTGTATAGAAATTTCAAGATTGAGAAGTCCTTGGCCTGAAATATGTTCAGTATATGCACTACTGTATGATTGATGAGACATCAGAAGGAGTTAATTGGTCTGTATAGAAAGTTCAAAATTGAGAACTCCTTGTCCTGACATATGTTCAGTATGTCAAATATGGACTACTGTATGATTGATGAGACATCAGAAGCAGTTAATTGGTCTATATAGAAAGTTCAAGATTGAGAACTCCTTGGCCTGAAATATGTTCAGTATGTCAAATATGGACTACTGTATGATTGATGAGACATCAGAAAGAGTTAATTGGTCTGTATAGAAAATTTTAAATTGAGAACTCCCTGGCCTGAAATATGTAAGGTATGTCAAATATGGACTACTGTATGGTTAATGAGACATCATAAAGAGTTAATTGGTCTATATAAAAAATTCAAAATTGAGAACTCCTTGGCCTGAAATATGATCAGTATTTGTAATATGGACTACTGTATAGTTGATCAGACATCATAGGGAGATAATTGGTCTGTATAAAAAATTCTAAATTGAAAACTTCTTGGCCTGAAATATGTTCAGTATGTTAAATATGGACTACTGTATGATTGATGAGACATCAGAAGGAGTTAACTGGTCTGTATAGAAAGTCCAAGAATGAGAACTCCTTGGCCTGAAATATGTTCAGAATGTCAAAAATGGACTACTGTATGGTTGATGAGACATCATAGGGAGATAATTGGTCTGTATAAAAAATTCAAAATTGAGAACTCCTTGGCCTGAAATATGTTCAGAATGTCAAAAATGGACTACTGTATGGTTGATGAGACATCATAGGGAGATAATTGGTCTGTATAGAAAATTCAACATTGAGAACTCCTTGGCCTGAAATATGTTCAGTATGTCAAATATGGACCACTGTATAGTTGATCAGACATCATTAGGAGTTAATTGGTATGTATAGGAAGTTCAAGATTGAGAACTCCTTGGCCTGAAATATATTCAGAATGTCAAAAATGGACTACTGTATGGTTGATGAGACATCAGAAGGAGTTAATTGGTCTGTATAGAAAGTTCAAGATTGAGAACTCCTTGGCCTGAAATATGATCAGTATGTAAAATATGGACTACTGTATGATTGATGGGACATCAGAAGGAGTTAACTGGTCTGTATAGAAAATCCAAGAATGAGAACTCCTTGGCCTGAAATATATTCAGAATGTCAAAAATGGACTACTGTATGGTTGATGAGACATCAGAAGGAGTTAATTGGTCTGTATAGAAAGTTCAAGATTGAGAACTCCTTGGCCTGAAATATGATCAGTATGTAAAATATGGACTACTGTATGATTGATGAGACATTAGAAGCAGTTAACTGGTCTGTATAGAAAGTCCAAGAATGAGAACTCCTTGGCCTGAAATATGTTCAGTATGTCAAATATGGACTACTGTATGATTGATGAGACATCAGAAGGAGTTAACTCGTCTGTATAGAAAGTTCAAGATTGAGAACTCCTTGGCCTGAAATATGTTCAGTATGTCAAATATGGACTACTGTATGATTGATGAGACATCAGAAGGAGTTAACTGGTCTGTATAGAAAGTTCAAGAATGAGAACTCCTTGGCCTGTAATATGTTCAGTATGTCAAATATGGACTACTGTATGGTTAATGAGACATCATAAAGAGTTAATTGGTCTATATAAAAAATTCAAAATTGAGAACTCCTTGGCCTGAAATATGATCAGTATGTAAAATATGGACTACTGTATGATTGATGAGACATTAGAAGCAGTTAACTGGTCTGTATAGAAAGTCCAAGAATGAGAACTCCTTGGCCTGAAATATGTTCAGAATGTCAAAAATGGACAACTGTATGGTTGATGAGACATCATAGGGAGATAATTGGTCTGTATAGAAATTTCAAGATTGAGAGCTCTTTGGCCTGAAATATGTTCAGTATGTCAAATATGGACTACTGTATGATTGATGTGACATCAGAAAGAGTTAATTGGTCTGTATAGAAAGTTCAAAATTGAGAACTCCTTGGCCTGAAATATGTTCAGTATGTCAAATATGGACTACTGTATGATTGATGAGACATCAGAAGCAGTTAATTGGTCTGTATAGAAAGTCCAAGAATGAGAACTCCTTGGCCTGAAATATGTTCAGAATGTCAAAAATGGACTACTGTATGGTTGATGAGACATCATTAGGAGTTAATTGGTCTGTATAAAAAATTCAAAATTGAGAACTCCTTAGCCTGAAATATGTTCAGAATGTCAAATATGGACTACTGTATAGTTGATCAGACATCATTAGGAGTTAATTGGTATGTATAGGAAGTTCAAGATTGAGAAATCCTTGGCCTGAAATATGTTCAGTATGTCAAATATGGACTACTGTATGATTGATGAGACATCAGAAGGAGTTAACTGGTCTGTATAGAAAGTTCAAGATTGAGAACTCCTTGGCCTGAAATATGTTCAGTATGTCAAATATGGACTACTGTATGGTTAATGAGACATCATAAGGAGTTAATTGGTCTGTATAGAAAATTCAACATTGAGAACTCCTTGGCCTGAAATATGTTCAGTATGTCAAATATGGACCACTGTATAGTTGATCAGACATCATTAGGAGTTAATTGGTATGTATAGGAAGTTCAAGATTGAGAACTCCTTGGCCTGAAATATGTTCAGTATGTCAAATATGGACTACTGTATAGTTGATCAGACATCAGAAGGAGTTAACTGGTCTGTATAGAAAGTCCAAGAATGAGAACTCCTTGGCCTGAAATATGTTCAGAATGTCAAAAATGGACTACTGTATGGTTGATGAGACATCATAGGGAGATAATTGGTCTGTATAAAAAATTCAAAATTGAGAACTCCTTGGCCTGAAATATGTTCAGAATGTCAAAAATGGACTACTGTATGGTTGATGAGACATCATAGGGAGATAATTGGTCTGTATAGAAAATTCAACATTGAGAACTCCTTGGCCTGAAATATGTTCAGTATGTCAAATATGGACCACTGTATAGTTGATCAGACATCATTAGGAGTTAATTGGTATGTATAGGAAGTTCAAGATTGAGAACTCCTTGGCCTGAAATATATTCAGAATGTCAAAAATGGACTACTGTATGGTTGATGAGACATCAGAAGGAGTTAATTGGTCTGTATAGAAAGTTCAAGATTGAGAACTCCTTGGCCTGAAATATGATCAGTATGTAAAATATGGACTACTGTATGATTGATGGGACATCAGAAGGAGTTAACTGGTCTGTATAGAAAATCCAAGAATGAGAACTCCTTGGCCTGAAATATATTCAGAATGTCAAAAATGGACTACTGTATGGTTGATGAGACATCAGAAGGAGTTAATTGGTCTGTATAGAAAGTTCAAGATTGAGAACTCCTTGGCCTGAAATATGATCAGTATGTAAAATATGGACTACTGTATGATTGATGAGACATTAGAAGCAGTTAACTGGTCTGTATAGAAAGTCCAAGAATGAGAACTCCTTGGCCTGAAATATGTTCAGTATGTCAAATATGGACTACTGTATGATTGATGAGACATCAGAAGGAGTTAACTCGTCTGTATAGAAAGTTCAAGATTGAGAACTCCTTGGCCTGAAATATGTTCAGTATGTCAAATATGGACTACTGTATGATTGATGAGACATCAGAAGGAGTTAACTGGTCTGTATAGAAAGTTCAAGAATGAGAACTCCTTGGCCTGTAATATGTTCAGTATGTCAAATATGGACTACTGTATGGTTAATGAGACATCATAAAGAGTTAATTGGTCTATATAAAAAATTCAAAATTGAGAACTCCTTGGCCTGAAATATGATCAGTATGTAAAATATGGACTACTGTATGATTGATGAGACATTAGAAGCAGTTAACTGGTCTGTATAGAAAGTCCAAGAATGAGAACTCCTTGGCCTGAAATATGTTCAGAATGTCAAAAATGGACAACTGTATGGTTGATGAGACATCATAGGGAGATAATTGGTCTGTATAGAAATTTCAAGATTGAGAGCTCTTTGGCCTGAAATATGTTCAGTATGTCAAATATGGACTACTGTATGATTGATGTGACATCAGAAAGAGTTAATTGGTCTGTATAGAAAGTTCAAAATTGAGAACTCCTTGGCCTGAAATATGTTCAGTATGTCAAATATGGACTACTGTATGATTGATGAGACATCAGAAGCAGTTAATTGGTCTGTATAGAAAGTCCAAGAATGAGAACTCCTTGGCCTGAAATATGTTCAGAATGTCAAAAATGGACTACTGTATGGTTGATGAGACATCATTAGGAGTTAATTGGTCTGTATAAAAAATTCAAAATTGAGAACTCCTTAGCCTGAAATATGTTCAGAATGTCAAATATGGACTACTGTATAGTTGATCAGACATCATTAGGAGTTAATTGGTATGTATAGGAAGTTCAAGATTGAGAAATCCTTGGCCTGAAATATGTTCAGTATGTCAAATATGGACTACTGTATGATTGATGAGACATCAGAAGGAGTTAACTGGTCTGTATAGAAAGTTCAAGATTGAGAACTCCTTGGCCTGAAATATGTTCAGTATGTCAAATATGGACTACTGTATGGTTAATGAGACATCATAAGGAGTTAATTGGTCTGTATAGAAAATTCAACATTGAGAACTCCTTGGCCTGAAATATGTTCAGTATGTCAAATATGGACCACTGTATAGTTGATCAGACATCATTAGGAGTTAATTGGTATGTATAGGAAGTTCAAGATTGAGAACTCCTTGGCCTGAAATATGTTCAGTATGTCAAATATGGACTACTGTATAGTTGATCAGACATCATTAGGAGTTAATTGGTATGTATAGGAAGTTCAAGATTGAGAAATCCTTGGCCTGAAATATGTTCAGTATGTCAAATATGGACTACTGTATGATTGATGGGACATCAGAAGGAGTTAACTGGTATGTATAGGAAGTTCAAGATTGAGAACTCCTTGGCCTGAAATATGTTCAGTATGTCAAATATGGACTACTGTATAGTTGATCAGACATCATTAGGAGTTAATTGGTATGTATAGGAAGTTCAAGATTGAGAAATCCTTGGCCTGAAATATGTTCAGTATGTCAAATATGGACCACTGTATAGTTGATCAGACATCATTAGGAGTTAATTGGTATGTATAGGAAGTTCAAGATTGAGAACTCCTTGGCCTGAAATATGTTCAGTATGTCAAATATGGACTACTGTATAGTTGATCAGACATCATTAGGAGTTAATTGGTATGTATAGGAAGTTCAAGATTGAGAAATCCTTGGCCTGAAATATGTTCAGTATGTCAAATATGGACTACTGTATGATTGATGGGACATCAGAAGGAGTTAACTGGTCTGTATAGAAAATCCAAGAATGAGAACTCCTTGGCCTGAAATATGTTCAGAATGTCAAAAATGGACTACTGTATGGTTGATGACACATCATAGTGAGATAATTGGTCTGTATAGAAATTTCAAGATTGAGAAGTCCTTGGCCTGAAATATGATCAGTATGTAAAACATGGACTACTGTATGATTGATGAGACATTAGAAGCAGTTAACTGGTCTGTATAGAAAGTCCAAGAATGAGAACTCCTTGGCCTGAAATATGTTCAGTATGTCAAATATGGACCACTGTATGATTGATGAGACATCAGAAGGAGTTAACTCGTCTGTATAGAAAGTTCAAGATTGAGAACTCCTTGGCCTGAAATATGTTCAGTATGTCAAATATGGACTACTGTATGATTGATGAGACATCAGAAGGAGTTAACTGGTCTGTATAGAAAGTTCAAGAATGAGAACTCCTTGGCCTGTAATATGTTCAGTATGTCAAATATGGACTACTGTATGGTTAATGAGACATCATAAAGAGTTAATTGGTCTATATAAAAAATTCAAAATTGAGAACTCCTTGGCCTGAAATATGATCAGTATGTAAAATATGGACTACTGTATGATTGATGAGACATTAGAAGCAGTTAACTGGTCTGTATAGAAAGTCCAAGAATGAGAACTCCTTGGCCTGAAATATGTTCAGAATGTCAAAAATGGACAACTGTATGGTTGATGAGACATCATAGGGAGATAATTGGTCTGTATAGAAATTTCAAGATTGAGAACTCCTTGGCCTGAAATATGTTCAGTATGTCAAATATGGACTACTGTATGATTGATGTGACATCAGAAAGAGTTAATTGATCTGTATAGAAAGTTCAAAATTGAGAACTCCTTGGCCTGAAATATGTTCAGTATGTCAAATATGGAATACTGTATGATTGATGAGACATCAGAAGCAGTTAATTGGTCTGTATAGAAAGTCCAAGAATGAGAACTCCTTGGCCTGAAATATGTTCAGAATGTCAAAAATGGACTACTGTATGGTTGATGAGACATCATTAGGAGTTAATTGGTCTGTATAGAAATTTCAAGATTGAGAAGTCCTTGGCCTGAAATATGTACAGTATGTCTAATATGGACTACTGTATAGTTGATCAGACATCATTAGGACTTAATTGGTCTGTATAAAAATTTCAAGATTGAGAAGTCCTTGGCCTGAAATATGATCAGTATGTCAAATATGGACTACTGTATGATTGATGAGACATCAGAAGGAGTTAACTGGTCTGTATAGAAAATCCAAGAATGAGAACTCCTTGGCCTGAAATATGTTCAGAATGTCAAAAATGGACTACTGTATGGTTGATGAGACATCATAGTGAGATAATTGGTCTGTATAGAAATTTCAAGATTGAGAAGTCCTTGGCCTGAAATATGTTCAGTATGTCAAATATGGACTACTGTATGATTGATGAGACATCAGAAGGAGTTAACTGGTCTGTATAGAAAGTTCAAGAATGAGAACTCCTTGGCCTGAAATATGTTCAGTATGTCAAATATGGACTACTGTATGATTGATGAGACATCAGAAGGAGTTAACTGGTCTGTATAGAAAGTTCAAGATTGAGAACTCCTTGGCCTGAAATATGTTCAGTATGTCAAATATGGACTACTGTATGATTGATGAGACATCAGAAGGAGTTAACTGGTCTGTATAGAAAGTTCAAAATTGAGAACTCCTTGGCCTGAAATATGATCAGTATGTCTAATATGGACTACTGTATAGTTGATCAGACATCATTAGGAGTTAATTGGTATGTATAGGAAGTTCAAGATTGAGGACTCCTTGGCCTGAAATATGTTCAGTATGTCAAATATGGACTACTGTATGGTTAATGAGACATCTTAAGGAGTTAATTGGTCTGTATAGAAAATTCAACATTGAGAACTCCTTGGCCTGAAATATGTTCAGTATGTCAAATATGGACCACTGTATAGTTGATCAGACATCATTAGGAGTTAATTGGTATGTATAGGAAGTTCAAGATTGAGAACTCCTTGGCCTGAAATATGTTCAGTATGTCAAATATGGACTACTGTATAGTTGATCAGACATCATTAGGAGTTAATTGGTATGTATAGGAAGTTCAAGATTGAGAAATCCTTGGCCTGAAATATGTTCAGTATGTCAAATATGGACTACTGTATGATTGATGGGACATCAGAAGGAGTTAACTGGTATGTATAGGAAGTTCAAGATTGAGAACTCCTTGGCCTGAAATATGTTCAGTATGTCAAATATGGACTACTGTATAGTTGATCAGACATCATTAGAAGTTAATTGGTATGTATAGGAAGTTCAAGATCGAGAAATCCTTGGCCTGAAATATGTTCAGTATGTCAAATATGGACCACTGTATAGTTGATCAGACATCATTAGGAGTTAATTGGTATGTATAGGAAGTTCAAGATTGAGAACTCCTTGGCCTGAAATATGTTCAGTATGTCAAATATGGACTACTGTATAGTTGATCAGACATCATTAGGAGTTAATTGGTATGTATAGGAAGTTCAAGATTGAGAAATCCTTGGCCTGAAATATGTTCAGTATGTCAAATATGGACTACTGTATGATTGATGGGACATCAGAAGGAGTTAACTGGTCTGTATAGAAAATCCAAGAATGAGAACTCCTTGGCCTGAAATATGTTCAGAATGTCAAAAATGGACTACTGTTTGGTTGATGACACATCATAGTGAGATAATTGGTCTGTATAGAAATTTCAAGATTGAGAAGTCCTTGGCCTGAAATATGATCAGTATGTAAAATATGGACTACTGTATGATTGATGAGACATTAGAAGCAGTTAACTGTTCTGTATAGAAAGTCCAAGAATGAGAACTCCTTGGCCTGAAATATGTTCAGTATGTCAAATATGGACTACTGTATGATTGATGAGACATCAGAAGGAGTTAACTCGTCTGTATAGAAAGTTCAAGATTGAGAACTCCTTGGCCTGAAATATGTTCAGTATGTCAAATATGGACTACTGTATGATTGATGAGACATCAGAAGGAGTTAACTGGTCTGTATAGAAAGTTCAAGAATGAGAACTCCTTGGCCTGAAATATGTTCAGTATGTCAAATATGGACTACTGTATGGTTAATGAGACATCATAAAGAGTTAATTGGTCTATATAAAAAATTCAAAATTGAGAACTCCTTGGCCTGAAATATGATCAGTATGTAAAATATGGACTACTGTATGATTGATGAGACATTAGAAGCAGTTAACTGGTCTGTATAGAAAGTCCAAGAATGAGAACTCCTTGGCCTGAAATATGTTCAGAATGTCAAAAATGGACAACTGTATGGTTGATGAGACATCATAGGGAGATAATTGGTCTGTATAGAAATTTCAAGATTGAGAACTCCTTGGCCTGAAATATGTTCAGTATGTCAAATATGGACTACTGTATGATTGATGAGACATCAGAAGCAGTTAATTGGTCTGTATAGAAAGTCCAAGAATGAGAACTCCTTGGCCTGAAATATGTTCAGAATGTCAAAAATGGACTACTGTATGGTTGATGAGACATCATTAGGAGTTAATTGGTCTGTATAGAAATTTCAAGATTGAGAAGTCCTTGGCCTGAAATATGTACAGTATGTCTAATATGGACTACTGTATAGTTGATCAGACATCATTAGGAGTTAATTGGTATGTATAGGAAGTTCAAGATTGAGAAATCCTTGGCCTGAAATATGTTCAGTATGTCAAATATGGACTACTGTATGATTGATGAGACATCAGAAGGAGTTAACTGGTCTGTATAGAAAATCCAAGAATGAGAACTCCTTGGCCTGAAATATGTTCAGAATGTCAAAAATGGACTACTGTATGGTTGATGAGACATCATAGTGAGATAATTGGTCTGTATAGAAATTTCAAGATTGAGAAGTCCTTGGCCTGAAATATGTTCAGTATGTCAAATATGGACTACTGTATGATTGATGAGACATCAGAAGGAGTTAACTGGTCTGTATAGAAAGTTCAAGAATGAGAACTCCTTGGCCTGAAATATGTTCAGTATGTCAAATATGGACTACTGTATGATTGATGAGACATCAGAAGGAGTTAACTGGTCTGTATAGAAAGTTCAAGATTGAGAACTCCTTGGCCTGAAATATGTTCAGTATGTCAAATATGGACTACTGTATGATTGATGAGACATCAGAAGGAGTTAACTGGTCTGTATAGAAAGTTCAAAATTGAGAACTCCTTGGCCTGAAATATGATCAGTATGTCTAATATGGACTACTGTATAGTTGATCAGACATCATTAGGAGTTAATTGGTATGTATAGGAAGTTCAAGATTGAGGACTCCTTGGCCTGAAATATGTTCAGTATGTCAAATATGGACTACTGTATGGTTAATGAGACATCATAAGGAGTTAATTGGTCTGTATAGAAAATTCAACATTGAGAACTCCTTGGCCTGAAATATGTTCAGTATTTCAAATATGGACCACTGTATAGTTGATCAGACATCATTAGGAGTTAATTGGTATGTATAGGAAGTTCAAGATTGAGAACTCCTTGGCCTGAAATATGTTCAGTATGTCAAATATGGACCACTGTATAGTTGATCAGACATCATTAGGAGTTAATTGGTATGTATAGGAAGTTCAAGATCGAGAAATCCTTGGCCTGAAATATGTTCAGTATGTCAAATATGGACTACTGTATAGTTGATCAGACATCATTAGGAGTTAATTGGTATGTATAGAAAGTTCAAGATTGAGAACTCCTTGGCCTGAAATATGTTCAGTATGTCAAATATGGACTACTGTATGATTGATGAGACATCAGAAGGAGTTAACTGGTCTGTATAGAAAGTTCAAGAATGAGAACTCCTTGGCCTGAAATATGTTCAGTATGTCAAATATGGACTACTGTATGGTTAATGAGACATCATAAAGAGTTAATTGGTCTATATAAAAAATTCAAAATTGAGAACTCCTTGGCCTGAAATATGATCAGTATGTAAAATATGGACTACTGTATGATTGATGAGACATTAGAAGCAGTTAACTGGTCTGTATAGAAAGTCCAAGAATGAGAACTCCTTGGCCTGAAATATGTTCAGAATGTCAAAAATGGACAACTGTATGGTTGATGAGACATCATAGGGAGATAATTGGTCTGTATAGAAATTTCAAGATTGAGAACTCCTTGGCCTGAAATATGTTCAGTATGTCAAATATGGACTACTGTATGATTGATGAGACATCAGAAGCAGTTAACTGGTCTGTATAGAAAGTTCAAGAATGAGAACTCCTTGGCCTGAAATATGTTCAGTATGTCAAATATGGACTACTGTATGATTGATGAGACATCAGAAGGAGTTAACTGGTCTGTATAGAAAGTTCAAGATTGAGAACTCCTTGGCCTGAAATATGTTCAGTATGTCAAATATGGACTACTGTATGATTGATGAGACATCAGAAGGAGTTAACTGGTCTGTATAGAAAGTTCAAAATTGAGAACTCCTTGGCCTGAAATATGATCAGTATGTCTAATATGGACTACTGTATAGTTGATCAGACATCATTAGGAGTTAATTGGTATGTATAGGAAGTTCAAGATTGAGGACTCCTTGGCCTGAAATATGTTCAGTATGTCAAATATGGACTACTGTATGGTTAATGAGACATCATAAGGAGTTAATTGGTCTGTATAGAAAATTCAACATTGAGAACTCCTTGGCCTGAAATATGTTCAGTATGTCAAATATGGACCACTGTATAGTTGATCAGACATCATTAGGAGTTAATTGGTATGTATAGGAAGTTCAAGATTGAGAACTCCTTGGCCTGAAATATGTTCAGTATGTCAAATATGGACTACTGTATAGTTGATCAGACATCATTAGGAGTTAATTGGTATGTATAGGAAGTTCAAGATTGAGAAATCCTTGGCCTGAAATATGTTCAGTATGTCAAATATGGACTACTGTATGATTGATGGGACATCAGAAGGAGTTAACTGGTATGTATAGGAAGTTCAAGATTGAGAACTCCTTGGCCTGAAATATGTTCAGTATGTCAAATATGGACTACTGTATAGTTGATCAGACATCATTAGGAGTTAATTGGTATGTATAGGAAGTTCAAGATCGAGAAATCCTTGGCCTGAAATATGTTCAGTATGTCAAATATGGACCACTGTATAGTTGATCAGACATCATTAGGAGTTAATTGGTATGTATAGGAAGTTCAAGATTGAGAACTCCTTGGCCTGAAATATGTTCAGTATGTCAAATATGGACTACTGTATAGTTGATCAGACATCATTAGGAGTTAATTGGTATGTATAGGAAGTTCAAGATTGAGAAATCCTTGGCCTGAAATATGTTCAGTATGTCAAATATGGACTACTGTATGATTGATGGGACATCAGAAGGAGTTAACTGGTCTGTATAGAAAATCCAAGAATGAGAACTCCTTGGCCTGAAATATGTTCAGAATGTCAAAAATGGACTACTGTATGGTTGATGACACATCATAGTGAGATAATTGGTCTGTATAGAAATTTCAAGATTGAGAAGTCCTTGGCCTGAAATATGATCAGTATGTAAAATATGGACTACTGTATGATTGATGAGACATTAGAAGCAGTTAACTGGTCTGTATAGAAAGTCCAAGAATGAGAACTCCTTGGCCTGAAATATGTTCAGTATGTCAAATATGGACTACTGTATGATTGATGAGACATCAGAAGGAGTTAACTCGTCTGTATAGAAAGTTCAAGATTGAGAACTCCTTGGCCTGAAATATGTTCAGTATGTCAAATATGGACTACTGTATGATTGATGAGACATCAGAAGGAGTTAACTGGTCTGTATAGAAAGTTCAAGAATGAGAACTCCTTGGCCTGAAATATGTTCAGTATGTCAAATATGGACTACTGTATGGTTAATGAGACATCATAAAGAGTTAATTGGTCTATATAAAAAATTCAAAATTGAGAACTCCTTGGCCTGAAATATGATCAGTATGTAAAATATGGACTACTGTATGATTGATGAGACATTAGAAGCAGTTAACTGGTCTGTATAGAAAGTCCAAGAATGAGAACTCCTTGGCCTGAAATATGTTCAGAATGTCAAAAATGGACAACTGTATGGTTGATGAGACATCATAGGGAGATAATTGGTCTGTATAGAAATTTCAAGATTGAGAACTCCTTGGCCTGAAATATGTTCAGTATGTCAAATATGGACTACTGTATGATTGATGAGACATCAGAAGCAGTTAATTGGTCTGTATAGAAAGTCCAAGAATGAGAACTCCTTGGCCTGAAATATGTTCAGAATGTCAAAAATGGACTACTGTATGGTTGATGAGACATCATTAGGAGTTAATTGGTCTGTATAGAAATTTCAAGATTGAGAAGTCCTTGGCCTGAAATATGTACAGTATGTCTAATATGGACTACTGTATAGTTGATCAGACATCATTAGGACTTAATTGGTCTGTATAAAAATTTCAAGATTGAGAAGTCCTTGGCCTGAAATATGATCAGTATGTCAAATATGGACTAATGTATGATTGATGAGACATCAGAAAGAGTTAATTGGTCTGTATAGAAAATTCAACATTGAGAACTTCTTGGCCTGAAATATGTTCAGAATGTCAAATATGGACTACTGTATGGTTAATGAGACATCATAAGGAGTTAATTGGTCTGTATAAAAAATTCAAAATTGAGAACTCCTTGGCCTGAAATATGTTCAGAATGTCAAATATGGACTACTGTATAGTTGATCAGACATCATTAGGAGTTAATTGGTATGTATAGGAAGTTCAAGATTGAGAAATCCTTGGCCTGAAATATGTTCAGTATGTCAAATATGGACTACTGTATGATTGATGGGACATCAGAAGGAGTTAACTGGTATGTATAGGAAGTTCAAGATTGAGAACTCCTTGGCCTGAAATATGTTCAGTATGTCAAATATGGACTACTGTATAGTTGATCAGACATCATTAGAAGTTAATTGGTATGTATAGGAAGTTCAAGATCGAGAAATCCTTGGCCTGAAATATGTTCAGTATGTCAAATATGGACCACTGTATAGTTGATCAGACATCATTAGGAGTTAATTGGTATGTATAGGAAGTTCAAGATTGAGAACTCCTTGGCCTGAAATATGTTCAGTATGTCAAATATGGACTACTGTATAGTTGATCAGACATCATTAGGAGTTAATTGGTATGTATAGGAAGTTCAAGATTGAGAAATCCTTGGCCTGAAATATGTTCAGTATGTCAAATATGGACTACTGTATGATTGATGGGACATCAGAAGGAGTTAACTGGTCTGTATAGAAAATCCAAGAATGAGAACTCCTTGGCCTGAAATATGTTCAGAATGTCAAAAATGGACTACTGTATGGTTGATGACACATCATAGTGAGATAATTGGTCTGTATAGAAATTTCAAGATTGAGAAGTCCTTGGCCTGAAATATGATCAGTATGTAAAATATGGACTACTGTATGATTGATGAGACATTAGAAGCAGTTAACTGTTCTGTATAGAAAGTCCAAGAATGAGAACTCCTTGGCCTGAAATATGTTCAGTATGTCAAATATGGACTACTGTATGATTGATGAGACATCAGAAGGAGTTAACTCGTCTGTATAGAAAGTTCAAGATTGAGAACTCCTTGGCCTGAAATATGTTCAGTATGTCAAATATGGACTACTGTATGATTGATGAGACATCAGAAGGAGTTAACTGGTCTGTATAGAAAGTTCAAGAATGAGAACTCCTTGGCCTGAAATATGTTCAGTATGTCAAATATGGACTACTGTATGGTTAATGAGACATCATAAAGAGTTAATTGGTCTATATAAAAAATTCAAAATTGAGAACTCCTTGGCCTGAAATATGATCAGTATGTAAAATATGGACTACTGTATGATTGATGAGACATTAGAAGCAGTTAACTGGTCTGTATAGAAAGTCCAAGAATGAGAACTCCTTGGCCTGAAATATGTTCAGAATGTCAAAAATGGACAACTGTATGGTTGATGAGACATCATAGGGAGATAATTGGTCTGTATAGAAATTTCAAGATTGAGAACTCCTTGGCCTGAAATATGTTCAGTATGTCAAATATGGACTACTGTATGATTGATGAGACATCAGAAGCAGTTAATTGGTCTGTATAGAAAGTCCAAGAATGAGAACTCCTTGGCCTGAAATATGTTCAGAATGTCAAAAATGGACTACTGTATGGTTGATGAGACATCATTAGGAGTTAATTGGTCTGTATAGAAATTTCAAGATTGAGAAGTCCTTGGCCTGAAATATGTACAGTATGTCTAATATGGACTACTGTATAGTTGATCAGACATCATTAGGACTTAATTGGTCTGTATAAAAATTTCAAGATTGAGAAGTCCTTGGCCTGAAATATGATCAGTATGTCAAATATGGACTAATGTATGATTGATGAGACATCAGAAAGAGTTAATTGGTCTGTATAGAAAATTCAACATTGAGAACTTCTTGGCCTGAAATATGTTCAGAATGTCAAATATGGACTACTGTATGGTTAATGAGACATCATAAGGAGTTAATTGGTCTGTATAAAAAATTCAAAATTGAGAACTCCTTGGCCTGAAATATGTTCAGAATGTCAAATATGGACTACTGTATAGTTGATCAGACATCATTAGGAGTTAATTGGTATGTATAGGAAGTTCAAGATTGAGAAATCCTTGGCCTGAAATATGTTCAGTATGTCAAATATGGACTACTGTATGGTTGATGAGACATCATAGTGAGATAATTGGTCTGTATAGAAATTTCAAGATTGAGAAGTCCTTGGCCTGAAATATGTTCAGTATGTCAAATATGGACTACTGTATGATTGATGAGACATCAGAAGGAGTTAACTGGTCTGTATAGAAAATCCAAGAATGAGAACTCCTTGGCCTGAAATATGTTCAGAATGTCAAAAATGGACTACTGTATGGTTGATGAGACATCATAGTGAGATAATTGGTCTGTATAGAAATTTCAAGATTGAGAAGTCCTTGGCCTGAAATATGTTCAGTATGTCAAATATGGACTACTGTATGATTGATGAGACATCAGAAGGAGTTAACTGGTCTGTATAGAAAATCCAAGAATGAGAACTCCTTGGCCTGAAATATGTTCAGAATGTCAAATATGGACTACTGTATAGTTGATCAGACATCATTAGGAGTTAATTGGTATGTATAGGAAGTTCAAGATTGAGAAATCCTTGGCCTGAAATATGTTCAGTATGTCAAATATGGACTACTGTATGGTTGATGAGACATCATAGTGAGATAATTGGTCTGTATAGAAATTTCAAGATTGAGAAGTCCTTGGCCTGAAATATGTTCAGTATGTCAAATATGGACTACTGTATGATTGATGAGACATCAGAAGGAGTTAACTGGTCTGTATAGAAAATCCAAGAATGAGAACTCCTTGGCCTGAAATATGTTCAGAATGTCAAAAATGGACTACTGTATGGTTGATGAGACATCATAGTGAGATAATTGGTCTGTATAGAAATTTCAAGATTGAGAAGTCCTTGGCCTGAAATATGTTCAGTATGTCAAATATGGACCACTGTATGATTGATGAGACATCAGAAGGAGTTAACTGGTCTGTATAGAAAGTTCAAGAATGAGAACTCCTTGGCCTGAAATATGTTCAGTATGTCAAATATGGACTACTGTATGATTGATGAGACATCAGAAGGAGTTAACTGGTCTGTATAGAAAGTTCAAGATTGAGAACTCCTTGGAATGAAATATGTTCAGTATGTCAAATATGGACTACTGTATGATTGATGAGACATCAGAAGGAGTTAACTGGTCTGTATAGAAAGTTCAAAATTGAGAACTCCTTGGCCTGAAATATGATCAGTATGTCTAATATGGACTACTGTATAGTTGATCAGACATCATTAGGAGTTAATTGGTATGTATAGGAAGTTCAAGATTGAGGACTCCTTGGCCTGAAATATGTTCAGTATGTCAAATATGGACTACTGTATGGTTAATGAGACATCATAAGGAGTTAATTGGTCTGTATAGAAAATTCAACATTGAGAACTCCTTGGCCTGAAATATGTTCAGTATGTCAAATATGGACCACTGTATAGTTGATCAGACATCATTAGGAGTTAATTGGTATGTATAGGAAGTTCAAGATTGAGAACTCCTTGGCCTGAAATATGTTCAGTATGTCAAATATGGACTACTGTATAGTTGATCAGACATCATTAGGAGTTAATTGGTATGTATAGGAAGTTCAAGATTGAGAAATCCTTGGCCTGAAATATGTTCAGTATGTCAAATATGGACTACTGTATGATTGATGGGACATCAGAAGGAGTTAACTGGTATGTATAGGAAGTTCAAGATTGAGAACTCCTTGGCCTGAAATATGTTCAGTATGTCAAATATGGACTACTGTATAGTTGATCAGACATCATTAGGAGTTAATTGGTATGTATAGGAAGTTCAAGATCGAGAAATCCTTGGCCTGAAATATGTTCAGTATGTCAAATATGGACCACTGTATAGTTGATCAGACATCATTAGGAGTTAATTGGTATGTATAGGAAGTTCAAGATTGAGAACTCCTTGGCCTGAAATATGTTCAGTATGTCAAATATGGACTACTGTATAGTTGATCAGACATCATTAGGTGTTAATTGGTATGTATAGGAAGTTCAAGATTGAGAAATCCTTGGCCTGAAATATGTTCAGTATGTCAAATATGGACTACTGTATGATTGATGGGACATCAGAAGGAGTTAACTGGTCTGTATAGAAAATCCAAGAATGAGAACTCCTTGGCCTGAAATATGTTCAGAATGTCAAAAATGGACTACTGTATGGTTGATGACACATCATAGTGAGATAATTGGTCTGTATAGAAATTTCAAGATTGAGAAGTCCTTGGCCTGAAATATGATCAGTATGTAAAATATGGACTACTGTATGATTGATGAGACATTAGAAGCAGTTAACTGGTCTGTATAGAAAGTCCAAGAATGAGAACTCCTTGGCCTGAAATATGTTCAGTATGTCAAATATGGACTACTGTATGATTGATGAGACATCAGAAGGAGTTAACTCGTCTGTATAGAAAGTTCAAGATTGAGAACTCCTTGGCCTGAAATATGTTCAGTATGTCAAATATGGACTACTGTATGATTGATGAGACATCAGAAGGAGTTAACTGGTCTGTATAGAAAGTTCAAGAATGAGAACTCCTTGGCCTGAAATATGTTCAGTATGTCAAATATGGACTACTGTATGGTTAATGAGACATCATAAAGAGTTAATTGGTCTATATAAAAAATTCAAAATTGAGAACTCCTTGGCCTGAAATATGATCAGTATGTAAAATATGGACTACTGTATGATTGATGAGACATTAGAAGCAGTTAACTGGTCTGTATAGAAAGTCCAAGAATGAGAACTCCTTGGCCTGAAATATGTTCAGAATGTCAAAAATGGACAACTGTATGGTTGATGAGACATCATAGGGAGATAATTGGTCTGTATAGAAATTTCAAGATTGAGAACTCCTTGGCCTGAAATATGTTCAGTATGTCAAATATGGACTACTGTATGATTGATGAGACATCAGAAGCAGTTAATTGGTCTGTATAGAAAGTCCAAGAATGAGAACTCCTTGGCCTGAAATATGTTCAGAATGTCAAAAATGGACTACTGTATGGTTGATGAGACATCATTAGGAGTTAATTGGTCTGTATAGAAATTTCAAGATTGAGAAGTCCTTGGCCTGAAATATGTACAGTATGTCTAATATGGACTACTGTATAGTTGATCAGACATCATTAGGACTTAATTGGTCTGTATAAAAATTTCAAGATTGAGAAGTCCTTGGCCTGAAATATGATCAGTATGTCAAATATGGACTAATGTTTGATTGATGAGACATCAGAAAGAGTTAATTGGTCTGTATAGAAAATTCAACATTGAGAACTTCTTGGCCTGAAATATGTTCAGAATGTCAAATATGGACTACTGTATGGTTAATGAGACATCATAAGGAGTTAATTGGTCTGTATAAAAAATTCAAAATTGAGAACTCCTTGGCCTGAAATATGTTCAGAATGTCAAATATGGACTACTGTATAGTTGATCAGACATCATTAGGAGTTAATTGGTATGTATAGGAAGTTCAAGATTGAGAAATCCTTGGCCTGAAATATGTTCAGTATGTCAAATATGGACTACTGTATGATTGATGAGACATCAGAAGGAGTTAACTGGTCTGTATAGAAAATCCAAGAATGAGAACTCCTTGGCCTGAAATATGTTCAGAATGTCAAAAATGGACTACTGTATGGTTGATGAGACATCATAGTGAGATAATTGGTCTGTATAGAAATTTCAAGATTGAGAAGTCCTTGGCCTGAAATATGTTCAGTATGTCAAATATGGACTACTGTATGATTGATGAGACATCAGAAGGAGTTAACTGGTCTGTATAGAAAGTTCAAGAATGAGAACTCCTTGGCCTGAAATATGTTCAGTATGTCAAATATGGACTACTGTATGATTGATGAGACATCAGAAGGAGTTAACTGGTCTGTATAGAAAGTTCAAGATTGAGAACTCCTTGGCCTGAAATATGTTCAGTATGTCAAATATGGACTACTGTATGATTGATGAGACATCAGAAGGAGTTAACTGGTCTGTATAGGAAGTTCAAGATTGAGGACTCCTTGTCCTGAAATATGTTCAGTATGTGTAATATGGACTACTGTATAGTTGATCAGACATCATTAGGAAATAACTGGTCTGTATAGACAGTCCAAGAATGAGAACTCCTTGGCCTGAAATATGTTCAGTATGTCAAATATGGACTACTGTATGATTGATGAGACATCAGAAGGAGTTAACTGGTCTGTATAGAAAGTTCAAGATTGAGAACTCCTTGGCCTGAAATATGTTCAGTATGTCAAATATGGACTACTGTATGATTGATGAGACATCAGAAGGAGTTAACTGGTCTGTATAGAAAGTTCAAAATTGAGAACTCCTTGGCCTGAAATATGATCAGTATGTCTAATATGGACTACTGTATAGTTGATCAGACATCATTAGGAGTTAATTGGTATGTATAGGAAGTTCAAGATTGAGGACTCCTTGGCCTGAAATATGTTCAGTATGTCAAATATGGACTACTGTATGGTTAATGAGACATCATAAGGAGTTAATTGGTCTGTATAGAAAATTCAACATTGAGAACTCCTTGGCCTGAAATATGTTCAGTATGTCAAATATGGACCACTGTATAGTTGATCAGACATCATTAGGAGTTAATTGGTATGTATAGGAAGTTCAAGATTGAGAACTCCTTGGCCTGAAATATGTTCAGTATGTCACATATGGACTACTGTATAGTTGATCAGACATCATTAGGAGTTAATTGGTATGTATAGGAAGTTCAAGATTGAGAAATCCTTGGCCTGAAATATGTTCAGTATGTCAAATATGGACTACTGTATGATTGATGGGACATCAGAAGGAGTTAACTGGTATGTATAGGAAGTTCAAGATTGAGAACTCCTTGGCCTGAAATATGTTCAGTATGTCAAATATGGACTACTGTATAGTTGATCAGACATCATTAGGAGTTAATTGGTATGTATAGGAAGTTCAAGATCGAGAAATCCTTGGCCTGAAATATGTTCAGTATGTCAAATATGGACCACTGTATAGTTGATCAGACATCATTAGGAGTTAATTGGTATGTATAGGAAGTTCAAGATTGAGAACTCCTTGGCCTGAAATATGTTCAGTATGTCAAATATGGACTACTGTATAGTTGATCAGACATCATTAGGAGTTAATTGGTATGTATAGGAAGTTCAAGATTGAGAAATCCTTGGCCTGAAATATGTTCAGTATGTCAAATATGGACTACTGTATGATTGATGGGACATCAGAAGGAGTTAACTGGTCTGTATAGAAAATCCAAGAATGAGAACTCCTTGGCCTGAAATATGTTCAGAATGTCAAAAATGGACTACTGTATGGTTGATGACACATCATAGTGAGATAATTGGTCTGTATAGAAATTTCAAGATTGAGAAGTCCTTGGCCTGAAATATGATCAGTATGTAAAATATGGACTACTGTATGATTGATGAGACATTAGAAGCAGTTAACTGGTCTGTATAGAAAGTCCAAGAATGAGAACTCCTTGGCCTGAAATATGTTCAGTATGTCAAATATGGACTACTGTATGATTGATGAGACATCAGAAGGAGTTAACTCGTCTGTATAGAAAGTTCAAGATTGAGAACTCCTTGGCCTGAAATATGTTCAGTATGTCAAATATGGACTACTGTATGATTGATGAGACATCAGAAGGAGTTAACTGGTCTGTATAGAAAGTTCAAGAATGAGAACTCCTTGGCCTGAAATATGTTCAGTATGTCAAATATGGACTACTGTATGGTTAATGAGACATCATAAAGAGTTAATTGGTCTATATAAAAAATTCAAAATTGAGAACTCCTTGGCCTGAAATATGATCAGTATGTAAAATATGGACTACTGTATGATTGATGAGACATTAGAAGCAGTTAACTGGTCTGTATAGAAAGTCCAAGAATGAGAACTCCTTGGCCTGAAATATGTTCAGAATGTCAAAAATGGACAACTGTATGGTTGATGAGACATCATAGGGAGATAATTGGTCTGTATAGAAATTTCAAGATTGAGAACTCCTTGGCCTGAAATATGTTCAGTATGTCAAATATGGACTACTGTATGATTGATGAGACATCAGAAGCAGTTAATTGGTCTGTATAGAAAGTCCAAGAATGAGAACTCCTTGGCCTGAAATATGTTCAGAATGTCAAAAATGGACTACTGTATGGTTGATGAGACATCATTAGGAGTTAATTGGTCTGTATAGAAATTTCAAGATTGAGAAGTCCTTGGCCTGAAATATGTACAGTATGTCTAATATGGACTACTGTATAGTTGATCAGACATCATTAGGACTTAATTGGTCTGTATAAAAATTTCAAGATTGAGAAGTCCTTGGCCTGAAATATGATCAGTATGTCAAATATGGACTAATGTTTGATTGATGAGACATCAGAAAGAGTTAATTGGTCTGTATAGAAAATTCAACATTGAGAACTTCTTGGCCTGAAATATGTTCAGAATGTCAAATATGGACTACTGTATGGTTAATGAGACATCATAAGGAGTTAATTGGTCTGTATAAAAAATTCAAAATTGAGAACTCCTTGGCCTGAAATATGTTCAGAATGTCAAATATGGACTACTGTATAGTTGATCAGACATCATTAGGAGTTAATTGGTATGTATAGGAAGTTCAAGATTGAGAAATCCTTGGCCTGAAATATGTTCAGTATGTCAAATATGGACTACTGTATGATTGATGAGACATCAGAAGGAGTTAACTGGTCTGTATAGAAAATCCAAGAATGAGAACTCCTTGGCCTGAAATATGTTCAGAATGTCAAAAATGGACTACTGTATGGTTGATGAGACATCATAGTGAGATAATTGGTCTGTATAGAAATTTCAAGATTGAGAAGTCCTTGGCCTGAAATATGTTCAGTATGTCAAATATGGACTACTGTATGATTGATGAGACATCAGAAGGAGTTAACTGGTCTGTATAGAAAGTTCAAGAATGAGAACTCCTTGGCCTGAAATATGTTCAGTATGTCAAATATGGACTACTGTATGATTGATGAGACATCAGAAGGAGTTAACTGGTCTGTATAGAAAGTTCAAGATTGAGAACTCCTTGGCCTGAAATATGTTCAGTATGTCAAATATGGACTACTGTATGATTGATGAGACATCAGAAGGAGTTAACTGGTCTGTATAGGAAGTTCAAGATTGAGGACTCCTTGTCCTGAAATATGTTCAGTATGTGTAATATGGACTACTGTATAGTTGATCAGACATCATTAGGAAATAACTGGTCTGTATAGACAGTCCAAGAATGAGAACTCCTTGGCCTGAAATATGTTCAGTATGTCAAATATGGACTACTGTATGATTGATGAGACATCAGAAGGAGTTAACTGGTCTGTATAGAAAGTTCAAGATTGAGAACTCCTTGGCCTGAAATATGTTCAGTATGTCAAATATGGACTACTGTATGATTGATGAGACATCAGAAGGAGTTAACTGGTCTGTATAGAAAGTTCAAAATTGAGAACTCCTTGGCCTGAAATATGATCAGTATGTCTAATATGGACTACTGTATAGTTGATCAGACATCATTAGGAGTTAATTGGTATGTATAGGAAGTTCAAGATTGAGGACTCCTTGGCCTGAAATATGTTCAGTATGTCAAATATGGACTACTGTATGGTTAATGAGACATCATAAGGAGTTAATTGGTCTGTATAGAAAATTCAACATTGAGAACTCCTTGGCCTGAAATATGTTCAGTATGTCAAATATGGACCACTGTATAGTTGATCAGACATCATTAGGAGTTAATTGGTATGTATAGGAAGTTCAAGATTGAGAACTCCTTGGCCTGAAATATGTTCAGTATGTCACATATGGACTACTGTATAGTTGATCAGACATCATTAGGAGTTAATTGGTATGTATAGGAAGTTCAAGATTGAGAAATCCTTGGCCTGAAATATGTTCAGTATGTCAAATATGGACTACTGTATGATTGATGGGACATCAGAAGGAGTTAACTGGTATGTATAGGAAGTTCAAGATTGAGAACTCCTTGGCCTGAAATATGTTCAGTATGTCAAATATGGACTACTGTATAGTTGATCAGACATCATTAGGAGTTAATTGGTATGTATAGGAAGTTCAAGATCGAGAAATCCTTGGCCTGAAATATGTTCAGTATGTCAAATATGGACCACTGTATAGTTGATCAGACATCATTAGGAGTTAATTGGTATGTATAGGAAGTTCAAGATTGAGAACTCCTTGGCCTGAAATATGTTCAGTATGTCAAATATGGACTACTGTATAGTTGATCAGACATCATTAGGAGTTAATTGGTATGTATAGGAAGTTCAAGATTGAGAAATCCTTGGCCTGAAATATGTTCAGTATGTCAAATATGGACTACTGTATGATTGATGGGACATCAGAAGGAGTTAACTGGTCTGTATAGAAAATCCAAGAATGAGAACTCCTTGGCCTGAAATATGTTCAGAATGTCAAAAATGGACTACTGTATGGTTGATGACACATCATAGTGAGATAATTGGTCTGTATAGAAATTTTAAGATTGAGAAGTCCTTGGCCTGAAATATGATCAGTATGTAAAATATGGACTACTGTAGGATTGATGAGACATTAGAAGCAGTTAACTGGTCTGTATAGAAAGTCCAAGAATGAGAACTCCTTGGCCTGAAATATGTTCAGTATGTCAAATATGGACTACTGTATGATTGATGAGACATCAGAAGGAGTTAACTCGTCTGTATAGAAAGTTCAAGATTGAGAACTCCTTGGCCTGAAATATGTTCAGTATGTCAAATATGGACTACTGTATGATTGATGAGACATCAGAAGGAGTTAACTGGTCTGTATAGAAAGTTCAAGAATGAGAACTCCTTGGCCTGAAATATGTTCAGTATGTCAAATATGGACTACTGTATGGTTAATGAGACATCATAAAGAGTTAATTGGTCTATATAAAAAATTCAAAATTGAGAACTCCTTGGCCTGAAATATGATCAGTATGTAAAATATGGACTACTGTATGATTGATGAGACATTAGAAGCAGTTAACTGGTCTGTATAGAAAGTCCAAGAATGAGAACTCCTTGGCCTGAAATATGTTCAGAATGTCAAAAATGGACAACTGTATGGTTGATGAGACATCATAGGGAGATAATTGGTCTGTATAGAAATTTCAAGATTGAGAACTCCTTGGCCTGAAATATGTTCAGTATGTCAAATATGGACTACTGTATGATTGATGAGACATCAGAAGCAGTTAATTGGTCTGTATAGAAAGTCCAAGAATGAGAACTCCTTGGCCTGAAATATGTTCAGAATGTCAAAAATGGACTACTGTATGGTTGATGAGACATCATTAGGAGTTAATTGGTCTGTATAGAAATTTCAAGATTGAGAAGTCCTTGGCCTGAAATATGTACAGTATGTCTAATATGGACTACTGTATAGTTGATCAGACATCATTAGGACTTAATTGGTCTGTATAAAAATTTCAAGATTGAGAAGTCCTTGGCCTGAAATATGATCAGTATGTCAAATATGGACTAATGTTTGATTGATGAGACATCAGAAAGAGTTAATTGGTCTGTATAGAAAATTCAACATTGAGAACTTCTTGGCCTGAAATATGTTCAGAATGTCAAATATGGACTACTGTATGGTTAATGAGACATCATAAGGAGTTAATTGGTCTGTATAAAAAATTCAAAATTGAGAACTCCTTGGCCTGAAATATGTTCAGAATGTCAAATATGGACTACTGTATAGTTGATCAGACATCATTAGGAGTTAATTGGTATGTATAGGAAGTTCAAGATTGAGAAATCCTTGGCCTGAAATATGTTCAGTATGTCAAATATGGACTACTGTATGATTGATGAGACATCAGAAGGAGTTAACTGGTCTGTATAGAAAATCCAAGAATGAGAACTCCTTGGCCTGAAATATGTTCAGAATGTCAAAAATGGACTACTGTATGGTTGATGAGACATCATAGTGAGATAATTGGTCTGTATAGAAATTTCAAGATTGAGAAGTCCTTGGCCTGAAATATGTTCAGTATGTCAAATATGGACTACTGTATGATTGATGAGACATCAGAAGGAGTTAACTGGTCTGTATAGAAAGTTCAAGAATGAGAACTCCTTGGCCTGAAATATGTTCAGTATGTCAAATATGGACTACTGTATGATTGATGAGACATCAGAAGGAGTTAACTGGTCTGTATAGAAAGTTCAAGATTGAGAACTCCTTGGCCTGAAATATGTTCAGTATGTCAAATATGGACTACTGTATGATTGATGAGACATCAGAAGGAGTTAACTGGTCTGTATAGGAAGTTCAAGATTGAGGACTCCTTGTCCTGAAATATGTTCAGTATGTGTAATATGGACTACTGTATAGTTGATCAGACATCATTAGGAAATAACTGGTCTGTATAGACAGTCCAAGAATGAGAACTCCTTGGCCTGAAATATGTTCAGTATGTCAAATATGGACTACTGTATGATTGATGAGACATCAGAAGGAGTTAACTGGTCTGTATAGAAAGTTCAAGATTGAGAACTCCTTGGCCTGAAATATGTTCAGTATGTCAAATATGGACTACTGTATGATTGATGAGACATCAGAAGGAGTTAACTGGTCTGTATAGAAAGTTCAAAATTGAGAACTCCTTGGCCTGAAATATGATCAGTATGTCTAATATGGACTACTGTATAGTTGATCAGACATCATTAGGAGTTAATTGGTATGTATAGGAAGTTCAAGATTGAGGACTCCTTGGCCTGAAATATGTTCAGTATGTCAAATATGGACTACTGTATGGTTAATGAGACATCATAAGGAGTTAATTGGTCTGTATAGAAAATTCAACATTGAGAACTCCTTGGCCTGAAATATGTTCAGTATGTCAAATATGGACCACTGTATAGTTGATCAGACATCATTAGGAGTTAATTGGTATGTATAGGAAGTTCAAGATTGAGAACTCCTTGGCCTGAAATATGTTCAGTATGTCACATATGGACTACTGTATAGTTGATCAGACATCATTAGGAGTTAATTGGTATGTATAGGAAGTTCAAGATTGAGAAATCCTTGGCCTGAAATATGTTCAGTATGTCAAATATGGACTACTGTATGATTGATGGGACATCAGAAGGAGTTAACTGGTATGTATAGGAAGTTCAAGATTGAGAACTCCTTGGCCTGAAATATGTTCAGTATGTCAAATATGGACTACTGTATAGTTGATCAGACATCATTAGGAGTTAATTGGTATGTATAGGAAGTTCAAGATCGAGAAATCCTTGGCCTGAAATATGTTCAGTATGTCAAATATGGACCACTGTATAGTTGATCAGACATCATTAGGAGTTAATTGGTATGTATAGGAAGTTCAAGATTGAGAACTCCTTGGCCTGAAATATGTTCAGTATGTCAAATATGGACTACTGTATAGTTGATCAGACATCATTAGGAGTTAATTGGTATGTATAGGAAGTTCAAGATTGAGAAATCCTTGGCCTGAAATATGTTCAGTATGTCAAATATGGACTACTGTATGATTGATGGGACATCAGAAGGAGTTAACTGGTCTGTATAGAAAATCCAAGAATGAGAACTCCTTGGCCTGAAATATGTTCAGAATGTCAAAAATGGACTACTGTATGGTTGATGACACATCATAGTGAGATAATTGGTCTGTATAGAAATTTCAAGATTGAGAAGTCCTTGGCCTGAAATATGATCAGTATGTAAAATATGGACTACTGTAGGATTGATGAGACATTAGAAGCAGTTAACTGGTCTGTATAGAAAGTCCAAGAATGAGAACTCCTTGGCCTGAAATATGTTCAGTATGTCAAATATGGACTACTGTATGATTGATGAGACATCAGAAGGAGTTAACTCGTCTGTATAGAAAGTTCAAGATTGAGAACTCCTTGGCCTGAAATATGTTCAGTATGTCAAATATGGACTACTGTATGATTGATGAGACATCAGAAGGAGTTAACTGGTCTGTATAGAAAGTTCAAGAATGAGAACTCCTTGGCCTGAAATATGTTTAGTATGTCAAATATGGACTACTGTATGGTTAATGAGACATCATAAAGAGTTAATTGGTCTATATAAAAAATTCAAAATTGAGAACTCCTTGGCCTGAAATATGATCAGTATGTAAAATATGGACTACTGTATGATTGATGAGACATTAGAAGCAGTTAACTGGTCTGTATAGAAAGTCCAAGAATGAGAACTCCTTGGCCTGAAATATGTTCAGAATGTCAAAAATGGACAACTGTATGGTTGATGAGACATCATAGGGAGATAATTGGTCTGTATAGAAATTTCAAGATTGAGAACTCCTTGGCCTGAAATATGTTCAGTATGTCAAATATGGACTACTGTATGATTGATGTGACATCAGAAAGAGTTAATTGGTCTGTATAGAAAGTTCAAAATTGAGAACTCCTTGGCCTGAAATATGTTCAGTATGTCAAAAATGGACTACTGTATGGTTGATGAGACATCATTAGGAGTTAATTGGTCTGTATAGAAATTTCAAGATTGAGAAGTCCTTGGCCTGAAATATGTACAGTATGTCTAATATGGACTACTGTATAGTTGATCAGACATCATTAGGACTTAATTGGTCTGTATAGAAATTTCAAGATCGAGAACTCCTTGGCCTGAAATATGTTCAGTATGTAAAATATGGACTACTGTATGATTGATCAGACATCAGAAGGAGTTACCTGGTCTGTATAGAATGTCCAAGAATGAGAAATCCTTGGCCTGAAATATGTTCAGAATGTCAAATATGGACTACTGTATGGTTAATGAGACATCATAAGGAGTTAATTGGTCTGTATAAAAAATTCAAAATTGAGAACTCCTTGGCCTGAAATATGATCAGTATGTCTAATATGGACTACTGTATAGTTGATCAGACATCATTAGGAGTTAACTGGTATGTATAGGAAGTTCAAGATTGAGAACTCCTTGGCCTGAAATATGTTCAGTATGTCAAATATGGACTACTGTATGATTGATGTGACATCAGAAAGAGTTAATTGGTCTGTATAGAAAATTTAAAATTGAGAACTCCTTGGCCTGAAATATGTTCAGTATGTGAAATATGGACTACTGTATGATTGATGAGACATCAGAAGGAGTTAATTGGTCTGTATAGAAATTTCAAGATTGAGAAGTCCTTGGCCTGAAATATGTACAGTATGTCTAATATGGACTACTGTATAGTTGATCAGACATCATTAGGACTTAATTGGTCTGTATAGAAATTTCAAGATTGAGAAGTCCTTGGCCTGAAATATGATCAGTATGTCAAAAATGGACTAATGTATGATTGATGAGACATCAGAAAGAGTTAATTGGTCTGTATAGAAAATGTAAAATTGAGAACTCCCTGGCCTGAAATATGTTCAGTATGTCAAATATGGACTACTGTATAGTTGATCAGACATCATTAGGACTTAATTGGTCTGTATAGAAATTTCAAGAATGAGAACTCCTTGGCCTGAAAAATGTTCAGAATGTCAAAAATGGACTACTGTATGGTTGATGAGACATCATAGGGAGATAATTGGTCTGTATAGAAAATTCAACATTGAGAACTTCTTGGCCTGAAATATGTTCAGTATATCAAATATGGACTACTGTATGATTGATGAGACATCAGAAGCAGTTAATTGGTCTATATAGAAAGTCCAAGAATGAGAAATTCTTGGCCTGAAATATGTTCAGAATGTCAAATATGGACTACTGTATGGTTAATGAGACATCATTAGGAGTTAACTGGTCTGCATAGAAAGTCCAAGAATGAGAACTCCTTGGCCTGAAATATGTTCAGAATGTCAAAAATGGACAACTGTATGGTTGATGAGACATCATAGGGAGATAATTGGTCTGTATAGAAATTTCAAGATTGAGAACTCCTTGGCCTGAAATATGTTCAGTATGTCAAATATGGACTACTGTATGATTGATGTGACATCAGAAAGAGTTAATTGGTCTGTATAGAAAGTTCAAAATTGAGAACTCCTTGGCCTGAAATATGTTCAGTATGTCAAATATGGACTACTGTATGATTGATGAGACATCAGAAGCAGTTAATTGGTCTGTATAGAAAGTCCAAGAATGAGAACTCCTTGGCCTGAAATATGTTCAGAATGTCAAAAATGGACTACTGTATGGTTGATGAGACATCATTAGGAGTTAATTGGTCTGTATAAAAAATTCAAAATTGAGAACTCCTTAGCCTGAAATATGTTCAGAATGTCAAATATGGACTACTGTATAGTTGATCAGACATCATTAGGAGTTAATTGGTATGTATAGGAAGTTCAAGATTGAGAAATCCTTGGCCTGAAATATGTTCAGTATGTCAAATATGGACTACTGTATGATTGATGAGACATCAGAAGGAGTTAACTGGTCTGTATAGAAAATCCAAGAATGAGAACTCCTTGGCCTGAAATATGTTCAGAATGTCAAAAATGGACTACTGTATGGTTGATGAGACATCATAATGAGATAATTGGTCTGTATAGAAATTTCAAGATTGAGAAGTCCTTGGCCTGAAATATGTTCAGTATGTCAAATATGGACTACTGTATGATTGATGAGACATCAGAAGGAGTTAACTGGTCTGTATAGAAAGTTCAAGATTGAGAACTCCTTGGCCTGAAATATGTTCAGTATGTCAAATATGGACTACTGTATGGTTAATGAGACATCATAAGGAGTTAATTGGTCTGTATAGAAAATTCAACATTGAGAACTCCTTGGCCTGAAATATGTTCAGTATGTCAAATATGGACCACTGTATAGTTGATCAGACATCATTAGGAGTTAATTGGTATGTATAGGAAGTTCAAGATTGAGAACTCCTTGGCCTGAAATATGTTCAGTATGTCAAATATGGACTACTGTATAGTTGATCAGACATCATTAGGAGTTAATTGGTATGTATATGAAGTTCAAGATTGAGAAATCCTTGGCCTGAAATATGTTCAGTATGTCAAATATGGACTACTGTATGATTGATGGGACATCAGAAGGAGTTAACTGGTATGTATAGGAAGTTCAAGATTGAGAACTCCTTGGCCTGAAATATGTTCAGTATGTCAAATATGGACTACTGTATAGTTGATCAGACATCATTAGGAGTTAATTGGTATGTATAGGAAGTTCAAGATTGAGAAATCCTTGGCCTGAAATATGTTCAGTATGTCAAATATGGACCACTGTATAGTTGATCAGACATCATTAGGAGTTAATTGGTATGTATAGGAAGTTCAAGATTGAGAACTCCTTGGCCTGAAATATGTTCAGTATGTCAAATATGGACTACTGTATAGTTGATCAGACATCATTAGGAGTTAATTGGTATGTATAGGAAGTTCAAGATTGAGAAATCCTTGGCCTGAAATATGTTCAGTATGTCAAATATGGACTACTGTATGATTGATGGGACATCAGAAGGAGTTAACTGGTCTGTATAGAAAATCCAAGAATGAGAACTCCTTGGCCTGAAATATGTTCAGAATGTCAAAAATGGACTACTGTATGGTTGATGACACATCATAGTGAGATAATTGGTCTGTATAGAAATTTCAAGATTGAGAAGTCCTTGGCCTGAAATATGATCAGTATGTAAAATATGGACTACTGTATGATTGATGAGATATTAGAAGCAGTTAACTGGTCTGTATAGAAAGTCCAAGAATGAGAACTCCTTGGCCTGAAATATGTTCAGTATGTCAAATATGGACCACTGTATGATTGATGAGACATCAGAAGGAGTTAACTCGTCTGTATAGAAAGTTCAAGATTGAGAACTCCTTGGCCTGAAATATGTTCAGTATGTCAAATATGGACTACTGTATGATTGATGAGACATCAGAAGGAGTTAACTGGTCTGTATAGAAAGTTCAAGAATGAGAACTCCTTGGCCTGTAATATGTTCAGTATGTCAAATATGGACTACTGTATGGTTAATGAGACATCATAAAGAGTTAATTGGTCTATATAAAAAATTCAAAATTGAGAACTCCTTGGCCTGAAATATGATCAGTATGTAAAATATGGACTACTGTATGATTGATGAGACATTAGAAGCAGTTAACTGGTCTGTATAGAAAGTCCAAGAATGAGAACTCCTTGGCCTGAAATATGTTCAGAATGTCAAAAATGGACAACTGTATGGTTGATGAGACATCATAGTGAGATAATTGGTCTGTATAGAAATTTCAAGATTGAGAAGTCCTTGGCCTGAAATATGTTCAGTATGTCAAATATGGACTACTGTATGATTGATGAGACATCAGAAGGAGTTAACTGGTCTGTATAGAAAGTTCAAGAATGAGAACTCCTTGGCCTGAAATATGTTCAGTATGTCAAATATGGACTACTGTATGATTGATGAGACATCAGAAGGAGTTAACTGGTCTGTATAGAAAGTCCAAGAATGAGAACTCCTTGGCCTGAAATATGTTCAGAATGTCAAAAATGGACTACTGTATGGTTGATGAGACATCATTAGGAGTTAATTGGTCTGTATAGAAATTTCAAGATTGAGAAGTCCTTGGCCTGAAATATGTACAGTATGTCTAATATGGACTACAGTATAGTTGATCAGACATCATTAGGACTTAATTGGTCTGTATAAAAATTTCAAGATTGAGAAGTCCTTGGCCTGAAATATGATCAGTATGTCAAATATGGACTAATGTATGATTGATGAGACATCAGAAAGAGTTAATTGGTCTGTATAGAAAATTCAACATTGAGAACTTCTTGGCCTGAAATATGTTCAGAATGTCAAATATGGACTACTGTATGGTTAATGAGACATCATAAGGAGTTAATTGGTCTGTATAAAAAATTCAAAATTGAGAACTCCTTGGCCTGAAATATGTTCAGAATGTCAAATATGGACTACTGTATAGTTGATCAGACATCATTAGGAGTTAATTGGTATGTATAGGAAGTTCAAGATTGAGAAATCCTTGGCCTGAAATATGTTCAGTATGTCAAATATGGACTACTGTATGATTGATGAGACATCAGAAGGAGTTAACTGGTCTGTATAGAAAATCCAAGAATGAGAACTCCTTGGCCTGAAATATGTTCAGAATGTCAAAAATGGACTACTGTATGGTTGATGAGACATCATAGTGAGATAATTGGTCTGTATAGAAATTTCAAGATTGAGAAGTCCTTGGCCTGAAATATGTTCAGTATGTCAAATATGGACTACTGTATGATTGATGAGACATCAGAAGGAGTTAACTGGTCTGTATAGAAAGTTCAAGAATGAGAACTCCTTGGCCTGAAATATGTTCAGTATGTCAAATATGGACTACTGTATGATTGATGAGACATCAGAAGGAGTTAACTGGTCTGTATAGAAAGTTCAAGATTGAGAACTCCTTGGCCTGAAATATGTTCAGTATGTCAAATATGGACTACTGTATGATTGATGAGACATCAGAAGGAGTTAACTGGTCTGTATAGGAAGTTCAAGATTGAGGACTCCTTCTCCTGAAATATGTTCAGTATGTGTAATATGGACTACTGTATAGTTGATCAGACATCATTAGGAAATAACTGGTCTGTATAGACAGTCCAAGAATGAGAACTCCTTGGCCTGAAATATGTTCAGAATGTCAAAAATGGACTACTGTATGGTTGATGAGACATCATAGGGAGATAATTGGTCTGTATAAAAATTTCAAGATTGAGAAGTCCTTGGCCTGAAATATGATCAGTATGTCAAATATGGACTAATGTATGATTGATGAGACATCAGAAAGAGTTAATTGGTCTGTATAGAAAATTCAACATTGAGAACTTCTTGGCCTGAAATATGTTCAGAATGTCAAATATGGACTACTGTATGGTTAATGAGACATCATAAGGAGTTAATTGGTCTGTATAAAAAATTCAAAATTGAGAACTCCTTGGCCTGAAATATGTTCAGAATGTCAAATATGGACTACTGTATAGTTGATCAGACATCATTAGGAGTTAATTGGTATGTATAGGAAGTTCAAGATTGAGAAATCCTTGGCCTGAAATATGTTCAGTATGTCAAATATGGACTACTGTATGATTGATGAGACATCAGAAGGAGTTAACTGGTCTGTATAGAAAATCCAAGAATGAGAACTCCTTGGCCTGAAATATGTTCAGAATGTCAAAAATGGACTACTGTATGGTTGATGAGACATCATAGTGAGATAATTGGTCTGTATAGAAATTTCAAGATTGAGAAGTCCTTGGCCTGAAATATGTTCAGTATGTCAAATATGGACTACTGTATGATTGATGAGACATCAGAAGGAGTTAACTGGTCTGTATAGAAAGTTCAAGAATGAGAACTCCTTGGCCTGAAATATGTTCAGTATGTCAAATATGGACTACTGTATGATTGATGAGACATCAGAAGGAGTTAACTGGTCTGTATAGAAAGTTCAAGATTGAGAACTCCTTGGCCTGAAATATGTTCAGTATGTCAAATATGGACTACTGTATGATTGATGAGACATCAGAAGGAGTTAACTGGTCTGTATAGGAAGTTCAAGATTGAGGACTCCTTCTCCTGAAATATGTTCAGTATGTGTAATATGGACTACTGTATAGTTGATCAGACATCATTAGGAAATAACTGGTCTGTATAGACAGTCCAAGAATGAGAACTCCTTGGCCTGAAATATGTTCAGAATGTCAAAAATGGACTACTGTATGGTTGATGAGACATCATAGGGAGATAATTGGTCTGTATAGAAAATTCAACATTGAGAACTCCTTGGCCTGAAATATGTTCAGTATGTCAAATATGGACCACTGTATAGTTGATCAGACATCATTAGGAGTTAATTGGTATGTATAGGAAGTTCAAGATTGAGAACTCCTTGGCCTGAAATATGTTCAGTATGTCAAATATGGACTACTGTATAGTTGATCAGACATCATTAGGAGTTAATTGGTATGTATAGGAAGTTCAAGATTGAGAAATCCTTGGCCTGAAATATGTTCAGTATGTCAAATATGGACTACTGTATGATTGATGGGACATCAGAAGGAGTTAACTGGTCTGTATAGAAAATCCAAGAATGAGAACTCCTTGGCCTGAAATATGTTCAGAATGTCAAAAATGGACTACTGTATGGTTGATGACACATCATAGTGAGATAATTGGTCTGTATAGAAATTTCAAGATTGAGAAGTCCTTGGCCTGAAATATGTTCAGTATATGCACTACTGTATGATTGATGAGACATCAGAAGGAGTTAATTGGTCTGTATAGAAAGTTCAAAATTGAGAACTCCTTGGCCTGACATATGTTCAGTATGTCAAATATGGACTACTGTATGATTGATGAGACCTCAGAAGGAGTTAACTGGTCTGTATAGAAAGTTCAAGATTGAGAACTCCTTGGCCTGAAATATGTTCAGTATGTCAAATATGGACTACCGTATGATTGATGAGACATCAGAAGGAGTTAACTGGTCTGTATAGAAAGTTTAAGAATGAGAACTCCTTGGCCTGTAATATGTTCAGTATGTCAAATATGGACTACTGTATGGTTAATGAGACATCATAAAGAGTTAATTGGTCTATATAAAAAATTCAAAATTGAGAACTCCTTGGCCTGAAATATGATCAGTATGTAAAATATGGACTACTGTATGATTGATGAGACATTAGAAGCAGTTAACTGGTCTGTATAGAAAGTCCAAGAATGAGAACTCCTTGGCCTGAAATATGTTCAGAATGTCAAAAATGGACAACTGTATGGTTGATGAGACATCATAGGGAGATAATTGGTCTGTATAGAAATTTCAAGATTGAGAACTCCTTGGCCTGAAATATGTTCAGTATGTCAAATATGGACTACTGTATGATTGATGTGACATCAGAAAGAGTTAATTGGTCTGTATAGAAAGTTCAAAATTGAGAACTCCTTGGCCTGAAATATGTTCAGTATGTCAAAAATGGACTACTGTATGGTTGATGAGACATCATTAGGAGTTAATTGGTCTGTATAGAAATTTCAAGATTGAGAAGTCCTTGGCCTGAAATATGTACAGTATGTCTAATATGGACTACTGTATAGTTGATCAGACATCATTAGGACTTAATTGGTCTGTATAGAAATTTCAAGATCGAGAACTCCTTGGCCTGAAATATGATCAGTATGTCTAATATGGACTACTGTATAGTTGATCAGACATCATTAGGAGTTAACTGGTATGTATAGGAAGTTCAAGATTGAGAACTCCTTGGCCTGAAATATGTTCAGTATGTCAAATATGGACTACTGTATGATTGATGAGACATCAGAAGGAGTTAATTGGTCTGTATAGAAATTTCAAGATTGAGAAGTCCTTGGCCTGAAATATGTACAGTATGTCTAATATGGACTACTGTATAGTTGATCAGACATCATTAGGACTTAATTGGTCTGTATAGAAATTTCAAGATTGAGAAGTCCTTGGCCTGAAATATGATCAGTATGTCAAAAATGGACTAATGTATGATTGATGAGACATCAGAAAGAGTTAATTGGTCTGTATAGAAAATGTAAAATTGAGAACTCCCTGGCCTGAAATATGTTCAGTATGTCAAATATGGACTACTGTATGGTTGATGAGACATCATAAGGAGTTAATTGGTCTGTATAAAAAATTCAAAATTGAGAACTCCTTGGCCTGAAATATGATCAGTATGTCTAATATGGACTACTGTATAGTTGATCAGACATCATTAGGACTTAATTGGTCTGTATAGAAATTTCAAGAATGAGAACTCCTTGGCCTGAAATATGTTCAGAATGTCAAAAATGGACTACTGTATGGTTGATGAGACATCATAGGGAGATAATTGGTCTGTATAGAAAATTCAACATTGAGAACTTCTTGGCCTGAAATATGTTCAGTATATCAAATATGGACTACTGTATGATTGATGAGACATCAGAAGCAGTTAATTGGTCTATATAGAAAGTCCAAGAATGAGAAATTCTTGGCCTGAAATATGTTCAGAATGTCAAATATGGACTACTGTATGGTTAATGAGACATCATTAGGAGTTAACTGGTCTGCATAGAAAGTCCAAGAATGAGAACTCCTTGGCCTGAAATATGTTCAGAATGTCAAATATGGACTACTGTATAGTTGATCAGACATCATTAGGAGTTAATTGGTATGTATAGGAAGTTCAAGATTGAGAACTCCTTGGCCTGAAATATGTTCAGTATGTCAAATATGGACTACTGTATAGTTGATCAGACATCATTAGGAGTTAATTGGTATGTATAGGAAGTTCAAGATTGAGAAATCCTTGGCCTGAAATATGTTCAGTATGTCAAATATGGACTACTGTATGATTGATGAGACATCAGAAGCAGTTAATTGGTCTGTATAGAAAATCAAAGAATGAGAACTCCTTGGCCTGAAATATGTTCAGAATGTCAAAAATGGACTACTGTATGGTTGATGAGACATCATAGTGAGATAATTGGTCTGTATAGAAATTTCAAGATTGAGAAGTCCTTGGCCTGAAATATGTTCAGTATATGCACTACTGTATGATTGATGAGACATCAGAAGGAGTTAATTGGTCTGTATAGAAAGTTCAAAATTGAGAACTCCTTGGCCTGAAATATGTTCAGTATGTCAAATATGGACTACTGTATGATTGATGAGATATCAGAAGCAGTTAATTGGTCTATATAGAAAGTTCAAGATTGAGAACTCCTTGGCCTGAAATATTTTCAGTATGTCAAATATGGACTACTGTATAGTTGATCAGACATCATTAGGACTTAATTGGTCTGTATAGAAATTTCAAGAATGAGAACTCCTTGGCCTGAAATATGTTCAGAATGTCAAAAATGGACTACTGTATGGTTGATGAGACATCATAGGGAGATAATTGGTCTGTATAGAAAATTCAACATTGAGAACTTTTTGGCCTGAAATATGTTCAGTATATCAAATATGGACTACTGTATGATTGATGAGACATCAGAAGCAGTTAATTGGTCTATATAGAAAGTCCAAGAATGAGAAATTCTTGGCCTGAAATATGTTCAGAATGTCATATATGGACTACTGTATAGTTGATCAGACATCATTAGGAGTTAATTGGTATGTATAGGAAGTTCAAGATTGAGAACTCCTTGGCCTGAAATATGTTCAGTATGTCAAATATGGACTACTGTATAGTTGATCAGACATCATTAGGAGTTAATTGGTATGTATAGGAAGTTCAAGATTGAGGACTCCTTGTCCTGAAATATGTTCAGTATGTGTAATATGGACTACTGTATAGTTGATCAGACATCATTAGGAAATAACTGGTCTGTATAGACAGACCAAGAATGAGAACTCCTTGGCCTGAAATATGTTCAGAATGTCAAAAATGGACTACTGTATGGTTGATGAGACATAATAGGGAGATAATTGGTCTGTATAGAAAATTCAACATTGAGAACTCCTTGGCCTGAAATATGTTCAGTATGTCAAATATGGACCACTGTATAGTTGATCAGACATCATTAGGAGTTAATTGGTATGTATAGGAAGTTCAAGATTGAGAACTCCTTGGCCTGAAATATGTTCAGTATGTCAAATATGGACTACTGTATAGTTGATCAGACATCATTAGGAGTTAATTGGTATGTATAGGAAGTTCAAGATTGAGAAATCCTTGGCCTGAAATATGTTCAGTATGTCAAATATGGACTACTGTATGATTGATGGGACATCAGAAGGAGTTAACTGGTCTGTATAGAAAATCCAAGATTGAGAACTCCTTGGCCTGAAATATGTTCAGTATGTCAAATATGGACTACTGTATAGTTGATCAGACATCATTAGGAGTTAATTGGTATGTATAGGAAGTTCAAGATTGAGAAATCCTTGGCCTGAAATATGTTCAGTATGTCAAATATGGACTACTGTATGATTGATGAGACATCAGAAGGAGTTAATTGGTCTGTATAGAAAGTTCAAAATTGAGAACTCCTTGGCCTGACATATGTTCAGTATGTCAAATATGGACTACTGTATGATTGATGAGACATCAGAAGCAGTTAATTGGTCTATATAGAAAGTTCAAGATTGAGAACTCCTTGGCCTGAAATATGTTCAGTATGTCAAATATGGACTACTGTATGATTGATGAGACCTCAGAAGGAGTTAACTAGTCTGTATAGAAAGTTCAAGATTGAGAACTCCTTGGCCTGAAATATGTTCAGTATGTCAAATATGGACTACCGTATGATTGATGAGACATCAGAAGGAGTTAACTGGTCTGTATAGAAAGTTCAAGAATGAGAATTCCTTGGCCTGTAATATGTTCAGTATGTCAAATATGGACTACTGTATGGTTAATGAGACATCATAAAGAGTTAATTGGTCTATATAAAAAATTCAAAATTGAGAACTCCTTGGCCTGAAATATGATCAGTATGTAAAATATGGACTACTGTATGATTGATGAGACATTAGAAGCAGTTAACTGGTCTGTATAGAAAGTCCAAGAATGAGAACTCCTTGGCCTGAAATATGTTCAGAATGTCAAAAATGGACAACTGTATGGTTGATGAGACATCATAGGGAGATAATTGGTCTGTATAGAAATTTCAAGATTGAGAACTCCTTGGCCTGAAATATGTTCAGTATGTCAAATATGGACTACTGTATGATTGATGTGACATCAGAAAGAGTTAATTGGTCTGTATAGAAAGTTCAAAATTGAGAACTCCTTGGCCTGAAATATGTTCAGTATGTCAAAAATGGACTACTGTATGGTTGATGAGACATCATTAGGAGTTAATTGGTCTGTATAGAAATTTCAAGATTGAGAAGTCCTTGGCCTGAAATATGTACAGTATGTCTAATATGGACTACTGTATAGTTGATCAGACATCATTAGGACTTAATTGGTCTGTATAGAAATTTCAAGAATGAGAACTCCTTGGCCTGAAATATGTTCAGAATGTCAAAAATGGACTACTGTATGGTTGATGAGACATCATAGGGAGATAATTGGTCTGTATAGAAAATTCAACATTGAGAACTTCTTGGCCTGAAATATGTTCAGTATATCAAATATGGACTACTGTATGATTGATGAGACATCAGAAGCAGTTAATTGGTCTATATAGAAAGTCCAAGAATGAGAAATTCTTGGCCTGAAATATGTTCAGAATGTCAAATATGGACTACTGTATGGTTAATGAGACATCATTAGGAGTTAACTGGTCTGCATAGAAAGTCCAAGAATGAGAACTCCTTGGCCTGAAATATGTTCAGAATGTCAAATATGGACTACTGTATAGTTGATCAGACATCATTAGGAGTTAATTGGTATGTATAGGAAGTTCAAGATTGAGAACTCCTTGGCCTGAAATATGTTCAGTATGTCAAATATGGACTACTGTATAGTTGATCAGACATCATTAGGAGTTAATTGGTATGTATAGGAAGTTCAAGATTGAGAAATCCTTGGCCTGAAATATGTTCAGTATGTCAAATATGGACTACTGTATGATTGATGAGACATCAGAAGCAGTTAATTGGTCTGTATAGAAAATCAAAGAATGAGAACTCCTTGGCCTGAAATATGTTCAGAATGTCAAAAATGGACTACTGTATGGTTGATGAGACATCATAGTGAGATAATTGGTCTGTATAGAAATTTCAAGATTGAGAAGTCCTTGGCCTGAAATATGTTCAGTATATGCACTACTGTATGATTGATGAGACATCAGAAGGAGTTAATTGGTCTGTATAGAAAGTTCAAAATTGAGAACTCCTTGGCCTGAAATATGTTCAGTATGTCAAATATGGACTACTGTATGATTGATGAGATATCAGAAGCAGTTAATTGGTCTATATAGAAAGTTCAAGATTGAGAACTCCTTGGCCTGAAATATTTTCAGTATGTCAAATATGGACTACTGTATAGTTGATCAGACATCATTAGGACTTAATTGGTCTGTATAGAAATTTCAAGAATGAGAACTCCTTGGCCTGAAATATGTTCAGAATGTCAAAAATGGACTACTGTATGGTTGATGAGACATCATAGGGAGATAATTGGTCTGTATAGAAAATTCAACATTGAGAACTTTTTGGCCTGAAATATGTTCAGTATATCAAATATGGACTACTGTATGATTGATGAGACATCAGAAGCAGTTAATTGGTCTATATAGAAAGTCCAAGAATGAGAAATTCTTGGCCTGAAATATGTTCAGAATGTCATATATGGACTACTGTATAGTTGATCAGACATCATTAGGAGTTAATTGGTATGTATAGGAAGTTCAAGATTGAGAACTCCTTGGCCTGAAATATGTTCAGTATGTCAAATATGGACTACTGTATAGTTGATCAGACATCATTAGGAGTTAATTGGTATGTATAGGAAGTTCAAGATTGAGGACTCCTTGTCCTGAAATATGTTCAGTATGTGTAATATGGACTACTGTATAGTTGATCAGACATCATTAGGAAATAACTGGTCTGTATAGACAGACCAAGAATGAGAACTCCTTGGCCTGAAATATGTTCAGAATGTCAAAAATGGACTACTGTATGGTTGATGAGACATAATAGGGAGATAATTGGTCTGTATAGAAAATTCAACATTGAGAACTCCTTGGCCTGAAATATGTTCAGTATGTCAAATATGGACCACTGTATAGTTGATCAGACATCATTAGGAGTTAATTGGTATGTATAGGAAGTTCAAGATTGAGAACTCCTTGGCCTGAAATATGTTCAGTATGTCAAATATGGACTACTGTATAGTTGATCAGACATCATTAGGAGTTAATTGGTATGTATAGGAAGTTCAAGATTGAGAAATCCTTGGCCTGAAATATGTTCAGTATGTCAAATATGGACTACTGTATGATTGATGGGACATCAGAAGGAGTTAACTGGTCTGTATAGAAAATCCAAGATTGAGAACTCCTTGGCCTGAAATATGTTCAGTATGTCAAATATGGACTACTGTATAGTTGATCAGACATCATTAGGAGTTAATTGGTATGTATAGGAAGTTCAAGATTGAGAAATCCTTGGCCTGAAATATGTTCAGTATGTCAAATATGGACTACTGTATGATTGATGAGACATCAGAAGGAGTTAATTGGTCTGTATAGAAAGTTCAAAATTGAGAACTCCTTGGCCTGACATATGTTCAGTATGTCAAATATGGACTACTGTATGATTGATGAGACATCAGAAGCAGTTAATTGGTCTATATAGAAAGTTCAAGATTGAGAACTCCTTGGCCTGAAATATGTTCAGTATGTCAAATATGGACTACTGTATGATTGATGAGACCTCAGAAGGAGTTAACTAGTCTGTATAGAAAGTTCAAGATTGAGAACTCCTTGGCCTGAAATATGTTCAGTATGTCAAATATGGACTACCGTATGATTGATGAGACATCAGAAGGAGTTAACTGGTCTGTATAGAAAGTTCAAGAATGAGAATTCCTTGGCCTGTAATATGTTCAGTATGTCAAATATGGACTACTGTATGGTTAATGAGACATCATAAAGAGTTAATTGGTCTATATAAAAAATTCAAAATTGAGAACTCCTTGGCCTGAAATATGATCAGTATGTAAAATATGGACTACTGTATGATTGATGAGACATTAGAAGCAGTTAACTGGTCTGTATAGAAAGTCCAAGAATGAGAACTCCTTGGCCTGAAATATGTTCAGAATGTCAAAAATGGACAACTGTATGGTTGATGAGACATCATAGGGAGATAATTGGTCTGTATAGAAATTTCAAGATTGAGAACTCCTTGGCCTGAAATATGTTCAGTATGTCAAATATGGACTACTGTATGATTGATGTGACATCAGAAAGAGTTAATTGGTCTGTATAGAAAGTTCAAAATTGAGAACTCCTTGGCCTGAAATATGTTCAGTATGTCAAAAATGGACTACTGTATGGTTGATGAGACATCATTAGGAGTTAATTGGTCTGTATAGAAATTTCAAGATTGAGAAGTCCTTGGCCTGAAATATGTACAGTATGTCTAATATGGACTACTGTATAGTTGATCAGACATCATTAGGACTTAATTGGTCTGTATAGAAATTTCAAGAATGAGAACTCCTTGGCCTGAAATATGTTCAGAATGTCAAAAATGGACTACTGTATGGTTGATGAGACATCATAGGGAGATAATTGGTCTGTATAGAAAATTCAACATTGAGAACTTCTTGGCCTGAAATATGTTCAGTATATCAAATATGGACTACTGTATGATTGATGAGACATCAGAAGCAGTTAATTGGTCTATATAGAAAGTCCAAGAATGAGAAATTCTTGGCCTGAAATATGTTCAGAATGTCAAATATGGACTACTGTATGGTTAATGAGACATCATTAGGAGTTAACTGGTCTGCATAGAAAGTCCAAGAATGAGAACTCCTTGGCCTGAAATATGTTCAGAATGTCAAATATGGACTACTGTATAGTTGATCAGACATCATTAGGAGTTAATTGGTATGTATAGGAAGTTCAAGATTGAGAACTCCTTGGCCTGAAATATGTTCAGTATGTCAAATATGGACTACTGTATAGTTGATCAGACATCATTAGGAGTTAATTGGTATGTATAGGAAGTTCAAGATTGAGAACTCCTTGGCCTGAAATATGTTCAGTATGTCAAATATGGACTACTGTATGATTGATGAGACATCAGAAGCAGTTAATTGGTCTGTATAGAAAATCAAAGAATGAGAACTCCTTGGCCTGAAATATGTTCAGAATGTCAAAAATGGACTACTGTATGGTTGATGAGACATCATAGTGAGATAATTGGTCTGTATAGAAATTTCAAGATTGAGAAGTCCTTGGCCTGAAATATGTTCAGTATATGCACTACTGTATGATTGATGAGACATCAGAAGGAGTTAATTGGTCTGTATAGAAAGTTCAAAATTGAGAACTCCTTGGCCTGAAATATGTTCAGTATGTCAAATATGGACTACTGTATGATTGATGAGATATCAGAAGCAGTTAATTGGTCTATATAGAAAGTTCAAGATTGAGAACTCCTTGGCCTGAAATATTTTCAGTATGTCAAATATGGACTACTGTATAGTTGATCAGACATCATTAGGACTTAATTGGTCTGTATAGAAATTTCAAGAATGAGAACTCCTTGGCCTGAAATATGTTCAGAATGTCAAAAATGGACTACTGTATGGTTGATGAAACATCATAGGGAGATAATTGGTCTGTATAGAAAATTCAACATTGAGAACTTTTTGGCCTGAAATATGTTCAGTATATCAAATATGGACTACTGTATGATTGATGAGACATCAGAAGCAGTTAATTGGTCTATATAGAAAGTCCAAGAATGAGAAATTCTTGGCCTGAAATATGTTCAGAATGTCAAATATGGACTGCTGTATAGTTGATCAGACATCATTAGGAGTTAATTGGTATGTATAGGAAGTTCAAGATTGAGAACTCCTTGGCCTGAAATATGTTCAGTATGTCAAATATGGACTACTGTATAGTTGATCAGACATCATTAGGAGTTAATTGGTATGTATAGGAAGTTCAAGATTGAGGACTCCTTGTCCTGAAATATGTTCAGTATGTGTAATATGGACTACTGTATAGTTGATCAGACATCATTAGGAAATAACTGGTCTGTATAGACAGACCAAGAATGAGAACTCCTTGGCCTGAAATATGTTCAGAATGTCAAAAATGGACTACTGTATGGTTGATGAGACATCATAGGGAGATAATTGGTCTGTATAGAAAATTCAACATTGAGAACTCCTTGGCCTGAAATATGTTCAGTATGTCAAATATGGACCACTGTATAGTTGATCAGACATCATTAGGAGTTAATTGGTATGTATAGGAAGTTCAAGATTGAGAAATCCTTGGCCTGAAATATGTTCAGTATGTCAAATATGGACTACTGTATGATTGATGGGACATCAGAAGGAGTTAACTGGTCTGTATAGAAAATCCAAGATTGAGAACTCCTTGGCCTGAAATATGTTCAGTATGTCAAATATGGACTACTGTATAGTTGATCAGACATCATTAGGAGTTAATTGGTATGTATAGGAAGTTCAAGATTGAGAAATCCTTGGCCTGAAATATGTTCAGTATGTCAAATATGGACTACTGTATGATTGATGAGACATCAGAAGGAGTTAATTGGTCTGTATAGAAAGTTCAAAATTGAGAACTCCTTGGCCTGACATATGTTCAGTATGTCAAATATGGACTACTGTATGATTGATGAGACATCAGAAGCAGTTAATTGGTCTATATAGAAAGTTCAAGATTGAGAACTCCTTGGCCTGAAATATGTTCAGTATGTCAAATATGGACTACTGTATGATTGATGAGACCTCAGAAGGAGTTAACTAGTCTGTATAGAAAGTTCAAGATTGAGAACTCCTTGGCCTGAAATATGTTCAGTATGTCAAATATGGACTACCGTATGATTGATGAGACATCAGAAGGAGTTAACTGGTCTGTATAGAAAGTTCAAGAATGAGAACTCCTTGGCCTGTAATATGTTCAGTATGTCAAATATGGACTACTGTATGGTTAATGAGACATCATAAAGAGTTAATTGGTCTATATAAAAAATTCAAAATTGAGAACTCCTTGGCCTGAAATATGATCAGTATGTAAAATATGGACTACTGTATGATTGATGAGACATTAGAAGCAGTTAACTGGTCTGTATAGAAAGTCCAAGAATGAGAACTCCTTGGCCTGAAATATGTTCAGAATGTCAAAAATGGACAACTGTATGGTTGATGAGACATCATAGGGAGATAATTGGTCTGTATAGAAATTTCAAGATTGAGAACTCCTTGGCCTGAAATATGTTCAGTATGTCAAATATGGACTACTGTATGATTGATGTGACATCAGAAAGAGTTAATTGGTCTGTATAGAAAGTTCAAAATTGAGAACTCCTTGGCCTGAAATATGTTCAGTATGTCAAAAATGGACTACTGTATGGTTGATGAGACATCATTAGGAGTTAATTGGTCTGTATAGAAATTTCAAGATTGAGAAGTCCTTGGCCTGAAATATGTACAGTATGTCTAATATGGACTACTGTATAGTTGATCAGACATCATTAGGACTTAATTGGTCTGTATAGAAATTTCAAGATCGAGAACTCCTTGGCCTGAAATATGTTCAGTATGTAAAATATGGACTACTGTATGATTGATCAGACATCAGAAGGAGTTACCTGGTCTGTATAGAATGTCCAAGAATGAGAACTCCTTGGCCTGAAATATGTTCAGAATGTCAAATATGGACTACTGTATAGTTGATCAGACATCATTAGGAGTTAATTGGTATGTATAGGAAGTTCAAGATTGAGAACTCCTTGGCCTGAAATATGTTCAGTATGTCAAATATGGACTACTGTATAGTTGATCAGACATCATTAGGAGTTAATTGGTATGTATAGGAAGTTCAAGATTGAGAACTCCTTGGCCTGAAATATGTTCAGTATGTCAAATATGGACTACTGTATAGTTGATCAGACATCATTAGGAATTAATTGGTATGTATAGGAAGTTCAAGATTGAGAAATCCTTGGCCTGAAATATGTTCAGTATGTCAAATATGGACTACTGTATGATTGATGAGACATCAGAAGCAGTTAATTGGTCTGTATAGAAAATCAAAGAATGAGAACAGCTTGGCCTGAAATATGTTCAGAATGTCAAAAATGGACTACTGTATGGTTGATGAGACATCATAGTGAGATAATTGGTCTGTGTAGAAATTTCAAGATTGAGAAGTCCTTGGCCTGAAATATGTTCAGTATATGCACTACTGTATGATTGATGAGACATCAGAAGGAGTTAATTGGTCTGTATAGAAAGTTCAAAATTGAGAACTCCTTGGCCTGAAATATGTTCAGTATGTCAAATATGGACTACTGTATGATTGATGAGATATCAGAAGCAGTTAATTGGTCTATATAGAAAGTTCAAGATTGAGAACTCCTTGGCCTGAAATATTTTCAGTATGTCAAATATGGACTACTGTATAGTTGATCAGACATCATTAGGACTTAATTGGTCTGTATAGAAATTTCAAGAATGAGAACTCCTTGGCCTGAAATATGTTCAGAATGTCAAAAATGGACTACTGTATGGTTGATGAGACATCATAGGGAGATAATTGGTCTGTATAGAAAATTCAACATTGAGAACTTCTTGGCCTGAAATATGTTCAGTATATCAAATATGGACTACTGTATGATTGATGAGACATCAGAAGCAGTTAATTGGTCTATATAGAAAGTCCAAGAATGAGAAATTCTTGGCCTGAAATATGTTCAGAATGTCAAATATGGACTACTGTATGGTTAATGAGACATCATAAGGAGTTAATTGGTCTGTATAAAAAATTCTAAATTGAGAACTCCTTGGCCTGAAATATGATCAGTATGTCTAATATGGACTACTGTATGGTTGATCAGACATCATTAGGAGTTAACTGGTCTGCATAGAAAGTCCAAGAATGAGAACTCCTTGGCCTGAAATATGTTCAGAATGTCAAATATGGACTACTGTATAGTTGATCAGACATCATTAGGAGTTAATTGGTATGTATAGGAAGTTCAAGATTGAGAACTCCTTGGCCTGAAATATGTTCAGTATGTCAAATATGGACTACTGTATAGTTGATCAGACATCATTAGGAGTTAATTGGTATGTATAGGAAGTTCAAGATTGAGAAATCCTTGGCCTGAAATATGTTCAGTATGTCAAATATGGACTACTGTATGATTGATGAGACATCAGAAGCAGTTAATTGGTCTGTATAGAAAATCAAAGAATGAGAACTCCTTGGCCTGAAATATGTTCAGAATGTCAAAAATGGACTACTGTATGGTTGATGAGACATCATAGTGAGATAATTGGTCTGTATAGAAATTTTTTAAGATTGAGAAGTCCTTGGTCTGAAATATGTTCAGTATATGCACTACTGTATGATTGATGAGACATCAGAAGGAGTTAATTGGTCTGTATAGAAAGTTCAAAATTGAGAACTCCTTGGCCTGAAATATGTTCAGTATGTCAAATATGGACTACTGTATGATTGATGAGATATCAGAAGCAGTTAATTGGTCTATATAGAAAGTTCAAGATTGAGAACTCCTTGGCCTGAAATATTTTCAGTATGTCAAATATGGACTACTGTATGATTGATGAGACATCAGAAGGAGTTAACTGGTCTGTATAGAAAGTTCAAGATTGAGAACTCCTTGGCCTGAAATATGTTCAGTATGTCAAATATGGACTACTGTATGATTGATGAGACATAAGAAGGAGTTAACTGGTCTGTATAGAAAGTTCAAGACTGAGAAGTCCTTGGCCTGAAATATGTTCAGTATGTAAAATATGGACTACTGTATGGTTGATGAGACATCATAGGGAGATAATTGGTCTGTATAGAAAATTCAACATTGAGAACTCCTTGGCCTGAAATATGTTCAGTATGTCAAATATGGACTACTGTATGATTGATCAGACATCAGAAGGAGTTAACTGGTCTGTATAGAACGTCCAAGAATGAGAAATCCTTGGCCTGAAATATGTTCAGTATGTAAAATATGGACTACTGTATGGTTAATGAGACATCATAAGGAGTTAATTGGTCTGTATAAAAAAATCAAAATTGAGAACTCCTTGGCCTGAAATATGATCAGTATGTCTAATATGGACTACTGTATAGTTGATCAGACATCATTAGGAGTTAAATGGTATGTATAGGAAGTTCAAGATTGAGAACTCCTTGGCCTGAAATATGTTCAGTATGTCAAATATGGACTACTGTATGATTAATGAGACATCTTAGGGAGATAATTGGTCTGTATAGAAAATTCAACATTGAGAACTCCTTGGCCTGAAATATGTTCAGTATGTCAAATATGGACTAATGTATGATTGATGAGACATCAGAAAGAGTTAAGTGGTCTGTATAGAAAATCTAAGAATGAGAACTCCTTGGCCTGAAATATGTTCAGTGTGTCAAATATGGACTACTGTATGGTTAATGAGACATCATAAAGAGTTAATTGGTCTATATAAAAAAATCAAAATTGAGAACTCCTTGGCCTGAAATATGATCAGTAAGTTTATTTTACATCTTGAGAAATACTACAGAAATTGAATAATCAAATGTAAAAATAAGACACATTATAGTCCACTGTGTGGAATATAAATTGATTGAGTTTTCACTCAAAGCTCGAGGCACCTAGTGACAAGTACATATAACTATGATTTTGAGACAAAATCATGAGATATCAAAGACTGGAATCTCTCTTTTGGGAAGAGTGTGAGGTTGAGCTTGATATACCAGATATGCAGTTAACTCCATAAATCCAGAATCTCATACAGAGGTTCACCTTGAGATGGAAGACAATTTGCAGCTTGAGATATTGCCATATTGTTTCTGGAATGTTAAGCGAAAGAATGCTAGTCCTGTTGTTGTACTGCTTTCATGAGTGTTCAATACTCCTTTAGGCTGCTGTTTGAACTACGCTTACCTAAAGCAGTGGTACATTGATACATTTGAAACACTGTCCTCTGGAACAACATCATCATTAACATTTATTAATAATATTCCCTTCAGATGTTTTCTGACATGTTACAGGATTAGAAAGCCATTCATGTACATGTTCAATAAACTAATTGTTACCTGATAATAAATTTGAGAAACATGATATATGGTTCAATGCAAAAATGTGAATTATGTATATGATGAACACTCACCTAAAGGATTATTAGGAACACCATACTAATACTGTGTTTGACCCCCTTTCGCCTTCAGAACTGCCTTAATTATACGTGGCATTGATTCAACAAGGTGCTGAAAGCATTCTTTAGAAATGTTGGCCCATATTGATAGGATAGCATCTTGCATTTGATGGAGATTTGTGGGATGCACATCCAGGGCACGAAGCTCCCGTTCCACCACATCCCAAAGATGCTCTATTGGGTTGAGATCTGGTGACTGTGGGGGCCATTTTAGTTCAGTGAACTCCTTGTCATGTTCAAGAAACCAATTTGAAATGATTCGAGCTTTGTGACATGGTGCATTATCCTGCTGGAAGTAGCCATCAGAGGATGGGTACATGGTGGTCATAAAGGGATGGACATGGTCAGAAACAATGCTCAGGTAGGCCGTGGCATTTAAACGATGCCCAATTGGCACTAAGGGGCCTAAAGTGTGCCAAGAAAACATCCCCCACACCATTACACCACCACCACCAGCCTGCACAGTGGTAACAAGGCATGATGGATCCATGTTCTCATTCTGTTTACGCCAAATTCTGACTCTACCATCTGAATGTCTCAACAGAAATCGAGACTCATCAGACCAGGCAACATTTTTCCAGTCTTCAACTGTCCAATTTTGGTGAGCTTGTGCAAATTGTAGCCTCTTTTTCCTATTTGTAGTGGAGATGAGTGGTACCCGGTGGGGTCTTCTGCTGTTGTAGCCCATCCGCCTCAAGGTTGTGCGTGTTGTGGCTTCACAAATGCTTTGCTGCATACCTCGGTTGTAACAAGTGGTTATTTCAGTCAAAGTTGCTCTTCTATCAGCTTGAATCAGTCGGCCCATTCCCCTCTGACCTCTAGCATCAACAAGGCATTTTCGCCCACAGGACTGCCGCATACTGGATGTTTTTCCCTTTTCACACCATTCTTTGTAAACTCTAGAAATGGTTGTGCGTGAAAATCCCAGTAACTGAGCAGATTGTGAAATACTCAGACCGGCCCGTATGGCACCAACAACCATGCCACGCTCAAAATTGCTTAAATCACCTTTCTTTCCCAGTCTGACATTCAGTTTGGAGTTCAGGAGATTGTCTTGACCAGGACCACACCCCTAAATGCACTGAAGCAACTGCCATGTGATTGGTTGATTAGATAATTGCACTAATGAGAAATTGAACAGGTGTTCCTAATAATCATTTAGGTGAGTGTATATTATATGTCCAAGTTGTTCAAAGTGTTTCCAAGGATGCTAGTTTTTAAAAGGCAGCTGTCTGACTGGTTTGTGTAACATTAGCAACACATTATTAGCTGTTTAACATAGTCAAGCCTGACTGATATGAGCGAGGAGTGCCAGATGATCTTCTTCCGGAGGGGATTGGCAGAGCCACTCTGGGCATGGATGCCGTGGTGGGAACCTGACGGGACATTGGAGTGCTACGTGGGTCTGGCACTGCAGCCGAGCGGCTCAGTGTTGATGGCGGGAGTCAAGTCAGCAGCCACCACACCAGAGTGCTCGGCCGTCATGGGCACCAGGGCAGAGATTCCGGTAGCCATGATCTTTGCGGAGCACGACTTTAGGGCAGCCCAGAGGTACGTGAGACTGGCATCGAGGCTGGAGGACACTGCACTTTGCTCGGTGCGAGCCGCTGGCGTCCTTGCGGTGGGGTCAGGCCGGAGGATTTCAGCCAGGATGGCCAGCACATCTGGGCCTCCTGTCCGTGCCCAGAGCCCAGCGACGTCCGCTGTCTCCGCCCAGAGCCCAGAGACGTCCCCTGTCTCTGACCAGCATCCAGAGATGGCTCCAGCCACTGACCAGCGTCCAGAGATGGCTCCAGCCACTGACCAGCGTCCAGAGAGGGCTCCAACCCGTGACCAGAGTCCAGAGAGGGCTCTAGCCCGTGACCAGAGTCCAGAGAGGGCTCCATCCCCTGTCAAGAGTCCAGAGAGGGCTCCGTCCCCTGTCAAGAGTCCAGAGAGGGCTCTGTCCCCTGTCAAGAGTCCAGAGAGGGCTCTGTCCTCTGTCAAGAGTCCAGAGAGGGCTCTGTCCTCTGTCAAGAGTCCAGAGAGGACTCCGTCTCCCACCCAGGCCACCCGATCCGCCCCAGGTCCCATCCAGCTTCCAGTGTCCGCTCCTAACCCTCTATCCCTCCCCCTGTTCCGCCGCCACTTCACCTCCCTCCGTGTCTGGTTTTGGAGCATCTGGAAGCCGCTCCTTTGAGGGGGGGGGGGGGTAATGTCACATCTGCTTCTGTGCCTTGCACATATGGGACTTTTATGTTGAAGTTATTTGTGCCTAGGGTCTGTGTTCTTTTCTGTGTCCTATTCCTGTGGAGTTTTGTAGTTCTTTGTAGTTTTTCATGTCGATTAGTCTTCCCAGGTGTTTCCCATTTACCACTCCCCTTGTTATCTCATTAAGCTAGACTTCCCTGTGTATTTATAGTCCTTGTTTTCTCTGGTTCTCTGTCGGTCGTTGTTTAATCCCTGACAATACATTACTTAAAGTAATATTGACAACATAATTTATGTTTAACATCAGAAAAAATACATACAATTTTAAATTAACAGTACATAAAACAGAAGAAATCATATTTATGTGTGCTTTCATTCAGCTGAGCAGGGAGATCCTGGTGGTGCAGCTGGACTTGGATGGACTGGTAAGGCCTCTGCCAGCAGGACATCATCTGGGATAGTCTCCAGAGTGTTTGATTGCATACTGCCATTGTCCACTGTGTTGTCTACCAACAGGTTTGCAGGGCTGACTCAATCGATGGCTGCCATGTCACTGAGATATTTCAGAAAGAGGGAAGAATAAAAGAAATTAACTCACATCCCCAAATCAAACCTTAAAATATTTCAACTAGGGTTGGGCCGATAGACGATCGCTGATGGCTGACAGGACATCCGCATTTGGACCCCGGCATGTTTCCATCTGGAACGCGAGACAGAACGGTAGCACCATTTTACTGTTTCTAGCTGAAGTGAGCAGAGCGTCAAAACAGCGGTGCGGATCACACCATAAGCACTTAGGATCGTTTGTGGTAATGATATTTCAGTGCTATATCCTCTAGTAGTTTTATCTAAAGCCAAACACATTTCATCAAGCCTTTTCAGCTCCGTGCACATTCTCTCTTTCTCCAGATGTACGCCGCATTAATGGAGCTTAACGCTCAAACGCAACCCCACGATGTCTCGTCCATCGCGAGGTTTCACTGTAGACATCGCCTGATGCCAATTGGGTAGACATCGCCTAACCCTAATTTCAACATTAAAAAAAAGTTCTATGGTCCATTCATTTTTTTGTCTTACGCATCGTAGCTTTACAATTCACTTACTTGCCTGTTACAAATAGTCGTGGTCAGTGGGTACCTCCTCAAGGGCAGACACCTCTGCAGACAGCTGATTATGCCAGGGACCACCACTGGCTGTCTCCAAACCATGCTCCCGCTCATCCTCTGCCACATCCTTCTCCAGGACCATGATGTCACCAACACCAGGCTGTTATTACCTGAAATGATAAAAAAAGAAACAAAATTATATCTTCTGAAAAAAATTTTTTCAGTATTTTTAAAATTGATTTTAAAATGTTCCTCGACAGTTTTTCAGCATTTCGCCTCGCCCTACCCTCCCAACATGTCCGAAAATCGAGCTCGTTCCGTCCGATGAACGATCTTTTGTCTTTGGGGTATCTTTACCGCAATCCTCTGCCGTTATCTCGCGAGTGTCAGGCCAAACAAACAGGTCCCAGCACGCAGAGGCCACCGCGGGCGAAACATCCGCAATCTCCTTCTGCGTCTTCCTCTAATCCGGCCCATTCAATCAGTTCTGCCATAGAGAATGGAAAAGGCCCATTGAGCACCAAGCTCGGTCTCGGGCAATGCCGCCCTCCTTCAGCAACAGGCCCCTGGCAAGCCGCGCCGCAGATTCAGTCCCGGCCGGCTCTCACTGTCCACCCCCGTCGACTCAACCACTCAGCTCAGGGCACTTTCGTCTCTATGATAATGTGAATGTATGGGCAATACTGTCAGAGTGATTTGATTAGCATCTATGCGTTTGAATGACTGACTGGATTAGAACTGGTGACTGGTCAGTCCTTTGTTTAGATTGTCTCCTCCTCTACTGTGTGAATCCCTCCCCCTAAAAATTTAGATGTATTACAGTGTTTATACTGTTTGAGTCAGACTTGATGACTGCAGCTACCGACATTGTGTTCTCAATAAAGAACACTGCTGAAGATACATCCAAGTCTCCTGGTCTTCACTTCTAAGTTTCCAACAGTTTTGGTGCCGTTACCCGGATAAAGCTCCTCACTTGAATCCAGATTGAAACTGCTGTAGGGTTTGGTTAACTAAGTTATCCTCTAAAAATGATATCTTGATCAGGTGTTCTCCAAACTCATCAGGAATTATAGAAGAAAACTCAGAGCTGTTATCTTGGGAAAAGGTGGTTGCAAAAAGTATTGAATAAAAGGGTACCATTAATCGTGTCCAACATGTATTAGAGAAAAACATTTCATGAGATTTCTAAATTCCTATATTTCAATGAAAGGTTAGAATTGTGATTTTAAAAAAATAAAAGATCTAAAGGATTAACAATGCAATGATTAAAAATGTACACACTTTTTTGTTCATATTTAAAAAGTGTTTCGTCCACGTCTGTATGGAATTGTTTCAATTTCTAATAAGTTTCATATATAGCTGTTCATATATGTACATGTTTTTACTAGATTTCATCCTAAAAGTGCACACACACAAGTGACACAGATTTTGCATCCTCACAAAAGTAAATTCCCTTTATCAAGCCCAATCAGTGGAAAATTGCGCAAACCTGCAAAGTCCGACAGTACACGATGATACGGATTGTAAATGCCATCTGTGCCGACACATTACACTGCTAAATTTTTATACTTTCCTTGTCAGGTTAAAAAAAAAATCTAATAGGAAGCATATTATTCTCATTCATTTCCATTGGCAAATTAGCTTATTTGTTTTAGGCATTCTGCTTATAAAGTAAATATATTTTGGAATGTTTAAATATTTTCAGTGGAAACAGAAGATATTTATTTTTGGATTTTTCAAAAATAATACATCAACAAATCTGACATAACATTTAAAAATTAAACATACAAATATTTCAGTTTCCTTCAAATTCGACAATATTTTTTCATAATGTTGAGAAGAAAATAAGGAAGGGCTTCATCATTACTTTCTGTCTGCACACAACACCACCAACAGCATACCTGTTGTATATTACTGTGTCATCAGACCTACTCTGGGCAAAGGACCGTTTGACCAGTGAATGAATCTGTCTGTCTGTCTGCTAATCATCTTCTTAATCAGGACATGTGCACTGATCATCACTATTACTTCAGGATTATATTGTCTTGTCATTTTAAACACTTTAAACTTTAAACTCAATTCACAAGAGTGGCATGTTTAATCAAAATGTGTGTCAAATTAAAAGTGAAGTTTTAAATCATTCTATTTCCTTAATTACTTAGCTTAAACCAGTAAAAGAATGCTTGCGCAAGGCCCAGAGTGTGCTTATGGTGAGCACATATTTACAGCAATTTTATTAATTTTTTATAAAACCCAATGTTCACATGGTTTGTTTATGCAAATTTCAATGGTCCAAACTTCAAGTAGTCCATAAACAAATGTCAAACAAAAAATGTCAACAAAAACATCCAACATCAGACTGCTAGTAGAATTTCATTTGATGACACATTAGCACAGCAAAACACAGAGACAGTAATTGGGGGAAAAAGTCCCTGTCTCCGAGAAACCAAAAGACATTTATTTGCTGCAGTTAAGTCAAGTACGCTAGTCCCTCCACAATGGGTGCTGTGGTTACTCCAAACCCAGGATGTAGTTGATGCCTTGTACCAGACCAATGATAACAGGCTGCCAGGCCACGAGGTAGCGCAGCCAGTCCAGCAGCTGTCCATACATGACATGGGGTCTCTCCCATCTAGAGGACAGAGTTAAGGTGCTAAATTTGCCATTTAAAAAACAAAATGGGTTTATTTGCACATTAAATAAGATGAAACCTAACAGATCCTGACGTGAAGAAGTAATGAGCTGCCAAATATACATTATTCCACACAGACAGGTTCTAGGCTATTCGCCTGATTGGAATAAAATCAGTAAAATAATAACCTGGTTGGCAGACATCTCAGTTTCAGTAAGATGTCAATAAGTTGTCAAAAGCAGTGGATATCACAGCTTTTACCTAAATTGATAAAACAATTTTGCACAAAATTTGACACATTTATGTAACTGCTCAATCTGAAGACAGAAGCAACAAGGTTTGGCCATTTTTTGGCACTATAACAACAAAACATGGCTTCCATCAGCCAATCACATGTCAGCTTTTATTATTAGTTATTAGACTTAAGGTGCTCCATAGCACTCCTCTTAGCACTGCCAAGCTATACTGATTGCTGCTGTTGCATTAAAAGAATCAAATCCATCAAATCCAACTCCTCTCCAGCTAAGGTGTTATGTTAGTGGTGTAGCAAAAAGGTTACCAAAAGCCGATCAGAAAAAAAAAGGCTGAGGACACGAGTGACTCTTGCCCAGAAAGTTTTGTGCAAAAAAAGAAAGAAAAAAAGGGGGTTGTTATGGTCCTTTTTTTGTGGGTCTGGTGTAATTGGGTTGTGACTTAATTGAACCTGAACCTTGTCATGGCGTCTTTTTAAACGCATATGCAATGATGTAGAAATAGCGTGATTACGTATGACGCGCGGAACGAGCTGTTCTTCCTGTTGAATAAAGTGTCATAAATTATTGTCCTATTCTCTTTCCACTCTTTGTCTGTGAAGTGGAGCTGGACAACGTCCCTCGAGTCCTTGTTTTGGACTCTTACCCTCAGACGCCTTGTTATGGGCGCGGGGATTTGGGCATTTTACGGTTTGATAAATATAAGCATCACGGCATTGCGGTTCATGTGCTCGTCACCACCTAATTAGGACCCAAAATGGAAAAATATTAAGTCTGCTTTTTAAAAAAAAAGAAAAAAAAGAGGATGGTTAGTATGCATCAACAGCGGGAAACTGTATATTCATGCAGTGTGCGCATGTCAAAAGATTAAATCTGATTAGAAGCTTGTGACATATAAATGCGCACATCAACCCGATCACTTTATTTAGCGTTCATATTCAATCAATCAGAATAAATTAATTCAGATTGAAGCAAAAAGTGTACATGTAAACATAGCTAATGACAACCACAAATACAGTGTTTGAGGGTGATCAAAGTAGATGTTGTTTGCGGGCAGCCAGTGAGGACCATAGGTGGGAATTATGCAAATTTGTTACATTAGCTGCTTTTCCACCGTCAGGCCAAACCATTCGCTTTGCTTAACCGTTACATTCACGTTCCGATCAGGGCCAGCCGGTACGGATATGGTTTCATTTTCCACTATGGGGCTGAAAATGGCTGCTCTTTGGAATGCAATACAAATGTCAGTAGTTGCCTGGGTAACACAATGGTTTACTGATGATATGAGATGTAAATAGTGGCCGCGTTATGGATGATGATCAGATATTTCTTAAAATTGTATTATAAATGTGTCAATTTTGTATAGTTAATTTTTTTATAATTACATTTTTATTCACTTATTATATTATCTAGATTCTGTCACCAAGACAAATTCCTTAAAGCAATAAAGCTCTTTCTGATTCTGATTCTTAAATAGCAAGCTTACAAAGAACTGGTAGCCAGGCAACAAGTGACCAATCCTGAGTGGCGACGTCACTACATGCATTCCACCAGCACGATTCTGAGAATTCCAAGCCGAGAACGGTTTGTAATTGTGCCATGCAGTGCTGTACCAGGCTCAAGTGGAAACACAACTGGAACCGTTCCTTACTGTTTTTGGAACCGCTCAGCCCGACAGAAAAGCAGCTTTTGTTACGCATGTATGTTTTGGGAGACAATGGATGGATTAAAAAAAGAATGGATGGATAATTCAGCAGCACCGCGGAATTGGGATACTTGGATACGCGGGTTGAAGCAACCCCAATAATGTCATATTTAGCCCCGGGAATATGAATTTTAGCAGATTTAGCAGAAAACACAGATTTTACCCCCCGGAACGCAGTTGGGATTGTTTTGGGCTAGTTTTGAGTAGCAACTGAGCAGGTTTTGTTGTGAAAACCTGGCAACCCTGCACAGGAATTCATTCGGTGCAACCCTCACAGTGCATTATGGGTATTCTCTAGCCGCTGAGTGTACATTGATTGTACACTCGTAATTGCGCGATTGAATGAGTGCACTTGATAACATCCACTATGGCTTCGGACACCAAACAAACGGCTGTCCCATCAAACAGTGCCATATTTAAGGGTATTTCGGACACAGCCCTTGTCACCGTTTAATGGGATGGGTACTTTTCTTATAGACTTATAATTTGGGAATCAAACAAATGAAAGAGGCTGAAAATGTGTTACCTGACAGTCTGTCACATGCCCCTGTGATGGAGTGTTGGTCCTGTACTGTACTGTTAAGAGTTTTATGCTATTTTATGTACAGCACTTTTGTGCGGATGTTAGTCATGGCTGCTGCTAAGCTGTTGCTTAGGCAGTTAGTCAGATCCACACTGCAGTTTTTTTAGCACTCATACATTTGCCTGACAACTCCCTACACTAACTTATTTATAATTACAACTAGCACTACAGACTATTTGTATTTTGATTATTTTGTCTTATTTCTTGATATCCAATTTTTTTTTTACTTATTCTGCAGTCATCTCGCCTAAATGTCACATCCCATAATGTGAATATGAAATATACACATAACACACTGGCTCAAAGATATGTGACTTTTTTGTGATGACTATATTGGGTTTGATGCTGGGTGATAATATAAGCGACTCATCTAATGAAGTGTTACAACAGTTTAGTGCCCTTACTATAAATTAACATGATCACTGAAGGGCTTTTCACTCTGCATTTAATCCCCAGTTATTGTTGTTCTAAACCTCACTTTTAACCATGGGTTGATGAGCATTAATTAACATTAATGACAGACATCACAGCAACTGTTTTATTAGGCTGCTGTGACTATGACATGGATCTGACGAGCATCTAATTTTCAACTCAAACAAGTTCTTTTAAGATGTTATTTATTGCTTTTTAAGGCTGCTCTTATTAGAATAAATGACAAAAATGGCATTCACAAAAAGACACATTCACAGACAGCGCATTCTCGTTTGTCTTGTGGCCCTTAAATGGTTTAAAAGCATTTGCATGAATAAGAGTGTGACTATATATAATGTACACTCACCTAAAGGATTATTAGGAACATCTGCTCAATTTCTCATTAATGCAATTATCTAATCAACCAATCACATGGCAGTTGCTTCAATGCATTTAGGGGTGTGGTCCTGGTCAAGACAATCTCCTGAACTCCAAACGGAATGTTAGAATGGGAAAGAAAGGTGATTTAAGCAATTTTGAGCGTGGCATGGTTGTTGGTGCCAGATAGGCCGGTCTGAGTATTTCACAATCTGCTCAGTTACTGGTACGCACAACCATTTCTAGAGTTTACAAAGAATGGTGTGAAAAGGGAAAAACATCCAGTATGCGGCAGTCCTGTGGGCGAAAATGCCTTGTTGATGCTAGAGGTCAGAGGAGAATGGGCCGACTGATTCAAGCTGATAGAAGAGCAACTTTGACTGAAACCACTCGTTACAACCGAGGTATGCAGCAAAGCATTTGTGAAGCCACAACACGCACAACCTTGAGGCGGATGGGCTACAACAGCAGAAGACCCCACCGGGTACCACTCATCTCCACTACAAATAGGAAAAAGAGGCTACAATTTGCACGAGCTCACCAAATTTGGACAGTTGAAGACTGGAAAAATGTTGCCTGGTCTGATGAGTCTCGATTTCTGTTGAGACATTCAGATGGTAGAGTCAGAATTTGGCGTAAACAGAATGAGAACATGGATCCATCATGCCTTGTTACCACTGTGCAGGCTGGTGGTGGTGGTGTAATGGTGTGGGGGATGTTTTCTTGGCACACTTTAGGCCCCTTAGTGCCAACTGGGCATCGTTTAAATGCCACGGCCTACCTTGGGTCCCACCTAGTGGCAACTGCCAGGGCCATAGGCAGGATTTTAAAATCAGTGAGGTCCCAAATTTGAGGTAGGTGGGTTCGGGGGAATGCTCCACCGAGAAAATGTTTATTTTTCTGATCTACATATGTGCATATAGACGTTTGAAGGCCAAAAAAATTATAATAAATAGCTTTCAAAACCATGTCAGTGGGCATTAGATTATTTGTCAATACCCCCCTAAAGCTCAGCTTTGACTGTAGTCTGTTCATTTTCGTCTGTGTCCGTGAAGAAAGTAAACATAGGGTCAACTGATATTTAGCCTATATGTTTTATTAATAATTTTCTTAGACAAGTTAAATTCATTCACAATATGTAGGGGAGAGCGGGGCACAACCTAACGTGGGGTTAGTTGTAACACATATGGTTTAACACTTTCCACACATGCCAGGATGACAAAACTTAGTGTATTTACTAGTTGCCATATCAACCCTGTTTAGAAAAAAAATGCGATATCACATTTATTTAAGCATAGCAAAAGTAAATTTCTTAATTTCATTTATCATCTCTGTTTTTTGTGTTTAGAAACTAGACAAATCTGATATTATTGTAATCTTATATCTGTTATTTAACAGTTGAGATAGTTCTTTAATGCTGATCTAATAGCAGAAGACACGAGCCGGGGTTAAATCCCAGTTGCGCAGGTGGGGTATGTTGTCACTGCGTTACAATGAGCTCCTATTAGAACTATTCTATTTTATACTTTTATGAATTGAGAAACCATAAGAAAAATGTGAATAAAGACTGAGAGTCAATGTTCAGAAATGATTAATTATGTTTTGAACTATGTTGTATAGCTGTATTTTACGATGTGTTTGTTGTCAAACGCAAAAATGTGTTTATTTTTATTGACAAAATATTTTAGTTTTTTTCTATTATATCAGATAACATTTTAAACTGTTGCATGCTCATATTACAATGTACCCCACCTATGGGGCATGTTGACACATTTCACTTCCATTCTTTCAGGGTAAATCAAGAAAAAATGAAACAAAACCACATAATTGTACTAGACGTGTGAAATGAATGTGGGGGGGGGAAAAAACTCAATCCCCAAGTGGATTTACACAAACTGAGAAAGTCAAAAAGTGTTAGGTTGTGCCCCGCTCTCCCCTACACATTCTGCCTAATCTGATGAAATTGGGTTCGTTAATGTTTCTTTTTCCCTCACATTGACAGTTACTAATTATTACAAGAATCATGTGAATTATAAGCCTATTTTTAATTCAAAATGGCGAAATTAGACATTTTATTAGTTGACCTTATTTTGGTTGGTTGTTAAACATTTCTATCCTAAAACAGCTGTCAAATATGAAATGTTAAGTTTAGCTACATACACTCGCACTTTATGTCTGTTGATAGAAGCGTTGAGCTGGAATTCATGCTAAGCATCTTCTGTGAACATAAAGCCCACCCACTTTGATTTGATTGGTCCTCTCAAATATAATATTTTGACACTGACGAGCGGTGACAGACGGCAGCTCCGATGAGAAGCTCTTGGTGCTGTGCTATATCCTTGCAGCACTAAAGTAGTGTTAATACTATATTAGGCATTTATTTCACAACATTTATTATATACACCTCAGGAAAATACAGAGGTCCGGACCTAAAGAGCAAAGGACTGAAAAAGGTCACTGTTTGTAGGCATTTCTTATATAAAGTCTGCTTTATAATCAGCTGAATCTTTGAATCAGGGGAAAAAGAGGAGTTACTGGCAGGTCCAGCTTATTAAAAAACCATTACTACTGTTTGCTCGTGACACAGAGTAATAGTATCATAAAAGATAGTAAGCTTGTACTGGGAACTAAAACCAAAGTTAGCCAATGTTTCGTTCTGCTCTACTCAAAGCATTACAGGACTTAAATTATGTTTACATGCAAAAAACGATCTATAGTACAAATCATGTATTAGCATTTACAACTGTCTACTTAAAGGTGCAGTATGTAATATTGACAGCAGTCCAAATTCAAAATATCGCAGAGGGTTGTTTATCCCGCCCCCTCCTCCTCAGACTTGTTGCTCACACGGGTTGCCAGACTTAGGACACGCAACAAGAGCGAGAGCAACTGACAATGGAAGGCGAGGAGATTTGATGAGTAAGTTGATGAGTTGATTTATCAGTGGTTCAATATATTCCCGTTCATGGAGATTTTAAGATGGATGCCAAGGCTTTTTGGGTCGGGTAGAATCTGCGATCTCTGACCCAGTTTGTTGGTTGGCTTCCATGGTTGCAATACGTTGTGTTTTCCGCCAACTGGCAACCCGGGTTGTCGAAATACTATAGGCCTTTATCACACTTCCGTGTTTCAACACAGATACTTCTAATGACACCAACCCCAGGTTACAATCATTAATTGAGTATTGTGAAACAAAGAAAAATGGTGTCATAATATTCTGACGCATATTTTACGATTTAAAGGGGAGTGTGCAAGCTATACTGTATGTGTGTGCGCAATACTTTAGAGTCTGATCACCTTATTTTATCACAGACCTGCAAAAATAGAATACAAACAACATATCACTTTAAAGAGCTTTAATTACACAAAGCTTACAACTAAAGTCTAAATACTTGGATGGATTAAATTAAAGGTAAAAACGTATTAATTGTATTAAACAATAATGTTCGCATTTTTTCATGGACCTACTTTACGATGCTAGCATCAAATTGAAATGTTTCGGAACATGTTTCCAAAATATCTGCAAACACATTATGGTATTTTATACTTTAGTACAGTCAAAAAATTACATACAGCACCTTTAAAGTAACATTCATGTATATAACACAAAGTGTAGTACAACACAAGGTGTAGTACAACACAAGGTGTAGTACAACACAAGGTGTAGGACAACACAAGGTGTAGGACAAGTTATACGCTTTCTGGTCCTCTTCGGTCAAAAATGACCGAAACATTTTACGTTTTGACATTTAAATTTTTTTTGCTTCATCGGAATGGGATGACACTTGGTGACTTTTGTCGCATTAGCTATGTGAACACTCATGGAAAAAATCATGGAGATGATTCGGTTATGATAAAGGGTCGGGAAAAAATAGTCACACTTGTCTCCTTCGCGGACAAAAATGGCCGACATAGGAAACTAATGGGAAATACGCAAAAATACAAAAATCTTTTGGTGATACAAACCACAAATAAGCCATGATGCAGAAAAAAAAGTGCACAGCAATGTAGGGGTGACACTCTACAATATCAAGAGTGCCAAATAGACACAACCACCCCCTCCCCCCACACATATGAACTAGTGCGACTATAACACAGAGCACATTTTTGCAAATGTGTGAAACTAAATCAATAATTCAGCCACAATGCAGTAAAAAAAACTGCAAGGAAAAGGTTACATCAAGACTTCAAAACAGACACACACTCAAACACACACTCACGTAAACACACTCACAGACACACACATAAACCACAATATTATACGCACACAAATTAACTGGTGTGGCTGTATCAATATGGTAAACTTGAGCCAAAAAGACTCAAATAAGAGGTTAAAATCAGATCAGACCCAGATTTATTATGCTGTGATAAAACATAACTGGTCATTTTTGTTACATTTTTATTGAATTTTGATGTTATATGTCCAAAATATTCTCTACTCTGCTCAGGTTTGAATGTAGTAAAAATTAATGCAAAAACTGACACTTCAAATCAACATAAAAAAATCCAAACCTTGACATAGTCTTTGAGAATGTCTAAGTATAAATCCAAATCCACAACTTAAGTATTTATGTCTAATAACACTAGAGAATTTATAAGCCATTTTATATAGAGTTATATAGGAATCTAGTGGTCACAACATGGCATTACATCAGTTTTTCTTTTTTTACTCCCACCAGGCATTACTCTACCTTCAAAAAATGATTGAGCTGTTTTAACTGAAAGCAACTTGCACTGACATATGACAAATATGTCAGTGCCATTGTTTAGTCCTAAGATGCACACAGTAATGTTTTTTTCTAAGGCACGTTTATAAAAGCTACTTAAATGTCCTAATTGAACTAAGGCCTAATCCTGGCTTAATCTAGGCTCTGTCTGTGAAACCAGGCATGTGTTCTTGAGGGCAATAAAGGATACGGGTTACTAAACATCCTTTTAAGGTCAACTTTTTCTTTGCAGTATGGACACGTCTGCTTCTTACCCACAATGCACCAGCCACGTATGCAAAACTCATGGAATCTGGGTAATAAATAGGTTAAGGAAACAAATGTGTGCATCATATAGTCACTGCTGAAAATGGTTGAAATTTGCAAAAGATGCCATTACAAAAGGTGGAAGCATTAACTGATGCCCCAGAAGGAAACACGGTGCATTTAGAACCAGGGGTTTACACTTTTAAACAGGATGAAGAGGTGTAATTTTTTCTTATTTTGTTTAAAGATCATATTTTTTCATTTAGTACTGCCCTTCAGAAGCTACAGAAGATACTTACAAGCTTCCCAGAAGACAAAATAAGTACAATTTACCCAGATCTTCAAATTCAAAAAGTTTTTGAATGCATCATGTTGTTTCCTTCTGGAGCAGCACAGCATGTTTTAACCTTTTGTAATAGATGCATTGGAGTCTCTCAGTTATCCTCAGTGTAAAAAGATGGATCTCAAAATCATACAGTCACTGCTGGAAAGAGTTCAACTATGAAAAAGATGCTGGAAAAACCAAATAATTTGCAGGATTTTTCTGAAGAACAATGGGCAGTTTAACTGCTCTGGACAAACAAGAGACTCATGAATCATCACCATCACTCAATTATCACAAAAAAAACAACAACAGCGTGGATCATCCAGGTAACGACAGTCTTCAACAACAATTCAACGGGGATCAAATGTTCATGACAGTTTCATTGAGAGTTGGCTAGAAGAGAAGTGTAAAATATGTCTATGTTGAAGAGCAACATGAACATGAAACATGAAAACTAAATACTTTAGAATACTTCTTTCAAAGTATCTTCGGTCATCTCACTCATACAAAAACTGATTTAAAAATGAATGAAACTTCTCAAAATGAATACACATGGAAATAAAACAGAACGGTTTCATTTTTTATTTTTATTGTTAAAATTAGAGCGTTAACATTTTTTCACCTGCATTCTGTCCTTTTGATAGCTGGAATAGCTAGCACAGCTGAAGGTTGCATACCTCTTTCACCATTTACTGTACAGGAATGGATTTGTTTACTTAACAGATTTTCGTTTTTCTCTTGGTGTAAAAATGCTTATTATTATTGTTCATATACTGTGTTTGTGTATGTATGTATATATCAGAGACGTTTCCTCTGATGAGGCAAGGGAAGCAGTGTCTCAAAAAATAAATGGATGAGAAAATAATCGATATTACAAAATAAAACAATGCAAATATTAACATTTTGTTCTCAAAGTTGATGTGTTAGAAGTAGGAAAAACGGGCAAGCGTTAGGATTTGATTTCCCTGGTGGTTGTGGCCTCTTTCAGCAGGATAATGTGCACACACGCGTATATATAGAAAGTATTCACAGCACTTCACTTTTTCCACATTTTTTATTTTTTTATGTTACAGCCTTATTCCAAAATTGATTAAATTATTTATTTTCCTCAAAATTCTACAAACAATACCCCATAATGACAACGTGAAAGAAGTTTTAGACCTCCGAGACAGGACTGTATCGAGGCACAGATCTGGGGAAGGGTACAGACACATTTCTCCAGCATTGAAGGTCCCAGTGAGCACAGTGGCCTCCATCATCATACACTGTTAGCCCGGATTTGATATCCAATTAAACATTTCATTACAATATACTTAAAATATTTAAGTTTGATTGCATTACTTATAAAATATTAGTAGATTCTACTAATTTTTGGACATAATTTGAATGATTAAATAAATTTAATTTAAATGGACTCAAATTATGAAGTTTTACTCCTGACCACGCCTCCTGCGAGTCAGGTAATGACGCCATTTTATCGTGGTGTGTGTGAATTCAAGGAGCTGTTGATGAAAAGTAGGAACATTTGTTTTAGCTTTAGTTCTATGGACATGTTCCCCAACATTGACCTTTTTTGTTGTTTCTTTGCTCCCAGAGAGACTGTTTGTGAGCAGTGAAAAACATTGTTTAAACGATGGGACATTTTTCTCCGGTGAGCAAGCTAGTTTTCTTACTCGCGTGTGGCGGACAATCAACGCGCTTGAACCCCTGACCGGCGAGTTTAGACAGGCGTTTTTTTCGTCTTTTCCCTTCTATTGTTCCATTTTCACTCGAGGAGCTGTTGTTGGGAGTGTAAACTTAGTTTGAACCTCTGGTCAGCACCGAACACCGCGGCCGCACTTCCAGCTGAGGAGTGAGGATGGCGGCGAGAATATATGGTGAGTGCAATAGTTTAACGTTTTATTTCGACATGTCTATTATTTAAAAGAGTAAGGTAAAGTTAATTTACGGGTTGAAAACAAAAACGGATGGATGTACTCCAGTTTTTTTCCTAGGTTCATAGCCCTCTTAACAACAGACTATCTTGTTTTGTGTTGCAGGTCAAGAGATGCTTTGGAAATGTAAGTATTACCCTCACAACTGTGAAAAGAGAGCACAGCTATTTAAACATTATAGGCTTAAACATGGAAATTATACAAGAACAGATTCAATTTCCTTGTTTACATCCGGAACGTATGTACATTTATATTACTTCTTGAACAATATGTACACTTATGCCGCCTTCACACCAAAACTCCAGATCAGCAGTATGTCATGTGGGTTTACTGAGACCTGTTCTGAGGCTGATTATTTTATTAATCTGCATACTGCACAGTGCACAATTGTAAGCCAAGTCAGGTGCCATTATAAAGACTATAACTTTAATGTTTGCTTCTTACAGAAAAGTTGTCAATGACAAGCCTGACATCAGCTATATGGTACTTCAACGGCCAGCTCTTTATAGTAAACCATGTATATATTGGTGCATTGATGCCATGTTGCAATTACCATAATTATAAGATTTCAGCTTGTAAAAAACGGTCACGTTCTCATCTAACTTTTAATAACGACCTGTAAACTGGGAAATTTTTTGGGGAGCTCCTACTTGTATAACTGTACCACCTGACTGCTGGGGATTCATTTAGCCATTGATAGTGTTGCCACAGAAATGCATAATTCCCAGTCCAAGGACATGAACAGCTTGGAGTATAACGTCAAACTCAAATTTTTTAGTTCACATTACTTAAATTTTTTAGGGCAACCAGTTTCCTTTTTTAAAGTAAATTCAACTTATCCGGGTTAACAGTGCACTTAAAATGGAAGAAGTTTGGAACCACCAGGACTTCCTAGAGCTGGCTGCCCGGCCAAACTGAGGGAAAGGGAAAGGGCCTTAGTCAGGGAGGTGACCAAGAACCCGATGGTGACTCTGACAGAGCTCCAGCGTTTCTCTGTGGAGAGAGGGGAACCTTCCAGAAGAACAACCATTTCTGCAGTCCTCCACCAATCAGGCCTGTATGGTAGAGTGGCCAGACAGAGGCCACTCCTCAGTAAAAAAAAAGCACATGACAGCCCGCCTGGAGTTTGCCAAAAGACTCTCAGACCATGAGAAACAAAATTCTCTGGTCTGATGAAACAGATTGAACACTTTGGCCTGGCAAGTGTCATGTCATGTCTGGAGGAAACCAGGCACCGTTCATCACCTGGCCAATACCATCCCTACTGTGGAGCATGGTGGTGGCAGCATCCTGCTGTGGGGATGTTTTTCAGCAGTATGAACTGGGAGACTAGTCAGGATCGAGGGAAAGATGAATGGAGCAATGTACAGAGACATCCTTGATGAAAACCTGCTCCAGATTGCTCTGGACCTCAGACTGTGAATGTCCTTGATTGGCCCAGCCAGAGCCCAGACTTGAACCTGATTGATCAGACTTGATCTCTGGAGAGATCTAAAAATGGCTGTGCACTGACGCTCCCTATCCAACCTGATGGAGCTTGAGAGGTCCTGCAAAGAAGAATGGGAGAAACTGCCCAAAAATAGGTGTGCCAAGCTTGTAGCATCATACTCAAAGACTTTGGCTGTAATTGGTGCCAAAGGTGCTTCAACAAAGTGTTGAGCAAAGGCTGTGAATACTTGTGTACATGTGATGTTTTTCGTTTTTTATTTTTAATACATTTGAAAAGATTCCAAACAAACTTCTTTCACGTTGTCATTATGGGGTATTTTTTGTAGAATTTTTAGGAAAATAATGAATTGAATCCATTTTGGAATAAGGCTGTAACGTAACAAAAATGTGGAAAAAGAGAAGCGCTGGGAATACTTTTCAGATGCACTGTGTAAATATATATATACGAAAATGAAACAGTTTGTGTTCTGTATACACATATATATCACATACATATACACACACATATATAAACACACACACACATACATATACACACAGTATATAAACAATAATAATAAACATTTTTAAAACAGACATATTTTACACCGCATCTAGCCAACTCTCAATTAAACTGTCTCATGAATGTTGAATTGTGGTTGAAGACAGGACATGCTGATAAAATTTTCAGGGGCCAACCCTTAGCATGTACTTCTATGTGCTAGCTCGACATCAAAGAAAGATCAAGACTTATTATGCAAGATTTGTTTTATATTATCACATTAATGAAAAATATCAAGCATTTTCAAGGATGATATTCAAAATTCAATCACATTTCAAACTTGGGTCATTTAGTGTCAACTCACCTAGAAGTCCCTGGCTCAAATTATTGTATTTAAACAAGAATCTCTTATGAATGAATAATATTGAACGTAAAAATAGGTTTGCCTGCCTGTACTTCAAGTATAGAAGATTTTAATATGATTTTAAATTCTAGTTCCATCTTTTGGAACCTCCATTTTTAAGACCCTATATGGTTTAATCCCAGAGATATTAGGATCTCAATGCAGCATCATGTCCCAATTGTAGAATTTTACCCATTTTCGAAGGTTGAAAACCAAAAGTGATTTTGTGTTTATCCAGTCATGACTATTGACACTGTATATATGCAAATAAGAACAGTAACCCAGGGTTTAGGGTTCAAAATCAGTGATTCCACCAAATATGCCCCCTAGCAGTGAATACTCGATTTATGACTATGCTTTGCATGTTATAACAATAGGAAATTGTAATACTTAAACAATCCAGGTACGGCAAATCTTGGTTTATTGATATGAATACAATGTGAGGGGAGAGCAAACACTTCCCTAGGAGACATAAAACTTCTCTGAAGTCTTACAACAAGTCTCAAAACATGTTATGATATTGCATATTTGAACTCTTGCTAGCTTCAGAAGCTGTTAAAATCAACAAAATCCCCTCTTCTAAATATCTCTGAAACTGATTTAAACATAGAATCTTATAAACAGATTACTGAGAGCAAGTTAATGTGCCACAACTTGACTATTTCAGTGTATTTTTGTCACTTGGGTATGTTCCATGCAATTTATTTGCTAGATGTAAACAAACTACATTTCTAGTTTCAACAATAATTATTCCTCACACAATCCCCCTTCAAATACAATAAATATCAGCTGTGTGCAAAGTGACCCACATTTTGTTTTTGACCATTGAAAATGAAACAAATAAACCAAACAAAAATTGTATCATATTGAGATATCTTTAATACTACTTGAGTTACAGGCATGCAAACTTGGGAAAAATAATATATGGCACTCTGACAGGAATGTTCTCTGCAATTGTTTTCATAGAAGGAAACAAGTTACATTTCTTGTTCTTTAGACATTCCTCTTTAAAAGAATAAAGTATCAGCTGTATGCAAAGTGGCCTACATTTGGTGGACTATTTAAAATGTGTATAATTTAACAATTCTCAGAGCCATATTGAGATCCCAATATCTCTGTTATTAAACCATATAGGGTCTTCAAAATAAAGATACTAAAAGAAAGAATTCTTAAGAACCAAAATCTAAAAGGATATTAAGATATCTTTAATACTTCTTGAGTTTATTTCGAGAAAAATAAAAATAAAAATTGAAACTATCACCATTGGCATCTAATGCAACAAAGATTGCTTAAGTCAATAGATTTTACTAAGTGAAAATTTTTATTTTGACACCCCTCTACAAAATAGTGGATTGCTCAATACATGTCAGCCATGACATTTAATATTTTGGCTTTCATCATTATTTATACGCGTCTTTCACAAATTCAAAAATTTGAGCCAGGGAAGTTTCCAGAATTTGGTTGATTTGACAAGGAATGACCCATCTTCATTTCAAAACATAAGTTAAAACCAAACATTTTCCAAAATGTGCATACTCTGTACGAATGCTGCAGATTTCAGACATAAAAAATTAACAAAACTGTAAAAATAGTAAGGATACACATGGTTGCAGGAGAGTCTGTAGGTGTTCTCTATGATCCCCTCTTCACTCACATCCACAAGGATTGGCTGACCACAGACAGCACAGATGCTGTCTGACAGGTGCTTAGTGGGCATTCCAGATGCACTGTAATACTGCAACATCATATCTGTACATTAGGGTTTATACATTCTTTGACCAATGAATTTCCATGCCTTTTTTATGGAAGAAATAAAATAATTAAAAAAATAATATAATGATAATTTTAATAAAATAATTATAGCCTGGTAAATATCACTCTGAAAACAGACTAGAATTTGAGGATGTTTTCATGTTAGAGGTTTTGCTGCAGAGTCGGGCTAGTTGGGCTTTTGGTTAGTGTAACAGCAGCTTTTTCAAATGGTTTGCAACTGGTATGACAGCAATCGGGCTAGATGCTAGATGAAAAAGTAAATTGCTGTTGATAACATATGGGCATGCACTACAGAAAGCCAAGTGATGTTGGGTTTGTTATAAGTGACTTCATAATAAAACTAAACAAAGGGAGTTAAAGTGAAAGCTGGCAGTTTCATGGGCATGGTGGGGGGTGGGGGTGGAATCAAGCTTAAAATTAGACCAAGCATTACAAGAGAAATCAAAGTGTGAAAACAGCCTGCGAGTGTTTAGATAAGACAATGTGTCAAAAAATTGGAGGATGACTGGAAACATATGTAAAAGCAACATGACGTTTATCCATTGATTCAAGCACTAACCCCAACTGTAGATGCCATAAAATCTGCACACATCTCTGCAAAATCTCGACCGAGTACACCGTAGTACAGGCCATAAAAAAGAAGCGACACTCCAAAGTCCATGGCATCTTCTGGCTTTATTCTAGAAGCATAAAAGGAGATGACATAAGACTCAACAAATTATTAGTTCTTAATTACTCTATGCAGTCGTAATTAACATTTAGCACCTACAGTCAACTGGTACATTTTTTCAAGTGTTTGATAATTGTAAAAATTATCATGACTAAGGATGGGTGATATATTGGTATAATATGTTGGGATAATATTTTGTCAGATATAAAACCATGTATTTTTAAGATATTTTTTTTCCTCTTTCCATTTGATAGCATTCCAACAGATTTTAGAAGGGTTTCTGATTTAACCTCATTAGAAAACCTGCAATAAAGTTAAAATGTTTAATTCAGTTCTCACTTTCAATGATTCACAAGCTGTGTCCCACACAGTACATATTTCACACTTTTATTATATAAAACAAGCATGTACTTCTGGAACAGGGGAGTAATTTCACATACTATTTAAGATGGATAGTGAGTGAATTGGGGCTCAAAACCCATGTGTTTGCATCAGCACTCAAAGGTGCACTCAATCCCCACAAAGCATTTCACAGTTTCAGTAAAAAATATTTATACATACAAATATTTATTACTATTGCAGTTTATTACTATGAATTAGTATATAGCACAGTTTCAGAAAAAATATTTGTACATACAAATATTTGTTACTATTACTGTTTACTATGACTTATTATAGGTTCCATGTTTTGGAATAGTATATTATTTGAATTGGTATAATATATCCCAACATATTATACCAATATAACACCCATCCTTACTATTGTTGTTTACTACTATGAATTAGTAGGTTCCATGTTTTGGAACCTATATACTAATTCATAGTAATAAACAGCAATAGTAATACATATTTGTATGTACAAATATTTTTACTGAAACTGTGAAATGCCTTGTGGGGATTAGCCTTTTTAAATCCTTTACCATGATTCTGTCAGCAGGGTATAATTGTTTGTCACACGCTTTGCAACAATGCTTTGCACACTTTCTGTGAAAGATGAACGTGACCATAATGCAGCAATACATAAGAAACTATGTTAATTCTAAAGCCTGATTTGTAATAAATAAGGACTTGATAAGCAAGTCAGCCGTTCTATTTTCACGAAAGAGTTTATTTCTGAATTAATAAATTAAGCCATCGACTGAGCAAGTCCACTTCACATTGTTCCTTTTAGTAGCATGAAAAACAATTGTTATTCAAATTGAGATTAAATTAATTATATATAGAAATCAATCAAAGAACACTTCCTTCATATTTACTAGAGCTGTCAATTACTTTTGTTCGCAAGCTCATGTTCTGATCTCTGTATTGTTATAATCATCGATACCACCTACACTGCACAGAATTTTTACTTCATTACTGTATTTAAATAAATTTTTCACGCATCTTTATTTTATTATTTCTATTTTGGGAAATTTTTACTTTTATACATTCAGAAGTATAATATTGTACCTTTTAATTTTAGGATTTATTATTGTAAATGAAAATTTACAATAGGTTTTAGGTTAAAAAAAACTAAATGTTAAATTAACAAATTAATGTATGCATCTTCCCTGCTGTTTTTATATTATATGTTTAAATTTGTCAACACATGTACATTTTTTTGTTTTTCCCCACTTTGATATACTATATGGTATATTTTGTTATTGAATTATCAGTTATAGTTTCAGTGTATGACAATCTCCCCTTTGAGAAAATTCCTACACTCCTGAAAAATAACATTGCAAAATGAGGCACGGTATACAATCTTCAACTTTAATGAAATATTGTATTACCTGCTCATATTATAGTATGATATTTGTTTGTATTCAAACTAATTTATCCTAATAATCCCATATATACAGACGTCTCCAATAGCGATGTCCGGAGGGGACATTTGTTTTTAATGACCCCACAAGTTAGATTAAACCAACAAAATGAGGAAAATATTTAAGTTTTAGTATACATTTAAATAGTTTAAATATGAGGGAAGGACAAAACACTAAACTTGGTTAAGGTATTTCTCTGACAAAATTATTTGGCAGAAAAAGGCAACCTACAGCTACAGGTTTTATTTTACTATGCAAACTGCATATATAAAAAAAATAATAAAAAAAAAGCTCACAGGAAAAAGCATACATTGATAATATATTGATACAATATAATCAGTTTTTAATTAATATTGTTGTTTATCTTTTGCTTTTGCATGTGTTCATAATATCTTTTTATAACAGCCTGGCCAAAAATGATGTCTCCATAATTTAGCGTGCTTCAGTGTGTTATCACAAATAAAACAACTGGCTCCAAGCACAACTACGCAATATGCTTACAAAATCTTTAACAAATTTAATAATATTTGAATAAAGGGTGAATATATCAATTTTCTCAAAATAATTTTTAGCCACTACTGTATGCTCATGTTTAATATTTTCTGCATAATTACAATATGTCCACTGAACATATTTCCTTTTTACTTTCATTTTCTGAAAAAATGAGTTAAAAATTTGTTAATTGTCAAAATGTGTTAATTGTCATCTACAGATGGTTCAAACAAATAACTATCAAAAGAATTTACAAATTTTTATACATTGCCGATACATTTTTAAATCAAAATAATTAGCTTATTCAACCTTTGCAAATCATTGTTCACAACAGCAACAGGGTAATCTGGGGAGATGCACCAAATTTCACAAATATATTTAACGAACACTTAAAATGATGCGAGTACGGAGCCCCTAAAGGGACATGGTGCTGGAAAAAAAAAAAAGAGATGGGAGGAAAAATAATCAATGCTAATCAAAATAGTCAATGCTTTTGCATTCTCTCGCAATGCAATGTTTTGAAGAAACTTTGTGTTTGCAAAACCTTGAGCTATTCTCGGGGGAATGCAAAACATTTGCAAGAAAACGCAAAAGCACTGACAAATAATTTTTTCCTTCCCCATGTCCCTTTAGGGGCTCTGTACTGGAGTATTACAGGTGGATGGAATTATCTAAATAACATGACTGATGTTGCCATAAACCCGTCATAACCTTCTGAAACCTATTAATAGCATAATATTGGACTACTTAATTACTCATGTTCAATATACCCTGCTATGGTTGTAACTTGTAAGTAAAATGAATGATTTGTAAGTAATGAACTGATTTATAAAGTAATGAATGCATTATGCATATTTAAAGGTGCAGTAAGCGATTTCTGCTGTTGATATTACCCAAAAGGATAACACACCTATCTTGATGCCTCCGATCAAGATTCAAGCGAAGATGACACATGAGTATTTTCAAGCAAGAGACATCATATCTTCTGTGAAACACAGCAAAACCAACGTTACTCGTGTATCGAGAAGAAATAAAAGCAAACGTAACGTCTGTTTTCAGGCCTTCCCGCTCCTGAAGGTCTCTCCAGCGTTGGAAAGCTTCTCAGATATTAACGTGGCCCTACCTCTTGCCTGATCGTAACCCTTCTTTTTAAAGTTATATTCCCCTGGCCTTTTCCTCTTTTGTATTTTCTCTGCCATTTCTCTCTTTCTATATTCTTTCTGCTACTGTCTGTCTTGTGCACCGAGCTCTCTCTCCTCCCCCATCATAAGCATATACGCCCCTTACTGCTGACACTGCTACACGTGTGTTTTGGCGTTTGGTCTGATTCACTTTTCAACAGCTTTTTTCAAAAATCGCTTACTGCACCTTTAAGTATTATTTATTTTGTAATATTATATTTTGTAACATCGATACCCATACATATCCACACATCTTCCACCACAAGGAAACATCAATAAATAAGGAAGTCATATTTCTGCTTCCTTTGCCTTTAATTCATATGACCATGGATTATTTTTTCCCAAAACACACAATACCTGTCCCAGCTATCCCAGGTTATATATTTTTTATTACATGCTATATGACATCTTAAATCATTTTCAACAGCATTTTGACTGACTAAAATTATTACGTTTATTATTACTAAAATTTAACATGAAAAAGTTGTACTTTGTACCACATTTGTCACATTGCATGAACTATTAATAAATTAAATGAAAAGTAAATTAACTATAAGGCAAAAAAAAGCAATTAAAAGAGTGACATTTTTTTTTTTAAAGTAGTTAGAGTTTGATGTTAATGTTATAGTCAGCTACATTGATGATTCAGTTTAAACATGAAGCTTAAAAACTCACCTAAATATAAGATTGATGCCAAAGAGGGTGAACATAACTACAGTATAGCCCACAATGCCGGTGGTGTAGCTGATCTTATACAAAAGGAGGAACCATTTATAAACAAGCCTGTGTGGAGAGAAAGAGACAACAGAGTAAACTCACCAAGATGTGAATTTCAGTAAGAAGTGAGGTCCTATTTCACCCCAAAAGTCAAAAGATAAAATAAATGCAAAACTACGGCGACAAGATTTTTTAAATTTTTTATTTGTCATTTACCTTTTATGATTCCAAACCTGTATGATTTTATTGTAGCCTTCCTGCACTGAAATTTTTTTTTGCTACTTGTTCAAATTACTTAAATAAAATGAGCTAATGGCAACAATTGCTATACATTTTGTCCTAACTTAATTTCATTCGGTTCAATCCACTTAAATATATTTAATATGGAAGTTTACTTAATCCATTTGTTTTGGAATTTACATTAATGATTTTTGTTGCATTAACTGAAACTGGGTGGGCGATTTTTAGTTCCCAACATGCTTTGCATATGGCTGGATCAGGAGAGTAAAAGTTGAAATTAAGTGTTGCTTTATGTTTTTGAGTGAAGGGAAAGCTGTTAGGGTTTAATGTTCAGTTAAGTTTGACATTTAAAAAAGTTTTATATTAAATAATATCCTGGCTCTTCCCAGCTTTGTGATGGCATTGAATAGAGCTTTTTAGAAGCTCTAAAAAGCACACCCATCCATCATAAAAGCAACCCATACAACTCCAGTGGGTTAATAAATGCGTTCTGAAGTAAAGTAATGGGTTTTTGTAAGAAAAATATCCATATTTAAAACTTTATAAATTATAAATCACTGGCTTCCAGCAAAGGCCATACACACGTTCATGAGAAAGCCGAGTTTCGGCAGAAGGATGACCTCTGACCCAACGTATGACATAGGACGTATGACGTAGGTGTAGCATAATGCTCAAAGTCGGACATTCGACCTGTGAACATTAGACATTAAGTTTAATTTAATGGATTACTTTTATGATGGATGGATTTTTTTCGAGCTTCAAAAACTTTGTATTCAACGCCATTACAAAGTTGGGAAGAGCCAGGATTTAATACAAACTACGATTGTGATCAGCTGAAAGAAGAAAGTAATATACACCTAGGATGGCTTGAAGGTGAGTAAATTATGATTTTCGGCTGAACTATTTAAGTTCAACTTAAAATATAGGTTTAAAATGAAGATACATTTTATGTAACCACTTGCCTTAAAAAATCTGAGTAAAATCCAAAAGCCAATTTTTTTCAGCGTCAAGTAGAGTGTGGTGCTAACAACGGCAAGGTGACAGGTTCAATTCCAAGATAATGCATGAATTGGGCGGGGGGAATTATCATTTGAATGTAATGCAAGACTGCCAAATGTGTAAATGTAAATTTTCTTCACTAACAAGAGCTAGAGGGGATATCAAGTAAATAACTGCTACAAATGTTGTGTTCCACACACAAATCATGACATGAGAAACATGAGAATATAGAGCATGCATCATCTGGAACACTTTTTTGAGCATTTAATAGAATTTTTGCATTAATTTTGAAGTTTGAAAGCAATAGTCTATTTATTACAACTGTTTGGAAAAAGAGTATATTGACAGCATGCTTCAAGATTTTCTCGTTTTTCGTTACAAAGCAGCAAGAAAGTCATAAAGGTTTGGAACAACCTGGGGGTAAGTAAATGACAGAATTTTGATTATGCTACTTCTACCCTATTGTGGAACCCTATTGTGTTTGTTTGGATTTATTTTCTTCTCTATTATGATTATTATTATCATCATCATCATCATCATCATCATCATTTACCCCCCTAGAACTGTCTGTGCATCAACAGACACATAACTTGGTGGGATAAATAAACTTGGCAACTAGAAATAAAACCTTTACCTTTCTATAACTACCAATGGACAACAGGACATTGTGAAAACATTCCAATTTTTAAATTCCCAATGCTGGTAGTGCTTAAAAAAAGCCTCTAAACTTTTGAACTGTGCTGACACTGGGGTAAAATGTGACCTGGACATGATTTCATAAGATTCAAATCAAACAGGTGCCATCACACAGAGACAGATTTATAAAATAAGCAGCATTAGAACAATGAACTTTGATCCCTGTGTTGGGGTTATTTTTGTTATTTAGGAGTAACCAATATTTCCAAATTATCTTAAAACCTTTGGTGTGCAATATGTATTATTTGCGATTATTTAAAATGATTTTTTTTGTTTTAACGGTGTGCAAGCTGTCATTATAGAGTATGTCTCTCTCTTTGCAAAAGGGCTGGCGAGCATCTCTCATGAAGAGATTTTGAGGCAATGATCTTCAGCACCTTATATAGCAGGAGGGCCCACCTCCAGTTTACGAGCTTAAACATCATTGGACAGTGCAACGCCCTGGTTATTCAATACAGCTTCAGTATTTCTCTGAGAAAGTTTTAGCATCAGCTTCTTTGAAAAAAACACTGCACAGAATATGAAGAATATAAAATATTCAGGGTTGCACTTTATTTTACAGTACGTGTACTTACCTAAGAAAATACTAGGTAATATAAGGTAACTACAGGGGTTAAGGATAGGTTTAGGAGTAGGTTCAGAGTTAGATTATTAGGTATATTAGGATTACTAGGTATAGTTATTACCCAGTTAACCAGTTACTGCTAGCTCCCTTTGCTTAAATTTTGGCCATTTGTCTTTGTGTGTGAAACCACTAGTAAAGAATTTGGCCGTTTTTTGATAATACTCTCAAATTTGACAAACAGATTAGCACGGTAATCAAAATCAAGGCCTATCTAAAGAGAAATAATTTCTTTATTTTAAGGGCTTTGAAAGTGTGATCCATGCTTTTATCTCAACAATGCTTGACTATTGTAATTCCCTTTATATGAGCATTAACTAAGCATCTCTTAACCTTCTGCAAATGGTACAAAATGCAGCTGCTAGGCTGCTCACTGGTGTGCATAAAACGTGAGCACATTACTCTAGTTCTGAAATCTGCACTGGCTCCCAATTCGTTACAGAATTGATTTTAAAGTCTTGTTGCTGGTTTTTAAATCCTTGAATGGATTAGCTCCTGTATATATTTCCGATTTATTATCCATTCACAATCCTGGGAGGTCTCTTAGGTCATCCAACCAAAGACTGTTAAATGTTCCTCGGGCTAGACTGAAATTGAGAGAAAGATTGTGCCTACCTGTTTTTATTAGAACCTTCTTTTGTGCTGTGTCTGGTCTGTTCTGTTCTGTGTTGTAATTTATGTTGTACATGGTGTTAAATGTTGATGGTATTTGATGTAATGTACAGAACCTTGGTCAACAACTGTTGTTTTTTAATGGTGCTATATAAATAAGGTTGAGTTATTGTAATTACTGTAATAAGTACATCGTATATACATGGGGAACAGGACTGTAAAATAAAGTGCTACCCGCTTCAGCAGTCCATGATAGGGCTAAACCAGCCAAAGTACCAGCACAAAAACACACTCAGTAAAACTGATATAATATAGGGATATAATTTTTGTCAATACTGCACACCCCTACTTCAAACACAGTTTATACACATACTTAACTTGGATACAGAAAGTCAAACACAGCTAAACAGGGTCAAAGTCACATTGCACGAGGGTAAAGCTATTTTTGGTTACCTCGGAGTGGTGCAGTCCAGTGGTTTGCGGGTAGCGCGAAAAGTGATGAAGGCCGTGACAACAGAGAAGATGAACCATGTCACCAGAAACCTCCACCAGTGCAGCTTAGTTGTGAAGTACAGAGGAACCACCCACATTTGGAAGAGGGTTACCAACTTGGGGAAAGAAAAAAAAAAAAAACTATTTAGATGTTAGCTTTCAAAACCCATCTAGAAATATCAGTGGTAATGTTTCACCTTCAAAATATAAAATCATATATATTTTGCACAAAAGGACAAGGCATTCTAAAATTATAGTTTACCAAAAGCCCATTTTTTCAAAAGCATACTTTCTATTGGTTTGGATTTTTTCTCCAAACTGCCCCCTGTTGCCACAGTCAGCGAAGGGACAGTAAAACAAGGATTTATTGTGCGTTCAATTTGTCCTCAGTCGGAAAAGTCCTAGCTCCCAGGAGGGACTTTTAACTGGAATGCCCTCTCAAGTCGAAGTTGCAACTGGAAAACCTGGGGGAAGTGCATCAACCCCGACTTCAGAATCCAGTACAATTTAACACTAACAATAGTAAAATATAGTTTATACAGCGGCACAGGCAGTAACGGCAGCTGTGCATTCTCACTCCCTCGTCAAAGTGACACACACCCGCGCACGCACCACTGATTTATATAAGTGCCACGCACATAAAGCCCCCTCTCAAACAGCTAGTGAGACGCAAGTACCAAAATGAGTGGCTTACTGCGCTTAAATTAAGATAACGCATGTTGTGTAACTGAATATTGGATCTGTGCATAAACTCTTAAAGTTACAGCAGTCTAATAGTCCTGCTGCTGTCTGTCATGTTAATCAAAGAACAAAAGACAGAAAATCACTCTGTCTCTGCTCTTGACTGAATAACTTTTGTAACTTTAATTGTAAGCATTACAATTGTAAGTATTGGAGTTTTGGTTCCTTGCCACTGTCGCCTTTGGCTTTTGGCTTGCTTAGTTGGGGACACAATATTATTGATCTGCCTGCATTGACACCATTGTATGAGAATTGAACTGAGCTGGACGATGACATCACTGTTTTCTCCAGAGAGGCTGTATAGATAAATGAACTAAATTAACTTTTTTTTTTTTTTAAACAGAAATGAACCATCACTGAACTTAACACTATTTTCTTCTAAATCTGCTGTACAGCCAAAACAAACAGTTGCATTATTTTCCTGTTATCACTGTAAAGCTGCTTTGAAAAAAATCTGTATTGTAAAAAGCGCTATATAAATAAAGGTGACTTGACATTAATCTGTATTTTATTTTTCCAATGAAGACTATACAGTGTTATTTTACATTTGAATACTTTAATGTCTGTAGTATTTCTTAACTGAATACTAACCTACTGTTAATCCCATCTGAAAAACTTAAAGCCATGTTCATTTCATATCTCTCTTTATTCTATTGCATTTATTTGTGCTGTTATTTGCAATTTGTTTATTTGTTCTTATTTTATTACTGACTTTTTACTTGTGTTTCTTCATGAAAATAAAATTTTGCATAGAAGAAAAGTAGATTTTTGCTTGTATATGCTGTGAATTATAGTCATTAGGAAGAAAATCGGAATCAGCAAAAATGCCATGGTCATTCCCTGCTATGACATCCCTCTTCCGAGGTAAATGAGATTAATCGATTATCAAAATAATCGTTAGTAGCAGCCCTACTTTAAACCCAATCTAATAAACTGGGGAGGGCAACAGGTAAGAGAGTGAGCCGCTACTTGATTTCAACTCTCATCTGCCAAGCTCTGTACTCAAAGATAATAACAAAGGAGCACAGCCGTGCTTTAATCCCCAATCTGATATATTACAAATAACAAATAGAGACGTTTACAGTGAGCATGCTAACTTAGTCCAGACTATGTTTGCACCATCACTTTGCAAACAAACCCCTATGCAATAAGTACCATTTCCCTAAAATCACCCAACCTCACAGGGGGTGTGTAACATTGTCTAGCAATGTCTCCTCCAGCAGTACATGACTGCGCTGACACTATTAGATGAGAACTAGACTGAGCTGGATGATAGCATCACAGTTTTCTGCAGAACTGAATAAACACTGAAGTGACTTCAGCTGAACAATGACATAATTTTCTTTTAGAGCTGCTGTACAGCCGAAATGAACTGTTTGCATAATTTAATCATTTTCCTGTCATTGGTCACTTGACTCGAGACAGGAAGAGCTCAAAGAAGAGTGGCAATGTTAGTAGTTTTGCCACAAACGTCTTGCCAGCTGGCAAGGACAAAGCAAAAAAATTAAAATGAAACCGAACACAGAAAAGGCCGTTCATGCGTTCGAAAAAAAATTGTTTTGTGAACTTGTGTGTTCTGTGAAGGAAAATGCACTGGAGTCCTGTGATATATTTAAAGAGCAAGAATACAAGCACATAATTTATTTTCTCTTAAGTAAGTTCTCTGCTTTGGATGGCTGTCTCAAGGTCATATGGAGTAAAGATTGGAAGAAAAGAATATAGCTTACTAATACATCCAGGTGCCCTAGATTTTAAACCAAACAAGATAATAACCAAGGTGAAAAGTCTGAACATAACCACTTTGCAGTTTTGAATACTCAAAATGGCGATGGTGACTGCATCCTCTCCATTATACCTGAAATAAAATAAAAAAGAGTGGCAGCTCAATAGAGACATACACTTTATTGGACCCAGGAAGTACAGCAACCTTTTACACAGAAGATTTCCTGCATCAACTTAACATTCAGGGAAGACCGATTTCTCCTTTGTAGTATGCATCAACAAATGCACAGGGATACTTGCCGGTTTAGAAGACAATACCTACCTACAGATCTGCCCAATGTCTTGACTCAGCAACACTTGAAAACATTCCTAAACAAAAGGACATTGAGAATGGAATTGTAATAGCAGAACTGTCCTTTTTCCATTCCTGAAGAAATAGCCACATATGTTAAAGACTTGGATCTGGAAAGTGAGTTAGTTAGTTAGTTCCCATGGTAAGAGAATAGGGAATTCACCTGTATATAATCATGGCCAAAAGTATTGGCAGTAACATACATTTTGTGTTTCGCAAAGTTTGCTGCTTCAGTTGTTGTAGTGTTGATCCACATTGTTTGTAGATTATTGTTCAGAGTGATCAGATGTATCTTAAATAATTACAAAAAGCTTCATTGGCCAAAAAAGAACTTCATCACAAAAACCCAAATTTCAGAGTTTTTTGGCCCGGACTCAAAACGACCAACTAAAATAATTGTACTAATCATATCATCAGCACATTGGAAAGTGTGAACAAGCACTAGTCAGGTAAAATCACTATCATTCTGATTGGACTATAAGAGCGGACTGATACTGTATAAAAGGAGAGAAGAAATACTCATTGTGTTCTTGTGTTAGCAATGGTTACCTCCAAAGAAAGATGATCAGCCATCATGTTTCTTCCTGAGGAGTCATCTATGGAAACTTGTCACCACCAGAGCAGAGCTTGCTTAATATTGGCAGCAGGTGGGTGTGAGTGCATCTGCACACACAGTGAGGCGAAGAGTTTTGGACCATTGCCTGGTGTCAAGATGGGGCAACAAAGAAGCCACTTCTCTCCAAGTAAAACATTAAGGATAGACTGAAATATCCTTAATATCCCAAAAGGATCGGACAGCAGAAGAATGGTGCAAAGTTATTTTCTCTGATAAAGGCCACTTCTAACTGTTTGGGGCAATCAAATTGTCTGGAGAAGAAAAGGCAAATGTTACTGAGTCCTGTGTTATGAAAACAGTGAAGCATCCTGAGACCGTCAATGTGTGGGGTTGCTTTTCATCAAAGAGAGTGGGCTCTCACACAATTCTGCCCAAAAACAATGCCAAGAATAAAGAATTATATCAAACATGCAAGAACAACTTCTCCCAACAACCCAGGAGCAATTTGGTGATGATCAGTGGATGTTCCAGCATGAGTGATAATGAACTGGCTCGGAGATCATTACATTTAAATGTTGGATCCGTGGCCAGGCAACTTCCCAGACCTTAATCCCACAGAGAACCTGTTGTCAATCCTCAAAAGGTGAGAGGACAAGAAATACTCAAATTGTGATCAACACCGAGCACTAATAAGACAACAAACCACTCAGCAGAAGAGGTATATTTGTCAGTTTTTGACTCTGTTATGATCCTCTTAGGTTCTAAGCACCATGCATGCTACCAGCACAAGCCTATTCTCAGGGACATGTCTAGAGAGAAATTAGGATGGATGATAAAATTGTAGAGAAAAAATTGGAAAATGGCTGTCCTGGCTGGAAGATTTGCAGAAACTCTTAAACTTCAGCATAAGTAGATGGATCAAACCTGCAGAGTCGGGACATATCAAGACCTTTTAACTAAACCACTTCACAGATGCTAGTGAGAATGGTTATGTGACTGTCAAATATATATTTGTTGACAAATGATCATTATCAAAAAAGATGAACATTCATGATGGGAGTGACTTCACTTAAGCAAGGTTACTACTCCAAGAATAGAGCTGACAGCAGCCACTATCGCAGTCAAAATGGATAGATGCTGAAACAAGAGTTTAAAATGTTTAAAGGATGACAATCTATTCAGAAATGAAAACTGAATCAAAGGAACTAGTTTCCTGCTGAAGCCATAATGTAATAATGTATTTGACCAGAGCAGTCAATGTCAATGGCAGATGACTGTCTCCACAGTCGCAATACTCACTTAGAATAACAAGAAAAATCTAGAACGTCTTTGTTACATTCAAGTTGGCCTCATCTAAAGAAGGCTGTAGCTCGGTTAACATCTCAAAGAAATCCTGCTGGAATTAAGCCACAAGAGGAAGGAGATTAAAATGGCAAACAGAAAGAGATCTCCACATACAAAACATTCTAGTACAGCAGGAAATAGTTACTTACAAAAAGAGTTCACATAGGAGAACACCTGCCAAGGAGGATGGGGTGCACACTAAACTGGATCTAATTAGTTACAGCTAGAACCAGAAATGTCCAGAATAAATAAAAATGTTGAAACAAGAAAAGATGCAAGTCAACAAAGACAGACGCAAATTCTGATTCGATCCTTACCTTGAGGATGGTGTGTTAAGATTTGGAGACCAGATCATCTTGCATAAAGACCTTCACAATGAGAGCAAGGACGTGAGTTATAGAGCAGATTCCAGAAAGCTTTTCATATTTTGAAACGCTTAAAATGAAGATAACCTCAACCTGCAGGAAGAGGCAGACACAGACAATTGTGCAGCTCATCCTAGGAGGTTGAATACAGATGGGATGACGACTCAAGGTCCACTGCACTGCAGAGTTTAAGTGCAACCCTAATCAAACACAAAAAATCTTCAGGATTACTAGAAAATTTCAGGCAGGATTGCTCATTAGGGTTGGAGCTTAAATTTGCAGGACAGTGGCCCTTAAGTGGCCATTCCGGAGGCTGAAGATGTTCAGTAAAAATGTAAGAAATGTAGGTGCCTCGTTTTAGACGTCATACATGCGCTGTTTTTTAAATATGATTTTTTTTGCATCAAATAAAACAGGAATATTGATGACTTTTTTATATCTTAAAGGGGTCCTATTATGGCCCTTTTGCAAAGTCTTGATTGTGTTTTTGGGGTGTACTAGAATATGTTTTCATGCTTGATTGAATCACACATTATTTTTCCCATATTTTACATTATTAAGCTCTTCTCTCCCCAGACTGGGTTGAACGCATCATTTGCGATGAAGCCCCTCCTTCCGAAATATGAAATGTGCTGTGATTGGTTAGCTGGCCCAGTGTGTTGTGTCCCGAAAACACAGTAAAGGGCACTCCTTTTATAAACACAGAAGCTGTCGGTCAGTTCAGTACGATATTATAGAACAATAATGGTACATTTAATAACAGTGGAGTATTTAAATTTTCCTATAAAAATTGGTTTTTAATTGTTAATAAAAGTAATTTTTTATCTGCATCTCAATTCAAACTCAGTGTTTTACTGTCACATTTCCAATAAACAAACAAACATGTAATATTATTAGTAACTGCACTTATTAATGCAAAACAATAGTCATTTTATTATTACATTAACTTTATGATTTTAAAACGCTGTGTCATGTGCGAGATGCTGCAAAAGGTGAATGGAAAAGTAGCATAATGGAATGCATAAACGCGTCGTGTGAACGGGCCTGTAGGAATTCATGTCTTGTTAACAGCCGCGAGACAGCTGCAGAAGCTATGGTTACTTACCACTATGACAATCAACCACTGATCTCTATAATATTCATTTAATCCGTGCAATCAAAACAAATTTGGGAATGACTTGTTTTATATGCAAACAAAATGATCATATCACATTTCACTCCTGAAACTGCCCGCACTACAAAAATAAGAGCGGTAAAAATAGCGTGGTTTCAATAGCGTTAGCTGTAAAGTCCTGTTTTTTTATTTATATGAATTATAAAATTTTATATCATGATAATAGTGACCAAAATTATCATGATTATCAATATTATCACGGTTTTGTTAAAATGAGATGAAGGTGTTCAAAAAGAACTGATGCACACACTGAAAACATTTCAACAAGTTTTATATTTGAAAATCAACAAACAACAAATAAAACAAGCAGCTCTATGCACTTTTTAAGCAAGATTCTATTCTGTGGCATTTCCTTCCTTATAATGACTGTCGTCAATAGCAACGCATTATAACATAGCGCACATCCGTGTATCCGTGGATGCGCTCTCTCGTTTCATTCAAATGCAACTTGCCGTCTTGTGTCTCCGTTTTTGATTTTATAAAAAAAAAAGGATATCAGAGGACTTTACTATTAATACTACTATAATACTGTTGTGATCATCTTGTCTGGACGATTGTTTTGTACGCTGTACAAAACAGATTTATAAACAGATAAGATATGTCCCCGTGATTATTTGTGAAAAAAAAAATATTATTATCCCTTAAATGTCACCCATAATAGTCTTGTCTGAACTTGTTGGTTCGTCTTTGGCCCAAAGCCACTTGCTGCAAACTTTTCTTCGCGGACGCTTCACGTTAATTTCAAGTGAGTGAGATCAAAAACTAACTCAAAACAACATTTTGTGTCCAATTATTTCCCAGACGTAGTTTTGGTATTGAGGTCAAAGTTAATTTGCCTTGTGTTAAATTTTAAATGATAATACTAACCGTCAGTACATTTTATCGTGGTTTATCGTGAAACCAGTAATCGTCCCATCCCTAGTTATTTACCAAGATTTCACTACTTATTGGCGGGTAAATGTATGGGATCTTTCAGATCTTTCGATCTAATGGACAAAATAAGCTTGTGCATTTTACATACATGCGCCCGGAGACGACGGAAAAACATGAAGAGCAGCAGCTTTCGTTTCTGCTCTGACAGCCACAAGACCACAACGAGTACTGTGAGTGCGTGTTAGAAATCAGGAATGGTGAGAGAACATTGTGCTTGGTACGTTTTTTGTCTTCAAACTAAACTTGGGTCTTCAGCCGACAAAGTTTAAATCCGTCTGGCTAGTGCGTTTCCCATAATGTTTACGCATTAGGTCAGTAGGCTGAGAGTAGGCGGTCTTTTGTGGCTTTTCAAAAGCATTCAACCACATGAGCGCCTACACTATGAAAGCAATCCAGTAGAATGTTTTCGACTACCTCTGGAAATGGTCGAAAGTGGACATGCTCAAAAACGTTTTAGACCCCATTTACACCTGTATTCAGCATCATCTTGTGATCTGATCGACCAAAACGCATCTTAACACATCCATCTTTTGGTGGAGGCACAAAGAATGGAGTTGAGTTATTTTAGGCAAGGAGAGACGCTTCCGGGTTCTATGTCAGAATGGCGGCTAAGTATTGAGCTGTACACATGAGCACCACAAAGCATGCGCGTTATGCTGAGACAGGAGCAGGCCAACACTGAGCCGCCATTCTGATGTAGAACCCGGAAGCGTTGCACTGTGTTTACAACGTGAAAAGCATCAGAGACTGATATGGATGAGAAGAAATAGTTAAATATAGACGAAAAGTATTCTTGTCACTTCATAACATTAAGGTTGAACCACTGCAGTGACGACGACTATTTAAACAATGTCTTTACAATCTTTCTGGGCCCTGAAAATGGTGTATGTGTGTAATATAACTAAACTAAACTAAACTAAACTAAACTAAACTAAACTAAACTAAACTAAACTAAACTAAACTAAACTAAACTAAACTAAACTAAACTAAACTAAACTAAACTAAACTAAACTAATATAATATAATACAAAACATTTAGTAGTGCGCAAGTTGTAACCATGCCCTTTCACATTGTTACAACTTGCGCACTACTAAATGTTTTTTCCACTGCACCATTTAACCTTGATTTCAAACGTAACCAAGTATAAACTAATTATTTACGGAAGCTTCCGACCAGGGGTAAGAGTTTGGATAAAATAGCAGATTGACTGAATTTGAAAGATTGTGTATTTCAGGTATCTTTAGTCAATGCATTTACGTTGTGACTGTGCCTCAGGATTTGCAAAGTAATCACTAATCTGGTTTTTCATTTGCCATTACGGAGTACGGATTGTAGGTTGATTGGGGAAAACAAGCAAACAATGATTTTAAAGGATTTTAGCTTAAAGCTCAAACGTGTGCTGAATCCACTTTATTTTGTGCATGAGTGTGTGTTGTGTGTGTTGGTGTGTGTGAGGAGCAAATAATGGGCTTACATTGTATGATTTGGGGTGTCTCTGTTTCCACTGAACCAGGACAAGTTGGGCAATGACGAGTGTGACAATGAGAATGAGAACCATCTCTGCATGCATGGCTTCATGCCCTTTGTGTTTGGCATGCATTTTAGCATGTTCCAACCTGCAAAACAGAAAAGAAGACCTTAAAATAAGCAGACATTTATAAACAAACAATTACATAATCAGTTTTTAAAGATGCAATCTTTTAGCGGTTACCTGTTAATTTAGATTTGGCACAAGTAACTTACAGCAGTAGTTTTCAACTTGTGGGTTGTAACCTAAAATTATGTTGCAGGTCTATGCTAGCGGCAAATAGCCAAATGGAATAGCCAAACTATTATTGCTATTACTATTAGGACTAATTTAGTTGAAACTCACAAGCTAGCATTGAAAATGTTTACATTTGTAATTTCTCCTTTAGTGAGGCACGGTATACTGATATTAGAAAGGTATTGTGATAACCTGCTGTTAAAGTGCAGTACTGCTTGAAGTTATTGACCTTTTTGTCATGAAGTGCCATTTTTAAGTTTCTGAGTTAATTACTGTGCCACAGGGAGCCGTTATAACATGCTCTTGCATGTTTAGTTTTTACCATTTTAGGAGGAGTAAAATTTACATTTGTGGCTTCAACAACCAGATGCATTTTGTCCAGTTCCATCTGCAATACAAAACAATGCCCTCTCTTTCTGTCTTTTCACGATTGGATAGCTATCCAATCAGAGAAAACACATGAAGTGACCAGGTACGCATGCATCACAGTGATTTCGATGTGTGGAATGTTTAATAGAACTTGAAGACTGGAGAAACTAGAAGATGCAGAGCCGTCTGGACTGAGAAATGACTACTCCCGAGAAAACAAAAGATGATTCTGGAAATTAACATTTGAACTCTCTCTTGCAAAATTAACATCACCTGAGTTGATCACCTGAGTATTGGTCCAATTTACATCTCATTCCCTTCACCCATCTCTACCTGAAACTCACCCCAAAATCTATATTGTTTAATGTGAACAATTATCATACAACACTATACATGTTTGATGTCATTTGAAATGTCTCAGTGTGACTGGTACAAAAGTCTCATTCCCATAGAAGTAAACCAAAAGGTAATAAAGGTTTTAAGAGTTTAGAGGGCAGATTCTCTGTTAATTGGTCTTTCATGCATATTGCCCTTGTCCCTAAAAGGTGTAATAATAAATTGTTACATTTCATTTTATTCTGACATTGTTACCGCAAATCTGCGTCCAGGGTTAAGTACATACTAGATCTCAGATTTTATGGAGCATGGGGCACATCACATAAGATTCTAGATTCCTGACTAACTGCTTGCAGTCGCATTCATTATAGGGGGCCAGATAAAAATACTATTAAGATAATAGGGCATTATTTTATAGTACTGGCCATAACTTTGGTTACCGTTTCATCTTTAACTAAGTTGTTATATAGGCGACTGTAGGGGGCTACATGGTTACCTTTTAACAATAGCAAGCATGGGTTGTTAAACTGCTTTAGCCATAACCTCTGGTTATCGATCAGACAGGCGATCGTGGGGCTGCATATAAAAATGAACGGCTGGTGCGAGGACCCTGTGCGACTTTGGCACCCGAATGAACGAGTACAATAAGAGTAAAGACTGAGTTCAATAGAATAATCAGATGTCTAGATAAATTATCATATAAAAGGTCAATAATAAATTGACATTCTAACCTAAATTCGAGGTCATGATAAAATGGAGTCAAATAAAAGTTTATTGGAATTGAACTACTTTTCCACGCTGAAAAGACCAAACACGCAGCAAACCTTCACCCGCTTATTGGAAACCATTGTTGGACCAATTGGGTGGGCCTACAGACTCAATATACTTGGTTGGATATCTCCAGAATTTATAGCATTGACTATGTACAGCTGAACAAGCTGTAAGCTGTCAGTCAGTAACTTGTGCAAGTCAGAGCTGTGCGCTTTCATTGACTTGCGCAGTTTAATTCTCACTTTAATAGTATTTATAATTCCTAACTTTATAAAACAAGCTTTGTTACTATGAGGAATGATTACCTCAAAATTTAGATCTGTATGCATCTGAATGAAATGCACGTACATATCTTGCTTTTGCTCACGTGCCAGCGATGACTCCTCCGTGTGACAGAGTTGGCACGTGTGTCATAGTTTGCGGACTCCTGCTTTAGAGCAATAAAGAAACACATGAATGAAAAACCAAGATATGCTTGATGTTAGAGTTAAGCGCAAAAATCCCCCCAAAAAAGTGGTGCTTGCACGGTCTCAAGCTCATGCACAGAAAGCCGCCACAACATGCGACCCAGAATTCAGTTCTATTTCGTGTTTGCACTCAGGCGTGAACACAGAATAAATGTCAAAATGCCTGTCTTGGCGAGTATTCACGCAAATGCAGTTGGTTACAGTATGTCTTAAGTGAATATAAACAGGTCTATCAACTCAGATGTGTATCAGTATATTGGATCGGTCTTAAACTGACAGCAGCCTACATGTAAAAAATTATTTTAATGTTTTTGTAAAACAAAACAAAAAACATTACTGGACTACATACTAATTTAGTATTTCTACATCAGAATTTTATATTTAATTCAATGTGTTACTTTTAGTTTTTTTGTAATTATTTTTAATACTATAAAACTATCAATAACACACTATTCATATTTATAACATACCTGTAGGGTCAATAAAAGTAAATAATAGAAATGGTAATATTAGAAATTTTAGTTAATATTAAATTATAGTATAAAAATATATATTTAATAAGTATGTATTTAATATTTAGTATATTAAATATAGTATTTAATACTGAAAATATCTTTCTATTTTGACTGGCCCAGCAATTTACATTTTCTATGGTGCCTGTCTCAAGGTGCTTTGCAATAATTCTGTGGACATTGCGACCAGTCAAATCAAGCAATATCCAAAGTCAAATGACCAGATTTAGCTGTTTTGATAATATCCACCTTTGTTGCAGAGGACAGCTCCTTCCTCCTGTGCATTCTCACTAAAACCCAAAAAATAATGTCTAATAATATAGCTAATACCTGCCACAGTGATTGACTAAATTATAAGCTGGAAATAATAAATGCAAAATGGCTGTGCACATATACATTCAATGGCTTGGGGCTGCCCTCGCGTAGAATTTTGTTATTTTGTATGTCTTATGTCTACTTGTGGGATCGTATGTGTGAAGTCCTATGATCGACTGGAATTATTAACCGTCAGAAAATCCAACAAATTTATTGCCATTCCTTAAACCATGCAAACCTGTATTACCACAGTTTTTCACCAAAGTTTTATTACAATGTGCATCTGGTTTGGCCAGTATATTGCATAAATGCTAAAGAGACCAATTGGCCATATGCCTAGCAATACATATTCAATTATCAGCATTTTTTAGCCAGCTAAAAAACACCTGGTGCTATTCTGAAAACGGCCAGCTGGTGGCGCTTGAACGCACTTTGTAAGCGCAGCGTTTTTCCAGCTGAGATACATTGGTTGCTATGATACAGAATATCAATATGTTACTAGTATCACATTTTTAAGAAAATTACTGAATATAAAAATGCATTGTTGATTGGTTGGTGTAGTACCTCCTCCACTGTAATTGGACAGCCGGGTAAAAAGTGACAGTGACAAGCAGTAAAAAAAAACAAAAAAAAACAACGCAGGGCAAATCAACTCGTAAAAAATATTATTATGTTATATAGTGCATCAAAATGCACTGTCATCAGTTTGCCTAAATTAGAACACAGAACATTCAAATGTTTTACGCACCATTTACACGTGGTAGGGAGCAGGTGTAAATTTCTTTCATACCATCAAAATACCAAAATTTTCATGAATCTGAAAATTTACATCAGAGCAGCTTTAGGGACGATTTACACACAAACTCGTTCTGCTCGTGTTTCATAAATGAACATTCATGACATGAATGTGTCTTAAAATACAACACAACAATGAGCACTATGATGTATTATTTAAAAAAATTACGAGTAATAGGATATGAGTGTACACAGCCAACAATACTCTCAGTTTTAGCCAGGGAAATGACTGGAGCTCAAAAGGCAGAAGGAATTAACAGAACTACTATGTAAAATTATTGTAAATGACGTTGCCTATCACTGTCGTTGAGGGTGATGGTTTGAGAGTTTGTTATTGAATGTTATTCATGTGAGGTACGTACATCTCAATTTCAAGACCACTGAAGTAGGCCATAACATGTTATGGACATTCATAAGTAAAAGTGCACTTTTTCATATTCTCTAGATTTTCATAAATTGCACAGTATTCTACACACATTTTGGAGGAAAATAACAAACTTAAGAAAACCACCTATTTTCTCACATGGATGCACAGAATATGAAATGGGCGGGCATGCATCTGTTGTCAAAGTGGGCATCTGAGGCAGGGTTGATGACACGTTGTATTAGTCGTAATATTTGATTATTAAATAAGTACTTGAATTAAATGATCAATCACATCGTCTCATTTTACAATCTTACTAGTCTATTATTGCAGTATTAAGGCTAATGATTAACCGATTCATTGATCATTAATTTAAACGACGATCGATCAGTTGAAAATGGTGTAAATTGACATCCCTAGTACACATAGGCCTACGGTTTCATTGTTTAAAATCTGCATCAGAAGTGTCCCGTTCTGTGCAGTGCTCAGGCTCGTGTCAAAACACACACGAGGAGTTTCAGCGGGATTCAGCATGATTGATGTACACTCCTGACACAAATACATTAATGTTACATTATTATGAATATTGGTTAATTATTGATGCTGAAACCTTTAAAAGGATTACCGCCTTCCGTATTCAACTTACGAAGAAAGTGTAACGCCTCTAGCAGTTCAAAACGATTACGCTACATCCTAGTCACACGTTGCACCAGTTAAATTTTTTTTCGAAAAGTTGAATATGGAAGGTGGTCTGGCCTTCTAGATATTTTACTTTATAACGTGTTAAATATGGAGATTTTTCTTACACAAACGCACTGCTTCGCTTCAGAAAGACTTTATTAACCCCCTGGAGCCACATGGAGTAAGTTTATGGATGCACTTTTTTGAGCTTCAAACTCATGGGCCCCATTTACTGCCAGTATAAAGCTTGGAAGCGCCAGGATAATTATTAATATAACTCTGACTGTGTTCATCAGATAGCAGAAATCACATACACCTAGGATGGCTTGAGGGTGAGTAAATCATGGAGTAATTTTCCTTTTAAAGTGAACTAATCCTTTAAGGCCCCGTCCACACAGAGACACGTTTAGCTGTACACGTAAAAATGTTGTGTCGTATCAGCGTTTCGTCTACACGGATCCGGCGTTTTAGGAGCCTGAAACCGATATTTTTTGAAACCGGGTCCCAGAGTGGATAAATATGAAGCCGACACCCTTGCGTTTTCGTGTGTACAGCCAATCTTTATATTTTGTGAAACGGTGATGTCATCACACCACGTCCCACGCGGTAAGAAATACAGCTACAGGCACTGGGCATGCGCACATCAATATTGCGTCGTTTAATTACTGCGTCATTTTATTGCGTCATTATTAATTACTAATTACATCACCGTTGATTGATTGCTCCTGATCGATTGCTCCTGTCTGCCTCCTGTTTGTCCTGCTGCTGGTGCTGCTGTGCTCGCGTGCACTCTGCTTGCTTTTGAATCTTTATTTGATATAATTTCCTGTTGGTTTAAACTGCTAAATAGAACTTACCCATTACCATATATTGTCTAATATTGCCTACCACATTAAATCTGATATCGCTAGCTTTTAATCTAAATCACTATCACGCGTTAGCATTTTGCTAGCCTGTTAGCTTGCCATCTCTAAGCTTGCCACTGGGTAAGTTGGATTAGTAAATAGACTCCATCAAACAACTGTGGTGAGTTGGATTAATCAACAAATACGGTAAGCCATGTCTTCTCGTCATTGTCACTTTTACTGCATGTTACATGTTTAGTATATCTTTCTCCGTTGGCGAACAGGGCTTCACATGTGATAAAGATGTCAGGCTGACGGAGAAGATTTCAGAATTAAAGACACGCTTCCAGACTTTATCTGAGAGTAGTAAGAATGTAACATCTTTAGACACTGCTTTGGATGCAACTAGCTTAGTGAACTCCGTACATTGTTCGGTTTGGGCTGTAGAGCCCGTGCAGCAGGGCAACTGGGTGACTGAGACAGCATAGTCGCGGATCCAAAAAACACTCTTCCGTTCCGATTAGAACATCAAACAGGTTCTCCCCACTCAGTGACGCACCCACTGACAATCCTGTTGAAAGTGCCCTAGTTATTCTATTACACAGAACGTGAAAATAGAGACACCAGCCACCATAATCACATGTTTACTGGGAGCCAGAGCGCCTGACATCAAAGCAAATTTAAAAGTGCTGGCTAATGCTAATCGTAAATTCTCCAAGATTATTATTCACGTCGGCACTAATGATGTTCGACTTCGCCAGTCGGAGATCACCAAAATTAACATTAAAGAGGTGTGTGAACTCGCAAGTACTATGTCACGTAAAATGTTTTGTTCTGGTCCCCTCCCCGTTAAAAGGAGTGATGAGATACTTAGCAGACTATCATCACTTCTGGTTGTCTAAGTGGTGTCCGCAAAATTATATTTCGTAAACATTTTGGGTTCGTAGACAATTGGAAAAGCTTTTGGGGCAGACCTGACCTGTTGAAAAAAGATGGCATCCATCCTTCCTTCCTGGGGTGGTGCTGCTCTTCTCTCTAGTAATTTGGCACATAGTCTTAGAGCTAAACCATGAATAACTGGGGCCTAGGTCAGGAAGCAGATGGACTGGCTTACCCGACCGTCTGCTAGCTGTCTCACGTCACAGAAGTCAGATAATTCCCAACACATAGAGACTGTGTCTGTTCCACAAATTAGTAAATACAAAAAAACATCAAAACCATTGACAAATAAACAACAGATATAATACAGATGATCAAATGATAAAGCTCGGGCTGCTGAATATTCGATCCCTTTCCTCAAAAACGCTTATTGTTAATGATATGATTACAGATAATAATCTAGATGTGCTGTGTTTGACAGAAACCTGGCTAAAACCTGACGACTACATTACTTTAAATGTAGTCCACCCCACAAGATTATTGTTATAAACACGAGTCGGTAAGGTAAAGGTAAAGGGGGAGGGGTTGCTGCAATTTATAATATCATCTTCGGTATTACTCAGAAGTCTAGTTTCAAATATAATTCCTTTGAAGTTTTGGTGCTTTATGTAATGTTATGTAGTGAAATTGATAAATCCCGTTTGACATTTGTGTTGGCTACTGTATACAGGCCACCAGGGCACAATACAGACTTTACCAAAGAATTTGCTGATTTTCTATCAGAGTTAGTACTGGCTGCAGATAAAGTCCTAATGGTTGGTGATTTTATTATCCATGTAGACAATGAAAAAGACGCATTGGGATTGGCAATTAGAGACATTCTAACCTCTATTTGAGTTAGGCAACACGTGTCAGGACCCACTCATTGCCGTAATCATACTTTAGACCTAATATTGTCACATGGAATAAATGTTGATACCGTTGAAATTCTGCAGCAGAGCGACGACATCTCAGATCATTACCTAGGTAACATGTATACTTAATTTAGCTAAGGCTGCAAAGCCGTCCCCTCGCTTCAAATATGGCAGGACTTTCACTGCTGCGACTAAAGATTGCTTTGTAAATAATCTTCCTCATCCGTTTCATCTCCTCAGCATCCCAGATAGCCTGGAGGAATTCGATGTTGCAACAAAAACTATTGACTCTCTCTTTTCCAGCACTTTAGACACAGTTGCTCCTCTGCGCTTAAAGAAGATTAAAGAAAATAGTCCAAAGCCATGGTACAAAGAGCACACCCGGGCCCTTAAAACAGCAGCCAGAAAAATGGAGCACAGCTGGAAGAAAACAAAACTGGGTTTTTCGCATTTCGTTTAAAGAGAGCATGATTGCATACAGAAATGCCGTAAAAACTGCTAGATCTGCTTATTTCTCGAATCTCTTAGAAGAAAACAAACACAACCCTAGGTATTTATTTGATACAGTGGCTAAATTAACCAAAGATAAAGCTTCAACTTCTGATGTCTGCCAACAGCACAGCAGTAATGACTTTATGAACTTCTTTACTTGTAAGATTGATATTAGGAAAAAATTATAACCATGCAGCCGTCTACCCTGTACATGCTACCACTGGGAGATACCACTAGGAAGCATGCCGTTAGTTTTCATTGTTATGCTGACGATACCCAGCTCTACATTTCTTCACGCCCTGACAAAACTTACCAATTCACAAGATTAACGGAATGCATAGCTGATATAAAAAAATTGGATGACTAGTAATTTCCTGCAACTTAATTCTGAAAAAAAAAACTGAATTTTTAATTATTGGACAAAAAAAACTCCACAAGTAATAACCTAGAATTCTGTCTAACACTCGATGGCCCTCGTCGTCAGTTAGGAACCTGGGTGTACTGGGTGTGCGTTTCTAGCATCTGTAAAACTGCATTCTACAATCTTAAAAATATATCTAAATTACGGCACATGCTTTCAATGCAAAATGCTGAACAGTTAGTACATGCGTTCATGACCGCAAGGCTAGATTATTGTAATGCTCTACTGGGTGGTTGCCCTGCTCGCTTAATGAATAAACTGCAGCTGGTCCAAAACGCAGCAGCTCGAGTTCTTACTAGAACCAGGAAGTATGACCATATTAGCCCGGTTCTGTCAACACTGAACTGGCTCCCTATTAAACATTGCATACATTTTAAAATCTTGCTAATTACTTACAAAGCACTAAATGGTTTAGCTCCCCAGTACTTGAACGAGCTCTTAACGCATTATACTCCATCACGTCTATTGCAGTCTCAAAATTCTGGCCAGCTGATAATACCTAGAATATTAAAATCGATCCTTTTCCTATTTAGCACCTAAACTTTGGAACAGTCTTGCTAGCATTGTTCGGGAAGCAGACACACTCTGTCAGTTTAAATCTAGACTAAAAACGCATCTCTTTACTTTGGCAAACACATAAAATATTTTTAATTTATATTATTCAAATCAATTAAATGATTGTTAGGCTGCATTAACTAGGTTAGCCGGAACCAGGAACACTTCCCATAACACCTGATGTACTCGTTACATCATAAAAAGAATGGCATCTACGCTAATGTTAGTCTCTCTGTTTATCCCGAGGTTTACTGCAGTCAGCCGGATCCAGGCCGTATCCAGATCAGATGGTGGACCTGCACCCAGACAGGACCAACGCGTCCCTGAAGTGTCTGCAGAGACCATACCAATTAGCCTCCCCTCTAAAAATTGCCTCATCGACATGGCATCCGGCGTGATGACCGATATTTCGAATATTCCTATTTAATAATCGTTTAATCGACACGCCATCCTCAATAAACCCGTCTCCGGCGTGATGCCTCCGATCTTTCGAATATTCCGATCTAATATGACTTCTGACCTGTAAGGCTGCAAAAATAATAATCATACACTGTTTGTTAATTGGCCAGAGGAGAACTGGCACCCCGACTGAGCCTGGTTTCTCCCAAGGTTTATTTTTCTCCATTATGCCACCTGATGGAGTTTTGGTTCCTTGCCACTGTCACCTTTGGCTTGGCTTGCTCAGTTGGGGACACTAAATTTTCAAATAAATATCCAAATAAATGTAATTACTAAACTAAATTAACTATGTCAACTACATTACTTGAATATATATGATAATTGAAATGAGCTGATGACATCACCGTTTTCTCCAGAGCGGCTGTACAGCCGAATCAAATTCTGTTGCATTATTTTCCTGCTTAACACTGTAAAGCTGATTTGAAACAATCTGCATTGTAAAAAGCGCTATATAAATAAAGTTGACTTGACTTGACATAACCTGCTTTCTGGAATAACCGCCAGATATACAAACCGTAAACAAAGCAACGCTTGCTTACCATTTCGAATATCAAGCTGATCACTCTTCATTCCAGTCGGCTCATGTTACTATGAAAATATTAATGCATTTGAATGCTCCGGACTAAAGCGCAAGAAGATTGTTTCTCTCGAAAAAATGTAACACTAAATTCGTATATATTGTCTTTCAATAATTCAAGCCCTTTTCTAGTACCTCGTCATAAATATGGCTGTTTTCAGAGGTTTTCCAGGACTTCATTTTCAGAAAGTCAAATTCAAGTACTTCAAGCACTTTGTATGAACCCTGGTTCATTTTTAATTCAAGCATCTATGTTTGTTTTCACATACTTTCCAGTGCTTGAACCCAAAATATCCAAAATTCAAGTACTTTGAAGAAGTGTGGGAACCCTGCAGGGAGTACATGCAAACTCCGCACAGAAAGGCCTTCTGGCTGAGCAGGATTCGAACCAGGATTCAAACCGGAGACCTTCTTGAGGGGACAGTGCTATTCACTGAGCCACCGTGCTGCCCTTTAATAAATATTTTGTCAAATAAATATAAATCTAACTGCAGAAACTATACATATTAATAATTGTGTGTGTGTGAATATATTTTAAATAATAATGAAATAATAAAGAAAGGTACAGACCTCCACTTCTCCTCTGGTGAGAGCTGGGACAGATCAATCTGTTGAAATATGAGTGATTACAGCAATTAGTTATAGTAACATTTAAGCAGAAGTGCACTTCAACATTACATTGAACATTTTAGCTTGAGGTTGCAATTACTTTTTTCCACATCACAAATCACAAAAAAACTAAAACACAAATTTTTGTCCACATATATTTATCTAATAGGAAAAACATCATCATGGACCACCTCCCAGCATACAGTCCAGTGACTCTAATGCTCCTCAACAGTGAGTTCTGACCGGAACACAAGCAACTTTGTTTCAAGAACTGCAATCTTTTGTAGAAGTCTGTGGCAGTTTGTGCAGCAAGTACATTCTGAAACCTCATATCAGGTACAGTATGTCAATTTTTCTTAAGGAAAACAATCTCTCAACTAATGCTGTGAACTAGGGCTGCACGATAAATCGCAATAAAACCGCACGCGGCAAAGGCTGCAATTATTGCATGCGCAGCTTCTTAGTGCAGCATGGCTGTGATCAGTAGTAAATGCTGCTTCATCTGTAAGCCAGAGGGCGCTCTCGTGCAGGGTACTCCAAATATGTGCCGCAAAAGTGCGATAGCACACGTAATTTACATATAATGAACATCATACTATCGATGAGCTAAATAAACAGATTGAAACGCTTTGATTAAACATGACTAAATGCTTCTCATGTTTGGAAAGATGTTTGACGCGTGTTGCTTTTTTTCAAATGCACGTTATAAGTGACTCAAACTCGCAGTGCTTTCAGATGGAGCAGCATTTACTCAGCTCACAGATCACAGAGCAGCCCTGCACAAACTGCGCATAAGATAAATCGCAGCCGTTACGATTTCATAATCACGATTTATCGTGCAGCCCTACTGTAAACTATACAGGGAAGGGAACCCTGTCAGTTAGCACATTACATTACTATAATATTAAAAGTTTGAAATTAACATAGCCCAAATACAATTGCTATTTATTAGGGATGCACAATATATCAGCCACCATATCAGTATCGGCAGATATATGTTAATTTTTAATGTCATCGTTATCTACCCGATAAGAAAATTAGGCCAAAATATCAAAGGCAATAAATAATGGATTATATCCTTTAGCTGAGACTCATATAGGTTTCGTTGAGTTAATGAACCCGCTAACACAACGCTTCAGTTTACCAGTGTTCATTCTGCTCTACAGCGCACAAAGCTCAAGCAGCAATGCTGTTATTTGAAACAGTAAAATTCATTTTATTATTTATTGTTCAAAAAACGAATGCATTATAAATAAATAAATTTATCGTATTATTGTCATAAACAATATGGCTATTCCGTTTTATTTATCCATGGCCAGGGTAGGGGAGTAACGGAACACATGTAACGGCATTACGTGATCAGGATACAAAAAATTGGTAACTGTAATTGGTTACAGTTACGTCAACAAACAAAGTAATCAGAATACAGTTACATTTTGTAAAAAATGTCAATACTTTCGGGATTACAATGGTTTAATTTAAAACCAAATAAATTTGTATTTTGACAACGCTATATTCTGATTATAGTTCCTGGTTCTGTTGCCAGTCACATGAGTGCACAAATAACACCTGTAACAATCATTCTCCTCAGGCGCAGACTTGAGCCAAGTTATTAATTACGATGCTTCCCGAGGGGAAAACCGTTTTTATGTCTGGAAATTTCAGTTATTTTGTTTTCAAAGAGGAAAAAGGAAACAACATAGTTGTACAGTGCAAACCATGCATTCCTATGAAGATGCCCACACAAAGTGGAACTCCCACCACTCACACACAGGGTCAGTCAGTGAAAGATTAAGAAAAATTAAGAAAGATCACGGCCTTGATCAACATGTATTTTAAAATAGACTAATATGTAGATGGTGCAGACTTATTTTTAATAATATTAAAATTAATTAAAAGGAATTAATAAATTAAAGGAATCCAAAAGTAATCAAATTACATTACTTTCATATTGTGGTGCTTGGATTACGTTACTGAATACTTTTTTTATTAAGTAATTTGTAACTGTAACGGAATACATTATAAAAGTAACTCTCCCAATCCGGTCCATGGCACATGCATTTTTATTCTTTATAAGTGTTATCCAATGACTTGTTTGCATTATTTAGGCATTTTATTTCTTTGTAAGGCCATTTTTTTTAAATAAAGAAATTTGGCCATGGGAGTGTAAAATTTATTTTAAAAGTTAAGGAATCTTAAACTGGTTCAAACTAGGCTACTGTATTGTGTATTGTATATTGTATATGTTTGATTTATGTTGAAGTGCTTGGGACATGGCTTTTAATGGTGAGACTTTGTTTTTGTAATTGGGCTCTCAAAAAAATTCTATTAAAATTTGGATTTTAATTTATCGGCTTTCAAATATAAAGAATTATTACATCGGCCAAAATATTCATAACGGTGCATACCTACTATTTATTTTTAGATACAATAACAAATACTCAAAATAGTAGTATACAAATATTATATTATATTCCAAAATATAAACATTTAAACGATGGACGTAATCATTTGGTTTCATGAGTGATTTTAACATGCATTAAAAAAGACAACACTAACAAGTAAAAATAATGAATATGTAATAGTGCATAGGAGTGCATAATATACAATACACTATTAATGCATTTTAAAGGGGTCATGAACTGGCTTTTTTTTAATATACTGTTGTCTGAGGCCTTTTTTTTGAGCCTCTCTCATGGAACGTTCAGTTTTTATGGGCGTGCCGCACTGAAGACTTGGAAGTAAACGCCCACTGCTATGATTGGATATGCTTTGCATATTACAATGAGCTTCGGCTCCCACGTGACTACACGTGAGGAATTGTTTTGAAAGCGTGTGGGAAAACGGCAACCGGAATGATTCGCCCACAGGGCTCGCTATATGTCTTTATCAAACAAACACAATGATTTATCTCTCATCCACCCGCAATTAATTGGAATATTATTTTTTATTACTTGGCCCGTCCGAACGGTGGATATTATATTTTGGGGGAGCATCAAAATAAAGTGTTAGCAGATATTAAAGGCACTAACCAATACCAGAAAGGTATTGCGATACCCTGATATCTGGTATACTTTTAGAGTTACAGGCATGCAAACTTTGGAAAAGGAATACTTACGGCACTCAGATAGGCATGTTCTATGCAACTGAGTTGATAGAAAAACACAAGACACATTTCTAGTTTCAGCATTTGTTCTTCAGATATTCTTTCTACAAAAAAATATTAACAAAATAAAAAATTTGAGCGGGGTGACCTCTGTTTGAGTTGACACGGAATGAAAAATGGTACGATGTGAAATTTTACTAATAGTACCAATACTTTTAAAATGACAGCATTCTAATAAGAGTCGTATTTCTTAATTTGCGTCGATAGGTGACAGCAGGAGTCAGGGTGTGTGCAGAGCTCTGCCTCCACTCCCAGCAGGGAGTAAAATATACACTCACCTAAAGGATTATTAGGAACACCATACTAATACTGTGTTTGACCCCCTTTTCACCTTCAGAACTGCCTTAATTATACGTGGCATTGATTCAACAAGGTGCTGAAAGCATTCTTTAGAAATGTTGACCCATATTGATAGGATAGCATCTTGCAGTTGATGGAGATTTGTGGGATGCACATCCAGGGTACGGTTTCTTGGTTCAAGAAACCAATTTGAAATGATTCGAGCTTTGTGACATGGTGCATTATCCTGCTGGAAGTAGCCATCAGAGGATGGGTACATGGTGGTCATAAAGAGATGGACATGGTCAGAAACAATGCTCAGGTAGGCCGTGGCATTTAAACGATGCCCAATTGGCACTAAGGGGCCTTAAGTGTGCCAAGAAAACATCCCCCACACCATTACACCACCACCACCAGCCTGCACAGTGGTAACAAGGCATGATGGATCCATGTTCTCATTCTGTTTACGCCAAATTCTGACTCTACCATCTGAATGTCTCAACAGAAATCGAGACTCATCAGACCAGGCAACATTTTTCCAGTCTTCAACTGTCCAATTTTGGTGAGCTCGTGCAAATTGTAGCCTCTTTTTCCTATTTGTAGTGGAGATGAGTGGTACCCGGTGGGGTTCTGCTGTTGTAGCCCATCCGCCTCAAGGTTGTGCGTGTTGTGGCTTCACAAATGCTTTGCTGCATACCTCGGTTGTAACGAGTGGTTATTTCAGTCAAAGTTGCTCTTCTATCAGCTTGAATCAGTCGGCCCATTCTCCTCTGACCTCTAGCATCAACAAGGCATTTTCGTCCACAGGACTGCCGCATACTAGATGTTTTTCCCTTTTCACACCATTCTTTGTAAACTCTAGAAATGGTTGTGCGTGAAAATCCCAGTAACTGAGCAGATTGTGAAATACTCAGACCGGCCCGTCTGGCACCAACAACCATGCCATGCTCAAAATTGCTTAAATCACCTTTCTTTCCCATTCTGACATTCAGTTTGGAGTTCAGGAGATTGACCAGTCTTGACCAGGACCACACCCCTAAATGCATTGAAGCAACTGCCATGTGATTGGTTGATTAGATAATTGCATTAATGAGAAATTGAACAGGTGTTCCTAATAATCCTTTAGGTGAGTGTATCTGCGCAGCGCGAGATAAAGAAAGCAACAAAGAAACATGCATGCATGAGAAAAAGTGTGGGACATGAAACGCACACAGAAAAACGCTTTTCAGACAGCATGTTATTGTGACTTCAGTTCCGATTCGCAGATTATTATATTTGAATGGTAAAAAAATGTCCTGGCGAGTATTCACATAAACACAGTCAGGTATGCGTTTACTCAACCAGGGCTCGACATTAAGCCTTCTCGTGTGCTTCGTAAATCACGGAGTAAAAAATTAGCTTGTCCAGAAAAAAATGATTTTTTTTGTGTGTGTTGTAAATATCATTTATTCTGAAGCAATATTCTCATTAGTGTTCAGTCAGCTTTGACATATTTATGATATTTTAATCTTTATAAAGGGCATTTCCCCCATATTCGTTTTAAATATATTAATCAAATTTTAAAATGCATACATTAGAATAATAATAATAATTATTATTATTATTTACACTGAAAAATTACAACTGCATTAAATAATGTTATGAGATTGTTTTAAATATTTTTTGAATTTACAAATAAGAAACGTTGGAAAGAATAATACTTTTAAACACGAAACTAAACTGCCAGTAGGTGGCGGCAGGTGACCGCCTTAATGAGTGAGTCATTGAGTCATTTAATCAAACGATTCATTCAAACGGCTGATTAATTCAGGAATAAGGCAGTTGTTTATGAATGGGTCATTGAATCTTTGATACAAAACGGAAAATCATTCAGTAATGAAACATGGCTCAGTGTTGCTGTGAGATGCGCTGTGGTTGTGCTGTGATCTTGGAACTATTTTTGCTGCTGAAACAGAACAAAACAGTAAATACTGTGTCTAAAATGTAAGTGACTTGATAATTACTTGTTTATTGAGCTGTCATATGAAATCAGTGTCACATTTTCAGTCGTGATGGTATTCAGCACTCTTTGTCGTGTGATGTTGCCTGTTCAGAATTGTGAAAGGCTAGCAAATGTTAACACGACTGATGATGATGTGATTGTTGCAAACATCTCTGTAAAGACATTCACACTGGCATGTAATTATTATTGTTGTTTGTTTGTTTTTAAATAAAGAGGAAGGAATGGTCAAAAAGCAAGGCAGGAACATGCTGGTCAAGTTTTTAGTTATTTAAAATTAAATTTATAATAATTTGAATTTGGAGGCCAAGTCAACATCTCAAACTTCTTGTTGTGCTCCTCAAACCATTCCTGAACCATTTTTGCTTTGTGGCAGGGCGCATTATCCTGCTAAAGGAGGCCACAGCCACCAGGGAATACCGTTTCCATGAAAGGGTGTACATGGTCTGCAACAATGCTTAGGTAGGTGGTACATGTCAAAGTAACATCCACATGGATGGCAGGACCCAAGGTTTGCCAGAAGAACACTGCCCAAAGCATTACACTGCCTCAGCCAGCTTGCCTTCTTCCCATAGTGCATCCTGGTGCCATGTGTTACCCAGGTAAGCGACGCACACGCACCCGGCCATATACGTGATGTAAAGGAAAACGGGATTCATCAGACCAGGCCACCTTCCTCCATTGCTCTGTGGTCCAGTTCTGATGCCTACATGCCCACTGTTGGCACTTTGGCAGGGGACAGGGGTCAGCATGGGCACTCTGACTGGTCTGCAGCTATGCAGCCCCATACGCAACCAACTGCGATGCACTGTGTATTCGGACACCTTTCTATCAGAACCAGCATTAACTTCTTGAGCAATTTGAGCCACAGTAGCTCATTTGTTTGATCGGACAACACGGGCTAGCCTTCGCTTCCCATGTGCATCAATGAGCCTTGGCCTATGACCCTGTTGCCGGTTCACCACTGTTCCTTCCTTGGACCACTTTTGATAGATTACTGCAGACCGGGGAAGACCCCACAAGAGCCCTCGTCAAACTCATTCAGATCCTTATGCTTGCCCATTTTTCCTACTTCTAACACATCAACTTTAAGGACAAAATGTTCACTTGCTACCTAATATAGCCCGTCCACTAACAGGTGCCGTGATGAAGAGATAATCAGTGTTATTCACTTGACTTGTCAGTGGTCATAACGTTATGCCTGATCGGTGTATATGCAAAATAAACTACAAAAAAATATATTTCTTTTGTCCTGTTTTGCCCTCATATTCTTGTAGTTCCCTCTCACATACCTGACAGAAAGGTTAATTCATTATGCTGCTCATTATGTGGTTCTTTGTCTTCTCAGGTGTGAATCGCAGCATTATTCATGATCGTACACACCCCTACGCATTTGGCCTTTGTAAACAAAAAGTAAATCAATATATTGTTTTATGTGAATGAGTAGGCACAATGATTTTCACATAATTTTAAGGCAAAAACTCTAGGCAACAACACCCATTATTCAAAAGTCTTATGGACACATTAAAAATGTCAAGAGCATGTCAAAACTTCTAAAGGGCCCCAAAACTGCCTCAGACCCCCGAGGGTTAAATCTTGTTTTCTTAATTTACCGCAAGTAAAGGCACCCACACACTACAAGATCATCAGCCCGATTTTGGGCCCAATTGTCCTCTTTCAACAATCCTAGGTAAAGTCCCGATTATCTTGATGATTCTACAGATTATCTTATCAGATCTTCCTGTGGTGTGAGGTGTGTTAAGAGTGATTGAATTAAAAATTTAGGAGCACCACAACAAAAATGCTTTTTTATATACAGTGGTGTGAAAAAGTGTTTGCCCCCTTCCTGATTTATTATTTTTTGCATGTTTGTCACACTTAAATGTTTAAGATCATTAAACAAATGTAAATATTAGTCAAAGATAACAAGTAAACACAAAATGCAGTTTTTAAATGAAGGTTGTTATTATTAAGGGAAAACAAAATCCAAAACTACATGGCCCTGTGTGGAAAAAGTGTTTGCCCCACCTGTTAAAACATAACTGTGGTTTATCACACCTTTCTCTAGCCACACCTAGGCCTGATTACGGTCACACATGTTGTCAAACAAGAAATCACTTAAATAGGACCTGCCTGACAAAGTGAAGTAGACCAAAAGATCTTAAAAAGCTAGACATCATGTCGAGATCCAAAGAAATTCAGGAACAAATGAGAAAGTAATTGAGATCTATCAGTCTGGAAAAGGTTATAAAGCCATTTCTAAAGCTTTAGGAGTTCAGCAAACCACAGTGAGAGCAATTATCCACAAATGGCAAAAACATGGAACAGTGGTGAACCTTCCCTGGAGTGGCTGGCCGACCAAAATGACGAAACAAAAGTTGAACTTTTTGGAAGGTGTGTGTCCCATTACATCTGGTGTATAAGTAACACCGCATTTCAGAAAAAGAACATCATACCAACAGTAAAATATGGTGGTGGTATTGTGATGGTCTGGGGCGGTTTTGCAGCTTCAGGACCTGGAATACAGGAAGGTGGCAAACATTTTCACTTTATGCCTATATAAATGCAGCCTTGGTGAGCATAAGAGATTTCTTTCTTTACTTTACAAAACTTTACAAATAGTAATGTGTCCAAACACTTTTGATCAGTAGTGTATAGTGTTGTCAAAAGTAGGGCTGAATGATTAAATCGCATTTGCAATAATATTGCGATAGATTTTTAACCGCAAAGGCTGCAATTACACTCTGGTCACTAGACACGCGAGAGTAAAGCAGTAAGCTCTGAGGAAGCATCAACTTGGCACGTTACGCCTACAGGCCTGGCCTAAAGGAAAGTATGCGTTTAATCGATCTAATATTGTGTTAGAAAAGATTATCTCTCCAATGATTCTGGATCAATTTTGAGCTTAGATTTTAACTTCATGTGCACAACAGCGCTGCGTGTGTTTTAGAAAAAAACCATATTCTGTTTGCTTCCATTTCCTCTCTCACACACACCAATCGAACCATAAAATATTTCATAACATTCAGAAAGGATGAAGCAAATTACAATGACATTTGCGGGCATCATTGCACAGGATATGAGCTGTGAGAAACCTGCACTTTGCTTGATGTTACGCTTACAGTGTGTGATCTCGCCTGCCTGTATTTTCCTTACAAATGCTCTACGAAGGCTTAATTTATGTCGTTTGGAATGCAGTGTGCTTATATATTAAAAATAGGAAACTCACTGACAGAAGGCTTTCAGATTCAAATGCTCGCGCCGCGCTTTGTGAAGAGTGCTTGCGCATGTGGCTATGCGCGTCCCAAAATGCTTTTGAGACGAAAAATTTATGTAAACAAGGTCAGTAATGTCTTACGGAATTAAACAGACAGGACAAACCACGTCTTATATTTCAAAAGAGATCTGTGCGTTCGTGTGAATGCAGATCTCCCACTGTCTATGATGTCATCATTAATAATCAAGCAACAGTAAAGCTGAAGAAAAAAAAAAAATCACTCACAGCTCTTGAATGGAAAACATTAAGATACTCTTAAATACTGAAAGCACTCTTTGTTCATTGCTTGTAATATATTTTTTGTTTCTCTTTATTATTTACTAGGTTTTATGTTTTGAAGCTACATTAGTTTATTTAAAATTCTTAACATGCAATTAATATTTTTTTTTGTGTCATTTTAAAAAAGTACTTATAAATTACACATACACACACACACACATATATATATTAAATTAAGTTTTATTAATAAGATTAATAAGAAAAAGTTCAAGAACTGTTTTGGAAACAAAATTTGGAAATTTAAAAAAAATTGCATATTAAAATCGCAAAAAATCAAAACCCAAATAGATTATTTTCCAAAATCGTTCAGCCCTAGTCAAAAGTACCGACTTCGGTACCTAGTCATGCTGAAATTTAAAAAATGTGACGCTTTGAGCGGAATCGTAAACACCTCTGACTGGCCATTGTGCTCACACGCTCAAATATGCCCATGATTGGCTACAATGATCAGCGCTTCAAAGACATGTTGTAAATGTACATCAATAACGCTTTTCACCAAGCGCTTACACAGATACACTGTGCTTTGAAACACTCCCGTGCATTGATCATTGTAGCCAATCACAGACGATGAGCATGTGGCCAGTCAGAGGTGTTTTACAATTCCAGCTCAACAGCGCTCATTTTTTTAAATTTCAGTACCGACTTGGTTACCGAAGTCTGTACTTTTGACAACACTAGTAGTGTATATTATAATGCTATCATATTTTGTGCAGGCAATTAGCTTACTTCATTGTAAATAGAAAATCCCAACAATATCGCTGTTAAATACCTATAAATATTGTGAGAATCACAAGCCGTCAACTAGTCTCTTCTCTCCTGCTTGCTTCAGCACATGGTATAGTAGCCAAATTGCTTCCCTTTGCTTAGTTAGTTACTTAGTTAGTCACTTTATTGTCCACAAGTGGAAATTTGTCTTTGGCTTCACCACAAAGAAATACATTCAACATCATCACATAAAAAGCCAACAAGTAACAATCCCCCCCTCACACTCAGATCCCAGTATTTAAAATTCTAACTGCAGTTGGCACAAATGACATTTGATACACCTTTTTCCTTGCTTGAGGTTGCCTAAAACGTCTTTTTAATGGTAAAAGCTGAAATGTGAAATGTGAAGATATAATCTCGGCATTGCTTTTTTAAGGACATATTCAACATTTCCAGCAAATATCAATTTACTATCAATAAGTGTTCCTAAATATAAAAAAATTCCAACCGTCTCTATTTGATATCCATCAAGTATCAAAGGTTCTAAACCTTCAATAACATCTACTCTATTCCTACTAATAATTAATTCCTTGGTTTATCTCTATAATTTATGTAACTATAATAGAGCATATTTCCTTCTGTTCCAGCTTTACTCAGCAGGCCAACAAGTGCCATATCGTCTGCGTATTTAAATAAATAAAAATATGAATCCTTGATTTTAAACTCATTTGTATACAACGAGAAAAGTAAAGGTGATAAAATAGTTCCTTGTGGAACTCCTGTATTTACAATAATTGTTTTTGAAACCATATAATTGACAACTACTCTGAGGACGATTTAAAAGAAAGTCTTTAATCCACCAAATAAGATCACTATTTACTCCTAAATCAATTAATCTTTGCAAAAGAATCAATTCGAATCAAATTAAAAGCTGAACTAAAATCTATAAATAAAATCCTAATTTTATATGTTCAGCTACAAAATCACATAAGGTTATAATAGCATCATCGGTGCCCCTTTTTCCCCTATAGGCAAATTGAAGGAGGTCCGAATCTTGTTAATACTCGTTCCATACATTTACCCAACATGGATGTTAGAGCTATCGGTCTAAAATATTTTAACTGATTGGCATTAGATATTTTAGGTACTGGAACAATCTTTGTTTTTTTCCATGAATTTGGTACCACCTTACAATTTAACAAAAGCTGGAACAATTGGGTAAGGACACCAGTTAGTTGAAAAGCACAGTCTTTTAACACACGACCCTTTAGCCCGTCTGGGCCAGGTGCTTTATTTGTCTCAATGCTAGCAAGACTGGCTGCCATTTCATACTCTTTAAGCTTAATAGGTTCATATGCCGGAATATCAAGACACATTCTCTCACATTCAGTAGTACATTCCCCCCTATCAAACCTAGCAAAGAAAACATTTAAATCTTCTACAGAATGTGCACCTTGTAAAGAACACACCCGTTTCTTCTTCTCTCTTCCCATAATACTATTAAGCCCCTCCCATGCCTTCTTAGCATTGCCTGTATATAACCTATTTTCAATCTTATCCTTATATGCTAGTTTAGCTTTCTTTATTTGACTCCTGAATTCCTTCCTTTTATCGCTAACCAGTTCCCTATCACCATTTAAAATAGCTCGATATTTGGGTAACAAATGTATAATATTATGATCTGACCTCCCCAAAGGAGGACGACACACAGCCTTATATCAATCTACTATATTACCAAAACATTTATCTAATATGCGTGTTGATCAAGTGGGGCAGTCCACATACTGATGGAGGGCAGGCAAATAGCTTGATAAAATCACATAAATTCATATCTCCAAGAATTAAAATTGGTTGATCAGATGAGCGAGTCAAGGCATCATTATAACTGTCTGTTATTTTGTTTGCAGCTTCCTCATTATTCGGGCCCGTAACATATGTTAAAATGACAGTAATCTGTCAAAATTCCCGGGGTAAATAAAAAGGTCTAAAAGACACTGTACAAAAAAGCACAAACCTCCTCCCACAGACTTACGAGATGCAACATTGTCTCTGTCAGCTCTAATCATTGTGTAGCCATTTAGAGCAATGTCCTGTATGTCTTCTCTTAACCAAGTCTCTGTAAAACACAACAGATGACTTTGCCTAAAGTCTCTGTCATAGTTGATTTTAGCTACCGATTCATCCATCTTATTCCTCAGGGAACGTACATTTGATAAGATGATTACCGGTAGAGGAGGTTTAAAACTTCTTTTAAGCCTTTGACGAACCCCTCCTCTCGATCCTCGTTTCTTTGGAAAGCGCATTCGTTCATTTATCCTCGAATTCCTAACCAGTTTCGTAGCAATCTTCTGGTAAATCCATTTGTGAATTGCAGATATGAGACCGGGATAAGAGTAATAAAAGTTCCTCCCGCGTGTAGCTGAGAACGACAGTCACCACGCTCGCTCCCGAACCAGACGCGATCGCAAACACGGCCAGGCACACCGCCAACCAAGCCAGAAACCAGCGAGTATTCATGTTCATAAAAAAAAAATTATAATAATTTGTTAAACTATATAAACAACATAAAACAACTGCGAACAACACAAAACAATATAGTAATGACCTGTGTAGCACTGGGTCTGCAGCAGAGCCGCGCCCCGGAAATCATCCTTCAATCATACCTTCTATTACCATGCGGAATGCTGTTAGCGAGCGAGCTAACGTTAACAGTTTCAATTCATTAAGGAAAAAGTTTTATAGGACGAAGAAATGGAGTGGCAAAACAGCTGACGGACATTTGGCCATAGCTGCTTTGTGCGCACTGTGCTGCCCATAGGCATTCACTGGCCTGTAAAGATGCAGCAGACAATGTGCCGTACATGAGGACCTTCAAGAAGCACCTCCAGCAGCTACACTTGTACCTCAGAAATAGTGCAAACCGCACTGCTGCCATGAAGTCAGCTGCAAATGCTCTAGGGATCAATGAACTGAAAGTCAAGGTAAGAAATGTTATGAATATTTCAATAATGAAAAATTTCCCATCTTGTCTCATAGCATACATGTACTTAAATCAGTATCTCACTGTCAATTTATCTGCTTTCTCCTCTTCATTGTCTAGGAGGTGAAAGATACTGGGTGGCTTTCGCAACACCAAGCCATACTGAATTTGCAGAGAAACATTAGTGCAGTACTGGCTGAGGAGGCAGAAGTTAAGAAATGTCCTACAGCTAAAGGACTGTATTCCTTCCTTGCCAGATACCGCTTCATAGCTGCTCTTCACCTGCAGGCAGATGTTCTTCCACACCTGGCCCATCTCTCCAAGATCTTACAGAAGGAAGATGTGAACTTCCTGGCCATCAAGAAGCCGGTAAATTCCATTGACCAAAACTATTGGTTCTACAGTTTTCAATAGCAAATATTTTTGAAAGCTAAAGTGAGAACACATTTGATTGAACAGAATTTGAAATGTTTCAGGTTCCGGTCACAATGTACTTTATCACAGTGATCAATAATGCTGTAGATCAGCAAACTGCAGGCTCATGCTTGTCAATGAGTCAGAATTTGGATGACCCATTTCCACTGAGCAGGAGAAGGACAGGAGGAACCAATCAAAAGGTGGAGATAGGCAGCAAGGAGGTTTCGTTTGGAGGAAAGAATAAGAATGTAATAATTTCAAAAAGGTATTTTTTTCACTTTTCCTTTTCATTCATTTTATACATTCATTCATTCATGTTTTTATCAGGTAATGGACCCCTACTTAGATGGCCTGATAAGTCAGCTTGAGGTGAGGTTCCCTGACCTGGAGGTCTTTGCTAATTTCAGTGTCTTGGGGCCACAGGCAGCAAGATCAACGGACCATGAAGCAGCTCACATTCACCTGAGGACCCTGGCAGGGAAATTCCTTTCTGTGGATGCCAACACTGTTGTGGAGGAGTGGATGTCATTCAAACAACATGTCATCTCTGGTGCACTCCAGGTGAGACATTGAGATCTAGGCTGTCAGTAGTGGGTATACAAAATCTGCTTACCTTGTAACCCTATGCTTGCCATTATATTTCAGGACAAGACACAGATACAAATCACGATGGAGCTGACCTCTAAATATGAGGAGTTTGGGGTCTTGTACCCAAACCTCTGCCAGCTGGCTGCAATTGCACTGACTCAGTGTAAACTGCGAGAGGGACTTCTATGCCATGAATAGTGTAAGAATACTTAAAACATGCATGCATATAAAAAAACATGCTCATTTTTGTTTAAATGAATTGTTTCTTGTCTTCATCTGCTACTTGCAGGTGAAGACAGACCTTCACAACAGGCTGCAGGTGGAGCATCTTGAGGCCTGCATGAGGGTGTCCATCAATGGTCCCCCAGTTGGGGACTTCCCATATCAGGAGGCCCTTGAAATATTTTCCTAGGAAAATTAAATGCAAAAACCATAATTGTACATTGTGCCAGTAATCACACAGTTAAGTGTGTTGTAAATAGTTGTGTGATGTGTAAATAAATGTTGTTTATATTTATTTACCAAATTTATGGGAACTCTATGACAACACCATGTATCCGTAACACGCCCACTAGTAGTTTCAGGAGGTCTACCATCCCCTCTGAAAAAAATCCTGTTGCTGTGAGATGCGCTGTTTCTGCTGTGATCTTTGTTTGGAACTATTTTCGCTGCTGAAACAGAACAAACCAATACATTTTGCATCTAAAATGTAAATTACTTTATTTTAATTGTTTATTGAACTGAATGAAATCAATGTCACATTTCTAATCATGATGATATTCAGAAACACTTATGGTTGGTGATGTTGCTTAACTTAGATGTGTTAAAAATAGGCTATAAAAACTAGACCCCGACCGTTTTATTGGTCTGCCGATTTTATTGGCCGATATGAGCTTGTCGCTGATATATCGGCATCGGCGTCTATGCCGCAGACATGCCAACGATATGAACGCGTGCCCACGTGTCTCACAGCGTGCGACTATTCATACAAATTAAGTCAAAATGAATAACCGCTACACTCCCATAAACACCTCCCCCCACCCCATGCACACACAGCCTCTCTCGATGCTCGCTATGTCCTGCCTCTCCCGCTATTAATGCACTATACATATGAGAATAAACCATCTAAAATGCTTCAAATAATCACACTACTAAAACTAAATGTGATCTGGTGATTTAAATGACGTTTGCGCTTTCACTTTGAGGAGTGCCGCTTTAAATGATGTTTGCGCTTTCACTTTGAGGAGTGAGCAGCGTGTGCACTTCAGATGATCAATGCAATCAATCACAGTTCTAATCACAAGAAAGCATGTCAAAATGACTATTCCCAAACTGTAAATGTTTAGCTCATCCAAAAATGTAAGTTCTGCATTTACTCACTCTCATGTTGCTTTCACGCATTGCATGAGCATTTGAACGTCCGTGATTACTACATTATTTGCGTCGTTGTAAATCTGTTCATCATATAAAGCCATCGTGTCTCTTCAGAAGACTTGGATTAGACACTCGATCATGGGCATCGGAAGCCAAAAAAATGTGGGTGGGTCCTCTTTTAGAAAAAATGTACTGGAGTAGATGCCATTTACATTAAGTACAAATATACCGCCTTGTTTACTAACCGTCTGGTTGGGCCAGACAAAATTACAGAAATCACTGAATTATGTACAGCGGCAATAGTGTAGAGGTAAAACGCAAATCGACGCGAGTTTCGAATCCGCCCTTTGCCGAACTCGCTGTACTCCCTTTTTCCATCACATATTAGATCGGAGAGACATTTATTTTCAATAAAAATTAGGAAAATATAAGAAAAGTGGAAATAAACATGTTTAATAATAAGTGTTTATCGGTTAGGTGTAGGTAAACAGACATGTGGTGAATTAGAGACAATAAAAGTGAGTGGGTCCAATATCATTGGTCGTAAAAAGTGGGTAGGTCTTGTCCCACCCACATACAATGGTTCCGACACCCATGCACTCGATTAGTTATTTTTACAATGCCTTTATGGCATTTTTTGGATCTTTTAAGTTTGAGAGGAATGGACTTTACATGGAGGGACAGAAATCTCTCAGGTTTCATAAAAATATATTAATTTGTGTTTGGAAGTTAAACGAAACAACATGAGGGTGAGAACATGATGACAGAATTTAAATTTTTGGGTGAATTAAACATATATAAATACAGTAAGTCGAGCCTTGGATAAAACAACTATATCGTGAATCATACAGTTTACATCAACGATACATATCATAGACGATAAATTATGATAAACAATTATTGTGTTTATAGTTCATATCACACACACCATATGCACTCCTGTAACTTTCACCAGCAAATTTTTTAAAAATTAAAATACAAAAAAAAGTTTTTAAAAAAGTGCGGTGATGACCTCAACACCACGGTAGGCATCTCATTTATATATAAAAGCTTCAGCAATTTATAGCAACATGAAAATTTGATACTGTCACATGCCTAGTTGTTATCTATGTTTGAACTAAACTCATTTAAGTCTTGCCAATAGACTATGCACGATCACTTCCGCGTTTTGTCTCAGCCCGCCTACTAACATCCGGCACAGCGCAGGAAGCCGTTTTTCACAAAATATTCAACTAAATATCCAAATAAATTCAATTACTAAACTAAATTAACTACATCAACTAAATTACTGATCTGCCCACATTGACACTATATGACAATTGAAAATAGCTGGATGACAGAGCGGCTGTACAACGGATTCAAAATCTGTTCATTATTTTCCTGTTTAACACTGTGAAGCTGCTTTGAAACAATCAGCATTGTAAAAAGCGCTATAGAAATAAAGTTGACTTGACTTGATGTGCTTGTTTATGCTACATATATGAGTTTCCAATAAGAATCAGGTGATAAGCATGAGGGTAATGTTTCAGGTCAGTGAGGAAGGCAGAAGCCACAGTTTAAGAATAGGAGGACACAAGATATTAGTTTAAGTCTGAATTAAATGCTAATTTTAAACAGCCATTTTAGAGATTTCTGTACAAAGACAGGGATAGTGAAACTAATCTGTAATAAGGTTCAAAGAGCTTAAGTTTTGAAATTTAGGTATAATACTCATTACAATAAATGGCCGGCTATGTTTTAAAAAAAAAAAAAAAAAATCAAATTAGAATATTAATTCATTACTTTTGTCAGTTTCATTTAATCATCTTAACAGACTGTGTTAAATGACTGCTGGCCTGTATTACTGTCCCACAGCAGTTGTTCCTGTGATGCTGGGACAGCACTGTGTAACCACCCGGTTGCACTACTGTACCAGACAGCACATTACTCGCAGCTCGCATCAGTGAAGTTCCTCCTGTTCAGAGCTGTACTAAAAGAAAACTGAGCTGGCACAAACCTAGAACAATGGTAAGTTTAAGTGAATTATCAAATCCTTTTAAAATACTACAAATAAACTTGATTACATAAATAAATAAAATGCATAAAAAATAAATGAATGCATACTTTGTTCAAATTTTTATTGGCTTAGTCGGAAAGATTAGAGATTCGACAGAACAGAACACAACCTCTGTTCTGTATGAAACGTGAGTAATACAGCATTTCTGTGAACAACAGTCATTATTCAGGAAAATTTGACTGCTGAATTTACCTACTATAATAAGTAAATTAATTAAAATATTACTTTACATAGGGTAATCGTACCTATTAAGCTCACCAAAGTCTACATTGGAGACTTAACAATATTATTTTATTTTAAATGACAAAAGCATTTTAATTAAGATGTACATCATTAAATGCAAAATTCTGGCTGTGCTTAATGGGTACATGTTTGTGGATGAGCTTAAAGGGAGCACAGTGAGTTTAATTGGAACAGCATTAATTAATACATATTATTACATTAAATTTAAAAGGACAATTTTGCTAAATAAATAATCTAGGTCATGTATTAAGTTCATACATATTTTAATATGAACAGCTATTATTGAAAATATCTATGAAATTATACTTTTTCTTATTTATATCACACTGAAGCTTTCATAGTAGTGCACTCTTTAAGCTCACCTTACAATAATATAAAGTCTTTAAAAATTACAGCAGTGTAAAACCACAGAACAACAATAAAAACTGTAAATTTATATTATAATGGATTTAAAAGTACAAGCCAGTAATGCCTGTTAAGTAATATAATAGAGTAGCACACAGGTCTTATAGGGCTGTGTATCACCAACAATGTCACGATACGATACGCATCACGATACTGAAGTCACAATACGATACGTATCATGATATGGCTCAATTTGGAATTAAATTTCTTTCGAGCATTGTTTAGTAACAGTAATATCGGTTTATTGTTATAACAGTTGTGATAACTGAAAAACCATTTTGTTTTTGTCATTAAAAAAAAAAACAATGAGTTAAAATGAAATAAATAAATAGTCACAAAAAAAAGCTTGGAATGGCTTGGTTCAATATCGATTATTTTGGATATATATCAGGTACAATGCATGGCACATTTTCTCAAGGAAAACAAATCTCTTAACTAATACTGTAAACTATGGGAGTCAGTTGTAGCGTACTATAATATTAAAGGTAAAAATGAACTGATTTGTACAAACACTTAAATTACACAATGATGTGGAATCATTTGTTTTTTGAAATATAAACATTTAAATGGTGGCTGTCATATAAACTTGCCAGATTAATTCAAACATGCATTAAATATTAACCAACAATGAATGAACAATACTTCTGCAGGATTTATTAATCTTAGTTCATGTTAATCTCAACGTTTTCAGATCCAAAGTTGTGTGTGTTAACCTTAGGTAATGCACTGTGAATGGACTGTTAATAAACACAAACATTTATTTTACACAAACATTAACAACATTGCTCTCTGATTGTTCATGTTAATGCATTAACAAATGAGACCTTATTTGTAAAATGATATTGCCTAACAAAAATAAAAATAAAATACCTAAATAATGCAAACAAGTCATTGGACAGCATTACTGAGGCCGCATATAAAGAATCAAAATGCATGTGCCATGCATGAAATAGCCTCCGCTCGGACAATAAGGAAATGGTTTTAATGAAATCATATTGTTGATGAAAATAATGAGAACAATAAAAGTGCTAGTTATTAATAATAACGCTTCGGCATTTTTGAAAAAAAAATGTTTTACAGTAATAGTAATATAAACTTGCCAGATTAATTCAAACATGCATTAAATATTGAAGAACATTAAAAATTATAATGAATATGTAATATGGTGCATATATTTCGCAAAATGCACCTCTCTAACGAATATGGACACTAGATATGTTATTTTCTGAGGTAAATGTGAAGTTACATGACATTGTTTACAAGCTGTTTTACTGACGCCTTTCCGCGTTTGAAACATTGAGCGATTACATGTGACATACGGATTTCGCTAAATTGTACTCCATCTTTTAACACACGTTCAGATGTTCATTCATGTTTATTTTGTGCTGTAGCTGGTATTAAGGCAGAAGAGAAGATCAGTTCACGCCACAGCGCCAAAGCGGTATTTATGTTTTTGAATTTCGTAATAAAATGGACGTAATTTGAAATCTGAGACTTTGTTTTATATCAAAAGTAACAAAGCACTAAGATTATTGTGATTTAATGGATGTGAGGCACGCTACAATGTTCCGTTCATTCATCAACTGAAAACAGGAATACTATTCTTTTAATTTAAGAATAGATATCGGTTCGTAAAAATATTTTTTACCCAGCCCTAAATGATAGTGTCATTTCTAGTGACACTGAAGAGTGTCAACAATGCTCAATGACTAAACAAAACTTAAAACATATTCCACAAAAGTAAAAACTGTAACAACTTAAAATCCTCTTATCCATTTTAAATGTCTTGCACTGCTGCTTGACGTCACGTGATAATTGGTTACATTCGAAAGCACACAGCAAGCAGCTGCTGTATCGATACACGCATCGTCAGGAGTTCATGACGATGTATTGTTGTATCGATATTCTAAGCACAGCCCAGCTAGTAAGCCAACAATGTTCTGTAGAATCTGCGCTACGTTGATAAAACTCTCTTTTGGATCTAACTGTAATTATTTCCCACTGATCCAGGTTTCAGGTTACAATATGCAAAAGGCTAAACATTAATCTCTTAATTTTGCAGTAAGAAGTTATACTTATCCAAAATAAAGGCTTAAACATCTAAAAAAAAAAAAAGCACATTTAAGGGGTACGTGTATCGATACAGTTTTCAGACATCAGCTTTCAAAATGGCCACCAGACAGTGAACACACAGATATCCATATCTCAGTGAGCAATGGTCTGATTAGCTTGACATTACAGGAGGTATAAAGTAACAAACACATCAATTGGTTAAGACATCAATTAGGATGATAAATTATTTTTTTCTTTTTATAATCTGAGCTCAAAGATAGTAGTGTGCTTAATGGGTACTTGAGTTTATTAGGTACGTTTACCCTAAACTCCACAATTTTGCTTAACTCATAATTGATAAAATACCTACTGTATGAGATCAGGCTTAGATATAACAAATGGAGTGTCCTGCTACCAGTGTCAAAAATTAACATTTTTAATTTTATTACAGAGCATTATTAAGTGGCATTTAAGAGTATTATGAACATTATTTTTTTCTAACCATTTAAAAACATTGCATGACATCCAATTGTCAAATAATTCAAACTCATACCAAGGAAGATGAATATAATGTAAAATAGCAAATTTCAGACTAAAGATTAAGAACTAAGGAATTTACTTTTCTTAATACTTTTATTGTATTATTATTTCAGGAGTACTCTTTACAGCTGCCTGACCTCTCAGTCCTCCAAGTGGCTGAGCTGTATTATGACTTTACCATCACAATCAAGATGTTCAGTGACAATTTATTGGTGGATTCTGCTTGTGGAAAAGTTCAGGCTGGGAATGTTTTGTCATACCAGCAGCAACCATCCGCAACGTTATTCACCATCAAAATGCCCCACCGATGCCACTTGTTGGTTACAGCCTTGACAAGGGATGCACCGATATTAAAATTTTGGCCGATACCGATAACCGATAATTCTTTATATTTGAAAGCCGATAACAGATATATTGGCCAATAAATCTAAATACAAATTTTAATAAACTTTGAAAGCCTGATTACAAAAACAAAAGGCTCACCATTAAAAGCCATGTCCCAAACACTTCAACATGAATCGAACCTATACGGTACAGTAGCCTATTTGAACCAGTGTAAGATTCCTTAACTTTTAAAATTAATTTTACACTCCTATGGCCAACTTACTTTATTTAAAAAATGGTAACACTTTACAATAAGGTTTAATTTTTGCTAGCATTAGTTAACCAACAATGAATGAACAATACTTCTGCAGGATTTATTAATCTTAGTTCATGTTAATCTCAACGTTTTCAGATCCAAAGTTGTGTGTGTTAACCTTAGGTAATGCACTGTGAATGGACTGTTAATAAACACAAACATTTATTTTACACAAACATTAACAACATTGCTCTCTGATTGTTCATGTTAATGCATTAACAAATGAGACCTTATTTGTAAAATGATATTGCCTAACAAAAATAAAAATAAAATACCTAAATAATGCAAACAAGTCATTGGACAGCATTACTGAGGCCGCATATAAAGAATCAAAATGCATGTGCCATGCATGAAATAGCCTCCGCTCGGACAATAAGGAAATGGTTTTAATGAAATTATATTGTTGATGAAAATAATGAGAACAATAAAAGTGCTAGTTATTAATAATAACGCTTCAGCATTTTTGAAAAATTTTTTTTTTACAGTAATAGTAAACGTCTTTAATATTAGTCTATTAGTCTATCAAATAACGCTTCTGTTTGAGAGCACGCGCTGAAGCTGAGAATGAACAACCGTAAACTGAAGCGCTTAGAAGGTTAATTAACAACTAAACGCATCTTATATGAGAACAATCAGATATTTATACAAAATAAATATAATATTACAACTTACAGTTGCACAAAATCACACATAGGTGAACTAAGTTACGTAGTCAGAAGGCCTATAACTCCTGTCTTCCTGTTTGAGACGCTGATAACGTAATTTATATTTACATGTTTACATTATCTACATGTGTACAAATAAATGAAAATCTTTAGAGATGCACCGATGTATCGGCCACCAATATTTATCGGCCGATTTTTGATCAATTTACAACCATCGGCATATCGGCTACAGCATGAAAAAGGCTGATGGTTTATTAATTAACTGCGTGAAGGCACTGAGCTGCATGTCTGCTGCATAATCCAAGATTATAATGTAATATTCCTGCTGCGCTGCTGTCTGCATTTTAATATTAATCAAACAAACAAAAAAAATCTCACTACTCACTACTAAATCACTTTTGTAACTTTCATAAGGATTAATTTCCGCAATGCTGAAAACGCAGATGGAATCCAGTCATAAAAATGGAATTTACTGCATAGTGGAATACATTTTTGAAAGTTTTGATGAATAAATAAAATGTAGGTCAGTACACTTAAATCAAATAGCGATATATATACTAGTGTCTGTGAATATTAAGCTGCAAAAAGACTGTTTAAATATGAATCCTGCATGTTCTCTGTGTGAATGAATGGCGCAGACGCGTGGTTTCATTTACCTCATACACACTGAAACTCAGTGTTTTTCAGCCTCTGCCGCCTCAATATATGAGGATATGAATGCATCTCCAGTCACTTCATGAGCATTTTACCGCTTCATTCAACAAATCTATCATCATATCATAAAACACACACAGGAACTCGAAGGTCTTCACGTAAACCCGTCAAAATAAAAGTTCAGTTTAACAAAGTCATTGTGACAGAAATATATTAATTTTGTACAGTAGAATTTAGCTACGTCTCAATGTAAAGTAATATATTTATTTAATTTATACAGTGAAGAATATGCAGTGTTATTTAACATTAACCCTACTTAAAAAGCACTGTTTATTTAATATGTATCTTGTTCTTTTGCATTTATATATTTATGTTGGCCTGCCGAATGTTTAATGGATCCAGTCTATGTTCATTAGAAATTATTTGATAATGCAGCAATAAACTAGCTAGTAGGCTATAAATGAATGTATGGTAATGTATATAATTTTTTTTTAACTTTGCTGATTTAAAACATGATCAAAGCACTATTTTAATGATAGAAAGGGCAAGTGACAAATATCGGTATCGGCCAATAACTGTTTGTTAAAATCGGTAACAGCCCCAAAAAATCCTATCGGTGCATCCCTAAAAATCTTCCATCCACAATTTCTCCACTAAATATTATTTTAATCAATATTGTGCTGTTAATTTGTATTGTTGTGAAGAGTGTTAATGCACTGAGGAATAGCCAAGGATATAAAACCTGCGGGGATAAATGCAGTCTGTCACTAGTATTTACTCATCAATATTTTTACCATGCTTTTATTAAGGTCGTTGTGCTGAAACAAAGTAGATATTCTACTAGAATAAGTCCCTTTCCAGTAATGTTCCAGTAATGAGACAGAAATGTTAGGCAAAACTACTGTCTTCCACCGTTAATATGTAAACTTTCAGAAAGCAATAACTAGAATGCCATTATGTGTTTTTTTTTATATTTATAAATTTACTTATCTAGAAAATACTTGCATAATCATTTTAGTTTGCAATATACGTCAGGAAAGAGCTCTGCCGCGAACTTAGTACACTTAGCGCTATACAGAAGTGGAGTCGCTGTCTGAGATATACGTAAGCAGCGTTCGTGCATAGAGTCTATTTAAACATTCAAGCGCAAGACGTGAACGAGAACTTTAAATGTTTCACACATTTAAATAAACTGCACTTCTGAGGAATCTCATTTAAATGATGCATGAATGAAGATGAAAAGCTTCGAAGGCTGCGTCCTCCAGAGGTCGCATTTGAAGGCTGCATACGTCATCGAGGCGGTCTCATTTAAGAAAAGTAACCATTAGATTCTGAAGTAAGAAAGAAATTACAGTATTTTACACCTCACAAGGAATAACAGTCAATTTTATTGAATCAATTTTATAGGTGCTTCTTAAAATTTATATTTACTGTAGTAAATAGTATACTGTAGTATATATATTATAGTAGTCGATTTACTACACTTTGTATGGAAGATCATACCCTGTCCAGTGAGAATTTTAGCATTGACTGGTAAATCTCTTATTAATCTTGTCATTTCACTAACTAGCTCATGAATGATTGGTTAATACCAAGTAAGGCAGCTGCTTCAGTATAAGGTAAACTAATGCCTCTGTATGCCAGCTGTAGCTACCTGCAGGTTTTAGACCCAATAAACTATTACCTGCATGCAGATTATAGACATGTTTTGGTTGAAAGGATAGCCAAATGACAGGGAAGACATGTCAAGTCCTGAATAAAAAGGGAAGGGGGCTAATAATTATAATAATTAAATGACACATAAAAGTGTATTTTACCAGTAATAAATTAACTTGTGTGTCTATGTGTGTGTTTCAGGGGCTGCCATGGCTAGATTTCCATTTCTGCTTGACTGCAATGCAAAAGTCACTGATTCTGCAAAAGTTAGACAATGCAGCCAGGAAAATAAAAAATAAATAAATGAATGGCTTCTTAAGATGTTGTTTGGTGTTAATCATTTTAAGGATTGTGCATGCATTGTATTGGTACATATTGGGCCCCTGACCTGTGCTGTTGTGGTTGTCATAGTATCTTATACTATAGTTTATAAGATTTTTTTTACATGCCCAGTATAATGCAATTATTAGACATGGGTGATCATCAGATGCAACATTCAGCTAGCCTCGCGCTCTGTTTACATCTCGAAAATTAGTTATTTCATATTGTAACTTCATCTACACACATATAGAGCTGTTATCCAACCTGAGAAGCGTCGTCGCGATGTCCGTGCCCATGGTCGTGTTCCACACCGTCAACCTCCACCTCAAACACCCCTGCCATCTTTACACTTACAATCCGACTGTTCAAGACACTTCCGGGTTACACGCCTTCTGCTTCTGCTTCTTCTTCTTCTTCTTCCGGTTTTGTGGCGGTTTGCAAGCAAACGTACTGTGCATTTCCGCCATCTACTGAGATGGGGTGTGGAGCATCAATGTAAATAAAAGGGGGAAAAAAACTATATACTAAATTATTTAATTTAATTTGTTTCTTTTGGGTCTTGAAACCTGTGTGGAATTAGTGGAAGTGACAAACCATTTAGACCTATGACTTGATTTGATTTTCAAGCATGAATCTTTTTTATTATTATACCCACTGTAATAACACATGCTCCACTGTCTCTGGAGTCTACATGTGCTACGCAAGCATGTATCATGTTTTTTTCAATAATATGTAATGTTAATTAAGTGCTGTATGCCCAAATTCGGAGAGTAAAATGAATCTTCTATTACCACAAACTGCTCTCTTATGACCTACCCTTATGAAAATTAACCATGGTTTTATTATAGTTAAAGTGTAGTAACCACGTTTTTTTGGCTAATTGATTACCATTTATATAACCACAGTTTTACCACAAATACCATGGTTAAACTATGGTTAGAGTAGCAAAGCCATGGTTAATTTGTGGTTACCATGGTTTAACTATAATAACTATGGTTTTTTGGTTTTATTTGTAGTAAAACCATGGTTCATTCCTTTTGAATGTTGTACAAGTGTCTTCCCTTTCCCTCGTTATCCCACATTTCTTGCCACATTCATTTTATAAACCCTTTGATTTCAGATTGCTTGATATACTTTTATTTCTGAAGGTCTTCTTGGCCACATCATCTGCTTCCTCATTCCTTTCCACCCCTACATGAGCTGGCACCATAAAATATAATATTTGATTATGTATACCTGAAGTTCAAAATTCTAAATACAGGTAAAACACCTGTAAAAAAAAAAAAATACGGAAAATTCCATCAAATTAATACAGTACATTGTGCCCTATTTTTACGGGTTTTTTTTAGAGTGTAGATAATACAGCCTAACAATCATTTAACTGATTTAAATAATATAAATTGATAATGTTGTATGTGTATGCCAGGTTAAAGAGGTGTGTTTTTAGTCTAGATTTAAGGTGCTTAATATGAAAAGGATCTATCGCCTGCAAGTAATTAGCAAGATTTTTAAATTTATACGATGTTTAATAGGGAGCAAATGCAGTGTTGACAGAATATGGTTCTAAGGGCCAATATGGTCATACTTCCTAGTTCTAGTAAGAATTCTAGCTGTTGCGTTTTGGACCAGCTGGAGTTTGTTTAAGTATGCAGGGCAACCACTCAGTAGAGCATTACAATAATAGCCTTGAGGTCATGGACGCATTAACTAACTGTTCAGCATTTTGCATTGAAAGCATACACCGATCAGGCATAACATTATGACCACTGACAGGTGAAGTGAATATTTATTATAACCTTTATTTTACCAGGAAAAGAAGCACATTGAGATTAAGAATCTCTTTTACAAGAGCGTCTTGGCCAAGAGTGACAGCAACACATCTCACGTGGGTTTAACAGATACCATCCATACATACATACATATTTACACACAATCCAAAATATATATTTTTTTTCTACAAACCGATGTTTCTGTCTCCAAATCATTTAACATCACTTTAAAAATGTCCAATGAAACCAGCTCCCTAAGTTTCAATGTCAATTGCAAGTTATTCCAAGCAGAGGGAGCAGCAAATTTAAATGCCCTTTTCCCTAATTCAGTACGTACCACTGGAACAGACAGAAGGAAGAATTCCTGGGACCGAAGGCTATAGCTACCAACATGTTTTTTACTGATGTACATATGAAGATATGAAGGAAGTAGACCCAGGATAGATTTATAAATAAAAACATGCCAGTGTTTGATTCTACGGGTGGACAAAGCAGACCCTCTAACCCGTGCATACAACACACAATGATGAGTGAGGGATTTAAGATTTGTTATGAACCTCAGTGCACCATGATAAACAGTGTCTAAAGCATGTAAACACTAAGAAGATGCATGCAAATATATAACATCACCATAGTCCAGTACAGACATAAAAGTGGCAGCAACAAGCCTCTTTTTAGCCTCGAAGGAAAGGCAGGATTTAATTCTAAAATAGAAGCCCAATTTCACTTTCAATCTTTTCACCAACTGCTGAACATGAGGGCCAAAGGAGAGAGCATCATCAATTAAAATCCCGAGATACCTATACTGAGTCACAAACTCAATCTCTGAACCTTGGGAAGCAGTAATAGAAAGAAGATTATGAGAGATTGATTTTGATTTTGATTATGAGAGATTGATCTTATCAGCATTTAAAACTAGTTTCAGTTCAAGTAAGTTACGCTGAACAATATTAAAAGCAAGCTGTAATTGAGAGAGAGCCAGATTGGGTGTGGATGCTGAACTATATATAACTGTATCATCAGCGTAACAGTGAAAATTTGCATTATGAACATTTTGATCAATATTATTTATATATAGAGTAAATAGGAGTGGACCCAGGACTGACCCCTGCTGCACACCTTTAGTTACATTAAGTGAACCAGAGATAAAACCTTCTGCCTGTACACATTGAGTTCTGTTTGAGAGATAGTTATTAAACCAACCAATAGCATGTTTAGATAATCCAACACTAACGAGTCGTTGTATCAGTAAGGTATGAGCAACAGTATCAAACGCTTTTGATAGATCAATGAATAAGGCTGCACAGTGTTTCTTTTTATCAACAGATTCAATAAAATAATTTAGTACTTTTAAGGCTGCCGTGGTTGTACTATGTTATTTTCTAAAACCAGATTGAAAATCGGACAGAATATTATTAACAAAAAGAAAGTCCTTCAATTGATTATTGACAAATGTTTCGTGGACTTTGGCCAGGACAGACAGCTTGGAAATGGGCCTGTAATTATTTGGGTGTGTGGGATCTCCGCCGTTAAACAGAGGAAGAACAAAAGCTGATTTCCATATAAGTGGAATTTCATTTAAGACAAGTGAAAGGGTAAAAATATGAGTCAAAGGCGGGGCAATAAAATCAGCTGCTAGCTTTAAAAAGTAAGGTTCCAACTTATCAGGACCTGCTGATTTTGAAACATCTAAAGATTAAAGGGCTTTGCACACCTCAGAAATTTCAATTGGTAAAAAGTTGAATGATTGACTAGACACGATACTCTCTGACTGAACAATAGCAGGGTTTACATGAGCACCATTACTTGAATCAAACAAAAAGCCAGAAGCTATGAAGTGTTCATTGAAACAATTAAGCATTTTTACTTTATTAATGTTGTATGAGAGCCCTTCTTAATACATGATGGAAGTTCTATACCTTTATTATTTTCAGTTAATGATTTAACAGTTTTCCAAAATTTTGATGAATTGTTTAGGTTATGTAATGTTTGCATAAGGAAGTGCTCAGCTTTAGCTTTTCTGACTGCAACCGTACATGCATTACGTAGTCGTCTAAAATCAAGCCAATCTGAATTTAAATCTGTTTTCCTAGCTTTTGCCCATGCCAGGTTGCGCTCATGAAGCATATTTGATAAAAGAGGAGAAAACCATGCATTATTCCGACCCTTCACCCTGTACCTTTTGAGCGGAGCATGTTTATTGACTAAAGCAGAAAAACTAGCATAAAAGAATTATAGCTATTTCAAGGTCAGGGATTAAATTAATTTGTTCCCACTCCAAATTATTCAAGTCGTGTAGGAACCCTTGTTCTGAGAAATGTTTCATGTCATGCTTGGTTATTATGCGTGGTTTGGTTTTAGGTATTTTTGTGTTTCTAACCGTTGCGATGACACAGTGGTCACTGATGTCATTCGCAAATACGGACGCGGTTGAATACTTGTGCGGAACATTTGTTAAAATTAAATCTATATGGGATGATTTTTCTGGACATTTTGGATTCGGTCTAGTGGGACTGTCAACAATCTGAAAAAGATGCAATAGGTTTTAAAATCATCAGTTGCTGAACGCAACCAATTCCAATTTAAATCACCCAGAACTACCAATTCTTTAGCATGAAGATCTGAAAAGAGCTGGAATAAAGAAGGGAGAGCACTATTATCAGCAGATGGTGTCCTATAGCAGCCAACAACTGTTATGCTGAGAGATTTAGAAACCTCAAGATCGAGAGCTAAAAATTCTAATTGTTTACTCACCGATTTAGAAAGCAATACTTTAACATGAAACCTTTGTTTTATAAAAATTGCTATGCCTCCACCCCTTTTTGGTCGGTCAGCCCTATATACATTGTAACCATTAATACAAATATCCCTGTCTAAGACAGATTTGTTCAGCCAAGTTTCAGTCAGAACAATCACATCTGCATTAGTTGACTGTGCCCAAATATGAACCATATCCATTTTAGAGATTAGACTCCTAACATTCAAATGAATAAAACCAAGTCCGTACCTTGATTTAAAATCTGCAGGTGTTTCAAAACTTGAGGCAGAAATTAAGCCTGGATTCGGTTGAACATTTCCCGAGATCAAAAGTAATAAAACAATCAAGCACCTTTTCCTAAACGATTTAATATTATAATCATTAGAATTTGTCTCTACTATTTTAAAATTCCAGTTGTCACATAAAGTAAAATTATCCTGGAGAGCCATAACACTAGTCAAGCGGACCAGGTCTACAGTGCAAAAACAGGACTGGAGTATAGAAGACAGTCTGGCATATGGCACCTCTGGTGCAAAGCCAGATGCAGACGTTCCTCTGTGTGCTGTGACCATGAGTGAAGTCACTAAAAAGGGGTTGTCATACCTGTGAAAACCACCTTTAGTACAAAGATGGTTAGATAGGCACAGTGCAACAAAAAACCACAGCATTCGAGTCAACCCCTTTGTCTTTTCTCCAAAAGTACCAATAAAGCCCTCCATTGTTAAGTATGCGAGTGCAGAAGTGGAATCCAAATCCACTTTGTAGAAAATCCACTCCAGTTATTTGCCCTCCTGGAATATCTCTTTATCACGGCACCTGTTAGTGGGTGGGATATATTAGGCAGCAATGTGTTTTGTGTTAGAAGCAGGAAAAATGGGCAAGGGTAAGGATTTGAGCGAGTTTGACAAGGGCCAAATTGTGATGGCTAGACGACTTGTAGCATGCATCTCCAAAACTTGCGCTCTTGTGGGGTGTTCCCGGTCTGCAGTGGTCAGTATCTATCAAAAGTGGTCCAAGGATGGAACAGTGGTGAACCGGCGACAGGGTCATGGGTCAAGGCTCAAGGCTCACTGATGCACGTGGGGAGTGAAGGCTGGCCCGTGTGGTCCCGATCAAACAGATGAGCTACTGTAGCTCAAATTGCTCAAGAAGTTAATGCTGGTTTTGATAGAAAGGTGTCAAAATACACAGTGCATCGCAGTTTGCTGCGTATGGGGCTGTATAGCTGCAGACCAGTCAGGGTGCCCATACTGACCCCTGTCCACCGCCGAAAGCGCCAACAGTGGGCTAGAGGTCTACACGGATGACCCGAGGAGCCAAGGCCGACCCAGGACCCGTATGGGTTCAGGTCTATATTTTAAATAGTCAACCAGTTCCGGGTCGGGTCCCAATCTATTACTTCGGGTCCGGATCTGTTTAACGTTGTGTGTAATACCCGAGTCGATCGGACACCCGGCAGATCAGAGTCAGTCAGCGCTGTCCGTGTTTTGTAACATGCAACTTGTACAATTAGAATCAGAAAAATGTGAGCCGGGAAATAAGGTGAAAAAAATACAAGTGTGCCCAGCCGTCAGAAGCAGAGCGGGCGGAGTTAATGCAAGCGCACGGCGATCAAGTCAAGTCAAGTCAACTTTATTTATATAGCGCTTTTTACAATGCCGATTATTTCAAAGCAGCTTCACAGTGTTAAACAGGAAAATAATGCAACAGAATTTGATTCGGCTGTACAGCCGCTCTGGAGAAAACAGTGATGTCATCCAGCTCATTTCAATTGTCATATAGCGACACTATGGGCAGATCAGTAATTTAGTTGATATAGTTAATTTAGTTTAGTAATTAAATTTATTTGGATATTTAGTTGAAAATGTAGTGTCCCCAACTGAGCAAGCCAAGCCAAAGGCGACAGTGGCAAGGAACCAAAACTCCATCAGGTGGCATAATGGAGAAAAATAAACCTTGGGAGAAACCAGGCTCAAGGAGCCAGTGCAGTGTTGACAGAACGGGGCTAATATGGTCATACTTCCTGGTTCTAGTAAGAACTCGAGCTGCTGCGTTTTGGACCAGCTGCAGTTTATTTATTTATTAAGCAAGCAGGGCAACCACCCAGTAGAGCATTATAATAATCTAGCCTTGAGGTCATGAACGCATGTACTAACTGTTCAACATTTTGCATTGAAAGCATGTGCCGTAATTTAGATATATTTTTAGGATGGTAGAATGCAGTTTTACAGATGCTAGAAACATGTCTTTCAAATGAAAGATTGGTATCAAAGAGCACATCCAGGTTCCTAACTGACGACGAGGGCTTGACAGAGCAGCCATCGAGTGTTAGACAGAATTCTAGGTTACTACATGTGGAGTTTTTTTGTCCAATAATTAAAAATTCAGTTTTTTCTGAATTAGGTTGCAGGAAATTACTAGTCATCCAATTTTTTATATCAGCTATGCATTCCGTTAATCTTGTGAATTGGTAAATTTCGTCAGGGCGTGAAGAAATATAGAGCTGAGTATCCTCAGCATAACAATGAAAACTAACGCCATGCTTCCTAATGATATCTCCCAGTGGTAGCATGTACAGGGTGAAAAGCAAAGGTCCTAGCACTGAGCCCTGCGGTACTCCATACTGAACATGTGATCGGTGTGACATCTCTTTATTTACTGCTTCAAACTGATAACAGTCAGATAAGTATGATTTAAACCATGCCAATGCAATTCCACTAATGCCAACATAATGTTCGAGTCTATTCAAAAGAATGTTGTGGTCGATAGTATCGAATGCAGTGCTAAGATCGAGTAACACTAATAGAGATATACAACCACGATCGGATGATAAGAGTAAATCATTTGTAACTTTAATGAGAGCAGTCTCAGTACTATGATACAGTCTAAATCCTGACTGGAAATCCTCACAGATACCATTTCTTTCTAAAAAGGAGCATAATTGTGAGGATACTGCCTTTTCTAGTATTTTTGACAGAAAGGGTAGATTTGAGATTGGCCTGTAATTGACTAATTCTGTAGGATCAGGTTTTTTAATAAGTGGTTTAATAATAGCCAACTTAAAAGATTTCGGTACATATCCTAATGACAAAGATGAATTAATGATATTAAGAAGAGGATCTATGACCTCTGGAAGCATCTCTTTTAGTAGTTTAGTCGGTATAGGGTCGAGCATACATGTTGTTGATTTTGATGATTTAACAAGTTTAGCCAATTCTTCTTCTCCTATAGCAGTGAATGAGTGTAATTTTTCCTCAGTGACACTACAATGCACTGTCTGATGTGATACTGTAGTAGACAGCTGCATGGTTATAATTTTTTACCTAATATTATCAATCTTACAAGTAAAGAAGTTCATAAAGTCATTACTGCTGTGCTGTTGGCAGACATCAGAAGTTGAAGCTTTATCTTTGGTTAATTTAGCCACTGTATCGAATAAATACCTAGGGCTGTGTTTGTTTTCTTCTAAGAGAGTGGAGAAATAAGCAGATCTAGCAGTTTTTATGGCCTTTCTGTATGCAATCATGCTCTCTTTCCACTAAATGCCATTTTTCTGGCTGCTGTTTTAAGGGACCAAGTGTGCTCATTGTACCACGGCGTTGGACTATTTTCTTTCATTTTCTTTAATCGTCTTTAAGCGCAGAGGAGCAACTGTGTCTAAAGTGCTGGAAAAGAGAGAGTGTCTGTAGCAACATCAAGTTCCTCTAGGCTATTTGGGATGCTGAGGAGATGAAACTGATGAGAAAGATTATTTACAAAGCAAATTTTAGTCGCAGCAGTGATAGTCCTGCCATATTTGAAGCGAGGGGACGGCTTTGCAGCCTTAGCTAAATGAAGTATACATGATACTAGGTAATGATCTGAGATGTCATCGCTCTGCTGCAGAATTTCAACGATATCAACATTTATTCCATGTGACAATATTAGGTCTAGAGTATGATTACGGCGATGAGTGGGTCCTGACACGTGTTGCCTAACTCCAATAGAGTTTAGAATGTCTCTAAATGCCAATCCCAATGCGTCCTTTTCATTGTCTACATGGATATTAAAATCACCAACAATTAGTACTTTATCTGTAGCCAGTACTAACTCTGATAGAAAATCAGCTAATTCTTTGGTAAAGTCTGTATGGTGCCCTGGTGGCCTGTATACAGTAGCCAGCACAAATGTCAAACGGGATTTATCAATTTCACTACATAACCTTACATAAAGCACCAAAATTACAGCAACCCCTCCCCCTTTACCTTTCAGATGCGGCTCATGTTTATAACAATAATCTTGGGGGGTGGACTCATTTAAAATAATGTAATCATCAGGTTTTAGCCAGGTTTCTGTCAAACACAGCACATCTAGATTATTATCAGTAATCATAACATTAACAATAAACGTTTTTGAGGAAAGGGATCGAATATTCAGCAGCCCGAGCTTTATCATTTGTTCATCTGTATTATATCTGTTGTTTATTTGTTGGACATCAATTCAATTTTTACCGTTCAATGGTTTTGATGTTTTTTTGTATTTACTGATTCGTGGAACAGACACAGTCTCTATGTGATAATATCTAGGTGAAAGAGTCTCTATGTGTTGGGATTTATCTGACTTCTGTGACGTGAGACAGCTAGCAGACGGTCGGGTAAGCCAGTCCGTCTGCTTTCTGACCTGGGCCCTAGTTAGTCAAGTTTTAGCTCTAAGACTATGTGCCAAATTACTAGAGAGAAGAGCTGCACCACCCCAGAAAGGATGGATGCCATCTTTTTTCAACAGGTCAGGTCTGCCCCAAAAGCTTTTCCAATTGACTATGAACCCTATGTTATTTTGCGGACACCACTTAGACAACCAGCCATTGAGTGATGATAATCTGCTAAGTATTTCATCACTCCTTTTAACGGGGAGGGGACCAGAAATTTTTACGTGACATCGTACTTGTGAGTTCACACACCTCTTTAATGTTAATTTTGGTGATCTCCAACTGGCGAAGTGGAACATCATTAGTGCCGACGTGAATAATAATCTTATAATTATCGATTAGCATTAGTCAGCACTTTTAAATTTGCTTTGATGTCAGGCGCTCTGGCTCCTGGTAAACATGTGACAATGGTGGCTGGTGTCTCTATTTTCACGTTCCATGTAATAGAGTCGCCAATAACTAGGGCACTTTCAACAGGATTGTCAGTGGGTGCATCACTGAGCGGGGAGAACCTGTTTGATGTTCTAATCGGAACGGAAGAGTGTTTTTTTTATCCGCGACTATGCCGTCTCACTGTCACCCAGTTGCCCTGCTGCACGGGCTCTACAGCCGGAACCGAACAATGTACAGAGTTCACTAAGCTAGTCGCATCCAAAGCAGTGTCTAAAGCTGTTACATTCTCATTACTCTCTAATAAAGTCTGGATGCGCGTTTTTAATTCTGAAATCTTCTCTGTCAGCCTGACTAACTTCTTACATTTATCAGATGTGAAGCCCTGTTCACCAATGGAGAAAGATATGTTAAATATGTAACATGCAGTGTAAGTGACAATGACAGGAGAAGAAGACATGGCTTACCGTATTTGTTGATTAATCCAACTCACCACAGTTGTTTGATGGAGTCTATTTACTAATCCAACTTACCACAGTTGTATGATGAACTCAGAAAACAGGAGACCCGGTGGCAAGCTAAGAAATGGCAAGCTAGAGATAGTAAGCTAACAGGCTAGCGAAATGCTAACGCATGATAGTGATTTAGATTAAAAGCTAGCGATGTCAGATTTAATGTGTTAGGCAATATTAGACAATATATGGTGATGGGTAAGTTATATTTAGCAGTTTCAACAACAGGAAATAATATCAAATAAAGATTCAAAAGCAAGCAGAGCGCACACGAGCACAGCAGCAGGACAAACAGATGGGAAAAAGGGGCAATCGATCAGGACAATCGATCATGAGTTTTCCTGTTTCTATGTGTATAGCAGTAAATGCAAACAAACTTAAAATCTCAAACTGCTTGCAGCCTTGCACAGTGCACACTCACATTTAACATATTTAAAATCCACAACAAAATCTGAGGTGAACTGTCACATGAATGTTTTCTATGATGCTCAATTTGCGTTAAAAGCATAGGCTACATTTCAGGTTGCTCCAGCTAACGCCCATGTGCAGTCTCGAGCACGTGCACTTCATAATAATATAATTAACAAGACAGAACTGAACTAAACTGAACATGCATGTGACATAACATTGTGTTTGTTTTTTTCTAAGAGAGTCGAAAAATAAGCAGATCTAGCCGTTTTTAAGGTCTTTTTGTACATAATCATGCTCTCTTTCTATGAAATGCGAAAAAGCTCTAGGTTTGTTTTCTTCCACCTATGCTCCAATTTTCTCGCAAATTCTTTGATAAAGTCTGTATGGTGCCCTGGTGGCCTGTATACAGTAGCCAGCACAAATGTCAAATGCAAATTTATTATTATTTATTTACACTAGATAGTGTTACATTAAGCACCAACACTTCAAAGGAATTATATTTTAAACTACACTTTTCAGTAATACTGAAGATATTACTATAAATTACAGCAACACCTCCCCCTTTGCCTTCCAGACGAGGCTCGTGTTTATAACAATGTGCCATATTACTAGAGAGAAGAGCAACACCATCCCAGGAGGTCTTTTCAATAGGTCAGGGGCCTCATTTATAACCGCTGCGTATGCACAAAAGAGGCCCTGAAAGATACATACGGCACTTCCAAGTCATAAATTGTGATTTATAAAAACAGACTTGACAGTAAAATTTGCGCACCTGCACACAAACTATGACCCATGCGTACAAACTCTTTTACTAGAGTGAGAAAAGTAATGAAGTAAGAACTATTTTAAACTGTTTTCATTTTGATATACACATTTACATTAATGTTCCAGTTTCATTAATGGCGATATGCACTGAAATTACATAAAGATATTACTCAGAAGTTAAACAACTGTTATAGTATGCTCCCTCCCGGAAGGCGCAACCTCGGAGCAGGCGAAGGGCTGAAAGACAGGCAGGCAGGCAGGCAGAAGAGACCAAGAAGGAGTAGACAGTGGTAGTAGCCAGGATGTTTTGTATAGGAAACAGAATGATGACACCTAGAAACCTACCCAGGTAGCGCCCCATGGTGGCGTTACCGGAGGGAGGAGCCATGGTGGTTCAAAGTCCAACGCCACCCTGGGGACGAAAGACAGAAACGATGCTGATGGGGAAGGAGTCCAGGGCACAAACGGAGGGGTGATGGATCTGTGCGACACCATTGGCACTGGCGGTTGCGATGGAGCTGTCACGAAAACCCCTGAGGTGGAACTGGAGAACCGGAGGGCTTGTCGGTGGAGAAATACATTACTTCGAATTTCACTCTCTCCCTCCACTATGGGCAAAAAGGCTGACTCACACACCTTGGCAGACTTGTTGGATACCGGCTCCAGGGTGATGTTGGCCTGACTCATATATCTTGATGGTGGTGGCTGTTGCAGCAGGCACTGGTACTCCATCTACTGAGGGCTCCAGCAGTCGCTCTGTGTCACAGGGTGGCTGTGGGCTGGGCTCTGGATCCTGTATGGACCAGGGGTAGACTCCCTCCAGACATCGAATAATCGTGTCCCTCCAGCAGAGTCCTTGCATGTCTGGGAGGTCTACTTGATGGTAATAATTAGCCCCGATCCAATACAGAGACTTGAGCGTCTCATCATCATCATAATGAGAACACATGACTAGACAGCAGAACTGTAAGGTATAATCCATTAAAGTAAGACCATTGCAGGCCAAAGCAGTAAACTGTACTGCTAAATCCATTTTGCAGTTAGTTCTTCTGTCACGCACCTAAGCGTGGTGTAGGCAGACGATATGGACGTAGAGGTAGATAAATAGACTTTAATAAAACAATGTAAACCATAACCAAACTCAGATAACACGTTAATGAGAACCAACACCAGAAGACTGAAACACAGGCAGATACCCTTACGAAAAAGAAGTTTATTCAAATGTGATACCCTTACAAAAAAAACTTTTATTCACACTTCTTTTAAACTAAAAATAAGAAAGTATACTTTCAGTCTACTTTTTATATACTTCTCAGAAATATACTTTATGTACTTCTCAGAAATACACTTAAAATTGTACTTAAAGCTGCAGTCTGTAACTTTTTTGGGTTAAAATGATCCAAAATACATTTTTGAGCAAGTACATAACCAGCCAGTGTTCAAAACTATCTCCTTACCTTAGCCCGATTAACAGCAGTAAGCTTGTAATAATGTGTTCTAATTTGAGTGGTACTGATAGCTTGAGTGGTTTGATGTGATATGAGCTAAGCGATCATTAGATTCAATCACTGTTGGTAATACCACAAATAACTGCAATTGCAGGTTTCAAACAGAGATGGTAACAAAGAGGCAAAACTTATGGACTGCAGCTTTAAGTACGGACTGCAGCTTTATATGGTACTTGACTTATACTGACAGAAAAGTCTAAGGTTGCGTTCGAAAACCCATTCTCTTTTAGTAGGTACTTAATTTCAGAGTACTTACTTAATGAGCACTAAAAGAGTACATACTCTATAGCCTGAAATCATTAAAGGGGTCATGAATTGAGAAATCAACTTTCCCTTGAGCTTTTGATATAGAAAAGGTCATCTTAATATAAGAATATCCTGTAAGTTTCAGAGCTGAAATCTTCCTTGTTAGTCAAAGAAAAGCTTTTATTGACTGCTGGCTCAGCAAACGAGCGATCTGCAAATGTGCTTAACTGTGACATCAGAGTTCAGTGAAAAGCCACCTTAACCGAAGAGGACGAATGCCTAATTCTGTAGCCCTTCCCACCAATTCGTGCCTGGCATGTTAGATAAATAACATAGGCCTACGTGGAGCTAAACCGGATCAAACTACCAAGCAATAAAGCTTATGGCATGTTTAAAAAAACCACGCAAACGTCATAAGTTGACCTCAGACAACAGTATGAAAAAATAAAAAAAGCCAGTTCATGAAGTATGAATGTGATCCGGACATCATCCACCATGTTGACGTTATCATGTGACCTTCAATGTTTTCACAAGCACAACACCGTAAAAATTATGAGCGACAGGTGCACTAACACCTTGTAGCAACTCATAATGTAATAACTGCACATAATGTAAAAACTACACATAATGTAATAAGTATTACATTATTATTGTAATAAAATGTTCATAATGTAATAATTTTCTCAAAATGTAATAAAAAATAAAAAATATTAGTATTCCCTTATAGTACATTTTTAAAAATCTAAAACCAGTCTTAAACTACCTGTGAAGTGCAATATTTAAATATTCATGCAATTATTATTATTATTACATGTTTATTAAACATAAAGCATTGGTATTCCTTTAGAATACGGAGTCGAGTAAGTCTTAACCTGCCTACAAAATCCACCAGATTACTGATACTACCACTATTATTATTAATACTACTACAACACTACTCCTCCTCCTCCTACTCCTACTACTACTTCTACTTCTAGTATACATAAGGTATACTTATATGACAAACAGTGTTAAATACCAACACTGTTAAAATGTAAAAAACAACAACAACAACAACAACAAAAAACACTATCATTATACCAATGGTGTGTGTGTGAGTTGAAAAATACAGTACAACATACCCCTGCTAAAACTGTTGGGTTTTGTGATGTAAAAAAGAAATATAAATAACTTTTACACCTTTAAGTTAAACGACAACCTTTAAAGAAACTGCTAATTTTGAGTGAATCTGGTGAAAAGATGATCCAGAACATGGGACGAGCTTTAAGTGGATTGGGTATCCAGCTCTGTCTGTCACTGGTAATTATGACTACTTTTGTCATTTATGATGCTGATTTCAATTACTCTCTGGATTAGTAAAGTTAAAGACTGTTGTCCATCATGGGGTTAACACCCTTGTCTAAATTCAACAGAGTAAATTTTATAGACTGGCAGAGACAAAGTAACAAATTAACTAAGGTCACTACCCAAAATATCCAGAGACTCCCTAATATGTATAAAAGGCCGGAGGGCAAACAAAGGGATAACTTCTAAAAAGAAAAGTTTTATTTTATTTTATGTTTCCTCCATTAAATGGAGGCATGACATTTGATTTATATAGAGAACTACAATTAATGTTGAAGAAGCAAGTGGCTATAAGGCTTTCTGTGCGACTGGGATTGAGAAATAATATTTTGGTTTCTGCAAAGCAGTAGAGATAAGACTGAAACAATAATAGTAAAACTGAAGGATGTTTTATGTAGAGACTTAAAGTGCTTAGATGGATTATTATCTATCTTACTTATTTTTGCTGTTCCTTCATGTATGTTTTCTAAAGTGTGTATTTGGTCTCTGAGGAGTGACTGAGGGTCTGGCCTAGGGATGTGTGATGTGTCGCTAAACACTTCATAGCGACAAGTTGCCGGGTGTTTTGGATTTTGGAGGTATCACACACCCCTAATATGACAGGAGTGCAGTGACAGTGCTTGCTCACTTAGCCCGGCTTCCAAATATGGATTTGTCTTTCATTTTATAGGATATTTTCAGTATGTTTTGGAAAACTTTCTGGTTAGGACTGAAGCTTGTAGCCCCGACAGAAGCATGCAAGATGATGGAGGGTAAAGTGTTACAATCTACACAGACTTGCGGTATGCGTTTGGAGTTGCTGTGGAAACACAGAACATTTTTTAAATCTAATGGAGACCCAATTCTGAATGCTTCTCTTGTGTCTAATCTGCTAGATGCAATTCTCTTGCCTGGCCAGGTTGCTATCTGTAAATGCGCAGCGCATACTAACAACAAAGATTCCATTTCAACAGGAAACATGAGAGCAGACGCTGCTGTCTTTTAGTATCTGAAATAAACAAGAATGCTTTGTCTTCTTTACACAGTATGCAGTCTTTCGCCACAGGGCCAGAGAAACAACGATGGGAACAGTGTGGCATGCACTGTTCAAAATGGCGTGTGGACAAGTGGTGATGGCAAGCCTTGGTTACCCCAACATTTTTTTCGTTAATTATGCTAAATGCCAAAGGGGAAATGGTGAATGAAAGATTCATGGGTTACAGCATTTGCTGAAAATTTTTGCATCTTGATGCGTATTGATGTACATGAGAACGAGAAAAGATCGGAAAAAATCTGAGCCCGTTTGAGATTGTTTTTTTGGAAGAACACCATTCATGGGAATGGAAAGGGGTAACCAACAGCTTCCGTCCACAGAATGTTGAATTACTGCAAAGAAATGTCTTCTCTGTTATCTAAGGTCAGTGTGTAGGTAAAGGCAGGGGAAACCAGCTGAGACTCCTTTATACGACATCAAGACAAGTGATTTTGTGGTGATACAGGACCACAGAAGGAAGAGCTGGAAATCGGACAGGTGGCTAGGATTTTTTCTGTTGCAGGCGACTCATATGGCCGTGAAGGTAGCTGAGAGGGTGACATGGGTTCACGCGAGCCACGACAGGAGAGTCTCACCAGCGATCGAGGAGGAGGAGGAACAGAGAGGAAAAGGAGCCAGAGGCACATGTCAGCGTATGCCGAAATCCTGTTTAAACAACAGTTATCAGTTCACACAAGGTCACCAACCCTTCAGAGTGGTGAGATCATCAGGCAGCAGTCACTGTGAAAAGACGAGAATGAAACCACAGAGAACTGTACAGTGACAATCAGCGGGATGACAACGAACTTTATGAGAAAGGCCGTAAGAGAACCTGAGAAAGCTGACGAATAATGGTTTGGGTGTTTAACAAATCCGAAAGGATGAGGATATTGGTTATGTTTCACTGTGTTGCCAATCCTTGAAATAGTAGTACTGATACTGATGTGTCTGCAATGTATTTTCCAGTGTATTTCCAGCTCAGTACAGAGACTGGTGAAATCCAGCATGTCACACCGGATGGTTAAAATGTCCCCAAGAGATTGAAAAACAGTTTTTGCTTGCTAAGTTTAAAGGACTTTACCCACAAAAACAGCCTAAGCATTTTCTTTCTTCTTTCACAAATTTAAGAGAGTGATCATTTATACGAAATGAAGGGTATAAGTGTGATGAGTGACTTAAATTTGCTTATTTTATTATTATTACTTCTATTTTTTACCATTTATTATTTTTATGACTTGTATTCTTTTAATTACTCATTATTACTTCTATTTTTTTACTATTATTATTATTACTATTATTTATGTATACACATTTTTTTTTTTCTTGTAAGATTATCAAATGAATGATAAAAGGGGGAATTGTGGTGGAAAAATTTAATCACAGAGGAAGATTAATTATTTAGACATATGTTTGAGATCATACAGAAGCTAACATGTGTTTCTGCTATGCGGGACACCTTATTTGAGGGCTCTCCTGTACCAAAGGTGTCGGGCAGAACTAATTCTAATTCTGTGTGCTGTGTTTTCTTTCTTTTACCATGTGTGGAAAACTACTGAGAAGGATTGTTTACACATTGGGCGTATAAGAGATTGTGGCTTCTGTTATGTCTTCAGTTAGCACTCTGCAGACATTCAGGATGGCTTTATGACTGTGACTCTTTTCTTGCAAGAAAATAAATCTTTATAAAGACAATTGGCTAAGGTTTGTCTCTTATTCAGTGATGCAACTGAAAGTTAATTTTTTGTCACGACAGCAGTTTCCTGTGATGGGTAGGTTTAGGGGTAGGGGTAGTGTAGGGCGATAGAAAATACGGTTTGTACGGTATAAAAATCATTACGCCTATGGAATGTCCCCACAATTCACAAAAACAAACCTGTGTGTGTGTGTGTGTGTGAGAGAGAGAGAGAGAGAGAGAGAGAGAGAGACCCAATTGGATCCCATTAAAATCCTGTAGAAATTATCCTACAGGATATTTATGTATTGTCTTTTAAGACAATTCCCACAGAATCCAATAGGAATTAGATGAGAATCTTATAGGACAAGACATAACTTAAATATCCTATAAGACTATTTCTAACGGAATCCTATAAGAACGGTTCCAAAATATGATAGAAATTCTAAATGGAATCCTGTACAGGTTTCTTATTGAAATCCTTTAGGATTTTTTGACAAGGGGTTGCTTCATTAATGTCATTAGGTCAAGTCAAGTCACCTTCATTTATATAGCGTTTTTCACAACACAGATTGCTTCAAAGCAGCTTGGAAATTAATAATAATAGGAAATTAGCTAAAGTAAGCTAAAGTAAGTTTTTGATTGAATAATTTCTGTTGTAAAAACGGATTAGTTATTTAATTTGGCGCCATGTAAACAACACCATCCTCAACTAAAACAGAAAACCCCCAATGCGTTCCGGACCCCATCCGCACGGCAACAGCAACGCAACAGCATCTGGTGGCCGGAGAATGAAACCATGAAATAGGTTTGAAATAGTTTTTAAAACTATACCACCACCATCCCGTGCAAACCCCAAAAAAGACGAGTCCGTGAAAACAGCGACGGCATGTACGCAAGCATCACGTTTAGCCTATAGGCAAGCGCATTTGACTACGTATGTGTGCATATGTGTTTTTATCTGTACAGAGGGGAAGGGAAGGAGGCCTTCACAGGGGAGAGTCTAGTTGACACGGTCCCTGCCGACACTTCAGGGCTGCGTTGTGGTCGTGTCTAGGAGCAGGTCCACCATCTGATCTAGATCCGGCAGACTACAGTAAACCTCGGAATAAACAGAGAGTCTAACATTAGCGTAGATGCCATTCTTTTCATGATGTAACGAGTACTTTGGGTGTTATGGGAAGTGTTCCCGGTTCCGGCAGACCTAGTTAATGCAGCCTAACAATCAATTAACTGATTTAAATAATAGAAATTGACAATGTTCTATGTGTATGCCATAGTAAAGAGATGTGTTTTAGTGTAGATTTAAACTGATAGAGTGTGTCTGCTTCCCGAACAATGCTAGGAAGACTTTTCCAAAGTTTAGGTGCTAAATAGGAAAAGGATCGACCGCCAGCAGTTGATTTTGATATTCTAGGCAGGGGCGTAAACCGCGGGGGCATCTGAGGGCTGTCCCCCCCTAATAACCATGCTGAGTATTGTAAATAATATAATGGTATATACTTAAAATAATTGTGTAAGTAGTAAAACAATACAAACGCAAAAAATGCGTTTTAAGTTTAGAAACATTTTGAGTCCCCCCCCTTGCCTCACAGTGGTTTGATCCACCGCGCACCTCAACTACCACACAAGTTTTTATAGTAATAAAATAATTTAGTTTAGTTAGAGAACAGACACTACAATTAAAAACTGAACGTGTCTGCTCAATACAGTGTGAACCGAACGAGAGTCGCAGCACAAATGCAGCAGATTTCATTCATCGCGAGAGGGAGGAGATGATTGATGATTGATTTTTGGAAAGTGAGTTTGCCATTGTACTGTTCTGTTGTTGTGTTTTTCATTAAGAATAATAGGCTAATGAACCCTCCGTTCAAGCAACTGCCCCCCCGAATTGGTGCTAATTCTAAACCGAAAGTATATGCGCACGGCCGCGCTGTCATTCACGGTGCGTGTCCACTGGCGCGTTTTCAGTTCATGCCTATGGAAGCATGAACTGAATATTGTAAATCTTTGTATTATTGTACATCTGAATGTACAATAATACAAAGATCTGAATATTGTAGGTTAATATTGTAGATCTACCGTTGTGTTGGGTTTTGCTCAATATGCTAAGTGACAGATCAGAGGGCTTGCTGCAGTTGAATATCTAAATATCTGAATATCATATTATAAAATACTATGTGGAGGATGCAAGATAATGTAATAATTATAATATTAATTATGCGTGGTGAACCTTACTCATATTTAAACAACTATCGCTTTGTGTTGTTGGTCAGATAAAATGAAAAGATATCCTTACAAGTACAATTTTGGCTGTATTATTTGTGTCCCCTTCAAAAAGGTCAAGGTCCTCTTCTTAATATCATTCTTAAATTCATCTTTGTCATTAGGATATGTACCGAAAACTTTTAAGTTGGCTATTATTAAACCACTTATTAAAAAAACGCAACTTGATCCTACACTCTTAACCCGAATTAGTTGACTTTACTAGAAATTTGCTTGGAAACCGGTTGTACTAAACCATTTTAGTTTTTGCACAGGGTGAAACTAAACAGGTTAAGTTGTATCAACATAGACAAAACAAGTTTAAATTAGTAGTCTTTACTGAAAATAATTAGTTCACATTATTAATTGTTTTTGAGTATATGTTTTATATAATTTTATACTATTAAGTTAAACATACAAAAAAAAAAACAATATTACCAAATGATTTATGTAAAGTCTTATAATAAAAAAAAAAAATGCTACTAGATTTTTTTGTATTAATTTGAAGAAATCAGACAACAACATTTCAATGTTTTCTTTTTTTATTGTAGACAAAAAACAGGTTACACTTCAATGTCACTTCATATGCAAAACTTTTTGCTCGGTAACAATTGTAAATTGTTTAGAGGAGGAACATGAACACACATGCTATATCCTTGTGAATGAGTAGACACGCATTAAAACTGAAGAATCATTTAACCTGGAGAAGCCATGGCTTTTGATGGTACCTTCTCACAATTCCTTAAATTGTTCGTAACCTGGGTTTAATTTCACTCTGGCCCAACTTGAGAAGTTGGATGAATTGGAACGTGTTCTTCATTGATTTGGGGTAGTAGAGATGCAGTGCATATGAAAGTCCAACGAGAATGCACGGATTTAAGCAAGTCTTTAATACCTTCCATCACAACTTCTCCCTCAATGCTGGATTGAGATGAAGGGAAGATGGGAGCACAGCACCTTCATGCTCTTGTTGAGGATTCCAAAGTCAAGGTGGTGGAAAGAGTAATCATCAGAGTCCTAAAAACAGAGCACAGTCATGTAATTTCTAATTAAATAACTATCAATAATGTTAAACAATATAGTCTTGTTATGAGACAGACACATAGAAGGAATGTGTGAATTGGTTATGACCACTGGAGTACATTGAGGGTTAGTTTACCCAAAAATGATAATTTTTTTCATTTACTTATTTACCCTCATGTCATTCCAAACCCATAAGACTTGTTTTTTTCAAAACAGATTATATATATATATATATATATATATATATATATATATATATATATATATATATATGTGTGTATGTATGTATGTATGTATGTATGTATGTATGTATATATATATATATATATATATATATATATATATATATATATATATATATATATATATATATATATATATATATATATATAAAAATTTAAAAAACACCTGAGGTTTCTGTCCCTCCATTCAAAGTCACATAAAGCCACCTTATCTCTTTAAAAGACTTCATATAAAACACATAAAAAATTCATATAGATTTATTTTACGTTGCATTTATGACCTTTTTAAACCTTTAAGTTTTAATAGAGTGACTTATAAAACTATAAAATATCTTAAATGTGTTCTGAAAATAAACAAAAGTCTTATAGGTTTGGAATGACATGAGGGTGAGTAAATGATGACAATGTTAGAAAGAGGTTTGAAAGAACTTTTGCTACTAAGTTTCAATGGTTTAAAGTCTTTACACACAGGTTATCAAACATAAGGATTATCAATTAATAAAATAATAATGTGGTCATGGTCCTTTGAGAAAATAAGCTACTTACAAAGCATGCTTTGAAGTCTATGGGGTTGTCACAACGGACAATCGGGAGCCCTCTGTTGGCTCTTGAGTCTGTTGGGAAGTAAAATTTTACATAGCTAGAATAACAAGAAAGCAGAACCAGCAAAGCACAATTTTGATTGTATTGGACAACCAATATAGTATTAATAGTAATATAGTTTTGTGACATGTTATTAATTAAACTGTAATAATTATATAAAAGACAGTGCAACAAGTGTATAATAGATATGGACCAACCGTGGTTTGTTGTGAAAGCGGTCAACAGCTGTCCAACATTCCCACTCCTAGATCGAAAGATCTCAATAAGTCAAAGACTGTTGCAATCAATGGAACTCCTGCTTGAGCTTCTTTCATTCAATCCTGTTGAACTCCATGAACACCTGTAAAATAGAAAAAAATACAGAGCATTACATTTCAAAACTAAATTATAGTGTCAAAAGATTAAAGGGATAACGTTACTTCACTCAAACATGAAAATTTGCTCATCGTTTACACACCCTTATGCTGTTCCAGATTTATATGAATTTGAAGAATTTGAATCCTGTATACTTGCATTATATGAACTTATATTTAGAGATTAAATATTGTATAAAAAAAATGTAATAGATAGAAAGTCATATACACCTTAGGGTGTGTAAATGACATTGAACAATGACATTAAATAATAATAGAAAGAAAGATACGTAATAATACTCTTGAACATACCTGATCTTCTGTATAAAAAAAAAAAAATTGCAGGCCAGCGTTCCACCATCGTAGAAGCAAATTTCTGAACTGTTACCTTGATACACCAAAGAAACATACGCTAGCGTTAGCTACAAGCACAATACATACACGCATGCTGATATAAACAGACAGAAATAACTCATGCCAATGAAATGCAAATGTTGTAGCTAAACTGTGAACTTACAGAAACACACTGGCTACCGTTATAAACTGTGACCTGACAGAAACAGCACATTTACATGTTAACGTTAACTAAACTCAACTGACAGAAAAGAAAAAGACGGCACGTCGGACGGCATATTAACACTACGTTAACTTCTCAGCGTTCAACTAACATCGGTCAGGTTTTTGGGTAATCACTTTTGTCATAAAGATAAGATATATATATATATATATATATATATATACACTCACCGTTTCACGTTGTTTTCAAAAATCCCCATTTAGCGTGCAGCGTCAGCCAGGACGAGCAGACTCTTTAAACAGCGCGCACTCTGCTCACTGTCACATGTTTCAATAGGCCCCTCCCCTCCCTTCCAAAAGCGTAACATACCAAGTTATCACAGCTTAACATGATCATTGCACTCAATATTTTGTCTGATTAGTACAAACAACTAATTTGATGTAGTATTGACAAAGTTTTTTAAAAAACAACAAAGAATAAGTAATGACCACTTAAAATGTTTCATTAACACAAAATCCGGAATTAGTCAATTACAGGCCAATCTCAAATCTACCCTTTCTGTCAAAAATACTAGAAAAGGCAGTGTCCTCACAATTATGCTCCTTTTTAGAAAGAAATGGTATCTGTGAGGATTTCCAATCAGGATTTAGACTGTATCATAGTACTGAGACTGCTCTCATTAAAGTTACAAATGATTTACTCTTATCATCCGATCGCGGTTGTATATCTTTATTAGTGTTACTTGATCTTAGCGCTGCATTCGATACTATCGACCACAACATTCTTTTGAATAGACTCGAAAATTATGTTATGTATTGGCATGGTTTAAATCATACTTAACTGATCGTTATCAGTTTGTAGCAGTAAATTAAGAGATAACACACCGATCACAAGTTCAGTATGGAGTACCTCAGGGCTCAGTGCTAGGACCTTTGCTTTTCACCCTGTACATGCTACCACTGGGAGATATCATTAGGAAGCATGGCATTAGTTTTCATTGTTATGCTGACGATACTCAGCTCTATATTTCTTCACACCCTGACGAAATTTACCAATTCACAAGATTAACTGAATGAATAGCTGATATAAAAAATTGGATGACTAGTAATTTCCTGCAACTTAATTCAGAAAAAAACAAATTTTTAATGAATTTTGAGACCGCAATAGACGTGATGGAGTATAATGTGTTAAGAGCTCGTTCAAGTACTGGGGAGCTAAGCCATTTAGTGCTTTGTAAGTAATAAGCAAGATTTTAAAATGTATGCGATGTTTAATAGGGAGCCAATGCAGTGTTGACAGAACTGGGCTAATATGGGCATACTTCCTGGTTCTAGTAAGAACTCTAGCTGTTGCGTTTTGGACCAGCGGTAGTTTATTTATTAAGCAAGCAGGGCAACCACCCAGTAGAGCATTACAATAATCTATCCTTGAGGTCATGAACGCATTAACTAATTGTTCAGCATTTTGCAATGAAAGCATACTTGCCGTGATATATTTTTTAAAGATGGAAATTGCAGTTTTACAAATGCTAGAAACGTGGCTTTCAAATGAGAGATTGGTATCAAAGAGCACACCCAGGTTCCTAACTGACGACGAGGACAGGGCAGCCATCAAGTGTTAGCCAGTATTCTAGGTTAGGGGAGAGCGGAGCACAACCTAACGCTTTTTGAATTTCTCATTTTGTGTAAATCCACTTAGTGTTCAGAGTATTTATTTTTGCCCACATTAATTTCACGCATGTCTGTTACAATTATGTGGTTTTGTTTCATTAATACAGTATATACTTTTTTCTTGATATACCTCCAAAGAATGGAAGTGAAATGTGACAACATGCCCCATAGGTGGGGTACATTGTAACATGTGAGGGGCACATTGGAACATGACCAATTGTCAGCTTAAAATGTTATCTGATATAATAAAAAAAATATCCAAGACAAACTAAATATTTTGTCAATAAAATACAATTATTAACTTTTTCATAAAATAAAATAATGGCATTTTTTAATCATAAAAAATATACTGTATTTTGAGTTTGACAGCAAACACTGCAAAACACTGCTATACAGCATAGTTAAAAACAGTAATAACTTCTGAACATTGACTTGTCATTATTCACCTTTTTCTCATGGTTTCTCAAAAGAATTCATAAAAGTATAGAATATGTAACCCCGTTGAAATATATTCATTAGTATAAGATATAGTTGAATAAATAATTTCATAGTTTAATAAATAGAATTTAAGGTTAAAAAAAGTTAAGATTCATTGACCAGCAATGAAGTTATGATTTTGCTCAATGAGAGAAATGCCTATTGGGTAACGTTCATGGTTTACAGTATACAGCATTTAAAATGTAAATATTTGTTGGGTACTAATATACACTCACCTAAAGGATTATTAGGAACACCTGTTCAATTTCTCATTAATGCAATTATCTAATCAACCAATCACATGGCAGTTGCTTCAATGCATTTAGGGGTGTGGTCCTGGTCAAGACAATCTCCTGAACTCCAAACTGAATGTCAGAATGGGAAAGAAAGGTGATTTAAGCAATTTTGAGCGTGGCATGGTTGTTGGTGCCAGACGGGCCGGTCTGAGTATTTCACAATCTGCTCAGTTACTGGGATTTTCACGCACAACCATTTCTAGAGTTTACAAAGAATGTTGTGAAAAGGGAAAAACATCCAGTATGCGGCAGTCCTGTGGGCGAAAATGCCTTGTTGATGCTAGAGGTCAGAGGAGAATGGGCCAACTGATTCAAGCTGATAGAAGAGCAACTTTGACTGAAATAACCACTCGTTACAACCGAGGTATGCAGCAAAGCATTTGTGAAGCCACAACACGCACAACCTTGAGGCGGATGGGCTACAACAGCAGAAGACCCCACCGGGTACCACTCATCTCCACTACAAATAGGAAAAAGAGGCTACAATTTGCACGAGCTAACCAAAATTGGACAGTTGAAGACTGGAAAAATGTTGCCTGGTCTGATGAGTCTCGATTTCTGTTGAGACATTCAGATGGTAGAGTCAGAATTTGGCGTAAACAGAATGAGAACATGGATCCATCATGCCTTGTTACCACTGTGCAGGCTGGTGGTGGTGGTGTAATGGTGTGGGGGATGTTTTCTTGGCACACTTTAGGCCCCTTAGTGCCAATTGGGCATTGTTTAAATGCCACGGCCTACCTGAACATTGTTTCTGACCATATCCATCCCTTTATGACCACCATGTACCCATCCTCTGATGGCTACTTCCAGCAGGATAATGTACCATGTCACAAAGCTCGAATCACTGTACTAAAATGGCCCCCACAGTCACCAGATCTCAACCCAATAGAGCATCTTTGGGATGTGGTGGAACGGGAGCTTCGTGCCCTGGATGTGCATCCCACAAATCTCCATCAACTGCTATCTGCTATAGCTATGCTATCCTATCAATATGGGCCAACATTTCTAAAGAATGCTTTCAGCACCTTGTTGAATCAATGCCACGTAGAATTAAGGCAGTTCTGAAGGCGAAAGGGGGTCAAACACAGTATTAGTATGGTGTTCCTAATAATCCTTTAGGTGAGTGTATGTGAAAATTCTTTAAAGATGCCTGTAAGAATAGGAAGAAAAAGTTACACAAATGTTTTGTGAATGTATTTTATTTCTGAAAGTTTTGTGTAAGAGCCAATTAATCACAGTTGAGGTCAAGGTACAAAGAAGTGAGAGACGAACGCGGGTGGTTTGCTGAAAGAGAAACACCAGATTAGTGAAAGTGACTCTTATACAAAACGTTAATGGTAATAGTTCTGTCTGTGTGAGTGGTAAATATGTTTAAGTTAGCCGCTGATTTAGTGGCTAGTGTTTTTGCATGGACTTTGCTGACAAAATAGCGGCCAGCGACCTCGATTAGTTAAGTCTGTGTGGAACAGTGAGACCGACAATGGGCGGTATGCACCTTTTCAGTTGGTTTGCAACCCGCCAATAAATCCACAGAAGAAGAAGAAGAAGAGACCGACGATGATCTAAGACCCTGACTGAGCCGGATAGCGTTATCGAGTATGGACTTTGCCGAGATCGTCAACCATGTGAATCTTCTCTTCAACAGTCTTGTCTTCATCGCGAATCCTCTCGTCCTGTCTTCTGCTGCTGTGTATAGATATTTAAAGAACTCAGGATAGCCACCTCTCATTATAGTCAAACACGCTAGAGAGGGGCTACAAATAGAATAGCATAGGGGCTCATTGTAACGCAGTGTTACAACATGCCCCACCTGCACAACTAGGATTTAAATCCGGCTAGTGTCTTCTGCTGGTTAGATCAGCTTTAAAGAACTATCTCAAACTGTTAAATAACAGATATAAGATCAAAATAATATCAGATTTGTCTTATTTTAAATAAGCACAAAAAACAGAGAGGATAAATAAACTTATGTAAGAAATTTACTTTTGCTATGGTTAAATAAATGTTCAGTGATATCTTCCAAAGATTTTTAAATTTTGGTGCAATTTTTTCTCTAAATAATATTGATATGGCAACTAATAAATACACTAAGTTTAGTCATTCTGGCATGTGTGGAAAGTTTTAAATCATGTGTGTTACAACTAAACTGTGTTAGGTTGTGCCCTGCTCTCCCCTACTACGTGTAGAGGTTTTTGGTCCAATAATTAAAAATGTATTTTTTTCAGAATGAAGTTATTAATTAATGAAAATTACTAGTCATCCAATTTTTTATATCAGCTATGCATTCCGTCAATCTTGTGAATTGGTAAGTTTTGTCAGGGCGCAAAGAAATACAGAGCTGAGTATCATCAGCATAACAATGAAAACTAACGCCATGCTTCCTAATGATATCTCCCAAGGGTAGCATGTACAGGGTGAAAAGTAACAATCCTAGCACTGAGCCTTGCAGTAACCCATACTAAACTTGTAATCGGTATGGCATCTCTTCATTTACTGCTACAAAATGATTAGCGGTTTGTCTGGCTATCACCAGACCAAGGACCAACGATCCGGGTGACGTACTTTGCAGAGTGGTCGGTAGTTAGGCAAACACATCCTTTTTTTGTAGGAATTGTTCCAGGGAAAGTTCCATTCTGTTCCATTTTCAAAGAAAACTTGCTTTTTAAAACGGCAGCGACAGCAGCATCAACGGGTTTCTGCACTTCGGTAGCCACTATATTGAATGTAAACAAACAGCTGCTTGCCGTCGCTTCTCTATCGTTATCGTGTTAAACCCGCCAATAGCGCGCCAGGTGGATAAGCCAGTTTGTGCTTGGTAAGCCAGTTTGTGCGATAGTATCGAATGCAGTGCTAAGATCGAGTAACACTAATAGAGAGATACAACCACAATCAGATGATAAGAGCAAATCATTTGTAACTCTAATGAGAGCAGTCTCAGTACTATGATACAGTCTAAGTCCTGACTGGAAATCCTCACAGATATAATTTCTTTCTAAAATGGAGCATAGTTGTGAAGACACTGCCTTTTCTAGTTTTTTTTGACAGAAAGGGTAGATTTGATATTGGCCTGTAATTGAATAATTCTGTAGGACCAAGTTGCGTTTTTTAACAAGTGGTTTAATAATAGCCAGCCTAAAAGTTTTTGGTACATCCTAATGACAAAGATGAATTAATGATATTAAGAAGTGGATCTATGACCTTTGGCAGCATCTCTTTCAGTAGCTTAGTCAGTATAGGGTTGAGCATATATGTTGTTGATTTAGATGATTTAATGAGTTTAGCCAATTCTTCCTCTCTTATAGCAGTGAAAGAATGGGATTTTTTTCTCAGTGACACTACAATGCACTGTCTGATGCGATACTGTAGTAGATGGCTGTATAGTTATATTTTTATTCCTAATATGATAAATCTTGCACAAAAAAAGAGTTCATAAAGTCATTACAGCTGTGCTGTTTGCAAACGTCAGAAGTTGAAGCTTTATTTCTTGTTAATTTAGCCACTGTATAAAATAAATACCTAGGGTTGTGTTTGTTTTCTTCTAAGAGAGTCGAAAAATCAGAAGATCTAGCAGTTTTTACGGCCTTTCTGTATGCAATCATGCTCTCTTTCCACGAAATGCGAAAAACCTCCAGTTTTGTTTTCTTCCAGCTGTGCTCCATTTTTCTGACTGATGTTTTAAGGGCCCGAGTGTGCTCGTTGTACCACGGCGTTTCTTTAATCTTCTCTAAGCACAGAGGAGCAAAAAGTGTGTCTAAAGTGCTGGAAAAGATGGTCAATAGTTTCTGTTGCAACATCGAGTTCTTCTAGGCTATCTGGGATGCTGAGGAGATGGAACTGATGAGGAAGATTATTTATAAAGCAATCTTTAGTGGCAGTGGTGGTAGTCCTGCCATATTTGAAACGAGGGGACGGCTTTGCAGCCTTGGCTAAATTAAGTAAACACGATACTAGATAATGATCTGAGATGTCATCACTCTGCTGCAGAATTTCAAAGGCATCAACATTTATTCCATGTGACAATATTAGGATAATGAGTGGGTCCTGACACAAGTTGCCTAACTCCAATAGAGTTTAGAATGTCTCTAAATGCCAATCCCAATGCGTATTTTTCATTGTCTACATGGATATTAAATCACCAACAATTAGGACTTTATTTGCAAACAGTACTAACTCTGATAGAAAATCAGAAAATTCTTTGGTATAGTCTGTATGGTACCCTGGTGGCCTGTATACAGTAGCCAGCACAAATGTCAAACGGGATTTATCATTTACACTACATAACGTTACAAAAAGCACCAAAACTTCAAAATAATTATATTTGAAACTAGACTTCTGAGTACTACTGAAGATGTTATTATAAATTACAGCAACCTCCCCCTTTGCCTTTCAGACGCGGTTCGTATTTATAACAGTAATCTTGGGGGGTGGACTCATTTAAAGTAATATAATCGTCAGGTTTTATCCATATTTTTGTCAAACACATATCATATCATGTTTTGTATTTACTAATTCGGGGAACAGACAGAGTCTCTATGTGATAATATCTAGGTGAGAGATTCTCTATGTGTTGGGATTTATCTGACTTCTGTGATGTGAGACAGCTAGCAGACGGTCAGTTAAGCCAGTCCATCTGCTTCCTGACCTAGGCCCCAGTTAGTCAAGCTTTAGCTCTAAGACTATGTGCCAAATTACTAGAGAGAAGAGCGGCACCATCCCAGGAAGGATGGATGCCATCTTTTTTTAACAGGTCAGGTCTGCCCCAAAAGCTTTTCCAATTGTCTATGAACCCTATGTTATTCTGCTGACACCACTTAGACAACCAGCCATTGAATGATGATAGTCTGCTAAGTATCTCATCCCTCCTTCTAACGGGGAGGGGACCAGAGCAAAAATTTTTTAGCTGCCATCGTACTTAGTGTTGCTTTCGTCAATGAAAATTATGACTAAATATCATCGTCAACGAACCTTTATCACGTGACGAAAACGAGACGAGACGCAACATAAATGCTGGTCACGTGACGATGACTAATTAAATGTATATGCAATATTGTTGACGAATAATAACAAGAATAAATGTGGTTTACAAAATAAAAACTATGCTAAAATGGCTCTTCATTTTCGTTGACCAAAATCAAAGGAGTTGACAAAATGTTATAATGTTATTTCGTCTCGTTTAGTCGCGTTATTATTATTATTATTTTGCAGTATTTCTGTGTGTCTCACTTCAGGGAATGCATCAGGTCGCACTGTGCAGATGCAGGCGACGTCACTCTCTTCAAGCCCCACTCCAGCTAGCATAAATGACAACAAAGTTAAGTCTGACACGAGAAAGGGACCGATGGCCGGCCAGCCTGGGTTCAAGCCCTATTCGGACGGTAATTGTTTCTCGTGGGGTCGTAAGGTATTTTCATCATTTACAGGGGGTGTCTGTGATTTTATTGTTGTCTGAATCCAGAATGGATTGTGTTTTTCTCCCATCACCCGCACAAAAGTTTTTTGACAAATACCAAGGTCATGTGGTAATTGAATTGCTGTCCGAAAGAAGAAGAAAAGCACGTAAACATTTGAAATGGGCTGTTATTGCGGCAGCAATTATATAATATGTTAAAATAACCAAGCAGCATTATGTTTACCTCATGTAAAAAAAAGGCTGTATTAACTTATTTCCACTCATTTCCATGTGGAATAAAATTACATCCTTTATTTTGAGATAAAATACAAGACAGAAAACCATTTTAACTATAATGCGCATTACGTACTGCTTTAAGACACGAAGGTTGAGGATCCAAATGCAGTTGGATTTATTGAAGGGTAATCCACAATCGTAGTCAAAAGTACAGGCAAGGTCAAAACAGGCAAACATGGCAGGAGACAGCGGCAAAAGGCTAATCCAGGAAACAAGCAAGAAATCCAACAGACATGAAACCAGGGAAAATGCTCAGAAATGCAGTGTAACACTAAACACGACTTAGCAAAGAATGACAGGGTGAACAGGCTAGATATAGGCAGAGGTAATGAGGTAAATGGGACACAGGTGTAAACAGTGAGTGCTGATGAGTCCGGGCAAAGGATTATGGGTGATGTAGTCTATGATGGAATGACAGTCCGGGTTGGAGTGCCTTCTGGTGGTGATCAGGGGCACTCACACTGGTGAATCGTTACAGCGTGTCTATATATCTTCCTATTTTTAAACGGATTTAAATAATTAAATAATAAGGATATTATTTTCCTATTTTTAAATTAAATAGGCCTATGCATTTATTCTTATTATACCAAGCATATGGCATTTTATTTACAGCATACAATCATGTTATTGACCACGTGAGCAGTGCGGTCCCAGGCGTGCAGGATCACAAAACTCGCTTCTCCACCGTGAATAAATCACCATCCGAATGCACAAGTTTGATCACTGAGGTGGCATGCACATTTATTTTTACAGACTTCCACGCGAGAAACAATTACCGTCCAAACAGGGCTTTTGAGGGAAAAAAGAAGAAACGACATTTGGAAAAACTTTCATTACATAGAAGTGGAAAAGAAAACGGAATGTGTTGTGGAAAAAGATGGGGAGAAATGCGGCCACAGAATTACAGGAAAAAACACCACGAACCTTAAGAGACATTTCAATGTTTTTATTTATTTTATTTAAATGTATGTGTGTGTACTTCTAACATGTTTGGTTGGTAAAATAAATATGGTGTAAATTCAAATCAGACCATCTTCCGTATCTGGAATGGATGTATTCTTGAGACTACAAGTGTAACAATTAGAGATGCACCAATTGAACTGTTTAATCTCGTGTCATGTCACACACGCAGCCTGTTACAAGTCGAGCCTAAAACAGCAATCAGTTTTACAACTGATTTGGACATCTACATGTCTGACTGCTACCTGGGTGGACAAAATTTCCAGCAACAACAAGTACTTTTGCACTGTCAAGAAATGATGGGGTCTCATACTGCTGCCAACATAGCAGCAACATTTTACACGATGTTGCAGCGGTGGGGATTAGACAAGAACAGGATTCATGTTGTGCTTTGTGACAATGGCACAAACATAAGCAAAGCACTTGACGAAGGCAACCTGCCGAGTTTGCCCTGCATGGCACATACGTTACAGCTCGTTGTAACTGAGGGGCTGCTGTCCCAGCGAAGCATCACTGATGTAGTGGCAACTGGAAGGAAGATTGTCAGACCTTTTAAACACTCAACCCTCGCTTATTCACAACTTCATGACATCAGGCACAGTTGGGTCAGCCCAGTAAAGGATTGCAGCAAGATATTCCAACTAGATGGAATAGCACATACTATATGCTGCAATCGCTGGTGGAACAGAGACGTGATTTGGGGGCATGTGCTGCGGAACATGATCTGCCAGCCACACTCAACGCGCATCAGTGGGGGCTTATTGAGAGCATCATGAGCCTGCTCGCACCTTTTGAGGAACTCACAAAAGAAATTAGCTCCTCGACAGCAACAGCCGCTGACGTCATTCCAGCCATAACTGCACTTAAGCAGCTTCTGGAGAAAAGGGCGGACACAGATCGTGGAGTGGGCACTGCAAAAACCACACTGCTGGAGGCGGTGCAGAGGCATTTCAGCAACATTGAAAAGCAGCCACTCTATACTTTGGCCACTGTTATTGATCCCAGGTAGGTTATATTCCCAACAGTTATATGCTAACATGATGATGATTATATTTCTGTTACTATCATCTACTACTACTGTTAATACTACTACTACTAATAATAATTATAATAATAATACAAAATACAATTATTGTAAATAAATCATCATATTAAAAACTTGAGTGTAGCACAATAAATAAACTGGAAGAACATAGACGATTTGACTAATCCTTCTTGTCTTTGTTTACGCAAAAGGTACAAGAATCGCTACTTTTCCAGCTTTTGGCTAAGCTGGAGGGGCAGACCAGACTTGCACTTGATGAACCTGTTGCAGAAGCATCTGCAGTACCTGGTCTTGTCACAGAAGCACCTGCCGCCAAAAAGCCATGTAGTCTACTACTTTCAGTACATGATGAAATACTGAAGGAGAATGCTGAGGTGGAGCAGTTGCTGGTCAGCCCCTCATCTGTGCAGGTACAGAGCTACTTCAACGAGATGCCCAGCAGCACAAGCGAAAACGCACTGGCCTACTGGAGGATCAACAAAGATTGTTTCCCTGCACTTGCTCCACTTGCCCGAGCCTACCTCTCTGCTCCATGTACAAGCGTTGAAAGTAAGCGCTTGTTTAGCTTGGCTGGAAATGTGATAAATAAAAAGAGAAATCGATTATCAGGTGACAGAGATGCTTCTGTTTGTGAAGAAAAACTTGCCATTAATGCTCAATTAGCATTTGCCTATACATATGCTGGCAACATTTATTACCCAATTACTGAACTATTATTATTTGGAGGAGTATTGTACACTTCAGGTTTGTTCATTCATAGGATCTTTTGACTTTTGTAAGTCAAGTAAAAAAGAGAAAAAGGTCAATTTATAATTGTGACGAGCCGGGCGAGCGAGAGCCGCGAGAGAGCGACACGAGGCCGGTGAGTGATTTTGATGATGAGCGCCAGCTGCGCGTCACATCGGTCTCGGATCTCTCACGGAGGAGCTCCGTCACATAAAAGGAGGAGCGACGACAGTGAAGGACGAGAAAGGACCAGGCCTGGATTTTATGTTGTGTTTTATTTACGTTTTGTTATGTGTGTGCGCGGCAGTCCTCCGTGAGGGGCTGCCACTTTTACTTTCAGTTTATTTATTTATTAAAGTGTTTTAAATGTTCGCCGGTTCCCGCCTCCTCCTTCCCATAACAACGAACTGCATTACAATAATGTTTTGTTTCATAAAGCAACTGATTTTCAGATATTTGTTATTTCTACTTCTTTCCAGGCACAGAACACTTATTTTTTGAGACTTGTTTAAGTGAGTGAAGATCCTGTTGTAATGTTTAATAATTTATTTTATAATAAAAATTAATTTTTGCTTTGAAGAAAAAGTGGATTTTTGTTTGTATATGCTGTCAATTATAGTTCTTAGAAAGAAAATCGGAATTGGCAAAAATCGGTATCGGCAAAGAAAATTGCAATCGGTGCATCTCTAGTAAAAATAATATAATAAGAGAACCTTGTTTGATATAGGTTTGGCTAAAAGAAGATTTTAGTTTCGTCTATACTAGGTACTTATACTATATTGACTGGGTTAAATAGAATTGCATTACTAAAAAGAGACTAAAATACAATTTTCATTGACTAAAACTAGACTAAAATGTCATCAGTTTTCGTCGACTAAAACTAGACGAAAATAGTCATGGATAATTCTGACTAAAATAAGACTAAAATGCTCAGACTTTTAGTCGACTGAAACTTGACTAGACTAAAAAGAGTATGAACGTGACTAAAACTAGTAAGGTCTTGCTTTATAATCTCCAAGGCACGCTGACATTGCTCAGTCCAAATCCATGAAGCTTTATTTTGCTTAAGAGCATGTAAAGGTGCAACTTTTGCTGAGAAATTAGGGATAAAACGGTGGTACCACCCTGCCAAACCCAAGCTGCTGAACATCTGTAAGCTATTGGGGTATTGGAAAATCCTGGACAGCAGCTACCTTTGCTGGATCAGCTTTTACTCCTTCCGCTGAAACAATGTGACAGAGAAAAGTAAATTCTCTTTGGATAAAGTTGCAGAGTGAGACCAGCATCATGTAGACACTTGAAGACCTGATTTAGATGTTGAAGATGCTCCATTTTGTTCTGAGTATACACCACCACATCGTCTATGTATACCAGACAACATTTTCCTCTTAAATCTCTGAGTAAATGTTCCATCAGTCTTTGGAATGAAGCAGCAGAATTTTTCAATCCAAAAGGAAGGCATAAGAATTCAAATAGCCCTGAGGATGTCACAAATGCTGTTTTCTGGATACTATCTGCTTCCATCTCCATTTGCCAATAGCCACTTTTAAGATTGAGTGTAGTAAATGCAGCAGCTCCGTGCAGTGACTCTAAAATGTCAGGAATTTGTGACATGGGGTAAGCATCAAGATGTGTCTTTATATATTTAGTCCTCGATAGTCAATACAGAATCTTGAGCCACCATCTTTCTTTGGAATGACTACCACAAGAGAAGCACAAGGAGATGATCTCTTTGGCTAACAACTCTTTGATTTCAGTATCAATGAACTGCTGTTTTTCCCTAGAAACTTTGTAAGTTCTTTTCCTGACTGGGATTTCATCTGTGGTTATAATGCAGTGTTTTACCAGGTTTGTATGTCCAATGTCGTGGCTACACACAGTTGGCCAGTCTAACATCAAATTTTCCAACTTCCTTTTAAGCTGGGGTTGAGTGTCAGCTTTTTGAACAAGTTGCTGAACAGTCTGCAAGGTATCTGTCATGGAACACAAGGGAAATCAAAGACGGCAGGCAGAGATGAGGGATCCAAATGCAGGGAGACTTTAATAAACAAACAATCAAAACATTAATCAGGAACAAAATAACCAAAACACAGGGAACCGTGAACAGCATACACCTGCAGGACATCAAACATCGACCAACAGAGAACCAGAAAAAAACAAGGGCTATAAATACACAGGGAAGACTAGCTAAACAAGCTAACAATGGGTGTGGTAAATGGGAACTAATCAACATGAAAAACTACAAAGAACTACAAAAACTCCACAGGAAACAGAACACAGAATCAATGCACAGAGAACTACAACATAAAAGTCCCACCGAGCGCCAGACACAGAAACAGATATGACAGTATCATCTGTAACTGGAAGATTGGGTATAGCAAGATAAAAATGCACTGTAGAACAGACATCATTGCTCAAAAATGGAAAAGAAAGATCTGTCCCAGCTCCAGTTGCAGAAGGCAAAGCGTGCTGAGCTTTTTGGAATTCTAACACGATTTCTGTCATTAGTAGAAAATCTATGCCTAAAATGATTGGCACTGTCAAATCTCTCATAATTAACACTGTCAGATCTACTTGCAATCCTTAAATTTCACCTCTCCAATTTCCCTTTCACAAAGCTGTCTGCCTCTGTCCATTGGCCAGCATGAATGACTGTCCTTGGCACTGCTGGTATGGTTCTGTTTTACACAACTGTTTCCAACAGGATTCCTGGATAAGGGATAAAGTTTTACCCGTATCCACCATGGCTGTGAAATATTGGTCTCTGATAACAATGGGAATATAAACAGTTTTAATGTCTGGTTGTGTTGAATTTTGAGTAGATTGCATGACTCTGGTATTGGCTATATGAGGTTTTTGTTGAGGTTCACGAGAGGTTTGTGTCCTCCTTTGTTCTTCCCCATTCACCTGACTCCAGTATCTTTTAGACTCATCAAAATCTCGCTCTGTGTGCCAATTCCCATATCTTTCACAGTTCCTTTTATCAGGCTTGCTAACCGTGGATTACAATTCCGTAGTATAGCTTGTACTAAAATTGTAAAGGAAATCCTTAAAGATGGCGCCCGTGTGTGTGGCATCCCGTCTACTCTCTGTGTTATCTGTCATGTTTTTATCGTTTTTATTGTTTCCTGTGTCATTTTACTGCCACTCTCTTATTGTCTATGACCGTCAACAACTGGTCGATATTTACCAATCTATTCCCAAGCATGAGACTTGCTCTGAAACAGCCAATTTTTATTTCTACTCACAACCGGAGTCCTCTGGCCTCCCTGATTATCCACGTTGGCAAATCATAATATCTCAAGCAGGCGACGCTGAAGAAGATGCGGTAAAAGTGCAGGTGTCACCGCGAGGATAAAGTTAGCTTTGGCTGCGGGCTGCCCTCCCCATTCTGTGCTGGATTATTACGTACCAGAAGCGGAATGGAGACTATGGTTGGGACAGCGATCATGGGATTCTACTATGTGTGTTCAGCCGAATTCGCTGGACTCACCAGCCTTCTCTCCAAGACGTAATTCACCTCGGATTCGACGAAGGAAGGCCGACCATGGTAATCTGCGTTTATTTCGCAGATCGTCTCAAGATCAACGAGAATCACCGCAGCTCAGGATGGCTCTAGCGAATGTTCGCTCCCTGGTCAACAAAACTTTTATTTGCAACGACTTCATTGTTTCAAATGATCTAGACTTCTTCTTTGTGACTGAGTCCTGGATAAAATCAGGGGATTTAAGCCCTTTTTCTGAATTGGTACCCCATGATTTTGCTTTTTTTAATACCCCTCGTCCTACTGGTCGAGGAGGAGGGCTCGTGATGGTCTTAATAACCTCCAATGCAGACTGTTGTCCACCGCTAGTCTTACTAGCTTTAAGGTCCAAATAATTCATTTGAATTCTTCCAGTCCTGTTCTGATCATTTTAATATATCGACCACCTTCATCTAATAATTTTATTGAAGAATTTGCTGATTTTTTAGGGGACATTTTGACTAATCATGACAACATCTTAATTTTGGGTAATTTTAATATTCATGTTTGTTGTGCAGCTAATGCTTTAGCCAAGGACTTTTAAAATCGTATATCCTCCTTGAACTTTATGCAATGGGTAAACGGTCCCACTCACTGTCTTGGTCATACATTAGATTTGATACTGACTTATGGCTTATCAACTGCTGAAATTGCCATCAGTGATACTTCCCTCTCTGATCATAAACCTGTGCTGTTCAACATTATTATTCCTTCTCTACCTAGTACTATACCAACACAAGCATGTTGGTCTCGTACTCTAACTGCTCAATCTTGTGATGCATTTTCTAATATGTATCTGGAGGAATACCAACTTCTTACTTCAGACCCTGTTTCTTCCCATTTGAATTTTGATGATCAGGTGCACTTGTTCAATAACAGATGTTGTAATATCTTAGATGTTATTGCACCCCGCAAGCTTGTTAAACCGAAACGTAAATCCCAACCATGGATGAACGGTGATATTCGGGTACTTAGCAAAATGAGCGTAAGTGGAAGAAGGGTGGACTACAAGTATCTTATGAAGTGCTAAAAGACTCATTGCATAATTTTCAAAAGGCTGTCAAGATTGCAAAGATGAAATGTCTATCTGAAATTATTGCCAAAAATTCGTATTGTTCTAGAATTTTATTTTCAACTAAAATCCCCCCAGTGCAGACATTCCCAGAGACTTCTTCCTTAATTTGTGAAAGCTTTCTTAAGCACTTTCTAGATAAAGTTAATAATGCCAGGGCTCAATTATCTGCAATGACGAAGTATACAACAGACACCATTTTATCCACTACTCACTGGAGTGAATTTGAATTGGTTTCTTTGCAGACATGTAAAGAAATCACTCTAAAACTAAAATCCACCTTTTCTACCTATGATGTGTTGCCCTCACGATTTGTAAAACAAATCTTTGATACTATAGGTCTTGAGTTTGTGAACATTTTAAATAACTGCCTTTTGACAGGGACTGTTCCAGACGACTTCAAATTAGCTTCTGTGTCACCGATCCCAAAGAAGCCTTCGCCTGATCCCGCGGTTAATTCAAATTTTATACCAATCTCTAACCTACCATTTTTATCAAAAATTTTAGAAAAAATTGTATTTATGCAGCTGCAAAACTTTTTGAATAGTAATGGTATTTCAGATATTTTTCAGTCTTTAGAACACTACACAGTACAGAGACCGCTCTTTTGAAAGTCTTTAATGACATTTTAATGTCCACTGATGCTGGTAATACCACGGCTTTAATGTTATTAGACCTCACCTCTGCATTTGATTTAGTTGACCACGGTATCTTGCGGTCTCGTTTAGAGCGCTGCATAGGTGTTAGAGGCACCGTACTTGGCTGGTTTCGATCCTTCCTGTCCAATAGAAGATTTTCAGCAAACATTGGGAGGCACTCTTCTTCTGTTACGTATGCTACATGTGGTGTCCCTCAGGGTTCAACTTTGGCACCGTTACTATTTTCTATATGCTACCCATTGGTTCGATATTTAGGAAATTTGGGGTATCCTATCATTGCTATGCCGATGATACACAACTGTATACATTTAAGCAAAACGCAGGTCTGCCATAAATCAATTAACTGACTGTCTTCAAGATTTGAAAACGTGGCTATCCAATAATTTTCTGTATCTGAACGAAGAAAAAACACAAATTGTCCTGTTTGGGCCTACTGAAAAAACTGATCTAAGCACTGTTGATTTGGGTTCTCACACCCCATATTGTTCTTTTGTTGCTAAAGATCTGGGTTTTATTCTAGACAGTGGATTAAAATTGAACAAACAAATAAATTATGTTGTCAGTTCCAGGAAAATTATGCAGATCTTCATCGGTGCAATCCTCCTCATCCTCAGAGTCCAGGTACAAATCACTGTTCTTTGTGAGCGATGTAGGACTCTGATGCAAAATCCAGGCTAGGTATGGCTTCATCCTGGCTTGTTATTCTGTAAAGACGCAAAACACAGTAAAATATCAATAAAGGAAGTTAATTAGTATAGAATAAAATAGAAATTAGGATAGAAATATGTACAGGTTTCCAGCCTAAGCTGCAGGGCGAAATCAAATCGCCGGCAGATCGGGCTGGGTTTACCCAGTCTAAGGTTTTACCAAACAGCTCTATCATATTCTTTTTCTTCTTCTTCTTGTTTAATGGCGATTAACTCCTAAGGAGCATTATCGCCACCTACTGTACTGGATGGCAAATCAACCTTGGGTGATATTTCTGAAGTTTAAAACTGTTTCATCTTCCTTCTCACAAATGGACCATTGACAATCTATCTATAATTTCTTGTTGAACCTTACTCTGTCAACCCACATACTTCACCATTGTTCATTAAACCTGCAATAGAGGTTTCATTGAGCTTCATCCGGCGCTGCGTGTTCAGCTCCTCCGTCCACACTCAGCCCCCATGGCGGGATCAATGCTTCATGCATATTATATTCTAAATCCCAAACCTGAATCATATATAAACTTAATTAATGCTTTTGCATCTTATGTCTTTTTAGAAATGTGTGTTTGTTTTTTTCTGAAGGCCACTACATACTCCGCAAGAACAGAGAAAAAAGTTCTCGCTCCCAGGGCTGTGAAAACAAAATTATGTCATTTTGTTCTCGCAGCCCTGGTTTGGGAGTTCTCACAGCTTGTTCTCGACACATTGTCTGAGCAGAACTTTTTTCTTGTGGGTGTCCGAGAACTATTGTGTGATTGGTCAGAGAACGTGGGCGTGGTTAATGCGGAGAAAGTTGTCATTCATTCAAGCATTTCCGTTGGCGCGCTGAATAAAAAAAAAAGTTGAGAATGGATTGTTTTGAGGAACAGCTGGCCGAGGCGGTAAGGAAGTACAAACATCTCTATAATACATCGTGCAAGGAATATAAAGACACGCAAATGGCGAATAATTTGTGGAAAGAGATAGCCCAAACATTGTCCACTGATGAGATCCTCTGTCGTAAAAAATGGAGATACCTTCGTGACAAATTCACTAAAGCCAAGCATCGTGTACAGGAAAAGAAGAGTGGTGACCCTGGCGGAAGGAAATCAATCCCAGCACTGTACACCTCGTTACAGTGGCTCGACGTTCACATTAAACACCGTGAAACGACCACCAATTTGGATGTTTCACAAGTGGAGGTAAGCAATGGAGCACGATGGAGTGTGTGAATTTGTGAGTGAGTAAGACTTTGAGTAAAATATGTTAACAATGACTGTCATTCAATAATAATAATTAAAGCTGCAAGCAGCGATGAAAAGGCCCTCACACCCGGGAGCACTGACACCCGGTGGCCTCAGGAAAACAGCGAATATTGGGCGACATGCATTTAAGCGGGTAAATATAGAAGAAAAATGGCAAAGTCACTTCAATGTGCCACACTTCCTGCTGTCAGCAGGTGGCGCTTTGACTATAACTGAATATTGGCATGTAGATGTCTTCAAGCCAGGACTATTATCAAACATGTGAAGTTTGGGGCAGATCGGACATTGTATGCCTGACTTACAACAGATTCCTGTGTCATGGCGAAACATCAGACTTTGTCAGGCCGCCAGGGACACCCCCTTAAGTAAAAACTCAAGATCTTCACAATTTAACGTCGCAAAGGCCTTTAGATTAGACTGACCAAATATGATGTTGTTCTGGTTAAATCACTATGAGGATTTAATCACAGTGTAAAACATGCCATTTCCTGTTGCCAGTAGGTGGCACTATGTCTGTAACTGAATATTGGCGTGTAGATGTCTTCAGGTCAGGATTCTAATAAAACATGCGAAGTTTGGGGCAGATCGGACATTGTATGATAGAGTTACAACAACTTCCTGTTTTATGGCGAAACATCGAACTTTGTCAGGCCGCAAAGAAAATTAAAAATATCTCACTTCCTGTTGGTTTTCAGATTTCGTACCAAGAGACTTTGTTGTAGGAGGGCTGTTACATGTGTCTACCAAATGTCATACCTGTACGTGAAACGTAGCGGGAGGGGCACTTCGTTGAAATGTTGTAGGTGGAGCTATTGAGCCATTTTGCCACGCCTAATTCTGAAACCCATGTCAGACGTAAATTTTCACCACTTTTGACGCGTGCAAAGTTTCGTGAGTTCTCGAGCATGTTGAGGCCATCAAAAATGCGATTAATTTGGGAGAAGAATAATAATAGGCTGAGCAATTCCAATAGGGTCCTCACACCATCGGTGCTCGGGCCCTAATTACTCGCCGGGCACGCGAGTGACGGTAATTGTACATCAGCTCCTTAAATGCGAAATCACGATCTGTAGACAAAAAAAAAAAAAATAGACAAACAAAAAAATGGCATGTATTACTTTAATACCTATTTTGTGGTCACAACATGTTCCAGTATGAGTCTAACAGTATACACAGTAACTTTCAAACATTAAGTCAAGGACCCCCCTCTTTATACGTATTGGGCTGCAGACCCCCATTTTGACAAAAAAAAAAATAGTATAGTGTAAATAGCAGATCTACAAGCCTACATGTGCCGCGATGTGACGTGTGTTTGCAGATCATTAAAATCCATTTAATCCCACCGGTCACAATTGTGACCACAAATTTTCCTCACATATTGTGACCAGACATAAAACCCATTTTTCATGGATTTTTCTTTTTTTTTACATAATCATAATACTTGACATTGATTGTTTAATATCCTTTCAAATACCATACAAATTTGTATATGTCATCTGGGAAAAAATGGGTTAATTTTCATTAGCACAGTAACTATTGTGTAATGTAACTATTTTAGATAAATTGTAGATAAATACAGTTAGAGAAATATTGAGTAAAGTTTAACTATGAGGGTAATAATAATAAAGAGGTACTGGTGGTGCGCAAGGGACAGCTGCCAAGGGAGGTGGAGCTTTCCGTTTCTGCAGTGCTGAAATTAGTGATGGCCACGCATTGATTGATCATTTCTGTAGATGGTAAAATGTTGTAGGCCTAAGTGGTTAAATTGCATCACATTTTGCTCCCGACTCCACTTTGGTATCCACTGGTATATAGCAGTCAAGTTTCAAAACAGGAGTTCTGGCAGTAAACGTGTTTTATGTTAGCATACACGTTTTTATTGATTACACCAATTTGACATTTTTATATTACATTAATAGCAACATACCTGAATAGGGACGCATGAGGTTGACATGCAGGGGAAATGCAGCATCGCCCACAAACACATGTGGAGTCTTGATGGTCGTGCCAGGGAGATGTGCTGGTGGTGGCAAAGGAAGTTGCCCATTCTTCAGAGCAGATCCAAAGCAGCTCTGCTAAAACACTCCACCATCGCTCTCTTTGCCATAGGCCCTGACGTCAACCATCGTGAACCTATATCATGCGTCACACACAGCCATCAAAACAATAGAGTGCTGACCTTTATAATTAGTGCTTATTTTGCTAGTTTATCAGCAACTTCATTACCAGATACCCCAACATGTGCTGGTACCCAACAGAAATACACCACTATTCCAGCCTCTTTCAGTCTGTATAATGATAAATATACTTCCATTAATAAATCTTCTCTGTCTGATCTTGCATGTACTATACTAATTAAAGCTGAAGAAGAATCTGAACATATTACTACTTTATTTGGTCTGACTTGTTCGACCCACTGTAGTCCTGTTATTATAGCTGTTAACTCTGCAGTGCACACAGATATCTCATCAGGCATCTTCAAACTAATCTGTGTTTTAAATTGTGGAATATATACACCTATTCCAACCTTTTGACTGACAGGTTCCTTAGAACCATCTGTAAATATTTGTAATTTTGAATAAAATTTGTTATTTAAAAAAAGCATTAACCTCGTTTCCAATGTACTCCTTTTTGGACTTGTCTAGTAAGCTCAAATCTACAAGTGGTCCAGGCACTTTTCATGGTGGAGTATCAGTAAGTGGTACATTGGGACAGACAATATTATTGTCCATGCCACATTCCTTAGCCCACAATCTGCTCTTCCATCCAAAACCGAGGAACTCCATCATATGAGTATTCCCTGCACTCCTCCAATACTTTGCGAGTATGGTGATTATTTGCTGATTGTTGAAGATTTACCCAGTATGTAATTGCCAGTTTTTCCCTTCTAATATCTAGAGGCATCTGTCACATTTCTACCCCAATTGCATCTACAGGGGATGTTTTAACTGCTCCATAACATATTCTTAGTGCTTTGGATTGAATAATATTTCGTTTTTTCAGTAAAGTCTTGGTTGCCGAACCATATACAATACATCCATAATCAAAGCAAGAACGAATCAATGCTTGATACATGCACAACAATGCAGTACGGCTAGCTCCCCAATTGTGACTAGCAACCGTACGCATGCAATTTAAGATCTTTTTACACTTTGATTCAATTTTACTAATATGAAATTTCCATGTTAATTTTCCATCAAACCATAAACCAAGATATTTAAAAACTTCAGATCTAAATGTTCATTCCTCTTGTTCTTTGTGAATAACATATATTGTGTTTTTGAGACTGAAAACTTTAGACCCCAATCCAATGACCATTCTTCCACTTCTTTAATTGACTCCTGAATGTCTTTAACCACATTTTTAATATTACTCTTCCATAATGCTCTGTCATCTGCATAAAGAGCTAATCCTATTCCTGTTTTATTAACTTTATCAAAAACATCATTAATCATTAAATTAAACAATAATGGGCTAATTGCACTACCCTGCAGAGTTCCATTTAGAATGTTATAAGGAGCTGATAATTCTTCCCCAATTTTCACCTGAAAAGTGCATTCAAATAAAAAATCTAAAACCCAATTATAAAATTTGCCACCTATTCCAATTTTATTGTTTAATTAGCAAGCCTTCCCTCCACATAGTGTCATAAGCCTTTTATATGTCAAAGAAGACTGCAATCATTTACTCTTTCATTACAAAAGCTTTTTAAGCTTAATTTTCAAACAATACCAAAGCATCTGCTGTAGACCTACTTTTCCTAAAACCACTTTGAAATGTTGATAACACTTCCCTTTTCTCTAAAATGTAATTCCGTCGCCTCACAATCATTTTTTCCATTACTTTAAGAGCGATGGGTCTATAACTATTTTGTTATATCTTTCCCAGGCTTAGCTAGAGGGAGCACAATTGCGGTTTTCCATTGCTTAGGAAGGATACCCTCGTTCCATATATAATTAGGCTATATAAGTCCAATAATGCTTCTGAAGCTTTTGGTGATAATTTCTTTAAGATTCTATAACTTATCATATCTTTTCCTGGTGTGGTACTCTTTGAGTTATTAATTTTGAGTTAAATCTCTGAGCTGTTTTTAATTCAAAATAACTAAACTCGTCATCCAAAATACTATTAAAATATTGCTTTTTCTTGCAAGCATCTCCATAGATATTCTTAATTTGTTGTCGTCTTGTTAAGAATGTATAATCTAAATTTTCAATGCTATGAGCTTTAGCAAATGTTTGAGCCAACATTGTAGCCTTGTCTTTATTTGTAATAGCTACCTTCCCATTTTCCTCCGTTACAGGTATTTTTTTAAAACTAAAATTTTTTTTTCAAGCTTTATTGTTCTGTTTTGTGTAAATGCACAAGTAAAAAAGGCAATTAGAGTTTATAACATTGTAAGCGTATGATGTTATATAAAGTCCCTTTCCTTTTGTCTGTGAATATGTTTTACTTTTGAATGAATATGTCTCATTGTATTGTTCTGGTTTATGGCATTATTAATAGTAAATAATATAAATATTATTATTTTTTTTTACAATATACCCTATATATGTATCGATACGTATACACACACACACACACGAGAGCGTAGAGAGTACGTCATCATTGTTTCATGTGAGTGGGCGGAGTTAAAGACCTATTTTGGCGCGTGTTGCTTTTTTCGACTCTCTGATTGGTGTAATGTACAGCATCATGGGTAATGGGTAAATGTAGTACCATGGGTCACCAGGAACTCCTGTTAAACACGATTATTTTAAAGGTAAGCTGAAATAATGCTGGCTGGCGGCTTCAGTAGGTCTGTCTTTATAGGTTTATAAGTTAGCGTTCAAAATCAATTTCCCTATGGGGGAACTGAACGGAGTTTTTACGACAGTCTATGGGCGGAGCTGAATGGAGCGACCTCTACGTAATGACGGCAGAGGCGGAGCAGGTTATTTGAAAGTGGCGGGCAGTGTCTTTCTTTAGAGAAGCTAACGCTGTTCTCGCATTTTAATGGCATAAACTGTTAAGGACGTCTGTCTTTACAAAAGATAACGGTAACCCGTGAGGGCGATTCGTATTACAATTTTTCTTTTCTCATTTGAAACTGTTGTCAACTTTGTGAAAAAGGGAACGTTTACTAAGCTTTTCTCTTCGAGCCCGATAACAACAGACTACAGGGCGGAAGGTAAATGACATGCTTTTTAAACATCCTGTTTTGTTGTATCAGCTCCTTATTTTGTTTGTGTGTTGTTTAGTGCAAATGTATATTAATATGTAGAGCGTGTATATAAAGATACACGACACTGACTTTAGGTGTAGTTCAGGACTTAGGCCTGTTGGATAAACCATCTTTCAAGTTAGTCATGTTTTTTTCTTTAAGACTGATCTTGAGTTTTAGCAGGAATTCTGCTTGTCTTTAAAATGTCTTACAAAGTCTTAATTTACCTGTCCACAAATCAAGGCCTTAAAAAGGTCTTAAATCAGAGCAGAACGTCTTTAAATTAAATGTTAAATGCACTGTACAAATGAATATCTTATTCAGTATTTTACTGTTTTAAGTACCTATAAACATACAAGATCAAGATGCATTTACTCGAGATGCACAATGAAGATGTGTTTTCTGAGAAATTGAACACAATTAAGTGAGTTTACACTTAAAACCAAAACAAATATCTATAAATTAAGAATGAAAACTTGTTTTCCCTTTAAGTTTATATTTTTTTTCTGAGCCGATTTGCAGATACTTGTTGTTTTAATCATAAACTTACTTCATTTTAATCAATTTGACAGAAAACAAGACTTATCTTCTATAATCTTACTACTTTAGACATTTGCGTTGGAAAACAAGGCACATACTGAACATCAAGAACAACTCTCTTGCTGTGTGATCAGAAGGTGCTGTGACAGTTATATCCATATTCTAGTAAATTAGATGGGGGCAGAGGTATTCAAGCCTTAAGCTATTGGTTTTGTAAAATAAATTAAAAAAGGAGGAGGTAGGAGGTTGTATTTGAAATGTTGCTAAACTCATTTTGTGCTCCCTAGACATTTGCATTTAGAGAACATTTGACATGTTGTGTTCCCTTCACTTTAATCCTTAAATTTATGTTACTTAGTCTTTAAAAAGTTTTAAAAAATCTACCATCATAAAACCTGCGGAAACCTTTTTAGTCAGTTGTATACAGACTTAGACTGGATGAAAAACTAACTCAATGTAAAGTTAACTGTAGACCGCAATTGCCTAACTGTCAGCTGCACTAGTTTTACAAAAGTGACTTCTTGTTGTTGATTTTGACTTCTATGGCAAACTTTAATCTTTTAAATGGGTATTAAAGAAAGATGCTTTCAAACCCAAATGAAAGCGAAATCTTCCGCAGTTGACAAGAAATGCAGTATTGGATTTTGTTTTACTGTAGTGCATTTGAGGCCTGGGTGTTTAAAAAAAAAATTTTTTTTTAATATAATATAAAAGCATCCCTTCACTACTATAGGTATGTCTAGCTCAATCCAACTGATGTCTCTTGAATACGATTTTGATATATTTTTCTTCAACATTGCTGTATTTACAAATAAAAATAGTAGGAGCCATCAATTGAACACATTAGGATTTAAGCACCTCCAACCCACAATGCTACCATAGTACAGGGCATTTAGAAACTTTAGGGGTGCAACTATATATATATATATATATATATATATATATATATATATATATATATATATATATATATATATATATATATATTATAATGCGATCTATGTACAACAGGCTTCACTGCGTGCCATCACTTCTGTTGGGTGAGGTCAAATGTACACGATATGGCTTCTCAATCGAATCCATACCGCGGAAGTGATCTCTTGCGCGTATCTCTACACCATATTGTGTATTTTGACCTCATCTACCCGAAGTGATGGTGCACTGAAAACTGATGTACATAGTGTTGTATTTGAGGTAAAAAATTATATAAATACTTTTTGGTTTCTCGCACAAACCGATCGTTTCGTGTCTTAAGACATCAATGTGTCGTCACGAGCCGCAGGGTTGGTTTCGTATATGTATGTGTTTTTTTACTCTCATACTCTCAAATCTTCCTATTGACATACGTTATACAACTGGCAGACCGCAACGGTTGTTAAAGTAAAAAATCTTCATTTGTGTTCTACTGAAGAAACAAAGACACCTACATCTTGGATGCCCTGGGGGTAAGCAGATAAACATCAAATTTTCATTTTTGGGTGAACTATCCCTTTAATGAAACTAAATAACAAGTTTTTTTTTAAAATATTTTATTTTATGTCAATTAACATTTATTTCAATTTGTTATTTATTAATTTTGTTTTTTTTGTTAACACTGATAATAGTAATCTATATATTTAATAATATGTGTCAAATGTTTTTACTTTCCTTCTGTGACACGTCATTCCAGACAGACGCTAAAATAGTTTACTTTAAATTAAATGGAAATGAAATTACATATAGTTTGTGTAACCAAATAATAACCGGGGTGAAAATTGGAGACGCTGCGTGAATTTTATTTAATAAACAAGCCCGAAATACACCGGGACTCTTATTTTGAAATGTCTGCTTTATTGCGGGATGCTCATTTAAATTCAGATGAGGGAGATAAAATATGCTTACAACATATTACAATATAAACACTGTAAAGTAAACATTCTCAATTGATCAGCATTAGTTCATAAGGAATTGCTTGGCATTAATGTGCACTATTCATTAATTGTGAACTCACAATTGAATCAACTTAAAATAATAAGGCAACTTATCGCAAGCGCTTCTTTGAGTAAACTCAACCAACAGGCACTGAAGTCAACCCAACTTAAAATATTACATTAACATCACAAGTTGTCACAACATAAATAGTCATGTTCACCTAATGAATAACAGAACAAAATATTTTTTGTTTACTGAACACAAATAGGCCTATTTTCTATAGGCATAGACTGATTCATATATTTAAATAGTCTGATTAAATAAAAGACATACCATAATGGGTCAAATAACTTTTCTTTTTTATTATTTAAACAGTTTCTGTCCAAAGCACCACGTCATTACAGTATCCAGTTCTGCATTTTAAGCATTTTACACTGAACTCAATGCATGTTAAAGAAATTCAGTGTTAATTATACCATAATACATTAGCTGTCTTGTGGCATGAGGCACATTTGCACGTATTTAACATTTTTGGTTGATTTTTAAAGGAGCAATTATGTGAAAACTATATTGCATATTTTAACATCAACCTAAGAGTTCCTCAACTAAGTTACTATTGTGTCCAAGAACCCAAAACTAGTGAAAGCATCTGAGTACTGAGTATCTGAGTGATTATTTTTTGTCAGAACATCAACATTGAAACTATTGAAACATTGAAATTACAATGATATGCCTGTAATCCACTCTTGACCTAGATCCTTGGACGTACCAGTGTCTACATAGAAATAAAATACAATTCGTTTGGCCAGAACAAAGAAGGAAAAAGGAAGGGGGAAAAAAAACACTTTAGGAGAAATTCCAGCCTTGTTTATTAATGACTTAATAAACAATGTTTTCTTTCAATGTATTAATTAATGTTAAGTATTCACTTGTTACAACCTTTGCCTTAAAGACACACAAATTTGCCTTACTCACCCCCAAATTCACACAGGTTTAGAACAACTTGGTTTAGAACTTTCATTTCATGAACTATCTCTTCAAGGCAACGGTTGTAACAAGTGAAGTACTTAACATTAATTAATACATTGAAAGAAAACAGTATTGTTTTTTAAGTCACCTATAAAAATATAAAAAAAACAATGGCCAGTGGAAGAACGTCATTCAGATGTCCATTTAGCAAAGTTTTGACTTCAATGACTGTACTCTTGCAGAGCAGGTGCCACCAAGATCCATGAAGATCTTTTGTATTACTTCAAAAGTATACTTAAGTTCTTTTGGATATTCCATGTTGTGAGTGCATACAAGAGACCGAACAAGTATGTGAATGCTGCTGGCAGATCTTTAATGTCCTCAAGCGCAATGGCCTCTTCCAGGATTATGGCCAGGTTGATAACAGTTGGCGGTGATGTGACAGCAGCAACTTCATCTTCAAGCAAAGAAACACTGCGCAGTGAAATTAGGCCGTCAGTTCATGAAGAGCACAATATTCATTATATATGACAAATAACATACAGTCGATTATAAAAATGATTAATACACACCAGTTATTTTTAAGAAAAGCTGGATTGATGAACTACACCACTCCTTCACATCAGCATCGAAAAGCACCCAAAAGTGTGCGGAATAAGAAACACTGCGCAATTTAAATTAGGCCGTCAGTTCGTGAAGAGCACAATATTCATTATGACAAATAACATACAGTAGATTACAAAAAAATGATTAATGCGTACAAATTATTCTGCAGAGATTGATTAGGCACTTCTTCACATCAGCCATCGAATGAACTGTAACACTGCTAAATTAGATTACGCCATCCGTTTAGGAAGAGCACAGTGCATATGACAAATAACATGGGCGATTATATAAATTAATACATGCCAGTTATTGTGCAAAAAAGATGGATTGGTTGGGCATGATGCACGGTCACTGGCTTCTCATCAGCATCAACTTCTAGAAAAAAACGCTTCTTACCTGCATGAACTTCTGGAAACCCCGTGCTGTCTCAAGCTGTGCATGCGTTAAATGTTCAAACTGCGTAGCGCTAACGAGAATCGCGAGATTCAATAACTAAAACTTCATAGTAAGATCAACAAAACATTGCACGTTTTTAACATTTAAGGAACAAATTTAAATCAACTTAGTATCATGCATGAACACTTCCAAAAAAAATATCTTAGTTCAATTTACTGTTTTATGTTTATTGGGAGGACTTTTTGGAAGTTGGCTTTTTTACAGTGATCAAGCAGTCTGTAAAGTGCTTGCACAAAAGTGCCACGTTCAGGCTTTGAAACGTGAAGCGTTCATTTATTTAATTAAATCATAGCCTTTTGAAGTTTAATAATCACATTAGAAAGTATTGCTTTTTTCTTTTTTCTTTTTTCGCAAATGCGAGTGAAATGGTCGCACTGTCGAGTTAGAATTAGTGATGTCAAAGTCAAACTTGTAGTGCTTAACTGTACCTCGCTGTCCAGGTTTAACTGATTACTAAAGAATTGTGGTGAATTTTTAGGTTCATGATGCATTTGAAAGCGGTGAATTGCAAGGTGCACATTTGGGTGCCTCTGGTTATCCACAAAATACCCCCGCCCCCCCAAAAATTTTTTTTGCAAATCCTAAAAGTTTCCTCTGATCCTAGGCTAAAATCTCAAGTCTTTGATCGTTAGTTTGACATGTTCACCGAAAGCCGATTAATGACCGTTGTGATCAAATTTTACCTCAGATGAAATTCTGACAGTGTCAGTAGATTTGGCACACAGTCCTGCAGTGTGACTTCTCCTACGACGACCATCAAATTGTCTTTGTTTTTCAAGACAAACCATGATCAAAATGAGCCCTAGAGATTTCTTTGTAGCCACCATTTCAATCCTGTGTGTAATGCAGCTCACTGTCACTAAACGCATCATTAATTGATAAACTTTGGACGAGTTTTCTTGTGTGCGTCTGTTTTTAACGCACCTTGACTATCATGCAGTCTGACATTTAATGAACTTAGGTCTTGCAGTGTGACATGGCTTACAGCGGGGATCATGTTCATACAGTATGGCAAGGAACAATCATAAACGACTATTATAAATCGCACAGTGTGCACCCGGCTTTAGAGTCAGCTGTGACAAGTGTCAGCTGTTTTGTCTAAAGTTGTTCAATGTCTAAATTTTTCACATAATGCATTGTGAATTTGACAACTTTGAGCTTGTTTAGTGCATCAGGCTTTCCGTTGCATCTTTGGTTGATCAGGCTAATTATTCTTAGACACTGTATTAATATAATGGCAATTCCTATGTTACCAGTCTTGACTTGCTCTATGCACACTGGCTTTGCAAGACAATGAGCACATTTACATGCACACCAGTATGCTGGTAACTCACAAAAAACATGTTTTGTCTGGGTTTACAATGCAAACAATAACTCTACAACGCAAGTAAACTGCGTTTACAAGACTTTACGCCAGACCGTCTTCCGTATTCAACTTACGGAAAAAGTGTAACTGGCTTGACGTATGACATCGGATGTAGCGTAAGCAGTTTGAACTGCTAGAGGAATTACACTTTCTTTGTAAGTTGAATACGGAAGGCGGTCCGCCAGAAGCTAGATATTTTACTTTATCCATATTTAAAACTTTATATTTTTCTATATTTTTATAAACCCATTCACTTCAGATGGCCTTTATTAACCCCCCAGAGCTGTGTGGATTACTTTTTATAATGGTTGGATGCATTTTTTTGGGCTTCAAATTTTGGGCTGCCATTATAATACTTGGATTAGCCAGGACATTTTTAAATGTGATTGGATGATGTTTCATCATCGATTCGGACTTGTGCTGGGATTGATCAACTCCTCATTACTGTCTTTACAGTGTGTAATTGCTGAGCTTTAGGAACAGGAAGCCTCCTGAACGGAGCTGGAGTTCAGTTATGGTAATGGGCGTTTGTTTCCGAAATGCGCACTGTAGACCAATCACAACAGACTGGGTCATCTGACCAATCAGAGCAGAGTAGCTTGTGGAAAGGAGGGATTTAGAGAGACTGATTCATCCGAGTCGTTTGAGAATCATTGAACATTGTGATGTGCAATGTATATTATGAGAAAATTAAACAGTTTTTTGACCTTTGATGCATGTAAACCTGTTGAAGGAGACTCCAAAACAAAATTAGGAAACTTTAAAATAGCATAATAGGGGCACTTTAATATAACTCCGATCATATTTGTCTGAAAGAAGATTGTCATATACACCTAGTGAATCATGGGGTAATTTTCATTTTTGGACTAATCCTTTAAATAAAGCGAAGAAGAGTATTGCAACATGTCAGTGGGAAACTTACAGCTCATATATTATCCTCTCATGCAGTTACAGATGCAGCATTTAGCTGCCACTTCTGCTGCTGCACGAGAGGAGAGCACTTTTATAACTTTTTGGGTTTGCCCTGTATTTCCTCCTCCCTTACTGCAAAATGCTTGCTCTGTCTGGATGCGCTTAATTTCAAAGTAAGGACGCGTTCCTGCCACATCACACATGCGCATTTCAATAAGCCAATAGAAATCCGGTTAATGCGTTTACATGGTGAGTGAAATCGGTGTAAAGAGCAATAATCTAGCTGTGGCGATCGTTTTATGTTTGAGCTGTTTAGGACCTTTACTCTGATCAAGGAAAACGTGTTAACGCATTTACATGATCATGTGCATTGTCGCTTAAGCATAAACGGGTTAAGAACGTGCATGTAAATGCACTCAATAGTCGAGTTGGGTTGTCATTTGTGATTCAGCCTCATTTGTTCTTCCAGCATGACCAAGGAGGATGAGAAGGCCATTCCAGTGAGGGTTGCGCTGAGATGCCGTCCTCTGGTTCCAAAAGAAACGAATGAAGGATGTCAGTGCTGTCTTAATTTTGTACCCGGTGAACCTCAGGTGTGTATCCTAAGATATTGCCTATTTTATTCTCTCTTTTGCATCAAAAAGTCTTGTCAGTACTTAAAGACTCGTGAAATCTTTTTTTTCCCATTTCAGGTCATTGTTGGGAATGACAAGGCTTTCACCTATGATTATGTTTTTGACCCCACAACCGAACAGGAGGAAGTATTCAACACCGCGGTGTCTCCGTTATTGTCTGGGCTTTTTAAAGGTTTGTAAAGCAGTCCCACTAGGATTTTGTGGATCTCTGATTTTTGCAACCAAAAGTTTCTGACACCATGCTGGTGCAACCAAATTCAATGGTGACACCAGTACAGAAATACTTAATCTCCATTTTTGAAAATACAGAATTGTGTGAGACAATAGTTTGCACACAGTAGCGTGCCAGCCAATGAGATTGCCATTTGAGCATTAGTTGTTTGTTGTTCATAAAGGCTGTATAATTCCGAATGAACGGAGTTATTTTTACAGGAAAACACAAAAGGAGTATATTTTTTACATGTAGCACGTCAATTCTGCGTGGTATGTAAGACGCTTTCAGTCGGGCGCTTCACACTAGTGTTTACTGTGCGTCAAATACACTACATTCATTGAGATTAGCTGAAATAAGCGCGCTTTATGAATCGCTTGACAAAGAGCAAATCTCAAGCGCTCAGTCCAAGTGTTCAGCGAGTGAAAATATGTATGTGTACAGGTTCCAGATTGTAGAGGTAGCTCCTCGTTTTAGCGATAAACTCCTCTGCAGCTTCCGCCATAGTTGTTTTCGCTCTGCATGTGTGCTGTGAATGGGTCGCGTCATCAACTAGGCTTTATCGTTATTATCGCGGGAAGACTAATTATCGTGGGGAGATTTTTTACCGGTATATCACAAACAATAACATATTGCCCATCCCTACTTTCATTTGTTCCATGTGCTTAACGTAAATATTAGGGCTGTCACAAGTCCTCTATTAAAATCGAGTACTCCATTTAAAAAAATCCTCGATTGCAATTTACCTGTCGAGTAACTGTCAAAATACCGGAAGTGGCGCATTCCAAGAACCATTAATGAACTGTGTTATTAGACAGTTTTCTAAGGCTGCATGATTTATTAACCATTACTATAGCATAGTGCTATTGTGAATTCACAAAGATTGTGATTTCAATTAAATAACTATATGTCCTACGGGTTTAATATATGCGCTTTATTTACATGCATGCCTTGTAGCTTAAATGCGTTTTATTGCGAGTTCACATTGCATGATTTTTAAAGTCGTTAGATCATGACTATCTGGGGTAGCATTCAGTCGCTGATGTGTTCACACTGCACGATGGATCTGCAACGGGGGTTTCACATTGCATGACTTTACAATAGCAACAATCGATCGCATCTTTGATAATTCACACTGCGTGATTGTCACTCGCGTGAACGTGCACCGATTTGCCTCTGATTTCAGGTGATTGTCTGCGATTTTGTGAAAATCAGGGCTAAAATCGTGCAGTGTGAACTCCGCATTAGAGCGGCTCTATTCACAGTAAATGCTGCTCCACGTGAACTTATCATTTACATGCATGTAGTGTCTCAAACTCTATCTCTGCATATGCTGTGAGTTTGGGTTGCTTCTAACGTTCATCTGTGAACTAGGGCTGCAACAACTAGTCAATAAAATTGATAATGAAAATCATTGACAACGATTCTCATTATCGATTTGTCGGGTCTGCCCTCTGTGCACGCAAAGCTTCCACCAGTCGTGCCAAATTACAGCACTGAATAATGCATTTCTATGGACATAATGCATCTAAAAATTGTGAAGGGAAAGGTATGTGATCCAAGCGGGCAAAAACGTGAGAATTCTTTATTTTAAGCTTCAAGCTAATGCATTAGCGTTTAACATAGTCCTACTCTGTCATGCACTTTGACAGATGCGTGTGCGCCCTCAGCGCAAAACATTCATTTTACAGGTTACAGGTATCTAATTCACACGAGTATTTCCATTTTGCGTGAAATCATGTCCTGACATATTGTCTGCGCATCAAACTTCGCTGAACGAGCGCCGGCGCGGTGAGCGCGTACGTGCACGCTCATCAAACAGACAGAACGCAGTAGAGAGGGAGACAATTAATATTCAGTGCAAAAACATCAATTTAGCTGAAATATCTGCTGTTGGATGCTAAGTCAACATGTAGTTCACGTATTTTAAGAGTATAACTGTAAAGGATAACAGCATGTAATTTGAATATACAGTGCATCTAGAAAGTATTCACAGCGCTTCACTTTCTCCACATTTTATGCTACAGCCTTATTCCAAAATGGATCAAATTCCTCAAATTAGACTCCAAGTCTACTAATGATGGGGAGAAGAAAGCGCTTAGTGCACGTCATTATTCAAAAGACACGACACACAGGTCCCGGACATTAGCCGATTAGCTGAGCGATGACAGAAAGAGAGAGACGGCAGATAAAAAAAACACGTGGAAAATGTCTATGGAACAAAGGAAGGCTTATGATCAGGCAAGAAGTATCAGCTTTCCAGCGCTGGAGAGAACTCAAGGAGCACTAAGGCCTGCAATTATTTCTTATTGATAGGCAAGTAACATTGGTTTTGTTTTGTTTTACAGAACTAATATATGCTGGCTTTTGTTTGAATATGCTCGTGTATCATGTTCGCCTGTTTGTCCATTTGCAATCGTATCGTCGTTCACTTCAGCGACGATAAAGAACCATTCATTTCCACATAAACCACTGTCTGTTTCAAGCGTCAGCTCGCAGTGTGTCCGAAAAGTAAGATAATAAACAAATATATGTTTGTTTCCTTGGTTGCTCTTTTAGTGATCGATATAACCCTCTAATCTTGTCATAATTGTAATATATTTGTTAGTTGGACTGTCGTGCTGCGTGCTATCGAGTTGTTCATGAGAACTGTGTTTGTGTTTTTGGGATGTAAGGAATGACGTTTTCATTTAACATTCCACCTGGATTACCATAGTAACACATTGCTTTCACTTATTGATAACATCATAGCCTCAGCCGGCTGGCACAGCAGATTCTGCAATAGTTGTTGCCTGCATTGCGTATGTATGTGTGGGGCGGAGCTATCAAAATAGGGGCGTGTTTGTTTTGGTGATTTGAAATCTCAGCATCGGTTACCAGAAAGCACTTACCCCACCTTTTAATTAGCCTATAATGTGACTTATTTTATTCTAGCTTTCTTTTTGCAAAAAAAAAAGGCAATAGGCATTAATTAGTAGTGGGCTAAATAGCAGCATGTTGAAATGATTTGCCAAATTGTGATTTTTATTACAATGATAAAATTGTACAGTAGCCTATTCAGGTAAGGTCAGGTTTGCCGATGTGCGTTTTATTTAGGCTATTTATTTTTGTCCTTGTGCGCCGATCGGAGACTGAGTTCACTGCTGATATTCTGGGGATACAATATTCATAGCTAACAGGCTATACTAGTAGGGACTTTAGCCTTTAAATATCTTTGCTGCATTGGATCAGTATCCTTTATAGAACAGGCAAGAGCCTTCTAGCCTTGCGGCTCGCGTCAGCAGTGCCTTGCATCGCCTATAGACCTTTTAAAACAATCAGCGGATGGCGGGCGGGTGCGGCTTTGAAAATTGGTCAAAACGTTGGTGCGGATGGATGGTGGACGGATGGTGAATGGAGCTGAACTCATGTTTAAAAGGTCTGGTGATTTGTTGCTGTTCCACTTTACAGCAGATCAAATCCTTGTTTAATATTGGCCATTTAATTCAAATGTTCACTTAATCTTTAATATTTGGCCACTTTTTGCGATAGAAATACTACAGCCACTGTATTCTCCAGTGTTGGCAGGTTTATAAATGATTTACCTTACAAATCTGATGATGTCAATTATGTAAATGATTTGTGTGGAGCAGAACGGAGCTGCTCTGAGACGCACGTAACCGACATGCATGTAAATAAATATTAAACCCGCAGCCGCAGGGCATATATTTATTTAATTGAATTTGTGAATTCACAACAGCACTATAGTATGGTTTTTAAATGGTTTTAATATATCGTACAGCCTTAGCAAATGATCTAATAATGCGGTTCATGGATTCTTATCTGTGGAATGTGCCACTCCGGTATCTTGCCGGTTACTTGACATGGGTAAATCTGGGATTTTCTAAAATCGAGTACTCGAATTTAATCGGAATCATGACAGCCCTAGTAGTAGTAAAGCAAAAGGCTAATCATATTAATTACTGTTATGTGTTAGATGATGTAAACAGCAATACAGCAGCGTTTACCTCAGTAAGTTGACCAAGTGGATGCCTGAGCTGGTGTGAGTGGAGGTGCGGCTAATTAGCATATTCATGGGGTGTAGAGTTACATACAAGCTATTTTAAGGCATAAAGAATTATTATTGTTATTATTATAATTTTTTTTTAATAACACAGGAAGGTTCTTAAATATTTAATTTTGGTAATGAAAGATGAGTTAAGCGATTTAAAATTAACTACAGGGAGACTTTAAGAGCGTTAGTGAGTTAGTGATTTTCCCCTCAATGGCACTTGAAAGACAAAAAAGGTTTACGATGCTTAAATGTACCTCATGTTGTGCAAACAATTAACTAACTATTACTTAATATTGTATTCGATTTATTAACCAACTTTGCAGGTGTGGATGAACTACCACAAAAGATTTTGTATAAATAATCAATCTGAGGGCGCATGCCTGAGACACGGTTTACTCTTGAACCCGCCTCCAGAGTTTAAAGTTTATAGATAACAATTGCGAGAGAGTCAATATTGTCCGTTTATATCTCTCAATTCTGACACAAAAAATTGTGAAAAAGTTGCAATTACCTTTTTATTATCTTAAAAATTATTAATAAGGTAATGTATGTATTGTGATGTGCCCACGATACCAATGCTCTGCATGTTCATTATCACAATATTACCATATATTGACATGTCTACCTGGGTGTGCACAAAAAATGCTAGTGGAAAATCATCCATAGGCTCTTTTTGGTCTTTTTAAAAAAAAGTGTTAACTTTATTCAGTATGTGAATGTATCGAATACATTTCACAAATAGAATTTACCACAAGTAATTATTATATAATTTTATAATAATAATAATAATAATAATAATAATAAAAATACCCGGGTTCAGTTGCTGCCAGAGTTTGGTTCGTGGATGATGAACACTGTTTTCCAAACTCTGGTATGCACCATAATCTGCATATAAAGGGTTTTCAGGGGGTACAGTTCATGTGAACTCCGATACGGTTCGCTTCTAATATGAACACAATCATACTAAATCGAGGAACTGCTACAGCAAACTTGTTTCGAGACAACTACGTTTGTGTGTCTTGCTCCTTTTTCTGACAAGCGTGACTGACTGAAAGCAGAGAGAATGTATATGCAGAAATGGACTCCTGCATACTTTAGAACATTTGCCGTACATTTGCGGCAGATAGACGCAAGTGCTGATGCATTGAAAACAAAACCAGAGGTTAAAAAAGCCAAAATATATTAGTGTATTATATAAGAATATTAAAGTCTATTCATCTAAAACTTAAAAGTTCCAAAAAATGTCATAAAGGCATTGTAAAAATAACTAATCGAGTGTCTAATCCTAATCCAAGTCTTCTGAAGAGAAACGATGGCTTTATAGGATGAACAGATTTACTGTAGTAAACACGGATGTTCAAATACTCAAACATGAGAGTGAGTAAATGCAGAATTTATGGATGAGCTAAACATTTACAGTATGGGAATAGTCATTTTGACACACTTTCTTGCGATTTAGAATTGATTGATTGCATTGATCATCTGAAGCGCAAGGTTAAAAAACCAAAATATATAAGTGAGGTGAGCTGCATATGCTGCCTTCCTCTGCATTGTCGTTACCAAGCGTTGGGAAGGCAAACTGCTGTTTTGGTGCAAGCACACTGTGGTTTGGACCCAAATAATATGTGAATGCAGAATTTGAAACCACATGAGTGAGTAAATGCAGAATTTACATTTTTGGATGAGCTAAACATATACAGTTTTGAAATGGTCATTTTGACACGCTTTCTTGCATGTCAAAGAAAGTGCTGCCGGAACGGCACTCCTCAAAGTGAAAGCGCAAACATCATTTAAATCACTATCATATTTAGTTTTAGTAGTATGATTATTCAAAGCATTTTAGATTGTTTGTTTATTCTTATATGTATAGTGCATTAATAGCAGGAGAGGCAGGACATGCGTCTGTGTGTGCGTGACTTAAGAGATCCAATGCCTGCATTGAAAGCAAGTGCTGCGCGAGCTTACAAAGTTTCAGTGACATTAAACGACTATATATAATGTTGAATATAATGTATAATAATGCAATGGAGGAATATTTGTGGGTCCTGGTAATACAATAATAATAATAATAATAATAATTTTATATAGCCTTTTAAAAGGTAATTTCTCAAGCCGCTTAACATAAAAGCTTTACACAAGATCAAATACAACAATAAAAGAGTATTATACTATAAATGTAACAAGAAAAAATAACCAAAAACGACACAATACAAAAACAAATGTTTTAAAGACATCCAATGATTTTGCTTCCCTAATGTCAGCTGGGAGAGAATTACACAGTTTTGGAATGCTGAGAAGTAGGGTTGGGTACCCATGTTTCATTTATAGAAGTGTTATTGAGATTGTTCCTGGTCACTGTCTGCCATTGTCTGTGACGTTTGTATACTGTAATATTTACTAGTAAATAGTAGGCTACTAGGTACTTAATTTAATTAATAAAAACAACCTTTTTTTTTTTTTTTTTTTTTTAATTTAATTTCTATGAAAAGATTTCCCACAAATTATGTGTTGTGTATTTTCTGGTAATCAAATGAACACATAAGACATTTAATTTAATTTATCTTTTAATTTAATTAAACTTTTTTTGTCAAACAAAGTGCTGCACAACTGACAATTTATATGGTTAAAATTAAAACATGAAGAAAATAAATGTATTACTTATAAAATAAAGTTTTGATTAATTTATTATTACTACATTAGTGTTAGTATTATTATTATTACATTGAGACGGTATTTTAATTCTACTGTACAACAGTAATGTTTTTGTCAAGTTAAACCAAACTTTTATTTTGACGGGTTGCTGTGAAGACCTTTGAGTTTCTGTGTGTTAATGACATGACGGTAGTTTTTCTCAAATGAAACGGTAAAATACTCATAAAGTGACACTCAGTGGCTCTGGAGATGACGTTTGTGCGTTCATGTCCTCATATGAGACGGCAGAGATGGAAATATGCGACCGTCACGTGTGATTCTGAGTGAGTGTGTGTGTGTGTGAGAGAGAGGGGTAAATTAAACCGCGCGCCTGCACCATTCATTCGCACAGAGACACGCAGGATTCGTATTTAAATAGTTTTTTAGCGGTTTAATATTCACAGACACTAGTCTATATCACCAGATGCGTTCTCAGGTACCGAAATTTGGTACCGATTGATATAGTGTGAATCGGTACTCGTTAGTACCGACGTAATTCGGACGGTGCCCTTAAAAGTACAGAGTTCGGTACCCAACCCTACTGAGAAGGTCCTGTCACCCCTGGAACGGAGCCGTGTTTTAGGAACCGCTAATAGACCACGCTCAGAAGATCGCAGATTACGAGCTGCTGTGTAAGGAGTTAAGAGATCGACCAGATACTGTCGAGCTAAATCATGTAAAGCCTTATGTTAGCATTAAGATTTTAAAATCTACACGATACCTGACATGAAGCCAATGTAACGTCTCCAAAATAGGAGTTATATGGTCAACCATGGCCCCAGTTAAAATTCTAGCTGCAGAGTTTTGTAGATATTGTAATCCGTTAATAGATGATTTAGATACTCTGAGGAGAGCATTACAATATTCAATTTGTGAAAAAACAAAAGAATGAATCGATCTTTCAGCTACAGAGAAAGACTGCATAGGTCGAATACGTGCAATGTTTCTAAGATGAAAAAAGGAGGTCTTAACCATATTCTGTACAAAAGGCTCAAATGACAGAGTGGCATGACTCCCAAGATTTTTTTTTTTTTTTTTTTACTTTGTAACTCCAAGGCTACACCATCAACCGACAGATCTATAGACGCAGTATTACGCAGTTGATGTGGAGAGCCAAGGAACATAACTTCAGTTTTAGGGCTATTTAGACACAGAAAATTGTTAGACATCCACAACTTAATCTCAGAGATACAATTGGAAAGATGAGAAATATCTACGAATTGACCAGGTTTAGAACGTATGTAAATCTGCATGTCATCAGCATAAAAATGATAACTGAGGTCAAGAGATCTTAAAAGCTGACCAAGAAGAATACATTTAAAAAAAAAAAAAAAAAAATTAACTAAGATATAACCTAAACCATTCCAAGGCAGTCTCGGATACACCAAAGACAGGTTCTAATCAGTTAAGTAAAAGCATATGGTCAACGGTGTTGAAGGCGGAACTAAGATTTAATAGAATAAGGATCGACAAAGAGCCAGAATCAGAGGCTACTAAGTCGTTAACGACTTTAACCAATGCTGTTTCAGTGCTATGTATTTTCCTAAGCCCAGATTTAAAGGGCTCGAACAAATTAATCATTTAATTGATTGTGTAATTGAAATGTAACGCCCTCTAAAAATGTAGATATAAAGGGAAGATGTGAAATTGGACAAAAGTTACTAAAATTGTTTAAATCACTGTTTTGCTTTTTTAACACAGGAGTGACGGCAGCAATTTTAAGTGCTGTAACACCTGTAAATAAGGAGTCATTTATTATGGCGAGAACAGCAGGGTACAAATAACCGAGACCAGATTTAAATAAATTAAATGCAAGGGATCAAGTATCCAAATGGAAGCTTTCATACGAGATACCTGTACACAAAGAATCTCAGAATTAATGAAGGAAAAATGAGAAGGGTGTACTGGAAAAACGTAACTATTTTAATTATAATAGTTTAAATGGTTTAAAAAAATAAATTAACTATTGAAGCATGAAACCTAGAAGAACTGAAGACATCTTTATGAACATTGTCAATTTTTTTAACTGACAAAATTAAGAAAATCATTACATAACTGCTCTGACGCAATTAGATTAACATGGTCTACAGCATTGTCAGCAAGTCTGCAAACTGGCAAAAATCCTGCATTTAGTTGTGGAGGTCTATAGATTAACAATAGCAGCAGCATAGGGAGCAGTTGCACTAAGTACAAGGTATCAAAAGATGTAAAATGGGGAACAAATACCAGATACCCTCTACCAGATAATGCGGGAGATCACAGAGTCCAAAGCCTGCTGGAGTTGATTGAAAAGCAAACCATCATCCTGTTTGTGCCAAGTTTCAGTGAGAAAAAGTAAATCCAGCTTATTGTCCGTGATGATTTCTGATAAGAACAAAGCTTTGTTGTTCACAGAACGCGTATTTAGTAGTGCCGCGTTTTAAAGAGTTTAATACTGCGCCACAGCACCCCCAGGAAGATTTAAATATGAAGAACACATGGAAAATCTTCAGGCCAACACCAGTCGAGCCAAAAATCCTGCGTAGATAGATAAATGCCACCACATCAGAACAAAAAACTTAAAACATGAAATAATAAAGAACAGCAAAGTAATATAAAACACTAAAAGTGGATTAAAATAATAAAAAAAATCGGAGGACAAAATAAAAAACCCTCTCCTTTTATTTTGGCTTAAAATACCGTGATGTAAGTTCTGTATTGTGATTTGTATCGAATCGTGACACGAGTGTATCTTACACCCCTAGTTGTCATGATACTGATACTGTCACTTTGATACCTTGAAAAATATAAATTCGATTTGAGACCATGGGTAAAACTGCCATATACCCCCATACAGATAATTTCTCATAATTTGGGAAATTTTGTTGTAATAGCTTACACACAGCACATAGAGGCTTTATTTGAATCGTTGAACTACATTGACAAAAATAGTCAAGTAAACAGTCAATAAAAATGATTGTACAAATAAATACAATAGAATAAAGAGACAAATGAAATAACACCGCTTTAAGTTTTACAGGTGGGTCTAACAGGGTTCAGGTAAGAAATAATACAGAAATGAAAGTGATCAAATGTAAAATAACATTGGATGTAGGGCTGTGCACGAATAGTCTAATATTCAGTCTATAATTAATATTCGAAAAATACTATTCATTTTACTATGTTGCTTTGCTGGCCATAAATGCAGTGAATCCATGATAAATCCCAAGCACTAAAACTATATAACTAAATCCACTGGGTGGCACTGTGGAGCATTTTAACAAGTTGATTGTATTTGATCACAATTTTGTTGTCTGCCTTGCGAAGTTTGGAATTACTTGGATGAAAATCGTACAAAATGGATATACAATATATATTTCCTGATAATCATCACAAATACGTATTGCTTGCTTCATTTCTGTAGATCCATTTAATGAATGAATGACTCTCTCTACCCGTTGCTCTGGTCTTTGTCGACAGCTGCTTGCACCACCTGCTGGTGAGGTCGACTAACATCAGATGGAGATTATGCTCGGTAATCTACTATTCCTGCAGTTCCCCAGATGTGAACTGTTGAATTTTCTGTCGAATTTGAACCACTGAATTTGTGGAAGCAAATTTGTAAAGCGCATAAAATGGACTGAAAATTGCCTGTTGAATATTATAGGTTGTATTTTTAAATTTACAACCTATAATATTTGTTGTATTTTGGAAGTGAAATATGAGAGGTGATTATGGATTAATCTTGTGGAAGCTCAAACGTGCTGTGTAAAGGCCCGTTCACACCAAGGGAGATAACTATAAAGATAACTATATTAGTGTCCACACCAGTGGACGATATTGTTCTGTTCATTCTAAGTGCGTGCTTGTCCGCCGCTTTAAATGCTCGACCTCCTTACAGCAGGATGGATTCTGATTGGCTGTCAATGTTTTTATCATTCATCAGCTGGATAAAATCGTTCTGAAAATGATAACGGTATAGAGAAATGATATCATTGAATCGTTATAGCTGTGGTGTGAATTCTTCTATTTTTTTATATTAAGAACAATTTTTAGAACTATATCTTTATTGGTATCTTTATAGTTATTGTCCTTTGTGTGAATGGGCCATAACACACAAGAATGAACCTTATTGGTAGGGCTGTGCGATTTAATCGTATTTACGATTTAGATTTTGGCTTCCAACAATTATGAAAACAAGATTGTGCATTCTGCCCAGCACACCATTTCCTTCACAGCGGTGCGCTTTCGTTTATCCCTAAGCCAAAATTAACATTCAAATCAGCCGAACAAGTGACTTGATGTAAAATCCAGTCTACTGTTGCTAAACTGTGGGACGTGCTTGATTTAATAAACGGTTATTAAAAGCGCATTGAGCCGTGAAAGAGACTCTGTTCCCTAGGCGGGTGCGTCTCAGAGCGCGCGTAAGCAAAGGATACTACGGGCGCCTAAACGTTCAAATAGCCTACACACAAATGTCAATGCCATTTTGGTAAGTATTCCTCATAAACAGTCAGTTATGTCTTAAGTGAATGTAAACAAAAATAAAATCACTCACTGCTCTTGAATGAATAACTTTTTAGTAGTTTAAAATAATGATTACTCTATATTTAATGTATACAGCAGTGTTATTTTACATTTGCCAATAAGACTGTCTGTAAATGTGCTGTGAGGTACAATCTTATGTCATCTGAGGCTAAGATCCAAGGCATGGTTAACATCAATGTACTTCATTGTAAATGTGACTGTTCATTGTTTGCAATCACAGGTTATCATGCCACCGTTCTGGCCTATGGACAGACAGGGTCAGGGAAGACGTTCTCTATGGGCGGCACGTACACTTCGGAACAAGAGAATGAGCCTACGGTTGGAGTCATCCCACGAGTAATACGAAGAATCTATCAGGAAAAGTCTAAATGTGCAGACTGTGAATTTCTGCTTGCTGTATCTTACCTTGAGGTATAGCTTGCGTCCCATGTTGTCCTCCTTTATGGATTTAATTTGTGAATGAAGTCAATACTCATTTTGTGTTATTCAAGGGTGTTTTTATTTAATTCATTCTTAGATTTACAATGAAGAGATACTGGACCTGCTATGCGCGTCAAAGGACAAACCCGTCATCAGTATCAGAGAGGATCCTAAAGACGGCATCAAAGTGAGTTTTACAACCTATAACCATGCCGAACCACAAAGTATTTTGGTAGTATGAATATGAACTTGCAATTGACCCCATTTACTCTAGCTTGCTCACCCTCATGTTGTTTAAAACCTTTGGCCCTGTTCTTAGCTCAGTATTAGATATTTTTCGGATCCGATCACAGGTGTGGTCAGCTGAGAGTCATCACTTCCCCATGGTATTACTGTGTCTCTCAAATACATTTCCTGTGACCACTTTCATTGAGATTTTATTTCAGCCTACATCACTCAGGGATGTGATTTTAGATTTTTTTCCCCGCCCCTTTCATATTAATACTGATTTCCGTATTTTACAAAATGGTGTTCGGTGGTGGCTGACAGACATGGTCATCCACACACACAGTAAATCTCCCGTATCTGCGAGCCCAATACTGACAATAATTTTAAAATGAATGTAAAGAAACTTTTTTTTTTTATATATTTTTTTTTTATATATCTCATATTCTGTATGATCTCGGTCCGTGTATCATCTGATCATTTAATTTCCTATTTGGAATGGAATAACGAGAAAAGATAAGATGCTTGTTTATTTGTTTTTCTGTTTAGATTAATAGACGGAGAATGAGATTTCGGCTAGATTTCTCTTTTGTTTTGTTTGTGTTTTACAAATCGGTTTATGGCTTCTATTTAATTTGCACATGTGGACGCACGTTTTGATAGTTTGTTTTCCAATTTAAAATGAAATAAGCAGAAACGAAAAAAACAGCGCCTTTTATTTGTTTTTTAGTTTAAAAAATAAAATAAAAAAACCCCAAAAAACTAGATTTCGGCTTGATTTTTTTGGTTCACGGGTAAAAAAACGGATAAATGACTTCTATTCATTTTCCACATGGGGGCGGTCATGAGATGCCCCTTTCTGCTGATTTGTCAAGCAATCGGAGCATGTGACGTCATCTGTCGCTCCCCAGGTCTGTTCAACAAAATAATAGTCCTCTATAGCAGTATGCTACTGCTGCTTAAACTGTACAGGGCATGTCCTAGATTGGGCTTTCTTTTGTGCAACTTAACAGAAAAAATGTTATCAGAAATATTAAATTAATCTGCACCCAGAATCTGTGTGGTGAAGCTACGCTAGACAGCGCAGAGCGGGTGTGAAGCACAGTCCATGATGGTGAATTAAAATTTTACTGTAGCTGTAATCCTAGCCGCGAGCGAGATGATTGACAGGAGGATAGCGGAGGCAAAAGTGCAAGATAACTTTGGTTAATAAAATATTTTAGTACTTTTGTTTAATATAAGAGCTTGTCTTTGTTTTATTGTTGTTGATTTCAATCAAATAATAGTGAACCACAAACTGAGCATTCGTTTTAAATGTGCATGTTATATGATGGACAGATGCACTTTTATGGACTTAACAATCAAGTACTAAACATATAAACAATCCACAAACACATGCATGTAACAAAACAGGCAATAAATTGTGATGATATAAAAAAATAAGTAAATACAACAGTATAAAGTGAAAAGAAAGAGGAGAAAAAAAAAAAAAAGGCAGGGGTATGGACAGCACCACAAGTTTCCACTATAAGCTAAATCATATTCACCATGACCATTGTTTTGTCGCGTCACATGCTTGCTACTGCTGTGGATTATAGAAATTCAAAAATTTCCCCCATTTTTCAGAATAAATTTCGATCCTCCCATGCAGACTATAGGAGAGTTTTTCAAGGGCTGCCACCCGCCCTAAATCCGAAAGCCACTCTAAAATTGGAGGCCTTCCAGAAGATTTCCAGTTTTTTACAATCATACGTCTGCCCAGCATGATACAGCTCTGTATCCACTCTGATTCATTTTTTTTAACATGACTTAAAGGCTGAGGGTCACCAAGAATATATAAACTAGGACAGAGATCATACTGGGTCTGTGATATCTTTAAAATATAATCGTGCACCTCCCTCCAAAAAAAAAAAGACTTCTGGGCATTGTCATAAAACATGAAACAGGTTGCCCTCCTCTCTCTGGCATCGCCAACATTCAGGATTCTCCTTAACCCGCTCTAAACAGCCTTTTGGGTGTCCAATAGAATCTATGTAATATTTTAAATTGTATGAGACTTCTAATATCTCTGGAGATTAATTTTAAATTCCCAGTGATCCTCCCCCACTCTTCATCTTCAAATGTGCATCCCAAATATTTTTTCCCAAATTTATCTTAACTGCAGAACTAATATTTTGGCCCATCTGACTAAGTAAGGAATAATATTTAGACGCCTCATGGCCAGTACCCACAATCTTCTGGATCATCTTCAGTGTTTTTACCCCTGGGAGCATGTGAAGGGGAGGTAAAGATACTTGTGAGCATATGTCTCATCTGTAGATATCTCCAGAACTGATCATTAGACAAGGTGAATATTTGCTTAAGTCTCTCAAAAGATATTAAAGCATCCTCATAAAGATCTTCCAAGATATTTATATTTTTATCTATCCATTTCTTCCACAACACGGGTGTTCCACCTATCAGCAACTTTGGATTGGTCCAGATAGCAGATGAAGGACTTAAAAAAGGGTCAACCCCTAGTATACGACAAGTTTTCTTCCAAACTGTTTGAAGATGGGAAATAATTGGATGATTACGCGCTGGTAGTGGTAGTTTTATCAATATGGACTCAAAAGGTATAAGCAGACAAGCTGATTTTTCCAGAACTAGCCACGGGGGGAGCTCATTCTGAAAGTAACATCCATTGTCCCAGGTGTCTCAAACCAAATGCATAATGATACAGAGATAACTTGGGAAGACCTAATCCTCCTCTCTTAACTGGCAGCTCTAATTTCTTTAGCCACATTTGCGGTTTCTTCCCATTCCACAAAAACTGTTTGCATATCCTGTCAAATATACTGAAATATTTTGAATGGACAGAGACTGGCAGGGAGCTTAAAACAATTAATTTTAGGTATGGAGTTCATTATTAATACATTGACTTTGCCGCAAAGGGAACGAAATCATCTATCATCTAATCATCCATCTAGCTGTATCAGCTGAATTTTTTTCCAGATTGACTTTAACAATATCCTTACACTGATGGGGAAAGGTAATTAAATATACAATGCCCTTGTCAGGCCATTTAAATGTACAGGTCTGAAACAATGATTTTTTGCCTCTGACTTGGACCAATTGACTTTGTACCCAGACAATTTTGAGAAATGATTTATCATACTAAGCAGTGCTGGAAGTGAATTAGTTGGATCTGTAACAAAAAGCAAAATATCATCTGCATGGAGCATAATTTTCTGAGTTGAGCCCCCCACAACTACCCCAGGGAAGCTGGTATTTCGTCTAATTGCCACAGCTAAGGGTTCCAACGCCAAACAAAAAAGTAAAGGGGAGAGTGGGCAACCCTGACGCGTACCTCGACCCAATCGGAAGTATGAAGAAATAACACCGTTAGTTTGCACAGCAGCCTCTGGATGTTAATATAACAACTTCACCCACTTTATAAAAATCGGGCCAATTCCGTAAGCTTCTAATGCTGTGAACAAGTAAGGCCACTCAACACAATCGAATGCCTTCTGGGCATCAAGTGACACTGCAGCAATAGGAGAACTATCATTCCTGACTGCCCACATAATGTTGATGAAGCATCTAATACTATCAGAAGAGTACCTATTTTGAATAAAGCCAACCTGATCAGGATGTATTAGAGCTGAGATTACTTTTTGTAAGCGGTTGGCGAGAATTTAAAGTATTTTGATGTCTAGAGGAATCAGTGAAATTGGTCGGTAGCTAGAACAATCAGTTGGGTTCTTCCCCTTCTTTTAAAATGAGTGAGATCAAGGCCTGGTACAAAGTTGGAGGTAACACTTGCCTTTCGAAAGCTTCCTGATACATATCTTTTAATTGGGGTGTTAATTCTGAGGCGTAACATTTGAAAAATTCAGCCGTGAACCCATCTGGTCCAGGAGCCTTTCCTGTTGTCAAATTCTTAATTACTTCTGAAATTTCATCTTTTGTTATGGGAGAATCCAAAAGCTGCCGCTGAAGTGACGGAATGTTAAGTCCACTGAGGAAGTCTTTTATTTCTTCCTCAGGGGAGCTTCTACAAGAAGTGTACAAATTTAGATAGAAATCCTCAAATGCAGCGTTAATATCCATGGCCTTGGATATCCTGAGGCAGAGGATTCCCTATGTTTAATGTATCTAGCCAACATTTTCCCTGCTTTATCCCCAGATTCAAAGGATTTTTGTCTAAGTCTGAACAGGTCAAATTATACTTTGAGTAAGAATATTATTGTATTGATACTTTAGCTGTGCTAAGAGCAGGGCTCAACGCTAAGGATTTTTTCTAATGGCCCCACCACAAAGTAATATATAAAATAGGCCTAGTTATTGTTTGTTGTTTTTGATCCATGTAACCTTAATAAATAAGGTTGACTCCAAAAAGCCTAACTCATATAAATGTTAAATATTGTTAAAGACAGTCTGTAATGAAATAAGAACAAATAGAATTACGAGCAACAGAACAAATAAATACAACAGAACAAAAATACAAATGAAAAAGTTCTTTTCAGGTTTTTCATGTTGGTCTAAACTAGATTTTCAGGTACAGAAATGGTGATCAAATGTAAAATATCACTTCATAGTCTTCACTGTATAAATATAGATTAACCCTTATTAAAGTTATTCAGTCAAGAACAGTGAGTGATTCTGTCTTTTGTTATCTCGTATTTTATGAGAAAACCATAGACTGTATAAAAGGAGAAAATGCTCCTGATCAAAACGCAGGCGAAGAAGAAACGGAAACGAACAATCTCATAAGCAGATGCATATGAAAAATAGTGCGATCATCAGCAATAAACAGCATCTAAATCAAAACGGCCTAATGTTACCGAGTGAAATGTCGACCCAGGACGAGTACTCGATCGACTCCATCTGTGTTTGATTATCGTTCAGGATCTGATCTGGATGTATTCTTTGACGACAACTTGATTTTTCTCAACTTTTTTCTCTGTTGCTTTTTTCACAAAACTTACCCACATTCAAGTGTTGATAAATAAATAATGCATGAAGCTAGAATAAAGCAGAGGATCTGTTCTTTCTATTGAAATATTGCATATTCATACAAGATATGAAACTTGTGGAAATGACAAAAACGGTGGTGGTGACTGGCATATTTCATGTTACGTTTATTTGAAAGACATAATGGACTGTTTACGATGATACTCGACAAGACGGGCATTTTGACATAATTTTGTGTGAATGTTCGCGGGCAGTGAGACGCGTAAAGCCTTGTTTATACTTTCTCCTGGCTCCGCAACGCGAGCCTCCACTGACTGCGCGCGCTCCTTCCCAAACGGACGAGGCATTTATACTTGATGCGCTTGCCGTTGTCCTATTCTTTGAAACGACAGAGTGCAAAACTACGCTGCCATCCGCCCTCGACCGTGTCACGTGGCCCCCAGATTTTTACTCTTTTTAATTGCCAAGTTCATAAATGATGTCACTGATTTGGATAAAAAAACAAACAAAAACTAGACTTATTTTCAATATAAAAAGTGATTGTGGACTGGATTATTATTTTTTTTTTTACCTTTTATCACAATCTTGGACATGTGAAAGATTAGTAACAACATTGGTTTTGATGCATTATTAGTTTTTGTGCAGCATCAGATTTAAATTTTTTTCTCCCTCATTTACTGTTCATGGTTGTTTATGCCCCATTGGCTTCCATTTATAATGTCATTTTTTTTTTGATTGCAAAGCCATGACACCATATAATCATGCATTCTCAATTGTTGGTGGTTTTCGCTGTTGGGAAGAGGTAAAATTTGTAATTTTTACAGTTGATCACCAGGTGACACCATTAACCCTTTAGATAGGCCTGTGCAAAAAAAGCTTAATTTCTGGCTTTTATATGGAGTATAACAGCACATTATAGTATAGTAATGTAGCATATTGTGCGTGCCAGAACTACATGGAGTAAACAAAAATAAAGTGTATTTATGTGCCTGCTGCCTTTTGATGGTGAGAAGTACAGACTAAACAAAAACAAGGTAAGTGGATTTAAACACTTGCATGTGATCCTGCTGGTCATTTCATGGTAAGAAGAGCAGCAAGCAACATGAGAAAGGGCTTGACTTGTACCGATCTTTTAGAAATGATTATGCAGCCTGACCCCTCCAGCGAGCTGCAGGATGTATTGTCTTCTCCCTCTGACACCACAGACTCAGGACAGTCAGATCCTGATTTTGTTTTCTTCAGCCTGCCAGAGGCGTGACTCCAGGGCCGACGCATTGGAGATCTGTGGAGTCCACCCCGGTCCAGTTTCTCATTGTGCAGCGCCCATGGAGGTTGGTCATGCTGACAATGAGGGCAATCATCTCCTCCATAAAAAACAGATTGAACACCCTTCTGGACCCTTGTGACGGCATAATGTGTCGGCCGTGGAGTCACGCCTCTGGCAGGCTGAAGAAAGGGAGTTGTCTCCACGTTGGTGGAAAACCACACTACGCCGTTTCTCCCAATCCTCTAAATCCTCCTCTCCTTCAGTGGAAGCTTGATTAGGATGATGAGGGTGCCACAACAAAACCAGGATCTGACTGTCCTGAGTCTGGTGTCAGAGGGAGAAGAGAATACATCCTGCAGCTCGCTGGAGGGGTCAGGCTGCATAATCATTTCTAAAACTTTGGTACAAGTCGAGCCCTTTCTCATGTTGCTTGCTGCTCTTCTCACCATCAAATGACCAGCAGGATGGCATGCAAGTGTTTGAATCCACTTACCTTGTTTTTGTTTAGTCTGTACTTCTCACCATCAAAAGGCGGCAGGTGCATAAATACACTTACTTTGTTTTTGTTTACTCCATGTAGTTTTGACGCGCGCACACGCATGCACACGCACACACACACTATGCTATAATATGCTGTTATACTCCATATAACTCCATATAAAAGCCAAGGTTTCTCCCCCAAATCAGTGACATCATTTATGAACTTGGCAATTAAAGAGTAAAAATCCTGGATTTTTTTTTAAACATTTAGTAGTTTTAATCAGGACTCAGGTTGATTTTAATAGATTTATGCCAAAAAAATTGCTGTAAAAATTTATCAGATAAATATTTTTTTCAGTTTAATTTAGTGGATGTTTTCATCCATGAACATAACGAAAGGGTAGTGAATTTGCCCACAGTATATGGTTGAGTTTTTGAAAAATTTCAAAGCATTTTCCCAAAATATGTGTCAAAATAAGATTTGTCACCAAAAATCATTCCATTTGCTGAAACACAAAGTTGTGGCCATAGTGGATGAAAACGTCCCCAACATCACATAAGAGTTAAGTTCTTTAGAGTCCCACAATATGAACGTAGCATCCACTCTTCCTTAGCCTAGAAATTTAGATGCACCCTAGCGGCAGCAAATATAATTTGCAGCCAGGGTTGTTTAGCAACTCTCCGTTGGCTTGTGAGCTTGAAAAACCAAACTCTAGTCAGGCCAATCACATTGTGTATAGAGTCGGTGGGTGGGCTTAACATAATGACGGCAGAGTTGCGATGGTTCCGCATACTACTTGAAAACAAAGAAGCTGGCGAACAGCGGTCTTTCGAATCGGCTTTGACCGCGATTCTGGAAGACTTGGAGTTAAGCTTTTCTATGAGAAAAGAACAAAGAATGGCACTGAAGTCATTCTTTTAAAAAGGAAGATGTGTTCAGAGTTTTGCCGACTGGATACGGCAAAAGTTTAATCTATCAACTAGTTCCGCTTCACCTTCTTCGTTGCTCTGGTTGGTTGTAGCACTATCCTATTGTGTGCAGAGGGAATTTGAAAGACAACAGTTTATCCCGCCCCTCGGATTGAGCCCTGCCAATGGTGTGTTCCCAGACCCAGCTCTTCCTGGTACAAAAAACTGATTACCCCATATTGGACTACATTTGAGATAATGAATGTGGGTCCTTAATGATGAGCAATTTCAGAGGGGAGACTAATTGACACGGTCTCTGCAGACACTTCAGGGATGAGTTGGTCATGCCCAGGCGCAGGTCCACCATCTGATCTGGATACGGCCCTGATCTGGCTGATTGCAGTAAACCTCGGGATAAACAGAGAGACTAACATTAGCATAGATGCCATTCTTCTTATGATGTAACGAGTACATCAGGTGTTATGGGAAGTGTTCCCGGTTCCGGCTGACCTAGTTAATGCAGCCTAACAATCATTTAATTGATTTGAATAAAATATAAATTAAAAATGTTTTGTGTATGTCATCGTAAAGAGATGTGTTTTTAGTCTAGATTTAAACTGATAGAGTGTGTCTGCTTCGCGAACAATGCTAGCAAAAGGCTTTCAAATGAGAGATTGGTATCAAAGAGCACACCCAGGTTCCTAACTGATGACGAGGACTTTACAGAGCTGTGTTAGACAGTATTCTAGGTTACTACATGTGGAGTTTTTTTGTCCAATAATTAAAAATTCAGTTTTTTTTTAATTAAGTTGCAGGAAATTACTAGTCATCCAATTTTTTTTATATCCGCTATGCATTCCGTTAATCTTGTGAATTGGTAAGTTTCGTCAGGGCATGATGAAATCTAGAGCGGAGTATCGTCAGCATAACAATGAAAACTAACGCCATGCTTCCTAATGGTATCTCCCAGTGGTAGCATGTACAGGGTGAAAAGCAACGGTCCTAGCACTGAGCCTTGTGGTACTCCATACTGAACTTGTGATCGGTGTGACATCTCTTCATTTACTGCTACAAACTGATAACGGTCATAAGTATGATTTTAAACCATGCCAATGCAATTCCACTAATGTCAACATAATTTTCAAGTCTATTCAAAAGAATGTTGTGGTCGATTAGTATCGAATGCAGCGCTAAGATCGAGTAACACTAACAGAGAGATTTAACCACGATCGGATAAGAGTAAATCATTTGTAACTCTAATGAGAGCAGTCTCAGTACTATGATGCAGTCTAAATCCTGACTGGAAATCCTCACAGATACTTCTTTCTAAAAAGGAGCATAATTGTGAGGACACTGCCTTTTCTAGTATTTTTGACAAAGGGTAGATTTGAGATTGGCCTGTAATTGACTAATTCTGTAGGATCAAGTTGCGGTTTTAATAATAGCCGACTTAAAAGTTTTCGGTATATATCCTAATGTCAAGGATGAATTAATGATATTAAGAAAAGGATCTATGATCTCTGGAAGCATCTCTTTTAGTACTTTAGTCGGTAAATTTACTTAGGTTAGATAGGTTTGGATATTTTTTGGATATTTTAAGCCCCCTCTGTTAAAGAAATTCTTGCCCTCCTATTGTTCCATATAAATCTGACAAACATGGTTTTGATTTGAGAACAAATCTGCAGGTGGTGGTAGTGGAATATTTTGAAAAATTTGTTTGTGTAGAGTATACATTTTTTAAATATGAATTCTCCCAATTATAGATACTGGTAGTGACCTATTTATCAATTGACTGGTGTTAATTTCGTCAGCAATTTTTTTTTTTTTTTATTTAGGCTCGTCTTAGTCCTGTGTCAGATGTGCTTTTTAGTTTTTATCATATTTAGTCAACCTTGTCCTGTTTTAGTCGACTAAATGTCTGAGAATTTTAGTCAATTTTCTCATCATGCTGCATTGCTAATCCCGATTATTTTGCTCCATTATAATCAAATCGATTGTTGTCATTTGAGATGTATTTTTACATTTGATCAGAATTGTTGCGCTTTCACCTATATGCACAAATCAAGAGAATGTCGACCCATACACGTGGTTTGTTTTACCTCAGCTAGTTTATTTATTAGGGCTGGGTATCGATTCAGATGTTCCAATTTGTTTTTCGATTCGCAAGCTCTCAAATCGATTCAAATTTCGATTCAACTCAATGGATATACACTCACCTAAAGGATTATTAGGAACACCTGTTCAATTTCTCATTAATGCAATTATCTAATCAACCAATCACATGGCAGTTGCTTCAATGCATTTAGGGGTGTGGTCCTGGTCAAGACAATCTCCTGAACTCCAAACTGAATGTCAGAATGGGAAAGAAAGGTGATTTCAAGCAATTTTGAGCGTGGCATGGTTGTTGGTGCCAGACGGGCCGGTCTGAGTATTTCACAATCTGCTCAGTTACTGGGATTTTCACGCACAACCATTTCTAGAGTTTACAAAGAATGTTGTGAAAAGGGAAAAACATCCAGTATGCGGCAGTCCTGTGGGCGAAAATGCCTTGTTGATGCTAGAGGTCAGAGGAGAATGGGCCGACTGATTCAAGCTGATAGAAGAGCAACTTTGACTGAAATAACCACTCGTTACAACCGAGGTATGCAGCAAAGCATTTGTGAAGCCACAACACGCACAACCTTGAGGCGGTTGGGCTACAACAGCCGAAGACCCCACCGGGTACCACTCATCTCCACTACAAATAGGAAAAAGAGGCTACAATTTGCACGAGCTCACCAAAATTGGACAGTTGAAGACTGGAAAAATGTTGCCTGGTCTGATGAGTCTCGATTTCTGTTGAGACATTCAGATGGTAGAGTCAGAATTTGGCGTAAACAGAATGAGAACATGGATCCATCATGCCTTGTTACCACTGTGCAGGCTGGTGGTGGTGTAATGGTGTGGGGGATGTTTTCTTGGCACACTTTAGGCCCCTTAGTGCCAATTGGGCATCGTTTAAATGCCACGGCCTACCTGAGCATTGTTTCTGACCATGTCCATCCCTTTATGACCACCATGTACCCATCCTCTGATGGCTACTTCTAGCAGGATAATGCACCATGTCACAAAGCTTGAATGTGTGTGTGTGTGTGTGTGTATATATATATATATATATATATATATCTTTTTTTTTTTCTCTTCTCGGTTGGTAATTGATCGAATCCATGATGCCATGTATCTGAACAAGATGTCCAGGACCTTTGGCAGAAAATGTCCACAGTATTAAAGATACAGCAGAGTATTTCATTTACACATGGGGTACTTTTTTTTTTTTTTTTAATCCCTGTGCGCACCAAACCCATCTTAAGTGTTTGCTGCCAAAAAGCTATTTTTGTTTCATCTGTCCATAGAACGTTTGAAAAGTAACTGACACTACTGGAACTTCAAAAAAGACTGGTTCTATGGACAGATGAAACAAAAGAATTAGCTTTTTTGGCGGCAAACACTTTAGATGGGTTTGGTGCACAGGGATAAAAAAAATACCCCATGTGTAAAATGAAATGCTCTGCATCTTTAATGCTATGGGCCTAATTTTCTGCCAGAGGTCCTGGGCTAGAAATCTTATAATGGGCCATGTTTGGGTCTTCCAACAGGACAGTGATCCAAAAACAAACATCAAAATCAAAACAAAAATGGGTCACTGAGCACACAACCAAGCATCTGCAATGGTCATCCCAGTCCCTGACCTGAATCCTATAGAAAATGAGTGCGCTGAATTGAAGAGAAGCGCCAACATGGATCTGGGAATCTGAAGGATCTGGACAGATTCTGTATGGAGGAATGGTCTCTGATCTCTTGTCAGGTGTTCTCCAAACTCATCGGGCATTCTAGGAGAAGACTCGGAGCTGCTTTCTTGGAAAAAGGAGGTTGCAAAAAGCATTTAATAAAAGGGGACAAATAATTGTTCCCAACGTGTTTTGGAGAAAAACATTTATTTCATAATGAATTTTTTTCCCCACTTTCAATTATTTTACTTCAATGAAAGGTTAGATTTTTGCTAATTTAAAAAAAATAAAATATCAAAAGTATTAATTTATTTTTTTTACAGCCATCTTTGATCATATTTAACAAGGGGGCAAACACTTTTTCACACCACTGTTATTTATACTTCTATCCAGAGATATCACCAAACGTTTTAATTAGCTGTAACACAGCCGGACTTGATTTTACTTAAATTTGACATGAATAAAATGACATCTTCAGCATACAAGGATATTCTGGGTTCTGTCGGCCCTACTGCTATTTCCACTGATGTGAATGCATTCCGATTGCAAGAGGTTCAATTGCTAGTGTGAACAACAAAGGAGAGAGTTGGCAACCTTGTTGGCATCCTTTACTGATTTTTATTGGCTTTGAAATATTTCGATTTGTCAAGATTTCTGTGTTTGAATTTTTATATATTACCTTAACCCATTTTATGAAATTATTTCCACTTCCAAATCGGTCTAAAACATTGAAAAGTGAGTGCCATTCGACCCCATCAAAGGCCTTTTCGGCATCTAGTGATAGGAGTGCTGTATCTAACATTTCTTTGTTAGTATGAATGTTCAATACCCTTCTTACATTATAGAAACCTTGCCTTCCCATTTATCAATCCATTTTGATATCTAATAATATTTGGCAATGACACGTTGGGGACAGTTCCCAAGGAGTGGCAGACGGGTGGTGGTTCCGCTGTTTAAAAAGGGGACCTGAGAGTGAGTGCCAATTGCTGGGGTTTCACACTTCTCAGCCTCCCTGGTAAAGTCTACTCCGAGGGGAAAGGAGGGTTTGGCCGATAGTCGAACCTCAGATTGAACCATGCGGATTCCGCCCTGGTCGTGGTACAACGGACCAGCTTTTTTTACTCTCGCAAAGGATCCTGGAGGGGGCCTGGGAGTATGCCCATCCGGTCTACATGTGCTTTGTGGATCTGGAAAAAGGCGTATGACTGGGTGCCCCGGGAGATACTGTGGGAGGTGCTGCGGGAGTGAGGGAGTCCTTTCCCAAGGCTATCCAATCCCTGTACGTCCAAAGCGAGAGCTGGATATCGAGGCGCAGTCGTGGTGGGGAGGGGTTGCGGTTCGGTGGGCTGGGGATCTCATCGCTGCTTTTTGCGGACAATGTGGTCCTGATGGCATCATCGGTCCGTGACCTTCAATACTCACTGGATCGGTTCGCAGCTGAGTGTGAAGCGGCTGAGATGAGGATTAGCACCTCTAAATCCTGAGGCCATGGTTCTCAGCGGGAAACCTATGGAATGTCTGCTCCGGGTAGGGAATGAGTCCTTGACCCAAGTGAAGGATTGGAGCAGCGTGGGCGGTACTGCAGTCTCTTTACCGCACTGTTGTGACGAAAAGAGCTGAGCCGGAAGGCAAACAAGTTTAAGCTTATGGGTCTCATGTTTTCACATTTGTTGGAGGGTTTACCTGGTTTTGGCAGTAAGATAATTAGAGCACTATTCATAGAGGGTGGAAAACTGCCTTTCTGAAATGCCTCCAGAAACATTTTCTAAAGTTAACCATTTATTTTTTATACAGATAAATTGGAAAACCATCTGGTCCTGCCTTTTTTCTTTAATTTCCTTCTCCAGGTCGTCTTTGTTAATCTGGGAAATTAGGTATTCTATACCACATGGGGCATGGTCCGAGATCACGATATTATGATAGAAACTGTTAGGAATTTTGGACTGTATTGAGGAAATAAAAAAAATACTCAAACATATTCAAGGCATATTCTCGAATTAACAAGAGTAGGCTTTGGCATGCGGTTTCAACTTTCTCCAAATATCCAACAGACTAAATTTGTTGCTAAAACAAAGAATAACTGCTTTACACCTATTATATGACTGATCCACTCCTGTGGATCTGTCCATACTGGGATTCAGTGTACAATTAAAATCCCCTGCTATTATTTGTATAGTCCTGCAAATGTTGAGAGATTGTTAGAAAATTAGAGAAAATTAGGATTGTCTGTATTGGGGCCATACAAATTTACTAAATTTAAGTTTTCTGCTAATAGAGAACCTTGGACTATTTAATATCTTCCGAATCTTTGAGAACATGCTTTTTGAAATTAGACCGTTTTATGAAGGGTCACAACTCCTCTGGCCTGGGATGAGTATTATGATGTGTATACACTACCTTGCCATCTCCTCCTAATCTTTATAATATCCTTCTCTAAAAGGTGTGTTTCTTGTAGAAATACAATTTTGGAATCCATTTGGAAATTTATTCACGACTTGCTTAACTTTTCTGAGTTGTAGACCTCTGCAGTTCCAAGAAACAAAATTAAGAGTTACTCCCTGATACACCTCTAACAAATGATAATAGATTACCTTGCAAAATGAAAATAAACCTACAGGGGAACATGACAAACCTGGATGCTCGTACCCACATCCAACACACTGAACATTAACTACTTCCCTTTTCCTACTTCTGTGAGAGCCCCCTGATATCCTGATATCGCTAATGCCCATTCCACACTTAGTGAGGATCAGTCAAACCACTCTTTATTATCCTCTAACTGAACACTCTCTGCCGCTATCTTATGACAACAATTAACTCTGCGCCTGCATAGTTTTTTACACAGACACAGAGACAGACACACACACAGGTGCTGGTCATATAATTACAATATCAAAAAGTTCCATTCAAAAAGTGAAACTTGTATATTATATTCATTCATTGCACACAGACTGATATATTTCAAATGTTTATTTCTTTTAATTTTGATGATTATAACTGACAACTAAGGAAAATCCCAAATTCAGTATCTCAGAAAATTTGAATATTACTTAAGACCAATACAAAGAAAGGATTTTTAGAAATCTTGGCCAACTGAAAAGTATGAGCATGTACAGCACTCAATACTTAGTTGGGGCTCCTTTTGCCTGAATTACTGCAGCAATGCGGCGTGGCATGGAGTCGATCAGTCTGTGGCACTGCTCAGGTGTTATGAGAGCCCAGGTTGCTCTGATAGTGGCCTTTAGCTCTTCTGCATTGTTGGGTCTGGCATATTGCATCTTCCCTTTTCACAATACCATTTTCTATGGGGTTAAGGTCAGGCGAGTTTGCTGGCCAATTAAGAACAGGGATACCATGGTCCTTAAACCAGGTACTGGTTGCTTTGGCACTGTGTGCAGGTCCTGTTGGAAAATGAAATCTGCATCTCCATAAAGTTGGTCAGCAGCAGGAAGCATGAAGTGCTCTAAAACTTCCTGGTATACGGCTGCGTTGACCTTGGACCTCAGAAAACCTCAAGCAATGTGGATTGTGTGCCTCTCCTCTCTTCCTCCAGACTCTGGGACCCTGATCACACACCGTTTGTCACTCATGTCAATCTTGAGTACCTATAGAGTAGTATTGCATCCTTCATATCTCCGAAAAGTCTTTAGTTTTATCATATTTATAAAAGAAAGATACGCTGTACCGAGTGGCTGAAGAAAAACATGGGAAAAAACGTTGGCCTAAATAAACGATGGCTATCAATTAGATTCAGCCATACATATGATCCAGAATCAGATCCAGAGGCTGAAATTGAAGAGGAGGAGCAGCAACAATGACTACAGCAGGACGTCTCTATGTGGTAACGTTATGTACTGTAACTGTATATATTTGCTTAGCGGCTTGTGTTAATTACTAATTTCTACTTTTTAATAATGTTGTAATTATTTGCCCGTTTTAAAAGGTGTACATGTGGTAAGTGCACATCGCATGCTCCATTGATAAATTAACTATACGTGATCATGTTTATTTGATGTGCACTTACGCGCTGATAGCTAACAACACACACAGACATTTGAAGCAGTTTTACTCACCGCCTGCGGTTACAACGCATGACCGTGAACCTTTATCGTTGGGACGGCTCCATCTTTCAGCATTAGACGATCTGCAAATCCGGAGTTGAACTGGGCCTTGTTTATAAAACAATCATCGCCGAAATGAAGGGTACAAACTGAACAGGGTTGTCAACGCACTTTTTTGGTGACATTGTTGATTTTCGTCAAGTCCTGTGACAGCGCAGCCGACGACTTCCCTAAAGCCGAGCAAAGCGTGTTGTTGGGCGTGCTGCTTTCGCTCTCTCGCTCTGGTCAAAGTGTGTGTGCGTGCCCTTCCAGAAGAAGTGCCCGTACAAGGAAATTCCGCCCTTGTTGACGTCACGCAGACCCATATTCGAAAAAAAACTTTCCGAAACGTGTGAGAAGCCGGAAGGAGTATTTTTGGCACAGAAATACTCCAAACGTCCAACTTATTTTTTGAAACTTTGTTAAAGACTTGGATTCCCATGCTAAACATGGACAGTGTAAAAAGCTCAGTATGCATGAAATAGCATTATACCCACACCCCCCTGAAGGGAACTATTTTGTGTACCTAGTGCAAAATTTTTTTTGAGGAAATGGGGGTGAAATTGTTAAATTCCAATTAAAAATACACACCTGTGCTAAAATGTATGTAGTTGGCATTAACACAGGCAAAATCATCAAAAACTAAACTGAAAGACAAAAACGTCCATAAGGATGCACAAGGGTTAGTAACTAGCACATGTATTGTTCTCGTATTATGTTTAATCAACAATATGGTTTGATTTTAAAATTTCCTTATTGTCTGTGCGAAGGCAATTTCATTTTATTTATCCATGGCACATGCATTTTTGTTTCTTTATATGTAGCCCAAGTAATGTTGTCCAATTAATTGTTTGCATTTATTTAGGTTTTTTTTTTTGTTTTGTTTTGTTTTTCGTAACCCTTTACAATAAGGTCTAATTTGTTAATGCACTAACTAACATGAACTAACAGAGCAATAACCTTTGTTAATAAAATGTGTTCATGTTAGTTCACAGTGCATGTTACCAGACACAACTTTGCATCTTAATGTCTTAAATGTTGAGATTAACATTTTAAAGGGATGGTTTTGGGTGAACTATCCCTTTAACTTAGAATGAAAAATCCTGTAGAAGTATTGTTCATTCATTGTTGGTTCATGTTAACTAATGCAAACAAAATGAAACCTTATTGTAAAGTGTTCTAAAACAAAATGTAAAAAAAAGTTGGCCATAGGAGTGTAAAATTTAAGGAATTGCACTGGTTCAAACTAGGCTACTGTACTGTATACGTTTGATTTATGTTGAAGTGTTTGGGACATGGCTTTTAATCGTGAGCCTTTCTTTTTTGTAATCAGGCAAAAATATACTCTGTGTGTGTGTATATATAAAGACATGGCATCTCTCTGTGTGTGACCCTCTTTATGCATTGTTTTGCTAATGTTTGAGGCTCCTTTTAGGGGGAAGGGCTCTGATAGTGATGCCATGGAAAGTGATAGAACATAATATATGAATTAGCTAGTGTTTTGAAATGCTTTACCACCCCCCCCTCCCCACTGTGGATTTTCACTTGCATTTTTGCTGGTTGGCAGGTGTTAATTGCAATCCCTGATTGTGGGAGAGTGAGAAGTGGACTACAAATCTGGCTTAACGCCTAGGCGCAGCTGCACTGTCCACAAGGCAATCGGCTCTGAATACATCCTTAATTCTCATGTCCTGTATGACCACTGGTGTCTCTTTTTGTTTTCATGATGTAGATTGTAGGACTGACAGAAAGGAATGTGTTCACCGCTCATGAGATGGTGAGCTGTCTTGAGTTGGGAAACTCTGCACGGACCGTAGGCTCAACAGCCATGAACGCAGCCTCATCTCGCTCACATGCCATCTTTACCATATCACTGGAGCAGCGACGCAAAGGAGACAAGTAAGTAAACTTGGCATATGCTGTTAAACTAAGCAACTTGAAATAGTTGTTTGAAGGCTGTTAAATTTGAGAGTTGGCTGTATAAGGTATAAGGCTGTTTATGGTTTTATAGAATTGGGGAAAATGGGCTAAGTTTTTCCTAACTTGTCACAAGATTAGCCTATATATGTTTAGACTGGACATATTGGGGCTGTACAATTAATCGAAACTAAACCAAATGCGATTTGGCAAAGGTTGCTTTTTAAAAACTTTTTTTATAAATGCGCAGCTTGTCAGTGAAGCACAGCTCTGTGGTAAATGCTGCTCAATCTGATAGCCAAAGGGCGCTTCCGCACAGAAACTCCAAATATGCCCCGCAGAAGTACGATAAAGCACATCGTTTCAGGAAATCCCTATGGGCCTCATACGTAGCTGAATAAACAGAAGATTGAAACGCTTTGATTTAAATATGACTAAAACACGACTGACCATATATGAATTGAGTTCAAGCCTTCTCGGGTATTTTCATGATGATAAATGTATATTTATCCTGCAATGCTAATCGACATACTATGAAATATGTTGCGTGCCTTATTCTGTGCAAGAAGCCACATCTCACAGAAGGATGTTATTTTAAACACTCAACTGACATTATGAAGTGAGTTTGGAGTAAAAACATGTTATTAAATGTTCTCTCTTGTTGGACGAGGTTCATAAATGTTTAGAAGTGTTGCTTTTTTAAATGCACGTTATAAGTGACTGAAACTCGTAGTGCTTTCAAATGGAGCAGCATTTACTACTGATCACAGAGCCATGCTTCACTGACAAGCTGCGCATAAAAAAAGGCTGCGATTTTAAAGATTTCACAATCGCAATAAGCCAAATCGATTTAAGTGTGATTCCGGGTTCATTTTGATTAATTGTGCAGCCCTAAAACACATACAGCTTGTGTTTGAAAGATGTGCATGAGAAAAGTGATAAGCGCTTTTTTTTGATGCAAGAAGGTACTAATAGTAAAGGTAAAGCGAATTTTCAAAGAAAATGTATCCAGGTCTTAAAATATATCATTATGGTGAACTGCTAATATATAAAATTGTAAAATGTTTGGCTAAAATTGTTAAAAATAAAAAATAAATAAAATGAAATGAGAAATTTGTTGTTCATAAAGGAGTGATGTCATGGTCTCCAAACTGCACTTGGTGGATCTCGCTGGATCTGAAAGACAAAAAAAAACTAAAGCAGAGGGAGATCGGCTCAAAGAGGGTGAGTGCAATTAAATTCATTTTTATTTATATTAGTCCCAGTTTACTTAATTTTGAAGAAATAAAGGGGTAAAAAGCCCATTATTATTAAAGCTCATATATTTATTATTTTTAAACACAACTAGGTTTGGACAATATGACCTAAAATCTAAATCTCGATTTTAATATTTTACCCCGATTACGATTAATGAACTCTTTTTTTGCTGTTTTTTGCTCTCATGGTTCACTGACAAGGTTTGTACTAGGCTTGCTGCGATAGTCGGTGTTACCAGTGTTCAGCTGCAACACCAGTTACATCACTTGCCCACCGCAGCGTTTTGATTTATTAATAGTAAAATCGTTTTGTTCAGTTAGAGAACAAAAAGTAAAAAGCGCACAGCCATTCATAATGTTGTGTGTCCACTGGCGCAGGGCAGAGGGAGCATTTTCAGTTCATTCATATGGAAGCTCTGCACCGTTATGAATTCCCATGCGGCCTGCGCATTTTACTTTTCACTTTGTGAATTTTAAAATTTAAAAACAAGGTGTAAAAGAGGGAAAGAGGTAAAAGAGTTGGAGGTAAATAAGTTTGCAATGTGCTGCTGTTGCGGCTGGTCAAGCAAATGTTTGTGCTTTTGTTTCTGTTTAATATAATTGTAAATGTATCTATTAAAATACTGATATTCTGGTCTGTAACTCCTCCCTGAACTTCCCGCTGCCCTGTATCTTGCTCTCTCATTGGCTGTAGGTCATCGCCGATATAATTTTCAGTCAGGACACATTTCACAGCAGGATTTTGCAGACAGGTCCAGATATTTAACATGCCAAAAATGGCACGTCTGCACGTCGACGGACGTCTGCGATTTCTCTCAGATCGTGTCTTTGATCATTTACACTGCGTGATTGTCACCCACGTGAACAAGCACCGTTTGCCTATGATTTCGGCATTTGTTGGTGATTTCGCAAAACCTGACCACTGACAGGTGAAGTGAATAACACTGATTATCTCCATCACGGCACCTGTTCGTGGACAAAATGTTCACTTACTGCCTAATATACCATATTAGGCAGTAAGTGAACATTTTGTCCTCAAAGTTGATGTGTTAGAAGCAGGAAAAATTGGGCGTGTGTAAGGATTTGAGGGAGTTTGACTAGGGCAAATTGTGATGGCTAGATGGCTGGGTCAGAGCATCTCCAAAACTTGCGCTCTTGTGGGGTGTTCCCGGTCTGCAGTGGTCAGTATCTATCAAAAGTGGTCCAAGGACGGAACAGTGGTTAACCGGCGACAGCGTCTTGGGCGGCCATGGTCTTGATGCACTTGGGGAGTGAAGGCTGGCCAGTGTGATCCAATCAAACAGATGAGCTACTGTAGCTCAAATTGCTCTAGAAGTTTATGCTGGTTCTGATAGAAAGGTGTCAGAATACACAGTACATCGCAGTTTGTTACATATAGGGCTGCATTGTCGTAGACCAGTCAGGGTGCCCATGCTGACCCCTGTCCACCTCCGAAAGCTCCAACATGTGGGCACGTGAGCATCAGAACTGGGCCATGGAGCAATGGAAGAAGGTGGCCTGGTCTGATGAATCACGTTTTCTTTAACATCACGTGGATGGCTGGGTGCGTGTGCTTTGCTTACCTGGGAAACGCATGGTACCAGGATGCACTATGGGAAGAAGGCAAGCCGGCGGAGGCAGTGTGATGCTTTGGGCAATGTTCTGCTGGGAAACCTTGGGTCCTGCAATCCATGTGGATGTTACTTTGACACATACCACCTACCTAAGCATGGTTGCTGACCTCTTTCAGCAAGATAATGCGCCCTGCCACAAAGCAAAAATGGCTCAGGAATGGTTTGAGGAGCACAACAACGAATTTGAGGTGTTGACTTGGCCTCCAAATCCCCAAGATCTCAATCCAATCAAGCATCTGTGGGATGTGCTGAACATGGAGGCCCCACCTTGCAACTTACAGAACTTAAAGGATCTGCTGCTAACATCTTGGTGCCAGATACTACAGCACCCCTTCAGTCCATGTGTCGACGTGTCAGGGCTGTTTTGGTAGCAAAAGGGGGACCAACACAGTATTAGAAAGGCCGTATGCGAAGGGATGTGAAGGATCTGTGATACTTTTTTCAGGATTCTTGGATGAATAAATGAAGTAATGGCTGATGAAAATTTAACTTTGCATCACAGAAATTATATTTTAAAGTATATTAAAATAGAAAACCGTTATTTTAAAGGTTTTTTTTCTGACAAAATGTTTTAATGGCTACAAGTAGCAGCCTATTGAACACAAAGCGTTTGACTGGTACTATATTTATAGCAGCTGAGCAGAAATTTGCAAGCAAAATTTGTTGATGTGACACTAGGCTATTTTACAATAAACACTTGATAATATGTCCAAAACAGGCCAAAGAAATCTCGTCTAAACAGTCTTGCGTCTATGACATTTTATGTTGCAACAGGATTCATATTTAAACGTGCTTTTGCGGTTTAATACTCAGACACTACCAGAATAAACTTGCCTCACAATCCTCAGCTGGATCCGTTACTCTTAGAAATAAACAGCTTTTCTTCTGAGGTAAATTTATTCCAGGATTATTCCTCACCGCGTCTCAAAACGATGTGAAGTAGGCTAACATGCACGAATCTTGATGTGTTTGAGTTGATGTGGGCGTTGACTCTGTTCTCATGGATCGCGTCAGTATTTGCCTTTCAAAAGAATGCACGCACCAAAGAATGCAAAGAATACATTTTTACTCTATGATGGTCAAACTGCAATTAATCTGCGAGTCACATGCGTTCTGAACCGGTGGACAGCTGATCACGGATCAACTACGATCCCTATATTTGACATCGCACATTCTGCTATGTGACCATTGCGGATACGCACATCACGATAGCGATGTAAAACGATATATCATGCAGCCCTAATATCAGTATTAGTCAGGAAAATAAAATGTTCTTATGTCATGTTTAAAAAATGAGTACACCCTCCTGAAAGTTAAATAGCTAGCAAAAGCTATGAGAGAAATAACTTCTCACACAATAAGGCACAACCTGCAGCAGTGACATAAATGGGTGTTTTCCACATAGGAAGTACCTACTGTTTGAAAAAGCATAAGAAACTCCATTTATTGAATGATCTTTGCTCGCTTTCTGTATATAATATCCTATACATTTTTCAACTACACGTTGAAAGGTTTCTGGTTTGGCAACTCTTTTTAAATGCATGTTTTAATCCGATTGACCATGATAACCATAACAATGGATGGAACAAAACAATCTGATTTCAAATGGTCTGTGCATAGTTTTGGAGCTAAAAAGTGTAGTACAATACAAGTATCTTGACACCCATACTTATCTTCCAAGCACTAGTAGTTCCTGTGGTTATATCAGAGCTTGAGTTGAAGCCACTTTCTCGATTCTCCTTCACTGTGGACAGCAAGCCAAATAAGTTCAACCTCAATAGCTTAAAGATTACTTAAATGGTCAAATGAGCTCATGAAATGTTATAAAAATGCAATGGTGTCACACACCTAACGACGTCCTTGCATGCATTGTTGGTGTTATTTTTATTTTTTAAGCTTGACTTCCCCCGTCCTCAATCCATTTGCATGATGTTAAAGTGTAAAAGTGTGGCCAGGATATTCTTTAAAATTTCTACTTTTGTGTTCCATGAAAGAAAGTCATGGAGTAAATGATGGAACGATTCCTTAAACACATTATTGACTACATTTGTCTCACAGGAATCAGCATTAACCGTGGACTGCTATCTCTGGGGAATGTGATCAGTGCACTTGGTGATGAAAGCAAGAAGGGGACCTTTGTGCCATACAGGGACTCCAAACTGACACGCCTCTTACAAGGTAAGATTAATTTAGTCCATTAAGTCAGTTGTTCATCAAATCACTTTTTTACTACACCATATTACAGTGAGTGAGTGAACTTTTAAGGAATTTAAGACATAATGATCCAGTACTTTAACATGTCATTCTGAGAGTGAAATTCTGACTATAACTCCTCTAGCTACAGTCAAGTCAACTTTATTTATATAGCGCTTTTTACAATGCAGATTGTTTCAAAGCAGCTTCACAGTGTTAAACAGGAAAATAATGAACAGAATTTGATTCGGCTGTACAGCCGCTCTGGAGAAAACGGTGATGTCATCAGCTCATTTCAATTATCATATATATTAAGTAATGTAGTTGATATAATTTAGTTTAGTAATTAAATTTATTTGGATATTTATTTGAACATTTTGTGTCCCCAACTGAGCAAGCCAAGCCAAAGGCGACAGTGGCAAGGAACCAAAACTCCATCAGGTGGCATAATGGAGAAACCAGGCTCAGTTGGGGTGGCAGTTCTCCTCTGGTCAATTAACAAACAGTGTATGATTATTATTTTGGCAACCTTACAGGTCAGAAGTCATATTAGATCGGAATATTCGAAAGATCGGGGGCATCATGCCGGAGACGGGTTTATTGAGGATGACATGTCGATTAAACTATTATTAAATAGGAATATTCGAAAGATCGGAGTCATCACTTTATGAGGATGCCGTGTCGGTGAGGCAATTTCAGGGGGGAGTCTAATTGACACGGTCTCTGCAGACACTTCAGGGATGCGTTGGTCATGTCTGGGCACAGGTCCACCATCTGATCTGGATACGGCCCGGATCCGGCTGATGCAGTTAGGGTTGTGCCGATGGACAATATCATCGCGATGCCACGCCACCTGTTGCGAGACACACTAATCCTCTTCTATAGTTAAAATAAAAACATATATATATATATATATATATATATATATATATATAATAGCCTACATTTTGAAAAAACAAACAAGGCTCAAACACCCATTTCATAAGCATGCGTGTTTATTTTAGCACTTCTCCACTACAGCCTGTAAAACATTTAAAGAATATAAGAAAATTAAATATTCGTTAAAAAAAAGATTTGTTTTTATAGCCCATTTCCCCGCAAAGATGCGTCATATGAGTTGAATGTGGGACACGAGCTAGCTACACCTTTTCGAATATCTTCGTCTTCATGTTTTCTCCTGATGTTGCAAAGCAACACTTGTTGTAAAAGGTCTGAAGAGCGAATTTTATCTTCAACAGGGTCAAGATATTTTTAGGCTATGTTTGATTATGCACTGCCAGAGAAAACGAAAGTAAAATCGCTTGTGTGTGTGAAATGCGCTATTCAAATAAACTTGATGCGCCTTACCAAGTCTAATAACAAGCACAAACTGTGTTAAATAAAATTTGAAGTAAAAAGGTATTCGTCCTACAGTGTTTTTTTCTACTTTACCATAGTAAAGGATGTGAATGGGTATAATAGTCTTAATTATAAGAAAACGAAAGGAAGAATTGTTTATAATTCCCTGCGAAAATGAGTGCGACGCGAGTGAAGATTTGGTAAAAGAATATAGATGGCCATGTCCAGTGGGATAAAATGGACTAACGTTAGGCCTATTGTTAAAATTCACGGAAATCGGAAAATTGGGTGACCAGATCGCAAAACAGAATAAAAAAGCTGACAAATCTTAAATTGGGCTCAGCCTACCTCTCTCATTCAGCATGAATCCATAGCCTATGTTTTCACAGCTGCGATGTAACATTGAACTGCAAATTTATATGTAAAGAGATGTATATTAAAATAAAAAGTGCACAACTCTTCTTAAGTGGAAGGAAGCTACTTTTTTCCCCTCACGTGCAACCTAGCGCGGATGAGTCCTTATTTGGGTTTGTCAAATAACGAAATGATAGTAGCAGAAGTAGAAAATAGTATTTATGTAAAGAGATAGTAAAATACAGATATAGTAAATTATGTCTTTTTATAAAAAATAAAAAAAACGACGATATCGTCCATCGCAATGTTATACTGTAAACATCGTCAATTGCCAATTTAGGGGACATCGCCCAACCCTAACTGCAGTAAACCTCGGGATAAACAGAGAGACTAACATTAGCGTAGATGCCATTCTTCTTATGATGTAACGAGTACATCAGGTGTTATGGGAGATTTAAACTGACAGAGTGTGTCTGCTTCCCGAACAATGCTAGGAAGGCTGTTCCAGAGTTTAGGTGCTAAATAGGAAAAGGATCGACTGCCTGCAGTTGATTTTGATATTCTAGGTATTATCAACTGGCCAGAATTTTGAGACCGCAATAGACTTGGAGTATAATGCATTAAGAGCTCGCTCAAGTACTGGGGAGCTAAACCATTTAGTGCTTTGTAAGTAATTGGCAAGATTTTAAAATGTATGCGATGTTGAATAGGGAGCCAGTGCAGTGTTGACAGAACCGGGCTAATATGGTCATACTTCCTGGTTCTAGTAAGAACTCGAGCTGCTGCGTTTTGGACCAGCTGCAGTTTATTTATTAAGCGAGCAGGGCAACAACCCAGTAGAGCATTACAATAATCTAGCCTTAAGGTAATGAACGCATGAACATGAACGGTTCAGCATTTTGCATTGAAAGCATTTGCCGTAATTTCGATATATTAAGATAGTAGAATGCAGTTTTACAGATGCTAGAAACGTGGCTTTCAAATGAGAGATTGGTATCAAAGAGCACACCCAGGTTCCTAACTGACGATAAACGTGTGTCAGTCCAGCGGACTCCAACATTGAGACCAACACGTTGCGTTATGCCTAGCAACTAGCCTGCAAACATGCTAAAACATTACATGATTACCATGTTAGAATGCTAATATGCTAGCATCATGCTAAAACATGTTAACACTGCTTAACGTTATAACATTTAGCAACATGCTAACAGTGCCTAGTAATGTTTAAATCCTGTCTATCTTACATTCATTATGAATTTCAAATTAATCAACCTCTTAATCTTTCAGGCAGGTTTTTTCAAGCCAACACAAAGTTTGTCTTTCAACCTTTTCAATAGTTATATATTTATATATATATTTTTCTTAAAGCTTTTAAACCAATGTACAATGTAAAAAGAATGCTATGCAAAAAGTGCTGAAGTGATGAAGGGTAAAATGGGAATGTGTTATTTGTTTTCAATTTAGCAGTTATTGTTGAATTTTGGCTAGTTGGTCATGAAATGCTTCTTAAACCTTTTCCCCAGACTCTCTCGGAGGTAACAGCCACACTTTGATGATTGCGTGTGTCAGTCCAGCGGACTCCAACATTGAGGAGACCATCAACACGTTGCGTTATGCTGACCGTGCCCGTAAAATTAAGAATAAGCCTGTTCTCAATGTTGACCCACGCGCACTAGAAATGAAGCGACTCAAACAGCAGGTACTTGGTCTAGTGTGTTTTCAAAAGACAGCTGTTTCATGACAAGTCACTTAAGTTGAATGCTGAGTGAATTTAGGTGATTATTTATGTTTTGTTTTTTAAAACACAGGTGCAAGATCTTCAGGTGATGCTCCTACATGCCCGTGGTGGTGTTGCCTCTGTACTGACTGGGTATGGGTTCCTTTCTACATTACATTAGTTAACATGAACTTACAATGAAAAAAATTATAAAGCAGTCATTAATCTCAAAGTGCCCCTATTATGCTATTTTAAAGTTTCCTAATTTAGTTTTGGAGGTCTCCAACAACAGGTTTACATGCAGCAAATGTCAAAGTTTAATTTTCTCATATACGTTGCACATCACCATAATGTTCAATGATTCTCAAACGACTCGATGGATGACTCAGTCTCTCTAAATCCCTCCTTTCCACGAGCCTACTCTGCTCTGATTGGACAGGTGGCCCAGTCTGTTATGATTGGTCTACCGTGTACAGCATGTATTTCGGAAACAAATGCCCATTACCAAAACTGCACTCCAGCTCCGTCAGGAGGCTTCTTAAAGCTCAGCGATTACACACTGTAAAGACCGTAACGATGACGTTGATTTTACATCAATACCAGCGCGAGTCCGAATCGATGATGAAACATTGGAAGAACTAGTTATTCAACCTGAACCTTGAGCAGGATGTTTCTCAGTGATGCTCCTCAGTTTGAGGTACATTATGAGATGTTTCAACTATAATTCCTCACCATCTTCATTAACAAATGTGCGTCCATCAACAAACCTGTGTGTTTCTAATTTATTGCGGTGCACATTCGGGAACCGTATCAATAACAGCGCATACGTTAGCCCAGCACTGGCGTGAATGACTGATGTAACCATTAAAGTTTGCAAAACAAATCTTGCGCCATCCTTTATCTTTACTCAAAGTAAGAATGTAAGAACGACAGACAATCTGCATTAATAGACAGTTTTAGGTAATACTGCAGCCCACAGCTGATTTACAGTAGTATTTCAGTAAGACAGTATTAATGTGAGTTAGCCGGTTAGCCAGATACTTTACAATATGAAACGCAATGCGTGTGTAATGCAAAAGTTGTATATGTTAATATTATTTAATGGACCTGAGCTAACATGAACTAACATTGAACAGTTGTATTATTTTTATTAACTAATAATACCCAAAAGTAATAAATACTGTAACAAATGTATTGCTCATTGTTAATGTTAGTGAATGCATTAACTATTGATACATTAAGTGTTACTGATTTTTACTTTCTATTTAACTTCTTGTAGGAGAATTTAAGGGTCTTCAATTATGTTACATAGGCGCACGTGTCACAGACTAGGTGTCAAAATTCTTGCTTTCTCTAAACATACCTTCTGAATTATAGACAAAATATTACCGTATTGTTCAAAATGTTTTTAAAATGTACCTTTTGGAAAAAGGCTTTTTGAAGACCAAATCTTTTTTCTTTTAAAGTAAATACTTTTATTTGAAATTTTAAATATGAAAAATATGCAATATAAAATTTTAATATTGCAGATTTTCCATATTTAAATGTAGTTTTTCTATTTAAAGTATGGTAAATACTGGTAAAATATACCAACAATCACATTCAGAAATAAACACTTTTTATGGCATAGCTACCATAAAAATAACCTGAAGTTCTCATTCAGTAGATTTTTTTTTTTATACTGATTTCTCACCTTTTTTATGGACAGTGAAAGATGCTGGCATGTCACACAGGTGTTAATATAGTTAACACGTATAGTTTAAAACAGTTTGCTCTGACAGACACTTGAGCTGACTGACTGATAGATAACGTTACTTGCGCAAGTTGCACTGTTTAATGCATCTGAGATGTGGTGCTTTCCTCAGTGCACAACTTACATTTCAATGGTATATTCTCCATCTGTAAATGTTAGTAAGTCATGCGAATGTCTATTTTGCTGTCAGGAGAGGATGAGCCATCTGCAAGTGAATATCTGCTCAAATTCAGTGAAAGCTTCTGTGAATGAGCGCCGCCGTGTGTATGCATGCCAAACAGACAATAATTCTGACTAAAATATACATATTGCTAAAATATTTGTTGTTGGACAATAAATGTGCCATAAGTGTAATTTTTAACCTAGAAGTGTGTTTTTATGAAAGTGACCATTTATAATGGGGTAATCAAATGTAGGCTTTTTAGTTTTAGTGAATTTAAAAAATCATTAGTTTTGTTTTTATATTGTAATGTTACAATGTAATTTAAACCCCTTTTTGTACATAATATATTGCGTAGTCTACATTTATATTTACTATTTGTTTATAGCCTTCAAAACATTGTTTGTAGGACATCATTGGGCAGGATGTGAAATAACACTTTTTAAAAAAGACTTACAAATACAGAGATATGATTTTTTTTTTTTATTCTTCAGCTGGATGACAGCTCTGGTTATGGGCTGTTATTTCTTTTTTTGGCAACATAATGGCACACTAGCCTGTCAGTTTCTTCAAAGCGGGTCGCTTTTAGGCCAACGATTAACTTTTCTTTGGTTAGCATTTTTAATTTGGCCTCGCCATCTACTTTACACTCTGACACAGTATTTCTTGGCTGCTTAATGAGAGTTGTTTGACTCCGCTGTGTTTATTCGTCCTGGGTGGAACACTTGTAAGGCCCGCCCAATGGTCCCAGTGACTGCTTACGATTGGTGGGTGAAGGTTTCTTGCGGGTTCAGTCTTTTCAGTGGGGCAAAGTAATTTAGTTTCAATTTACTTTTATCTGACTCCATTTTATCATGACCTCGAATTTAGGTTAGAATGCCAATTGATTATTAGGTCATTTGTATAACAATTTAATTACATTTGATTAATCTGTTTTACTATTATTGAAATCATTCATTAGGTTCTCAGTCGCAGAGGGTCCTTGCACCGGCTGTTATGCGGGCCCACGATCACAGACTCGTCAGTCCGATCATTAACCAGAGGTTATGGCTAAAGTGATTTTAGCAATGTTGCCCATGCGCACTATTGTTAAAAAGTATCCATGTAGCCCCCTACAATCAACTATATAACTTAAAGTTGAAACCATAACCAGATGTTATGGCCAGTACCATAAAATAATGCTGTATTATCTCAATAGTATTTTATCTGGCCCCCTATAGTGCGACTGCATAACAACTTAAAGTCGAGCAGTCAGTCAGAAATCTAGAATCTTGCCAGATGTGCCCCATGCTCCAAACAATCCGAGATCTAGTATGTACTTAACCCATGGTCGCAGATTTGCGGTAACAAAGGATTTATCATAATTTATCATAATGCAAAAATCAATAATTTCAGAGCAAGTCAGAATAAATCAATGTAACAATTTATTATTCGCCAGGTAATGTATAATGCCAATTACGTAATTCAAAGATAATCGATACATCAAATGCTCTGAGGTAAAGCGTAAGAAATGTATACCTGACTTCAAGGAAATAGGATACATAATGCATAGCATTACGGGCTGATCTGGTTACAGAATCGCGCCCTGAGCCCCGTGCAACATCTCCTTAAATACACAGACCAAGACAGAAACCTCTTTCAAATGTAAACATGAGTTCACAATGGAAATTAGCATTAATCAAGTCCTATAGACCTGTATTGACGACGGGAGGTAAAGACCAATTGGCCGAAGACACCCATCACACATTAAGCAAAATATCTCTAAACTCTTAAAACAATGCTCTTTTGCTTTTACTTCTGTGAGAATGAGACCTTTGTACTAGTCGCACTGAGACATTTCAAATTATATAATACTTTATGATACTTTATACATTAAACCATATAGGTTTTGGGTGAATTTTAGGTGATCTCAGCATGAGAGGGAGTAGGAGTGGGGGGAGAGGGGGAGAGGGGGCCAATAGAGAAAGATGTCAATTAGAATGATACTGAGGTGAGACTTGCGTCTCGAATGGTGAAGCCAATTTCTTAGACAGTTCAGATGGAAATGCACTTTTGACAAAGCACTTAGCTTGTGTTGAGATGCAGATAAAATTACCTTTTAACAGCAACCTAATTTTTATAGGGAAAAAATGTTATATTCTACTCGTTAAATGTACCATTGTTCTTCTATAGTATCACACTGAACTGACCAACATCTTCAGTGATTTATAAAAAAAAAGCTCTCTTGCTTTGTGTAATTCTTTGCAATTTGAAGAAAGCTTTTGTTTTTCATGAGACTTTGAAAGCAATCTTAATCATCCCCCATCTAAATCTAAAGATGTGTTTGATTTGTAGGTCTGAGCCAGCAGAGAATGTGTCAAAGATCCTGGAGCAGAATCGCTGTCTGCAAGATGAAAACAGCAAGCTGAGCCGAGAGCTGAGTGAAGCTGTGGGGCAAACTGCTCTTATGTTTGAAAGGATCATCATGGTAAAACTTGTTTTTGTATATTTCAGAGAATGCTAGTTTTATTCATGCAGCACAGAGCAACTTGCACACTTGCGGTGTGAGAAATGACAGTGGATGTCACTTGTGACAGTTTGCATTTTAACAGAAAAACTTAATGTTTTATGCTGAGAACGACCAATGTCTTGCACAGTTTACTTGTAAAATAAAATCAGGGAAAATGACTAAATCGATTAATGACCTGCAAAACATTTATGGCCAGCACATTTTCTTAGTTCACCCACCACTGGCATGTTGATCCAGATGTGATGTCATTTGGCAGTATAGAAACTTTTCTTATTCCTTTACTGTACTGTTAACCATTCATCTTCAAATCTTTGTGCATTTAATTTAATTATTTGATTGATCTTTTAGACAGAGCAGACAAATGAGAAACTGCAAAGCAAACTAGAGGAGTTGAGGCAGCACTCAGCGTAAGTATATCAATGTCCTGCCGATCTGTGAACCAATGAGGTTCAAGAACTTGTTCTGTAATTTGAATAAATCTATAAAAAAAAATCTCTCATTCCAGGTGTAAGGTGGACCTAAAGAAAGTGGTTGAGACTCTGGAAGACCAGGAACTGAAGGAGAATATGGAGGTGATCCAGAACCTTCAACAGCTCATCCTAGAACTGCAGGTAAAGACCTGAGATCGACCGTTTTAGTGGAAAATAGTGAGAATTTCCAAATTTTCTTTGGAAATGGGTTATCTCTCTCACTTTGTTTCTCTGAAGTGGGTTGCCAGATCTACTTGGATGGTCTTTAATATACCTAATATAATTTGCCACCCAAGTAAAGTATATGCATGGGGAAACGCTAATATGCCGTCCTAAAAGTAACACATGGCTCAGTGCTAAGTATCTCCCGATCGGGCCAGTGGTACAGATTTTTACTTGCCTTGCAAAATTTTTACTGTCCCCACCACACAAAAATGTCATTGTTTTTGGCTTGTGTAACCATTTATTCTAATAAATAAGGTTGCCCAGAGAGAGAACATGTACATGACAAGATTGACAAGATTTAGTTAAAACACTGGGAAGAAATCTATCCTTAAAAAAAAAAAAAAAAAAAAAAACTCAATTTGGGGGATTTACATCTGGCAACCCTGAGCAGAAAAGATAGTGGGGGCTTTTTACCAATGTAAGAATGCAAATGATAAATTTAATAAATAAAATAAAAATAAATCAGGATAAAAAAAACAGCGGGCCAATATCACAATTATTTTTAATCAATTGGGAGAAGCAGAAATCGTTATCACGAATGAAATATGATTAATAGTGTAGCCCTAGTTCAAACATAGTTCAAAAGATAAAATCCTTTCTAGTTTTGTCTAAAAATGTTTCAAATATAAAGAAATACAGACAGATCTGGTTGCTTTCTTAATGTGCTTTACATGTTTGTTAAAGGGTTGAATTAAAATAAAATACTGTCATGCGGCCCATACCATTTCTGAATATGACGTCTACTTCACAATTTTTCCGTATATTATGAAAATAAAACTATATAGGGTGTGTCCTTATTAGAGCCTGACAGATATGGGTTTTTGGGGGCCAATACCAATATTAGGGAGTAAAAAAAAAATTTACCAGTCAAAAGTTTGGACACACTTTCCCATTAGTGTGTGTAAAATTTTGACTGGTACGTATATAGAATACAGTATATACATTAAAAAAAAGATGGAGATGGATGCTGAAATGATGCATCATGCAGCCCTACTTTACAGTAAGTTCTATATTTCACAAACTAGTTAGCAACTTACCGTTAAGACGCTGCTTGACTGCTTGTCCGCTTCTGCCTGAACGAGAGTGAAAGGGTTGGCTGGTTTTAGTCAAGTAAACTTTATTTATATAGCGCTTTTTACAATGCAGATTGTTTCAAAGCAGCTTCACAGTGTTAAACAGGAAAATAATGCAACAGAATTTGATTCGGCTGTACAGCCGCTCTGGAGAAAACGGTGATGTCATCAGCTCATTTCAATTATCATATATATTCAAGTAATGTAGTTGATATAATTTAGTTTAGTAATTACATTTATTTGGATATTTATTTGAAAATGTTGTGTCCCCAACTGAGCAAGCCAAGCCAAAGGTGACAGTGGCAAGGAACCAAAACTCCATCAGGTGGCCTAATGGAGAAACCAGGCTCAGTCGGGGTGCCAGTTCTCCTCTGGCCAATTAACAAACAGTGTATGATTATTATTTTGGCAGCCTTACAGGTCAGAAGTCATATTAGATCGGAATATTCGAAAGATCGGAGGCATCACCCCGGAGACGGGTTTATTGAGGATGGCGTGTAGATTTAAACCATTATTACATAGGAATATTCGAAATATCGGAGTCATCACGCCGGAGATGGATCCATTGAGGATGCCATGTCGATGAGCAATTTCAGAGGGTAGACTAATTGACACGGTCTCTGCAGACACTTCAGGGATGAGTTGGTCATGTCCAGGCGCAGGTCCACCATCTGATCTGGATCAGGCCCGGATCCGGTTGACTGCGGTAAACCTCGGGATAAACAGAGAGACTAACATTAGCGTAGATGCCATTTTACTACCAGGGATGCAAACAGCACGCTATCTGCCACTACAACAAATTTCTCTCTGAGACCAGAGTTCGGCGCTGCGCCTTCGCGTCTTACTGGCAACTGGTAAGATCACTGGAGTTAAGGATATTTTTGGTTTATAATGTTTTATACAGGGTTTTTCCTGCATAGAGAATTACGAGGTGGCCGCCACCATAAATTTTTTTTTTGCCGCCGCCTGTCGACAACTCAGTCAGTCACATGCTCAGATTAGGCCTGTCATAATTAAATAATCATCAGAAATATATATGGTCACATGATCCTGATCCTCTTCAGCAATCATTCTTATATTGTGATTTGCTGGTACAAAGTCATCTAAAGCCATTCTATAGCTGAATGTGAGGGACAGAAGAATATTTACATCGTTAAAGTTCTTGGAAACTCGTCTTCCCTCTGCTGCGTCTGTCAATCATTCTCCGTTCAGCATTCAAACAACGCGTTGCATTCGGTTACGACAGTCAGCAGCGCTCTCTCCTAGATGATATATTTCCATTATAATACTTGATATGTAGATAAAGGGCTGTGGATTTGCATAAAATGACTATCTTGCTAGAGTTTATCTACCTGTTTCTGAACGATGTTGTACTCTCTATCGGGTGACAACACAAGGACTATTAATTGGCATCACACACAATACCTCGAAGAAACAAATGATTAGTAAACCGTTGGACGGATATACATTATAGCATAGGATATGTGCGGTCAACATCTCTTCTCTTTGTGCCGTGAACTTTTCAATGTGCACTAGCGCAGCGCTGCGCACTCTGACTCCATGTTGCTTTAAGCACATCATTCTGCACCCGGGATGCGCATAATCGCTTTGTGCCGCTCTGTTTTGAAGTGTTTCATATTATGGTTTTGTGCACTGAAAGATTATTAGAAGCCTATCTTGTTCTCTTGTATCATATTTTTGTTGCCCCATTAAAAAGCTGCGCATTACGTTTGCAATAAACATCTTGTAATTTTATATTATTTGTGTTGGCCTATATATATTCATTTTACTCTGTGCCTATAGGGGTTGGCCGGGGGTGGCAGGGGTTGGTGGAAATGTAAGTATCTGGATATGTGCTACGGGGCGAGGGCTTTGATTACCCCTCTCTTTTTTGACTATACATGTGTTTGCATCCCTGTACTACTATGGAGTGAATTTTGTGCCATAATTAAACAAACAAATCCAGCATTTTGCAAACAAACACGATCTGCTTTGCAAAGGAAAACTCGACTCGCAAACAAACAGAAAGCAATGTGCAAATACAAAGGTCCGTTTGAGTGAAAATGCAGAGGAGTAACAAATATGTATTGTGTTTTGCAAATAAATGAGTGAGCGTAAATCATATTTCACAAATGAATACAAACCATCCTACAAATTACGTGTAACCTTTTGAACAAATACCAAATCTAGTCCATACAAATGCATACCTGTCTGTTACGATTTCTCAGCTTAATTTTCTCACAAATGCTGTTCGCGCAGATTTGCAGTTGAGCAACTTCCTCTTCCAAAACAGCAGATGGTGCTTTGGCTCAATTTACTCTAGTCTCCCCCGAGAAGCCCTGAAACACATTTTCAGCTGACGAAAAGGTTGCAGTATTTCTGTCTTACTGTATCTATTAATCTTTTTGAGATTTTCACTATGCCAACCCTATTTCAATATAAAAAAAAATAATAATTTAAAGATATTATTGTGACCGATCAATCAGTAGTGACATGGCTGAAAACATTTAATCTAGGACTAGTTTTTTCCTCATTAAAATGCATGCATCCATCATCCATACCATTTATCCACTGTAGTGTAATACACTACAATACAATACATACGTTAATCCTGGGATATAAAAAAGTACAATACAATATATATTATTATCAGTGTTGAAAACAGTTGTGTAAAAATTTTTTTCAGGATTCTTTGAATAGAAAGTTCAAAAGAACAGCATTTATTTTAAATAGAATATTTCACAATTACTGTTTCACAATATATTGCAATACAAATATATATATATAATATATATATACACTCACCTAAAGGATTATTAGGAACACCATACTAATACTGTGTTTGACCCCCTTTCGCCTTCAGAACTGCCTTAATTCTACGTGGCATTGATTCAACAAGGTGCTGAAAGCATTCTTTAGAAATGTTGGCCCATATTGATAGGATAGCATCTTGCAGTGGTTATTTCAGTCAAAGTTGCTCTTCTATCAGCTTGAATCAGTCGGCCCATTCTCCTCTGACCTCTAGCATCAACAAGGCATTTTCGCCCACAGGACTGCCGCATACTGGATGTTTTTCCCTTTTCACACCATTCTTTGTAAACTCTAGAAATGGTTGTGCGTGAAAATCCCAGTAACTGAGCAGATTGTGAAATACTCAGACCGGCCCGTCTGGCACCAACAACCATGCCACGCTCAAAATGGCTTAAATCACCTTTCTTTCCCATTCTGACATTCAGTTTGGAGTTCAGGAGATTGTCTTGACCAGGACCACACCCCTAAATGCATTGAATTGGTTGTGATTGGTTGATTAGATAATTGCATTGAGAAATTGAACAGGTGTTCCTAATAATCCTTTAGGTGAGTGTGTGTATACATACATGCATGCATACATACATACATGCATACATGCATACATACATGCATGCATACATACATACACACATACATACACACACACACACACACACACACACACACACACACATACACACACACGCATACACACACACATACACACACACACACACACAGTGGTGGTCAGAATTATTGCCACCCCTGGTAAATATGATCAAATATTGCTATAAAAAATAAATCTGCATTGTTTATCCTTTCCTCCTTATTCAAAAAATTCACAAAAATCTAGCCTTTCATTGAAGTAAAAGAATTGAAAGTGGGGGTAAATCACATTATGAAATAAATGCTTTTCTCCAAAACATGTGATGTGCAGCAATGATGGTGGCTTCTTGAACTGGTTGCCTTCCACAGGTTTAAGAGTCCACCCGAGTAATGGTGATTAGAGTCCACTTAACATTTACATTTTATGCATTTAGCAGACGCTTTTATCAAAAATGAGAAATTCTGTATTAGGAAGCAAGCTAGAGAAGAGATGCAGAGAATATATTTAGTGTGTTTGTGTGTAAATTTAATTTGTCTGTGTATCAGTGGCTAAGTGCTTGTAATGTCTGCAGCTGCTTCTTAAAAGATGTGATTGTCTCTGTGGTTCGGGTGGACATTGGCAGCCTGTTCCACCCAAGCGAAACAGAGGGTGAAAGTTTTGGAGAGTGAATTTTTTTGCCTTGTGTAGGAACAAAACATCTCTCATTCAGTGACCTTAGCTGGGGGGAGGGAGTGTAAAGTAGTTGGAGAGAATTGAGGTAGAGAGGTACTGTTCCAGTGGTCATCTGCAGGGACTAAAGGACTGTTCACACCAAGGATGATAACTGTAATATCAATGTATTAAGGAATAGAGTCCACACCACAACTGTAATAACGGCACAAAGGAACTTTAAAGAGCTTAAATATTTAAAGCGCCAGAAGACATAACTGCATCGCACACTTGGCATAAAGTGATAGTGTGTGTTGGCTTGGACACTATAGTTATCATTATAGTTGTTAGGGGTGTAAAGGCTTTCGGTAAAAAATCGAACCGTACCGTTCTCCACCCACGGTTCCGCACGCACTTGCACCACGGTTCATCTCAAGTCTGACTACGCATCTATAATATGGTTTGTACAAAAATGTGTAAAACAGACACTTCCGTTAATGTATGTTTCTGTCGATGGATACACATGCTTGCTCCCCAATAATACATGACAACAGCCATAATAAAATAAACGGACAAAACAGTCACTCTTTGTACATTTTGTTCACTGCAAGTGGTGCCGTATGCTCGAACATGACCAGTCATTAACACCGTCATCACCTGGGTGTTGAGAGCACGCAAGTGCAGGTGAGACCTGAACAGCACATGTTGCTATCGGTGTTTAAAATAAACTCATTTAAGTCTTGCTAATTTAAACATTGAAAAGCCAGAAGACTCAAATGAAAACTGAGATGATTTGTGTGTGCACTCACCCGAAGCGTGCGCACTTCTCGGACAGTGTGCAAATATTGAGTTCTCTCTCAAGTCTTGCACTTAAGTAGACAAATTCACACAAAAGTTGTCAACATGCCCGTCTTCATGAGTATCCCAGCAGACATAGTCTGTTATGCCTTAAGTGAACTTATACAGTCGAGAAGGACATCTCATGTGTACAGTATTAATATTTTGGTGACAGCAGCCTAATACTAATGCTGTCTGTGTTTTTCATGTTATTCAAATAACAAAAGACAAGGAAATCCCTCACTGCTCTTGATTGAATAGCTTCTTTAACTTTAAGGATTAATCTTTAATTTATACAGTCAAATATGCAATGTTATTTTACATTTTGATTAGTTTTCAGGTACAGAAATTGAATAAAGTAATGTTAGACTTAACTGAAAAACCTGAAAAGCACAAAATAAAAAGTTTGTTTATTTTATTAGTATCTTTGCTCTATTGTTTATTTGCGCTGTTGCTTGTAGATTATTAGTTATTTTCTTTATTTTTATTTGACAGTAGTCCTTTTTTCCCTGAACATAGCACATGCAGAACCTTACCGAAACCGTGAACCTAAAACCGTGATACAAACCGAAACGTGAGCCATTTAAAGCGTTACACCCCTAATAATTATTAGTCTTGGTGTGAAAAGGTGTTTAGTTGTACTGGCTGAAAGGCCTGCCAGTAAAGCGTTGCTGTTGTCCAGTCTTGAAATTAGAAGAGCTTGGACAAAAATGATGTTGCATACTCTGACAGTAAGGGTCTGATTTTGTTTTGTTTTTTTCTCCGTTGGTTATAAATGGCAAACCTGTGTGACCGGGCCATTGTTGAAATGAGTAAAAAATACTCAGTTGATCATCAAACACAACCCACTGGTTGGCCTTAGTGTTGTGGACCCCAGTTGCACAGCAATGTTGTGGTCAGCTGACGGGTCTGCAGGAATTACAAGGAGCTCCATCTTTGCAAGATTAAGCTGTAGATGATGCTCCGTCCAGGCAGAAATGGCTAAAATGCAGGCAGAGATACAAGTTGAGATAGTGTGATCATCAGGTTGAAATGACACACAAGCTACATCTCATCTGCATAAGAGTTGTAGGAGAAGCCATGTTTATTCCCAGTGAAGTTGTTAAAAATGGAGAAAAGGAGCGAGCATTGAACCTTGAGGCACCCCAGTGATTAGCTGATGTGACTCCGATACCCCTCTTCTCCATGAAACCTGGAAAGATCTGCCTGTAAGGTAAGACCGAAGCCGATGGAAAATGTTAGCAGAGACCACAGAGGAAAAGTGTTTAGGACAGACAAAGCGGAGGTTATGGCAAAAGGTGACCAGTGGAGAAGTGCTCAGAAGGATGTTGAGTAACAAGATGATTATCAGTGGTACAGTTACGTGTGAGGATGAGGTCTAGCTCTTTGTCTGCTTTGTCACAGAAGTGCTAACTTAAGCACCTTAAGTTAGATTAAATAGTTCCTAGAGTATTTAAACATTTCTATGACATCATAAACGGACTCCAAAAAATTGACCTGTTGATTGCTGAATGTGTTATGATTGTTGGATGTTTTCATTATCATTAGTTTACAGTGATTTGAAATTGTGCAATAAAACCAAATTACCTGGTCCAACAGAGTGAGAGTGTGGGGATTGCTGCCACCATTGATGCCATGACTTCAGGCGGCGTTTCATCTATGGAGGTACCCACTGAGTGTTCCAGTCCTGGCGGTTCTGATACTGGCCCATCAGTGGTATGTATTTTTAAGTCAGTGGATCTAAATGGTGGGACCCACCCCTCGGCACATTTTGGTTATGTTCAGACAGCAGGGAAATCTGATTTTTTCAGGAAGACTCTGCACAATTAATTGCAAGGTATCAAATAAGATCTGTGTCCAGACATAACCAACCTGCATGGGTTGCTTTGGTTAAGACATAGGTATACTTGCATATATAACGAAGACTTCAAAACGGATGCAGATAAAGCGCCCCATTTCCATCACCAGTTTTGAGTTTTTCATGTTAAGAGTGACACAAAAGACGGTTTGAAATCCTTTTTTGGAAATTTTTGCTGGCAGTCTGAACATGGCCGTTGTATGTCTTCCTTATTTAACACAACTGATTCAGATCATCAGCTCGTTAGGAGAGAGCTCCATGAGCTGAACTAGTGCTGTTTCCGAAACCGCTTTCTATCCACTATATAGTGCACTATATTGGGCGTCGGCCATTTTGTAGTGGTGTCCGAATTGGATGCATTTTAAAATGAAGTGAAATTATAGAAAAACCGTAAAATTTGTTTTTATTTATTTATTATTTATTATTATTATTAATATTAATAATAATAATAATAATAATAATAATAATAAAAATATATTGTTTAGGCATTAACTCAATTGATTGTTTTACTGACAGCCAAGTGTTTGTTTTTTAAACTCACAACACTGTAAGGAAAAGTTGATTAATTTGGTGGATGATTTAAAATCCTAATTCAGTCACTTCATTTCGATCCGTTCTTGCTGATATAGAGTGCACTTAAATGCCATGCACTATATAGGGATTAGTGAAGAGTATAGAACCACAATTTGCTAAAATTTGTATACAAATATATTTTTCTCTCTCTCATTCTCCTATTAAAGGAGTAGTTAACCCCAAAATAAAGTTAATCAATTACTTTCTTGTCATTCTAAATCTGTATGATTGACCTGTATTTTTTCATCTGTGGATCTCAAGAGCTGTTTTACAAAATGCAGCCTGCCTTTTTCTGTGTAATTAAAGTGAATGTGGTTGAGCTTTAAAAATGATAAAACACCATACTTGTGCAATGATCAAAGATTTGAAATATGACCGCCATGTTCTTTGACATTCACTTTCTTTGTTTGGAAATGTACAGTGTTAAACGCCCAGGGATGCACCAATATGAACATTTTGGCTGATACCGATAACCAATTATTCTTTATATTTGAAAGCCGGTAACGAGATATTGCCCGATAAATCTTAATCCAAATTTTGATATACTTTGAGATCCTGATTACAAAAACAAAAGGCTCACCATTAAAAGCCATGTCCCAAACACTTCAACATAAATCAAACATATACAATACAGTAGCCTAGTTTGAATCGGTGTAAGCTTCCTTAACCTACAAAATGAATTTTACACTACTATGGCCAACTTTTCTTTATATAAAAAAATTGGTAACGCTTTACAATAAGGTTTCATATTGTTAGCATTAGGTAACATAAACTAACAATGAATACACAATACTACAGGATTTATTAATCTTAGTTAATATTAATCTCAACACTTTCTAAGATATTTTTAAGATCCAAAGCTGTATCTGTTAAGTAAGCAATAAGGTATGAGAGGCTGTGCTGTATCGTGAATGAGCATCGGCTGAAGGGCGTTGTTAGGCACAACGCGAAGCTGTGTGCCTGTAACCCCTTCAGCCGTGACTTATTCATGATACAGCACTAGCCTCGAGTTAACTTAACTGTAACTTAACTTAACTGTACATAACTGTCAACTTAACTGTATCTTCCTTTTCAAAGTGATTCCAATCATATTTCAAGCGATTCAAAACCATCATGGCGACCAGCGCACATCTGAAATGTCTCGGCTGAAGGAAATAATCCATTATTTTTCAGCTTTAATATATTGGGCTAATTTTCTTGTCTGGTCGATAACGTTTACATTTATCGGCTGATACCGATATGGTGGCAGATATATCGTACATACCTAAATTTATTTCATGAAAGAAAGGGAGTCATATGGCCAGTGTAGTTGGTGTAGTTTACCATATGCTACATCCTTTTCTTATATGCCCAACTGATATGTAGTCAGGGCATTTTTATGTTAAATCTAATTATTTTTTTTACTCTAGTTTGTTTTTTGCTCAAATATTCCAATTTAGGACAACAGTGCTGATCCCCAAGCCAAAGGCTCTCCTGAAGCCTACACAGCCCAGCATGCACTGCGGCAGGCTCAGATGTCAAAAGAACTAATTGAGCTCAATAAAGTTTTGGCACTGAAAGAGGCTTTTGTCAAGAAGATGTGTCAGAATGATAGTCATTTGGAGCCCATGCAAACAGAATATCAGGTAAGCCTGGAAACAAATCATAAAAATTATATTCGTGAACACCATGAAATTCATGTTAATGTTTGTTTTACCTCTCCAGGAGAATGTTCAAAGTCTGCAGGCTGCGGTTGGCTCTCTGCAGAAAGAGAAGGAAGATCTCATCCATGCTCTGCAGTCTGCTAAGAAGGACACCAATCAGGCCAAGTAACTCAATATCTATGCCAGTTTCTCTCCTAACTTAAACTGCCAGTTCTAATGCTGCAACACGATGACACTTTGTTAGGTTATTATTTTCATGTCTTGTTTCACTCTAGACTGAGTGAACAACGCAGAAAGAGACTTCAGGAGCTGGAAGGACAAATCACAGAGTTAAAGAAGAAACTGCAAGATCAATCCAAGCTGCTTAAACTGAAAGAGTCATCTGTGCGCAATGTAACTAAACTCAACCAAGAGATTCAGGTTTGTGTTTACAAAGCCTTATGTTTAATTTGCTGATTTGGAATGGGACGTTACTTACATCCAGGCAGCGATGTAATTTGCAGAAAAATACTCCTCCACTAATGGACAGACTAATTAGCCTGTCTGGACAGCACACAGACAACTGGAGTGATGCAAACCGTGAAAGATTTTGCTTTGTCAGTATCTGGTCAACCCTAAGAATGTTCTTTTTGCCCTTTTTATTGATCGAGACAAAGTCAAATGGTCACTATTTAAGGCATTGTGCCTTCAAGCCATAAACAATGGTTTTATTAAAATGATAATTACATAGACTTTTCTTATTGCCACTACTCGCATAAATATAAAAATGGATCATTTCAGTCTTATCAGCATTAGTCCATGAAAATGGGTTAAAATAAAGTTTGAAACTTTTTCTTTAAACCAGTTATCAGTGGAAAAAGTGCTGGTTTATCTGTGCAGGCTATGAAGTCCCAGCGGGTGCAGCTCATGAGACAGATGAAGGAAGACTCTGAGAAATTTCGTTTGTGGAAACAGAAGAAAGATAAAGAAGTACTGCAGCTCAAAGAGAAAGTGAGTGCCAATCTTAAATTTTTACTCTGGTCTCGTGTTTCAATCACAGATGGTGTAATTTTATCATCTCTTTTTTTTTTGTTTGACCATTCAAATTTTTCATTTTTATGTATTAAGGTTTTGTAGGAAATTAAATGTTTGTTGTTGTACACAATTCAGGATCGTAAACGTCAATATGAGATGCTAAAACTGGAGAGAGACTTCCAGAAACAGGCCAGTGTTCTCCGTCGCAAGACAGAAGAGGTGAGCTGTTTCTCCAAAACCAAATAATTCTGAACAAATTTACATTTGCTGTTTTGTTGACATCTAACACATCTCTCTGCTCAGATGATAGGATAGTGTTCCCCTATACAGTATGGTGAATTTTTTTTTTTTTTTTTTAATGGTTCAACCACAGGCTGCTGCTGCTAACAAACGTCTGAAAGATGCACTTCAGAAGAGAAGTGAAGTTGCAGAGAAGCGTAAAGATGTTCAGAACCGTGGAGCGGAGGGTGTCGCCAGCAGAGTCAAGGTGCTTAACTTGGTTTGACGTCCAGTAGGGAAATTTTCCCACCGGTTAATCGATGCGCGAGCATGAAGCTCAACTTGTAAAGGAATTAATTGAAAATTCTCACTCTGCTCCGCTCCAGTGGAGAGACACCGTTATGAATGCCTGTCCGGCCATCTGCATTTTACTTTCGCTTTAGCAGAAACTAATTTTCGTATTAGCAGAAACATCTGACCTTGTTCGCCAAAATATTTCTAGTAGGCAGATTACCAGAGAAAAGTTGCTTGAATGGTGGGTTCATTATTATTCTTAAAGGGGTGGTATAATACTATTTCATGCATACTGAGCTTTTGTTAAAGACTTCCTAAAGAATTCCCATGCTAAACATGGACAAAGTTTAAAAAAATAAGTTGGACATTTGGAGTATTCCTGTGCCAAAAATGCACCTTCCGGTTTCGGTTTTTTTTCCGAGTATGGGTCTGTGTGATGTCAACAAGGGCGGAATTTCTTTGTAAGGGCGCACGCACACTTCGACCAGAGTGAGAGAGAATGAAAGCAGCACGCCCAACAACGCGCTTTATTTAGGACAGCGTTTTTTTCCCACATTTTCTAAAGATGTCACAGCTTTCAGACGCTCTCAACGCAATAGCTGCGTGCGCTTGTGGCTCTTTCGTTTTATCATATGTATAAAAGAAAGATACGCTGTACCGAGTCTTTCCGAATAAAACCTAAAAAAAAGCTAAAGACTTTTCGGAGATATGAAGAATGCAATACTACTCTATAGGTACTCAAGATTGACATAAACTGTGTGTGATTTAAAGGCTCCTGTTGTTGATCTGTGCTGCAAGACCCGTTCGGCTCATTCTGTATTAAGCAGACCTGTTCAGTTTTTAATTGTAGTGTCTGTTCTCTAACTGAACTAAATTATTTTATTAATAGAAATCTAAACTATGGTGGCGGTACCTGCAGTGGGCAAGTGATGTAATCAGTGTGCACTGTGTAACACCAGTAACACAAACTATTGCAGCAAGCCTTATGTCCAGCTTATTTGTCATTTTATTTTTGCAACTTGGCTAATTGATTCAAGTACAGTGTTTTTTTTGTTTTTTTTAATGGTCTACCAGCTTATGATGTATTGATGCCATACTGGTTATTGGTCATTAATACAGAATTTTTTTATATGCACGTTCTTTTTCCTTTTTTTTTTTTTTTTTTAAATTAACATCACTTACTAGGGATGCTCCGATCAGGATTTTTGCAGCCAATACAACTACAGGCCAATTCCGATCATTCAAGCTTTATATAAGGGATGTGTAAGCTCTATGTTGACTGTCACTGTGCACCACTTTACGAGGCTTAATCAGCAAGCAATTTAAGTATCAATCTGGGTAACTCTGAAGCTGATGTTTCATTCATTGTGATCAATGGAATTGATTTCAATGCATTGAACAGTCATGGGAAATCCCTTTTAAACGTTGAAAGGATACAACAAAGATATCATCTAACAACTGATGGCAAACTGGTTTCTTTCACAGATATGGCTTCACCTTTTTAGAGTGTCGTACCCCTGAGGCATTTAACATCTTTGTGCGTACCCTCTCTCTTCCACTTAGACTGCAGTCAAACCTTTTTCATTAAAGGGTTAGTTCACCCAAAAATTAAAATTATGTAATTTATTACTCACCCTTATGCCGTTCCAGACCCGTAAGACCTCCATTTAAAATTAGAACACAAATTAAGATATTTTTGTTCAAATCCGAAGGCTCAGAAAGGCCTCCATTGGCAGCAATGACATTTCCTCTCTCAAGACCCATAAAAGGTACTAAAGACGTTGTTAAAAAGTCCATCTCACTACAGTGGTTCTACAATAATTTTATGAAGCGACGAGTATAGTTTTTGTGCGCAAAAAAAACTAAATAACGACTTGTATAGTGATGGCCGATTTCAAAACACTGCTTCATGAAGCTTCAGAGCGTTATGAATCAGCGTATCGAATCATGATTAGGATTGCGTGTCAAACCGCCAAACTGCTGAAATCACGTGACTTTGGCAACTTGCTAGGACGGCATACTTTGCGTGCAATATCATATGCTCGCTGCTTGTGTGTATGCAGTCAGTTTTGACCATGAAAGATGAGTTCATTTGATTGGATGTCATGTATTTACGGCATTTTACCTGCTAGAAATACATCCTCAGTTTTAATGTTATTTTAAGGTGGGGTAGAATTAAATGAAGGGCCAAAAAAAAAACATCTGACCTTGCTCACAAAAATATTTCTAGTAGGCAGATTACCAAAGAAGAAAAATGGCACTTTGAGTGAACTTTCTATGTTGAGAGCATGAGAAATAACAGAAACAACAACAGAAAAATTAGTTCATTTGCCTCTGTGGGAATGCATTAGAGATGAAACGGTATGAAAATTTTATATCACTCTTACAGTGACCAAAATGTTCACATTATCACAGTATTGTTAAAATGTTTTGGAAATCATTTCACCAAGTTTCATGACAAGCCAACAAACAACAAATAAAATTAGCAGCACAATGCACTTTTGTTTGGAGGTTTTTATAGTGGTTTATCATCAAACCGGTAACTGTTTCATCCCTAGAATGCATTGGCATCTTAGAGGGAATGTTGTAATTGTTGTCATTTTGCTTGGTTAAGAATTGGTTGCTGAACGAGGTAGAAGTGCTTGTGAGCACGGAGGAGGCCCGTCGGCATCTACAGGACCTGCTGGAGGATAGGAAGATGCTGGCAGAGGAGATTGCTCAGCTTCGCCAGCAGATGGAGGCAGGAGAGAGACCTGTAGCCAAAGTCCGGGTGAGATTTGCACACACTGTTCAGCATGGAATACTAACATACTGCTTACTACATTTGTGTCAGGGCTTTGTAACAATGCCTGTAAGGCAGACCCATAAGATTTTTGTTCATCTTCAGAACAAAAATGAAGTATGAATCTTGGGTCTCATGAATTGAGTGGTTTAATCCAAGTCTTCTGAAAAGACGTGCTTTGAACCTCATTAATTCTTGTGTGTCAAGCACACATATTTGAGAAAGTGGGGGTAATATGGCATTTTGATTTTTGACTTGGAAATGCACGTTTAAAAGTTAAGCACTGAGCTTGAGTTAGATGCATGTCAATTTATTATCATTAATAACAGTAGCATACGACCATTCTGCGAAAATAACATGGTGTTACAGTAAGTGTTAGTACTACAGGTGCAGATCGAAACCCTTTGTAACTGGTTAGTTCATGGCATTCTCTTTTCCAACTGGAAAAACAATTTTAAACAATTGATGTTTGTGACAAACCGCTTCTCACCGGATCTCGCAGTGCTGTTTATGGTGTTGCATGATCAAGAATGACTTCTTAATTCTAGAGCTTTTGCCTTTTTTATTTTTCTCATACGCACCAGACATGGCATTGCTTATTATTTGGGTGAACTTTCCAGTGGGACCAGTGTGTTGAAAGAAACAGAGCCCTGCTTGGATTAAACTGTTTGATTTGTATGGAGTACTTTTTTACCTTTTTAATAAAAAAATAAAAATTTCTTGATGTTTAAAAGTTTATTACTTTATGTATCTTTTTAATAAAACCTAAGTGTGAGAGAATTAACTTTTTTTTTTTCTTTTTTCACACTCCCTTTTAATATTCATCTATATACACACAAATACATACACACACATTCCATTTAATTGTGATTTATACTGACCCTTGTGTTGACCCAGATTGAAAGCCTCAGTCATTTGTCAGTGGATGTTTGATGCATTTGAGTTGTTGTTGTTTTTTCCTCAGCGTCGTACTCTGACCATTTCAGAGTTGGAAGGCCAAGGTGAGCTGGAAGCCTCTATCAGCAAGCAAGTGGAGAGTCTGGAGACAGAAATGGGGCTCAGGTCAGAAAAGAACAAACAAAAAGTACCCTAAAAGTAGTCCACTATCCTGCAGAGTAAAGCAGCTCTAAAAAAGACCGTAGTGTAATTTATTCAGGTGAAGTTAGTTCAGTGTTGATTCATTTCTTTTCAATAACTGTAAAGTTAATCAATTATGAAATTAGTTAAATTCAGCTATTAAGAAATGCAGCTCTGCAGAAAGCACTGATGTCATCATTCAGTTCTAATCTAAGTGTCAGTGCAGTCAAATCAATATTTCTGAATATTAAGTGTACCCAACTCAGCAAGTCAAAGGTGATCGTGACAAGGAATCCAAACTCAATCTGGTGACGCAAATGGAGAAAAAACGGGCTCACGCGAGGGATCAGTTCTGCTCTGACCAAATGAAAGAACATAATGTGATTTTTATGATTCCAGGATATATCAGAACTCAGATTGTGGATGTGATATCATTCAGAATATTTAATCTAGCTCCTTCTGTCAGGGTGGTAGAATTAGGAATAACAGTGATTTTAATATCAATGGCACACATAAATTAGGAACACAATGAGGAATAGTGAGGCCACAGTCAGGAGGAGGACGAGCCACTCGAGACGATTCCAGCCAGGTACAAGGGAGTGCTATGTCAGCCCAACAGGATGCGTCTGAGAAGGGAAATCCGAAGTGAACAGCAGAGCAGATCAAAATAGCGACACCTATATTTTTTTATGCATTTTTAATTTTTAAAAATATTGGGCTGAGAAACCAAAAGAATATGAATCAAATTAGTTGGCTTAGCAAATAGATATTTCCTTCACTTATTTTCATGCCTAATTATGCCTGTTACGTATTGTAGGAGCTACTGTTACTTTCACTGCTCATATTAGTCATTTTATCTTTAATTTAGTGATATACACTCACCTAAAGGATTATTAGGAACACCTGTTCAATTTCTCATTAATGCAATTATCTAATCAACCAATCACATGGCAGTTGCTTCAATGCATTTAGGGGCGTGGTCCTGGTCAAGACAATCTCCTGAACTCCAAACTGAATGTCAGAATGGGAAAGAAAGGTGATTTAAGCAATTTTGAGCGTGGCATGGTTGTTGGTGCCAGACGGGCCGGTCTGAGTATTTCACAATCTGCTCAGTTACTGGGATTTTCACGCACAACCATTTCTAGAGTTTACAAAGAATGGTGTGAAAAGGGAAAAACATCCAGTATGCGGCAGTCCTGTGGGCGAAAATGCCTTGTTGATGCTAGAGGTCAGAGGAGAATGGGCCGACTGATTCAAGCTGATAGAAGAGCAACTTCGACTGAAATAGCCACTCGTTACAACCGAGGTATGCAGCAAAGCCTTGAGGCAGATGTGTGGGATGCACATCCAGGGCACGAAGCTCCCGTTCCACCACATCCCAAAGATGCTCTATTAGGTTGAGATCTGGTGACTGTGGGGGCCATTTTAGTACAGTGAACTCATTGTCATGTTCAAGAAACCAATTTGAAATGATTCGAGCTTTGTGACATGGTGCATTATCCTGCTGGAAGTAGCCATCAGAGGATGGGTACATGGTGGTCATAAAGGGATGGACATGGTCAGAAACAATGCTCAGGTAGGCCGTGGCATTTAAACGATGCCCAATTGGCACTAAGGGGCCTAAAGTGTGCCAAGAAAACATCCCCCACACCATTACACCACCACCACCAGCCTGCACAGTGGTAACAAGGCATGATGGATCCATGTTCTCATTCTGTTTACGCCAAATTCTGACTCTACCATCTGAATGTCTCAACAGAAATCGAGACTCATCAGACCAGGCAACATTTTTCCAGTCTTCAACTGTCCAATTTTGGTGAGCTCGTGCAAATTGTAGCCTCTTTTTCCTATTTGTAGTGGAGATGAGTGGTACCCGGTGGGGTCTTCTGCTGTTGTAGCCCAAAGGTTGTGCGTGTTGTGGCTTCACAAATGCTTTGCTGCATACCTCGGTTGTAACGAGTGGTTATTTCAGTCAAAGTTGATTAGATAATTGCATTAATGAGAAATTGAACAGGTGTTCCTAATAATCCTTTAGGTGAGTGTGTATGTATATGTATATGTATATGTGTATGTGTATATGTATATGTGTGTGTATATATATATATATATATATATATATATGAAAAGCCAGTCCGATATCTTTTAAACTCTTCTCTGAAAGGGCTTCTTTTTTAAATGGATAGTTCAGCCAAATTTGAAAATTGTCAGTGTCCTCGCCTTCATATTGTTTGAAACCTGTATTACTTAAGTCTACACACCCCTGTTAAAATTGCAGCTTTTTTTTATATAAAAATGTACTCAGGTCATTTTAGGTTTCTATATTTTGTTTGTTACATGCATTTTGTTGGTTTCGATATATTAAAAGTGGAAAAAGATTTTTTTTTTTTTTTTTTTTTTTTTTTTTACATCTCAAAAAGCTGCTGTTTTAACAGGGGTGTGTAGACTTTTTATATTCACTGTGTGTATATGTATACCTTTCTCTAAACTCTTTCAGGAGCGCTCAAATAGCTGACCTCCAGCAAAAGGTTCTGGATGCGGATAATGAGGGGCGAATGAAACAGCGCTGGGATTCTGTCACAACCATCGTAGAGGCCAAGAGTGCCCTGAAGGTCCTCATGGCTGAGGTGAAGGCAAAATTTTCTCTCATTTGAGAATTTTAGTGGTCCAAGCACTGAAGCTGCTGGAACCTCGATTGTGTACGAAGGCTGTGAATATTTGGGTAGATGATTAATAGGTTTTCTTTTTTGAACTTTCAAAAAAAAAAAAATTGTTTTCATTGCAAAGGGATACAATTCACATGTTTATAACATTTCACTTTTACAGCTTTACCAGCTTACAAAAATATTCGTTAATCAAGAGTAAAACTCTCCAGTGACAAGTTGTTCATAATAAAAAACACCGCGTAATCCTGGAGGGATTGCGCTGAGGTGACCGTTTTAACTAAAGCAATCCTATTTGGATCTTCGTCAGACCCTTTTAATTTTCTGATAGAAATGTTGCAATTGAAGATATCTGAAGAAGTCCTTAGATTCTAAATTGAATCTTTCAAAGATTGAAAATGTAATAATTTTTCCTTCATTCATTATTAAACAATAGGCAGTAATCCCTTTCTTAGACCATATTTTGAAATGCATATCTACTGTATTTGGTTTAAAGTCTGAGTCATATGTACTCCATTTCAATGTTCACAAAATCCTTTATTTTATAGTCCTTAACCTCATACCAAATTTTTAGTTACCCAATTTTCACCATTCTGTAAATTGTTTTTTGGGCAAGGCAATAGGTAAAGACTGAAAGTAATCTTGGAAGTATGTTTTGCTTGATTGAATCAATTCTAGATCTCATATTTAAAAAAAAATAAAAAAAAAAAATCCATCTTGCAATGTCTATTTAAATTTTTTGGGACCATAATTAAGCATTTCTAAGTCCTTTATATCTTTGGGGATATGTATTCCTAAGTATTTAATATATTTAAGATCCCATTTTAAACAATATCCCTTTTTAATTTCTTTCGGTGGATTATAGTTAAAAGTCAACACTTTCTGCTTTGTGCTCGTCATCTTTTAATATTGATACCTTTTATTCTAGAATTTTGCCTAATCCACTGCCCCAGGGGGTCAATAAACAATGCAAAGAGGAGAGGGGACAGAGGGCGTCCTTGTCTAGTACCCCTCCCCAACGTTGAAGCTCCTTGACAGATCACCATTTATTTTAAATCTTGCAGAAGGTCAAGCATATATAAATTTTTTAATTACTTGAATAAACTTTGCATTGAAATTAAACTTTGTTAAAACACACTTAAGAAAAAGCCAGTTGACTGAATCAAAAGCCTTCTCGGCATGAAGGCTTAAAAGAACAGCCAGTAAGTTACATTCCTGGATATGATTGATAATATGGAGAGTCTGTCTAATATTGTCTTGCGTTTGTCTACCTCAAATGAAACCAGTTTGATCAGTTAATAAGATTCGGCATGATCAGTTCAAGCCTTTTTGCTAGAACTAAGACAAATAACTTACCAATATTTAGCACAGAGATTGGTCTATAAGCTGTACAATCTTATTTATTTTTACCCTCTTTTGGTATCACAGAAATAACAGCTTCTTGTCACAGCGGCGGGCGGCAATTCGCCGCCTTGTAAAACATAATTAAAAGCTGGTAATAAAATTGGAATGTGTTGTCTAAAAATCTTATACCATTCGGATAAAGATCCATCTGAGCCTGGAGATTTATTCGTTTTAAGTCTGGATGCTTTATTTGTATCTTTCTCAGTTATATCTGCAGATAGCTTGGCATTCAAAATATCACTAACAAAGGGAAGTTTTAAAGGTGTGAGAAAAGCAATTTTAACAAGATCTACAACCTGAGTTTGGGTGTACAGTTTCCTATAATAACCTTCAAACACTCTTTGGATATCTTCTGACTTATGGAATACCTATTTTGGTATAGGGTCTTGTATTTTCTGTATAGTCATGAATGGCATTTGATGTCATGTTCCTTCAGTATCCTTTTAGCTTCTTGATATTTCCTTCGTTTCCAAAGTACATCGGGGGTTAGTCATGATCGGAAGAGATCCTATTGCCTTTCCAATCGCTTTCTTCTCCCATGCTGTTTTGATTACCAGCTCTTTTGTCCTGTAATTCAGAAAACTTGGCATTTATTGATCTTGGTTTGGCTATGGTTGGTGGCATAGGTGCTAGTGCTCTGTGAGCCCTTTCAATCTGGTGATCCACTGCCAAGTTTAGGTCTAGGGTCGATTTTTATTTTTATTTATTTATTTATTTTTTTTAAGGACATTTTCCAGAAAATAAATCATGTCAGAAAAGTTTTCCTCAGATATTTCCATTACCCGTAAATCCTCATGTTTGACCGTCTGACTCAAGAATGTAGAAAAAAATTATAAAAAGCCTTTTATTTATTTCTTTATTTATTGCTAAAACATTCCCATAACCACACACAGATTTAATTTAGGATTTTATTTACATTTTAAACATTGATCAGCGAACATAAATAGAAGCTCAACTGAACTCGTGAGAACAAACCTCATTGGTTCTTGTGGAAGTTTAAATGTGCTGCATAACACACGAGAATGAACCTCGTTGGTTCATGTGGAAGCTCAAATGTGCTGCATAACACACGAGAATGAACCTCGTTGGTTCATGTGGAAGCTCAAATGTGCTGCATAATATGAGAATGAACCTCGTTGGTTCTTGTGGAAGCTCAAATGTGCTGCATAACACAAGAATTAACCTTCTCGCATGTCAAGCAAACGTGCTTGAGCTTCCATTTACCACAACTGGTGTGCGAGTTGATGAATGTTTATATGTGAATAAAAGCCTAAATTCAAAATGTTAATCATATAAAGCGGTCAAGTCTCTTCAGGACTATACTCCTCAATTCATATGGATTATTTTTACGATTTATTTATGAAGTGTCAAAGTGGTAGTTGCATAGCCGTCTATGGAGGGATAGAAAGCTTTCAGATTTCATCAAAGATTTTCATTTGTGTTCCGAAGATGAACATCTTGCATGTTTGAAACGACATGAGGTTAAGTAATTAATGACAGAATTTTCATTTTTGGGTGAACTATCCTTTTTAAATAATCTTTAATGTATGAGAAATTACTGCATATTCCTTTTTTTGTCTGCAGATTTAAATGACTAAACCTGTTAACTTAACAGGTTAACAAAATAAAAACATCAAATCAAGATGTGTAAAAAAAAAACGTATTTGATTCTGGCAGTAGTCCACCTGTAGTCATTAGTTGTATCCCTTAAAACTCATATTTGATTAATAAAATGACATTTAAATGTTTTACTGTGGAAAAAAATGCCTTTAAAATAGCTTGACTTTAACTCTACACCCTAATTTAATTAATTTGAATATGCAAATTATCCCCGCCTCCACTCACTCACACCAGCTCAGAGATCCACTCGGTCAACTTTACTCAAGTTACTGTAGTAAGCGCTGCACAATGGTATCACTCTTTACGTCGGGCACATAACAGTAATTAATATGATTTGGTCTTTGGCTTGACTGTTATCAAATAGCTAATAAGGTGTTGCTAATGTTACACAAACCATGTTCCCGTTTGACATCTCAGTCTGCATTCTAAAAGTCGGCATCCTTAGAAACGCTTTTAACATCATAGAACAACAGTGGAGAAAGGCATATATTCCATCATAACATTGTAATGTACATCGTATACATATTTCTGAGTGTTTGCAGAACTATTAAGCAAGGTTGTGGAATAGATGTTTTTCAGTGTTAGCAAGTATCACTTGGAGATTTCTTGTCTCTTGAGTTTCTGAGTATTGTGTTGAAAGGTTCTCCATATGTTCTATTTCAAAACCATTTGTAGGCCAACAGGATGCTCTTAAACATGACTTTACAGAGCTTTTGTCTGCAACTACAATTGATTTTGAACATTTTCTTATTGCTGGTGACTTTAATATACATATAGATAACCCTAATAATAAAACCACTAAAGACTTACCAATTCTGACTCAATATATAAAATCTCCCCTTCGTTGGAAAGTTAATAGAGAAGGTTGTTTTCAGTCAGATAAGTAAATTCATGAACTCTTTGGTCAACTTCCTATCTGGTTTCTGAACACATCATAGCAAAGAGACAGCACTGATTAAGATACTCGGCTAATATTTGGCTAAATGATGCTGGCAAAATTTCACTGTTGGTATTACTAGATCTCAGTGCGACATTTGATACGGTCCACCACAGTATACTCTTAAATGTACTAGAAAAGTAGGTAGGAGTGTTTGGGACTGTGCTTAACTAATTCAGCTCATATTTAGAAGAGCAGGTTAGTTTGTAAGCATGGACAATTACAAATCTAACTGGACTGCCGTGACACCCAGGCTTCCGTTCAATCCTTACATCCTTCAATCTTTATTTTTATGAATTGACAATGAATGGTTGCAATTGCATTAAGATAGTGACTTGCTGCCACCTACTGGCAGTTTTAGTTTCATATTTAAAGTACCTTTTTAATTAAGTTAAAATTTAGAATCATTTCATATTTCAATATTTAAAATTAAGTCTCATTGCATTAAGTAATTGTAAATGCAGTGTAAATATATGAATGCTGGTTCTGTGTCAACTGCACTGCAGAGATGGATTTTGTTGATGATGCACACCCCTTAAGTACAGTATTAATTTTTATTTCTACAGGTCTTAAAAGGGGTCTTAAAAAGGCTTAAATTTAACTTAAATGTGCAGCAATCTATTATTATTATTATTATTATTATTATTATTATTATTATTATTAATTCTTCCTACATTCTGTTTGTAATTTTTTTATTTTATTTATTATTATTTTTTATTTTATTTAATATATATATATATATATATATATATATATATATATATATATATATATATATATATATATATATATATATATATATATATATATATATATATATATATATATATATATATATATATATATATATATATATATATATATATATATATATATATATATATATATATATATATATAATTTTTTTTTATTGAAGTCTACCAGGGGTGGGACAGGGTGGGTTGGGTTCGAGATTTGTATGCTTGTTTTTTGCTTTGTATTTCTTGGCCAAAAAAAGAAAAATAACAGTTGTTAAAAAAAAAAAAGTGCAGCAATCTTGGCTTTTATTTTGGCAGAAAACTACAGTTTCTATGAAAGCAGGTTTACAAACGTCTTACAAATCGTGCTGTAAGCATCTGTCCACAAAAATTGTGACTGTGAAAATACAGCATAACTGGTGCAGTGGTGCACGTTGTTTGTTAAATTCACATGCAGACATTGCTGAAAATGCTTGGTTATGAGCTGCGTACAAGACAGTGCTGCGCTTCACTGAGTCATACAGCACAACGGACTATATACTTATGCCTAACAAGGTCCCTTAGTGGTTTTAAAATCACTGTGAAACCACAGCTTTTTGGGATTCTTACTGCTTTATTAATTAAATTGCAGCCTTTTTCAATTTGATAAGCGCACTATGCAATATGATTTTAGATTTTTAGTTTGATTGACGACTTGCCAAAACAATGGTGCAAAACACAACATTAGTGGTCTTATGTTATAAGCCAGAGTCTAGGTAATTACTTGTAAACGTATTGGTGACAGGGATGTCAATTGTTTAAAAAGTTTAATTTAACAAATAATTCAATTCACACTTTGTGAAAATAATCGATTACGAATAATTGTTTAGAAGTCAGTATATTGTATGTTTTTGTTTTCCTTCTTTTTTCTTTTTTTTTCTTTTTTTTCCAGTTTATGATGATAGTAAATAGTTTGACTCTTTTCCATGCACCATTTTCAGGTTGTAGTCTCCAAGACCACCAATGCCAAGCTGGAGAGTGAGCTGAAGCAGGAAAGAGCCAACCTGCTGGATATGCAAAAGATCTTGTGTGATGAACGCAAGCTCATGTCTGCAATGGACATGGAGCACCAGAGTCACCTGGTAGAAATGGAGCAGAGACACCAGGAGAAGGTCTGCTTTCACAGAAGCTCCTCCATAGATGTTTAGCTGCTATTTTCAGAGTAATACAGGCAAAGGCAAATAATTTGTTTAATTAGTTCCATTTTATTTTCCATTTTAGTTTTGACATTTAGATGCAAGTAGATTTTCTGCTAAATTTTATTTAAATGTTTGTACTTTAAATTATTATTTTTACACTACTTTTGAAGTTTTATATTGTTCTTAGTTTAATTGAATATTTGTATATCTGTTTTATATACTATTACTATATATACTGTAGAACCATTTAAAATGTGATTTTAAAATGGTGACCAGTTACAGTAATAGTGTGCAATTTCCCTTATATACATACACTCACCTAAAGGATTATTAGGAACACCTGTTCAATTTCTCATTAATGCAATTATCTAATCAACCAATCACATGGCAGTTGCTTCAATGCATTTAGGGGTGTGGTCCTGGTCAAGACAATCTCCTGAACTCCAAACTGAATGTCAGAATGGGCAAGAAAGGTGATTTAAGCAATTTGGAGCATGGCATGGTTGTTGGTGCCAGACGGGCCGGTCTGAGTATTTCACAATCTGCTCAGTTACTGGGATTTTCACGCACAACCATTTCTAGAGTTTACAAAGAATGGTGTGAAAAGGGAAAAACATCCAGTATGCGGCAGTCCTGTGGGCGAAAATGCCTCGTTGATGCTAGAGGTCAGAGGAGAATGGGCCGACTGATTCAAGCTGATAGAAGAGCAACTTTGACTGAAATAACCACTCGTTACAACCGAGGTATGCAGCAAAGCATTTGTGAAGCCACAACACGCACAACCTTGAGGCGGATGGGCTACGACAGCAGAAGACCCCACCGGGTACCACTCATCTCCACTACAAATAGGAAAAAGAGGCTACAATTTGCACGAGCTCACCAAAATTGGACAGTTGAAGACTGGAAAAATGTTGCCTGCTCTGATGAGTCTCGATTTCTGTTGAGACATTCAGATGGTAGAGTCAGAATTTGGCGTAAACAGAATGAGAACATGGATCCATCATGCCTTGTTACCACTGTGCAGGCTGGTGGTGGTGGTGTAATGGTGTGGGGGATGTTTTCTTGGCACACTTTAGGCCCCTTAGTGCTAATTGGGCATCGTTTAAATGCCACGGCCTACCTGAGCATTGTTTCTGACCATGTCCATCCCTTTATGACCACCATGTACCCATCCTCTGATGGCTACTTCCAGCAGGATAATGCACCATGTCACAAAGCTCGAATCATTTCAAATTGGTTTCTTGAACATGACAATGAGTTCACTACTAAAATGGCCCCCACAGTCACCAGATCTCAACCCAATAGAGCATCTTTGGGATGTGGTGGAACAGGAGCTTTGTGCCCTGGATGTGCATCCCACAAATCTCCATCAACTGCAAGATGCTATCCTATCAATATGGGCCAACATTTCTAAAGAATGCTTTCAGCACCTTGTTGAATCAATGCCACGTAGAATTAAGGCAGTTCTGAAGGCGAAAGGGGGTCAAACACAGTATTAGTATGGTGTTCCTAATAATCCTTTAGGTGAGTGTATACATTGTTGATGTATTTTGGCCTTTCCCTCATTCCTTGTGTCTGATGTGTTGTCCAGGTGCTGTATCTCCTCGGTCAGCTACAAAGTAAGCCTGTGGCACAGGAGAAGCTGAAGGAGCAGCAGGAGGAAGGGTCCAAACGGGAGCAGGAGCTGATGCAGCGTCTAAAGTTTCAGGTGTGAATGTCTCCATACATTACATGTATTGTCTTGTAGCATCAACCGATATTTGAATATTTATTTAAAAAAAAAAAATGTTACACTCTAATTTAAAGATGGTAAATGCACATGGAATAAACTGTATTTTTATTTAACAAATTTACTAAATTAGAAATGCATAATTAGAAAATTTAACTTGATAAAAATAAATCTGTAAATCAAACTGATACATGACAACTTCATGATTCTATAATCCTATTGTACTATTTTTTTTTTTTTACAAATAAATGGTTAAAAATATGGATGGTAAAAAAGGAAGAAAACACTGTAACCAGTAAGTCTGTGTGCCCCATGAATAAATTTTTTTCAAATCAAGACAAAGTGCTCATTTTACTTGGAGTACAAAGTGATTGACATGAATACGGCATAGTGGCTAACTGGATATTGCGCAGTGCAGTGTGACATCAAGGATTTAGAAATTGTAGACCATGCGTGGCCAGTGACAGCTGAACTCTCCTGTCTGCATCTAATTCACATGGACCGTCCGTTTTGCATAGTATACATGTTTTTATGCAGTCTACAAATTAACACTTCAGAATCTCACAGCTAGATTTGCCCAAGAAAATAAATGCATATTTGCTGAATGCTGATGGTAGATGAGAAGGTATTACCGCGTTTGCCTTTCTTTTTTGCCTTTCTAATGCTTTTCAAATACTGTTTAATTTCTTTGTTTAACAGTTCTAACAATTTATTTGACAGAACTGTTAAACAGAGACAGTAAACTAATGAACACAGAGAATGGGAACTCAGGCGCTGGTAATCTCAGCGCTGTCAAAATGGATTTGGTCTGGTTCTCATGTAATCATTTTTGGTACAAATGTTTCATTATGTAATATGTAAAAGACAACGAGGTGTGCAGTCATTGACATTTAATGTGTGCAATAAAACCTAATTACATATTAGACATAATATCCATTCAGCAATTAAAATGGTGAACATTAAAAAATATAAATGTATGGGCTGCTTTCTGTCACAGGAAGAGGAAATTGAAAAACTGCGAGAACTCGATGATCGGAACCAAAAACTCAAGGATGAAAATGAACAATACAAGCAGGTATAAGTCTTTTTGCTCACAAATGTCATCACTTTAATTTAGCAAAGTGGGAATTGAATTTCTCGATTGAGTTTTCTATAGAAGTTGTGCTTGCAAATTGAAAACTTTTGTTTTGGGGGTGGATCTCCACAGAAATTACTTCTGGCCCAGCTGACCAGTGCAAAGAAAGTCCTTTCTTCTGTGAATGAGTCACCTGATACATCTTTTGAATATGTTCCACCCAAGGTAAACTGCTTTGTGGTTTGTTGACTGCATTTTGTTTTGTTTGTTTTTTTGGAGAGGGGAAAAAAAGGATTTAGAGGTCTATTCTGACCCCTGTCTTTTCCCCCCCTACATCTAGCCTAAAGCCAAAAGCTACTCCACTGCTCGGGCACGCCTGCAAGAGCCCATAGATCTTGATGAACTCGTCTCTCCATCAGAGTCTGAGAAAGAAGAGGACGAGTGGCGTCCAGAGAAAAACGACAGAACACGACGAGGCTCCAAAAAGTCGAAAATGAACGGGGTGAGTTTGTGGTGGGGATACGTGTATTGTAAATTTTGAGAGATACTGTCATAAATATACTCACTGGGAGGTATATACCTTGGAGGCTGGTGCAGCTTTTAATAGTATCTGCACACATTTTTTTCTTTACTATAGCATCAGCATATAGGTTAGATGAGTAAATGAAAGGGTTAGTTCTCCCAAAAATGTAAATTCTGTCATTAATTACTCGCCCTCATGTTGTTCCAAACCCATAAGACCTTCGTTCATCTTCGGAACACAAATGAAGATAATTTTTAATGGAATCTGAGAGCTCTCTGACCTCTCCATAGACAGCAATGTAATTACCACTTTTCAAGGCCCAGAAAGGTAGTAAAGACATCGTTCAAATCGTCTGTGTGACTGCAGTGGTTCAACCGTAATTTTATGAAGCAACGAGAATACTTTTTGTGCGCAAAAAAGCAAACATTTATTCAACAATTTCTTCTAGCCTGTGTCAGACTCTTACGCTGTTGACATAGTGTAAACAGTGCAGCACTTCCAGAATGCCAGCTTACTATTGGCCGACGCTGTTCACGTGAGCACCACGACGCATGTGCACGAGTCTGTAAGGACTCTGTATAAGGGAAACAGGTCTATTTAGCTCGAATGAATGAATGAATTAATTCATAGGGAATTTTAAAAGTCAATTATTTTACGGCCGAGCAAATCACTTGTCCAGCATTCAGTTGAACAGGCCATAACAATCAGCTCTGCAGCGGATATTAATATCCACACAGTAGTGAAACACTACAATAGCCAGGTAACATAGATCAGCAGTTTAAGACATTAAATTCGTAAGCACATAACACAAGAACACTTATCTTTAAATACAAAAGAAACTTTATTTATTACTCTAACAAATAAAACTAATATCTAACACAAACACGCGCACACACACATTTACACGAGTTGCAGAAAGGAATAAAGTGAGGAAAGAATGAGTTTTAAGGGGGTGAAATTCTAGCAATGTATGCAGTTATAACACATGACCTGAACGAACCATCAATCATTAATTTAACCCTCCTATCGTTTCTTAGGCATTTGTATCGCGTATAGTCTTTGAATGTGGATTCCCTTTTCCTTGGTCCTGGCTGCAGAGGGGTTAATGTGTTTGAAAGACAAAAGCCTTCCAGATACAGTAATGCAATAATAAATGACACACTAAGTGATTATTCAAATAACCAATGTGTTCGTCAGGAGCTGATTAGATATCCAATAGGGGATGCACCGAAATTGCGGCTATGGTTTTGGAGGGCCAACATCAGTGACCGAAACAGTCAAAATGTGCCATCAGAGAAGTGCTAATTAAACGTCTTTTGTTCAGCGTCTATTTTGTGCACACATCGTGGATGAGCTACAACAGTTAAACATGTCAGCTGTGTGGACACTAGCTCTGGATTGACTATATTAATTTCTTGATTTTAACCCTCTATGGGACAATTGTGAAATCATAGCTAGTAAAAATAAATAACTATATTTTACATATATTTGAGACTAAAATTAGCTTTCTACATCTGACCTTTGACCTTTCTTAAGATGTCATCATTTATAACTGACTTTTATCCTTTTAGGGTCAATTTTATTTTTGGCAAATTGTCTGAAATGTCATACATTTTCACTATCTGAAAAGTACTAAAAATGTCTTGGTGTTTGAAAAAACATGAATAAGATTTATTTACATTCCATTTCATCTTGCGATACTATGTTTCATTTGGAACTTACACGTGAAAATGTAAAAAACTTGACACAAATTCAGATGCAACTTCACTGCCTGGGAAGTATTGAAACTATGTCTTAGTGTTTTAAAAAACATTAAAAAATCTTTAACATTTGTATCTTTCTTAGGATTTCCAAATCAATTATTGTAGCAGAAGTGAAAATCGACAAGACTCTTCTTTTTCAGAGTACCCCACACTTTCCACATAAATTGATTTTGACTTGTCAGTGAGGTCAATAGGCAATGGCATTTGACCTTTGGTTGTATGGATCACATCCTCCAAACTACTGTACCCAAATGCCTGACTTCTACAAAAATCTATTCTCTGCCATCATCCTTACTGCTTCTATCCTCCTCGATTCTCAACTCACTTTCTGATGCACTGCCATCACTACCAACACTTTCTGGAAAAGGTACAGCTTTCCCTCTCAGTCTCTTGTCTGTGTTTTAGGTAGATATACGTTTAATAAGACAATTATACTGCCTTCCAGTACTGAACAATAGTGCAAGCTACACAGAAAAAAAAATACCCCTTTAAGGAGTTATTGTTTTTACAAAATGTTGGTTAAAAATGAGCAAAAACTTTAGAAAGCACATTTGGATGTACATGTATACAGTGTTCAGTCAGCTTTGACATTTATATTTTAATCTTTGTAAAGGGCATTTTTCCCCCTAATCGTTTTAAATATATTGATAACATTTTAGAATTTAAAATGAAAGATGAAGCATATATTAAATTAGAATAAGACACTATAGGGCTGTTACCACTCAAATAAAATAATTTACACTGAAAAATTACAACTGCAGTAAATATTGTTATGAGATTGTTTTAAATATTTTTTGACTATACAAATAAGAAATGTTGAAAAGAGTAATACTTTATAAAAAAAATAAATTAAAGAAACGCCAGGTGATGGCAGGTGACTGCCTTAATGAGTGAGTCATTTAATCATACGATTTGTTCAAACGGCTGATTCGTTCAGGAATGAGGCGGTTGTTTATGAATGGGTCATTGACTCAACCGCTTTGTTCAAAATGCTGAATCATTCAGTAATGAAACTTGGCTGAGTGTTGCTGTGAGATGAGCTGTGGTTCTTCTGTGATCTTTGTTTGGATCTATTTTTGCAGCTGAAGCAGTACAAAAACAGTCAATATTGCATCTAAAAAATTTAAGTGACTTGATATGAATTTGTTTATTGAGCTGTCATATGAAATCAGTGTCACATTTTCAATTGGTATGGTATTTAGCACTCTTGGTCATGTGATGTTGCTTAACTGTACCGCAGTGTCACTGAATTTCTACACTTATTTGTTATGATTTCTCCTCGAGAGGCTGCGTAAGCCTCAACAGCACAACCTTGTTACCGTCAGTACATTATACATTATATATTATTATTCACTATCAATCACCACTTGCACTAAATGAATGCAGAATCATTCTCGCGTTTTGGTGATTCCCATGTTATGTTTGTTATTGGCGTTTTAATCAGGATACTTGTCCGGTCGGGCAAGTAAAATTCTTTCACGTGCCCCTTCAAAAAATACACTTAAAATGAACTCATTATGGTGCCTTGACAGCATGTGACCTAACATGTGATAATGTCTCCTTCACTTCCTTGTTGCCAAAAATGTCAAGCATACTTTACCCAAAAATGAAAATTGTCAATTTACTTACCCTCTTGTTGTTCCAAACCTGTAACCAAAACCTGGGCCCCACTGACTTTCTATATTTGTTTCCATACTATGGAAGTCAATGGGGCCTCCTTGCAAACAGCTCACAAGTACCAAAATGAGTTCATTTTCCAGGCTTGTTGCTCTTAATTTCTCTAGCGAACTTGACTTGCCTGATGTAAATGTTATTGATGTCTTTCCGCCATTGAAACACTGAGCGATTACACAAGATATGTTTCAGTAAGTTGTAATGTATCCTTTTACATACCTTCAGATCATGTTTATTCTGTAACCATTTAAGAGGAAGAGATGATCATGTGCACTGTACCGGAAGTCCTGTACCGAAACGGTTTGGTACGAATAAGTGTACCGTTACACCCCTAATCAGTATATTGGATCAGTGCATTCACTCTTTAGGTGACAGCAACCTGATAGACCTGCTGCTGTTTGTCATTAATGTTAGTCAAACAACAAAAGACAAAGAGAAAATCACTCACTGCTCTTGACTGAACTTTTGTAGCTTTAATTTTAAGGGTTAATCCGTTTTTAATTGACAGTGAATTTTACGGTTTATAATTTACAGTAAAGACTATCCAGTGTTATTTTACATTATTCAATTTCTGTTGTATTTCTGTACCTGAATACTACTGTTAGACCTACCTTAACATTAATTTGTAACTTTATTCTATTGTATTTATTTGTGCTACTGTAATTTATTCTTATTTTACTGACTGTTTATGTTAGGACAGTTTGTGCTATGTAAGCTATTGCACAAATTAACCCTTTGTAAAAACGCATGCATAGTGAGCAAACATTTAGGATATAGGTGACAATTATGTAATTGAGAATTTCGTTTTCCAAAACAAACTTCAGACCCTGGTTTAATTGATAGTATTAAAATTACAATATTTAAATTACAATATTTGGCATTCAGTCATGTGACCTTGTTGTTTGTGTGAAGTAATTATTTTTAAATGGCAATAGTCATTAATTTTAGTTGATTTTTTTTCTTTCTTTTTTTTTTGATATGCTATAATAAATTTGAACACTCTTATTCTTATTTTATATGTATACATATACTTTCATTGAGTATTAGATCATGAATATTGCCTCAAGTCATGGAAATGTCTTGGTACAAATTAGAAGAAAAATGTGATATGAAATGCCTTGTTAAATTGAGCAATATCATTGAATATCACATTAAATTATAAGTGTGTAATATCAATTTAAATTATATTTAAAAACCGAAAATAATATATATTTAGGGACACAAAATTTTCAAATAAATATCCAAATAAATTTAATTACTAAACTAAATTAACTACATTACTTGAATATATATGATAATTGAAATGAGCTGATGACATCACCGTTTTCTCCAGAGCGGCTGTACAGCCGAATCAAATTCTGTTCATTATTTTCCTGTTTAACACTGTGAAGCTGCTTTGAAACAATCTGCATTGTAAAAAGCGCTATATAAATAAAGTTGACTTGACTTGACAATGTTTCACATTCTTTCTGAGAAAAGAATGCATCCCTACAACTTCTGAAAATGACTAGCAGTGTTTTACCATTTACATAAAAAGTAATGTCACAAATCTGATGTAATTGTAACAATGTAAACAAACCAAAAAATCGAATGCCACTATTTAAATAACAAACTCTTGTTTAACTTGGTAAAATATAGTTCAACCTAAAACTTAACATCAAGAATATCCAGGTAAACAAAACAGATACAATAAAACAAGCCAAAGGCGACAAGTTATTGAGTCAAGAGCAGTGAGTGATTTTTCTCTTTTTCTTTTGTTGTTTGACGGACAGCTACAGGTTTACTGTATTAGCAGGCTGTCATTTTAAAGGTGGAGTAAGTGCTTTCTGGTAACAGATGTTGATATTTCAAATCACCAAAACGAACACGCCCCTACCCCAAAAGGGTCTTGCCCCTATTTTGATAGCTCCACCCCACACATACGTATGCAACCCAGGCAACGACTGTGGTGGAATCTGCTGTGCCGGCCGGCCGAGGGTACAATATCAGTAAGTGAAAGCAATATGTGTTACTATGGTAATCCAGGTCGAATGTTCAATGAAAGTCATCCCTTCCATCCCAAAAACACAAACACCGTTTTCATGAACAAGCATGACAGTCCAACTAACGAACATATTACAATTGTGACAAGATTAAAAGGTTATATCAATCACGAAAAGAGGAACCAAGGAAACAAACATATTAGGAGTTTATCATCTTACTTTTTGGACACACTGCGAGCTGACGCTTGAAACAGACAGTGGTTTATAGGATGTGGAATTTAATGGGTCTTTATCATCGCTGAAGTGAACGACAATACGATTGTAAATGGACAAACAAGCGAACATGACACATGAGCATATTCAAATAAAAGCCAGCATATATTAGTTCTGTGAAACAAAATAAAACCAATGTTACTCTCCTATCGAGAGTTACTCGCCACCTCGGCTTCCGATTGCAGGCCTTAGTGCTCCTTGAGTTCTCTCCAGCGCTGGAAAGCTGATAATTCTTGCCTGATTGTAAGCCGCCTTTTGTTCCATAGACATTTTCTACATGTTTTTTATCTGCCATCTCTCTGTCATCGAGTGCTCTCTTCTCACCATCATTAGTAGACACGCCCCTTACTGCTGATTGGCTACAAGTTTGTTTTGGTACTCGGCCCAAGACACTTTTTTAAAGCAGTTTTGTTTAAAGAGCTATCTGATCTTTAGTTTTTTTTCTCGTCTCAAATATTTGCATATGTAAGCCCGCCCAATCGTCCCAATGGAGGCATACGATTGGTGGTTGAAGGTTTCTTGCGCGTTCTGCCTTTTCAGCAGGGCAAAAGGATTTAAGTCTAATTTAAGTCTGACTCCATTTTTAGGTTAGAATGCCAATTGGCTATTTGGTCATTTATATTTAATAGTTTACACATTTAATTATTCAGTTTAACCCTTTGTTGAAATTATACCCGTTCATAATCTACTAGAGATAGTTAATAATTCCAGAGTAAGTCAGAATAAATCAGTGTAACAATTTATTATTAGTCAGGTAAATGTATCATGCCAATTACATAATCAGTTCAAAGATAATCCATACATGACATCAAATGCTCTGAAGTATAGAATAAAATATGGATACCCGACTCCTGAAAATTACATAACGCTGAGCATCTAAGAGACACTCAGCGTGACGGGCTGACCGATGTAAAGGTTCGAGCCCCGACCTCTTTGCAACATCTCCTTAAATACCAGACCAAGACAGAAACCTCTTTCAAATGGAAACGTGTTAACAATGGGAATTTACATTTAATCACTGTCCCATAGACCTGTATTGACAAGACCAAATGGCTAAAGCCACACCCAACGTAATAAGCAAAGTATCTCTAAACTCTCAAAACCTTTATTACTTTTTGGTTTACTTTTGTGGGGAGGAGACCTTTGTACCAGTCGCACTGAGACATTTCAAATAATATCAAACATGTATAATTCTGTATAGTGTTTGTTCACTTTAGACCATATAGATTTTGGGTGAATTCTGGAGGAGAAATGGGGTAGATGCAGGTGAAAGGAGAGGCATGTAAATTTAAAGTCATTCGTAGATGATTCACTCAGTGTGACGTCGTCTCGGATGGGGATGGTAAATGCATGAGTGGGTTCAGATGCTAATGTCCTTTATTTTCTCAGAGACATTCTGGCATATGCAAGCTTTTTCCAATCTTACACATACACATAAAACCACTGAAACCAACTCAAAACAATGTAGTATACATGCCAGACCAGTATGTGGCGCTGTAATTCTGCCACAGAGATGCACTGAAAATGGAGAAGACTTCGCATGCGGTGTCTGACTAGGGTCGAGACATGAGGTGATGACATCATCATTTCACAAAATATACGGATTGGCTGTACACACGCAAATGCAAGGTAGGTGTTTCAGATTTATCCAATCTGGAACCTGGTTTTCAAAAATAGCGGTCTCAGCCTCCCAAAACACCTGATCCGTCTGGACAAAACACTGATACGATACAAAATTTTTACGTATACAGCTAAATGCATGTGTACCCAAGACCTAATGCACTGTTGACGCACATCTGATTTCTTTCCCAACTGTTAGAGGCATTTTGACAACTGTATATTTGACCGTTCAAGTGTAATAAGGTGTGAAAGAACTGAAAGGGTTCACTTTGTCAGAGAGGCGGCTTGTGTGCGCACTTCAGGTGCGTGTCAGACAGCGCGAGCGACCGCAAGTTGTTGTTTTATGCAACTTACTGCGTTTAACTCTTTTTAATTTTAATGCAAGTAACAGTCGTGTGCCCAGTCTATTCTCTGCTTTGTCAACCTAAAACTTTGACTGTAGGTAATGTTTTGAAGTAGCCTATTAAAATCATTCAGATATTGTATGCCGTTGCGATTTGTATATCGTACATTTGCGATAATTCATTAATTTTGATATCGTGCAGCCCTAGCAAAAATGTGTATGAACCCTGTAATTAATCATCCATTTTGTGGCTTTTGCTTTTTTTAGCGAGCTACACTCACCTAAAGGATTATTAGGAACACCATACTAATACTGTTTGACCCCCTTTCGCCTTCAGAACTGCCTTAATTCTACGTGGCATTGATTCAACAAGGTGCTGAAAGCATTCTTTAGAAATGTTGGCCCATATTGATAGGATAGCATCTTGCAGTTGATGGAGATTTGTGGGATGCACATCCAGGGCACAAAGCTCCCGTTCCACCACATCCCAAAGATGCTCTATTGGGTTGAGATCTGGTGACTGTGGGGGCCATTTTAGTACAGTGAACTCATTGTCATGTTCAAGAAACCAATTTGAAATGATTTAAGCTTTGTGACATGGTGCATTATCCTGCTGGAAGTAGCCATCAGAGGATGGGTACATGGTGGTCATAAAGGGATGGACATGGTCAGAAACAATGCTCAGGTAGGCTGTGGCATTTAAACAATACCCAATTGGCACTAAGGGGCCTAAAGTGTGCCAAGAAAACATCCCCCACACCATTACACCACCACCACCAGCCTGCACAGTGGTAACAAGGCATGATGGATCCATGTTCTCATTCTGTTTACGCCAAATTCTGACTCTACCATCTGAATGTCTCAACAGAAATCGAGACTCATCAGACCAGGCAACATTTTTCCAGTCTTCAACTGTCCAATTTTGGTGAGCTTGTGCAAATTGTAGCCTCTTTTTCCTATTTGTAGTGGAGATGAGTGGTACCCGGTGGGGTCTTCTGCTGTTGTAGCCCATCCACCTCAAGGTTGTGCGTGTTGTGGCTTCACAAATGCTTTGCTGCATACCTCGGTTGTAACGAGTGGTTATTTGTCAAAGTTGCTCTTCTATCAGCTTGAATCAGTCGGCCCATTCTCCTCTGACCTCTAGCATCAACGAGGCATTTTCACCCACAGGACTGCCGCATACTGGATGTTTTTCCCTTTTCACAGCATTCTTTGTAAACTCTAGAAATGGTTGTGCGTGAAAATCCCAGTAACTGAGCAGATTGTGAAATACTCAGACCGGCCCGTCTGGCACCAACAACCATGCCACGCTCAAAATTGCTTAAATCACCTTTCTTTCCCATTCTGACATTCAGTTTGGAGTTCAGGAGATTGTCTTGACCAGGACCACACCCCTAAATGCATTGAAGCAACTGCCATGTGATTGGTTGATTAGATAATTGCATTAATGAGAAATTGAACAGGTGTTCCTAATAATCCTTTAGGTGAGTGTATTTATGTGTATGATTCTGTCTCCTCTAGTGTGCATGTCGGGGCCGCTGTGTTAACAAGCTTTGTCGCTGCCGCAAGGGAAAAATGACCTGTGGAGAAAACTGTCTCTGTGACCATGAAAAATGTCGCAATATGGAGAACCGCAACAATGTGGTTAGTAAAATATGTTCTTTTAAAGAGCCAGGGGTTGTCGGTTTACTCTGTAAATGGCCATTTCCTCATCTTATTTCTTCTGCTGTTGTCCTCAGGATTATACTGAAATAAGTGACGTGTCTAAGGAGCCTGCTGCAATTCCTGAGGACCCCACAGCAGTAAGCCCTCGAGATTCTACGTTTTTCAGACCTCCTAGTGTGCCACCTACTAAAAAGGTAAGACCAAGGCTGACATTTTTTGTCTTTGACCATGTCTTTTTCTAAAGGAATGGTTTAACACCATATGGAAGTACAGAAAATTTGGCAGAATATGATAAAGCAGGCCTTTGAATTTTGAATAAATTAGAATTCACTACCTCACCACTAGATGCTGCTAAAAACACACTGCACCTTTAAAGGTTTTTTTTTGGTACCTGGATTATCAAATGACCTTGAATATTGCACAATAGCTCCTATGGATCTAAAACCTAAAATAAATTTCTATGTTAATAACCAATAACAAACAGAGTGGAATATCTTGAACAAACTTCATGAAATCAATTCCCATGTTGGGAGAAGTTTCTATCTTTTTTTTCCTCAGATTGATGGGACAAGATTGTTTATGCCTGTTGCCAAATAGGCCAGTTTTAATATAAGGACAAGATCCAACAGTTATTATATATTTTTATCCATTAAGTTTGTTTTATTAGATTGTGCTAGGTTTAACCCCTTGACAAACCTTTTTTTTATTCAGTTAACTGAAATTTAACAATATAGTAGCATAAACAGGCAAGCCATTTAAAAAGTAGAGTGCAACAGTGCTCTTTTTCAGCGATGCTGGTTCTGGAAGTATTTTTTCCATACATTTTTCCCATAGCATCTTTTAAAGTCTTTAAAGAGTTATAAGCCATGAACCAAGACAATCAGCTACAAGGTGAATAACACTACAAACTTTAATTTGAAGTAAAGAAGGCTGTTTTTAACGGCTTTACTGAGAGAAAGAACCACAATCCCATAAAGCGTTGCGAATAGCATAATCAAATTAAAAATGGGGAAATATACAACTACCCATTTACAAATGTTGATTTCATATAAAAACAATATATTTTATAAAAAATATGCATATACAAACATTTAAGTATTTTGAGTGTAGAGATCGACATTAGCAGTGCTTCATGGGAGTAGCGGAGCTAAAGAGCTATTTTGGTGCATGTTGTTTTTTTCACAAGGAATTCCGCTGTTAACCATGATTTTAAAAAAAATAAGCTAAAAACGCGGGCTAATGGCTTCAGCAGAAGCAAATACCATGGATTAACAACCACAGTCTTTGAAGGTTTAGAAGTTATCATTAAAAATCAATTTTCTTATAGAGAAAATGAATTGTTTTTACTTCTGTAATCTGATTTTTGCACTCTGTTGGGATGCTTAATGGGCCTTTCACACAGAACGCGGCAACGGCACCGCTGCGCTAAGAAATCCATTCATTTCAATGGCTTGCGCCACGCAAGGAAGGTTTGTTGCTGCGTTGACCAAAAGCGCACTCGCAGCAGAGCGCACCATTGACAAGCTTGCACACGCCGCGGTCAAAGTATTTCAACTTTTGCCGCTGCGCTCTGTGACGATTACATGCGCGGCCAATAAAAACGGTGCATCGAAACAAGCACGAAAAGCATGATGGATGAACAGTTTTGAAAACTCCGCCTACTTTGCTCTGGCCAGCGAAGCGCAAATCACTTTGTATCTGAAGGGCTACGCTGAACCCAGCGGCCAGCTCAGCGCATTTCGCATCCTGTTTGAAAGCCCCATAAGGCTGTTAACATGGGTGTTACGATCAGATTTTTCACTACACAATTATCATGGCCAAAAGAATTCATAACGATACATTGCGTTTTTGTTTTTTTGGCAACAAATCGCATCATTACAAAAGGAACAATTACACTTGGTTGCTACCTTATACGGATAAACAAAACTGATAAAAGATTAAGACCATTCCATGTGATTTTATTTATTTAGAGGAGACTAAAATGCTAATCATTTTTAGTCAAAGTATGACCATTTATAAGAATAACAGCATATTTTTACCACAGACTCGCGTTATAGCGTCAGTCGAGTGTTTGAAATGACTTCCTTCTGTGAACTGATGTGGCAGAAATTATAATATTTTATACACTGCCCAGCCAAAAAATGCTGTTTGGATTTAAATAGGCAAATGCTTAAGAGTCTATGATTGGATCATTATTGCAGTGATTATGTTTCTAGCATGTTATATGTTGGCAACAGTTCTTCCAACCCTAATTGGTGGAGTGTGTAGCTTTTCATTTCTTAAATAACCATGTAGGAAGGATTCCAGGATGACAATGTCAAGATTCAGGCTCAAATTGTGAAAGAATGGTTGGGAGGAGCATAAAGAGTCCAGACTTTAAATTCATTAAAAGTCATTGGGATGTGCTGGACTCTTGCATTGTCAATACAAGATCTTGACCAAAAATGTATGCGCCTCTTGATGGAAATAACATCACAACATTTCTTTATATCAAGAGGTGCATCACTGGACTACATGGAGAGGGCGGGGTTTATGACCTGTACTGCAGCCAGCCACCAGTGGGCGATTGAAATGCTTTGTTTTCAGGACTTGTCATTAAATTAAGTTTTTGTTTAAAGATTTTTTTCCTCTTCTTTATCTTGGCCATTCTTATTTGTCACTGACCCTTAAAATAACAGCATACTGGTTTAAGAATGTCATGAAGATAATTAGGAGCTATTTCTTGCTTAAACACACTTGTTTGCTGTATCATAAACAGGAAATTGGAGACATGGGCTGCCTGCCTGCAGATCTGAAGCTTGAAAAAAAACCAGTCCCTGCTGACAACGAGAGTGACAGCGATGACTCTGAAGCGATGAACAGCACTTCCAGCTTCCTCCGGAGGAACAAGAGAGGCCTAAATAACTTCAAAAACAGCTTCTTCTCTGGCTGCACACCTATCCGTGAAGAACATTAGTAGTAGAATGTGATAGTTACGCCTGCTAATTATTTTGTCTTGTCTTTTTCATGTGGTTTAAATGTATACATTTGTTAAATTGGTATTTTGTTAATGGTAATTCATTTGCATTAATAGTTAATGCACCAACTAACAATATGAACTGCACATGTAATGAGTAATTTTATAGACTTTTAAGCTATTTGATTGTATGGCATTTGAAAGTCATAGTTGTAGATGTTATTTCTATTAAAAATCTAGTGACTTCAATAAATGGTTCATTTTATTTTTGTGTTGTTCATTTCTTAACATTGCTATGTTAAAATATCTAAACACAATTCCTTGTTAAATTCTGCCTGGAAAAAGGCTGTTTTAGAATGCTGTAATGTAATGCATGGTTAATTCTAATATTTACATTGTAGGTGAACAGGTGTGTGTTTTAGCCAAGTGCTGCAGACTTTTTCCCCCTCTAGCAGACAATAAAACGGGTGAAAAATTAATATAGACTCACTGAAGGAGGGATTGAACCATATCTACAGACCAGTGTTGGGCTTCACAGTTAGAGACCACTATGCTCAAATTTGAAGTTCAATCAGTTGGCAGGTTTTACTGAAGACTAGGGCTAGGTAAAAAAAAAAAAATTATTTCTTGATTTTAATCTATTCTCATTTTGAAAAACCAATATCGATTCTTAAATCCCAAGTCGATACTGTTTTCAGTTGATTTAATGAACAAAACTTTATAGCGCGCCTCCCATCTAATAAATCACAACCAACTTTGTGATTTGTTATTTCTGTTATGAAATGTCTCCGCTTTCAAATTCTATAAATTTTATTACAAAATTCAAACAATAAATACCGTTTTGGTGCCGTTTAATGTGGCGTGACAGATATAGCACCTTCAGTTCAAATGAAGCAGCAGTAAAATAGTTTAATCTAAGGTATGCAAATAGTATGGGATGTCCCTAAGAACTGGCCATTGTATTAGAAATTAGGTGTTTATAGGCCATTGAAGTCGGATAAAGTGACATTTCCAAAACGCTGCAGTGAAATGGTTTCATATGAGGTATGCAAACAGTATGGGATGTCCCCTATAAGAACTGACCATTCTTTTTTTTCTACTTGATAGAAATGAGGTCTCTATATGCCTTTGTGACATCTCCAAAACGCTGCAGTGAAATGGTTTCATATGAGGTTTGAATATAATTTGTGACCTGCACTATATTGCCAAAAGTATTGGGATACCCCACCAAATCATTGAATTCAGGTGTTCCAATCACTTCCATGGCCAAAAGTGTATCCAATCAAGCACCTAGGCATGCAGACTGCTTCTACAAACATTTGTGAAAGAAATGGGTCGCTCTCAGGAGCTCCGTGAATTCAAGCATGGTACCGTGATAGGTTGCCACCTGTGCAATAAGTCCATTTGTGAAAATTTCCTCTATTCTATGGTCAACTTTTAATGGTATTATAACAAAGTGGAAGCAATTGGGAACAACAGCAACTCAGCCTTGAAGTGGTAGGCCACTTGAAATTACAGAGCGGGATAAGCGCATGCTGAGGCGCACAGTGCGCAGAAGTCACCAACTTTCTGCAGAGTCAATAGCCACAGACCGCCAAACTTCGTGTGTCCTTCAGATTTGCTCAAGAACAGTGTGTAGAGAGCTTCATGGAATGTGTTTCCATGGCCGAGCAGCTGCATTCAAGCCTTACATCACCACGTGCAATGCAAAGCGTGGGATGCAGTGGTGTAAAGCACACCATTACTGGACTCTAGAGCAATGGAGACGTGTTCTCTGGAGTGACGAATCACGCTTCTCTGGCAATCCGATGGACGAGTCTAGGTTTGGCGGTTGCCAGGAGAACAGTACTTTCTTGACTGCATTGTGCCATGTGTAAAGTTTGGTGGAGAGGGGATGGTGTGGGGTTGTTTTTCAGGGGTTGGGATTGGCCCCTTAGTTCCAGTGAAAGGAACTCTTAATGCTTCAGCATACCAAGACATTTTGGACAATTTCATGCTTCCAACTTTGTGGGAAGAGTTTGGGGACGGCCCCTTCCTGTTCCAACATGACTGCGCACCAGTGCACAAAGCAAGGTCCATAAAGACATGGATGAGCAAGTTTGGTGTGGAGGAACTTGACTGGCCTGCACAGAGTCCTGACCTCAACCCGATAGAACACCTTTGGGATAAATTAGAGTCTGCGAGCCAGGCTGTCTTGTCCAACATCAGTGCCTGACCTCATAAATGCACTTCTAGTCTGCTCCTGATCGATTGCTCCTGTCTGCCTCGCTGCAGTGTTTGCAGCTCTGTACAGCTTTGCTTTTGAATCTCTATTTGATATCTTTTCTTTGTTGTTTATACTGCTAAATATAACTTACTCATCACCATATATTGTTTAATATTGCCTATCACGTTAAAATTGACATTGCTAGCTTTTAATTTAAATCACTATCACAACATGTTAGCATTTCACAACGCATTAGCATTTCACTAGCCTGTTAGCCTGCCATACGTGCATCCGGGTTTCCTGTTTTGTCTCTCGTGCTTTTACTAGTCCATCAAACAACTGTGGTGAGTTGGATTAGTCAACAAACACAACTGAATTAATTGGATTAGCAAGTAGACTCCATCAAACAACTGTGGTAAGTTGGATTAATCAACAAATACGGTAAGCCATGTCTTCTCTTTTTATTGTCACCTGCACTACATGTTTTATGTTTAGTATATCTGTCTCCGTTGGTGAACAGGGCTTCACATGTGATAAATGTAAGGAGATAGTCAGGCTGACAGAGAAGATTTCAGAATTAGAGACACACATCCAGATTTTATTTGAGAGTAGTGAGAACGTAACAGCTTTAGACACTGCTTTGGATGCGACTAGCTTAGTGAAATCTGTACATTGTTCGGTTCCGGCTGTAGAGCCCGTGCAGCAGGGCAACTGGGTGATGGTGAGACGGCATAGTCGCGGATCAAAAAACCACTCTTCCGTTCCGATTAGAACATCAAACAGGTTCTCACCACTCAGTGATGCACCCACTGAGAATCCTGTTGAAAGTGCCCTAGTCATTGGCGATTCTATTACACGTAACGTGAAAATAGAGACACCAGCCACCATAGTCACATGTTTACCGGGAGCCAGAGCGCCTGACATCAAAGCAAATTTAAAAGTGCTGGCTAATGCTAATCGTAAATTCTCTAAGATTATTATTCATGTTGGCCCTAATGATGTTCGACTTCGCCAGTCGGAGATCACCAAAATTAACATTAAAGAGGTGTGTGAACTCGCAAGTACGATGGCTGATAGCGTTTTTTGCTCTGGTCCCCTCCCCGTTAAAAGGAGTGATGAGATACTTAGCAGACTATCATCACTCAATGGCTGGTTGTGTAAGTGGTGTCCGCAAAATAACATAGGGTTCATAGACAATTGGAAAAGCTTTTGGGGCAGACCTGACCTGTTGAAAAGAGATGGTATCCATCCCTCCTGGGGTGGTGCCGCTCTTCTCTCTAGTAATTTGGCACATAGTCTTAGAGCTAAACCTTGACTAACTAGGGCCCAGGTCAGGAAGCAGACGGACTGGCTTACCCGACCGTCTGCTAGCTGTCTCGTGTCACAGAAGTCAGATAAATCCCAGCACATAGAGACTCTTTCACCTAGATATTATCACATAGAGACTGTGTCTGTTCCATGAATTAGTAAATACAAAAAACCACCAAAACTATTCAACGGTAAATTTTTTATTGATGTCCAACAAATAAACAACAGATATAATACAGATGAACAAATGATAAAGCTTGGGCTGCTGAATATTCGATCCCTTTCCTCAAAAACGCTTATTGTTAATGATATGATTACAGATAATAATCTAGATGTGCTGTGTTTGACAGAAACCTGGCTAAAACCTGACGACTACATTACTTTAAATGAGTCCACCCCACAAGATTATTGTTATAAACACGAGCCACGTCTGAAAGGTAAAGGGGGAGGTGTTGCTGTAATTTATAATAATATCTTCAGTATTACTCAGAAGTCTAGTTTCAAATATAATTCTTTTGAAGTTTTGGTGCTTTACGTAACGTTATGTAGTGAAATTGATAAATCCCGTTTAACATTTGTGTTGGCTACTGTATACAGGCCACCAGGGCACAATACACACTTTACCAGAGAATTTGCTGATTTTCTCTCAGAGATAGTACTGGCTACAGATAAAGTCCTAATTGTTGGTGATTTTAATATCCATGTAGACAATGAAAAAGACGCATTGGGATTGGCATTTAGAGACATTCTAAACTCTATTGGACTTAGGCAACACGTATCAGGACCCATTCATCGCTGTAATCATACTTTAGACCTAATATTGTCACATGGAATAAATGTTGATACCGCTGAAATTCTGCAGCAGAGCGATGACATCTCGGATCATTACCTAGTATCATGTATACTTAATTTAGCAAAGGCTGCAAAGCCGTCCCCTCGCTTAGAGTATGGCAGGACTATCACTGCTGCGACTAAAGATTTCTTTGTAAATAAACTTCCTCATCAGTTTCATCTCCTCAGCATCCCAGATAGCCCAGAGGACCTCGATGTTGCAACAGAAACTATTGACTCTCTCTTTTCCAGCACTTTAGACACAGTTGCTCCTCTGCGCTTAAAGAAGATTAAAGAAAATAGTCCAACGCGTGGTACAACGAGCACACATGGGCCCTTAAAAAAGCAGCCAGAAAAATGGAGCACAGCTGGAAGAAAACAAAACTGAAGTTTTTCGCATTTCGTGGAAAGAGAGTATAATTTTATACAGAAAGGCTAGATCTGCTTATTTCTCGACTCTCTTAGAAGAAAACAAACACAGCCCTAGGTATTTATTCGATACAGTGGCTAAATTAACCAAAAATAAAGCTTCAACTTCTGATGTCTGCCAACAGCACAGCAGTAATGACTTTATGAACTTCTTTACTTGTAAGATTGATAATATTAGGAAAAAAATTATAACCATGTAGCCGTCTACTACAGTATCACATCAGACAGTGCATTGTAGTGTCACTGAGGTAAAATTACATTCATTCACTGCTATAGGAGAAGAAGAATTGGCTAAACTTGTTAAATCATCAACATGTATGCTCGACCCTATACCGACTAAACTACTAAAAGAGATGCTTCCAGAGGTCATAGATCCTCTTCTTAATATCATTAATTCATCCTTGACATTAGGATATGTACCGAAAACTTTTAAGCTGGCTATTATTAAACCACTTATTAAAAAAACGCAACTTGATCCTACAGAATTAGTCAATTACAGGCCAATCTCAAATCTACCCTTTCTGTCAAAAATTGATCCGGGCCGTATCCAGATCAGATGGTGGACCAGCGCCCAGACATTACCAACGCATCCCTGAAGTGTCTGCAGAGACCGTGTCAATTAGTCTACCCTCTGAAATTGCTCATCGACATGGCATCCTCAATGGATCCATCTCCGGCGTGATGACTCCGATATTTCGAATATTCCTATTTAATAATTGTTTAATCGACACGCCATCCTCAATAAACCCGTCTCCGGCGTGATGCCTCCAATCTTTCGAATATTCCGATCTAATATTACTTCTGACCTATAAGGCTGCCAAAATAATAATCATACACTGTTTGTTAATTGGCCAGAGGAGAACTGGCACCCCGACTGAGCCTGGTTTCTCCCAAGGTTTATTTTTCTCTATTATGCCACCTGATGGAGTTTTGGTTCCTTGCCACTGTCGCCTTTGGCTTGGCTTGCTCAGTTGGAGACACTCAATTTTCAAATAAATATCCAAATAAATTTAATTACTAAACTAAATTAACTATATCAACTACATTACTTAATATATATGATAATTGAAATGAGCTAGATGACATCACCGTTTTCTCCAGAGTGGCTGTACAGCCGAATCAAATTCTGTTGCATTATTTTCCTGCTTAACACTGTGAAGCTGCTTTGAAACAATCTGCATTGTAAAAAGCGCTATATAAATAAAGTTGACTTGACTTGACTTCTAGAAGAATGGTCAAAAATTCCCATAAACACACTCCCAAATCTTGTGGAAAGTCTTCCTAGAAGAGTTGAAGCTGTTATAGCTGCAAAGGGTGGGTCAACTCCATATTAAACGATAGCGGTATACTGTTAGCGAACGTCTGACGCCGCACACACTGCTAAAAAAAGAGCGACGTTTAGATGAATATGTAAATATGTGCTCTGCGCTTTCCTCTCAATAACAAAATAAACACAACAAAATTGAAAAAAAAACAGCAAGCATTTTAATAAAGCATAAGATCATAGATGCTTGACATTGCTACACAACAAAGTGGTTATTTATTGCCTCTTTCTTCACTCTCATTAGATAACATTATAAGAGAGAAAAAAGGGCCCAAAGGTTTTGTATCTTATATGTATGCCAATTTCATTGATATTTATGGAGAGGATACAACATCCTCTAAATCCAAATTGGAAAAAGATGTGGAATGTATTTTTGAACAAGATACTTGAGAAATTGTTTGTGAAAATGCCCTAAGATTCTCATGTAACAGACATGGATTCATTCAGTTTAACATTAAACACAGGGTTTATTACACAACGGAGAGATTACATAAGATAAGTGATTCTTATTCAGAATGTTGCCCAAGGTGTAAAATAGAAACTGGTACATTATGTTTTGGGCATGTACAAAACTTAAAACCTATTGGGAAAATATACTACATAGCTACTAATAACAAAATAACAGAGGTTAAACTTCCATTTGATCCGAGATTTATTTTATTAGGTGATGAATCAGTCTTGCAACTTGAACAGAGGGTACATTTATGTTTTATAAAGATGGCCCTGATAGCAGCAAAGAAATGTATAGCTGTATATACAGTGGAAATCTACAGAACCTCCTAATCATGTAGTGTGGCTAAGAGAACAATCATCTTATGTTCCAGTTGAAAAAATATTTAATCTTAAATCTTAAAGACATCTTTATTTGAGACGATGAAAAACTGTGAGGCTAGAACCGGGCTAATATGGTCATACTTCCTGGTTCTAGTAAGAACTCAAGCTGCTGCGTTTTGGACCAGCGGGCGTTTGTTTATTAAGCGTGCAGGGCAACCACCCAGTAGAGCATTACAATAATCTAGCCTTGAGGTCATGAACGCATAAACTAACTGTTCAGCATTTTGCATTGAAAGCATGTGTCATAGTTATATTTTTAAGATGGAAGAATGCAATTTTACAGATGCTAGAAACATGGCTTTCAAATGAAAGATTGGTATCAAAGAGCACACCCAGATTCCTAACTGACAACGAATACTTTTACTTATTTTTATTTTATTTTTACTTAGTTTTGTTTTATTGTATTCTTTACAGCAGCTACTTACTCTGAAATTAGTTTAAGTGTGCTATCTACACAGAGGGAGGGGAGGGTGGTTTAGAAAAGATAGTTAACTTTAATACTGAATTACCTATGTACACTGTTTATATGACAAAACAATAAACATATTGATAAATATTAACTAACTAATTGTTATATTTTAACATTTAGTGACCAACTTTGCTTTAAAAGAGTTACAAAGTGTGCATATGTGTTAGTGGATACATGTTGTGCGTTATCTACATGACCCTAGGCACAGTTGTGTACAATATTGAGTTGTCTCATACAGAACAGAAAAAAATAAAATAAGAAGAAATGTAAAAGATAACTCTTTCTACAAAATAGAACTATAGAGTAACTGGATTATATAAGGATCAAATGAATTTGTGTTTGTATCTTTATTCAATAGTGTTTGGAAATGTGTTATAATTTATATAAGAAATCATATAATTTATCCAGACATTTGATTATTCTATTTAACTCTAGGTTAGGATAAGGAGATGGGGGTTAGGATTAGGCAATCAGGTAGCAGCTTCAAACAGAACAGAGGGGTCATAATGTGACATGAGTCAAAATTAGGTACAACACCAGCCATATACACGGATCTCACAGTCACAAACTCATCAGTCATGATAGCTAGAATAATATTACACTAATCAGAGGTTAAGGCTAAATCTAGATAATATAATATAGATAACACTTTTTTGTTCAAAACAGATATACCCATTATTAGCCTTTGCAGACTAAGTACACTTAACTAATGCCAATTTGTGAAGCGGAGCTCCTGCCCCAATGCTCCACCTAAACTGGATTGTAGTCTGTTACTAACTGGATCACAGATTTTTGGTAACAGGGATTTAACATAATCTACTACTACTACTACTAATCTACAGATACAACTGCTATAAGAATTATTTTGTTCCTTTGGTTACAAGGATGTTAAACTCTAGTTCAAAGGACACGACTGTGTGATTATGTATTGGTGTGGGTATCTTGTTATGCAGCTTACCTGTATTGCCCAAAACAAATTTCCCTTAAAGGGACAAATAAAGTATAAAGTAGTAGTAGTAAGTAGTAGTACCAATAATTTCAGAGTAGGTCAGAATAAAATTGAATGTAACAATTTATTATTAGGCTAGTCAGGTGAACATGCATCATGCCAATTACATAATCAATTCAAGATAACCAATACAAGATATCAAATGCTCAGAAATAAAGAGTAAAAGATGCATACCTGAAATCAGAATGACACAGAATGAGTGTCTTCCATAAATATCTTCCTGAGATTTACTCAGACCAAGACAAAACATCATCCACATGGAGGCATGAACTACAACTGGAATTTGCATTAGACCTGGAGAGTTCACAAAAGATAATTTGCCAGAAATACCCTGGGCAATGGCACACCCTTCACAGTAAGAACAATATCTTTAACTGATAACTGATTTTCTTCTTCATTGTTTTTCTGTCTAGTATTTGATGCACAGACACTAAAACTAAATGTTCTATCAGTACAAGCACTGTAAAAAAAACTATGCCATTTTAAGGTGGTATTAAATTTTCATTATTTTTCCATGCATGGAAAAGCATCATTTAATATTCTCTTTATTTTTTGCATGTTTTCTATTGTCATATGAACCAAGGATATAGCCTATACGTTTAGTTAGGGGTGATGAGGCTGTTTTCCAATTGTTTGGTGAGTTTGAGAATAATACACTGAGTGCAGACTCCACATCACTTGGGCTCGTTTCAGTGACTAGAACATACGTTGTTCAGTCAGACATACAGGCTGGATGCTGGGTCATGATACTCTCTAACTGCTCTATTCTTTCTCCATTATGCTGAAGACTTAAACTAATGATGACAAGACAAAAGGATGAATAAACGGATGTATGCGTTTCAGCGCATAACAAATGCGGGATGTCTGTGTCCCTCGGTGAAGAAACGGCGCCGTGATCACGTACAAGTTTGTGAATACGGAGAATGCGTATTATACGCAGGAATCTGTCGTAAAATACGTCCTGGGCTCTGTACTCCGGCGTGAAAGTAGAGAATACGAGTGCTTCAGATGATCGCATAGGATATTTTCTCAACCGCAACCGAGCTTATGTCAGCAGCCGTGAGCGGAACACCCAGAGAGTCCGGGGGAATCCGGTGGATTTCTGACGGAGGCCACATTATGCCGCTCGGAAATGTACCCGAATAATCGGATGACAGCACTCCTATCCATCGAAGGAAAACTTTCGAGTTCAGTTTACACGGTGGGCTTGCAATAAAAGGAGGTCGTGTGGCTAACAGGATCCCGGGGAGCTGTGGCTAGCATGGTGCTATCACACATGTAGCCGAACTACATCGATTGAAAGCCACTCTGACTGCGTCGCTTCTCGGGTCGGCTAATGTTCATGAGGCGTGTGTGGGTCCTGCGTTCTCAAGATCCCCACTCCCTTATAGGGAGACCTGAATCCGAGCTGCTATACGGGCCATATATTTGCCTAGCTTGACTGTCATTTCATGTATGGATGGACGCGTGCATGCTTTGACAGAATCCTGCGTGCATCGTTGCAGCTGGCACAGAGCATCCCAAGGAGGGGCTCTTACTCTAGCAAATATACATTGGATCCGTCGAAGCGTTTAATTTGTTGCCTGTCTCCCTAAGAACACTGCGTAAGGCTGCAGCGTACGCTACGTCGGTTCGGAGGAATAATATTGGGTGACATTGCAGTCTCTCCCTTCTCACTCGGAGAGATATAACGTAAGCTCTTCTCGCTTATTACGTCTGTCAAAGGAAGGGAAGGTGGAGCATTGTCCGTCGTACGTGCTGACGCAGTGGGATTTCTACGTGTGGTCTGCGTTTCGACCCGCCCTTCCCGCGGTGACGGTGATGGGTCGGAAGCGGTGTGTCGGTGCAGATTGTTCGAAGATGGCGGCCGGGTGCTGCGGGGTGAAGAAGCAGAAGTTGTCGGGATCCCCCGGAGCGGGGGGTCCCGGCGGGGCGGGGAGCGGGGTAGCCGGGACCGGACATTGTGGATCGGAATTGGGGATCGGGTCGTCGTCGACTGTAGTGGCCGGGAACGTGAATCGGATGAACGGCCTGGGGGGTCCAGGGGGTAGTAGTAGTAGCAGCAGCAGCAGCAGCAGCAGCGGCAGCAGCAACACCAATGCTCTGTCCCCAACCCCGGGAGGCTACAACTCAACTGGCCTCTCCCCGACTCTCAGTCCCGGGCCTGGCTCAGGAGGCAGGAAAATGGTCGTTTCGGCGGAGATGTGTTGCTTTTGCTTCGACGTGCTTTATTGCCATCTATATGGATACCAGCCTCCTCGAACACCCAGGTTTACAAACGACCCCTAGTAAGTAACGTTAGCAAGATGGCTATTTTGACCTGGTTTCCCTTAACAACAGATAGTGTGCTTCCTTTTCCCCATGCAGTAACAACGAAGTTTTGAATCTTCATGCTCCTCGGCGAAGTTTTGCTCCTGCTCATCTTGGTCTAATGTCTTTTTTTACCATATTAATTACTTTGTTTGATGTCCATATCAAATGCAGTCACTGGTAGTTTACTCGCTAACCTTAGGCTAAACCAAGCACAACTGATTAGAACGGCTCTTTTTTACAACAGAAAAGAGCTGTTGTCATGTTTCCAAACTCGAGGTTTCTGAGGTGTTTAAAAAAAAAAGTCGTTAATATATAAACACCCGCTAGTCTAGTTGTGTAATTAATTTTATTGATGGTTAAATCACTATAGTTTATATATATATATATATATATATATATATATATATATATATATATATATATATATATATATGAGGGCAAATATTGGGTTTAGGATGCATGATTTAGAAGACTGGAAGTGAAATTATGGATTATTAATGTGCCCGATAATTAGGAATAGCTGATGTGTTTTTTTTCTCTGAAAGAGATTAAATGGGTGTTAGCCTGCTCTTCTTTATTCAAGCTTATCTGCAAGCTAACATGCTAAGCAATGTTAGCCAACTATGTACGATTCACATCTCGGCGAATATTTGCTTTTTTTTGTTTATTTACTCTTAGCTCCCTTTCTTTTCTTAATTCGTTAAATTTTTGTAAGAAACACCGAGTAATATTTTGTTTACAAGCTCTTGTTAGTGGTTAGCTGAAGTGAGCTAACGTTAGTAAGCTAACAAAACCCAAGAGTTGTTTACGTTTCCCCCGGAGATTTACGAAAGCTCTTACAGTATTGTTCAAGTTGGCCATAAAGCAACACAATTAATATCAGGACACACAATAACATTTCACACGTTAACTGTTAAATCACCAACAGTTAAATATTCTGATATTTTGTCACTTGGTAAACACCGAATCTTTATTATTTTGGACCCTTTCAGGTAAGCATTTCACTCGAGCTAAGTTAGTTTTCTGTTAAGGACGTTAAAGGAATGTTTATCTTATCCGGTTAGTCAGGGTTCGTCGAACTAGGTAATGAATGAATGTCTTCACTGCAGTTCCTCCCTCTACTGTTGCTGATAGCGATAATGACCCGATATGGACCGTGCACACACACATATGCATGTATTTAGGCAATATATACAACTTGCTTATTTACCTTAAGTTGTTGTATTACAAAAATATGAAACATTTGTCTTGGCCATAGTTAACTGTTATTTAGCCATAGACAGTTATTTGCAGATACCTCAAACAATTATGTGAGACGATAACAATTTGATTTGATTCTGGAGTATATTGATCGATATATTAATATGCCGATATTACCGGTATGTGCCTATTTTACAAAAGACTAAATTTTTTTGGGGGTAATTTACACAATTTATTTATTTTACAAATGTAACCACAATATATAACATGGGCATTTAACTGAACTCTCTGAAAATTGTACATCCTGTATCCCAATTGGGACATCCACAAAAAAAAAAAAAATGTGGGAGGAGGAGGAGGAGGAGGAGGAGGAGGAGGAGGAGGAGGAGGAGGAGGAGGAGGAGAGGGGTGGGGTGGGGTAGGGTAGGTGGAGTCACACATGAGATCAATAATCTGTTGAAGGCTTGACAACCGTCAAGAAAGTCTTTCATGTTTCTGTGTTAAAATGTGCAATGTGTAAAATCTAGTGCAAATCCTCATTAGGAAATATATAAAATGACATACTCGCACATCAAATTCAGTTCAAGGACCTATTTTGTGTCTGCAAACAGCGATTACCTTTTTTGTGTGGGCAGAGCCTACCTGGTTGCAGAAAATGACAGTTCTGTGGAAGCCACGGAATAAGACTAAAAAAAGTTTGAGTTTATATCTCACAATTCTGACTTTTTTTTTCACTCTATTCCCCTCAGAATTGTGAGAAACTCATAATTGCGAGTTATAAAGTCCGAACTGACAGATATAGACACGCAAATGCAAGAAAAAGTCAAGAATCATTCACCTCATGATCGGCATCAACTCCAAGAGTTACATTATATTGAAACTTTAGGTGGCTTACAAAAGAAATCTGTGTTCTTTTCAGCTCTCTACATTTTGTGTGCTGTTAGCTCCCTGTCACATGAGGGAGCGCAGTGAAAGGGAGTGATTGACGGCTAATATAAAAGTGCCCCTATTATTAAGTGTACGTCCATCAACAAACCAATGTGTATATTTAAAATTTTATTGTGGTGCACATGCAGGAACTGAACCAATACATTTGCATATGTTAGCCCAGCACTAACGTGAATGACTGATGTAACATAAACGTTTACCTTGCTCCATCCTTTAGCTTTACTCAAAGTAGTAAGAAGGACAGACAATCTGCATTAATAGACACAGTTTTAGGTAATAGTGGCACACAGCTGATTTACAGTAGTATTTCAGTAAGACAGTAATAACGTGAGTTAGCCAGAAACTTACACAATATAAAGCGCAAAACTACGTATTTTGAACACCCGGTAGAAAATGTATACATCAATAATTATTCATACTTACAGGTTGTGAATCTAAGGAGCAAACTGGTCCAAATAAACTGTACTGACCCATCTTTCAAAAGCAAGCATTTTGCGAATCCCGCGTTGAACTCCGAGACTTGACGTCAGTAAAATGACGTTTGAGGGCCGGTCAAGTTGTTTCCTGTCGGCCAACGTACAACATGCGCATTATGCGAATGTCTTTTCCAGTGACGTGTCAAAGTCCCGCATTAGGATTCGAAATACAAACGAGGCGGAGTCAATTCTTTCTTTTGGGAGACAATAACTTTATTTATTGTGTACTTTCGACTTTACTTTCGAACTTTGCAGACAGTTTACAATCACAGACAGCTACATTACACACTGCATGAAAGGGAATAAAACCATTATAGGGGCACTTTAACCAATCTAAAATCTACAGGTTAAGAAAGTAAAGATGTTTAATTGGTTATGCAATTGGATAGAATGGACCGGTCACTGTATCAGCTCACTGGAGGCACATAATGTGCAGTAATTAGCAAACGCTTTGTAGAGAAATGAAAACGGGTTGCACCTCAACAGTTATGTGTACTCGCACAAATGCTCACAAATATATTTTGAGGATGTACAGATTACATTTTGGGAGCATATACTGCTATACGAGCCTTGTACCATCATCTCTCGTTTGTTTCACCATGTTTGAAAGCGGTGTACGGAAGAGCTTCTATGCTCTTATTGGTCAACATCACAAATGTGACGGAACCCTTCGTGGCGGACCGGAAAAAATTAAGCGTACTAGTCTTTGAGTTGTGATGTTGTGAAGTGTCGCAGATGTGGCATCAGTTGTCGTCCAATATGATACACTATACAAGATAAAACGATGATTCTTGCATCCCGACGCCCATTGTCATTTACGAATCACCACGACACCCTACATCAAACGGATCCAAAATTGTGTTGATGTCGTGTAGTCTGAACCCGGCATTACAGGGTTGGCATCTCGCCTGACCTAGAATCCATAATAAATGTAAAATAATGCAAAATGCTTAAATGTAATTGGGAATATTTGTTTACATGACACAAGCTGAACTCTTCACACCAGTTTACATGCAATTTTCATTATTCTGATTATTCGCTAATAAGTATGGTTATACCCAGGGGTGCACATAACTTTTTTTGGTCTGGTTCTCAAGGAAGCACCTAGAGATGCTGCTTGGTGCTCACGCTTTATGTGGCACACTTATCCTACAAGCTGCCTAAATGTAAAATAACACTCTTTGTTCACTGTAGAAATTAAATATAGGTTCATCATTGTTAAAGCTGTATTTGTTTATATTTTATCAACATTAATGACACAGACAACAGCAGGAATATTAGGCTGCTGACACTTTAAGACCGAAGTTCACATATTTGTTTCTCTAAAAACATTGCTACAGCCAGTTATTCTAATTTGAAATTTGCATTCCGTGTCGAAATGTCTGTTTTTGTTTTGGTCTGTGTGATCTGCCCGCTGCCAATTTACCCAATAGTATTTTGACCCCCCCCCCGGGTTGCCAGTTGGCAGATAAAAGTGTATTGTAGTCATGGAAGCCAGCTAACATACTGGAGATCATAGATTCTACCCAACCCAAAAAGCCTCGGCATCCATCTAAACTCTATGAACGGGAGCATATTAAACGCTGTAAATGAACTCATCAACTTGCAGTGTGTAAATCTCCTTATCTTCCATTGTCAATTGCGCTAGTTGCGAGTCCTCAATCTGGCAACCCACGTTAGTGTGGAGTCGAGAAGGAGGGGGCGGGAGAAACAACCCTCTCCACTATTTTGAATTTGGACTGTATTACCCATTTCAACCACTAGCTGTCAATATTACATACTGCATTTTTAAAGGGAGATATTTTCTTCTAAAGAAATCACTTTTTAAGGACTACAACAGATGGCTGGTAGGGACTACGACAAGCTTCTTTCCTAATATTTATATAAACCCTGCCCCTAGGAACACGCTGCTTTAGAGAAGAGGAAGAGTTCTTGTAGTCGAGCACATTTATGAGTCTGCTCAAGCTGTCGCATCCGTCTTTTCACACGTATTGCAATACAGTACGTAACACAAATGCAATAGCATGTCATAAAAGCAAGATGACCACATAAGTTATAACCATAATTAAACTAAACTATACCTGTTCAGCATTTATTCTCTGGCTCTGAAAGGATCTTACAACAGTTCCCACACGAGCGATTTATAGATTATCTTGACACAATATGCAAATCAATGACTTGAAGATAGTTAATGCCACATCAGCTACATAAATTCATCAACTAACCATTCAGAAACGTCCTGTTGCATTCTACATGTTGTCACATCTTCTTGAGTCTCTCCATCATTGTCCGACTCCAGTTTGAACATAAAAGGCTGAACAGTTTCTGACATTTTCAGTGCGTGTCTGCGTGAGGTAATCAGAGCTGCGTATTCGAGCTCGGCCCTCTTCTTGAAAGGGGGCCAGGAGCAGCAGCTCATTTGCATTTAAAGAGACACAAAAACTGCTCGGTTTTGCTCACCCTCAAAAAGTGACAATTTTAACATGCTATAAAACATGATCTGTGGGGTATTTTGAGGTAAAACTTTACATACACACTCTGGAGACATCAGAGACTTATTTTACGTCTTGTAAAAAGGGGCATTATAGGACTCCTTTAATAGAGTAAAATATACTTCAAATATACCCTAATATACTTCAAGCGAAATTGTTGTGATGTCATTTCGAACAAAATCAGGCCGAAACGAAGTTCGTTTTGGGAGTTCGAAACAGCTTGCCAAAGCGAACTTTCCGTAATAGTTCAAGTTTCACCTTTCACGTGAAAATGAAAGAAATCTTTTCTGGTTCATTTGGCCTGTTCAGTCAGTCGAGGTTAGACATCTGTGAGTAAAAGCATGAACACAATGGAGAGCTGCTTTATAGTAGAAAATTAAGTTTTACTTCTGATTGAATGAGACACTGACACTGTTTTTCATGTTTAATATGGTAACGCTACTTGATTTTAAGCTATCTATTGTATAAAGTGATATATAAATAAACGTGACGTGACTTTACTGGAGTGCCGTAGAGCTTGTGCAAACATCCACATTACTATTATCAATTTTGTTGTTTATTTATGTTATACATATTTTCATATTCATTTACATTTATACATATTTATATATTCATCTAAACGCCACTCTCAGCAGAGTGGGCTACGTCGAATGTTCGATAACAGTATAGGGCTCCAGATGTGCCAAAATGTACCTAATCTGCGACCTCCACGTTGGCCAACTGATAAGAGCTGCCATTTCTGTTACATATGAGACACAGCAAATGGCAAACGAAAGCTGAACGGAACCACGCTACTCCTTTGAACTGCACTGCGCGGACTATTTATTAGCTCAGAGAAATAATAGACAGCGTAGCGCGAGCTCATACACGGGCCAATCTCGATCACGCGACACCGTTACTACGCAGCGCTGGGAGATCCAGTGAGAAAGCGCTAGAATTCGCCACAGAATTAATAACATCGCTGCGAGATCTAGTGGGAAGCGTTATAAACCACATATATCAGATCAAACAGCGCTGACGTGGAAACCAGGAGAAACCATTGGTGCATGAGCGAAGTTAAGGGATTTCAGTATTAGCAATATTTATTAGTAATTTCCACTCCTTAAACATATGGAAAAAAGTAGAAAGTCACAAAGTCTCATGAAAAACAAACTTTTCTTCAAATTGTGACTGAATTACCCCCCCCCCCAAAAAAGTAAATAGTGCTCATTTTATTATCACTGAAACGGTCTGTCAGTTCAGTGTGATACTATAGAAGAACAAAGGTACATTTAATAAGAGTAGAATATTTCAAATCTATAAAAATGTGTTTTTTGCACATTACTGTTATTAATAAAAGTACATTTTATCTACATGTCAATTCAAGTTTAGTGCTTCACTGTTAAATTTCCAATAAACATACATGTAATATTATTAATAACTGCACTTATTAACAAAACAACGCAAAATAATAGTCATTTTATGATTAAACTAACTTTGATACATTTTATGATAAATATCAGGTAGAACTTAGTGGTGCTGGCCACTGCTCTCAAATAGTCGCTAGTCACGTATTTCGAACATCGTTTTACCCCTAAATGAAGAATGAAAAAGAACTTTGCCGTGAGTATTTCAGGGCCTTGAGCACAAAAAAAGTTGAAAATTTAGACTTAATTATCTTATGATAATTCAAGTTGAATGTATGAATCAGGAGGCAAAGACAATAATAGGTGGAGTGGGAGTCATTTATTAATATTTTAGTAATATTGACTGTTGTAACCGAATGCAACACAGTTTGAATGCTCGTGTCAAGAGGTGCTCTAGTGACTGATGCTAGAGTTTGCAGCCTTTAGCCTTCTTGTTAGAGCGTCTGACTCCCATCTCCATCTTTTGCACCATAGTGCATTTGTTGGTGCACATGAGTTGAGCCATCATTTTTATTTTTCAATCTTGTACCATAACACGTCCAGGGAGAAAACCCAATTCCCTACAGTAATGCTCTACTGATAGGCCTTCCAGAATGTACTGTCAAGCCTCTGCAACTGATCCAGAATGCAACAGAGTGGTCTTTAATGAGCCGAAGAGAGCGCACGTCACACGTCTCTTCATCAGATTGCACAAAAATGCTTTCACAGACCTTTACCTTTATTGTTCCGTTGATGGAATGACCTGCCTATCTCAACGCGAGCAGCTGCATTTTTAGCCATTTTCAAGAAACAAGAAAAGAAAAAAAAACTTTGCTACATGCATTGCGCTGACTAACTGGGACTTTTGTTGATTTGATTGCTTCTATTGTTCTCCTCATTTGCAATTTGCTTTGAATAAAATCGTTTGCTAAATGATTACATTTAAATGTATTGTGAATAATTGACTACAGGAGTGTTTTGGTGACTGCGTTTACCAGACATGTTCTCAAGTCCCTGCGGTCCAAGTCAAGTCTCAAGTCTTTGAGGTCCAAGTCAAGTTTCAAGTCTTTAGGGTCCAAGTCAAGTCTTTGTTCTATTTTTAGCAATATTTTTTTCAGCTAGTTGTTATAATTAACAGTGTATTGAACTATCAAAACAGATTACTTTTACTTGTAATGGCCTAATAAAGCACACAAAATACTACCTAAATCATTACTATTACTTTCCAACTTTGTACAAAATTATACCATTTAGAACCACCACAAGGGGGGAAAAAAGTGTTTGAAGTAGTTAAAAGTAGTTTGCTGTAGATCTAAAGAAATGCTGGATAATGTAGTCTTCCAGTGAGCGCCGGCGGTAACAACCTGTGTATAGACAAGCGTTACAGTAAATGACATGAACAACATTTCCATCGGCGCGTCTCGTTTGTGGAAATGGACCGCAAGCAAGCCTCTGCTGCTGTGCAACACCACAGCTTCCCTTCGGATCAATTGATTGCTTTCTTAAATTAAATGACAAAGTTTCGTAAGGTAAGGCTTGACTATATTGTTACTATTTGTTGCCAATTTATTTAACAGCAGTTTTCTAATGGGTGATGAATTTGCGTGCCTTCAGATGCATCACACGCTCGCTGGCTTGGTGTGTTTACAAATGTTTTGTGATATTCGCTGCTGCAGCACATATTTGGCAATGAATGAATAGTAAAAGGTGGGGTTTCATGCTGTCATGTGGGGTAGTAAATAGAGAACGTAATCAGGAATGCCGTGCCTAAAGACTTGCATTTTTTTTCCACAAGTCTCAGTCTTCAAGTCTCAGGTCAGTTGTTCGCGAGTCCAAGTGCGACTTAAGTGTGACTCGAGTCCAAGTCGCAGACACGAGTTTCCATCTCTGGTGTTTACTGTAAATTCCATTTTCATGACTGGATTCCGTGATTCCTTCTGCATCGCGGAAATCCATATAACCTTAATCGGGACATACCTTTATGGTTTTCTCGAATATAGGTGAACATGTTCTATGTGTCCGATCCACTTTGTTTTTTCTCCTATTTACACAGCCAGGACTATGCACAAGCACAATATTTTCAGCGCACACTGAGCAGACATCTAGCAAATATTCGCAAAATTGTTTGTGTTGATTTCAGTTTTCAACAGCATTTCTCAGAAATCACTCCTCTGTAGTTGATAACATGATTATATAAAATATCTTCTAGGTGTCTTGGTAATGTATTAAGCAAGAATTGAACAAGTGTCATCTGTTATTACCAGATTTGGATCTCAATCCTATTTTTGGGTGCAAAGCCCTTTTGTATGTGATTTTAGTGGAAGCTGAACAGACTCTGGCTTTTAAATTATTAATTGGTTTTACTTTGTTCTGTGATTCTAGAATTACATTTTGTTTTGTGGGTATACATTTATGTTTGTAGAATGCTCATACTTAATGTAATACTTTATGGTCACTTGTTTAAGCCCTGATTTTACAGATGGTGTTATTTTCTTTTCCAACAGCCCACTGTTTGTCACTTGGAAAATCGGCCGGGACAAGCGGTTAAGGGGTTGTATAGGTACATTTTCTGCCATGAACCTGCACTCAGGACTCAGGGAGTACACCCTTACTAGGTATGCCACTTCTTTGAAATTCTGCTTTTCTCTCTCTAATGTGTCTCCATTCATATCATAAAATTTACTTATTCAAGCTTTCTTATTTATTTTTGGGGGGTTTTATTTTATTTGGACTTCTATTTAGACTCATTACCAAAATATGAGGGTTTCTTGATTTAATTTCTCTGAAAAACTTCTCTAAAGGACCTGTCCTTTTTAAAAGTGGTACGTTTTTATTGCAGCACTAGCCCAGCTCCCTTTCTTTTTTTTAGTTAATATTGTCCAGTTAACATTGTCCCACCCCAAAATATTAGTTGACCCAGAATTTTTAGGTTTAGAAGTGTAAGGTTTTGAAAGCGCCACAGTCTTTACACTGGGGTGTTAAAGGGTTAGTTCACCCAAAAATGAAAAAAAAAATTATCAGCGAGTGCTCTGATTTCATCAAAAAATATCTTAATTTTTGTTCCGAAGATGTTTGGAACGACATGAGGGTGAGTGGGTAATGACAGAATTTTCTTTTTTTTGGTGAACTAACCCTTTAAAGGCTGCATTTACACTACAGGCATAAGTGGCCTATTTGTGACTCAGATCTCCAGATTAATTGTGCTCCCTCTCTACTGATAATAATACAATAAATATAGTTGCGAGCGGCATTTATTGGGGCCAAGCAAAATAGGAACAATGAGACATGCAAGCATGACAGAGCTTCAGAGCAACTGCAACAATGAGTAATTAAAGACATTTTTAGCTTATATTATAAATTGCTGAAAAATCACAAATACAATCACATGTAATGTGTGAGCAGACAATGACGCATGCAAAGTTTGGTGTCAATATGGCAAAGTGTTGCAGTGTTACAGCTCAGAATCAGCTTGGCACCCTGTCATCAAATTTGTTGATGCGTTATTCGAGAACGGTTTGGTCAATTTAAAAGCTTTTAATAATTTTCAGCCGTTGTGGTCTGAAGATGATCTGAGCCCATTTTGGTGAAAATCGGACCAACGTTCAAGGAGGAGTTGTTTTTTGGCTTCTGACTTATGCCGGTTAGAAATTTTGTCCGACTTAAGACAGCGCAGACGCTATGTTACTGTTATGTATGGCGTCAAATACCGCGAGAGCGATTCAAGAGCAGACGGCTGAGTCAGCCGGCGCAGCTTCTCGAGTGGCTGCACGAGCTCTGATGACGACGACACAGCTGTTCCACGATTGGCCGGATTCACCGCATGACAACGATCATGTGTGTTTTGTTTATTCTAACACCTTCAGTTCCACTAATGCTTACAAATCTGTATTTTTATTACAGTAAAACCTTTTTTCATGTAGTCGCGATGTTATATTGTCATGTTTATCAAAATAAAACTGATAAAAAAACGTTGACCCCACCACATTGGTATTCAAATAGTATAGACTTGTATACTATAGAAATGTATTCTTGTACAAAAACTGTATTAAGCAGTACATAAATTATTGAATGAAATGTCTCTGAAACATCTGTGTATTTGACAAATATTGCATTTATTTCACTTCAGCTGTGATAAAGTATGCAAACACAGTGCGAGCGTCACTACGAGAAGCAGAAAGTGTCTGACTTTACGTCTCTGTTTTCAACTCCTCCCCGACTGTACGCGCCAACTCTCGCCAAACGGTTACATGCAGCCGCCCACGCCTATAGCCTCGTATCCAATTTGCTGTGCTCTTCGTCAAATTTCGTTTGAGTGTTATTCAAAAATGGTTGAGTTTATCAAAAAGTTTTAAATATTTTTTTGCCAGTGTGGTCTAAAGTTGATCTGAGCCAATTTTGGTGGAAATCAGACGAACCGTCTAGGACGAGTTAAAAAAAGTAGGTTTTTCAGAAAATTCTAAATTTCATGATGGAAAATGATGTCATAGGGTGCAATCAAATCATCTTGAGCCAAGGAATCAGAGGGAAATTTTTAGTTTCTAGCCCTTATGGTTCAAAAGTTATTAGCATAAATGTGAGTGCAACTTTGGACAGTTGGTGGTGCTAGAGGGATTGAGTGAGACTCGACTAGAATTTGCTATGGTGAATTTATGGTGCAAATTTCATAACTTTCCCACAAGTGGTTTGGTGGGCTGCCATAAGGCTGGGCAATATGGGCAAAAAAAAATTATCATAATAACATTTTTTATATCAGTCAATATTGATAATTATCACGATAAATGTCAAATCTTTATTTCTTTATTACTTTATTTCTTCTAAGTGAAAGTTAATCTGTTAATTGTGGTTTTAAGCTACTGTCAACATGACAAACATCACATTTTTGAATTATTTACATATTTCCAGTCATTTTTCCGTAACAAAATAAATATCTTAATTTATTTGTTTCTGCATGTGGTAACGGGTGATGCTTTCAAATCATGAAAGTGGTTTGTGTTGCCTGACTTTGACATGTATCTTCATATATCTTCTGGCTTATAAACATTAAATCAAACATTTATTGAACTCTTGTTATTGTTTTATCGAGAAAAATATCGCAATAATTATCGTAATCAAAAGCCGTTGTGCTAGTGCGTGCCAGGCCCAGTTGCGTTTCCACTGTCTCTTCCGGGGCTTGATCGGGCCTCGTCGGGGCCAACAGCCAGGGTTTTTTGGCCCGCCGAATACCTTGGTCCAAAGCGGGCCAGCTTGGGCTTGAGGAGTGGTTACGAACAAAGGCGGCGTTTACCTGAGTCTGGAGATGGCAGCGCCGCAGATGATTTTATATACCAGCTAACAGCATTAAAAACTTAAAATTATTTATAGCTCAAAACTCACTTTCAGACAGCAGCGAGTGTTTGAAATAATAATGATCCGATGTGGATTCTGATCAATGTATAAGCCTGAAATAGTGATGCAAAAGACTATTTGCTCTAACCATAACATGGTAAATACAACTGCTTTTAAGAAATCACACAAATCATAGAGGCTATCACAATTGTGTATTTATTTTATCTGTCAGTGAGTCTAGTCTCTTTATGATATCCTGTCTGATATCCATATTTAGCTCCACGTGTCATAACTTTTAACTTCTTCGGGAGCTTCCTCTATTTCTGACTGAAAATATAACTGTATTGGAACTGTAGATCTATAACTGGAGATGCTAAAGCTCCTCAGGTTGTATTTTTGGTGGAAAATTTGTAGAAATAATCATTCTTTCAAAATGTGATTTAAACCATGTCCTGTGACTACAAATAAACAGAAACAGATGCGACTAAGTATGCGTGTCCTCTTTCTTGTGTGAAATAATGGTAAATAGGGCGGCCAACTACTTTATTTCTGTGACTAATGTGCAATCTTGATAAATCAATTTATTATGATCAATATATCACTTATTGTTTTAAACCTGTGGTAAAACATTGACGCTTAGGTTTTAAACCTTTAAAGGGTTAGCCTATGATTTACTTACCCTTAAGTCATCCTAGGTGTATATGACATTCTTCTTTCAGACGAATAAAATCAGAGTTATATTAAAAAAGTCCTGGCTAATCCAAGCTTTATAATGGCAGTGATTGTTGCTGTTTTTGAAGTCCATAAAAGTGCATCTGTCCGTCATATAGCGTGCTCCACATGGCTCCGGGGGGTTAATAAAGGCCTTCTGAAGCGAATCGATGTGTTTGTGTAAGAAAAAATATCCATATTTAAAACAAAGTAAATTATCTAGCTTCCGGCCGATTGCCTTCTGTATTCAACTTAAGGAAAAAGTGTAGCGCCTCCCGCAGTTCAAAATGCTTACGCTATGTCTGACACGCGTAACTGGTATGCAATATCGTCAGACGTAGCGTATTAACCCCATAGAGCCGTGTGGAGCAGTTATGATGGATATAGATGCACTTTTATGGACTTCAAAAACAGGGCCACAATTACTGCCATTATAAAGCTTGGATTAGCCAGGACTTTTTTAACATAACTCCGATTGTATTCGTCTGTAAGAAGAATGGTTAATTTATGGGTGAACTAACCCTTTAAGTAAACAAGGCAACAAATGTCCGCTTTTATCATGCTCGTTTTGCTAGTTACCAGTGATTTCTGTATAGTTTTGTTAAAACTTCCATTTGTTGGTGAAATGATGGGTTTGTGTGACGCTGTTCCAGAGAGTCTTGTTACGGGCGGGTTTTAGTGAAATGATGCGGAGCTTCTAGTCCGACAGTGGAAACGCAGAGTGGTTTTGAGCTCATGCTACAGGTTTGAGGCTATTAGCCCAGCCCGGCCTGTTGAAAGCCCTGGCTCGTACTGGCCCGACAGTGGAAAAGCGGCTAATAGGTGCCTACGCACCTTCGGTAATAATAATAACAACAAGGGGTTCATCCGACTATAGAGCCCCCTCAACACACCCATGTATGAACCATTGCCCAGCCCTAATGGAGGATGAGTCTGATGTAAGTTAAAAAGTTAAGATCATGAAAATTCAAACATGCCAAGTACCTCAAAAAGACATAAAATTTTTTATTTGCCATGGCAACAGTATTCAAGACATGAAAAATCCCTTCATTTTAAATGTGTACCTTATTGACAATTATAAAAAGATTTAGGGATGCACCGATACCACTTTTTCCAGAAAGAGTCTTGATACCATACTTTTAATTTTTGGTACTTGCCGATGCCGAAACATGTATTTTGATTGCATTTGTAATTTTAAAAAATATTAGGAAGAGAAACCAAAAGAATATGGATTATATTTCTTGGTTTAATTTGTTTAGCAAATGTATACATTTCCTTCAGTTATTTTCATGCTTAATTATGCCTGTTAAAATGTTTTGTACAAGCTTCTGTTACGTTCACTGTTCATTCTATTGCTCTGTCATATTTATCTTTAATTTAATAGCACAGTGCATATTTAGAGCTGCTTCAGCAGGGCTATGAGTACACAAGCGCAGTATAGTATTGGGCCCGATACTGGTATATGTGCATCCCTAAAAAGATCTGAAGCAATTCAGAAAAAATTATATTTTAACGTTTGTTAAAAATGACTGACTTCTGGACATCATTAGCACCAATGTGAACAATAATCTTAGATAATTTATTTTGTCTCAAGGCTATGCCATCTCACAGTCACCCAGTTGCCCTGCTCTGCAACCAGAACCAAACAATGTACAGGGCTCGCTAAGCTAGTCGCATCCAAAGCCATATCTAAAGCCCTTGATTTCTTACTATCCTCAATTAAAGTTGGGAAGCATGCCTCTAATTCTGTAATCTTCTCTGTCAGCCTAACTGTTTCCCTGCATTTATCATGTGTGAAACCCTTGCCACTGACAAGAGAAGGCTACGCTAAACATTTGGCAGGCAGTGCCAATATAAGATATATGGTGATGATCAAGTTACTTTTAGCAAGACTGATTGAACATTGTTTACATTGGTGTTTATGTAACCTGCAAACTTGTCGCCTCTCAGAGAAATTCATCTTTAAAATAAGCTCAGGTGATTTGTGAACAGGGGTTACCAGAGTAACGTTATATTTCTGCTGTTCCATAACCGCCACCTGCTGTCAGAGATTGGATTTGCATTTTCATTCAGCCCTTTGCACAGTTTTTAACTGGTGGATCGAAAAGAAAGTGCATTCAGAAAATCTAAACATATATCATATTTACATTGATTATATTTAAAATATATGATTATATGCAATATAATTTATCATCTTGACTCATTCCTTTTCTTAAAGGCTGAAATGTGAGGCTTATCATTTTATAAAACTTTTTGTTAAAAAGATATACTTCTGGACTTACAAAATGTTGAGCTGCAAATGATAACTTTACACTCATTTAAAAAAAACTGACACATGACATCCTATGACATGAAATTCATCTACATTTAATTGATCTCATGGATGTGGTTGTTATTGTTTGTGGTCATACTTGCATAAGCTGGCTGCAGTAAATGTGGCGTATTGAAATTACTGTGATGTAGTCCTTTTATATTTACTTGCTTTAAATGCATATTGCCGCACAGTTTTCCTAAAGCCACTGGGGTGGTGGTGGCGCCGGGTCTTAGGCCCGTCGTCGCTGCTTGTAGCTATATTTTTTTGTTACGGTACTTGAGTAAATTTTTCTAGTATCTGTACTTTATCTGAGTATTTTATTTTGGGAAACTTTTACTTCTACTTCACTACATTCCAAAGTGTAATATCGTACTTTTTACTCCACTACATTTCCTAAAACATGTCGTTCCTCGTTATTTTGAACTGAAGAAATCGTCACCGCCTCCGAGATGCACACTAAACGATTAATTTGTGATTAGGACCGATCCGATTGCATTTGTTCTTGAGTCAGCAACTCACTCATTCAAATGATCCGGTCAGAGTGAGTCTCCAGTAAACAATTTACTGAATTCAAAAGTCTGACTCAAAATGAGCCAAGAGCGGGAGATCCTCAAAGCATGAGTTACTAAATTACTAATGCTGAATTTTAGGATTTATTACTGTAAATGAGAATATTGATAAAATATTTAGGTCACAACTGTCAGTTGTTTGTGAACTAAATCTGTTGTAAAAGGGCGAGCTGCTTAAATGATTAGTTCACTTTAAAAATGAAAATTGCCCCATGATTTACTCACCCTCAAGCCATCCTAGGTGTATATGACTTTCTTCTTTCTGATGAACACAATCATAGTTATATTAATAAATATCCTGGCTCTTCCAAGCTTTATAATGGCAGTGAATTGGGACCATGAGTTTGAAGCTCAAAAAGTGCATTCATCCATCATAAATGTACTCCACACGGCTACAGGGGGTTAATAAAGTCCTTCTGAAGCGAATCAATGGGTTTTTGTAAGGAAAATATTTAACTTTATAAAGTAAAATAACTAACTTCAGCCAGACCGCCTTCCGTATTCAACTTACGAAGAAAGTGTAACACCTCTCGCAGTTCAAAATGCTTACGCTATGCCCTAGTCAGATGTAGCGTCAGTTACGCTTTTTGAAATTTGAATATGGAAGGTGGTATGGCGGGAGCTAGATATTTTACTTTATGAAGTTTTAAATATGGATATTTTTGCGCTCAACAAAATGCGTTTGCATTCCCTCGCATGCATTTGGCTACCTACCAACACGGAAATATGTCTGTTAAAAGCATTTCACATGTACACACATGTAACGAGCATGAGAGTGTTTTCTGTGCTGAACGCCACGAGTTTAACAACAGTCGCCACGTGGATCAAAGTTCATATCCGATCCAGAAAAGTGCCTTTTTTTTCAAGTTTTTATGGGCATATTTCATCTACTCTAGTGCTCCAAATGTGAACCAGCGCCATGCATGTGCACATATTCAATCACTCCTCCTTAAAATGAAATATACACTGAACAAAATTATAAACGCAACACTTTTGTTTTTGCCCCCATTTTTCATGAGCTGAACTCAAAGATCTAAGACTTTTTCTATGTACACAAAAGGCAGTATTTCTCTCAAATATTGTTCACAAATCCGTCTAAATCCGTGTTAGTGAGCACTTCTTCTTTGCCGAGATAATCCATCCACCTCACAGGTGTGGCATATCAAGATGCTGATTAGACAGCATGATTATTAGGTGTACCTTAGGCTAGCCACAATAAAAGGCCACTCTAAAATGTGCAGTTTTACTGTATTTGGGGGGGTCCGAAAACCAGTCAGTATCTGGTGTGACCACCATTTGCCTCACGCAGTGCAACACATCTCCTTCGCATAGAGTTGATCAGGTTGTTGATTGTGGCCTGTGGAATGTTAGTCCACTCCTCTTCAATGGCTGTGCGAAGTTGCTGGATATTGGCAGGAACTGGAACACGCTGCCGTATACGCCGATCCAGAGCATCCCAAACATGCTCAATGGGTAACATGTCCAGTGAGTATGCTGGCCATGCAAGAACTGGGATGTTTTCAGCTTCCAGGAATTGTGTACAGATCCTCGCAACATGGGGCCGTGCATTATCATGCTGCAACATGAAGTGATGGTTGTGGATGAATGGCACAACAATGGGCCTCAGGATCTCGTCACGGTATCTCTGCGCATTCAAAATGCCATCAATAAAAAATGCACCTGTGTTCGTTGTCCATAACATACGCCTGCCCATACCATAACCCACCGCCACCATGGGCCATTCAATCCCCAACGTTGACATCAGCAAACCGCTCACCCACACAACGCCATACACGCTGTCTGCCGTCTGCCCTGTACAGTGAAAACCAGGATTCATCTGTGAAGAGAACACCTCTCCAAAGTGCCAGATGCGATCGAATGTGAGCATTTGCCCACTCAAAGTCGGTTACGACGACGAACTGCAGTCAGGTCGAGATCCCGATGAGGATGACGAGCATGCAGTTGAGGTCCTGGGCTGGTGTGGTTACACGTGGTTTGCGGTTGTGAGGCCGGTTGGATGTACTGCCAAATTCTCTGAAACGCCTTTGGAGACGGCTTATGGTAGAGAAATGAACATTCAATTTACGGACAACAGCTCTGGTGGACATTCCTGCAGTCAGCATGCCAATTGCACGCTCCCTCAAAACTTGCGACATCTGTGGCATTGTGCTGTGATTAAAACTGCACATTTTAGAGTGTCCTTTTATTGTGGCCAGCCTAAGGCACACCTGTGCAATAATCATGCAGTCTAATCCGCATCTTGATATGCCACACCTGTGAGGTGGATGGATTATCTTGGCAAAGGAGAAGTGCTCACTAACACAGATTTAGACAGATTTGTGAACAATATTTGAGAGAAATAGGCCTTTTGTGTACATAGAAAAAGTATTTTCAAGATCTTTGAATTCAGCTCATGAAAAATGGGGGCAAAAACAAAAGTGTTGCGTTTATAATTTTGTTCAGTGTATATGTGGATTATACAGCGGTATGTCTGATTATGAATGCGATGACACACTGGATTACTTACGTAACCATAACTTTAAGTAACATAATGTGTGTTATAACACTTGTTTTATTGGTTGTCGTCCCCCATTTAATATCTGTAAATGAAGAAATTAAAACACATATATATTAATATTTAATTGTTACAGTTGTACTATAAAATACAAAACAATTTTTATTTAATACTCTATTTGTCATATCAACTTCTGACTTAGAGAATATACCATAAGTACTCTTTTACACATTTAATATATCATCAGAATCATTTTTTCACTTTCAAAAGCTATTCTGTAAAAAGCCTTATTTACTGAAAAATGTTTGTGCCAAAATGTCAAAGCTTTTTAAAAAAAAAAATCACAATTTGACATTTCAAAATGTTAGACCAAATTTGTCTGATCCTGGTAAAATCGGTGTCAACCGATTCAACGTGATCCAAGAAATCCGCAGAGCCCAATGTTATGATTTCCTGCAAAAATATCATTTTCAGATCTCATGACCTGTAGCTGGTGCTGTTCCCAGCTTTTGCATGTACCCTCAGATTATGGTGCTGAATTTAGTAGTTTGCTCTCAAAGAGCACCAGGCTGATTACATTCAACTTCAACTTTAAATGGACAACATGTTCTTCCTGGGGGTTATATCCTCAGAACCCCATAGAGGGACCAAGTCCCACCTCTCATAGTCTCTCAAAACACACAAATTATCTTGCAGACTGGACTTGCAGACTCCACATGCTGTCTTAGACACGCCTGGTTTACACTGTTCAGGAGGAAGTGAACCTCCAGTTGCTTTACTTGAAGTTGCCTGTGCATATAACTTACACTTGTACATGCATTGCCTTGTACATGCATCTTAGACATCTCTATCTCTAGCAGTTGCTTGACCTTGCTTCCATGTCATCCATCTGTAGATCTACAGCCACATTCTTCCCGCAGCAGGGACGGAGACACCAGAGCAGATGCTTGTGCCTTGGCTCAGTTCAACCCAGTATTCGCTGCCAAATTCCCACTTCTCCATTCTCTCATTAACTTTGAAGCAGCTTATATAACCAATAACACTGTCTGTTTTATTTTCTTTCTTTTAAAAAAAAAAAAAAAGTGAGTATAGTAATGAGTGGATAGAATTTAGCATCACAGGTGCTGCTGCCACAAACTTTTTAATTAATTGCAATCGTTGCATGTCTTTCTAACATATCATTTGCTGTAAAGTGATAGTTCACCCAAAAATTACATTTTTATCATCACCTGTATGCATTTGTTTCCTGTATCCAAATGTCTCTCTCTTTTTTTCTTTTTTCTTTCTTTTTTTTGTCCATACAATAAAACGCTAATGGGGTCCAGTGTTGTTTTGGAAAATGTTAAAATGGACACACACACACACACACACAAAAAAAAATCACAATATCAATATTTACATTTCTTCAGTGTCTATAGATTGATTTATTCTACCTTGATTTAAGCCCTCTGATTTGAACACTGTTAAAGGGGTCATGAACTGCATTTTTTTATTTTTTTTTATTTTATAATGTTCTTTGAGGTCTACTTATGTTAGCAAGATTTTTACATAAAAAAAAAATCCATCCTAATTTAGAAGTAATAGGTTATTTTCTATCCTGTTTTTGACCATCTCTTTGAAACACTCCGTTTTGATAGGCGTGCCACATTCAAGACTTGGAAGTAACTGCCCACTGGTATGATTGGGTAACAGTTTTGCATATTAAAATAATTTTCAACATCCCCACTACACGTGTGGAATTATTTTGAAAACTTCCGATGTTCGCCATACATGTTGGAGCCAGAGTCTAAACCGAAATCAGAAGACGAACCTACACCTCAAATACCAAGGATACTCCAGTCTGCGACAGCTTGGTAATCATCTTTATTTATATTTATTCATTATGTATTTGTGAGGTAGTATTGTATTTTATTACATTTATATTACTGTTAAAACGAAGACGCTACAGAAAGGTGTTTATCTTGTGGCATAGTTGAAACATTTATGCGTATTACATATGCTTATTACATTATTACATATGGTTGTGACAAATAAAGTTTAAGTACTTGGCGTTACCACAGTTATAGTTGACAAGATAACTTGCAGTGTTTTGTGTAAACAAACTATGAATGAATGTACCATCGTTTGTCGCACTGTCATTCTTATATTCATCGTTCATCATTTTTAGTAAGGTGTAAGTAAAGTGAGTACATATCAAATGATCTGTAACAGACAAAGCAATAGTGACACATGGTAAAAACATTGATACTCGCATTACTGTCGGATCCAATAATAGTCGGCACTGCATCATCTTTTAGTCTCTGAAAAGTCTGCGTCGAGCTGTTCCTCATTTAAAAATGTATCTTTAGTAAAATGAAGCGAACAAATCAACTGTGTTTACTGATGTGATCTGGAACTTTGTTATATATAAAGTTTATATATACACTATATTGCCAAAAGTTTTGGGATGTCTGCCTTTACATGCACATGAACTTTAATGACATCCCATTCTTAATCTGTAGGGTTTAATATGGAGTTGGCCCACCCTTTGCAGCTATAACAGCTTCAACTCTTCTGGGAAGGCTTTCCACAAGGTTTAGGAGTGTGTTTATGGGAATTTTGACCATTCTTCTAGAAGCGCATTTGTGAGGTCAGGCACTGATGTTGGACGAGAAGGCCTGGCTTGCAGTCTCTGCTCTAATTCATCCCAAATCGGGTTGAGGTCAGGACTCTGTGCAGGCCAGTCAAGTTCCTCCACACCAAACTCGCTCATCCACGTCTTTATGGACCTTGCTTTGTGCACTGGTGCGCAGTCATGTTGGAACAGGAAGGGGCCATCCCCAAACTGTTCCTACAAAGTTGGAAGCATGAAATTGTCCAAAATGTCTTGGTATGCTGAAGCATTAAGAGTTCCTTTCACTGGAACTAAGGGACCAAGCCCAACGCCTGAAAAATAACCCCACACCATAATACCCCCCTCCACCAAACTTTACACTTGGCACAATGCAATCAGGCAAGTACTGTTCCCCTAGCAACCGCTAAACCCAGACTCGTCCATCGGATTGCCGGACAGAGAAATGATTTGTCACTCCAGAGAACACGTCTCCACTGCTCTAGAGTCCAGTGGCAGCGTGCTTTAAGCTTGGTACATACTCCGCAAGAACAAAGAAATTTGTTTGTTTTCTCGAGGTGGCAAGAACAAGAATAAAGTTCGTTCTGGCCAGTACATTCCATACTTCACAAGAAAAGCAGGTGCCGAACATGTCCGTTTCTCCGCATTAACCCCGCCCACTTTAAATTCCTGACCAATCACACAATAGTTCTCGGACACCCACAAGAAAAAAACTGTTCTGCTCAGATGATGTGTCGAGAACAAGCTGCAAGAACTCCCAAACCAGGGCTGCAGCCCTGGGAGCGAGAACTTTTTTTCTCTGTTCTTGCGGAGTATGTAACGGCCTTTACACCACTGCATCCAACGCTTTGCATTGCACTTGGTGATTTTAAGGCTTGGATGCAGCTGCTCGGCCATGGAAACCCATTCCATGAAGCTCTCTACACACTGTTCTTGAGCTAGTCTGAAGGCCACACGAAGTTTGGCAGTCTGTAGCTATTGACTCTGCATAAGGTTGGCGACTTCTGCGCACTGTGCGCCTCAGCATGCGCTGACCCTGCTCTGAGATTTTACGTGGCCTACCACTTCGTGGCTGAGTTGCTGTTGTTCCCAATTGCTTCCACTTTGTTATAGTACCACTAACAGTTGACCGTGGAATATTTAGTAGTGAGGAAATTTCACAAATGGACTTATTGCACAGGTGGCAACCTATCACGGTACCAAACTTGAATTCACTGAGCTCCTGAGAGTGACCCATTTCTTCACAAATGTTTGTAGAAGCAGTCTGCATGCCTAGGCGCTTGATTTTATACACCTTTGGCCATGGAAGTGATTGGAACACCTGAATTCAATGATTTGGAGGGGTGTCCCAATACTTTTGGCAATATAGTATGTGTGTGTGTGTGTGTATATGTATGTATATATGTACGTGTATGTGTGTGTGTATGTGTGTATATATATATATATATATGTATATATATGTGTATATGTGTATATATATGTGTATATATATGTGTGTGTGTATGTATGTATGTATGTATGTATGTATGTATGTATGTATATATATGTATGTGTATGTATATGTATATATATATATATATATATATATATATGTATGTGTGTGTGTATATATATATATATATATATATATGTGTATATATATATATATGTATGTATATGTATGTATAATGTATGTGCTTAGGATCACAAAGAAGGCAATGCAAAGACTGTTTTTCCACAACTTGGCAGTGCAGAACGTCTCGTAATCCTCAGAGGCATCTTTATCATTTTTGTTGCTCAAGTTATCCTGTGTTTGCATCTCTCTCGTATTTACTACTACATGGCATGCACAAATTGGGCGGGGCTAAAGAGGCAGTGATGTTGAAGTAGGTGTTCATCATCTGCAGAGGCCGTCTTTCGTCACACTGTCATACTGAGACGAGTTGTTTTGGGATCTTGGTTTTAATAAAAGCTGTTTTTGGACTAACAAGGAAGTTTAGAGTTCTGAAACTTGCAGGATATATTTATAGTACAAAGACCTCATGTCAAAAGATCAATGACATTTTTATTTCTCATTCATGACCCCTTTAATTGAGCAGTCTGTTGTAGTAGTAGTTATTTTTGTCTGTCCATGTAATGTGCAAGTGGTCAGGGCTAAAGAGACAATAATGAATTATTAAGGCCCCAAAATGTTTATGGCGAAGTTAATTTTGTTTTTCACGTAGGTTAAAAAGAAATATACTTGACTGAGAGATTTCTTTTTTTTCTTTTCTGTTTTATATAATTAAACGTGTATATCCTTTTTTCCAGTTTTTGACGATATTCAATATATATATATAATTATTTTTGATATTCCTTAGTGTACACTCAATGTAGACTATTCATTCATTTGTTCTATTGTCCCCTAAATACAATTAGTGTTAGCAAATACAATGTACACAAAATTGTTAAAATGGAAACCTTTAAACTTTTAAATTCATAACACTGCTGTTAATCGGCCAACCATGAAAGAACCATGAACTAATACCTATTATCTCCAAATGCTCTCACACCGGCTGATTAAACGACCTGGGCTGCATTTTGAAAAAGCATTATAAGTAGATCAAAGAGACCACATGTGCCAGGCTTACAATGCTTTTGAGAAACACGGCTCTGACCAGTATAATGTTATAACACTAGTTAGCATTAATAGTACAATCAGTGTACATACACAAACATTGGCCCCCTTTACACCTAGCATTACCATCTATATCATATCCAGATATATATTTGTATTCAGATTGATGTTGAATGTGGTCTAAATCCAATCACAAAAAATGCATGGTACATCTTACAGTACAGTAACTTCCTAAATGTCTAAATTTGCCCAGACACAGTCTAAGAAAACTTTGACAATAGAACTACATTGACTCTTTTATAGTTCAAATGTCTTTTTTGTATTTTTTTTTTTTTGTGTATGTCTTTTTAAGAGAATTTTATTAGGCATGAATTAGGAGGCAGATATCTACATGGAGCCATTATAACAGCCATTGTCTGCATTATCCTGTCTTTGGTGAAGGAGAGGGTGGACATTTTTTCATATTTGATGCTTAGTGCTGGGCGTTATGGCTAAGAAAATTATCACAATATCAAGTCATGAAACAATATGAAAATGTTTGTGTTGCTTGACTTTGTGTATCTTCAGCACAGTTTGCAGTGCCTGCTGCAATATTATGACATGTTTTGTCTCCTAGAAATGCACATTTGACAGTAGCTTGAGTTGTCCGTAGTAGTAGCTTGAGTTTGGATGCAAATGTAAATTTATGTTCATTAACAAATACAATAACATCTGTAAAAATTGTAACAACCTCATTTTATATGGTAACATTTAAATATTCTGACTGTTTTTATTAAAATTAAAGCTTCAAAAAAGGAATTTTTCAAAAATATTTTAATGATCGTTTGATGTAATGCATATTTCAGGAACAAGTCAGGAGTCAGGAACAATGTGTTAAAAGAAGTTTCAATGGTTAAATAATTTTTGACTTTTTTCAGGTGGTACAACCAAATATTTATAAATAAAATTAGGAATATATTTACAAGTTAAATCCTTTGGTTACCCTTAAAGAGTGTCTACAGTGCCTAACACTTTATTATTTTGTTGTGTATTTTATTTATATTCATTTATAATTGTTGTATTTTGGTGACCTTAGCATCTGATTTTACTTTTAATGACAGAAAAAGAAAATAAATCATACAAGTATACAAATAAATGCATTGGATACAATAACTAGTTACAATAACTACTACACAGTCTAGTTTTCAGGCATTTGTTCACTTTACCATATTATTTGTTGGTTTAAATCAAGAATTTATATGGTTGTACCACTTGACGAATACTCACCCTCATGTCGTTCCAAACCCGCAAGACCTTCGTTCATCTTTGGAAGACAAATTAAGATATTTTTGATGAAATCCGAGAGGTTTCTGAACCACCCATAGGCAGCAACTTCATTGCAACTTTTAAGGCCCAGAAAGGTAGTAAAGACATCGTTAAAATAGTCCATGTGACTACAGCTTCAACCTTGACGTTATGAAGCGATGAGAATACATTTTGTGTGCAATAAACAAACAAAAATATCGACTTTATTTAACAATTTCTTCTGTTCCATGTCAACCTCCTATGCTGTTCACGTAGTAAACAGTGCGGCACTTCCGGGTTCTACGTCAGAACGCCGACTTATTATTGGCCAGCTCCTGCGTCAGCATCACACGCATGCGTCGTGGTGCTCACGTGAACAGCATCGGCCAATAATTAGCCGGAGTTCTTGCGTAAAACCCGGAATCGCTTGTTGACTACGTGAACAGCGTAGAAGACTGACATGACATAATAACTTAGGAAAATGAGCTCACATTTTTGTTATTCATCAATAACAAAGGGCTCATTCATAATGGTATTCTAAATGTAGCTGGATTTGTACCTTTGCGTTTTTTGGTTTACTATATTTTTATACAGTTACAATGTAGGCCTGTGATGTGCATCCAGATGATCTTCTAAAGAATTCTGGCTTTCAGCTCTTATGTTCTATTCATAATAGGTTTGATATAGTAACTATTGTTATCAAGCAAGTTTATTCATGTGTCTTTTTTTTAATTATTATTCTTTTTTTTTTTAACCTAATTTATTTTACCTGAAATTTTGCACTGGTAGATCATCCCTTGTGCTGAGTATAACCAGTAAGTGATGAAGGCTGTTTTAAATATCTGGCTCCATAGCTTTGTTCTAGCATTATAAACACTATTTTTTATTCCTGCTGTCTTTCCTGTTAGTATTATTGATTCTAAACTCCAGCTCCAGATGCGTCCAGATGCAGGTGTTTAAAGCCATTTTTGTCGTATTAAGAGAGAGTGGAGACACAGTATAGCACTGATTTACTCACGCTGTTTGTGAAATTACAAAAGATTGACTTGATCGGTGTGGTTTAATTTACTCATAAAACCCACATAGCTTAAGCGAATGAATATTTGTGTGAATTTCTGAATTATAAGTGCGGAGCTTGCAGGAAGAGTAAAATTATGGCCAATACCTAAAACCCTGTGATGAAATTCAAGCTTTGCTGTCCTCATATGAGCATTGAATGTACTGCAGTAAATGTGACTGAAATGGTTGCACTGTTGAGCCCTCAGTAATAGAGAAAATCTTAAAAAAAAAAAAAAAAATGGTCAAATCTAAATAAAAAAAACACCATTTACTATTTTGCCACATTCAACAATGAATAACTTCAAGGTAACATTGGCTCATTTGTGTTTGTTATCCTATTTGTCACTATTTGCCACATTTGTGAATTTGACTGTTTGGAATTAAAAACTAACGTAGACATAAGATAAAACTTTCAGTGGTAGAGTCTTTATTCACACACAAATATAATGCAGACTGAGGCTAACATTGTATTTTGTGTGTTCGAACGAGAAGCGCCTTGTTGTGTCGCGCTAATGTTTAAAATTTTAACACATTGTTTTCTATGAGTGTACGCACACCGGTGGCGCCACTTAGCTTCTGTCTGCGGCGCCCAGCTACAATTTAGGAGGTTGTTTTACTTTCATAATTTTACAGCTTGAATAAAGTCTAAGCATACAGGAAAAATATATAACAAATGTATCTCTTTCTGTGCCAATATTTTCATACACTATGAAAGCATTGTAAGAGTTGCCTGGTACATAGTACATTACAATACATTACGTACAGTATAGACATTATTTTAATTTCATGATGTCTGTAAAACTTAACAATATTGTTGACCACAAACTGACAACAGAATGTGAGTGTCCTCTGTGCGGTACCTCTGAGTTGTCCTAGATGCGACTCTGCGCTTCTCGTCCGGTATGCGACCACCTTTAGATGCTGCCATGCCATAAAATGGGTGCCCGATCCTGTTTCTGGAGTTCCTGGAGACCTTCCTGCAAAGTTCAGCTCCAACCCTGATCAAACGTAACTGAAGCAGCTTAAGATCTTCAGGAGCACTTGATAATTCCAGACCAGTGTGTTGGATCAGGGTTGGATCTGAACTCTTCAGGTACTGTAGGTAGATCTCCAGGAACAGGATTGGGCACCCTGGCATAAAACAAAGAAATAAATAAAAATTAAGTATAAATTGTTACCTTACTGTAAATTATACTATTGGGGTTGTCATACTGTACCCATGACGTGTTTGTCTTAAATCACAACTTCATGTCTCCTTCACAGTGCCCTTAAAGACAGTCGCTTTCCCCCCATGACGAGGGACGAGCTGCCGCGCCTCTTCTGCTCAGTGTCTCTGCTCACCAACTTTGAGGATGTTGGTGATTACTTAGACTGGGAGGTAAGAGCACAGAAACAATTACTACCAGTTAATAATACATGGGTGTTGTGTAATATTATCATTTATTCACAAAATTAACTAAACAAACAAAAACTATATGTACACAAGGTTTTTTGCTGCACACATTTTAAATATAAATGTCATTACTGAAATGGAATTTCAGGCCTAACCACCACCAGTAACTGATAATTTACAGCTTATGGCTAATACCAAGAACTGACAATTTTACTTTACTTTGACACTTAACCCTTCGAGCTATAAATATTTGTATGTATGGGTGTATATAAAAGTTTGTGTTTACCTAATGTGTGTGTACTGTATAATGATGTGTATATATACACTCATTCATGTGTATATTTTAGAAACATTTGCATGTATATACTGTGTGTGTGTGTGTGTGTGTATTATATATATATATATATTTTTTTTTATTTTTTTATTTATATATATATTTATATAATTTATAGATATAAATATTGTGTATATACACTCACCTAAAGGATTATTAGGAACACCTGTTCAATTTCTCATTAATGCAATTATCTAATCAACCAATCACATGGCAGTTGCTTCAATGCATTTAGGGGTGTGGTCCTGGTCAAGACAATCTCCTGAACTCCAAACTGAATGTCAGAATGGGAAAGAAAGGTGATTTTAAGCAATTTTGAGCGTGGCATGGTTGTTGGTGCCAGACGGGCCGGTCTGAGTATTTCACAATCTGCTCAGTTACTGGGATTTTCACGCACAACCATTTCTAGAGTTTACAAAGAATGGTGTGAAAAGGGAAAAACATCCAGTATGCGGCAGTCCTGTGGGCGAAAATGCCTTGTTGATGCTAGAGGTCAGAGGAGAATGGGCCGACTGATTCAAGCTGATAGAAGAGCAACTTTGACTGAAATAACCACTCGTTACAACCGAGGTATGCAGCAAAGCATTTGTGAAGCCACAACACGCACAACCTTGAGGCGGATGGGCTACAACAGCAGAAGACCCCACCGGGTACCACTCATCTCCACTACAAATAGGAAAAAGAGGCTACAATTTGCACGAGCTCACCAAAATTGGACAGTTGAAGACTGGAAAAATGTTGCCTGGTCTGATGAGTCTCGATTTCTGTTGAGACATTCAGATGGTAGAGTCAGAATTTGGCGTAAACAGAATGAGAACATGGATCCATCATGCCTAGTTACCACTGTGCAGGCTGGTGGTGGTGGTGTAATGGTGTGGGGGATGTTTTCTTGGCACACTTTAGGCCCCTTAGTGCCAATTGGGCATCGTTTAAATGCCACGGCCTACCTGAGCATTGTTTCTGACCATGTCCATCCCTTTATGACCACCATGTACCCATCCTCTGATGGCTACTTCCAGCAGGATAATGCACCATGTCACAAAGCTCGAATCATTTCAAATTGGTTTCTTGAACATGACACTGAGTTCACTGTACTATAATGGCCCCCACAGTCACCAGATCTCAACCCAATAGAGCATCTTTGGGATGTGGTGGAACGGGAGCTTCGTGCCCTGGATGTGCATCCCACAAATCTCCATCAACTGCAAGATGCTATCCTATCAATATGGGCCAACATTTCTAAAGAATGCTTTCAGCACCTTGTTGAATCAATGCCACGTAGAATTAAGGCAGTTCTGAAGGCGAAAGGGGGTCAAACACAGTATTAGCATGGTGTTCCTAATAATCGTTTAGGTGAGTGTGTATATATATGTATGTATGTATGTGTATATATATATATGTATGTATGTGTATATATATATATATATATATATATTATACACAGTACACACATATATATTATGTGAACAAACTTTTATTTTGGATGTAATAGATCTGACAGCAAATATAAATATATTTTTTATATATATATATACTGAAGCTGGAGTTGCCATTAGCTATTATTATAATTTTTTTTAAACATTGAATCGATTTGACAGCTATATATATATATATATATATATATATATATATATATATAATATAATATAATATAATATAATATAATATAATATAATATAATATAATGTATGTATATGTGTGTGTGTGTGTGTTATAGTGGAGCAGGGATGACATCAGAACCCTTCATCCCTGCACCACTCTATTGTATTGTTCTTTTATTTGAGTATTTACTTTACTTATTCAACCCTCTACGGACACACTGAAGCTCGAGTTGCCATTAGCTATTACTTTTTTTTTTTTTTTTTTTTTTTTTACATGGAATGCAAGAACAATGCAAATGAAAAAATTGCTTCATCTATCGCTGTTTGCTGTATAGGCTATACACTGTTTACATAGCTTTTTAGAAATGGCGGGTTCCGGTGTTTCACATGTATTTGGCCAATCAACGTACACTATATACACTACGTTCCTATAGGCATTATCACATTTCCACGTTCAAAAAGCAGAAGCTTCAAATAGCGGCGTAAAAAAAACTTCTGCTGCAGCCTGTATCAGTGGCCAGTACCTATAGCACAGGATTGTTGTGATTTTATGTAAAATTTAGCACAGATTCTTCTTCTAAAGACAACAACCTCAGTTTTACCATCAGTTGATCAGTTTATCATTAGAGTATTGTGAAACAAAGACAAAAAAATTCATAATAAATTAGCCATACTGTGTATGTGCAATAATGTGGAGTCTGATCACATTATTTTCTTAGAGATATGCAAGAACACAATACAGACAACATATTACTTTAAAGTGCATTAGAATTAGATAAAGCTTAAAATATTAATTACGACTAAAGTCTATTTTGGGGAGTTTAAATTAAAGGTTTAGGGGATACTTATTGTATTAAACAATAATGTTTGCATTTTTTCATGCACTTATTTTACGTGCAATCATAAATAATTAGATCAAATTGAAGTTGTTTAAATAAAGGGATGCTTTCAGCCCATGCACGATTATACAAAGATAACTTTGATCATCTTAAAAGAGTCACATCCTCCATGTTTGAGTGCAATGATTAGATGGCATTATACTGTAGACAAAAATGGGTGGTAATAATATGCAAAAATAAACATTAAAAATAAAATAAAATCAGTCTGATTATACTTCTGGCAGTAACTTGAGCTGCGTGCTGCACGTTAATCTCATGACTGGCAACACGGCAGCGCTGATAATTGCGTCTCAGCTGTTGTATGATAAAATAAATATTGACATTTTTTGTTAAGTTCAACTAAAGTAGTTTAATTGTCTTCTCAAAACTGGTGTCCGTCCATTGACAATAATGTAGGTGGAAATTTGGCTACACTACTAATCGGAGGCGGATGTGACCTTTTGTGCTGGGTTAGGGAGTAAGGCCTGTTGTGCTGGGTTAGACCCTACTCTGAAGTAGGAGCTAATGTAGTCCCCCCAAAAGGCGATATAACTAAAATCGTTCCCAGTTCCTGTGGTGCGAACACACCAAAAAGCAGGTACTTCTGCCAACAGTTATAGGAACTATGAAAACGGTCCTCTGGTGCAAAAGCCACTATTTTCGAGCCCTGCATTTCAAAATAGCACGTCAGTTTTCTTTACATGGAATGTGTAAAGCCTGGTTTATACTTGCCACATCCACATAAGTATGAAGGTGTGCACGGCTAAAATGGCGTCATCACAGTGTGGGCGGCCGTGCGACCCATTCCGCAGGCCATTGTGCACTGCATTTTTTGTAACTTTTTGTGCTGCTCCACTTCCGAAGATGCACGACAACGAGGCGACTCTGGCCAATCATGTACGTCTGTACCGGCACCCAGTTAGCAATTTGTCCAAATAGATTGTTGCATTTACAAAATGAGCCTACAATAGAAGAAATGAGCCTTTTTAATGAAAATAAAGATAGTGCAGGCTTTGGTGAAGTGTACTAAAATCAAACTTTAGGGGCTTTCGCACCAAAGAAACCATCTCATAGTTCCTAGAACTATTGGTGGAAGTATCTGCTTTTTGGTGTGTTTGCACCACAGGAACGATTTTAGTTCTAGGAACTCCTTTTGGGGGAACTAAATTAGCTCCTACTTCAGAGTAGAGTCCAACCCAGCACAATAGGAACTACCGGTGACTGGTCGAACACACGCAAAACACAATCACCCACCACTTAAATTTTTGTTGTTGTAAAAAAACTGATTATAGCCTATATATTTACTCTACGAACATGGAAAGCAGTGATTATATGGATCTCTCAACCTTTACGCTAAAGAGAATATCCAATGCAACTTTAAGGGGACCAAGCGAAACATGATGTATTTCTGCTCAGCTAGAGACACTGGACATCAACCACACGGCAAACGCTAATACTTTTTCATATACGGTCTACTTTCTTTGTATAACAGTTCTAGTAATAATAACACCGTTCTAATCTAATAGTGTGTTAGACAGGACTTAAACTAATGTAGATGGATCATGTGAGTGCTGTGTGCTCAGGCTCTGGCGTTCTCATTGCCGTCAAAATAAGTTTGCCGCATTGTCAAAATGAGTCACAACAATAAGCGTGGCTTACGTCACTTCAGAGTTCCTACTGAAAGTATAAACAAGGCTTAAGCCTCTCTTTTTCACGTTGAGTCCTACTTACTATATGTACAAATGTACAGTTTTCAAGGTCTCCTTAAATACTGTACATTGTAAATATACTGAACCCTTAACACTGAAGCTTTTGACTTTTAAGATGTTCAGTGTGATTGTCCGTTTACTCTACATCAGGTGTATTCAATTAAAGTTCAAAGAGCTCCGGTCTCTATATTTCCTTCCTAGTGGAGGTCCGGACAATGTTTAAAAAAAAAAAGTTATTATATAAATTTTTATACATTCGCTTATGAATGCCTGTGCACATTTTACTTTCACTGCAATTCGGAGGTGGCAATTGCTTGAATGGTGGGTTCATTATTATTCATAATGAAAAACACAATAAAACAGTACAATGACAAACTCGCTTATATTAAACATAGGACTTTTATACAAAACGACTGACAGCTTTATTAACAAAACATATAAGCACGGCATACAACATGCTAATATAAAATAACAAATAACTTGCACACAGTTTGTGGTGTGCTTGAAGTAAATCTGCATGATTAATCGATTGTGATCTCAATTCAAACACCCATGCAACCTTATTTCTAAATTTCAATGATTCCGCTATATCTATTACCATGGCTGTTTCACATCACAAGCGTCAGTGAGACATGAGCAGCACATGTTCTGTCTCTGCCCATGTTAATGAATTAGAGGGTCGGCTGTCACGCTTCCGTTTTGAACGCTCTCATTCATTGATATTGAAACATTGACTCCATAATTATTTCATTCAAATTAATGTATTTTAAAAAAAATAGACTGAAGCAATGAACATTTTGTTAGAACCTCTAGTAAATTGTGTGCTATTTTGTTTAGTTGTCTAATGTTTCTTCAGAATTGTGGGAGAATCGCAATCTCCATTTTAAACAAACTAATCAAGATTCTCAATTTACCCAGAATCGTGCAGCTCTAGCTTGAAGGTGTCTGTGTAAAGTGTTACCTCCAGATGCTGCCACCTTCATCAGGCAAGGTTTACAGATTGCTTCATTAAAGTTCGCAGGTTCCCTATTAGCATTGGGTTTAAACCCAAAATATTGCCAAATATGCGCATTCTGCTTTGAAGCCAAATCTTCAGCAATCGTCTTGTCAATCAGCTTGCCTCCCTCTCATCATGTGATAAATCTAACTCCTACTACTGATCAGGGCTGCGTTTCCCTGTGCTGTTCAGCTCAAGCTGAATTAAGTCTTATTTAGTCTGTTCTCTAACTGAACTAAATGCTTTGTATTACTATAAAAAGGTAACACTTTATTTACAGTGTCCTTGTTACATGTAGTTACTATAGTAATTATACATTATGCATAATTACATGCAACTAACCCTACAACAACAACCCTAATCCTAACCATAACCCTATAGTAAGTACACAGTTAATTAATATTACTTAGTATTGTAGTGTATAATTACCCTGTAATGTATAGTAATGTGTAATAACACTCTAACAAGGACACCTTAAAATAAAGTGTAACCAAAAAAATCAAAACGACTGTGGGGGGTGGTGCCGTGTGGGCAAGTTTAACACCTGTAACACAGACTATCGATTGTAGTATGAACAACTTGTTTTGACCCGCTGCTGCCTGAAAGTGTAGAAACGGTAAACTGGTGTTACAGTTGTCATTTTGTCTGTGAGGACCGTGGTCCTCTATTTGAGTGCCTGCTCTACATCATTCTTTTCAATTGTTTATGCCTTGTTTTTTTTTTGTTTTTTTTTTTCCTCCTCTCCTACCCAGGATGCAACATAACAATTAGGGGGTGGGTTGTTGTCCAGAAGTTTTATATCGGTCTATAATGATAAAATATTATCTTAACATTTATGCAGGGTTTTTTTGGTGATTTTTATTTTATTTACCTCTAAATTCTTGAATCGTATTATTTTAATTGAAAATAAGCATGGAGATATATGGAGATGGTTTGGGCGTTTTTAATGCTAATGACTAACCTGGTGCACGTGCTTGCTCATTGAATACTCCAAATTCCACTAACATTAGAACAAGATTACAACAGTAGTCAGCTTAGAAACCATCTACAGAAATATATAAATATTAACAAATTTCATCATGCTGCCATGTTTAGCCTTCCAGTCTTTCTCGAAATAAGTTCACAAATGCATGCTATTAATAATTCTGTACTGTATTAATAAAATTAGTATTGTTACACAGTGTCCTAACCAGACGTGATGTGATGCTGCAATGTGCGATAAAAGGTATCTTAAGGTATGTTAATCAGAGGGTTTGTCCTACCCAGCCACGGCGGTGACAATTCTATTTTAGAATGTTTTTTATTTTTCTGCGAAGTCGCGGCTGGAACAACACAGCGTATGACAATTATAATCTCAGGTAATGTTTGTGCTTTTATTGATTCTTAAAAGTGTGTAATGTGACTTGGAATATCATTTAGTGCTCCTAGCTTTGTAGCCATACTAAAAGCAACAACAGATAATTCACCTCAGATCTTGAAATTAAACAAATGGAAACAAGAACCTTCAAACTGTGAAAAAACAAGTGTATTTCTATGACAAAGATTGTTTTAGTAACTTGGTATGTTTAATGTTTAAATGGTGTAATATTTGTGAATTTGATTATGTAGTTATCCATATCCTTGAGAGTGCCGTGATTAATCTCTGGTGCCGTGCACACGCTGTTCTGATTGGCTGTGGGTTTTGATCAATTTTGTTGCATCTCATAGTCGCGTCACGTCTGGCGTGGACAGATAAATTGTTTGTCAATTTTAGTGTTGACTTATTTTAGTAAAGACTCGTATAAAGTCCACCTTTGGTTAGTCTTTTAAAGGTAGTATTCCCCTCAGAGTGCACTGCAGCTCAGTATAAAACTCACAACACCTTCAGAGATGAGACACTTTCAAGATCTGCTTACATGTGCACAAAAAGCGATTGGCCCACAGCCTCCAGTTTTGACATGGTCTCTGGCCACTGCAGATTGTTGAAGGGCAGCTTGCAAATTGCATGATCAGAGAGTGAATCTGGGCTGTGCAGATTTAGCATAGAATTCACTTTAGAATGAAGCCGTATGCCACAGACTTAGCCTGGCATACTGTGGAATCTTAATGATTCAGGCCATGCAAACAAAGCGTGACCTTAGACGAAAAGTGCAGACAGAAATGTGCCCTGGTTGAGAACTGATGACAATGTCATGTGTGTTGTGCATGCGTGTTTTGTGTAATTTTAGCAGTGTTAGGAGATATTATTATTATTATTATTATTATTTACTTTTTTTTTTTTTTTTTTTAAGTATGTAAAACAGCCACATTGTGATCTTTATGGGGAAAAAACTGTTAAAGGTGGGGTAAGCGATTATTTCTAAGTCATTGCTGAATGTTGATATTTGTAGTCAACCCAAACAAACACACCCCTTTCTTAATTTCTCCGCCTCCAAAGCTCACTCTCCAATCCTAACCACCCTGCTCCGATTCGGTCTCGACCCCCGATCGCGGGGACGCTAAACAGTAAACACTGCATTTTCTAGCAGGTAGCATGTATGGAGCAGAAATAACGCAACCTCCGCATCTGTTTCCAGGCCTTCCCGCTTAGCTCTCTCCAGCGCTGGAAAGCTTTTCTAATATTAATGCGGGTCCTAAAGCTCTTTCCTGATCATAACTCTTAATTTTCCAGTGATTATTCTTATGAGCTTTTCTCTTTTGTAATGTCTTTCAGGCATCTCTTTCAACAGTCTTTCTTAAAATCTCCCTCTTGCTCGTTCTCTCTCCTCCACCGTCATACTAATGCTGACTGGCTACACGTTTGTTGTTGTGTCGTCCGACCAACTTTTAAACAGCGTTTTTCAAATATTGCTTACCCCACCTTTAATTTTGCTCACTGTAATCTGACCAAAACTCTTCTAATCTTGGTTTATAGGCATTTAACAGCTGCATCCAGACAATAGACAATCCCAATTTAGTGATAATTACTGAGATCGAAATCAGTACATTTTTTTTTATATATAATTTTGTTTATAATTGTCAGAAATACTAACCTTGTCCGAAAAATAATGGATTTGATTTCTGTTTCTCCACTCACACTGCCTTTCCTTCAAAAAAAATAAAATAGCATGCAGTTTGATAGAATGCGTGTCATGCAGGTACCAGTCACTAATCCCTGCCACATCATTTCCGCATTCTTTTCCCATCTGTTCACAAAAACATCTTTTGTTCAGATCCTGGAAATTAGAACCAAAGTCTTCATGTTGTGTAGTTCTGCTGCCATTCCATATGCATCTGTATCTTTTATCAGCAGTGACCCAGTGTGGAGCTAGACTGTGTTTACACATCACAAACCTAAAGGCAAAATAGTCCACTAGAAGTAAAGTGTAGCTGCTTTAGGAGTCTCTCATTGGTGGTGATTGATAATGCAATCATCACTATTGCTCATACCTAAGTTTAGGGATTTGAACAAACAATTAAGGTGTGCTATTTTTTTTTATAAGTGATGAAACAGATGAAAGTCCCATAGACATACACTGGCTGCATTTACATGCACAAGAATATCCTGTAATTATTCTGAAATGTAAGTGACGTGTACAAGCATTAAACTGATTGGCATAACTGGAATATTGGATTCAATTGGTTTCTATATATCTGAATAAGACAGCAGGTATATTATTATTATTATTATTATTATTATTATTATTATTATTATACAAATTTGTAAATGCCTTATTTTGCATATCCACCATTACTGCACATTCATTTGTTTCACATGTCTACATAAAAATAGTTTGGGGTTAGACAAAGAAATTGAAGCCATTGAAGAAACATTTTTTGAAGTCAGGAGGAAACGTAATGACCTACGTTTGTATGCGTCTCATGGCCTTCAGTGTGCTGTTCATCATGCTACTGTGTTTTTGTAAAGGACATGAATGAGAATTGTTGATAACTCTCCAAAATTACTGAAATGCAGTTTAATAAATGACACCTTCAACATTTTCTCACATTATCACAGTTTATTCACAATAGTTTAGAAAATGGTTATAAAATGACAAGAACTCCGAGTTAAACTCTGTCAGATCAAATTAATCTTGACTAATGTCAGATAACTTTGATAGAAAGGTATGTAATAGATTACAATCAAGTCAACTTTATTTATATAGCGCTTTTTACAATGCAGATTGTTTCAAAGCAGCTTCACAGTGTTAAACAGGAAAATAATAAAACCGAATTTGATTCGGCTGTACAGCCGCTCTGGAGAAAACGGTGATGTCATCAGCTCATTTCAATTATCATATATATTCAAGTAATGTAGTTGACATAGTTAATTTAGTTTAGTAATTAAATTTATTTGGATATTTATTTGAAAATGTAGTGTCCCCAACTGAGCAAGCCAAAGACGACAGTGGCAAGGAACCAAAACTCCATCAGGTGGCCTAATGGAGAAAGATAAACCTTGGGAGAAACCAGGCTCAGTCGGGGTGCCAGTTCTCCTCTGGCCAATTAACAAACAGTGTATGATTATTATTTTGGCAGCCTTATAGGTCAGAAGTCATATTAGATCGGAATATTCGAAAGATCGGAGGCATCACGCCGGAGACTGGTTTATTGAGGATGGCGTGTCGATTAAACAATTATTAAATAGGAATATTCGAAATATCGGAGTCATCACGCCGGAGATGGATCCATTGAGGATGCCATGTCGATGAGCAATTTCAGAGGGTAGACTAATTGACACGGTCTCTGCAGACACTTCAGGGATGCGTTGGTAATGTCCAGGCTCAGGTCTGATCTGGATACGGCCCGGATCCGGCTGACTGCGGTAAACCTCGGGATAAACAGAGAGACTAACATTAGCGTAGATGCCATTCTTCTTATGATGTAACGAGTACATCAGGTGTTATGGGAAGTGTTCCTGGTTCCTGCTGACCTAGTTAATGCAGCCTAACAATCATTTAATTGATTTGAATAAAATATAAATTAAAAATGTTTTGTGTATGCCATAGTAAAGAGATGTGTTTTTAGTCTAGATTTAAACTGACAGAGTGTGTCTGCTTCCCGAAAAATGCTAGGAAGGCTGTTCCAGAGTTTAGGTGCTAAATGGGAAAAGGATCGACCGCCTGCATTTGATTTTGATGTACTAGGTATTATCAACTGGCCAGAGTTTTGAGACCGCAATAGACGTGATGGAGTATAATGTGTTAAGAGCTCGCTTAAGTACTGGGGAGCTAAACCATTTAGTGCTTTGTAAGTAATTAGCAAGATTTTAAAATGTATGCAATGTTTAATAGGGAGCCAATGCAGTGTTGACAGAACCGGGCTAATATGGTCATACTTCCTGGTTCTAGTAAGAACACGAGCTGCTGCGTTTTGGACCAGCTACAGTTTATTTATTAAGGGAGCAGGGCAACCACCCAGTAGAGCATTACAATAATCTAGCCTTGAGGTCATGAACGCATGAACTAACTGTTCAGCATTTTGCATTGAAAGCATATGCCGTAATTTAGATATATTTTTAAGATGGTAGAATGCAGTTTTACAGATCCTAGAAACGTGGCTTTTAAAATGAGAGATTGAGAGATATATAACAATCAACTTATCAGCTGTCAGCTGTTAAATTTAAGTGCACAATTAGATAATATCAATTTAGGTCAACCAATCACCAAGCAATGCTTAATTTTGTTCAGTCTGTGGTGTAAAGAAAGAAAAAACACTTAAGCAAAATATGGTCAGATCAAAGTGTCTGAATAATTTTGGTCCCAAATTTATCATCAATTTTACTGTTAGTCCACTGTATTAATAATTTTTGGGTATAATATGTCAGTTTATTTTATTTGGCTATCCTCACTTACATAAATGTTTCTTAGTGTGTCTTAGTTTCTTCAGATCTAAAGGCATAACCAGAATTTGGGCATTAACCAGTAATTTATGTGCATGTATATCAGAGATGCAAATAAACTCTGTCGTCACTCATCAAAAATGGCCTTCTTTCGACTGAGCTGATAAGTAGAAAAGCTGTCCAATTTGACCACATTTATTTGTCGAGTGAGACGCTTAATGGCCCATTCACACCGAAACGTTAGATGGTGCACAGTAGTTTCAAACTGCAGAGCCGCATGACTAATGAATGAAAAGATGGTCTCGAGATGCAATTTTAAACATGTGGCCTGTGTGAACAGGCCCTTACTGTAAACGGCATCAACTGAATAAGTATGTCGTGTAAAATCATATAATCATGATTATTTTGGTCAATATTGTAATCAGTTATTTATTTATAGATAGCTATAAATATAGATTATAGATATATCTATATAACTATAGATATATAGGTTTTAATACCACAGCCGAATACTAGGCTAACTAATGTAAGTAAAGTCCTCAGACACTAATACAATAAAAAAAAAAATATATATATAAAAAACTCAAACACTGTTTATTTATGTCTTTTTATATTCTATTTGTCCTATTTTTGTAATTTTATATTTTTATATATATATATATATATATATATATATATATATATATATATATATATATATATATATATTTATATTTATATTTATATTTATATTTATATTTATATTTATATATATATATATATATATAACAAAAATAGGACAGATAGAATATAAAAAGACATAAATAAACAGTGTTTGAGTTTTTCATGGAAGTCTAACAGAATAGTATTCAGCTAATAGCATTCTACAAAAATGTAATCAAATGTAGAATAAAACACAGCATAGTCTTTATTGTATGAATTAAACTTGCTTTGATTCTTATTGAAGCTTTAAAAAGTTATTCAGTTATTTGTTTTCTTTTGTTGTTTGATTAACATTAAGGGGTCATGAAACACTAAACTACATTTTCTGAGATGTTAAAAGTCATGTGTTGCACATCATAGAAGACAACTATCCGTTAGTTTTAATTATAGGAGAAAACTAACTCATTTGAAGCTTTCTTGTGCTGTTTTCATCTTCTGGGTTAAAATGGTCTTTGTGTCCATGTCAATGTTTTCTTACATCATTGATGACTCGTCGTTGTCTTATAATTATTCTTGAAACTGCGTATACCTTATAGATTAAAATTTTTCCCCTCACAAGGTAACTTACCATGTTTGTCATTGTCAGAACCAAAGTAACTGTACTTATCAGTTACATGGAGATCAAACCGAAAAAAGAACGATTTTTCAAAATGTTTTTATTTCTTAGGTGGGTGTTCACGGCATTAGGATAGAATTTTTTAATGAAAAAGGATCAAAGCGCACCGCCACCTACCTGCCAGAGGTTGCGAAGGAGCAAGGTGAGAAAAAAGTACACTTGCCTGAGTTTTATCTGTCTTCAGTTACAATATAACAGCAGAAACAAGATGAAGAATAGGCCAAAAGGTAACACTTAATCAGTATGAAAAAACAGGATTGAATTTGTTCTCTCTCCATAGGATGGGACCACATTCAGACCATAGATTCCTTACTTCGAAAGGGAGGTTACAAAGCTCCCATCACAAATGACTTCAGGAAGACTATTAAATTGACCAGGTGAGAGAATTACCCTTTCTAAACAATTTTGATCACTATACAATACAAGGCTATATATATAAGTGAATCTTTTAGTACTTGTGTCTAATGGTACAAGTCTCTTAAGGGAATTTTACACAGAATGTCATAGGCAGCAGATTTAGAAGTTTTTTTTTTTTCTTTTGTATTTTTTGTTTGTGTGTTTAGTAATTCTGAACGGATCTGTTTCTTTTGGCATCTCCATGTGGTCCTGTTTGGTATCACACCATGACAGTTATATAGTTGTGGTCAGATTTATTGGCACCCCTGGTAAATATGATCAGAGATGGCTGTAAAAATAAATCTGCATCGTTTATCCTTTTTATCTTTCATTCAAAAAATTCTCAAAAATCTAGCCTTTCATTGAAGTAAAAGAATTGAAAGTGGGGGTAAATCACATTATAAAATAAATGCTTTTCTCCAAAACATGTTGGCCACAATTATTGGCACCCTTTTATTAAATACTTCTTGCAACCTCCTTTTGCCAAGATAACAGCTCTGAGTCTTCTCCTATAATGCTTGATGAGTTTGGGGAACACCTGACAAGATATCAGAGACCATTCCTCCATACAGAATCTCTCCAGATCCTTCAGATTCTCAGATCCATGTTGGTGGTGCTTCTCTTCAGTTCACCCCACTCATTTTCTATAGGGTTCATGTCAGGGAACTGGGATGGTCATGGCAGAAGCTTCATTTTGTGCTCAGTGACACATTTGTGTGTTGATTTTGATGGCCGTCAGGTTTTGATTTTTTTTTTTTATCTGTTGGTATTTGCTAGAATCCATGATACCATGTATCTGAACAAGATGTCCAGGGCCTCCAGCAAAAAAATAGGCCCACAACATTAAAGATCCAGCGGTATTTTTACTGTGGGCATGGGGTACTTTTTATCCTTGTTTGCACTAAACCCATCTGGTGGATTTGCTGCCAAAAAGCTCTTTTTATAGTTTAATTTGACTACAGAACCAGGTCACTTTTGAATTTCCAGTCATGTCTGACAACTGAATATGCTGGAGTTTGTTTCTGGATGAGCAAAAAGGATTTTTCTTGAAACCCTCCCAAACAACATGTGATGTAGGTATATATATATATAGGCTTTCTGACCCCAAGACTCAACTAATCTCTGCAATTCTCCAGCTGTGATCTTTGGAGAGTCTTTGGCCACTCAAACTTTCCTCCTCACCGTGCATTGACAATATAGACACACGTCCTCTTTCAGGCAGATTCATAACATCTTTTGTTGATTGGAACTTCTTAATTATTGCCCTGATGGTGGAAATGGGAATTTTCAATGCTTTAGCTTTTTCCCTACAGCCACTTTCTATTTTGTGAAGCTCAACAATCTTTCATTGTGATGAATGATTAAGGGAATTTGGCCTTTGTTTCCTCATATTTATACTCCTGTGAAACAAGACATCATAGCTAGACAATTTCATGTTCCTAGTCCCCCTGGTGTGCTAAAAAAATGTAGATATTAATGGAAATATACTTCAGAGATATTTTACTCATAAAAAATTCTAGGGGTGCCAATAATTGTGGCCAACGTGTTTTGGAGAAAAGCATTTATTTCATAATGTGTTTTTTTTTCCGACTTTCCATTCTTTTACTTTAATGAAAGGTTAGATTTGTGCGCATTTTTTGAATGAACGATAAAAAGGTTAAACAATGCTGATTTATGCACTGTTTTTGCACTGTATGCATACATTTATAAAGTATGAAAATGAAAAAGTTTTATTTTTAATTGAAAACTGTTCTGCAATGTTTTCCATGTGCGCTTTGTTTTGTGCACAAGAGTTTTGAATTAAATTGACTCCTTATATCATTTGGATATCAGGTGTCCTTTTGGAAAGACCTACATTTTACCAAGAAAATTGTTTTGTCAGAATCATCCTCAAACTTAAACCAGAACTTGGTAAAGCATTTATCTTTTAAGTCTATCAAATCTTTTTTTAATTAGTTTTCTTTTAAGTATATCATAAAAAAAAAAAAAACAGTAGTCACTTTTCATTCAATTTGAGGTTCTCTTAAACTATTCCTGTACTACTATGAGTAATTCTGACTCTTTGACAAGAAGTTGTCAAGTGTCTGCTTTCAACTGAGACGAGGATTATGCCTTTAGACTAAAGGGCTCATGAACTGCAGCCATTTTATTTTGGGTATGCCATTTTCAGCTTGTGGGGTTGCTGGGTAAGGGGTTAAAGAAGCGTGTCTCCTTGAAGACTTAAATGTAAACGCCCACTGCTATAATTGGGCTATGATAATAATGTCTTTGCTTATATTACGTGGAACTCTTTTGAAAAACTTTTATTGCGGTTTTACTATTACAGCTGCCAAGATTAATCGTTAGGTAAATGTAAAACTAATCGTAAGGTAAAAATATTAGGTGCAGAGGTATATTTAGATCTACTCCCATTGTAGCCAACTCGAATTTAAAACAGAGACATCTATTGGGTATTTAAACAAATTTTGGCCTCTTAGTTAATCAAATTAAAAATTGTAGTGCAAATGGTCATAGATTAATTGTAGCATGAGATTATATAGCATGCGTTCACAACATCTCTCTTGCTGTCAAGTGTAACCAGTGTGTGACATGCATTAAAAATAAATATACACCGGTCAACATCAGAGACAGATGCAGCTGTAACCTTACAATTGACATTTTAAATGATCTAACAAACTGGTTAAAAAATCAAGATAATTTGAACAGGTTGCTGTCATAACCTGTTTTGTATCTTATTTAACGTATGTTTGAATAAATGTAATTAAAATAATGCTGGACATATAATAATGTACAAATATAAGGAAGTCAAACAGTTTTACATGTTTTCAAATAGCCATTCAGATCATTCGAATATTAGTAATATTTGAGTAAAAGTTTTGAATATAAATGTAGTTTTTCAGCCATTTTTACAGCCCTTGTATCTATGGGTGTGACAATACACTTAGCTCACGAGACGAGACGATACACTATATGGTTCACAAGAACGAGAAAATATTTAAAGACTATTTTTAAGAAATCTTCTGTGATGAAATATATGACTGGAAAATAGTCTTTTATTTGACTGAAAGTCACAAGTCACAAAATGCAAAACAATGCAGGTGCATTTTGAAATGTTTTACCTAATCTAGGGCTGTGTTCTTAGGGGCCAAGCATCAAATGTGAGAAGGCAAATATTATATCCGTTAGTGTTGTTATTATTATTATTATTATTATTATTATTATTCCTCTTTCTTAAATGAATGAGTGAATGAGGCATTTATATAGTGCATTACTATGTACTACTGTACTTGATTAGCAAAATAATCATTACTGACAGCCCTGTATTAGTTAAAATATTACAAAATGCACCTGCATTGTTTTGCATTTTGGCTTTGTCAAATAAAAGACTATTTTTCCAGTCATGTATTTCGTCATAGAAGATTTCTTAAAAATAGTCTTAAAATATTGTCTCGTTCTCATAAACCATATCGTGTATCATCTCGTCTCGCTTTACAATCATACCAGAGGGTCTCTCCTCAACCACCAGTGTGCAGCATCCACTTAGATGATGCGATGGCAGCCTCAGTACAACAGAGCCAGTACACTCCCCACACGCCAGCTATAGATGGAGAGGAGATGATGAGAGACCAATGGAGTGAATTTGGCCAGTTGTGAGACTATTCTTAAGAAAATAGTTGTGCTGCAAAGCGAATAAAACTGAATGATAAATCTTTCTTAGAACGTTTCAAGATGACTTGTGCATATCAAGCAAAGACAAAGTTTGAAATGGGTGATAAGCCCCAAAAATTACTCGCATGCCAATTGAAGCATGCTCAGGCAACTCGAGCAATACATAAAATAAAATCAGATAATGGGAAGATTTGTCTAAACCCTAAGGAAATGAACTGTTGCTTTGATTCATAGACTTCTCTATAGAAGTCAGCAAAGTGCGAAGCAAACCAAGAGGCAATGGAAGAAATCTTTTCTGATTTTGACCTCCCCATTCTTAGCACTAATAGTAAATTTCCACCAACAATGTACAATTCTAGCGAATAGACTGAAAAAGTACATTTGTTCAATTATTTATCAGGACCAGACTGGTTTTAAGTCTTATTTTAAGAATAAGTCTTTAAGGCATATATATTTTAATTTGAAGCGGCTGTTTAACAAAATTTATAACAGGAAAAACCTAGTCGTGTAATTTCACTAGACGCTCAACAGGACTTTGACCAATTTGAATGGAAATATATGATTGTGACATGAAATTTGAATTCATTTCAGAATTGATCAAATGGATTTAAATAATTTATGCACATCCAGTAGCTTCTGTTATTACTAATCAAGACATTTCAAATCTGTTTCAACTGTCCTGTGGCACATGACAGGGATGCCCCTATCTCCTTTCTTGTTGGCGACATCGATGGAACCACTGTCAGTCAGTATTAGGCAACATCTTAACATAACACCTGTAGTGATAGAGGGCAGACCCCAACATGTTTGGCTGTATGCGGATGATATTCTTTTATACATTTCTAACCCTGAAATGTCTATTCTACCATTACTTGATGTTCTTGAAAGATGTAGTAGTTTTTCTGAATTTACAATAATTTGGGGGAAAAGTAAATTAATGGCAGTGTCTGATGATCTACATCAAGATCTACGTCAAGAATCTTTAGACAGCAGCAAATCTAAAATAGCAAATTATCCCTTTAAATATTTTGGTATAATAATTACAACAAATCCTGAAATTTTAAAAAGAAAATTGATCATCTTAACCCTCTGGTGCTTCTGCGCATGTCGGTCAAAATGACCTTTTTTATTTCAATGAAATGAATGTACAATATTTTAGTTCGATAATGTTTTTTTATTTAATATTTTGTATTTTTAGGGGATTTTATGGTACTAAATTATATTTATGCTGTATTTATTCACTTTTTGAGCATAGACCTGATAATTACATTTGCAACTTAAAGTAAAATCTTGAATGCTTTAGAGCACAGATTTAAGTTTGATCTCTTTTTAAAAATGACACTTGGCAAAAAAAGTTTTTAAAAAAGTGAACTTAAACAAAGATACAGAATTTAACATTTACTATAAAAAATGCACAAAAATACTATTTAAATTTTTTATATGAAATATATATTTTCAAAAACATATATTTTCATCTCCTATTCATTTCCAAAGCGGTCATTTTTAACTGCGAGGAGTACAAGTGACACTTTTTTTTTCAGGACCATTTAAGCTTTTCGAATCATGTCGATTTTTTTTTTTGTGAGCGTGTTCACATAGCAAGTGCCCAAAACTTTAGCAAGTGCCCAAAACTTTACCAAGTTTTTTACCATTCAGATTAAGTAAAAAAAATAAAAAACAAAACAAGTACATTTCGGTCAAAAATTATCAAAGAGCACCAGAGGTAAAGATAATATTTTCTTTTGGAAGACACTCCCCATTTCCATGGTAGGCGGGATTAACTCTATAAAATGGTTGTACTTCCAATATTTTTGTATGTATTTCAAGCTATTCCTTTCTTTATCCCCCTTTTCATTTTAAACGACTAGAAACTATTAAAACCAGCTTCATTTTGGCCAACAAGATGGCTACGTAGGATTAACAAAAAACATAAACTTTAAGGACCAAGGAAGGGTTGGGCTTCCCAATTTTAAATATTATTGGGCAGCTAATTTAAGTACTTTAGCGTGGTGGAGAAAGATCGGTTTGGTAGAATTAGGTGACAATTAATGAATCGAGCCAAGCAATCGCGGAAGCTTTTTGTAAAAGGACTTCATTAACTGCCCTGCTTAATAGTCCCATTAAAATGTATATAAAAAATATATAATTGGAAGTATAGTTTTTTTAATTTAATTAAAGTGTGGAAACAAATAAAGGTATATTTGAAAATTCCAGATATATATCTGGATTCTCTAATTTGTAATAACACAATGTTTTTTTTTTTTGTGGAAACATATGGGTATAGTAACAATTCAGTGTCTTTATAGGGAAGGTACATTTAGTTCTTTTGAACAGCTAAGACAATACTATGCTTTTGCAAAAAAAATTCAAAGAGAGACTTTGTTAGAAAGCACATTACAGACTTTGAAGATTTGAGTTTGAATCCCATTTTAGAGAGAATTGTTAATGTACACCCTGGAGTAAGTGGTAACATGTCAAACTTTTGTAAATAAAACATGTAAAATAAAACAATAAAACATGACTGGGAAGAGGAAATGGGTTTTAATATCCATGAACACATGGGATAAACGTACATGCATGTTCTGTGAATATTAGATAATATAATTCAGTTCAAGTTAATTCATAGGCTCCATTATTTACCAAAACTTATTAAAAAAAAATATATTATCCCATGATTTCTTCACTCGGTAGTAAGTATAAAATATCAGAAGGCACCCTGTTTAATTCTTTATGGTCATGTAGTAAAATTCAGCAATTTTGGACATTTATATTTAAATTGATTTCTGAAGCACATTTGATCGATCCGAAGCCTAAGACTCGCATTGGACTTTTAGGAACAGAGAAAGCTTTTTGTAGTGGGTATCAAAAACACAGGCCATTTCACACTGTATGATGCTGCGAAAAAGACTTGTTTGAATTTTTAAACACTTTAATAATTTATCCATTTTTTTATAAAGGTTTGGAAACCAATAAGACTACCTAAAGGAGGACTGAACAAGCTTTTATATGTATTTTGCTTCATGTCTCCTTTAATAGATATCTTAATTTGCAGTTTAGTACTGGCTTTCAATTATACAGATGCCACTAAACACATTTTTAAAATATCAAAAATTCTGTCTTTGTTTCCACTTTAATTTAGAGATTTAATGTGATTACAATTTGTAATGTTTTGTGTGATTAATCATGATTAAATGCAGAAATATGTGAGATTCATTGTTTTGTTTTTTTTAATAATGTAATTTAATAAAAGATTTTTATTGGTAAAATTCTCATTTAATAAAGTTTTTTTTTTTTTACTTTGTGGTTTTGGTGCTTGACAGACTATGTTCTTATTCAGTTTTATTGCATGGAAAAGAGCACCTTTCTTTGAAATTTCTGATTTTGTGTTCCACAGAGGAAAGTTAATGTTTGAACCATGAAGGTGATTAATTACGTCATTTCATCTACAGGCCTGTGTTGTGAACAGTATTTCGACGGTCTTCCACTGTTCTGACGCTTACCCCTTTTTCGCCATTGTTTTAGGTACCGTAGTGAAAAGATGACAATGAGCTACGCAGAATACATCGCCCACCGCCAGCATCATCACTACCAGAATGGCATCGGGCACCCGCTCCCTCCATACAACCATTATTCCTGACAGCGAGCCGCATGACCAGTCACTGGACCTCTCTGCGGACATCTTCCCAGGAGAGCCCGCCTCCTCGTGGTCTAGCTATCTGTACTACTGTACCATTTTATGATGATAGTTTCCGTTGCCATGCCTACAGTCAGATGGAGGCATGGCAGCGGGTGCAAATAAGCATTAGGTGATTATAAAGCGCAAAATTCATTTTGACATTTTTATTGTTTGTATTAATTTAGTTTTTGCAGCATATATATATATATATATATATATCGCCCCCTTCCTTTTTTTAAGCAAATAAACAAATACTACGTTTTGTTGTTCCAACAAATTTCCTAATCAGTCTGTGGATGGAAATAAGTCATATTAAATGATGGGCTAGTTTTGAAGATAGTATACTTTTGCTCAGATTTGATCTATGCTAAGCTTTAGCGACTTGCTTTATTTGGCGCAATTTTTCCCCCCTTCAATGTTTCTTATTAGTTTGACTTTTTATCATATGTATGCAACCACAGGGTTTAAGGGATGTCCTTTCCTCTCTGTGTAATTCCTCTGATCATTTTCCGTTATGAAGGGTGATTTTCTGTTTTCTTTCTTTTTTTTTGTAAATGTTGTTGTGGGTTGTAGGGTTATGCAGTGTGGTGGAATTAGGCAATGAAGAACTAGTTAAGTCTTGTTTGTTTTTTCCTGTTGACTCGATCTCATCAGACAATTGAAACCACTATATTAAATTTGCTGTTGGGGATACCAGAATATTTACCATAATGCAAAGGCCTGTTGCTCTTAGCATTATTGTTGATTTGAATTGAATTTACTTGGATAAACAGTCAGTTAGCCCTTTTTGTGTAGATTTGCTACTCTTAGGGGAAAAAAGCATATTAGTAATCCATCTCTTATTTAATTTCTCATGTTGACGTGTTGTATTAGTGTTTGTTAGTGTTGTTCGTGAGATTGCCAGTCTGTATTCAGAATAAGGAAGTAAATGAAGACATTTATAGTCAGATTAAAATTAGTTAAGGTCAATTGGGCTCACAACTGACCTTGTGGCCAGAAAGCTGTCTGAATTTGTTTTGCTCCTATTTTGTCACACAGAGAGGAAAACCTTCTGAGATACCAAGGTCAAATGACAGGGACAAGCTAAAAAAAAAAGCCATACTTTTTTTCCTTTTTAAAAAAAAAAAAATGCAGGCTGTGGCAGGGTGGTTGCTCTAAATGGCTATTTTTAATGAATTTTTCTCCTGGCACAGGAATCTTCACTCTGCTCTCAGGAGGATGCTTCAGAAATCTCTTTTTTAAATGATCTGGTCTTATGGATAAATATGTTCATTTCTGTCTCGCATGGCAACAATGTTTACATCTCTATACAAATGCCACTATATTTACAGTTGCTGTAATTAAGATCACTGAGCAGATACAGATGCTATCGCGGCTTTTGGATCTCCTCAACATCTTGCGATGAAGTTTGTTTGAATAATGTTGTCGGATCTGCCATGTCACAGGAAGATCATTTATAAACCACTCTCTCCATAGTCATAGTGTTAGGTCCATTCTGAAAAGACCATCTCAGAGTGTTCTTTTCATCCAGATCTTTTCTTTTTTAAATCACGTGTCATCTTATCTGTAGATGCAGTGAATTAGCTTTTGAGTTCCAGTTTTTTGACTGACTCTGAAAGGAAAAAATCAGAGAGGTTCTTTTGAAGATCAGAAAACTATTTCCTGTCATCTGTTTTCATATGCAAAATGTTAAGGGCTTTTGGGGTTCCATCCACAGTCATAATCCAGTTCACTATAACCTAAAAAAACAAACAAAAAAACAACCCTGATTTCAGTTGTGTTGCCTTAAAAATGGTTATGACATGGACCAGCAAATGTTGCCCAGAGTGCTCAACTGCAAGACACGTTATTTTGGCCAGCATCACAACGTGAAGGTTTTGACCAGCAACTTCAGCAATTGTGTGAAGTTTTTGAGCAAAGCAGTTTATTTCTTTCTTTCTTTCTTTTATTGAGGCCCTCCACTGCCCAGTTGTGACCTTTTAAAAAAAATAAATAATAATAATTCACTTATCTAAATCCTACCTACCAGTAGACACATTTGTGGTGTCTCAGTCTTTAAAAACCCTTTAAATATCTCCACTTTACTGCCTCAGTTTTGAACCCAGTTATTGTTTTATAGTTGGACAATCAGGGCCTCATTTTTGGTCCATTAAAACAGCACAAACTGAACTCTTTTTTTTTTCTGCTGCAAAACCAAGTCTTTGCATTTTGAGAATTTGATGTATACAAATTTGCAATACATTTGTTGCATGAATAGGAGGCCGTTAAACATGGCATGCTTGTTTCACTGCTATATAGATATGAGAAAACAGACTTTATAAAATGGTGCTATTGGACCTCATGTTGGGGGTGGTCGCAGTAAATGTGACTGGTCATGCGGACTCATTGATCATATCAGACTTTTTATTATCCTCAATATATGCAGATCTGTTTTACAGGTGTTTTTTTCCTACCAGTGTAACAAAATCTCCTGCAGGTTTGAAAGGACAAGTAGTGACGAGTCTAACCCCATCTTTCCCTCATGGCCTGGGGGATACGGGCATATGCTTATATCATCTGTCATAGATGTGCACATTTACGCAATACACAGTTACCCTGGAGTTTCACTCTTTGTATCCGTCGTTGAATGCTGTCGATGTTCACATTCATTAACATTGCCATTTTGAACTACAGCTGGCTTAACTAGCTGAACGCTGTTGCCGAAACATGGCCAAAGCGATAATGATGTTCAATGTGCGGAGTTTACTTTCCTAACAATGTTTGTTCAAATATCATTGGTTCATTTTGTTGCAATTGATGCTGTGATGAAAGACATGTTCATTTCTTTCATAGAGCTACATGTATACGTCTATAAGTTTTAAGCAAGGTTTTGAAAAATTCGTTTTCTGTCTAATTGTGAAACGACTGCAAATGGAGCTTAAAGTATTTTGTGATTCCTAGTGTAGTTTGAACATGCACTTTGGAGACATTAACTTTAGCAATTTCTGGCACATTTGAACAGCACCTGTCCTACAGTTATGAGTAGAAAGTGTGCTCGTCATGGCCCTTTTTTTCTCTCATTACACTGTCCTTCATTTTCTGTAACTTTTAACACACCTGGGATTAGTGTTTGGTAAGTATAGCTAATGCTCATTTTAGGCATAAATGTTGGGTTGTAACACCTACATACGAGCTTCATGTTTACTGTTAAAACCATAGTCATTTGGAAGTTAGGCTCATGTTACCTTTGTGTGTTCAACCGAACCAAAGATGCCTCCAGCCATGTCCAAATGCTGCTCTACAGACCTGCCTTCCTGTCCTTCCAAAAACCTTCCCTGCAAGAGAAATGTCTTTTTTGTTTTTGTGTATTTACTTTTTTTCTTTTGTACAATTTCTAATATTGTTTTAGGTATTTAGCTACCTAAGTTCAATGAATCTTCATTGTAGCTGTTTTTGAAACCTTGCACGGTGTCTGACCGTAATACTAGGTTGCACTTTTTTTATTTTGTTTTCATCATTATCTATTTTTGTAAAGAAAGAAAACCCCATAGCGTGCCTCTTAGATTTATGGGTTTCTTAATGTGTTTTTTTTCCTAAGACCAGCAGTTATACTTTATACAAAAGATGAGCTAATCCTTATTTTTAAATGCCATTTAAGGGAAAAAAAAAAAAGCCTTTTTTCTTTACTCTGGACCCAGTAGCTGCACTGGCATACAATCGCACTGATAGATATAATGGGGGGGAGAAAAACTTAATGATGATAAAAATAAGTGTAAGAACTACAATAAACTTGTTTGAAAACTTTTTTGTAAAAAAAAAAGTTAAAAAAAAGTAAACATAATGACTGTTTTTGTACATCAAGTTAATTCTTTAAAAAAAAAAAAAATATTTTGGACCTAGTTTCTAATTATTATTTTAATGGTTTTCTATGTTCTGGAACTTTGAGAAGACGAGTTTTGAACGTGCCCTTCGATGATTGACATCTTGCAGTGTTGTCATTGCAGGGGCACTGGGGTTGCCTGGAGTAGCCCCCTATGCCCACCACTTTGTTTTATTTCTATTTTTGAGTTTGGATTCTCTCTTGCTTTACGAACTTGAAATTGCTGAAGTAACGACTTTGTGAAAAAAAAAAACTGAAAAAAAAAAAAAACTCCCCTGTAGAACTAGATCCTTTACCCCATTGAATTGCTGTTAGAGTGATGAGACTTGAAATGGGCATTTATTATGAATATGGTAGTATGGCTCCAAAAAAATGACAAAAATGACAAAATCTACAAAAAAATTGTGTTGGGTTGGGTTGGGTTGGGTTGGGTTGGGGGTTGGGGGGGGGGGGGGGGGGATTATATGTGGGTATGTGAGCTATGGCTGTGGCAATGATAATGTAGTTTTAAAACATTATTGTTATTACCTTTTAAATCATTTATCCAATAAAAAAAATCTGAAAGAACAAGCATTGGGTGTCTTTATGCTTCATTTTTGATGAACAGATGTGAAACCAAGACAAGCCTCATGGATGCTACACGTTGGAGAAGACCTTTAATATAGACCATATTTCATAAAAACATATGTACAAAATTGAGATCAGAACTAATGTTACCCTTTCAGTCAAGTTACATTGAAATTAGAGTTTTTCCCAAAATTCACAAGACTGCAATCGGTATTTCTTGCATTAGCTCAATGGCCACAAACTTAGATTTTATGCTTGGACCTTTGCAATGGAAATTATGGGATACACTTCAAGTGCTGAGCAGTTTTTGGGACCAAAAGAACCTCCTAATGGAACTTGTTTTTGGCTACATGTTGGACTGCTTTTTGTACATTGTTTTCATGGATAGGGTAAACACTCAGTCATTCATGTACAGGTAAACACTAAGTCTGAAACAGCCATGCTCAAGTTTAATCTATTTAGTTGTTTGTAAAATAAATTTCCACTGAACTGAGTTTAGCCTAATATTGAGACCATAAAAAATATGTTTGTAAAATAAGGGGAAATAAGTTTGAATCTTTAACTGGCCCAGTAAGAAACATCTAAAGAAACATCAGTTAAAAATCAAAACTACCCTGAAAATGGTCATTCTGTCTATCTACAAACAACAGTCAATTCACTATGATACAACGCCGTCCTTTCCCTTGAATAACATCAGTAGAGAGTGGCTAATGGAATCAAACGGACACCTTCAGCCAACAGCTAATGGCTTCAGCTTAAAATGTAGAGTTCTGACTATTTACATAACGGTATCAAAGAAAGATACTGCCAGGGGATTAGAAATGCCCTGGAAAATATCCTAGACATACAGTGCCATCAGATTTATGCTTCCCGTAACAGGTCAGCAATAACAAAATGTAATTTTGAGACAATCTTTTAAAACTGCAAGGCGTGAGGAACTGCGTAACAGCTATTTAGCAAATGAGTAAAAGGAACTGGGTTGGCCCCATTTCACCGTTCAATGAGCGTAACTAAAGAAGGCAACATTAGAAGAAAGGTTATGTCTGTAACAAGTTCACTGAATCTTCATTTTGCTAAACTTTCAAACTAAAAAGAAAAAGGCAAGGTTTTATGTTGCTCGAGTCCTGCTGTCCCCTGCTCCTATGGTGTAAAAACAATCTTTCGGGTTTGGACCAAACAACAACAGATAGGAAAATAAAGGTATTTACTAAAGTTACACTTCTATCTAGGATGTGGGACAAGTTTCAGTTCAGGAGCATGAGGTTTCATCCACGTAAGATTGCTGATAAAAACACTAGTCCATCTTCTTGTTGCGTAGACGTGCTATATCCAGTAAATACCGGCATGTGGGAGCAGTGTGCTGCGAGAGGATGGTCAGAGCCTTGCCATGCAGTAAAGTCAAGGCGGTCTGGTGGCCCGTTGCCCATACTCGATACCATGGTCCATAAAAGGGGTCAGAGACAGCAGGACACAGCATGTTGTTCAAATTGACTTCTGTCAACTGGTGGGAAGCAAAATGCAAGATTGAGTTAGTATAGGGCCACAATAACTAAGGCACAGTCAAACCATGCATATCCAAAACATATGGAAGTACTTGAACACAGATTTTTCTAGCAGAATTTGCTCAATTTCATGCTTCATATGTGACCCTGAACCACAAAACCAGTCATAAGGGTACATTTTTTGAATTTGAAATTTATACATCACATGAAAGCTGAATAAATAAGCTTTCCATTGAGGTATGGTTTGTTAGGATAGGACAATATTTGGCCGAGACACAACTATTAAAAATCTGTAATCTGAGGGTGCAAAAAAATCTAAATATCGAAAAAAACTGAAGTCCTTAGCCATGCATATTACTACTACTAATACATTTTTGATATATTTATGGTAGGAAATTTACAAAAAATTAAAGGCAATTTTTTTTCAATATTTAGATTTTTTGCACCCTCAGATTACAGATTTTCAGTAGTTGTGTCTCGGTATCTTAATAGAACATGATCTTAATATCCTAATGATTTTTGGCATAAAAGAAAAATCGATAATTTTGACCCATACAATGTATTGTTGGCTACAAATATACCCATGCGACTTATGACTGGTTTTGTGGTCCAGGGTCACATTTTATGAAATGTACTAGGATGCAATTCATAATGCAGAGTTGCATTTTCAACACTGCCACAAGGGGCGCTATAGGCCTTCAACACACTCTCAGGTTTGAAAAGCAGAATCTCAAATAGTAGCGTAAAATAACTTAAAAAGTAAATTTTCCATTGACAATAATGAGATGCAGATCGTTATAATGGTCAATAGCAGCCATTCGTGAAACTGTCTGCTTCAGTTCACAGAGTGTCCAGCCCAATCACAGGAACTGCTTTGTTCTCCCTTATTCTTATCAACACATGTGAAAGATCGTAAATTCCTTAGGACTCCCATGAAAAACAAGTTTAGCCACAAAGGAAGGACCGATCTTTATAGAAGATGGACCAAAATGGAGCAGATCTTATCCATTTCCACTAACAGAACTGTATACACTTAATGGTCCTTGCTCACGAAACACGAGCAGAACAAATTGTTGTGTAAATCGTTCGTAATGCCATTCTGACATACATTTTTGGATTTGTATTTTGAAAATGTTAGTTGGTACGAAAGAAATGTACACCTGCTCCCGACCACGTGTAAATGGTGCGTAAAACATTTGAGCGTTCTAATCTAGGCAAACTGATGACAGTGCATTTTGATGTACTATTTACCATAATATTTCATTTCATTTTATTTTTTTTAATTTTTTTAAACTGTTCAACTTTGGGTAATAGGCAGCACTTGTCACTGTCACTTTTTACCCAGCCGTCCAATCACAGTGGAGGAGGGGCGGGATAAATACTACACCGACCAACCATCCTACTTGTATAATGACAATATTGTGGATAACAATAGAGAAGTTAATATTGCTGGTTAGAGGTTACTGCATTTTTATATTCAGTAATATTCTTCAAAATGAGATACTAGTAACACATTACTGCCATAGTTATTCTGTATCATAGCAACACGCTTGCAAAGTGCTTTCAAGCGCCACCAGCTGGCAGTTTTCAGAAGAGCACCAGGCATTTTTAGCTAAAAATGCTTTGGTGGACACACGATAATTGAATATTTATTGCTAGGCATATGGCCAATTAGTCTCTTTAGCTTTTATACAATATACTGGAGCCAAACCTGAGAAGGAAGTCCAGAAGATTCCACAGCGTTCCTGAACACGTCATTTGCGTAGTTGTAACTCATGGGATTATGCTAATTCTGAATTCTTAATTCCTATTTACGAATGTTTGGAATTCATTAATATATACACGTTTAACTACCGAATCCGTGGTATAAGAAGCGTTTGTGAATCCGGAGAAGAGTTTTCGTAAAGGTCCATTTTACATTACTCCAAATTTGCTCGTATATTTACTAAAGTTTCATGAATGAGGCCCAATGAGTGCTGTTTGTTACACAAGGTATACAAACGTACCTATTAAGATATACATAAATGCACAGGTAAATGTTCAACATTACACAATCCCAATATTCAGTACAACTCCTACTGCATTGAATATTGTATCCCACAATGCATCTGACTTGAAATGTGATGAATTTACGCATTTCTTGAGATTTTTACACAATATTGGATTAAAAATGCAAAATAACAAATTACTGAATTAAACACATAATGTGATGAGGTCATGTGACAATGTAGTGAGATGTTGTGGAATAATGTCTGCTGTTTCACCAAAAAACAGTGGAAAAACATGCAGTGTAAGGTAAGTAGCGAGTATCTATATAGTATTCCATATTTAACATAGCTACCATATCTTTGAATGGCAGAAATACAAAGAGCAGTATGTTATTCTGAATTCTGCAATAGTGTTTGATTGTCGTACCATTCCAAGGCCCTGGAGGAATACAAAGTGGTAGAGGAAGAGGATTCCTGTGGACAGCAGCGCCCACCACATGTCACCAAGCGGCTCTGGCTTATACACACCTGACAAACAAGACACATGACAGTTGTTAAAGATGCATGTAAAGTCCAGATCTCTCCAAGTCAGAGTAGTATGTTTATTTGAATGCTGGATCATTTATTTTCATGACCTGAAGGAATATTCTGGGTTCAGTAAGGCAGACAACATGTTACCACACAGAATTTAAACTCATCCTTCAAAAATAAAAAAAAGATTTACTGGGTAAGATTGTAATAAATTACTTTTTTTTAACTGTAATAAAAATTAAAGTGAGGTTAATTCCCTAATAGAATTGGACCAGAAGGCCCCCAGTGACATGTTTTCTTCATTTAATTTAATAATTAAAGAAGATCAGGGAATTATTATATATTATTTCCATAAATTACAAGTGCATCTCATATATTATTCATCATAACCTACAGGCCAATTGAGGAGAATCATTCAATCAGAATAGTCTACTACATTATATCCCACTAAACTAAAAATAAATAAATAAACTAAAAATATAGGCCTGAATATAATTATATAATGTAATTCAGATTAATCTTCTAGACTAAGATTGTTATTTGATATATCTGTCATTATTCAATTAAATATTTAATGTAATACTTTTAATTAATGATACCGTTAAAAAAAAATTGTACATTATTAATCCTTCTTCCAAAACGTGTTTTTGTGTTCCACTAGCTACGTTTACATGGACACTTTTTGCTTCAATCTGAATTAATTTATTCTGATTGATGAATATGAACGCTAAATAAAGTGATCGGGTTGATGTGCGCATTTATATGTCACAAGCTTCTAATCAGATTTAATCTTTTGACATGCGCACACTGCATGAATATACAGTTTCCCGCTGTTGATGCATACTAACCATCCGTAAAATGCCCAAATCCCCGCGCCCATAACAAGGCGTCTGAGGGTAAGAGTCCAAAACAAGGACTCGAGGGACGTTGTCCAGCTCCACTTCACAGACAAAGAGTGGAAAGAGAATAGGACAATAATTTATGACACTTTATTCAACAGGAAGAACAGCTCGTTCCGCGCGTCATACGTAATCACGCTATTTCTACATCATTGCACATGCGCAGTACTTTCCAGTTTCGGTTTTCAATCTGATCAAGTGTTTACATGTCCTCTTGATCGGATTACAAAAGGAATAAACCACCCCTTACGATCCGAATGAAATTTTAATCAGATCTGGCCAATTCATTCCGATTGACGTGGTTACATCATGTGACTTTTTTATTCCGATTGTGCTACTAGTCCGGTTACGATCGGATTATAAGGGTCCATGTAAACGCAGCTACTGATTCACTATGCTAAGCCTATTACAAGTGTTTATATTTTAGACCTAGCAGGAGGGTTTTCACAGGAAATTGCTCTCCCATGCATGTCTCGTCAAATCTGTAAATAGAGAAAAGTTGCTCCGGCTACTTCGGTACATTTATTTACATTTTCTTTCATAATGCCCACTTTCAATTGTTTTACTTCAATTAAAAGGTTAGAATTTTGTGAATTTTTTTAATGAAAGATCAAAAGGATAAACAATGCAGATTTTTACGCCTTTACTCATATTTACCAAGGGTGCCAATATTAGTGGAAGACACTGTTTATTATTAATATAACTGAATTGTAACAACAATTATCTTACAGTAGTCAAATTACAACACTTGTGTGTAAATTTCTTCACTTGTAAGCATTAAGCCCATAATGTTTTATTTTGCAGGGAGGCTGGCAGGCATAACAGTCAGTCTGATGGATCTGTAGGTCTGACTGAAATTATGATCAAAATGTATTTACTCTTTTATATAAGCCTACAGCCAGTTGCAGACAATGTAGCAGCACAATTTTATTTTAAGTGTCTATCATTCACATTTTATCCACCCCCTAAATGACAAGTAAAAACAAAATGTTCTTAAAAACAGTTATTAGGCGCTTCCTGTTGGTTAGACAGTCTAAGCGGGCAGTTCTTGGCCAGAATAAACTGTAAGGTGGACCAGACTTCATGCAGATATTCAAATGCTAAGAACCTTGCACTTTGTTCAAACACACATTTTGTTACTCCCTGTACTCTGTAAGGCCCATATGCTAATCTTTGTTCTTATTCTGTTCTTTTAGGCCAATGTGGAGCTGTAGTTGTCCTGTCTGAACATTAGGTGACACTACAGGTTTATTTATTTCTCTCTAAGCATCATTGCTTCACTTATGTATCTTTTACCCTGGGCACATGAAGTGCTGTTCTGACAACAACATAACTGTCATTTCAAAATTGTCAATCAGTTAAATTTACATTTATTCATTTATCTTAAAGAGGCAATGCTAGTAATACAAAGTTTCAGTCATTGTTCAGGATAGTACAAGCTAGAATAAGGGTGGGATTAAGAAATAGTGAGAGCATAGACAAAGGAATAGTGAAAGATTAGTTTTTTAGGCAGGCTTGCAGTTAAGTGCTCACAGAAGAGATGAGTTTTCAGCTGTAGTATTTACATTGCTCATTTTTCAACTGAAACATACTGACAGGGAAGCTAAAATGACATTGTGGTGCACATGTGGACAATGTGGGGTAAAAGGTCCAGGACTACTGTCTGACCAAACTTCAGAAACTCACCTCCTTTTCTGAAGAGGTAGACTGGCACAAGATACAGCATGGAGTGTTGAATATAGTAGATCTCCTTTTCAAATGGAAGCTATGATGGGGAAAAAAGTACGTTTAGATAAAACATACAGAGAGCCTTGCATTCTAGTCTTATTTGGTGTTAGCATGTGTCACTATTACTACTGTATATGCTTATGCAATAAGCATCTAAACAAACAGCTAAACCATAAAAATATAGTATCGATGCAAGCAGTGATGACAGGCTAGAGCACTAAGGTGCCATCGCCACCTGGCGACTCTAGGAAAACAATAAATGTCCAAAAAAGGTAAAAAAAACACTTCCTGCTACCATTTGCGGGCACTATGACCTTAGCCCACAATAGCCGCAAACATGAGATCCCCACCAAACATACAGCACCAATTGAACCTACAGTAGGTAGGTAGTCAACCAAAACACCTATCACCACCGCAACAAGGAATTTCAGTGGCAGTAAATACACAAGATTCTATCTCTCTGACTACTGTCACAGTGAAATATTACAGTGATAGAAGTGCTTGAAGTGTGCTTACTTTTTACTGTACAGTGCCCACAAGCTCTGAAGAACTTGATGTAAGGATAGAAACTATGAATAAAGTCTTCTCCAACACTTGTATTAGTGTTGCACCCCTCTGTTTGAAGAAAGTTAAAGAGAAACCCCCCACACATTGGTACAAAATCACACACATGCTTTTAAGAAAGCAGGTGGAAGAATACAAATTTAGAGGTATTTCAAGGGGCACAAATCATAAGCACTGTCTCAGAACAAGCCTTTTGCAAGCCAACTGCTGCCGTATTAGCATGTTCCTGATCCAGCTTATAGCGATACTGTCCGGAGCGCAGCAGTAATGAAAGAGAGCACGTTCTTTATTACAGTTCCTCTGAGTTGTTTTATGGATATAAAGTTTACCAGTTTATTAACCAGTCAGGGTGCCCATGCTGACCCCTGTCCACCGCCAAAAGCGCCAACAGCGAGCATCAGAACTGGACCACGGAGCAATGGAAGAATTGATGAAACTGATGAATCATGTTTTCTTCTACAGGGAGTGCAGAATTATTAGGCAAATGAGTATTTTGACCACATCATCCTCGTTATGCATGTTGTCTTACTCCAAGCTGTATAGGCTGGAAAGCCTACTACCAATTAAGCATATTAGGTGATGTGCATCTCTGTAATGAGAAGGGGTGTGGTCTAATGACATCAACACCCTATATCAGGTGTGCATAATTATTAGGCAACTTCCTTTCCTTTGGCAAAATGGGTCAAAAGAAGGACTTGACAGGCTCAGAAAAGTCAAAAATAGTGAGATATATTGCAGAGGGATGCAGCAGTCTTAAAATAGCCAAGCTTCTGAAGCGTGATCATCGAACAATCAAGCGTTTCATTCAAAATAGTCAACAGGGTCGCAAGAAGCGTGTGGAAAAACCAAGGCGCAAAATAACTGCCCGTGAACTGAGAAAAGTCAAGCGTGCAGCTGCCAAGATGCCACTTGCCACCAGTTTGGCCATATTTCAGAGCTGCAACATCACTGGAGTGCCCAAAAGCACAAGGTGTGCAATACTCAGAGACATGGCCAAGGTAAGAAAGGCAGAAAGTCGACCACCACTGAACAAGACACACAAGCTGAAACGTCAAGACTGGGCCAAGAAATATCTCAAGACTGATTTTTCTAAGGTTTTATGGACTGATGAAATGAGAGTGAGTCTTGATGGGCCAGATGGATGGGCCCGTGGCTGGATTGGTAAAGGGCAGAGAGCTCCAGTCCGACTCAGACGCCAGCAAGGTGGAGGTGGAGTACTGGTTTGGGCTGGTATCATCAAAGATGAGCTTGTGGGGCCTTTTCGGGTTGAGGATGGAGTCAAGCTCAACTCCCAGTCCTACTGCCAGTTTCTGGAAGACACCTTCTTCAGGCAATGGTACAGGAAGAAGTCTGCATCCTTCAAGAAAAACATGATTTTCATGCAGGACAATGCTCCATCACACGCGTCCAAGTACTCCACAGCGTGGCTGGCAAGAAAGGGTATAAAAGAAGAAAATCTAATGATATGGCCTCCTTGTTCACCTGATCTGAACCCCATTGAGAACCTGTGGTCCATCATCAAATGTGCGATTTACAAGGAGGGAAAACAGTACACCTCTCTGAACAGTGTCTGGGAGGCTGTGGTTGCTGCTGCTGCACGCAATGTTGATGGTGAACAGATCAAAACACTGACAGAATCCATGGATGGCAGGCTTTTGAGTGTCCTTGCAAAGAAAGGTGGCTATATTGGTCACTGATTTGTTTTTGTTTGGTTTTTGAATGTCAGAAATGTATATTTGTGAATGTTGAGATGTTATATTGGTTTCACTGGTAAAAATAAATAATTGAAATGGGTATAAATTTGTTTTTTGTTAAGTTGCCTAATAATTATGCACAGTAATAGTCACCTGCACACACAGATATCCCCCTAAAATAGCTAAAACTAAAAACTACTTAAAATATTGATACAAAAATATTCAGCTTTGATATTAATGAGTTTTTTGTGTTCATTGAGAACATGGTTGTTGTTCAATAATAAAATTAATCCTCAAAAATACAACTTGCCTAATAATTCTGCACTCCCTGTACATCACATGGATGGCCGGGTGCATCTTGCGTAAGGAGGACCAACACAATATTAGGAGGTGGTTATAATGTTATGCCTGATCGGTGTATTTGTTTACTATTAGTTGAAACTAGCGTTTTTGTGTAATTCGCTGTGTATATTGATGATAATGCAAGGGAGAGAGAGTGTACTTTAATGTGCACTTCTTGTACTGTGTATTCAGCTCTTACGGTGATTTTCTGGAGTGAAAACAGACACTTCATCTTTTGTGTGATGTACAATAAACTTTATAAAACTCATCAGTAAAATTTTGGCCATCATCATTTGGACGGGGTCCTCTACAACAGGCGTGTACTAATAGTGGATAAAAGCAAGATGACAAGATAAGTTATAACCGTAATTAAACTAAACTGTACCTGCTCTATCTCCATGCAACATTTATTCTCTGACTCCGTAGGCATCATTGTCAAACATAGGCTAGCTATTGAGTTTCTGACATTTTCATTGTGTGAAATTGTCCTGACACCGGAGCATGAGATCTTGAATCTCATTTGCATTTAAAGGGACACACAAAAAGGGCGTTTTTTTGCTCACCCCCCAAAAGTGGCAATTTTAACATGCTATAAAAATGGTGTGGATTTTGAGCTAAAACTTCATATAGCCTACACACTCTGGGGAAATCAGAGACTAAAAAGGGGCATAATAGGTCCCCTTTAAAAAAAAAATTGTGTCCTCCCAACTTTCTTTGTTTTTTTTCATAAAACACAATACAATAAAAACATCCAAAACAGCAACAAAAACTAAAAATACATTTATCTAGTGCTCTTCAGGATGGATCTCCCCTCCAACATTATAATCCTGAAAAGAATACTAACCACAAAACAAATATCAGGTTCTATGTTATGTGGAATATAAACAACTGGTAAAATAATGTAGAATTTCATGTAGAATATAATATAAACAGATTATGCTCATTGGTTGTCTTTGTTGCCACTGTGTTCATCCTTGTTATCAAATATGACACCATTAAGCATGCCTACAAATTATCGTGCTACAGTCTACAGTGAGTAATACTGGACAATTGCTGTGTTTTCAACCACTACTGTAATTTACTTGGTTTACATTATTACCATGAATATACTCACCAGTCTAGTGTTGACTACTGGGAAGAGAAGAGCTAGAAGGGCTCCATTCAGCATGTGGACCTGGAGTCTTCAAAACAAAAAAGATTGTTTAAAAAAAAATAAAAAAAAACAGTAGAAAGCTCACAGCAACACTACTACTAAAACAACACTGCAGGATTACACAGTTCTAAATATCAAACAAGCAAGGGAAAACAGTGACAAACAAAGAAATATCATTAAACTGACAATATCAGAAATATCATTCAAAATCTGAAACTATGATAGGCCAGAAGTAACTGTAACACAAAAATACTTCAATCACAAACAAACCTATTTACATAATTTGCCAGTACAATTATTCTATCTTGAAGCAGCAAAATATGCATCCTGCACAGAGAAGGCAATCCCGCAATACTCTGATTTATATATTAAAAAACATCAGCTAGAAATATATTCAAGATGGTGGTAAAAAATGAGAAATGGTGATTAAGATAGATGATAGATCCTCTGCTTTGCCAGAGAAGGCTAACAGCAGTTACAGTACACGCTAGCAAATAAGGTTTAACCTCTGCTTTGCCAGGGAAGGTTGAATACATTATTGTGGCAAGGGGGAGTGGTTTAGTGATCTCGGCAGACTAGTCTATCTCGCAAGCTCCCTGGTGACGATTTAAACAGGGGAGACCTCGGAACTCTAGAACCAGAAGGAAAAATTCCTGATTTTAGACACGACAAATAACAAATATATTATATCTTGACTATGGGTTTAAAAACGGCGCTACAAGGGTTAAACCACCATCTTTAGGAACCTAAAGAAATAAATCTATCATAATGAAAAGTGTCTACTCAGGCGATAACGCCAAAAAGAAAGAGACATCGCCTAGGCCTAATTTATTCAAGACACATTGCACTGTGACATTAACATGCACTTATCATTCTTACAATCATCACCAGAAGGTCCACCTTCACCATGAACTTAAAATTGGGTTCTATTACATTTTCTTCTACAGTTCCCATGAAACAAAAAATTTATTTCAAGCACAAATTTGATAAGAACAGAGTGGAAATTATTAGCAACACCAACATAACAGCAAAGCTAATGTTTTCTGTTATTTAAGCCCAAACTAAGAAAAGTAAAACAAACCCCTTAACGTTTCAATATTTAAACTAAACTAACCGAATCACAGGTTATCATTAGATAAAGTGCTGCCAAACTGAATATGGGGTTTACGGTGTATGTGTTACGGTGTGTAGTGCAGTAGGGAAGAGAAGATCCAGGGCTTCCACAAAGACGGGTTTTTATTCATTAACAGAAACAGAACACGACACACATAAGCATAACACATACGAATGGACAAGGAGTGCAGGGAAGTGAGATCAATATAAAGGGAGTGCTAATGACGACGACCAGGTGCAGGGAATCCAGGGAGAGTGGGAGAGATGAGGAGTGAGTGATTTCAGGTGTGAGACAGGGAGGATCATGGGAAATGGAGTCCGGGACAGGCGTGGATTGTAACAGTATGTAGGCAGTATTGTCTCCAGTGGGGGCTGAATCTCAGGTAGACGATATACTTGGATATCATGATATTTTTTAAGACAATTGTCGATGAGATATTTTTTACATATTGGCCAGCCTTACTGCAGACAGAGGCTGTGTCCGCACATTTAGCAGCTGACTTGTTGCCTCGCTGCCCTATCAGGCAATGACTTTCGAGAAGTGTTTGCGCATGAAGGTACCTCCTGAAACTGATTTCAGAAGGACTTCTAAGGCAGCATAACAGTTTAATGATCTACACCAAAATGGACAGAGCTTTCATGATAAGTAAATATTTCATAAATATTTATTTCTCTAGCCATGCAGCGCTACCCTAAAACCCGCCCTTTACACGTCTCAGGAGAGCACATCAATAATGCTGAATCAAACAGTATTTATCATTATTACACATAACAAGAGAACACACATACATATTAAGTAACGCCTGCTTCCATTTATTTGTAAAAACAGGAATGCACAAAACAACTCCATAAAGACTTTTAAGTCCAAAGGCTTACATATTTAGATAAATATTGATAAAATACCATACACTATATTGCCAAAAGTATTAGGACACCCCTCCAAATCATTGAATTCAGGTGTTCCAATCACTTCCATGGCCACAGGTGTATAAAAATTATCAACCACTAGGTATGCAGACTACTTCTACAAACATTTGTGAAGAAATGGGTCGCTCTCAGGAGCTCAGTGAATTTAAGTTTGGTACCGTGATAGGTTGCCACCTTTGCAATAAGTCCATTCGTGAAATTTCCTCACTACTAAACATTCCACGGTCAAATGTTAGTGGTATTATGACAAAGTGGAAGCAATTGGGAACAACAGCAACTTAGCCACGAAGTGGCAGGCCACGTAAAATCACAGAGCGAGTTCATGCTCCCAACTTTGAGGGAACAGTTTGGGGATGGCCCCTTCCTGTTCCAACATGACTGCACACCAGTGCACAAAGCAAGGTCCATAACTCTTACAGGTCTGCAGAGTTTTGGGGCCCTTTAGAAGTTTTGACATGCTCTGACATTTGTGCTTTTTTTCAGTTGCTTATAAACACATTAATGGCAAAAGTGTCATTACACTGTATTCAGCACAAACTGGGCTGCCATAATATGAGAGCAACATGTATGTGCATGCTTGTATTTTTGAGAGAATAACATTTATGCATGGTTTAAAAAAAGTGTTGAAAGTCACTGAATTAAGGCCACAAAACACACAATAGATATGTGTCCACAAGACTTTTGACTAATGGGTGTTGTTGCCTAAAGTTTTTGCTTCAAACTGATGTGAGAATCATTGTGCCTACTCATTCACATAAAACAATATATTGATTTACATTTTGTAAGACACTTTTTCTGTACAAAGGCCATATGCGAGGAGGTGTGAACAATGCTGTGATTCACACCTGAGAGAACAAAAGAATGAGCTGCATAATGAATGAGCCTTTGAGTCAGGTATGTGAGAGGGAGCTAAGAAACAGGACAAAGGAAATATATTTTTTTGTAGTTTATTTAGAATATAGTCAACAAAATAAAGTGAGAGCAAAAGGCACAATGTCATATGAGGGCCAGTATCAGGTCACTATGATTCTCAAAAAAAACAAAAAAAAACATGGAAGATCTTTGAGGATACTGATAACAGGATCAACTATTGTATTAACCTTAATATAATGTCCACTCGTAACAGAAAACATGATTGCTGATATTGCACAGCATGTGAACAAAATTTTGTATAGGCCTATTATATTTAAATTATATACAGTAGCGGTCAAACGATTGGACACATTACTATTTTTTATGTTTTTGAAAGAAGTCTCATGGTCATCAAGCCTGCATTTATTTGATCAAAAATACAGAAAAAAACATTAATATTGTGAAATATTATTACAATTTAAAATAATGGTTTTCTATTTTAATATACTTTAAAATCTAATTTATTTTGGTGAATTTTCATCAGCCATTCATCAGTCTTCAGTGTCACATGATCCTTCAGAAATCATTCTTATATGCTGATTTTATTATCAATGTTGGAAACGTCTTAATATTTTTTATAATCTGTGATCATTTTTTCAGGATTCTTGGATGAATAAATGAATGGCTGATGAAAATTCAGCTTTGCATCACAGAAATAAATTATATTTTACAGTATATTAAAATAGAAAACGTCTCGGTTACGTATGGTAACCCTCGTTCCCTGAAGGAGGGAACGAAGACGTACGTCGGACGTCACAGACGAATTGGGATCACGTCAGGGAGCCCCTATCAGCTTCATAGTGCGCTCATAGTCAGGCCAATGCAGTCAGGAGTACTGTCTTTAGAGACAGAATTTTTAACTCTGCTGACTGCAAAGGCTCAAAGGGGTGCCCTCTGCAGTGCGGTTAGCACCAGAGTTAAGTCCCAAGAGGGTATAGAGGGGGGGCGAAGCGGATTTAGTCTCCTCGCCCCCCTCAGGAACCTGACGATCAGATCGTGCTTCCCTAGAGACTTACCACCTACCATGTCATGATTAGCGGCAATAGCGGCAACATAAACTTTGAGGGTGGAGGGAGACAGCCTTCGCTCCAACCCGTCTTGTAGGAAGGAAAGCACAGAACTGATCAAACATCTCCGGGGGTCTTCTCGGCGAGAAGAACACCAATTGACAAACAGGTTCCACTTCAACGCATAGAGGCGCCTCGTAGAGAGAGCTCTAGCGGAAGTGATGGTGTCTACCACAGCCTGTGGTAGGCCACCTAGAACCTCCGCGTCCCGTCCAGGGACCAGACATGGAGTTTCCAGAGGTCCGGACGCGGGTGCCATAGGGTGCCCTGTCTCTGAGTCAGGAGGTCCTTCCTCAGAGGAATGGGCCAAGGAGGTGCTGTCGCGAGAAGCACTAGTTCCGAGAACCAAGTCCGGTTGGGCCAGTACGGAGCAACCAACAGGACTTGCTCCTCATCCTCCCTGATCTTGCACAGAGTCTATGCAAGAAGGCTCACTGGGGGAAACGCATACTTGAGTAGGCCCCGGGCCAGCTCTGTGCCAGGGCATCCGAGCCGAGGGTCCCCTCGGTCAGGGAATAAAACAACTGGCAGTGGGTCATGTCCAGGGCGGCAAACAGGTCTACCTGTGTGGACCCGAAGGGACTCCAGATCAGCTGGACCACCTGGGGATGGAGTCTCCACTCTCCGGGGAGCACTGGTTGTCGTGAGAGCTCGTCGGCCGCACGATTGAGCAGGCCCAGAATGTGAATGGCACGAAGCGACCTCAGATGCTTCTGACTCCATAGGAGGAGATGGCGGGCAAATTGTGACATGCGACGGGAGTGTAGACCACCCCGTTTGTTGAAGTACGCAACAGCCGCAGTGTTGTCCGTACGGACCAGAACATGCTTGCCTAGTAGTGGCATTTTAAAGCGGCCCAGCGCAAGACAAACTGCTAACAACTCGAGGCAATTGATATGCCATTGCAGTTGAGGCCCCGTCCACAGACCCGAAACTGCAAGCCCGTTGTATGTGGCACCCCAGCCGGTGGATGAGGCATCCGTGGAGACAACAGCATGCCTGGACACTTGTTCTAGGTGAACTCCTGCCCGTAGAAACGAAGGGTCTGAACACGGGCTGAAGGTTTGGTGGCACCTCAGAGTCACGGGGACACGGAGGGATCCGCTGTGCCACGGCAATCTCGGGAATCGGTCGTGTAGCCAGCGCTGAAGCGGTCTCATATGAAGCAATCCGAGCGGCGTTACTGCGGCTGCAGATGCCATATGCCCCAGGAGCCTCTGAAAATGTTTCAGAGGTACTGCTGTCCTGCATTTGAACGAATTCAAGCAGTTCAACACCGACTGGATGCGCTCCTCGGTGAGGTGCGCTGTCAGGCCGACTGAATCCAGCTCCATACAGAGAAAAGAGATCCTCTGCGTGGGGCAGAGTTTGCTCTTTTCCCAGTTGACCCGAAGCCCCAACCGGCTGAGGTGACTGAGCACCATGTCCCTGTGTTCCCACAACTGCTCTAGCGACTGGGCAAGGATCAGCCAGTCGTCGAGATAGTTGAGGATGCGAACTCCACGCTTTCTCATGAGAGCAATGGCCGCCTACGCGACTTTCGTGAAGACACGGGGTGACAGGGCCAGCCCGAAGGGTAGGACTTTGTACTAATATGCTCGTCCGTCGATGGCAAAGCGTAGAAACGGTCTGTGTCGAGGGAGAATCGAGACATGAAAGTATGCGTCCTTCAGGTCGATCGCTGAAAACCTTGAAAACCTTGACGGATGCACCTGAAGATGCGTTTCTGCGTTAGAATTCTGAACGGTAGCCTGTGAAGGGACCGGTTCAAGAACCGCAGGTCCAAGATTGGCCGTAACCCGCCGCCTTTCTTGGGTACAATGAAGTACGGGCTGTAGAAGCACCTCCGCCTGAAGCACAGGGGCACAGGGAATCTCTTTTCTCTGTATGGAGCTGGATTCGGTCGGCCTGACAGCGCGCCTCACAGAGGAGCGCGTCCAGTCGGTGTTGAACTGCTTGAATTCGTTCAAATGCAGGACAGCAGTACCACTGAAACATTTGCCTGGGGCATATGGCATCCGCAGCCGCAGTAACGCCACTCGGATTGTTTCATATGAGAGCATAGCCGTCAACTCAGGGTTCGACTCAACCGCTGCCACTCTCCCAGAGGGAGGCAGTTCAGCCGAATCTTCATCCCCTGAGGACTGGAACTCCCCCTCCGATGCAGCGATCGACATCTGCTCATCCGCCGGAGCCCTGAAGGTCACTGGCCACCTGTGGGCGGGGTCAGCGGTTTCCTCCGGAAGCTCTACCGTTAGCGGCGCTTGTGAGGGATTAGGGGCCTGCGGAGGCTGGCTCGGCGGGTTTGCCCTAAACGTAATCCTCAGGTCACCCCGGCCATCCGTCGAAGTAGGTCTATTCTGCTGGGCAGGAATAGTACTAGATCGAGGTATGGGTAGGGGGACTCCGCCTTCCCGGAGGTAGGTGAGTCTCGACCTAAGCGCCGCAGTGGGAACATGAACTATCCACAAAAGCCGCCTCAGCGTGCTGAATGCCTAGGCACTTGACACAGCGATTGTGACCGTCAGCGGGTGACAGGGAACGACCGCATCCAGAAACGCACTTGTGGAATGACATCTTGAAAAAGACGCAGTGTCACACCCGTGTTGCTCTTTTTGTGAGGAAACGCTCTTTTAGTGCTGAAGCACCCACGTCTGAAAAGAGAACCATTATTTTAAAGGGATTTTCTTCTGACAAAATACGTTTTAATGGCTACAACAAGTAGCCTATTGAACACAAAATGTTTGACTGGTACTATATGTATAGCATCTGAGCAGAAATTTGCAAACAAAAGCTTTATTGATGTGACACTAGGCTATTTTACAATAAAGACTTCATAATCTGTCCAAAACAGGCCAAAGAAATCTTGTCTAAACAGTCAATTTTATGTTGCAGCAGGATTCTTTTGTGGTTTAATATTCACAGACACTAACAGAATAAACATACCTCACAATCTTCAGCTGGATCAGTTACTCTTAAATAAATAAGCTTTTCTTAAAGGTAAATTATTCCAGGATTATTCCTGACATCTCTCTCTTTTCAAACAGATTACATAAACACAGAATATTTGTTTTAGATTTACATTATTTAAAACCTGACAGTTTTCTTTAGACATATGTCTCATGTTTATGTGACAAGTATTCACTAAGTTACAGTTCATTTTCTGAAGAGAATCAGAATAGACTTAATTGAGATAGAGGCTGCAGATCGCGCATCATGTTTGTTTTCTTTATTTTGCAAAAAGTACAACATTTTGTTTATATTGTGAGTATACACAAATAAAAGTAGAAACTTAACAGATAATAATGATGTATAACACTTGCCTGTATGACCAAAATCAACAGAGTTGACAACTCCATATTAAACCCTACTGATTAAGAATAGGATGTAATTAAAGAAAAAAAACGAGGTTAAGGCGACGGCGCCTTTGCCGACCTCAGAGAGTTAAAGACATGGATGAGTGAGTTTGGTGTGGAGGAACTTGACTGGCCTTCCTCTGTCCTGACCTCAACCCAATAGAACACCTTTGGGATGAATTAGAGCGGAGACTGTGAGCCAGGCCTTCTCGTCCAACATCAGTGCAAATACGCTTCTAGAAGAATGGTCAAAAATTCCCATAAGCACACTCCTAAAACTTGTGGAAATCTTTCCTAGAAGAGTTGAAGCTATTTTAGCTGCAAAGGGTGGGCCAACTCCATATTAAACCCTACGGATTAAGAATAGGATGTAATTAAAGTTTGTGTGCATGTAAAGGCAGACGTCCCAAAACTTTTGGCAATATAGTGTATGTTTACATCACATTTCTTTAGAAAGAATGATCAACAAAAGGCACAGGGAAGAAACATAAAAAACCAAACAAATATATGATTATAATCATATGATTTGAGTTCTTAAGTTCTTAAAATAGACATATGCGTATTTATTATACAATGGTTAGCACAAGTAGCCTTTAGTATAGCATTTAAATATATTTCTACCTCATTTGGTGATCAGAATCCCCATTGGATTGCAATAGGAAGTAATCTGACACTAGCTTTGGACCATGGTAGTCAGCGGGCCCTGAGGAACCCCCCAAGGAGGCCTGACCAAGCTCCTTAAGTGAGAGTGGAAATGTGACTGGCCCTGACACACATTAGCATGCTCGCCCAATAGTGGAAACACGGCTATTGACAATGGTCAATGGAACTATTCAATTTCTGTGTATTTCCTACCTGTTAGACGGGAAGGCCACAGATAAATATATAAATATTATATTTATTATAATGGGTTCATGTGAAGATTGTTTTAGGTTTACTTAAATTACTTTAAAAAATGTAAGCCTAATAAATGTTGAAATTTATATAGCTTTTAATTATACTGTAATGTTGAATGTCTAATCATTAATGTAAAAAAAAATTCATAAAGACAGTATTATTTTAAATATTTGTTGTAATGGCATCTTTTTATGAATGAAGGCCAGTATCACTGATATTAATACTGATACTGGTGTCTCTAAGTTGTTTTTACATTAATTTGGAGAGTAAATGTGAAATTATTACAATACAAAAAAAATATATAAAAAATTTGTACATGAATTGAGAAAAAAGGGGTCATGAATTGAGAAATCAACTTTTCCTTGAGCTTTTGATATATAAAAGGTCGTCATATAATAATATCCTGTAAGTTTCAGAGCTGAAAACTTCCTTATTAGTCAAAGAAAAACTTTTATTCACAGCTGGCTCAGCAAACGAGTGATCGTGAATTTGCTTCCCTGCAACGTCAGAGAGCAGCAAACGGCAGCTAAACCGGATCAAACTTTCAAGCAATAAACATGCCGTTCAGGTTTACAAAATATTGTGCAGTGCATGTTTGTGGAAGAACACAGCATAAGCTTCCTTCGGTTTCCAATAATAGGAATGCGGTTGAAATTTATTTTTAATGAAGATCCAACTCACGTGGATAAGACATTGAACGTTTGTTCGCTTCATTTCACCGCGGATTGGTTTGTAAAAAAGAGACTGGATTTGTAGACAGAATGAGATTAAAAACGATGCTGTGCCTTCTATATTGGATCTGACAGTAATGGTGCAACACACTTATGTGAATACATTTTTTTTTTATATGTGATAGTATTGCATTGTTACAGATCATTTGATATCTAACTAAACAAGGATATCTAATTAAACATTAGCTTGATTTCTAACTAAACATAACTTACCATGCTGTCACAGGTTGGAGTATCCTTTGTATTTGAGGTGTTGTTGATTGATTGTCCTGCGATTCATGATCAGACTCGAACATGTATGGGCCAGGGCTCGCAAAGCCTGACGTCCCGGGGCTAATGTGTTTTACCAAAATGTATCACCGGTCTGCCCGATGGGCTATCTTAAATATTGAAATAAAATTCCTTTCTTGATGTGCGTTGTTCACTCTCTTGACTTGTTATTTGAAGGACAAATACAATTGCTGAAGTTTTGAACATGCTGATTTGTCTGCAGTGAAGTTTTGCTGATGCAAATGTGATGTGTGTGTGTTAGTGATGCACGGTTTGCGGTTATATCCACCGATCAGGCAGATTTGTGAACAATATTTGAGAGAAATAGGCCTTTTGTGTACATAGAAAAAGTGTTAGATCTTTGAGTTCAGCTCATGAAAAATGGGGGCAAAAACAAAAGTGTTGCTTTTTCAAATATAGATTTGTTCTGAATGGCCGGTAACTTAATTTAGTACACAAATTGGCCGGTGAGTGAAAAAGTTAATTTCAAACCCTGGCTCCGTGTAATGCCTATTAAAGTAGTGTTTATACAGTAAGCGCAGCGCTGCTTTGTGAACAGCAGTAACCAAGGGAACGCTATATCACTGCTGTTCCACAAGCACCGCCTACTGTCAGAGAGTACATTTGCATTTTCATTCAGTTCATCTGCTGTTTTGTTTTGTGTAGGTATGTTTTATGTAGCATAATTTCACAAAGCTAAAGTCAGGCCATTCTGTTTTTTCTTTAAATCTCGAAATTATACATTTTATATATTTTTTTGTTTAAGGTCAGTTTGGCCTGTAATAGAGCATATAAACAAATACATTTGCTTAAAAAAGGCAACCGGTATCAGAATCGGCCCATTTCCTTTCTTGAAACCACATTAGAAACATGAACAACATCTCAGGTGTTGAGTTCAAGTCAGTTCCAATATGCTAGTCCAAAACAAGTCCCATTATTACAAAAGGATCCCGAAGAAACAACAGCATTACTGTGCTCAAAGCCTCCTCCTTAGCACTTATTGGAAATGCAAGCTAACAGGCATCTGATGTCATGACCACTCATTTACATGCAAATACACACATTCATCTGTGTAGTAGAGTTCCTTGATGTTCTTGAAGGTGTTTGTTGAATTAATGCTGAATTGCATTAACACTCACCCAAGAGTTGAGGGTCACAATCTATTTTGAAATGTTTAGCCACAGCAGTCACTTAAGAAGCAAATGTCTCCAATAGCAAAGTTTTGCTATACTTTTTCACATTAAAACGCAGAAAAGTACAGGGAAAGGGGGCTAGATTCAAGCTCATGCAATCCATTTTTAAAGAAATCAATTTATAATGTGACTAATCCAAAATTCAGGTCATCCCTTAACTTATTTATTATTTATTGCCATCTGGTGACATTACCAGTACAGCATGTCTAACATTCAGGACATTTGAAGCTCCTGTGAGGAATATGGCACCACCGTGTCAGTTATAATGGAAAGTCAAAATAGAGACATTAACACCTCTCTGTTAACAAAGATTTTACACAGTTGCTTATGTTTATGACGTGACGTTATTTAGACCTCAAATATGCGACTCATATATAAACATAGCACCTGTTTTACAATTTGTTTAAAAGCTTTCGCAGATGCGAGCTCCAGACCGCCAGCGGCCGTTCAGTGCTCACGTACCCGCCAAGAACAGCTTCATCTCGGCCAGTCCTTCGGGAATTTGCCGCTGGATCTTACTGTATGTAGATAGTGGTTAAACATGAGATATTATTCATTTGGGGTATATCAACGGGCAATCATTGGTCTTAAATCTATTACTTGTTCCAGAGCAAACCGATTTGGGTTAAGGGGAAAATTAAGTTTCATTTTTTTTATATTTAGGCTAAATTTATCTTAAATACTGTAGGGCCTACTAGAGCGCTGCTTTAGTACATTTGACTAAATTGTTTGCATAGGTTTATTTCCTATTCTCTTTTATAATGGCTATTGTTGTTCATTTAAATACTATTGTTCAATAAATATTATTTTATATAAATAATACACCATATTTGGTATTGAGAAAGGGTCAAGTGATTGTGATTTCGACTTCAGTGACAGTTACATTATTAAACCATTAGATGGTCTTTATGAGTGCTTGGTTGTAAACAAGGAAGTTGTTTTAGCCCTGTCTTGGGACATTTTTTAAAAGGACAAGGACAAAGATATCGCTTTCCTCAGCGGACATTATGAACATACTATAAATTATGAACATGGCATCCGAGGACTAATTCTCATTTTTCTCAGTTATTTTGCTTTATTTCCATATTCAATCACAAGCTTGTTCTTACGTACAAAAAACGTTAATGACATTTGTATGTATTCAAAATAAAGATATAGATTGTACTGAATTAAATAAGGATTTATTAAGTCCACATGTCATGCAAACCAGAAACTATGATTCTAACCACAGGTCGACAGCTGTCGTTACAATCAAAGTTCGTTGGAACTACGGTTTCGGGAAACACCGACTTGTTGAACTATGCTGATAACGACAGAACTTGCGATCATAGTTGGCTTGCTTTCGGGAAATGCACCCCAGGTAAGAGAATCTATTATTTTGTGTTTAGTCAAAGTCTCGAGTTTCTGATAGTGCTTCTGATTTTATGATGAAGCCAGGTTATCCCAGTATATTTTTCTGTTCGGGTAAGCTACATTTAGCAATATAGCTAATGAATTATGTATATGATGTTATGATGAACTATATGCCTTTCTTCAATGAAGTTCTAAGTTGTTCAAAGCATTTGTAAAGATGTCTGACTCTGAGATGGCAAACAGGAACATGGTTTGTGTAACATTAGCAACACATTATTAGCTGTTTGATAGCATAGTCAAGTTAAAGGCTAATTATATTAATTATGTGTCCGACGTTGTAAAGAACGATACATGAAATGCATTACCATTCTGGTACATCGACTTGTAGACAAACCTTTGCATATTCATGAACCTGCATATATTAAATGAAGCAAGGGTGTAGAGTTACATTCAAGCTATTTAAGGCATGAATACATTTAAATAAATTTGGTGATCAAAGATGAATTTTAAGGGATAAAATTATTGACTACAGAGGAACTTTAAGTTAAGTAGATCGCTTCAACCAACACCCCCGAAGCTTTACAGTCCTATGCCTCTTACTGTGTCGATTTTTCATTCAGGAACATTAGGCAGTTTTGATTTATATGGCGTTTAATGTTTAATGATCGCTTTGTTTTACTTGTGCATAAGCAATGCTTCTATCGCTTGTTTCTGCTTATACGCTGTTTTGATACAGAGATTCTGTATTTTTTTCAGAAGTTGCGTAATAGCACCCCCCAGTGTATAACAGTGAAAACATGAATAACCGGAAAATTACTTCAATGGTGGGGAATCGATCATGATTGCAGTGACTTAAAAAAAAATATTAATCTTTTTTTGATTAGTTATTGCGACATTTTGAGTGGTACCTGAGGTCTGGTTAGTATTAGGACAGCATGTCAAAAGGTAGGGGGTGTGCCAAAAGGTACACAATGCTAAAACAGAAACAAACCCCTAACCCTTTCCCACACCCTAACAGGAAGCTTTTGCAACAAATAAAGACATTTCGGCATGCCCACTACCTTTCGGCACGCCCATTACTCCAACCTGCAGATACCCACACTTGTCCACAACGGAGTGTTACACATTAAGAGAAGAACGGTCCTTTTGTGCAAATGTAAGTAGTAATTTTTTTTTTATGTTGTATATATCTGATTAATCTTACATAACAGGCATGGACAACAACGGTCCTGAAGTGCCACTGTCCTGCAGAGTTTAGCTCCAACCCTAAAAACAAACTCACCTGCCTGTAGCCTTAGTAATAATGAAGACATTTATTAGCTTGTTCTGGTGTGTTTGATTAGGGTTGGAGCTAAACTCTGCAGGACAGTGGCCCTCCACGACCAACGTTGCTAATCCTTGTAATATAGGCTGCATTGGGTTGAGTTGGAACCACTTAATGAAAATTCAGTGCAAGATGTGCAGCGCCAATCTGCCATGTACTGTACAATATAATGAGAACACTACAGAACAGTGATTCCCAACCTAAGGTCCACGCGAGAGTCTCTCTCACTCATCTTATTCGCTCTGGTTAAATAGTGCTTGTATTGCGCATAATTTTAGTCATTCCCGCCGGTTTCGCACTCACACCAAAAGCACGCGCACCACTGATCTATATAAGTGAAGTGAGTCTATATAAGATCTATATAAGAGTCACAAGTACCAAAATGAGTGGCTTACTGTGCTTAAACTGTCAAATACATACAAAAGTATGTCAAAACCAGCGGCACAGGCAATCTTGGCGAGTATTCAGATAAACAGTCAGTTTTGAATTGTTAAATAGCTAAGAAAGTAAACCCATGTTGTGTGTAACAGTATTGGTTCCGCTGAACACCGTTCATAAACTCTTAAAGGGACAGCAGTCCAATATTCCTGCTGCTGTCTGTCATGTTCATCAAAGAACAAAAGACAAAAAAAATCACTTTCTGCTCTTGACTGTATACGTTTTATAACTTAAAATGGTAAGAATTGATCTGTATTAATATTTACAATAAAGACTACAGAAATTAAGGTAACCAATGTAAAATAACACTGAATGTGTTATTTTACATTTGATTACTTTAATTTCTGTAGTATTTCTTACCTGAATAGAAACCTGAAAAACTTAGTTCTGTTTATATTTTATTACTGACTTTTTACTTGTGGTTTTTTTATTAAAAGAAAACTTTGCGTTGAAGAAAAGTCGATTTTTGTTTGTATATGTTGTGAAATCGAAAAATCGAAATCGGCAAAAATCGGTATCGGCAGATCACACTAACAAAAAAAATCGGAATTGGCCAAGAAAATTGCAATCGGTGCATCTTTACTAGGAATGCTCCAAATGATTGGCCACTTATCCGAAAATGTTGACAATTACTTCCTTTGATTCTATACGTGGTCTCTCAGCTTTCCGATCACATAAACCGATCACATTTTAATGATGCAAAAGATGCGAGCTTGCTCACACCAGCTGTGAGAGGTGCAGCAAAAATGAAAAGATCAGCAGCGGCTGTGTCTCCGGGCTCAATAATAACGCAGTGAAAAGGTGTGTATGGTTCAAACTACTTTTTTTTTTTTAAATCCAGAATTCTTTCACTCTCTTCTGAACTTTTTCCCTCACACGGTAGCGTGTTCTCCTCATTAGTGCTTCAGGTGAAGGGTTGCCAGTAGAGATGCACCAGTCTACCGACCAGCAATCAGAACCAGTTCCGTTTTTTTTTGTTCTATTTCGCCCGGTCACTGTCCCGGACTTGCACACAAAATGCATTGCAATCATTTCTCAAAATATAATTTGTGTGGACAGCGTTAACTTTATATATAAGTGCAGCGCTGGTGCTGCTTTGTTTCCAGAGGTAACCAAGAATACTCTAGGGGTCCTCAGAGTTTCTTATATGTATGGAGGGGGGCTTCATGGACAAAAGGTTGGGAACCACTACTATAGAATATTGTGAATTCTTTGCAGTTTAGTTTCAGCGTGTTGTTACGGGAAGAGCGCATCCCCAACAGGAGTTACACATTCAGACAAGCATGTTCAAGTTAACATGCGCATGTGTTTTTCACTACTCCCATAGTGTATGATTGCAGAAAAAATATATATGTTTGTATTGAACATTTATGGAGCAACAGATTTTCTGTGAAAATAAATCATAGGTTTATGGTGGTTTATTTATATATAAATCTTATAAATGTATGAGGTGGCAAGATGGGGCTTTTACCCTCACCAGCATAGGGCAAAAGGCAGGGTTTACACAAATACTTTAGCTAAAATAATATGTTTTTAATAATGTCTAAGTTAATACTTGTTCAATACAATCACTTTAGCAATGTTTGTACTATTTTTTTTATTTTATTTTCATAAATAAAATAATTATTTTTTGTTCAGTAATATACTGTCATTAAAATGTTAATATAAAAAAATATATTTTAAAAATACAGAAACAAAATAATTTAAAAAGTAAAGATTGAAAGCATTGAAGGAGATCCTATAATAATTTAATATAGATTTGCAATAGTAACAATAAATGACATTTTATTATATTATATGATTAATATAATATTTTTATATATGATGGTTTCATTATAAATATGGTGATCATCTCGGTATGGTGGACACCCAACTTACAGTTTTTCTGAATTGCTAAAACACATTTCTCGAAACCCTCACCCACTTTCTCAAAACCTTAAACACAAAACCAAATCTTCAAACAACATTCAGAGAATATCTGACTCTTCTGGCAAAATCAAACAATTGCCTCAAACAATTTTATCTGTGCTCAAAATTTAAATAATGCTTTCAGATCTTACACACAGCCAGTCAAAATATAAACACTACAGATCATTCATTAGACACTACATAAAAAAAATAGAGCACACAGCATCCATAGTATGCAGTTACAAAAAAAAGTATATGTTTTTGCAATTATGTAAAAAACATATAGTAATCGCAACACAGTAGTAAAGTGAAAAAATTGTATACTGTATGCACTGCATTATTGTATTGAATATTACTGAATGTTTGTATATTCAGCACTTGTATATTGTAAAATACAGTAGTCAAACTGCAAAAGCCAAAAAGGTAAAAAGCATGTTACAGTATACACTCAAAAGAGTGGTGCATCTGCAAAATCAAAGTTAGTAAGAGATTCATTCTGCCTCAGCATCATGTCTTTGTGTTGGGTCTGGCCTGAAGACTTTGTCTACATCACAGGCAATGTCGTCTTTGAAAAGGGCAAAACCCTCTACTGTCCTGCTCTTTCTCGTCCTCATCCTCTTTCTCCTCGTCCACCACCTCTTACACATCCTCTTCCACCTCTTCTTTTCAGATTGTTTCCATCTATTGTTGGTATCAAAATTTAGTGCATCTGTTCCACCTGTGCATGTTGAACTGGTTTATTTTGTGCAGTTGGTTTGATCACATTAGAAATAATTGTGAAATTTTTTGAGTCGTTGTGTAGTTTAAAGCCAATGACTGTGTTTTAATTGTGTTTAACGTTTGTCTGCCTGTGTTTAGCTTTTTGCAACAAGTGCATTACAGCAAGATATTTGTTTTAGTGAGTGAGAATGTGTTTAGAGTTTTGCAAAAAAAAGTGCATGAGATTTGCACTGGTGTCTAACTGCCTGAACTTGTTAAAGGTTTTACAGAAAGATTGAATTATTCGATTTATAGAATTTGGTTCAGAGAATGGGGTTTAGTGTTTTAGCAATTTAGAAAAACAGTCTGTCATTATTCAGCTGAAATCAGTTCAGTGTTTATTCATTTTGGTTCAATAACAAAAAAGTACATCAATTATGAAATGAGTTCAATTCAGCTATAAAGCAGCTCTGCAGAAAATCCCCAAGGAACCCCAACTCCAAGTGACAGAAATGGAGAAAAAAAAAAACCTTGGGAGAAACCAGGCTCAGTCGGGGGACCAGTTCTCCTCTGGCCAAATTAGCCAACACGGTGTGATTATGATTCAGGCAGCATCACAAGTCAGAAGACAGATGGATCGGTAGCACTCAAAATATTTCATCGAGTTCATTCTGCTTGAAGATTGGATTCATCACACTGGTATGGAGACGAAATCGATACCGTCATGATGCACATTTGATTATTCAATTTCTTATTTTAATACTACTGTTAAATAGAGCTACAGTAGCTGAAAAATTCAATCATTGTTTATTTCATTTGTATCTTATATTTTATTTGTCCTATAATTTGTAATTTGCATGGCTCCAAACTCCAAGCTCAAAAAAACAACCTTAAACCTACTCTTGAAGGGCCAAACTCCTGCAGAGTTTAGCTCCAGCTTGCCCCAACACATCTGTCTGGAAGTTTCCAGTGACCCTAAAAATCTTTTATTTGAAAGCCAGATTTCTAGCATTTGTAAATCCGCATTTTTCAATCTTAAAAACATATCGCATATGCTCTGTGCGACATATGTCAGATGCAGAAAAGTTCATTCATGCATCCATGACCTCAAGGCTACATTATTGTAATGCTCTACTGGGTGGTTGCACTGCACGCTTAATGAACAAACTCCAGATGGTCCAAAATGCAGCTCTAGCTAGAACCAGGAAGCATGACCATATTATCCCAGTTCTATCAACACTGCATTGTCTCCCTATTAAACATCGTATACATTTAAAATCTTGCTAATTACTTACAAAGCTCTAAACTAAGCTCTAAATTCTGGCCAGTTGATAATACCTAGAATATAAAAATTGCGGGCGGTAGATCCTTTTCCTATTTATCTTTGCTGAATGTCAGCATAGAACATGACAACTAGACAAGCCCTAGAGATAGTTCAAGCAGAAGGAACTTGTTGTAATATATTGAATTATACTGATCCACAATCTGACTTGTGATGCAGCATGGAATCTTAAATCACACCATTTTGGTTTATTTGACAAGAGAAGAACTGGCCCCCAAACTGAGCCTGGTTTCTCCTAAGGGTTTTTTCTCCATTTCTGTCACAAATGGAGTTTAGGTTTCTTGCCATTGTTGCCTCAGGCTTGCTTAGTTGGGGACACATAATATTTAGCAATGTTATTGAGTTGACTGTACTGACACAATTGGATGAGAACTGAACTGAGCTGAAAGACATCACTGTTTTATACAGTTTCTTTATAGCTGACTTGAACACATTTCATATTTGATAATTTTTTTACAGAACAGAACTGAATCCTCACTGAAATTACCTTAGCTGAACAATGACACTATTTGCTTTTTATAGCTGCTTTACAGCAGAATTGAACTCTTGAAGATGTTTGTATCTTTGAATCATTATTTCCCTGTTTATCCCTGTAAAGCCGTTTTGAAACAATCTGTATTGTATACAGCATTATGCAGATGACATTTTATTATTTAAGTCTTTTTTTATCTTTATTTACTATTCCTGGCCCTGGTAGGTCTATACCTTGCCTCCTTAGAACTGATGCCTTCTCTAGGTTCTCAGGTTATAGGGTGAATTGGTCTAAATCTGAAGCTCTTGCACTAACTGCATTTTACCCTGTCGCTTTTTATCCTGGCATGTTTAAATGACCCAACTTAGGTATTAGATATGTAGGCATTCTATTTCCCCCAAATTTGAACGATTTAGTGAGAGTTAAGTTTGATCCGTTAATGAAAATGATTTCTTGTGATATCAGATGGGAACCACTCCGTATGTCAATGACTGGAAAAGTCAATATAATTAAAATGAATTGTATGCCCAAACTGAATAGTTTACAACAGTCACTCCCATTGCAACAACCATTTTCCTACCTTAAACAGTTTGATAGAATATGTAAGACTTTTATTTGGAATGGTAAGCGACCTTGGTTATATTCTAATAAGTTACAGAGACCTGTTAAGAAAGGTGGTCTAGGCCTGCCTAATGTATTGTTTTATTATTATGCTTTCAATCTTAAATACATGGCTTATTGGTCACCTGAGCAAGCTCCCCCCTTGGTATAAGTTTGAACAGTCTTGCCTTAAATTTTTTTAAACTGGTTGGAGAGTTGAAAAAACATCCAATTATTTCACACTTACATTCAGTATGGGTAAAGATTTTTCATCTGCGTAGCTTTGACCTTTACTTGTTCAAGTATATGGTTGAACCCTAAACTAGGGTATTAATTAAGGGCGTTGTTAGGTGTTAGGTGAATGGTATTCTTAAGTAATTTGAACACTTACAGTATGGTATACCTAGATCTCATTCCCCCTGGTTGATCTGACTAGTGTGATCGCTCCATACCATGCCCGGGCCTGCTTAAAGAGGTGGGCTCGGGCACGGTTTGATTGGACTTGTGCGCGGTATGCATGTAGTGTGATCCGTGCTGGAGCACGGAACAGCTACTACTCTTGTATGCGCTACTGTCATCATTACGACAACAAACATCTTACTACTTGGATAGTACACTTTTTAATTAATGAGAGTATATTTAGGTTTATAATGGGTTTGGCATGGGTCAGGAAATGTAAAAGTGTAAAAACAACAAATTACTACAACACACCATAAATAACACCAAAAGCTTGATTATTTTCACAGCAATATTATGGTCGTGTTAGATATCACAGTATAATTAGGGCTGAGCGATAAAACGATAACGATAATTATCACAATATAATTTTCCTCAATAAAAAGATAAGAGTTTGATAAAGGTTCGATAGCTCTACTCATTTAAACCGTGTGCCACACAGAGCATTTATCAGCTCAGCTCAAAGTTCAAACGAGCGCAGCGCAAGCTCACTAGAGCAGATGCACTTACTCGCTGAACGTCTCGGTCACGTGACCACTAAACAGCACTGGGAGGTCCAGTGAGAAGCGCTTGAATTCAGCGAAGAACACAAATGTCTTTGTGATTTAAACTAGTTTAAAGCCAGATGAAACAGCGCTGACAAACAGGAGAAACACTGTGTGCAAGATACAGTCTGAAGGCTATTCAGTCTACAAAAATCGCCATCATTTACCTGCACCATGGCATTGTGGCAGAAATGTGGGATATTCATATCGAATTTTATTATATTATTAATGTAGACATTTATTAAATGCATTAAAGGTGATGGAATATAATTACAGTATTCTGTGATTAAGCTAGCCTATAGCATTTGTGCATTTATACTAAATGTATTTAGGGTACTGTTTTTCATACAAACACCATAGAAACCTTTTCACATAGTTACATGAGTTGAGGTGCTGTATGCATGATTTTAACTGTGGTTAACCCATGATTATTTTAATAAAACTCAAACAGTCAGAATATTTAAATGTTACCATATTAAAAAAATGAGGTTGTTACAATTTTTACAGATGTTACTGTTTTTGTTAATGAACATAAATTTAAATCTGCATCCAAACTCAAGCTACTACTGCTGTCAACTCAAGCTACTGTCAAATGTGCTTTTCTAAGAGACAAAACATGTAATATTAATATTGCAGCCTGCACTGCAATCAGGCAAGTGAGGCAACACAAACCTGTTTCATGATTTGAAATAATATCACCCGTTACAACATGCAGAAACTACAAAATTTATTTTTCTATTAAGATAATTTATTTAGTTGAGGAAAAATGACTGGAAAAGTGTAAAGAATTAAAAAATGTGAAGTGTTTGTCATGTTCTGACAATAAAGAGTAGTTTAAAACCACAATTAACGGTCTGGTTTCTACAACTTTCAGGAGCAAAAATCTGGCTTTAAACTTGAATTAATTAAAGATGACATTTATCATGATAATTATCGATATCAACTGATATAGCCAAAGAAAAATCATGATAAAATGTTTCATATCACCCAGCTCTATGTATAATAAAAGTCTGTATTGTAACAAAATAAGCTTAATCAAAAATGTTCATTAACTGGAAAATTGAGTGATAATATTCAGACAATAAATATTGTATTTACCTGCTCTGGAAGCATTCCAGTAAACACTGCTAATGGGGATTAGAAGTAAAAAGGGGGGGCCATATGGCTCTTTTCCACTGCATGGCACTGCATGGTACGGCTCGGTACAGTTCGGTATGGCAGCACTTTTCCACTGCATGGTACGGCTCGCTTAAACAGTACCACCTCTGTTGGGGTTCCAAGCATGCCGTACCGATACTAAAATGTGACGTGTAAACACTACAGATCACTGATTGGTCAGAGAGAATCGTCACTACTAGCGTCATTGGATTTGCGACACCAAACCCACTAGCAGTAACAGCCACGGCAGTATCGTTCACACGACTTGGTTGAAAGGAAAACTCGTTAAAAAACAAAAAATGGCTGAATCTTAGTCGGTAGATGAGGTGCAGACGTTCCTCTCGTTGGTAGCCCAGGAGCGGATCCAGCGAGAGCTGAATGGGGCGACCCGGAATTAAAACGTTTTTCAGCAAGTCGCTCAGCTGTTGGCCGCACATGGCTACCGCCGGTCCTACAAACAGTGTAGGGACAAGTTTAAAAAAACTTAAAAGTGACTACAAAACCATAAAGGACTACAACAGCTGGAATGTTTCAAACAGAAGAACATGGAAGTGGTTCGACCAAATCTACGGCAGTAGACCGGCAAGTAATGGAAGGGAGGGTGCCCTGGACTCAGCCGTGGTGTTGTTGGAGAACATGATGGAGGATGGTACGTTGTGTTATGTTAACAACTTATTGACCATCTACTGAAAAGCTTGCTGTTTACATCTATGCCTATTTAATGATCAGTAGTATTCTGGATTTGCTGTTGCTAGTTTGTTTTATGCTGTGGTAATTTGTGCATTACATTTTTTTTTGTTTCAGATGCTTTGTCTACGGTTGATTGTTTAGCACTTTCTCCATGCCATGACGCCTCACAACTGGGTGCAGCAGTGACGCCACCAGCATGACCACGAGCACGACCACCAACACCAGCAACCTCCAGCAACAGCACGTCACCGAAAAACACACATTTCTAACTTTTCTTAATTTTTGAATGAACCGGGCACAGAGGGAGCGCCATGCGCAGATGGCAATCAATGAGGCCCGGCTAGCGAGGGAACAGGAAGCGGCCTTAAGGATGGAGGAAAATACCCAAACGGCTGCATTCAACCAAGCCTTCCTCAACGTTATGGGGATGCTTGTACAGGCGATGAGTGGCCGACAAGAACAGAACTCTCTGCCCGACTAGAAACCCATGCAGTACATAATACTACTATGTACTACATGCATGTTCGCACATTGTTTAAAGTTCGCTGACATTTTCACTTATACATTTTTTATTTGTTTTACGTATTTTTTGCACTACATACAATTTGCACAGTTAATTTTTCTGTTTACACTAACCTCTTTTTTATTTATGTCTTATGTATATACACTCACCTAAAGGATTATTAGGAACACCTGTTCAATTTCTCATTAATGCAATTATCTAATCAACCAATCACATGGCAGTTGCTTCAATGCATTTAGGGGTGTGGTCCTGGTCAAGACAATCTCCTGAAATGGGAAAGAAAGGTGATTTAAGCAATTTTGAGCGTGGCATGGTTGTTGGTGCCAGACGGGCCGGTCTGAGTATTTCACAATCTGCTCAGTTACTGGGATTTTCACGCACAACCATTTCTAGAGTTTACAAAGAATGGTGTGAAAAGGGAAAAACATCCAGTATGCGGCAGTCCTGTGGGTGAAAATGCCTTGTTGATGCTAAAGGTCAGAGGAGAATGGGCCGACTGATTCAAGCTGATAGAAGAGCAACTTTGACTGAAATAACCACTCGTTACAACCGAGGTATGCAGCAAAGCATTTGTGAAGCCACAACACGCACAACCTTGAGGCGGATGGGCTACAACAGCAGAAGACCCCACCGGGTACCACTCATCTCCACTACAAATAGGAAAAAGAGGCTACAATTTGCACGAGCTCACCAAAATTGGACAGTTGAAGACTGGAAAAATGTTGCCTGGTCTGATGAGTCTCGATTTCTGTTGAGACATTCAGATGGTAGAGTCAGAGTTTGGCATAAACAGAATGAGAACATGGATCCATCATGCCTTGTTACCACTGTGCAGGCTGGTGGTGGTGGTGTAATGGTGTGGGGGATGTTTTTTTGGCACACTTTAGGCCCCTTAGTGCCAATTGAGCATCGTTTAAATGCCACGGCCTACCTGAGCATTGTTTCTGACCATTTCCATCCCTTTATGACCACCATGTACCCATCCTCTGATGGCTACTTCCAGCAGGATAATGCACCATGTCACAAAGCTCGAATCATTTCAAATTGGTTTCATGAACATGACAATGAGTTCACTGTACTAAAATGGCCCCCACAGTCACCAGATCTCAACCCAATAGAGCATCTTTGGGATGTGGTGGAACGGGAGCTTCGTGCCCTGGATGTGCATCCCACAAATCTCCATCAACTGCAAGATGCTATCCCATCAATATGGGCCAACATTTCTAAAGAATGCTTTCAGCACCTTGTTGAAAGACCTTCATTCATCTTCGGAACACAAATTAAGATATTTTAAATGAAATCGGAGAGCTTTCTGTCCCTCCACAGAGATCCAACGCAACTTACATATTCAAGGCCCAGAACGATAGGAAAGACATCATTAAAGTATAATGTGTAAAGTATAAATGCATCATTAATGTGACTCCAGTGATTTAACTTCAATTTTATGAAGTGACGCAAGTGTTTTGCGGAAAAAATAAAAAATAAACCCACTTTATTTAAGATAAATTTATGAAAATATTGATCTGCGTTCACGAGAGCACGACGTTACATGCATTTTGTGTTCACGCGAGAGCTGACATTGTTGCGTGCAAAACATGCTTTCGATAATATTATTTAGTAAATAAAGTGGTAAATTATGCTTTTTTTTGCGCAAACAAAGCACTCGCATTGCTTCATAAAATTGACGTTAAACCACAGGTTTTCAAACCCTGGGTCACGATCCTCAGGTGGGTTGCGAGACTTAAAAAATGGGTCACCAGGATGATTTAAGGAAAATTTGATTTGATTAAGGAAAAATGATTTACATTAAAAAACAATAACAAAATTAGTTTTCATAAAATCATAGTCATAGGCCTATATAAAAGGAATAAATACCCAAAATATATTTGACTTAAATACAAAAAGAAAGAAAAAACTGTGACAGTGCACTGCCGAGTTTGGTTAATTTTTGTGAGGCGCGGCGCTCCTCAAACAAGTTCACGGAAAGGAAACCCAAACGACAGAAAGCACATCTTGTTTTCTTTATTTTACAATAGCACAATGTAAATAAACACTTTGCAATTTTCAACGATGTTCTCTTATTATCTGTATTGACCAAAATGACAGAGTATTTTAGGTTTCCTCTGTTCGATCGCGGCGGCGCCTCGCGCGCACACACAGCCTATTCCAGCATTGCAAACTTGAAATCGCAGCCTGTTCATTTTCAAAATAAAATAGTCAACCTAACATAAAAAAAAAGTACACAGCTCAGTTTAAATAGTCAGTAGTACAATTCGTGCCATTCAGCGTGAGCACCGCTCTGCTCCGCTGTTGTGTTTCTAAGCACATTTTTGCGCATGTGAAGGGGATGATTTTTTCCGTCAATATTGGGACGCGAGTGAAGTACAAAACCTATAATAAATAATACTTTAGGCTATATGAGCCTAACGCTGGTTACTTTCAGTTTCTCATAAAATTATTTCGTTTTGGCTTACTTATAGTTAGCCTACTATATCTTTTCCTTCTTGTTCTGTTCTGAATACCATTAAATTTAAAGGATTTGTTGTGGAGTGAGGGGAATTAAAATAGCCTATAGCTATGTTTGTAGTGTTTATATTGTGTGTAGTATAACATTTCGCTTTATTTACCGGTAATTACCTAATTCTGAATGCAATAAAATGCGACATATACGTGACTTTTTTTCTCTCTCAAAAACATACATTATATATATACATATACATATATATATACATATACATATATATATACATATACATATATATATATATATATATATATATATATATATATATATATATATATTTGTAAAGTATTTTTAAACATGCAGCAAATGAATAATTGGTTAAAATTCTTGTTGGTTAACAGTTAACCAGCGTCCCATATATAGCTAGATCAAATTAGTGCAGAATCAACTTTGCTTTGCGAACGTGTCAAGGATCAAAAGCGCGGTTGTGTGGAAAAATGCTGAGCTGAATTTGTGCCATCTAGTGGTTTAATGGAATATGCAGTCAAATGGCCCATTAAGTATTCTTATGCTTGGCTTGACTTGTTTGAATGTAAATGGTTGTAGGCCACATGCAGAGGGAGCATGTGTACCCCTGACGGAGGGGTTCTGGCAGACCAATTACAGTGCTTGCGGTCCGCGTAGAATTGACGCATTGTTAAATTTTTGGAGAGGTGCACATCAGGGTGCGTCGTACGCTATGTGTGCAACACACAGCCTACGATGTAGCTACGGCGTACACTCGACGCAGAAGTATAAATTGGGCTTTACAAACAGCCGCATGCACGAGCAGTCTTCACAAAGCGTGGCGTGAAGATTTGAAACTGAAAGCCTTCTGTCAGTGAGTTTCATATTTTTATATACAAGTCCACTGCATTCTAAATGACATAAACAATGCCTTCGTAGAGCATTTGTAAGGAAAATACCAGAGGGCGAGAACACACTGCAAGCGTAACATTCTCACAGTGCATATCCTGTGTGATGAAGCCCTCAAATGTCATTGTAATTCGCTTCAACCTTTCCAAACTTTATGAAAGATTATTTTATGGTTCGAGTGGTGTGTGAGAGGAAAAGGAAGCAAGCAGAATATGGGTGTTTCTAAAACACACGCAGCGCCATCGCGCAACTGCATTTAAAATCTAAGCTCAGAATTGATCCAGAATCGTTGGAGAGAGAATCTTTTCTCCCACCCCATTGTATAGCATGACCAACACAATATTAGATCGATTAAACACAAACTGTTCTTTCCTGTAGGCCAGGCATATGTGTAACGTGCCAAGTTGATGCTTCTTCTGCAGACTGCTTTACTCTCGCGTTTCACGTGACCAGAGTGTAATCGCAGCCTTTGCAGTTAAAAAATTGTGTTTTATCATATTGCGATATTATCGCAAATGCAATTAATCCTTCAGCCCTAGTTGGAATAGCCCATTAATGTAATATAATTACTATGTTTATAAGAGTGAATATGGGTTGTTCATGCAAAAAAAGTAATTTAGCAGAATGTGCAAGCTCTTTTCCATAAAATGCAAGTGAATGTAGACCAGGGCTATTGATAACTTTCTTGTCACTATTCACTTCTAATCTTCTCCATCAAGCTCTGAAATATCCATCATGTTTGCACATATTCAAATAGGTGCAAACATCATTGGCGTGTCATCTTACTGATCATGACATTGACATTCAAATCACACAAATTTCAGGATATCTGGGCAACAAACCAGTTTTATACTCTTTTTATTTTGTCAATGTGGGTTGTTCGTACAAGTTAACATTTTGTACTTTTGTCTTTGTTTATCATTTTTATTTTAGTCGTTTTAATAAGTAAGCAATCAGTTTAGATTGGTTTAGAATGCATTTTAAACTTTTTTCGCTTATACTGTACAGCATAGCTTAAAAAGATACATTCACCTATATGTTTTTTTATAGGTTTTATATTACATTGTTTGGATGACAGCAAATTTTAAAAAATTTTTTAATGTATAATATTTGTTAGTTTTTCTTTATCCGATTAATCGGAAAAAATAATCGACAGATTAATCAATTATCAAAATAATCGTCAACTACAGCCCTACACTCAATGTTCCAGTTAATAAGCATTTTTTGTGTTTCATAATACAGACATATATTACTAGTGATATTTAACACATCTGTAATAATGCTACGGAAATAATCAGGGGTTATTCATGGTCTGTTATAGTAATTTGTTATTTGTTTCATTCTGACATGGCTAACTGAGTATACCAAGCATTCACAGAAAAAGGTTTTGAAAGTTCCAACGGCTATTTTAAGAACAGGCCGGTTTGAATTCCTCATAAGCTGAAGAGGCCAAACACTACATTAGTTACTGTCACTAGACTCAAATTGCACAAGACCAAGAGTGATGGTGATAAAGAAAGCTCACGGTTCTCTGCAGTGCAACCTCTTTCTGAGTACTTACCTAAAGATAACCATGGCGGTTTTACAGGGGGGACATGCAAGCAGGAAGATCTGCAAAAGAGGAAGTGATAAAGCTCAATAACTGACTCTTTCAGACAAAGCAGATATAGATAAATAAATAAATAAAAAACTTTGAACCATGGGCCAAGCTGTGCTTATCTTATCAGAACAAGTTTATCACATTTTCAGTAGCTGATTGTTAATCAGAGACGTTGAAATGTGAAAAACGGATACCTGAAGATAACATCACCATTTTGGACCAGTTCAGTGTTGCATTCAGAACTACTTTCAAACCAACTTGGATTATATGGCACTTTGATTATGGCAGAAATATACCTATACATACTCTAATCATCTTTATTTTACTTATTTATTCTTTATGTAGCAATGAAAAACACACCAATTCAACACCATCAGCATAAACTGTTAAAATGACAGATCTAAAAATATAAATTGCATTTGTAACTGAGCTGTTTAAACAATCTTTTTGAGAATTATTTCAGATGTTCATTTATAAATTTCAGGTAAATGTCAATATTAAAACAAATTTCAGTGTTTAAAATTAGAGATATTTGTTTACTTTCATATGATAAAACCATTTTATTGGTTACAAACGCTATGCAGTCTTTTCTTTCAGTGATAAAGGCATCTACTACAGGGTTAAAGAGATCACAGATTGACATTATTTAGTATCTTTCGGGAGGGTAGTCAGCGTTTCCCTCTTTGGATATGAAGATCAGTCTGGGAGGATGACACAGGAAAGAAGGAAGGAAGAAAGGAAGTCGAATCCTGTCAGCAGATGTCATCGTCCCAGGTGAATCAAACTAGAGCACAATGACGTCACGTAACAGGATGATACCGCTTTCAATTTGTGTAATATGCTCATCCTGAGGTGGCGTTAACAAGTTGGATAAAACAGTTACAGCAATACTGCGATTAAGATGATCATGATCCTTTGACATTTTTCAAGTGCTTATTTAATTCAATCATAGTCTAAACTTTATTTGGACATTTTCTGAAGAATATTTGTTTTGGAGTGGTTTTCTATGTATGCCTCAGTTTCATAAATGTCCTAAATTCCCAATGAACAGCTTCAAAGGAAACATGCCTTTAAAATGAACAGTAATTTGAACGCATCCTGATTATGTGTAAATAATCTCTGTATAGTCTCAGCATGTAACAGTGATTGGTGCAATGTGCAATTTGTTCTTTCTTTTTTTGTTCCACTAATGCAAGTTGCAACAACAGCATAACTCTGAAGACATCTATTACATATGAATTTAAAAAGGAAGTATTATGTAATTCATCTGGGTGTAATAAGTGAGATTGTAGAAACACTGAACTGAATTACACCTAGATTATTTAGGAAAGTATTTCATACGGCCTATAACACTAAAAATGGGCGGGTCTGTACAGCAATCATACATGTCTCATACATCACAAGCCTCATACACATCTGAAACATCATGATTTGTGTCGTATCTCACCCTTGTGTCATTTCAAACCATGTATGTTGTTTATCTTTCTTCCCCGGAACACAAAAAAAGTAATTTAGCAGAATGTGCATGCTCTTTTCCATAAAATGAAAGTAAATGTAGACCAGGGTTATTGATAACTTTCTTGTCACTATTCACTTCTAATCTTCTCCTCCATCAAGCTCTGAAATATCCATCATGTTTGCACATATTCAAATAGGTGCAAACATCATTGGCGTGTCATCTTACTGATCATGACATTGACATTACACAAATTTCAGGATATCTGGGCAACAAACCAGTTTTATACTCTTTTTATTTTGTTTTGTAATGTTTTACTGAAGAGATTGACAAACTTTGCTGGCTGGCTAAAGCTGTACACCATACTGATCTCATCCAAAAAAAAAAACACAAAACTATCATCTACAGTCCTTATAGGCATTTACTGTACTTCTGGTACAGTCTAATAAAAATTCGATTGCTTTGTTTTTCATGAGTGAAGTCGCCTTCATTTATATAGCGCTTTTCACAATATATATAATTTTTTTCAAAGCAGCTTTACACAGTGATAATAGGAAATTAATGGAAGAGAGATTGTTTTGGTTGTACATCAGCTCTAGAAAAACGTTATTGCCCAGCTAAAGTACGTTTTTGATTGATTCATTTTTAACTAAAATAGAAAACTCTCAATGCTCTCACGAGACAGAAGAGAAAATATCATGACAATAAGGATTGCAGGAAGGAGGTACTTGAAATAGGTTACATTCTGTATGCACAGAAGAATTTATAATGCAAGTTATTTTCCCATTACTCCTTGTGTATATTATTGGTTTTGCACTCAAATAATTTGCGTGTGTGTGTTCCATTGAGTCTGTTTACAATTCTCTTTAATACTCTGGCTTTATTATTTACCAGATGATAAGACTGTGACCTTGTACAAATACTGTAAGACTTGTACAAATAAGTTTATTGACATAAATGGAACTATGGAGTTACTATGAGGTACTGTGTTCAAATATTGGAGGCCTAGTAGAGTGGCATCATAGCGTGCGGACAACCTAGGGCAAGGATTTCTTGATAGAGTTGCTCAATATACAAGAAAGCCTCACATAGATAACAGGAACACAGGAACATCATAAACCAGTAATTTACAATAAAAATGCTTATGTCTGAGTAGGACAACATATCAAATATTTACACCTGATATAGATAATATAAAATTGAGGAACACTTAGAATTTGATGGCGCTTCTTATTTGTGCATTAAATTTCCTAATAACGGTGTCATTAGACTATAGACCATGCAATCTGTGAGAACATCAAGACAGAGAGATGTTCCAAAATTTTGCATGTGACATTTTTCATATATTAAAATGTTTTATTAATATGCATTTCAGCAAAACTTGTTTGCAAAAAATTTTTTTTGCATAAGTTTCCATGTGGCACGTGTTAAAAAGGTTTAGTACCTATTTTAGTATAGAAAAGGTTTCAGTAACAATTTGTTAGCATAATTATAGAGTTGTTCACCCCATATAAAAAGTCTACAGATAAAAATATATGTAGGTAGCTATTGGTTATTACCAATTTATTAATAGTATTACTGCATTTAAAAATCTAAATGACATGACTTGGTGTTTTTGTAGACACTTGCTATCTTTATAAAAAAAATAAATAAATAAATAAAAAGTGGCATGATGTCCGGTTGTATGTTAGGTCCTGTTCACACCTGGTAATGGTATTAAGATGCATTTTGGTCGATCGGATCACAAGTGGACAACACTAAATACAGGTGTAAACGGGGTTTAAAATGATTTGATTTGAGCTTGTCCATTTTCGACCACTTCCTAGAGGTAGTCACACATTTGACCGGATTGTTTTCATAGTGTAGACGCTCATGTGGTCGAATGTGTTCGAACAGCCGCAAAAGACTGCCTGCTGACCTATTGCGTAAACATTATGGGAAGCACGCTAGCCAGACGGGATTTAAACTTTGTTGGCTGGAGACCCAAGTTTGGTTTGAAGATGAAAAACGTAAAGCACAATGTTCTCTCTGTGAGTGCTGTTAGAAATCAGGAATGCAAGTAATCCACACGGCTCCGGTGGATTTTTCTTACAAAAACCCATTGGTTCGCTTCAGAAGGCCTTTATAAACCCCCCTGGATTACTTTTTTAATGGATGGATACACTTATTTTGGTCTACAAATTTTGGGCTGCCATTCACTGCCATTATAAAGCTTGGAAGAGCCAGGACATTTTTTAATATAACTCTGATTGTATTCGTCTGAAAGAAGAATGTCATATACACCTAGGATGGCTTGAGGGTGAGTAAATTATGGGGTAATTTTCATTTTTGGGTGATCTATCCCTTTAAGAAGAAAAATAAAACTGTAAATTAAAGAGTATTATTATAACAATAAAGAATGAGAGGCACTATTATTCACTAATATAGTTAGGTCTTGAGTACCTTATTTTTTTTGGACAGTAGTTTCATGTTTCATGTACAAGACATAATTTTTCATTAAAATATGCAAGCAGATGCGTTAAGTTTAATCCTTTTGAAAAAAAAAAAAGCAAAAAGAGAAATTGTACCTCAGTTTGAACAGCTGCAAAAAAGCGGTGCAAAAATGTACACCATACTTCCTCCTTTTTTCAACTGATCTGTTTTAAATGTGACAACTCTCATTTCCTTCATCTGTTTTGAAAGCCAGGGAGAGGAGAGGCACTGCAAATGATATAACAAGTTCTGATTTGCTCCAAGCTATGTGGTATGCAATGAAAATTACCAGTGCATGCAATGACATTCAAAGCTTCAAAGGAAATATCGCCGCAAACCTTACCTATTTCAAAATCATTTACCCAAAGCAACTTATGACACACTGAAAATGGGTTCAAATTAGTTAAGTAACCTGAAGTTGAGTGTTTTGTTCAAAGCCACAGTGGTGATGGATTAACCAACCCTTTGGGATTTTAAACCTACACTCTTTCAGTTACCAGCCCAAATCATCTGCAATAAAAGCAGCACCACATCTGCACAATAATTGTTTGATTTTATCATAAATATACTTACTTGCACCATTGTGACCACATGGCATGGATTGAGGAGGTAGATCACAGTCTTTGTAGCAAACTTAAACCCAACCTCAACACCAAAAGTCATGCACAGAGCCACAAGCAACAGGTTCTTGCCCCAGCTGTCTTCCTTACTCCTCCTGCCATCTTTTCCAACATCTCTGACCTCTTTAGGGACATTGAGCTTCTTGGTAGCCACCACCACTTCCACAATAGAGAACAACACAATGATCAGAGTCTCACATATTCTCTGCTGTGGAGAGAGGAAGGCTGCACACTCTGGCCCTCCATTGCCCTCAAACATGGGGTCCACGCCTCCATAGATCCAGTCCAGCAGACTGTAGATATTATACCGAGACATGTTCCTCTGCTCGTATTGGAAAAGGTACGAACAAGACGGTATAAAGGACAGGACACCAACCTCCTGGCGAAACATTAACTTCAAATCTGTCTTCGGTGTAAGAATAATGAAATGCTCAAGGTGGGCAGATCGGCATCCTTTATGTAAAAGACACCTGTGGGAGAGACCTACAGACTCTGATGCGGTGTTATTCACAGATGGTCGTCAGGGCTGGGCTTTAGTTTGTATGCAAGGAGGAAGGCGCATTTCCAAACGTGAAGTCTTGACTGGAAAACGTATTCTTCGCTAAGAGGAGAGTCCAGAATATTCCTGGCCAGAACGGACCATTACATAAAAGCTTCAAAGAGACTCTTGTTCAGCGGCGAGAGGCCTTAAACATATCAACAACTCGACCGAGGCCGATATGTGACAGTTCGGTGTAGCTCGCTGCTGCAACGTATCATCCGATAAAATGCGTTAAAAGCAGAAGCAGAAGATGCGATGTGCCCAGGTCCATGTGTCGTATTAAAGAGAAACCATAGAAACGCCGCCCTGTTCACGCGGGCCCCCACATCCACCCACACTGCAACACGCCTGCGCGCTCAGTTTCCCCCGAAAACCATCAGCATACTGATGTAGCCGCACGTTTCCTGGGAAGGGACTGGTAGAGCGCGGTGGCCCCTCCTACTTTTCACAAGTATGTACTTGTTAACTCTCTCATTGCCGATGTAGGTTTGCTTCTTAGGGTCACATTTTTTTTTAAATTATACAGTATGCCCACAAATAAAAAATGTGGACATGACAAGAGAGTAAAAAATAAAGTATTTATATTGTATTTGTATGTTACACATTTATGGGTTGACGTGACATGGCATTTTCACTGTCACACAAGATAAAAAATTAATATAATTAGTATTGTCATTATTTAAAATGCAGTAAATGGTTAAACATTTCTTTGTCTTACATGGACCTATTCATATAAAAACTGCTTTACATTTTTGAGCCATTCAATAAATTTTCAACTTTTATAAATTAAAAAGAAAAGCATACAAATGTTAATAAATACCTCAGGCATACTTTTACAAGTGTCTATTTTAGTAAATGACAATCTTTTTTCCCATCCATATATTTCTAAAAGCATAGGAGCTTGATACATTTTGTCACTGAAAACCATGTCCTCCAGTGTGACACCAATTCCACTGACAAGTTTAATTAGTTGTAGGACCCCATTCAAGGTCATGTTACTGTGAAGGACATGACATGTGCACATGGTAAGATTTTGTCTCAGAATTGTTTTAATATTTAACTTTTTTGGAACCACTATAAAAGTATTCTTCGCTAAGAGGAGAGTCCAGAATATTCCTGGCCAGAACGGACCATTACATAAAAGCTTCAAAGAGACTCTTGTTCAGCGGCGAGAGGCCTTAAACATATCAACAACTCGACCGAGGCCGATATGTGACAGTTCGGTGTAGCTCGCTGCTGCAACGTATCATCCGATAAAATGTAAAAGCATACAAATGTTAATAAATACCTCAGGCATACTTTTACAAGTGTCTATTTTAGTAAATGACAATCTTTTTTCCCATCCATATATTTCTAAAAGCATAGGAGCTTGATACATTTTGTCACTGAAAACCATGTCCTCCAGTGTGACACCAATTCCACTGACAAGTTTAATTAGTTGTAGGACCCCATTCAAGGTCATGTTACTGTGAAGGACATGACATGTGCACATGGTAAGATTTTGTCTCAGAATTGTTTTAATATTTAACTTTTTTGGAACCACTATAAAAGTGTTAATTTCTGTTGTCCTTTGGTGTGACACCCCTATATTCTTAATTATTTCTATGTTATACCATAGGACACATTTCAGTAAAAATTATTTTTTAAAAATTGTCAACGTTAGTGACCCCTTATATTTTCTCAAACATCAGACTTCACACTACACACTGTAAAATCCAACAATTGTTCTTACTAAGACTTTTTAGTAAACTTTACTTAATGTCCAATAATTTGTTGAACTTAGTTAAAACAATTTAGTAATCTGAACTATTTGCATGCTATGTCTTTGTTACTTAGAAAACCCAAGTAAACATTACTTGACTGGCTTGAGTACCATTTTGCTAAAGCAAAAAAAAAAAACAGTCGTGCAAAAGGTTTTTGAGGCGGGGCAATTTTTAATAGACTTTTCACTCATTTCCTCCACTTTATTGTGATTAGTGTTCCCTTTGGTCGGGCACTTGGAACTTCATTCATATTGTTGTAATTCTCTTCCTATTGATGCAGCGATGCAACAAGAAATCATAGTTATCTGATTTCAAAGGGAGGGAAGTAATACATATACATACACACACACACACACACACACATACATAGATACACATATAAATACACAAATATATATATTTGTGAATTAATGATATATAAAATTACTTTAATTTATGTTAAATAATGATCTTTTAACATTTTTTGCTAATACCGATGGCATTAACTTTTAATTGGGTTGATATTGTCCCTCTATATTTGTAACAATATCTTGCAATTGACCATGCTTGAGTCACACACATACTTCAACATTCAGCATGCAAACCACAACAATGGTAACAAGGTTTTTTATTTTTTTATTATTTTTATTATTAATAAGACCTTTACTATTTTATTTGCTGTCGTTATTGGGGTTATACTGACAAAAGACAAATGGTCAAATAAAGCCAAAATTAATAAAACAAAGCAATTAATTTATTCATGCCACAATGCACTCTGGGAGCTGGACTGAACTTTTGGGAGTTGGCTGAACTTTTAAAAAATTGAGTTACTTGTACTCAAGTTTTATGGTAACCTCTACAAATACACAAGTTAACTCTACAAAGTAGTAGTAAGTAGTATCAAGTCAAAAATTATGACCTAATTTGCTTGAAAATTTTAAGGCAATCAGTTTCCACAGCTTTTCTAAGTAAAGTCAACTTGTTACTTTTTACAGTGCATAACAATATGCATTTTTTCTTCAAAACCGGTGTTTTACAAAAAAAAGTATTTTCACTGCTTATTTGTCAACTACCCATATACAAAGACAAGTGAGCTGAAGCTCTCTCTCTCTTTTTGGTCCTTCCGGAGCGTTGTCGATCCGCGGGAAGTTTGAAGGTGTTTAGAGCGAATGTCTTTGCCGAAAAGGGAGGAAGGGAATTGTCTCCGTCGAAGTTGAGAAAGTTGATTGAGCGTTGAGATGGAGCTCGCTGAGGCCAGGGACTGAGTCGCGAAGCATGGCGAACTTCAAAGGAACCAACCGACGTGACTGAGTCGCCAAGCCAGGGCCGAAGCCGCCTGGCAAGCCGAGTTGAGATGACGGGAGGAAGATGCGAAGGAAGAAGCGAAGAGCCTAAAGAAACGTGTCCTTTGTCTTTTAAGACAACTAGTCCACCTCTCCTTGGTTAACTTGACCAATCCAGAGGGTGAATTTTGAGCGGGAAAGATTTTCTTTGTCTCTGTTTAACGACCCACTTTGCATGTTTTATGATGTGTCAGATTTAGTACAGTTTTACTCCCAAGGTTGCTAAACATACTAATGATGCATCTCATAATCACATACTGTGCACTGTTGATTAAGAAAAAGAGAGAGGAACATTTAGGCACCAAACAAGCTTTGGCTTGAAGGTATAAAAGCAGAAATACATCCTTTATATATTAATACAAGCATTTAAAATGACTTTAACATTACACACATCATGACTTCATAGAGTATAACATAGGGAACATGCGTACACATAGGAATATTTCATATACATTCTGAAATATTTTAATTATAAGGGAAATTAGGTGAATGTCCGTGCTATGTGTATTAGATTGAGTCTCTCCATGTCCAGGTCACTCTCTGTCTGCGTGGGGAAGGGGAGGACCTGGTTAGAGACCTGGAACGAGATTGGGATCTGATTGAAGTTCTCACAGGGTCTTCAAGGTGTTGTCTGCTTCGCATCGGCCAAGCCATTAAAGTGACCAAGGAGCAATTTAGCTCAGAATTCTCGGTGCCAGGACATTTATTTATATGCAAATGTCTAAAGCTAAAAGCTTTCTGACGCTTAGAGCAGAATCGACTCATCTTAAACCTGTCAAGAGACTCCAGATGCTACAATGAAATGCACCAACATGGAGCTGAGAATTTGAGGGATCATAACATAAGTATCAGGATCCTGTCATAAACCCCAGACAGGTGACAGGACTGTAAACATTAGCCAATAAATTGTGTGATTCTATACAGACTTCAGACAATCAGCACCATCCAGAGGCATTCCCATAGCGCAGCCGGAATGCATCTTTTTCCTGTAATCACTGCAGGTCTGGGCGCAGGACAGAGGGCCAGGTCCATGGAGTGGAAGCAAGACGGAGCAGAAGACCACCACAGCAGGGTAGATGGGACTGAAGATCCTCACGGTGGAGCAGAAGATCATCACAGCAGAGCAGATGGCACTGAAGATCTCCACTGCAAAGCAGAAGACCACCCCAGCAGAGCAAACGGCACTGAAGATCTCCACGGAGGAGCAGGTGGAGCTGGTGACCACCACGGTAGAGCAGAAGACCACCAGAGTGGAGCAGGTGGGACTGGAAACCAGGGGCGTCGCTAGATCCCTTTTACTGGGGCACGTGGTAACCCAATCAACGCAGTTTAACAGAAAACACAAACTGATGCGTAAGTACGTGTTTCCTAGCAACTGCAGCACACAGCAGTGCATACAGAAGTCCAGTGTCTGCACGCAGTTGGGGTTTTATAATGTTTTTTTTTTTCAATTTATAAGTACAATTAAGTAAGTAAACATAACTGGACGATACTTTGACATTTTGTTCTACAACATACACTTCACAAGCTGCATTTTCTGGTTATTTAGGCCCACGTTTTCAAGAATGAACATAACTACTTCAAAATTCGCGTTTTCACTATGGGTGCGTGTAATTACGTATTAGAACAAAATTATTTTACACATAAATCGAAAACCCCATAAGGAAATCTCGAGGGAACCAGTGGTGGCCTTCTGGGTTCTGACGTCATACCTGCATCACTCTAGCACATAAAATAAACAAATTTTGTGTTTTATAGTACTGTCTTTGTTTGTGTATGATCACAATGAATCAAATCTTTTGGATATTAAATTAATATTTTATTAGCTAGCTCTAGTTTAGGATAATACATAAACAGTTGGCAGTAACTATGGCTGCTGTGTTAATTACCTAGTGACTAAAAAGGACTAGTACTGCATTCGACATTCCACAACATTCTTTTGAATAGACTCGAAAATTATGTTGGCATTAGTGGAATTGCATTGGCATGGTTTGAATCATACTTATCTGACCGCTATCAGTTTGTAGCAGTAAATGAAGCGATGTCATACCGATCACAAGTTCAGTATGGAGTACCTAAAGGCTCAGTGCTAGGACCATTGCTTTTCACCCTGTACATGCTACCCTTGGGAGATATCATTAGGAAGCATGGTGTTAGTTTTCATTGTTATGCTGACGATACTCAGCTCTATATTTCTTCACGCCCTGACGAAATTGACAAATTAACAAGATTAACGGAATGCATAGCTGATATAAAAAATTTGGATGACTAGTAATTTCCTACAAATTAATTCTGAAAAAACTGAATTTTTAATCATTGGACCAAACAACTCTGCACGTAGTAACCTAGAATACTTGATGGCTGCTCTGTCAAGTCCTCATCATCAGTTAGGAACCTGGGTGTGCTCTTTGATACCAATCTTTCATTTGAAAGCCATGTTTCTAGCATCTGTAAAACCGCATTCTTCCATCTTAAAAATATATCTAAGTTACGGCACATGCTTTCAATGCAAAATGCTGAACAGTTAGTTCACACGTTCATGACCTCAAGGCTAGATTATTGTAATTCTCTACTGGGTGGTTGCCCTGCTCGCTTAATAAATAAACTCTAGCTGGTCCAAAACGCAGCTCGAGAACCAGGAAGTATGACCATTGTAGCGTCTGGAGTCTCTCTGGACAGGATCAAAGATGAGTCGATTCCACCATAAACGTCAGAAAGCCTTTTAGCCGTATATAAATTAGGTTCCGGTACCAAGGAGTCTGAGGAAGATGGCATCGTGGACAGTTTTGTGGCTCGGCTGAGGTAGAACAGACAGCACCGTTAGAATCCTGTGAGAACTTCAATCAGGACGCAATCTCTCCCCCATATCCCCCCCCCCCCCCCCCCTTCACTCAAAAAGATAGGGGGGGGGCCTAGACACACAGGCTCCTTCCAATACACAGACACAAACATTTTCTTTGTATAACTTTAATTAAACTATCCCAGAATGTATATGATGATCCCTGTGTGTACGCATGCTCCCTATGCCATTGCCAACATAGTCATGATGTACGAACCATGTAAAGTCATTTAAAATGCTTGTATTCATGTGTAAGAATGTATCTCTGCTCTAATATCTCCCAGCCATATTATGTTTGATATCTAAATGTTCCTCCCTCTCTCTCTTAACCAACGGTGCACAGTAGATGATTATGAAATGCATCACAATATGTTTACCCCCCCTTTGGAGTAGAAATGCACCAAGTATGACACCATCATAAATTAGGCAAATGAAGTCATAAACGGAGACAAAGAAAGTGTTCTCCCGCCTAAAACTTCCACATCTGATTGGTCATTTCAGAAAAGATGGGCGGATGTTAATGTCTCTTTAAAGGACAGTAACACCAGCATATCTGTGCTCAGTCGGTGCAGTCGATAAACAACCCTCTTATCATCTCGGCTCGTCCCCTGGCCAGGTGGCTTCGGCCCTGGCTTGGCGGCTCAGTCACGTGGGTTGGTTCCTTTGAAGTCGGCGCGCTCCGCAGCCAGGCGGACAGGCAACGCGCGCCATCTCAGCGCGCTCCATCTCAGTGCTCAGTCGTCTTCTAAAACTCAGACGAGACAATCTTCTTTTCCTCCCCTTTTCGGCATTCGCTCCAACCACCTTCAAACTTCCCTCGGATCGAGAACGCTCCGGAAGGACCAAAAGAGAACACGCTCCAGCTCAAAGAACTCTCTGAGAAGACTCACACGCATTCTTTATACTCAGCACAAAACAACCCATGCAAGTATAAATTCCATCGAAATTTAGATGCGTTTTAAGATGTGTACCCCTGTTTAAGGTGATATTATTCGTTGCTGGCTCTCGGTGGTTATGTTTGTGAAATTGCCATTCCTGAACCTTTCCTTCCTCTCTTTCATTCTCTTTCGTTACTATTCGTTGTTCTGTATATACATGTATTCTTTGTTTAGTCGTATGTGTTCGTAGTATCAATTATTAAAACCATTGTATCCACGTTCGATTGTCATTGTTGCCGCTCACAAGGCATGGTCACTTTAATGTTCCGATCTAGCTACGAGCTCTCAAGTATCTTTGAATACTTTAATTAATATCCTAATAGTTCGGAAAGTTTATTCTTCGTGACCAGAAGGATAATCTTCCCGAAGATTCGATAAGAAAGAATAAAACTTTGTGAGAATTAATAAAGGATTGTAGTACTGTTCGTTCGTTAAATGAACGGATCAGATGAATTTTGAATTAATTCTAATTCAAAGGTTATTCTGTAATGATTTAATATATATTCGTAGTTAATTGCAACCCATTGTCGTTAACTATATATATATTGCATAAATACCTAGGTTAGGTATTTCCCTTTTTGGGTGATTTGGAGATTTATAATTTAATCATAACCCGTTGCGATTAGTTATAAATAATTAAACATTAATAATCATAATTCCCTATTGAGCTAATTTAATTTATTATTATTATATGCAGCCGAGTCGCTACACCATATTAGCCTGGTTCTGTCAACACTGCATTGGCTCCATATTAAATATCTTATACATTTTAAAATCTTGCTAATTACTTACAAAGCACTAAATGGTTTAGCTCCCCAGTACTTGAATGAGCTCTTAACGCATTATACTCCATCATGTCTATTGCGGTCTTAAAGTTTTGGCCAGTTGATAATACCTAGAATATCAAAATCAACTGCAGGCGGTCAATCCTTTTCCTATTTAGCACCTAAACTTCCTAGCATTGTTCGGGAAGCAGACACACTCTGTCAATTTAAATCTAGACTAAAAACACATCTCTTTACTATTGCATACACATAGAACATTATAAATTTTTATTATTCAAATCAGTTAAATGATTGTTTTAGGCTGCATTAACTAGGTCAGCCGGAACCGAGAACATTTCCCATAACACCTGATGTACTCGTTACATCATAAAAAGAATGGCATCTACGCTAATGTTAGTCTCTCTGTTTATCCCGATGTTTACTGTAGTCAGCCAGATCTGGGACGTATCCAGATCAGATGGTGGACCTGCTCCTAGACACGACCAACGCAACCCTGAAGTGTCTGCAGAGAACGTGTCAAAACTCAGACTATTTAGCTACCATCTCTCTGCTCATCCTTTTTGTCTGAAGCCGTTTCATCTTAGGCCGTTTTGGCCATTTTCAGCTGAAGTCTGACTGCAGGTCGAAGAGAAGGAAGAGAGATGGAGCTGGATGAACAGTCGGAGGCAGGGCAAAGCGAGAGAATGGAGAAGGACAGGCGAGAGACAGGTGAAAGACAGGAGAGCCATGGAGAAACTGAGGGAAAGATTAGCACAGTGGCAGCAGAGAACATTATACAGGGGTCAAGGGCAAAAAACACTGGTCACAATATAGAGGGAAACATTAGTGACCTGGGGGAAAAGCATTGTGGTCCAAAACAGGTTAAGTTGTCTTAATATCCCCAGCACAACTATGCTCTTAATTTTAGTTGTTGTCATTAAATGACTGGTTTCTTGATATGTTAATGTAATACTGTTCATTGTTCAGGGAAGAAGGAGGCGGGAACCTTTAAAACACTTTAATAAATAAATAAACAAACTGAAATTAAAAGCGGCAGCCCCTCACGGACGACTGCCGTGCACACACATAACAAAACGTAAATAAAACACAACATAAAATCCAGGCCTGGTCCTCTCTCGTCCTTCACTGGTGCCGCTCGTCCTTATATGCCTCCGAGCACCCTCATGAGAGCCTCGCGCCTCCCACGTCTCTCGCTCGTCCACCTCGCCACATACCCCCATCGCCCTTCGCAGGCCGGGGGGGTACACACGAGACGGCACCTACTCCCCCCCCAGGGGGCCCAATCTCCGCGTCTGGGGGTATGGACAGACGAGACGAGAGAAATGGGACACGAAGACACAGAGAGCCACAGGACGAGAGAGTGGAGAGAGGAAACAAAATAAATAAAAAAATTCTGGTAAACACACTGCCGCTCGGTCCTCAGCCAGCCGAGAGGCTCTTCCTCACGGTGCCATGCGATGGTACTAGACGCTCGGTGGACGGCCCGGTCCTCCTCCGCCCCCTGGCGGCCGGCGGTGGCTCCTCCGGTTGAGGGCAGCCGGCAGCGAGTCCCGCGCTCCCTGCTCCTCCCCATCATGGTGAACGGTAGCAGGCTCCGGCCCACGGCGAACGGCGGCGACTCCTCCGCTCCCTCTAGGACGGCCGCCACCCCACCTCGACCCAGGGGCACGGCAGCGAGCTCTCCGTCTGAGGGCGATCTTCACTCGCTGCAGCACGACCGCCTCGGGCAGCCACTCGCGGTTTTCTCTCTTCCGCACTGCCCGACCTCCTCAGCACCGCGATCCCCCTCAGCAGCGAGGGCTCTTCGACAGCATGTCCCTCCTTCCTCCCGGGTTTCAGCACCAATGTAATACAGTTCTTTGTTCAGGGAAGAAGGAGGCAGGAACCGGCGAACATTTAAAAGATAAATAAATAAACAAAACGAAAGTAACGCGGGCAGCCCCTCACGGATGACTGCCACGCACACACATACAAAACATAAACAAAACACAATGTAAATTCCAGGCCTGGTCCTCTCTCGTCTTGCACTGTCGTCGCTCCTCCTTTTATGCTCCAGCCACTCCTCCGTGAGATGCCTCCGCCGTCATGGCGGATGGTAGCAGGCTCCGGCCCACGGCGAACGCCGGCGACTCCTCCACTCCCTCTAGGACGGCAGCCACCCCACCTCGACCCAGGGGCACGGAAGCGAGCTCTCCGTCCCACCGGATCTTCCCTCGCTCCAGCACCACCGCACTTTAAATAAGAGACAAATATTTATATTTATAATAAATGGTTTATTTCCTTTGCAAAGGGAGCCAACAGTCGGCAGCCATCTCAATGTCTGCAGAGTGTTCACTGACACACAGACAGTCCTTTCCATTCTTATACCTCCCCTGACCTCCAAGGTCAGCACTAGCTTCTTCTGTAGCTTTCCACACACATGGTAAAAGTCGGAGCACATACACAAATAACCCCATGTTTCATCCATCTTAACACCTAGGCCCTCAGATTTAGACAGTGACCCCTAGGGTCATGGACGGGCCATTATGCTTCTCTGTATGCATAATATTCTTTCATATATGGAAATATGTGTACAATAAATTCTCATGCATAATGATTAAAATTAATTTTCTTCTATGATTACATTTTTCCACCAAAATCCTTTCTCCCTTGCTTCCTCTGGGTCCAGAGAAGATGTACGTCTGAAGGTACATCTGGCCCGGCTGCAAATGGAAACGCAGGAAAAGATACAGGTGCGTCAAGCTGAGTTGGATCTGTGGTTACAGGTACGCAGATTGGAAATTGAGGCTGATAAGCAGGTTAAGCTGTGACAGTTTGAGATGGTCACTTCCAGTTCAGCTGCACAGCCAAACCCTGCACAAGTCCTCCAGGTTTCCTCGCCATCTGATCCATTCTCACTTGCCCTTGATGTCAGTCGACATATAGCTCGTGTGCCCCAGTTTAGAGAAGCCGAGATAGACTCGTATTTTAGTGCTTTTGAGCGTATTGCGTCTGCTCTTCGGTGGCCAAAAGACGTTTGGCCTCTTATGCTCATGTCAATGTAAATTAGTGGGAAAAGCTCAGGAAGTGCGTCCTAATCTTTCATTAGAAGACAGTTTGCAGTACGAAGTCAGCAGTCCTCATTGAGAATTGTTGCCTGAAAGAGTTGTAGTTTATTTGAATGAACAGAAGGTGTACTCTGTGTCTCAAGCAGCCGTGCTAGCAGATGAGTAAAATTTGGGGTGTGCCCTTTACTACCTGTTAGGGGAGTCACTCTTATATTTGGAAATGACTTGGCAGGAGGGAAAGTTATGCCCATTTTAGAAGTGCTAGACAGTCCTACTGTGTCTTCCTCGCCAGATGTCTTAACTGAATCTTATCCTGAGGTATTCTCAGCACTTGCTGTTACGCAAGCACAGTTGCGTAGGCTGAGCGATGAAATGGCCTTATCTGATTATTTTATAGCTCCTGTGTTTGCAGGCGAAATGCCTTCTCCTCTGTCTGCCTCAGTTTTCCGACCAAAAGTTCAGTCAACTTTAGCATCTTAAGGTACAGAAAGTACATCACCTAGCCCGAATGCTTTATCATTAGCTGTCACTCGAGACCAAATGAGTGCATTCGCAACAAAAAGATCCTAATTTGAGTAAATTATTTACTTCTGCTGTAAGCCCTGAAGTTGCAAAGGACAAAAGTGTTGCTTATTTCATGGAAGATGGTTTGCTTATGTGAAAGTGGTGCCCTAGCAATGTTACAGATTTAGACTGGAGCGTTGTTTATCAGATTGTCAACCGCAGGTGCTGTGTCTTGCCCATGACATCATTTGTTGGGTCATTTATTTGTGGCAAGGACCTATAACTGAATACTCAGGCATTTTTTTGCCGGGTTTAAAAAAAATCTAGTTGAGTACTGCCATACATGCCACACTTGCCAAATGACCGGAAAGCCGAATCAGGTGATTCCCCTAGCTCCGCTTGTACCCATTCCTGTGATTGGTGAACCGTTCAAACACATTATTGTTGATTGGGTTGGTCCTTTGCCAAAAACGAAATCTGAAAACCAGTTTATTCTAACGATTTTGTGCATTGCAATTTTCCCAAAGCTATCCTGCTTCGTAAACTCACAGCTTAAATTGTCACCAAAGTCCTTATCAAAATTTTCTCTACGTTCAGCTCCCTAAACCAACCAAGGAACAAATTTTTTTTTCTAAACTATTCATCCAGGTTCTGAAAACTCTTGGTATATCCCATCGACATTCAAGTGCATATCACCCCGAAAGTCAGGGTGCGTTGGAAAGGTTCCATCAAACCAAGTCTATGCTTAGAAAATATTGTATGGACACAGAGAAGGATTGGGATGAAGGTGTACCTGTCACGCTGATCCAGAGATTAAGGATTTATTTAACAAGAAACTCCAACAATATGAAACAGTGTGCTGTGCACAAATAATAACTGACAATGAACTGAGGAACCAAAGGAACTTAAGTAGTGGTACAAACAAGGTTAATAAAGAGACACAGCTGAACTAAGAGAACTAATCATATCAGTAACTCATAAATGGTGGGAAACTAGACAAAGGAAACACATGTGACTGACAATAACAAACTAAAAGTCCATGAAAATGAAACCAACTAAACAGAACCGTGACAATACGCCCCCTCCTTGAAGGTGCAACCTCGCGCTATAACTGAAGAGAAGAGGGAGGGATGGTGGGGGTTTTGGAGGCGAATGCGGAGATGGCACGGGGAGTGGGCGAAGGTCTGGAAAAAAGAGCAGGCAGACTGGAAGATGATGACGACCAGGGACGAGCAGAAGGAGGTAGTTGCAATGGAGGAGATGATAGCATGAATGTCCTGGTTGATGAGACCCAGAGCGCAGTTGGGACGACAGTCCACGGCGGAGTCAACAGTGGGAGGAGTGTAAGGTGTAAAGGTGACTGCCGACATCCGGGTGATGACCGACAGAGATGGAGACAATGTTAGAGGATCCCAGGGCGCAGACGGAGAGCTGATGGGCTTGAGTGACACCGCTGGCGAGGGTGCAGCGACAAGCGCTCGAGGTGGAGCCCGAGTGCCCGAGGACTTAGGCAGAGCCGGTGTGCTCAAGGACCAAGATGGATTTGGAGGGAGGGCAGAGCCTGCTAGAGCCGAAGGGGTGGAGAGACTCTCCACTTCTCTGTCTGCCTCAGTAAGTGGCTCAAAGGTGGCTTGTAAGTCCGCAGCTTACGGGTGACGGCTGCCCGAAGTGTAGCTGGAGAGACGAGGGAGCCTGGTACAGACTGGAGTAGCCGCAAGGCTGAGGGCATCTGGTGGAGCTGAGGGTGGGAGGAGCCAAGGCGGCACCAACAGGTTGACGGTCGCGGGGGAGCGAAAGGTTCAGAGGCCAGAGGTGGAGACGAGGGATTCTCTTGCTTAGGTATTACAGGGGAATGCGAAGTGCTGCAGGCATACTGCCTGAGCTTTGTGGTGAATGTGAGAGAGGAAAGCTGATTGGGCCAGTTTTCAGGCTGGACAGAACCAGCGGTGAAGGAGATGATGATGAAATTGATGATTCAGGATGGGGTTTGGTGGGAAGCAGTACCTTTGAACTCAGGTCTTAGGTATTAGCCAGTCCTCCGTAGCCACTTCCACCAGGGTTCCCTCTGTCACAGTGGTTGCTGGCTCTAGTCTGGATCGAGGGTAGACACTCTCCAGACACTGCAGAATAGCCTCCCTCCAGCAAAGTCCTTGCATGTCTGGGAGGTCTTTTTTTTACCCACCCGAGTCTTTTCCCTACTTTTTACTTTCACTTCTATAGTGCCACACCATTGGTCCACGCCGCTCACCCGTATTTCCCATGACGTCATTGACCAGGTCTTGACTACTGTGCAGACCCTGTGTGTTTAGTAATTGTATGCTCCCAGTTAGTGTAACTGTTATTGTGCACTGGTTACAAGGGAGAAAGGGACAGGTAAGCATGTCGCGCAACATTGCACACACATAGGGAATTTCACTATGTATTAGAAACAGTTTTTTGCATCTCTTTCTGTAAACATATTTTTCCATTCTATTACTACTTTCACACCCTTACATATTGTAAATAAATTGTTTGCTTGCAACTCAGTTCAGACTTGCGTCCTTGCCTTGTACACCTCACCTGGTTATGACGTGTTTCTACTGTAAATGAGTCTGAGAGAACCTGAGAATGTTTCACCCCTTTACCCCTTTATCTGACCAAACCCGAGGTCATAACAGTGAACACACAGGGTTCAGAGAAGGCCTCCTTGGCAAATACAGTACAGGCAGATATTTTATTGACAACCTCCATGGTTGTGACAGCAGTCAGAAAGTTCACAAGCGACCACTGTGGTCGTAACATGGTCGTAACACTGTGGTCGTTCACAAGCAACCTCCATAGTCTCAACAGGTTGGGCAGGAAATTCAAGGGTGACCTCCGTGGTCACAACAGCACAGTCTGAGAGTTCAGGGACGACCTCTGTGGTCATGTCAAGGCAGACTGAGAGTTCGGGGACGAACTCCGTGGTCGTGACTGAGTGTTCGGGGACATGGATGATCACATGACATGCAGGAAAAAATAGTAGGCTAAATCGTGCACATGATTTACTAATTTGTTCCCGCGATTTGCTAAATCGTGCGCATGATTTACTAATTTGTTCCCGCGATTTGCTAAATCGTGCGCATGATTTATAAATCGAGGGAACTAATTAGTAAATCATGTGGACGGTTTAGCAAGTCGAGGGAACGAAGTAGTAAATCGTCCGCACGATTTAGCAAATTGATTTAGCCTAGAATTTTTTGTGCGGGGCTCCGTATGTACGCCCAGCAAAGCAAAGAAGTAAAATTTGAATAGTGTTTTTATTTTTCAAATATTAATTATAGATCGAATATTCATGAACATCCATAGTTGAAACGTTTAACTGGTACTGTATTTATAGCATCGGAACAGACATTTGTGAACAAAAGCTTTATTGATGTGATACTATGCTATTTTACAGTAAACACTTCATAATCTGTCCAAAACAGGCCAAAGAAATCTTGTCTAAACAGTCTTACGTCAATGACATTTTATGTAGCGTATTTGTTATATTATAGAGCCTATAAATGTTAATCTGCAGTTTAATACGTCACACAGACACATGCAGGATTCATATTTAAATGGTCTTTTGTGGTTTAATATTCACAGACACTAACAGAACAGAACAGAAACTTAGCTCACAATCCTCGGCTGGATCCGTTGCTCTTAGAAATAAACAGCTTTTCTTCTGAGGTAAATTATTCCAAGATTATTCCTCACCTAGTCTCAAAACGATGTAAAGTACATGCACTAAACTTGATGTGTTTTTTTTAGTTGATGCGGGCGGGGATATTCGCTGGATCGTGTCAGTATTTGCCTTTCAAAAGAACGGTACCTCGAGTGAGCGAGTTGGCGAAGGTGGACTAGGGTGACTGCTGGATCCATATTGGCGAAGTCTTCTGTCACGAAACTGCTCTGACACAGTTGAGGATCCACAAGCCAGTCTCAAATGCCTAGCGACCGCCACAGTAGATTCAGATTCATTGTCCATGATGGCTGAAGACTTTGACGTGGCGGCCATGACTGTTGGAGACTGGCGTGTTGGCCATAATGGCTGAGGAGTCTGGTGACTGGAGATTCTGTAATTGGAACTACTGGACTTGGAGGCACTGGACACTGTGTGGATGCAGCTCTGCGGCTGCTGGAGATTGATTAAAAAGATCTTTATTTGTGTTCTGAAGATAAACGAAAGTCTTACAGGTTTGGAACGACATGAGGGTGAGTAATTAATGACAGAATTTAAATTTTTGGGTGAACTAACCCTTTAACGGTGACTTTTTATTGAGGACTGTTTGAATTGTTTTTGAGCGCATATACACCATTCCTTTTGCATTATACTTGTTTGAGCGTTTTACTTTGAAGTTCAACCCTAACTGTTGATTCAAAACAGTTGTAGTTTGCACGTGTGCTGAATTTTCAAGGAATTACATCACAAATAGGCCTATCAGGCTCTTCTAACAACGTTCTGGCTCTATTACAGGTGGTCGCATAGAACATTGGTGAGTTAGCGGTGCTTTACAACAGGTTCCTTTACAGACAAAATCTTCATCCTCATTATATCATTATATCATTATCATTGTATCAGTATTTTTCTGTTTGTGTTTTACCATTCTGATTGTTATTTATGGGTCAATTACATTTAATAAAATAATAAAAATGACGTATGTAGTCCATCTGGATGCTATGTTAATATTCATAATAATAATAATGCTAATAATAATAATACATACATAATTTATATTCACAAAAATATCTCTAGTGATGTCTAAACCCCTCTTTCACACCCTAGATGTAAATTCCATAGTGCAGGTATATAAATTACGTGTTAATTATGTGTTACACACTGCTGTTTCATTTTTATTGTTAAAGATGCTATTCTTTATTCATTAAGTGGCAAGTGCAGATCTTTCAACTAAAATAATATTTCTAGCTTGTAGCAGATACAAGTCAAGTTGTGTGTACAATATATTTGGGATAGAGAGAGTGTCGGTTTATTGAATAAATTTACTAGTGAATTAGATAGCAGATGCTCTTGCAAAGACAAGCAAGTAAATATCTTTGTAAACTGTGGGAGGTCAGTTAGTTCAACAGTAAAGATGACCTGCATTGAGTTTACTGGCATTGGCTCCTTCTAGGGTGGGGAGAATACTGTTTTTTCCTCTTTGCTTTTCAATGTAGATTCATTGAAACCACAATTCTGCCCCTACTTTTGAGTTGGGAAATTTTAGGGGCAGGTAGTTACTTCTTGATTTTGTTAGTTTTAGCCTAAACTGTCATGATTACCGCTGATGCATATACAGTACAGTCAGACAATCTAAAAAAAGTTTGAGTTCGATTCAGTTTTCCCCCCAGATGTTCCTCTGATGTTATTTGGCAATTACTTTAAAATATTAACATGCCCTCAAACTGAATTATTGTCAACCATGTGTCACGGGGCTGTGTAGCGTGATCCACAATAAAGATGAGTGACGCAGCATGAAAGAAACAAGGAGACTTTAATAAACACCAAGATATACTCTAAGCACACAACACAACTAGCATTAACCACTCCAAACAAAGAAACTGAGAAAACTAAGGGCTTATACACAGGGATAATGATCAATGAAACAAGGAACAGGTGTGAGAAACCTTGAGGACTCAGGCAGACAGAAACAGAACATAACAATGAAACCAAACAGGACATGATCGTGACACCATGTTGATAAAGCATTGCAACCATGGGTTTACACCAAGGTTTTACGAAGAGCATGCGATGACTATATATTTATTATGATCTGTTACTGTAAACATTTTGTATTTATATATTTTAAATTTAATAAAAATTATGAATGGCATCTACACTAATGTTAGTCCCTTTGTCTCCCTTCTCACACTTGGAATTTTTATCCCAAGGATGCAGGGCCCTCTAGATCCAGCCTTGGACCAGCCAGTTGTTCTACTCCCCGTACTACACTGGGGGACTGAACTAAAGAATTATGGAATAACTTTCCAACAGAAAGGTGGCGATATTATCAAAATCTTGTACGACAAGATCATGGTAATGATTTAAAACTATGCATGTAGTGAAAAGCATTATCCAGAATAATCCTGACGTTACTTGAGACCTGACCAGGCAACATCAAAGAAAAGAAAAAGCCCCATCTACCAGTTAGGATGATGGGTGGTGATGAACATTGCGCTGACTTCCTGTACGCAATACTCGCAAACTTTGCTTTGACTTCCTGTATGCCACACTCCCTCTTTTAGATGGCAAGGAACTTTATGATTCACCAAAATGTTTATGCAAATAGAAGCCTTCTAGGGGACAGCAAAATGAAGACATCAGTGTAGAACCCACAGAAGGTCAAATAAGTACATGAACAGAACGAGATACAAAATGATGTAATGGTCTAACACAAGGCATATACATTCGCCACTAGATATAACTAGTGTTTCACATGCTTTCCTTGTCCATCAGTACGAGGCAGCATTGAAACTGCTTTACATTGTCATTTAGTTCGATCACACACAATAGACAACAAAACTGTTTTTTTTTTGTTTTTTTTAAAGAAATTGTTCTTAACTTAAGTATATTTGTTCCTAAACTGTTCTGTTGTCTGATTTATCAGTTACAAGAAAATAAAAATAATCAAGAATTTTTTTTTTGACAATGCAATATTAAAGGGTTAGTTCACATAAAAATGAAAATTCTGTCATTAATTACTCACCCTCATGTCGTTCCAAACCCGTAACCCCTTCGTTCATCTTCAGAACACAAATTAAGATATTTTTGAAGATATGTTTATAATTAACACTTTTAAGGTCCAGAAAGGTAGTAAAGAGATCGGTAAAATAGCCCATGTGACTCCAGTGGTTCAACCTTAATTTTATGAAGCGACGAGAATACTTTTACTGTGTAGCTTGGCACAGGCTACAACAAAATTGTTGAATTAAGTAGTCATTTTTGTTTGTTTTTGCGCACAAAACGATCTACTACCTTTCTGGACCTTGAAAGTGTTAATTATTTTGCTGTTTATGGAGGGGTCACAGAGCTCTCGGATTTCATCAAAAAATTGTGTTCCAAAGATGAACGAAGGTCTTAAGGGTTTGGCACGACATGAGGGTGAGTAATTAATGACAGAATTTTCATTTCTGGGTGAACGATCCCTTTAATTAATTTCATAACAATTGAGATGAATTTTTTTTTTCAAATTCTTGTCTTTTTCAATAAAATGTTATCCTATGAAAATAAGTACTTAAAAAGAGAATAGGCTTCACGGGGTAAATTTATTTTCCTCTAAACCACTAGATGGCACAAAAACTTGCCTCAGCACTTTCCAAAACATCCGCATTTCAAGATGCAGGTAGAAATGTGTCTGATCTTTGACGCGATTACAGGCAGCAGTGCAAAGTTGATTCTGCGCTCATTTGATATAATATTTGATGTTTTTAAAAATGTGGTAGAATTAAGTAGCAAATAAGAATCGCAAAAATTATTGAATATATAAAAAAAAAGGAAGAAAAGGTCTTGTTAATGTTTGTCAGTTTTGTTCAAGGTAATTAAAGCAACAGTTTTTCAATAACGAAAGAATATGTAAAAATATGGTATTTGGGGTAAAAGGCACCCCTGCTGTTGGGGCAAAGGGCACCATATTTAACATGATAATAAACAGCTGGCTGACTTTTCCATTTGTTGACATGACATGGTTAGATTCAGATTGTAAGCATCACATATTAAGTTGGGTGTCCACCTTAGAGATAATCACTATATTTATAATGAAACCATCATATAAAAATGTGATATTAATCATATCATATAATAAAATTTAGAATTTAATAAAAAGAATACAATTTAGAATAGAATTTATTGTTACTACTGTAAATCTATATTACATTATTATGGGATCTCCTTCAATGCTTCCAGAATCTTTATTTTTTTTAAATGATTTTGTTTCTATATTTTTCAGACATATTTCTATATTAACATTTTTGAATGACAGCATATTTATTGATAAAAAATGAATTATTTTATTGCTAAAGTGATTGTTTTGAACAAGTATTAACTTAGACATTATTAAAAACATATTATTTTAGCGAAAGTATTTGTATCAATACTGTGTGCCTTTTGCCCCATGCTGGTGAGCCTTTTACCCTATGTGTGGGGTAAAATGCCCCCCTCAACACCCCATACATTTTAAAGATTTTTAAATAAAATAAACCACTTTTATGATTTATTTTCACACAAAATCTGTTGCTCCATAAATGTTCAATACAGACATATATATTTTTTCCTGTGTATCATACATTATAGGAGTAGTAAAAAGCACATGTTTCTTAAGGTGTGCCTTTAGCCCTGTTATTACCTTTCTTTCACTTTAATTATTTTTTTATTCATCCCAAAAAAAAATAATAATACTGCAACAAACTCCAAATGTAATAAATTAGAACAAAATGAAATGGAATTATTTTCTGAATAGCAACATTTTGCAAATAGCTAAAATAGTTTTAGTCAACCCAAAGTCTCCTGTAAAAGATACCTAAGCTAAATTCAACTTTAGAATTGTGCAAAAGCCCTTGTCCAAGGTATTGCCTGTGAGCTTAGATGCTTCTTGAAATTGTTGAGATCTAAAGGGACTGTCCCTTGTAAGGTGACTAACACACGATTCCCAGCCAGGTGAAGGGAGAGACCCAGGGGAAATTTATAGAGGGCTGATAAACTCTGGCCACCCGCACACCCCACACACTCTCAAAAAGACGTACAGATGAGCACAAAAGTCTACCATGTGCAGACACAAAACGCTGTGAAGCGCTTCTACAACCAAGGAAGTCGCTTTTTCCGTATTCTTAGAATTCGGAGTAGACTACAGCAGGAGGAAGGATGTGGAGCAATAGACAGTTTGCGTGAGACGTCAAGTGAGGAGTTCAGTGGAAATTGGTATGGTTGTACAACAGGTAGGTTTCTGAGCCAACAAATGTCTTTGTTAGTGTTTGAACATGTCTGTTGAAGAGCTCAGAGATGTGCAGTGCTGCAGGAACAAGATGTAGCAACACAAGAAGCAACAATGAATGGCTCACTGAAATGAAGTAAGTAAATTCTAGATGGACTTAAAACACCTAAACCTTCTGTCATTTTGTGCATTTTGTAGTTCTATTGTCCTGCAGCTGTAACTATATCTTTGTTAACTTCATACGCACTCATAACTAAAAAGAGAAATTGTTTGTTTATGAGAGTTTTTTCAGAAGAATGCTATACAAGCAATGTTTTCCCTGTCACAAATATTGTGACAGACTCATGAAGAATACATTTTATGTTCAGTTTGTATCCAGTAAGCGTGGATGCTTTTGGGAAATCACCTAATATGCATGCATAATAAGGACATGGTATTCCCCCTGACAGACACCATCAGTTTCACTTTTTCTGAACAGCTTTCAAAGAGAAAGCACAGAACAGCCACAGAAGAATAATGTGACACTTTAATGGCTGTCAAAGTGGATTAATATTATTTTATATTACATTAATGACATGCTTATAGGATGTTTTGTGGACATGGAAGATGTCTGCTTCAATGCTTAATTTATTTAATCTTTTAATTTAATTGTGTTGTGTTCACTACTGTTCTGAATGTATGTAATGGGACAATGTACTGGGTATGGTCGAGGATTGCACTGATGTCATTTGCTTACTCAGTACTCAGTGTAGAATCTGTTTGATATCAAAATGCAGCTACATCTGATTACTGGGTCAGTACTGATTTCACATGCTTCAATCAAAAGTTCTTCAAGAAAAACTTATTATACAAAATTATATTTTGTATCTATATGACTCTTTCTTTCTTTCTTTCTTTAGTACTGACATTAATGAGGTGACTAGGACTGTTTCTGTAATATTATGCTTTATAATCAATGATGTAGCACCCAGTTCATGTAACAAAATAAAATGTTGTCAAAAATGAGTTTTATATAGTCATTCTTATAGAAACAACTGTTAAATTTCACAATTGCAGAGAAACGTTCAAGGAACACTTTTTATGGTTTAGTCAAATATACCACAGTTTTTTTATTCACATTGGTACTGTTTTCACAAGTAAGGTGTACATTTTCAAAAATCCAAACTGATCACGCTATAGTCATTCTTTCAAAACCTGATCCCAAGCTTTCATTACAGTTATACACATTTTCATAATTCTCTATCATGGTAATCTGTTTACAGTATCACATGGCATAATGTAAAAATCTCCCTTTTTTTCTGATGCATCTCTGATCAATCTGATGTTATATAGTCATTGACTGTTGTACTCTATTCTGTTCACAAATTGCAAATACCACGTCTGGTTCACTAACTTTGTGGGGACTCTCCATAGACGTAATGGTTTTTATATTGTACAAACTGTATATTCTATCCCCTTACACTAACCCTGTCCCTAAACCTACCCAGAACACTTTCATCATTTTTACATTTTCAAAAAAACTCATTTTGTATGATTTATAAGCTTGTTTTCTCAATCCTCAATTTAGGTCCCCACTGTGACACGTGTCCCCATGAGCCTATGTGCATTCAGGTTGAAGTCCCAGACACACTCACACACATCGGAAATTGCAGACAAACAACCTATATCTCTGTACTGAAATCTATAGATGCACTAAATGATTCATTGATTAACCGTTAAGATCAGTTGGATTAAATAATAGACAAATGTATCAAACTTAACTAAAAGAGATGCAAATGAAAAGTTTGATAGTAATAGCATTATGAAAGGCAGTTACTGTATATAGATGAAACATTTATTTTGTGTTGTGATTTTCTGTATTGTAATAACACAATTGAACACATGCTAACATGTTTTTTAAAAAGTGCACTTTCGATGATCTATTGTGATATTAAGAGTTTTGAAAATGTAACGCTTGTGAAAATTGCGCCAAAGCAATGAAAAAAAAGCTACATTTTGAAAGCTACATTTAATAACACATTTAATCTCTGAAAGAAAAAAGTAAGCAAGTTAAATCAATCAATGCATATATGCATGTATTTTTTTTCTCTCTTTCAGAATGATTAAATGTCTGAACCCAAACATTATTAGATTATTATAGTCATGGTAAATGTAGGGTAAATTGAAGGAAATTATGGTAATCACAACAGGGAATCCCCACAAACCTCAATATATTCATAATAGAACTGCAAGAGGGTTCCTGAAACATAAATGTCAATAATAATAATAAAACACTTTATTTTGATACAATAAAATGCATTATATATATATTTTTAAATAATATGTGTACAATCAAAACAAAATATAACATTCTAATCTTAAAAAAAACTTAATCACTAAGCTATTACATGTTATTTGTATATTCAATATTTAATTTATGGGCAGGTTAAAGGATTGCTTTAGGGAGTACTTTTAAGTTAGTAATTCGTGTTATGGCAGGTTTACCAGACAAACAACAAGAAGAAACTGATCTAGAACATTACACAATATCAATGACAGTCCACATAGAGACAAACAACAGTGTTAAAAAAAGAATGGGAAAAAAGAGAAAAAAATATTTTAGTGATGTCCTTATTAATTTTATATTATTCATGTTCCTTGATTATGCATTATTACATTTATTCAGTGAATAACTGAATACTAATTTGTAATATTAAACCAATATTTGTATACATAAACCTTGTCTTGGCTCCAAAATACTATTAAACATTTACACTAATACTGATATATAAAAATTAAAAAAGTTATCTGAACACATAGCGAGGCTTGTTGTCATACTTTAAGGGCTAAGTGTAGTTCAAAAGAATTGATATTTTTGAGCCACCAATTTTTCTATGGGTTTTCTGAAAGCTTGAATTTCATAATGCCAAAAGCTGCTATCAGGTTGTAAAGTAAGGACAACTTCCACAAGGATGTGAGTCCTTATAGCAACATGTTTGCTACATACACTATATTGCCAAAAGTTTTGGGATGCCTGCCTTTACATGCACATGAACTTTAATGACATCCCATTTTTAATCTGTAGGGTTTAATATGGAGTTGGTCCACCCTTCGCAGCAATAACAGCTTCAACTCTTCTGTGAAGGCTTTCCACAAGGTTTAGGAGTGTGTTTATGGGAATTATTGACCATTCTTCTAGAAGCGCATTTGTGAGGTCAGGCACTGATGTTGGACGAGAAGGCCTGGCTCGCAGTCTCCACTCTAATTATCCCAAAGGTGTTCTATTGGGTTGAGGTCAAACCCAAACTCGTCCATCGGATTGCCAGACAGAGACGCGTGATTCGTCACTCCAGAGATCACGTCTCCACTGCTCTAGAGCCCAGTGGCGGCGTGCTTTACACCACTGCATCCGACGCTTTGCATTGCACTTGGTGATGTAAGGCTTGGATGCAGCTGCTTGGTAATGGAAACCCATTCCATGAAGCTCTCTACACACTGTTCTTGAGCTAATCTGAAGGCCACACAAAGTTTGGAGGTCTGTAGCTATTGAATTTGGCGACTTCTGTGCCCTGTGCGCCTCAGCATGCGCTGACCCCGCTCTGTGATTTTACGTGGCCTACCACTTCGTGGCTGAGTTGCTGTTGTTCCTAATTACTTCAACATTTTGTTATAATACCACTAACATTTGACCGTGAAATATTGTGTAGTGAAATTTCATGAATATACTTATTGCACAGGTGACAACCTATCATGCTTGAATTCAACTAGTTTTGAAGGGGATCAAGACTCATTTTAGGGTTTCCGCTGTGTTAAGTGTTTTTTCTAATCTTGGAGAGTAGAAAGGAAACTAAAAATCACGTGATGTACAGGATGCGCAGTAAATTATTGTCTGGATAGAAAATGCAGGAAAGTGACTATATAACTAATTTAAAGTTCAAACATTAAAGACAAGTAAACAGTCAATAATAAAATAAGAAAGAATAAACAAACTTTAAGTAATACTACAAATAAATACAAGAGAACAAACCCCGCTAGAAATTTAGGGGTCCAACCTAGAATGTTATTTATTTTTTGGTCCTTCCATCACATTTACAAAACATGTTGGTGAATCTATGTACACTGGGCCCTCATTTGCAAAGCAGCCCAATATGGGACGTCCACCTAAAGTCATTAAAGAACGTTATTATATGACCAACAGAGGACCATGTGGAAATGTTCTGTTAAAGTCCCAAATGTCCTCTTTGTAATGTTCTTATGTGACCATAGAATAACCAATATGGAACGTCACCCTAAAGTCATATCGGAAACGTTATTATATGACCAACAGAGGGCCATGTGGAAATGTTCTGTTAAAGTCCCAAATGTCCTCTTTGTAATGTTCTTATGTGACCATAGAATAACCAATATGGAACGTCCCCCTAAAGTCATATCGGAAACGTTATTATATGACAAACAGAGGACCATGTGGGAACGTTCTGTTAATGTCCCAAATGTCCTCTTTGTAATGTTCTTATGTGACCATAGAATAACCAATATGGAACGTCCCCCTTAAGTCATATCGGAAACGTTATTATATGACAAACAGAGGACCATGTGGGAACATTCTGTTAATGTCCCAAATGTCCTCTTTGTAACGCTACTGTGTGACCATAAAATCGAACGTCCCCCTAAATTCATATCAGGAACCTTGAACTACAGCACTTTCATAACCAAAAGAGGACATTTTAGGAACGTTCCTAATGTTCTATAAAGGTTCAGATTTTCGCCACCTTTAGAGAACCTTTAGGGAACGTCACGCAAGGTCGTGAGAACGTCCCCTTCTATGTGGGAAGATACAAATTAAACACTTTACAGTAGGACTACTTGTGAAAACTCTGTTACTGTATGAAGTAAATATACACAGTTACTATTCAAGCTAGTGGTTATCTCTATTTCTTTTGTTGTTTGACTCATTCAAATAGGTGATTATAATTATAGGGGGGCTGAGATGACAGATAGGGCCCCTCTAAAAAGGGCCTAGAACTGCCCCTGCCAATGAGTGATGCAATTTGGTTTTAGTTTGTGATTTAGTTTTACAGTATTGTTCTGGTCCAGATTTGTGATAGGGGTCAGTGGATGTTAGAAACATCAGGACTGAAGCTCTGGACAAGCTGAGAGAGAAGACTGGTTCCTTTCCTTAACTCTTGGTATTGGAGGGATTATTCATAATGGTATTGTCACAGAGTCACTCTCTCCCTAGACTCAGCCATCTGCACCTGCCACGCCCCCTCGTTCTCAGTCACCAGAGTTCTAATCACCTGCACCTGTCCTTCCTCATCACCAGTCCTATATCACCACGCTCACTCAGTCCTTTGTCTGATCTCGTCACGACTACACAGACCTTCCTGCTCACCTGAGATTCCTGGTTCCTCATCGGCTCGTCTACATGGTTCTCCGTCTCAAGTCTGTCACCGTCAGCTAAGTTCCAGTATCCTGTGTCCATCCAGTCTCTCATCTGTCTTGTGCCGTGTCTACTTATTACCGCTCTGTTTAATAAAACTCTGTTTCATTTCATCCACAATCTGTTCCTTCTGTGTCTGTGACAGAAGATCAGACCACAACATGCAGAGCACTGAGAGCATGCGCACCAACCCAGATTCACCACCTTCCTCTACTGCCTCTGCCAGTCCCATGGCCCGTCCAGCGACATTCGGCGGCGAGGCGGAGGAATGCAGCGGGTTCTTACTACAATGCACCCTGTACTTCGAGATGCAGCCTCAACTCTTTCCCACTGATTGCTCCTGAGTGACCTTTCTGACTTCGCTTCTCTCCGGCCGAGCATTACGGTGGGCACAGTCGTTGTGGCAGTCTAACTCTCCTATAGTCTCTTCTCTGTCTGCGTTCACAGGCCATATGAAGGAAGTCTTCGGAGAAACCACTTCCGTACTCTCCATTCAGGATCAGCTCTTCCGCCTTCGACAAGGTACCGACTCTGTGGGTCAATATGCCCTGAACTTTCGTACACTAGCAGCGTCTAGCGGTTGGAACGAGACCGCTCTTCTCACCGCCTTCCGGCATGGTCTGAACCCTCATGTTCGTCAACTGATGGTCATTTACGATGACCCTTCCTCTGGTCCCAGCAGCCCTGGAACAGCTGCGTGGGACTTGCATCTTCTCGAAGCTCGATCTCTGGAGTGCCTACAACCTGATTCGCATCCGCAAGGAAGATGAGTGAAAAACCGCCTTCGTGACCCCTTTGGGGCACTATGAATATCAGGTCATGCCATATGGTTTGTCCAACTCACCAGCCGTCTTCCAGAATTACATGAATGAGATCTTCAGAGACTTCCTCAACAAGTTTGTCATAGTCTACATCGATGATATCCTGATCTACTCTCGCACTCCCTTTGAACCTCATCAGCACGTGAAACAAGTACTCCGACGCCTCCAGAACCACCACATGCATTTGAAGCTCGAAATGCGAGTTCCACGTTCCCTCCGTGCACTTCCTGGGGTATGTGATTGACCATAAAGGAATCCAGATGGACCAGAGGAAGGTGGACGCCATAGTCAACTGGCCACAACCCTCTACCAGAAGCAGAATTATGACATCGGGAATCGCGAGATCCTAGCCATTAAGTTGGTGTTAGAGGAATGGAGACACTGGCTGGAGGGAGCAGTTCACCACTTTGAAGTCATTACTGACCATCGCAACCTTGAGTATATTCGAGAAGCTAAACGCCTGAATCCTCGTCAAGCCCGCTGGGCTTTATTCTTCACTAGATTTGACTTTAAAGTCACCTACCGACCTGGAAACAAGAATTGTAGGGCAGACGCCCTGTCCCGTCTTCATCAGCCACATCCTGAGCCAACCACGCCAGAACCCATCCTCCCTCCAGCCATGATCCTCAGCCCTATCCAGTGGTCCATCGATGAACGGATCCGCTAAGCCACCCTGCTTGAGCCTGCTTCGCCGGGAGGTCCTGAGGGAAGCACCTATGTAACATCTTCTCTCCGCCGCTCCCTCATGGACTCAGATCACTGTTCTCCAGGCTCTGTACACCCAGGTAGCCAGCGAACCCTCTCACTCCTCAACCAACGCTACTGGTCGCCCAGCATAGCCCAGGATATCTCCCAATTCGTCAAGGGATGCTCAGTATGTGCCATCACCAACACTCCCTGTCGCCTTCCAGAAGGCAAACTCATACCACTGCCCATGGTCCCATCTGGGCATCGACTTTATGACAGATCTGCCTCCATCCAACAATTACACCTGCATCTTCGTCATAGTCGACCGGTTCTCCAAGTCATGCAAACTCATTCCCCTGAAAGGACTTCCTACCGCTCTAGAAGCTGCAGAAACCCTCTTCCAGTCCGTATTCCGTCACTTCGGACTCCTAGAAGACATCGTCTCGGATCGAGGTCCACAATTCATCTCCAGTGTCTGGCAAGCCTTTAAATGGACTGCATTTATATAGCGATTTAAACAGACCATGGGGCCACCAAAGCGCTTTACATATTGCCTTTACACATTCACCCATTCATACACCGACGGCGGTGTCAGCAAGGCGCCATCCAGCTCGTCGGGAGCAGCTGGGGTTAGGTGTCTTGCTTATGGACACTTGGTCAGGTGGAACCGGGGATGGAACCACCAACCTTCCGGTTTGTAGCCAACCTACATGAACCACTGAGCCATTGCCGCCCAGGAAACTCCTTGGAATCTCCATCAGCTTATCCTCCGGTTACCACCCTCAGACCAACGGCCAGACTGAGCGGAAGATCCAGGAGATCGGGAGGTACCTGCGGTCCTACTGCCACCAGAACCAGGACAGCTGGAACCGGTTCCTCCCCTGGGCTGAGTACGCTCAACTCTCTTCACCAGTCTACTACCGGTTTAACCCCTTTTCAATGTGTTCTAGGCTACCAACCACCTCTGTTCCCCTGGTCCGGCAAACCATCCGAGGTTCCAGCTGTCAATCACTGGTTCCAGCAGAGCGAGAGGGTGTGGGACTCAGCTCACGTCCATCTTCAGCGGGCAGTGCGGAGACATAAGGAACAAGCGGACACCAGAAGAGGAGAGACACCCACCTATAAGCCCGGACAGTTTGTGTGGCTGTCCACCCAGGACATCCGACTCCGCCTGCCCTGCCAGAAGCTGAGTCCCCGCTATATGGGTCCATTTAAAGTGCAGAGGCAGCTCAACGAAGTCACTTACCGTTTGGAACTCCCTTCACACTTCAGGATAGCATTTCACATTTCCTTGCTCAAGCCTTACACTGAACCTTTGTCGCTCCCCACAGAACCCGGAGACTGCGTACCTCCTCCCGACATCACAGAAGAGTGATTTAATTTACCGGGTTAAGGACATCCTGGACTCCCGACGACGTGGGTCGCGCCTCGAATACCTAATTGACTGGGAGGGCTACGGCCCTGAGGAACGTTCCTGGGTCGCTCGTGAGGACGTACTAGACCACACTCTATTCACCCATTTCCACCAAGATCATCCAAACCGTCCAGCACCCAGAGGTCGAGGCCGTCCTCGTCTTCAGCCGTCAGGAGCCGGCCGTGGAGGAGGGGGCACTGTCACAGAGTCACTCTCTCCCTGCACTCAGCCATCTGCACCTGCCATGCCCCCTCGTTCTCAGTCACCGGAGTTCTAATCACCTGCACCTGTCCTTCCTCATCACCAGTCCTATATCACCACGCTCACTCCTCAGTCCTTTGTCTGATCTCGTCACGACTACACAGACCTTCCTGCTCACCTGATATTCCTGGTTCCTCATCGTCTCGTCTACATGGTTCGGTCTCCTGTCTCAAGTCTGTCACCGTCAGCTAAGTTCCAGTATCCTGTGTCAATCCAGTCTCTCATCTGTCTTGTGCGGTGTGTACTCATTACCGCTCTGTTTAATAAAACTGTTTCATTTTATCCACCGTCTGTTCCTACTGTGTCTGTGACGGGTATGAGTTGGGGTCACTGAGTTTTAACTGCTTCCAGAATTTGATTGCCCGTTTCTGTATTTTTATAATTAGTGGATATTTGCCTAATTCTGCCCTGCATCTATTTTGATCTGAGTTTCAGTTGGATATTTATCCTATATGGTGAATTCTTAATTTGAATTTGTCAATGAATTGAGCCCTCATCTCACTGCCACAGGGCAATTGGCACAATAAAGAATTCCAATATTTTTAGCCAAATTCTAAACTCTGTTGTTTTATGGCATAAAAGGCCCTGCTAGCTTTTATCTCTCAGTTCATTCACTGCTGGGATAAGGTTTGCAGTGGAGATGATTTTAGACCTAGACCTGGTTATTTCCTAATGTGAATGTGTTGTTCCCTGGGATCTGGATCTTTTCTGAAAGGTCATGATTTTAATTTTCTTGAGATTGACTCTCAGGGCCCAGGTCTGACAGTATTGATCCAGCAGGTCCAGGTTCTGTTGTAGATGCCAGCTCACTGATATGTTAAATAATGTTGCTCTCAAAGGGATGGTTCACCCAAAAATGAAAATTTGCTGTTAATTACTCCCCTTCAGGCCATCCAAGTTTTGCTACTTAATATTTACACATGTGCTGTGTTCAAAATAGCCCCCTATACCCTCATTCACTATTCCCTACATTACTCCACTAATATAGTCCACTTAAATGAGTGATTGAGAACTAGTGAGTGAATTCGGACACTGAGTGCACAAGAAGGGCTGCAGCTTTTGTATAGTTTCTGCTTGCTGTTTAATAATTATTTGGAATGTAGCAAACTGGCAGCTCCAGTAGTGATGAAAAGATTTATCTTGAACTCTGCAGTGGAAACTAGCATGTGTAAACCATAATTAAACAATTTAATAATCAAAAAGAAATTTATACCTGTATGATATCACGTTGGACCAGTGAAAATGTTGAGAAATGAGTGAGAAATGTCCCCCCATAGTCAATAATTGAATCCCTTAAAACTCATCTTTGATCACCAAAATGACATATTTAAACGTTTTTTCCTTGAAAAGAATACCGCCTTCACTCACTCGCATCAGCTTAGAGATCCACTCCTTGACTATCACACGTGATTGGTTACAAGGTAGTTTGTAACACCATTTTTTCTGATTTCTTTTTCTTTGGTTCACCGCAGTTTAAGGAGAAAATACTCAGCAATTGTGTTGACGTATGAATTTGCACATGATTTGTCTAAAAAGCATGTTAAAAATACCACATAAACAATATAAACAACATTAAAACCTTGATTTTCACCACAGCGGGACTTTAAACATTTTAAGAAATATAATTTAAAGAACTGAATGAATGGGAAATTGGGCCAACTGAATACGTTATAGTTAGTTAGCAATCAAGAAAAACTGTGATAGCGCATTTTTATTTTGGGTGAACTATCCCTTTAAGCAGCAGCCCTGTCTCACTCCACACTCCTGAGAGTATTACTGCAGTGCAGTAGGTGGCGGTAATGTTTCAAAAGAGCGATCCGCCAGTAAACAAGAAGAAGAAGAAGAAGAAGAAGAAACGCAGGATGTCTGAAAAGGGTAAGCAGTATGTCTTTCTTCTTTTTCTATCACTTTACAGATTTAAGCAATGCTGTACATTGCTTAATTTTTCTGTTTGACATTATAGTAAACCTACTCCTCACGAAATGACCTTCAGAGTTGCTACATTAAGAGTACACATGTAACTCATGTGAACACACGCCCTTCAGTATATAGTATAACTTAAAACCCATGTAAACCGCGTATAAAAACGGTTTAAACGATGAAGAGAGTTATATCACAATTATATCACATTTAAAGCATAGTAAGACGCTCGTTAGCTTATTAACACTAGCCAAGCACTGAAAGTCACATGCAAAACCAATTAATGTTTGTGGTATGAGTCATGTTACCCACACACCCCTCTACTTTTGGTTATATAAGAGAAGCTCTGAATGTGTGTAAAAACAGCTAAATATATACCTCCCAAAAACCTGCTTGACAGATTGAATTAATCCCAAATACAAGCAACATACCGGTTGGTAAACAGTTTCTTAAGATTAATGCTGTCAAAGAAAAGTTTTGCCTTTGCATTAGTATTAGTGTGAGCGTGCCATGTCAGGACAAGACAAACTTGTTGGTTCTATAGTTGAGAACCATTGCATTGCAGATTAGTTTTAACTGCAAATCTGCAAAACGCCTCTCTTAACTGCAAATCTGTCTGAAAGTGATACTGTGGTCTGTGTGTGTATTGGCTGCTGCAGTAGTGTGCTATTTGTGTCTGGCTTATGTCTGAAGTCCAGCAAGGTCACTTCTTTGGCCAAGGCTACTGTCACGTAAAGACGCTGACTTCCCACAGTTCCCACTGGTAGCTCCTGTATCCAAAGTCCATTATTCCACCTGGATGGAGAACAAAAGCAGTGCATTTAATATGGTTGAGGTTTTCAGGTTTTTCTAACTTCCTTTCTCCTCGAACTTGTATATCAGCCAGTTTTTTCTGCCCAGAACAGAAAATGGAAGTAGCCTTTATGTTTATTTGAAAGTTGCTTCTGTACTTTCATGTATGCCACAAGGTATTAGGAACAATGACATGCATGCAGTGACTTTCAAAATAAATTTTTATTGGGGCATAAAGTAAACTGATCATAATGAAAAGTAAAACTAAATAACATTCTTGAAAGGAAAACCTAATAAAAGTAGTTTTGTATAATGTTTTACTGTTATTTCTTAGAAAAAAATATTTGGTCACATTTTATATTAGGTGTCTTTAACTACTTTGTACTTGCATCAAAAAATAAGTACAATGTACTTTATTGTGTTGATGTATTGCAAAACATTTGCTGATATTGAGGTGGGATACGGGTAATGTTAGGTCAACAGTGTAATTATATGTAATTACTGAAATTAATTACAGATGTAATTACATGTTGATTTTTTTTTTTTAAATATAAGTGTAATGTAAAAACATGTATGCACACAACAAAGTGCATTGTATCAAATTATTAATTTAAATGTTAGTACATAGTAAAGACATCTAATATATAAAGTCAGACCAAATATATATATAAGAATTGTGAATTGCGAATAATAATAAAAAAATCTATTTGTTAAACAGTCATCTCAATGTGGGGTCACTATGATGAAAGAGCTCTTTCTAGGTTATTAAAGCATGTGGTTTATAAGCAGACTTAAATATTCTAAATTAACATTACTGTTGTGACAGACACTGAAACGTTTGATGTCATGGAACTGGCAGAGCATGTGAAGAAACAAAGGTGGTGGAACAAAATGTTTGGCAAAAATCAATCTGGACCGGCTGCTGAGAAGTACTCCGTTGCAACGCAGTTGGCCATTGGAGGAGTGACTGGCTGGTAAGTCATTATTTGAACGATGCATATTAAAGCACTGTGTACAGTATAAACAAACCATTGACTCTTGTGTTTCTTTCAGGTGTGCAGGGTACTTGTTTCAGAAAGTTGGAAAGCTTGCAGCATCAGCTGTAGGTGGTGGCTTCTTTTTGCTCCAGGTAAATCGTAAAAAAATGGAACCAAGTGCTTATCATAATTGTTGTTTTGACAGCGTATATTATGACTGTTTAAGCACTGTATAATGGTATAAGCAATCTTCAAATGTACTTTCAGATTGCTCATCACACAGGCTACATTAAAATAGACTGGAAAAGAGTTGAGCAAGATGTAAATAAGGCCAAGAAGCAACTGAAGCTGAATTCAGACAAGCCCCCTAAAGAAGTGAGAACAAAATTTAATGAGGTAAGAACTTTATAAGAATATTTATATACATTTATGTAACTGTAATATTCTGTTTCCTTGTGTGCTCCAAAAAAACAAAAAACAAAAGGTCGTATTGCACCCTAAATTATAATTAGCCTAAAGAAATCTTTTTTTCCCCCTCACATTTTAGTCAGCATTTTCTTTAAGCAAATTCATTCTTTCTTTGTTCTGGGATGAAATATGAGGTTTCACAAGATTCAGCTGATAGTGTAATGTTGTGGTCACACAAGAATTTGACCATACAAAATTTCTTTGGACACTGCAACGGTTGTCATACTTTTAAAAAACATTATATTTAACATAATACAACCAATATCTATAGATACAATTAGTGCTGCCCCTGACTAAAGATTTTTCTAGTCGACTAGTAGTCTTCATTTGAGGCAACAGTCGACTAATCACACGTTTATGCTATTATTTTAATTACTAAAATATACTGTAAAATACCAAGCTTTAATTTTAAACCTTTAAAAAATAAATTAAGTGCTCAAGCGCACACTTGGCTATTCATGGCTGTTCTATCTATGCCAAACCCACCTCTGGTGTTTTTCCAAAAAGCTTTATTTTGGTCTCATCTGACCATAAAACCTAGTCCCACTGAATGTTCCAGTAACGCCTGGCAAACTGTAGGTGCATGAGTTTGCTGTTTGATTTCACGTGCTTTTTTTATTGCAACTTTCCCAAATGGGAGTGCGTGGGTGGGGGGTGGATACAGTACCTAGTACAGTACCTAGTACTTTTTTTATTTTTTATTTTTATTTTTATTTTTTTTATTAGTACCACCTCGGTTGAGGTTCCAAGCGAGCCGTACCGATACTAAATTGTGACGTGTAAACACTGAAGATCACTGATCGTTCAGAGAGAATCGTCACTACCCGCGTCATTGGATTTGCGACACGAGACACCAAACCCGGTAGATTTGAATAGTCAGCAACAGCCACTGCTGCAAACGACTTGCTTTAAACAACCGTTGCACGCAGCTTAAAAAAAGAAATGGCTATATCGTGGTCAGTAGACGAGGTGGTGGCACAACTAGAACGATTAGTCTGTAATCCCACCCACTGTGAAGCTTTAATAAACTGCAGTGGAAAAGCAAACCGAGTCAAAGTAACAATATATTGGTTCTGTCTAGCTCTTAAAGTGACAGCAGCCTAATAAACCTGCGTCCGTGTGCTTAATGTTAATCAAACAACAAAAGACAAAGAGAAAATCACTCACTGCTCTTGACTGAATAACTTCTGTAGCTTTAATAAGAATCAGTGTACAATTAATACAGTAAAGATTAAGCAGTGTTTTATTTTTGCATTTGATTAATCAATTTCTGTTGGTAAATAAACCAAATGTAGAAAAATATATTTAAGTATAATTTGCATTTATTTTACATACTTAAAGCATTATGATATCACACATTGCATTATTTAATGGGTTATAGCATATCACATTTTTCAGCAGCCCTACTTCCAGGTAGATTGTTACCAACTCCAGTTGATAAATTATTGCCAAGTTAGTGGAAATGACTATTCCAACAATTAAACTTATCTTTTAGCCATTTCATGATTTGCGCAGCTCAACAATCTTTTGTCACACATCATTACTGTATTCTTAGGTCTTTCCCATAGCCTGTCACTTCATATTTAGAGCCCAGTGAAACAGGAAGTCATGACTTATCACTTAAGTGTTGCTGATCACCGAGGTGAACTTAAAAACATATCATATGATTGGGAATATACTTCAGTTAGATTTCTACTCATTAGGATTTGTAGGGGTGCCAATCATTTTGGCACACATTTTTGGAGAAAAACATTTATTTAATTTATTACACATTTAAATTTATATTCAAGTAAATGTTATATTTTGTTAGATGTTAAATGAAAGACTAAAAGGAGAAATGGCAAAAACAAATTTTCAGTCAGTTTAAAGTTGTTTTTTAAAGCTGTTTTTTTTTATTCAGCTAAGAAGTCACGCCATGATGTATCGATTTCCTTTTAGTCACACATCTTCATGTGATAAGAATTCCCAGGTCAGAGTTCATAAAACTTAAGCTTTTGTTTCCTGTGTCCCGCATTCGCATGCATAAAACAAATGGAAGTCAATGGAACGAAAAGTGTAATGTGACCACCCCTTAATGCTTATTGTCATGGTTTACAACAGAGACCATGTGCTTGTGTTGAATTAAGTTTCATTTTCTCTTTCCATATAGGTGCAGGTATTTGTCAAGAAAAACATTGTTCTCACAGGGGGCTTTGCTGGAGGATTTCTGATTGGCCTAGCTTCATAGGAGCTCTCTCATTGTTGTCTTATACTCTGAGGATGTCATCTAACTATGTATACAGCAGATTACAGCTTTTGTCTGATATTGCAGCTTGTATTTATCTCAGCACACCTTTATTAGTTTGACCTCTAATTAATAGATGTAGGCATGTTATGAGGTGTTCAGAAGAAAACATTTAAGCTTGCATGAATGTATGGTTTCAGTTTTTGGATGTGCATTGTTTTTAAGTTTTTATTTAACACCCTGTTACATTTGTTTATTTGAACATTTTGCTGTATTATTTTGGTACAATCAATTTCTGACAAATTAAGTTGTCAGTTTGTTTAAACATGTAAATAGTTGCAACATTTGAAATTGCCCCAGTTAAAAACCCATATCTAAACTTGCAGAAATATGGCTAAGAGCATTTAACTGTTCAAACTTGAGCTATTTTTGTAATCAATGATTTAATCATTTAAAATGATTTAAAAAGACAAGTTGCAATTTTAACTGATTATGACAGAAATGTTAAAAGTAAATTGTCAATCAGATTTTAAACAATGCTGGTTTGCCTTTTTTTTGCCATGTTAGTGATATTTATGAAATGCATCTCCTCTATTTTGCTAAATTACAGCTAATGCTTAGCACACCGTGGTGATATTCCTGTTTTTTTGTTTTGATTTTGTGATCTGAGTTTCATGTGTCTGATTATAGAAATCACTGCTGTATTTTCAAAATCTGAACTTGACCAAATGGTGTTCAGTGTCACTTAAATAAAATATGAAATGAACTATAAACATACAAAAAAGAAATTTACTCTGATGGACAGTAGATGTCAAATGAATAAACAATATTCTCACTAAACTGTACTGTTAATTAAATCGAGACAACCAGAGGCAGCTTGATGATTTAATGAAAGTTTGATTGTAAGAGTATATCAGAGACAGGTGGACGATGACTGTGTTAAATCCACATAATTACATAGTCTTCTTTAATGATTATGTATTTCACATGTCCTTAACAGTCTCCATTGATCTCCTGCAGCAAACATACACACATGCTGTTTAGTCTTCTATCGGATTCATGTCTTTTGATTTGTGTTCCTTTACAAATCCGGAGCAGCAGACAGAGTTTTCATGAACTTCGCAACACTTCCTCATGGCTCGAATCACATCCTCACAACGCCTTTCAATGTATTTGTTGGCTGTTAAAAATACAAAAGGCACAAAATGGTTACACTGCTTCAAATCAACAGCCTGCAATATCCATGCATAGCAAGGTTAACTTAGCATTGACACCATAAAGCTACCTTGTAAACATTTCTGTATGGCACAAGCCTGTTTTTGACAAGGATCTTTCTGTGACATCTTATTTTAGGATATGAACAACCACGCTCCAGTTTCGAGAAATAATTCCAGTTAAATCCGTCAAACATGTATTGTAAACACATGAACAATGACGTCACCGTCACCGACTTCGCAACTGTGAAATTCTTCCGGTTAGAAAACAGGAGGCTTTTTTTAAAATTATTTTATTTTTATTTTTATATACAGTCTAAAGGCTGAATCCGAAATCGCCCTCTAAGCCCTCAATCATTATTCCCTACGCTAGTCCACTAATACAGTACACTTGAAGGAGTGAATGAAAACGAGTGTGTGAATTCGGACAGCCTTTGAGTGTACATCGGCTGTACACTCGTTATTGCAGTGCAATGTGGGACAGAACTTTTTTGCGCTATAAGTAATCCTTATCCGTAAGTTTGACTGAATGAACTGTAAAATTTCCTTCATGTTCAGTCTTCATGAGAATAATGTAAGCTTTGGCATTTTAATGTGAAGCGGTATAACAAGAATATCAATGGCAAGAGCTCTTATGCTGCATACTTTTCCTCCAAATTATTATTTTTTTTTTTCTTTTCTCATATGTGGTCTGCTCTCCCGATTTAATTTAAGCTATATTCCATTAATAATTCACTGGAAGAATCTCTCTTTTCTCCCCTCTCTCTTTTCTGATCCCTATAAACAGTGTTTACTGGAATGTTTCTAAAGCAGGTAAATATAATATGTATTGTCTGTTGCAAAGACGGAAATCACTTTGAATTATTATCACTCAGTGTTAATGAATTTTTTTATTTATTAAGGAAACGTGTTACATAATATTGCTACAGTGATATTTTAACGAATGCATATTGCTTTTTGCTTGTTGTTTCTCTGACCCCCTTTATGATCTGATTCATGTTATGTATGTTATGTTATTTACCTCAGTTTATTATGTTACCTATCTTAGTTTATCTGTATTGTCTCTTTGTCTGCTGTCATGTTTATTTGTTATCCTAATATTGTAATCGACTGTTTTACTGCGACCGTGGGTTATATATATAGGCGCTATATAAAATAAACGTATTATATATGGCCTCGACATCTCTTTCTCCTACCTTTTTAAACGTTTATAAGTTTTATTTTTAATGAATGATACACACAACATATCACAACTGCAGGCCGTTTCACATTCAGTACGGTTCTTCAGGACGCCCTCTAGTGCTACAGATACTGCATAGCATCAATAATGAACAATTATACAATTATAAAACAATAAGAATATACAAATGAAGCGTAAATGTAAAAAATAAAGATAATGAGGGTATACATGCATATTCAAATATGGGATTTAAGTTTTAATAGATGTCCTAATGGCTTTACGGATTGAAAGTCAACATGTTTCAAAATAAAGCTTAATTTCATTCTTGGTCTGGATGATATTGGGTTTCCTTTCAGACCACTTTCATTTATGTATGTGAAACCAGATTTACCATATACATTTATCTCTTGTCTATGTCATTTTTTACATAGGTCTAGTTAAAATAATATCTCTTATAGGCCTCTGTTAATTTAATCACATTTAGTACAGCAAATATGATCAACATAAATCCAAAATAATTTAATATAAATACATTAAAAAGAGATGTAAAATGCACAGGATTCAGAAAGATCAGTGTTATATGATCACTAACTTTGTTGCTGACAGTATTGTTATTATAAATCCAAATAAAGTCCCAATTAATATTCTCAAAATGGTTATTCCAATGGTGTCTATTATGAAAATTTGAAGGATAATGGGTAAAGCAATGGTAGGAAGTGAGGCAAACTAGCACGATAAAATAACAATAAATAAATTTGCTACTTACCAGTGTCACAGACCCACC